>CM035846.1:40123025-41518502 GCA_020510985.1 Pholidichthys leucotaenia | reverse complement strand
AAAATTAAATAGCACCTTACTCACTACTGAATAATCAACACCAACAATGTCTGTGCGCCGCTTGGGCTTCAGCCGTCTGCCGAATCTGCTGTGCGTTGGCCCCGCCTTGCCTGCGGTGCGTTTCTGCTTCGGCTCTGTTGACTGAGGGGGAGAGTGATTAATTGCCCCCTGCGGGGGCCTGCCTCGTCGAGGCGCCACCGCGACCGGTACAGACACGTCCTTCATGACAAAAGCAGGTTTTAGTCTGTCAATACTGACTGTCTCTTTTCTGTCTCCAAAATCTAGCACAAATTGCTTATCACCTGCCTCCAGCACTCGAAATGGCCCTTCGTAAGGTGGTTTGAGCGTTGCTTTTAGGGCTTCGCGCCTGACAAAAACGAAATCGGCATTTTTCAAAGCCTTGGGGACGAAAACTCGTGGAAAAGCGTGATGAACCGGACCCGGGAGCGTGTCTGCCCCCGTGCCGACTAACGGTCCCAGAGCCGAGGAGGTGGGGGCTCTGGGTGCTCTGGTAAAAACTCGCCCGGCAGCCTCAGAGTTTGTGCGAATACCAGCTCCGCTGGGGAGGCGTCTAAGTCCTCTTTAGGCGCAGAACACAACCCTAATAAAACCCATGGAAGTTTATTCACCCAATCTGTATCCGTGAGCGACGCTCTGAGTGCTGCCTTCAAAGACCTATGAAAACGCTCGCATAAACCATTGGCCTGAGGGTGGTAAGCCGTAGTGCGGTGAATTTTGGCTCCTAAGCTGTTGGCCATCGCTGACCACAGCTCAGAGATGAATTGCGGTCCTCTATCGGACGTAATGTCCGACGGAACCCCGAAACGCGCCACCCAAGCCGTTAAAAAAACGCGAGCCACCTCCGCGGCCGTGGTCGTCGCAAGTGGGACCACTTCCGGCCAACGTGTGGTAGGGTCCACCATTGTCAAAAGATACGTGAACCCCTGTGATGCCGGTAGGGGGCCCACAAGGTCGACGTGCACATGGTCGAACCTTCTGGCCGGAATGCGGAACGGTTCTAATGGGGCTCTTGTGTGCCTGTGAATTTTGGCCCGTTGACAGGAAATGCAGGTTTTTGCCCATTTCTTCACGTGCTTGCGCAGGCACGGCCAAACAAACTTTTCCGCCACTAGTTTCACCGACGCGCGCACCCGGGTGCGCCAGTGAGTGGACCGAGTCAAAAACACGGCGGCGCCACGTGGCCGGAACCACCGGACGCGGGCGCCCCGTCGACATGTCGCAGATCGGGGGGGCATACCGGTTTGTAAACACTTGCTCTCCAGCCTCAACCCTGTTGGTCCAGACTGGAGCGCGCGCACGTCTGCGTCCGCCCCCTGGTCCGCTGCCATGGCTGCGTAATCAATACCCACGTGCACCGGGGCTGCGCGCGCCACCGTGCCGCTCTCCTGCGGCGCGGTCACGGTGGCCCGTTCTGCCTCTGCGCGTGTTGGGGTCGTGAACGCGCGTGAGAGACAATCCGCTACTACATTGAATTTGCCCGCGACGTGCCTAATGTCAGTGGTAAATTCCGAGATTGCGGCCAGCTGCCTCTGCTGCCTGCCGGACCACGGGTCTGAAATTTTGGCCATGGCGTATGTGAGCGGCTTGTGGTCCACATAAGCGGTGAAGCACTGTCCTTCCAGCCAGAACTGGAAATGACGAATAGCCAAATGCAGCGCCAACAGTTCTCTGTCAAACGCGCTGTATTTTCGTTCAGCCGCGCTTAAAGATTTGCTAAAGAAAGCCAAAGGCTGCCAAACTCCGGCTACCTGTTGCTCAATAACGGCCCCTATGGCTAAATCTGAAGCGTCTGTCGTCAGCGCGATGTGCTGCAGGGTCTGGGTGGGCCAGGAGCGCAGCGTCAGCCAAGGCTTTTTTAACCTCTGTGAACGCGTGCCCGCTCCGGGGACCATTCGACCGCCTGGGTCGGTTTTTGTTTTTTGAGCGCGGCATATAACGGTTGCATGATTTGAGCTGCGTGGGGCAGGAATCGGTTATAAAAATTCACCATCCCCAAGAATTCCTGTAGTGATTTGACCGTTTGTGGATGGGGAAAATCCGCTACCGCGCGTACTTTCTCTGGTAACAGAACCGCTCCCTCCGGGGAGACGCGGTGACCCAAAAAATCGATCCGCTCGACGCCGAACTGGCACTTGGCTGGGTTAACTATTAAGCCGTGCTCTCCCAGCCTCCTAAAAACTGCTGTGAGGTGCGTTTCGTGTTCGTCCTCTGAAGTACTCGCGACCAAAATGTCGTCGAGGTACACAAACACGAAAGGGAGATCGCGTAACACGGCATCCATCATCCGCTGAAATGTTTGCGCCGCCCCTTTGAGACCAAACGGCATGCGTAAAAATTCGAAAAGTCCGAACGGGGTTATTACCGCTGTTTTAGGAATGTCCTCCGGTTGGACCGGGACTTGGTGATAGCCGCGAACTAGATCAATCTTTGAAAAAATGCGCGCCCCCGCCAGGTGCACCGAAAAATCCTGAATGTGCGGGATGGGATAACGATCGTGCGCCGTAGCGTTGTTTAGCCTGCGGTAATCCCCGCACGGTCTCCAGGAGCCATCGGCTTTCGGTACCATGTGCAGCGGCGAAGCCCACGGGCTCTTCGACCTACGAACGATGCCCAGCCTCTCCAGGCTGGCGAACTCCTCGCGCGCAATGGCGAGCTTAACTGCATCCAAGCGCCGAGCTTTTGCAAACACGGGAGGACCAGAAGTGGGGATAAAGTGTTTCACCCCGTGCTTCGCGACCGTCGCTGAAAAAGTGGGCACAGTGAGCGCTGGAAATTGGGTGAGGAGTGTGTGAAACTTACCACCTGCTGTAGCGACGTGGGTCTGTACTGGTGGCGGGGACACTCGAGCTGAACAGGGGAGAGAGTAAAAAGAGAGTGCATTTACCAGCCGTCTATTAGCAAGATCAACTAACAGATTGTGTGAACACAAAAAATCCGCGCCCAACATGTTGAAACTCACCGCCGCTATCACAAAAGTCCATTCATGTGCGGCCATGTAAGCATAAAGGCAAGGTCCTTCTCCCGTAGGTGTTGATGTTCGAGCCATTTGCCGCTGTAGCTCCGCTACCGTGGGGTCCAGCCACCCGGTCCGCGTATGTTGGGGTGATGAAGCTCACTTGTGCTCCGGTGTCGATGAGGAACTCTCGTCCGGAGCGCGCATCCGTGATGTAGAGCAGCTTGTTGCGTTCTCCGAGGGTCGAAGCTGCTAGCGACCCCCGGTCTTGCCGTTTCCCGAACTCCTGAAGATGCAGGGCGGCACACACCTGCGTGCCTTCTCTGCGAACCTCCGATGGTAAAAGCAGAGATCTTCTCCTCCGCTGTGTCGTGCCCGCGCCTCTGCCGCCGGGCTATTGGCTCCCCCTCGTCGCGGCCGTGTTGCCACCGTCGTCGGCCAGTCTGGTTCTGCCGCCTCTGGCTCCCCGCTGTCTCGGGTCGCTGCTGTGGTTGCTTGCCCGCCGCAGGCGTCCAGGATCCCATCTGCCTCCTGGGCCAGCTCCCGGAACTCCTCCAGGGTGTGACACTTTTTGCCGGCCAGCGTGCTTCTCGCATGCGCCGGGAGGTTGGAGAGGAAGATGAACTGAAAAATGAAATCATCGTTGTCCAACCCTCTCAGCTGTATCATCTCCTCCATCAGGGCGCTCGGCCTGTGTCCACCTTGGTCTAGCAAAGACAGGATCCTCCTCGCCCTCACTTCAGCCGAGGGGGTGAAAAACTTGATGAGGGTGGATTTCAGCTTGCCGTACCTGTCGGTCGCGGGTGGCTGCTCCACCAAGCTTTGCACGCACCGAGCTGTGCTGTTGTCCAGTTTAGCGATGACATGGTGGAACTTAGTGTCATCCACCGTTACTCCTGCGAGCGCGAACTGCGACTCTGCTTGCAGAAACCACGACCGTGGGTTATCCTGCCAGAAATCAGGCAGCTTAACGGCCACTGCGCTCGCCAGCTCTGAGCGCTGTGAGTCCGGGACCCTGAGAATTTCTTCGTTCATTCTCAACGTCGTCAGTCACCAATGTGGGGAGACTTGAATAACGAAACTGAATTGTCTTTCATTCCAGTTTATTCAAGAAATCATTCCACTGTCTGCTCTCATTCTTGAGTAGCGAACAAAGAGAGTGAACACACCAAAGTTCTCTCATTTAAACATTCTGACATCAAACCATTTCCCTCGCGGGGGAAATCACACATCTCTCTCAAAATCTCTTTATTCACATTCATTAGCCTTTTATTTACATAACTCCCCCTTCTCTCTTCCCGAGCCTCAGTGGTCAGGAAGTCTTCTGTCCCCTGTCCTCCGCAGGGGGTCCAGGCTCTGTGGCTCCGCACCGCAGGGGGCTGGCTCTCCTTCATCGTGGTTAAATCACATATGCAGTGTCCAACATATACATGTCTCACAACACAGCCATACACAGTATCACAAATCACTCACCATCGATGGTTCTCTCACGTTCATCTTCAGCTTTGTCCGTAGTCCGGTTCTATGCTGGGCTGCCATCTGTATTGTTGTGGGGTCGCTCCATGACGCTCTGGATACTGATATCTGTCACCAAGCACAGAAAACTCCGCTCCTCTTCGTTGGACCACGGTGTAGATTTCCGCGAAAACTACAACACCATCTCTATTAACATCATGTTTACTCGGTGACCGAGTTTACTCTGTGAACTTTTGCAAATGGTGGTTTGGCGATTCTTCAGAAGACGGACGCTTTTGTGACGTTACGCCCTGACCAACCAGTGGCCTGCAGTCTACTGACGTCATATTTTCGGCTTGACTCAGCGCGGCTGTACCCTGGCCTTGAGTCAGTACGAAAATAGTACCTAGTACCTGGTACTAATAGAAAAGGGTGCAAACCAAACCGAGTAGGGCCGAGTGGGGGCTAGTAGAAAAGGGCCATAATTGATCCTTTATGGATCTGTTAGCCCCTTCCACCATGCCATCTGACATAGCATGATATGGAGAAGTTCTTGTTTTGTGAATGCCGAAAAGTGAACATAGACATTTTACCAAATCTGAGTCAAACTGGCGTCCTTGGTCAGCGTGCAGGATTCGTGGCACACCATGGCGGCTGATATAGTCTTCCAACAAACATTTGGCCACAGTAACTGCTCGTTGATCAGGGAGGGCATACAGGTTAACCTCTTGCACTCCGGGATACAGCGGGCGGTCACGTCTCTGCGTCCTAGGGCGCACGAGGAAAAAACAAAGCTGCATTTCCGTTCTTCCACTACAGACACAGCCGCGAACAGAAAGCCAAAGGAGTGCTTTGATTGGTTTAGATGTTAGTGACCTCTCATTCGACTAATAAGAGCCTTGAATTGGGTTTCTGAAACCTTGAAGAACCAATGACTGAAAACCTAGCAAGAAGGACCCGCCTACCAACGGCTGCGAATACAGCGAGCCAACTGAAGCACAGAAGTTCGAAAGCGTGCGTCCCGTGCGTAAAATCTGTTTTGTGTAAGCCGCTGGGTGACACACATGCGTTCGCCAGTCTTTTTTTCTTACTACTGTTCTTATTTGTTTTGAAAAATCGTTCGCCAAAACCGCAATCATGGAAGCACAAAACCGCAATAATGGAATCATGGTTTGACCGCGTCGCGTGACCAGAACCACCAGTTGTAACAAGTGGACCAGCGTCATGTTCGTCTGACAGTGAGGAAGAGAAGTTCGCCAGCGACACTGCTGTTGTGGACAGGTAAGTGTTATAAGCTAAATTATTCTTTATCCCTGAAAATTGTAATCAAAATGACTTTTGACCGATCGGTAAATTACAACTGTGCGTCATCGCCACATGATGGACCGTTGACGGACCGGTCCGTGCGCCGCGTCCGGACCGTGAACGCCCCCCCCCCCCCCAACCGCTACTCTTCTGTAGCAGATTGCAGATATATTGCAGATATTTTAGTACAACTGTACGTAGTAGACCGCGGCGCACCATCCCTGCTGTCCGTCATGTAACGATGGACGATGTCCGTCCTCTGTAGCGGGGTGGGGGGGGGAGTTGTTATCCTCTGCATTAGATATTTTAGTATAATTTTTAGTGCACTGTAGATTATATTTTCTTGTAAAAAAAGGCCACACATTTTTTACGTGGCATGCTTCTTTGTGTGTGGGGGCTTGTTCATTCATTCATTCATTCATGAATGAATAAACACCCCCACACACACACACACACACAGCCCTGAGTATCACCTTTCATTAGAGCCCAAGATGAAGCTTCTATATTGAATCATTCAAAAGTTACAGACGTATTTCCAAACTGTGCCATTTGGCACAATTTGGCACAGTTCAAAAACGCCTGGGAACAACCTGAGGAAAAAGCTGTGTAATATATTCAATTTTTGTGGTATTGTTACAAAATTTTGACCTCAGCTGGATAACACTTGGTTCTACATTTCTGTTGCATTTTCCAGCCCGGATCTGACAGCTGTGTGTTATTTGCAAGCATTTGTATCCAAAAAAACACCAGGGCGAAATGTATTTTCTTCAAGTTCAGTATGTTTAGATGACTGTTACTCAGTGGCAGGAGCACTTTGCCAAAAAATTCAAAGTGTTTTCTTTTAAATGAGACCAACCCCATGAAGATGCTGCGAAGGGTTGAAGAACAGCTTTTGATTTACTTTGGGTATGTTATTTTTAGGCGTTTTTAGGGAAATTGACCAGAGTGCAAGGGGTTAAGATATTTTGTCAAATAGTCCATTATGACAAGGATGTACCTATTACCTCGATGGGTGAGAGGCAGCTCTGTCAGGTCCATGGCTATTTTCTCAAAAGGCACTGAAGTAACCATATTTTGCATAGGGGCTTGTTGCTGTGGAGTCTGTGGCTTCCGTGCTTCAAAGGCAACACACTGCTGGCACCATTCATTTATGTCACGTGCCATATATGGCCAATAACATCTACCCTGGGCACTTTGCAATGTCTTTTCACCACTAAAATGGCCAGTCAGTGAATGTCCATGTAGTGTTTGAAACACTTCTCTTTGTAAGCTGCTAGGGATCACAATCTGTAAGATTGGGTCACCTGGCGGGTGTCTTACTTTTCTAACCAGAATAGAGTCAGCAACAGTAAGCTTTGGGAACTCTCTCCAAAAATGTCTGTGCTCAGGCGAAGTG
This sequence comes from Pholidichthys leucotaenia, assembly GCA_020510985.1. Classification (NCBI taxonomy): domain Eukaryota; kingdom Metazoa; phylum Chordata; class Actinopteri; order Cichliformes; family Pholidichthyidae; genus Pholidichthys; species Pholidichthys leucotaenia. The sequence goes on along the minus strand of CM035846.1, from coordinate 41,511,372 downwards.
TGTTTGACTTTAACAAATGGTGGCCTGGAATTTGTCAGCACCCACTCAATGACAGTTTTTAATACCAGGTCATCTCACTGAGCTTGGATGAGATGGCTACGGCCCCTGTTTAGGAAGGAATAATTGGTGGCCATTTCAGGCTCCACATTTACCACCTGCTCAGACTGTGATGTTTTCAGGAATGTGGGTGTTTGATCAGTCTGTGTAGCAGCAGAAACAGTGCTTAAAGGGCTTGCTGAAGGGTTAGCTGTCAGGGGACTGGGCACCTGCTCAGGTGCTTTTTCCTGTGGGACTGCTTGAGCTGGACACAGCTGTGCTTTTACAGATTCAATGGCCCTCGCGGATGATGGTCGACGTGACATAGAATCAGCATTAGCATGTTTACTGCCTTCCCTGTGTTCAGCTGTCCAATCATAAGGGTCAATCTCGAGAGTCCACCGTGCTCTACGTCCTGTTGGGTCACAATCTAGCATCATTTTTTGCAAACCAAGAAGAGGTTTGTGATCCGTGATGATGCAAAAATGGTGTCCAGTCAAATATTGGCAAAAGTGACGAATAGACCACACAACAGCCCACAGCTCCCTGTCATAGGTGGACTAGCGTCTCTCAGTCCGTGTCAAGACGTGGCTACCATAGGCAATGACTTTTTCCATAGTACAGTCATTAACCTGTGATCACACCCACCCGATGGCTGTGTTGGATGCAGCCGTAAAAAGCAGGAATTCTCGTGAGAAATTTGGGTAGGAGAGGATGGGTGTGTGAGTTAGGGCAAAAGCAGACTGTTCAGTTTCATTCCAGACAAATGGTTTCCCTTTCTGAGTGAGGCTATGCAGAGGTTCAGACAGCTTAGCATACTGATAGATGAAATGGCGGTAATATGAGCACAAACCGAGAAATGCTCTGACTACAGTGGGCTTCTCAGGAGTGGGCCACTCCTGTACTTTCTGAATGTTTTTGGGGTCAGGTTTCAGACCAGCTGCAGAGACTACATGCCCTAGAAATGACACTTCTCCTTGAAGAAAGTGACACTTTGATGGTTTGAGTTTTAAATTAGTTGCTTTTAGCCGATCAAACACCTCTCTAAGATGCTGCAAATGTGTGGAAAAACTGGGGTTGTATACGATAATGTCATCTAAATAAATGAGACATGTTTTCCACGAGAGGCCTTGTAATACCAGCTGCATCAAATGCTGAAATGTGGGTGGAGCATTCACAAGACCCATGGGCATAACACAGAACTGGTAAAGACCCCTATCAGTAGAAAAAGTTGTTTTGGCTTCGTCTTGCTCATCCAACTGCACCTGCCAATACCCTGATGAAAGGTCCATGGTACTGAACACTGATGAGCCCCATAATGCATCCAAGGTATCATCTGTTCTGGGCAAAGGATGAGCATCTTTCGTGGTCACAGCATTCAAACCTCCATAATCAACACAAAAACGCCATGAGCCTTCCTTTTTTCGCACCATTACAACAGGGGCTGCCCAGGGACTATGGCTGATTTCAATAAGTCCTTTGTCTAACATGTCGGTCACCTGTGACTGAATCACCTCGTGCATCAGTGGTGAGGTGCGATAGGCACGTTTTCTAACGGGGGGTGAAGCATTTGTGTGGATTTTGTGTTTGACAATGTCAGTTCTGCCAAAATCTGTAGGGCTTTTACTGAACACATCGTGATAACACAGGAACAGTTCAGTCAGTTGAGACCTCTCAGAGGCAGTCAGAGCACCACACTGAACATCAAATGGCAATTTGTCAGACATTTGGGCTGTGTTTGTTGCCTTGTGTGATTGTAAAGGGCAGTTGGATACATTGCATACAGGGGCAGACTCTGACACTATGTCATCTTGTGACACAGGGATGAACTGTCCTATGTGCATACCTGGCTGCAGGGTGATGGGACTATCCGTCGGATTCACAAGGCGCACTGTAGTCACACCATTTACTGCCATTGTCAAGGTGCGCGCCACTGCGATGCCCTCAGTGTCCATCTGGCGTGGCTCTAGGCAGCCATCATAGTTGTCTGGGATGCAAGCAGTGACTGTGGGAGGGTTTAATGCGATCTGACAGTTCATTTCACAACGTGGGGGTACAGTTGTGCATTCCATAACCTTTGCCGTACAGTTATCAGGGGCCAGCTGTGTAGTTTCTAACAGTGGCAGTTCCTCCCCATAAAGACTAAATACACCCTTGCCCATATCAAAGGCAACCTTATGGAGCTGAAGAAAGTCTAGGCCCAACAGTGCGCTTTGAGTAACATTTCTTATGACCTGCATGTTATGATGGAATGTATGGGAGCCTAATTTCAGAGCCACATCAATGTTGCCCAAAGAATCTAAACCAGGGGACTCCAACCTGGGGCTCCTGGAAGATTCAAGTTTCTGTGGGAAATTTTCTAATTTCACTTCTTAATTGGTCCAAAGATTTGCCAATAATTTGTCATTCTTGTGCATGTGTTCTGTAGGCACTCTTGCACAACAACAGCAAATTATTTGCAAATCTTTCGACCAATTAAGAAGTGAAATTAGAAAATTTCCCACAGAAACCTGAACGTTCCAGGAGCCCCAGGTTGGAGACCCCTGATCTAATCTGTGCCCAGTTACTGCTTTAGACAGAATGCAGCGCTTCATAAGAGGCTTTTTGGCTAGTACTGAAATGGACATTCTGGTTGCTTCACTGATAAATGAGATATGGGAGCCTGAATCTAACAGAATGTGTGCATCTGTACCCTCAACAAGTCCATTTACATATGAAGAAAAGGGGATCTCATTTACCACTGCAACAGTGTTTTGATTTTCAGTCGGAGAAAATGTAGTACCTCTGTTGTCACTAGAGGGCAGCAAAGCAGTACTGATGTGTGGTGCAGATTTATCAATTTCATTTGGGGCTCCTAAGGGCCAAGCTGAAGAGTGCCCCACGTCTTCAGCTAGTGCCCCTTTCCCTGATGAGAGGTTTGTGGGCCCAGGTTGTCATAGTTTGAGTGCTGCTGATGGCCACGAACCAGGTGTTGGTATCCATGGCTGCCCCTCTGATGGTCCTGGAATGAAACATGTTTACGCCGGGGACTTGGGCTCCTCTGACGCAAACTCAAAGGGGGCCCTGAAGGAGAGCAGTGAGCTCCACTTCTGTTATCATACTGTTTGGGAGAATAATAGGATTCTTGGCTACGTGACTTGTCCGCTGAATATGTTGCTGCATTTGGGCTATACGAGCGCTGGCATTATTCAGCTCTGTAATTGTGGGTTGGTGAATGCTGATAGTTAAATTCAGGTGAGGAGGAGGGAGAACGTCTTGAGGAGAGATGTGCATTGCGGGTCTCAGTGTATCTAGCTGGACTACGCCTATAACGTAAAGGAGACCTATGAGAATGTCTGTAGCCATGCGTTTCTGGCTGGTACATTCTGCTTTGCTCTTCCAGTTTTAGCTTCAGGCAACAAGATCTTTGCTCAAATTTTGGATGGTGGCTGTGAGGTCCTGGACAGCCGTTCTTACATGCGTGTCATTATCAGTCACAGAATTAACTGACTGGGTTGTGTTGCCAACATCTCTGGTAGTGACATCATGTGGGCAGACTGGTGTCACTAACCTTGCAGCCTGGTGAGCACGCTCAGCTAGAGTGGCTACTTCCACAGCCTCTTGAAAACTTTTCACTCCTCTCTCATCACACTGAATTTGGAGCTCCTGATCCAACCCAGCAATGAAGCCTGACATTTTCATGAACTCGGATGCGTTGTATTCAAAATCAGGGAAAGCCTCCTTCACAAGTCTGCACACATCCGCAGCATAAACCTCCATGGCCTCATTTGGTTTTCTACTGCGGGCATTTGGGAATGCCTGAAAAGAAGCGATAACGTCCTTTTGACCAAAAGCAGCCTGAAGATCTTTCTTTGTATCTGCATAGGAACGCTGTGTGGTGGAAGGCAGGTTGTCCCATACAATAAACAGTTCAGGCGGCAGTCTTGTGGGTAGCTCAAATGCCAATACTGCATCCAAATCAACATTGCAATCCTTGTACCGGGTGGCCTGAATTACCTCATAGCTGCGAGCCCATAATTGGAAGAACTCCCGACCATCATTGCAGAATGGCGGGGACAGCGAAATTCCTCCGGGTGGGCCCTGCACTGCTGCAGGTGAAACCGAGGCAGACTGCCTGCTGCGTTGTCTGATACTGGAGTCTGGTGACTCCCCGTCAGACATAGTGGCGTGGTGTCCACTCCAGAAGGAGAAAGCAATCGGTACGTGATGCCTAATAACACTGAGCTACAAAACAATGAAACGGAATTGGCGGCAACTAGCTCACTGTACGTAGCCGTTAGCTTAGCTTGTAGTTAGCCTCCAACTGTCGGATTGCTAAATAGGCTCACCAAGTTGAGAAGAGTCCTCAAAAATAGTGATGGGTCCAGCAACACCGATGCGTCGGCGCATGCGTCGAGCTCATAGAGCGAAACCCTGTGTCGGTGCGTGTCGGTGCGTATCGCTTTAAGAAAGTCACGTGACCGATACAGGTACTGTATCGGTCACGTGACGCTAGCGCATCGAAATACTGACTCGCTAGCGTTTATAAGGAAGCGCATCTGTCAACGGGATGCATTTGCCCAAAGACTCTCGTATGTGTTGCGGACGGTCCTTGTGCAAATTTATCACAAATTATGGAGCATGAGCAGCCTCAAGGAAAAAGAAAGGTTTCCGCCGTGTGGGACCATTTTTATCTGGTATCGGAAAATAAGGTATTTAAAAATAGTATTTTTAAAATACTATTTTCTTTGTTTTAATTTCCTTGTTGTTTCATCCTGTTCCTCTCAGAGTTTCCACTTGATTTATCTGAATTCAAATTCACTTGAAAGTGACTCTTAGTTTACTCTTCATATTTTCTGCAGGCTAAATGTCACATTTGTTCGACAGAACTTTCATATTTAAACAAAAGCGCCTCCTCAATGCTGAGACATTATAGGGCCAGGCATGAAAATGAAGTCCCAGATACACCCAGGATAGATTCAGGTATACAGCCCTTCTACTACTTACTCACAGTTGCTTTATTCATAATTAATTCCTATTAATTTATTCTTTACTTCATTTTTAACCATCAAGCTTCCAGGAAGCAGATGATGGATGATAGCTCTGCTCAATTTCATCCTGAAGGACTGCCAGCCCCTCAGCATTGTGGAGAGTGAAGGGTTCAGGGAACTGGTTCAGGCCCTTCAGCCCTCATATGTTTTGCCAACCAGAAAGGTTTGTGGAAATTATCTAAAGTAGTAGTTGATATATCCAATTTATTTAATCTTTAATTTAAATATATGGATTTGCTTTTGGTTTGACTTGGTGTAATTTTCAGACCATCAATCAAATGGTGGCCAAAAAGTACGAGGAGGAACGGGAACGAGTGAAAAAGTACAGCAAGCTGTGGCAGTGAGTATAACAGCTGACATGTGGACATCTGTGAACATGGAGGCTCACTTGGCTCTTACTTGTCACTACATTAATGAGAATTTGCAGTTGTGTACGTCTGTGTTAGGAGTGCAATACTTTCCACAAAGTCACACTGCTGACAATTTGGCCCAAGTCAAAAGGGACATGATGGAGGACTGGGCCATAACCAATAAAGTAAAGTGTTTTGTGACCGACGCAGCACCAAACATGATTGCATCCACTAGACAGCTCCAAATTCGGCACTCAATTTACATTGCACATAGTCTCAATTTAGACGGGACCATCTTCACAACAGCTGTCTGCACCCACTTCAGCCATGTTATTCAGCATTATTTGTTTGTTGTTGTTTGGAAATCATGTACTAAAATGCCAATTTGTTGTTTTTTAGATAACCTTTGGCAACATCTCAACATCGAAGTGGGCAGGCAGACCAAAAGTGCCACAGCTGATGCCATCCAGGAGGTGCAGAGACACCTGGCAGAGGGCAATATTGCCAGATCCCAGGATCCTATGAGATACTGGGACAACCAAAAGACAATCTATCCAAACCTCTTTCAACTTTCCTTACAATTTCTCTGCACTCCAGCCTCATCTGTGTCGTGTGAGCAGGTGTTTTCTACAGCTGGAGAAGTTGTATCAAAAAAGCGTAACAGACTCAATTTCAAAACGTTGGAAAAGCTTTTTTGTTTTTAATAAAAATTTGTAAAAAAAAAAAAAAATCCCAGTCCACAAGCATCTTCATTCACATCACGTTCACTTAGATTTTCACGTTATGATACAGGTTCACATTATTTATTGACTGTATCTAAAAATATCAACGATATTTGAAATTAAAATGAAGATGACATGATGCACGGCTCAGGAGACACACACGCAGGCTCAGAGTGAATTCAATAGCTTTATTCAACAACAAGGATGGATGGGTGCATGTTAGTGGAATGTGGGTGTACTGGTGGTGGACGTCAGCGTCAGGCACGGAGGCAGGAAACCGTACAGCCGGACAACCCTGGGGAGAGAACACAGGGAGAAGGTGACGGGCATCAAACCAGTACAACAAGAGATGAGAGGTTAGTTGGCTTACTTGGCAGGGCAGGTGGCAGGCACACACAAGGGAGAGTCTGGGAGACAGAGACCTGACGATGCACCTGACAGCAGCCGTGAGGTGGTGAAGCGGGGGCGGGGTCCACTGCCGGGAAAGGTCCACCTGTGCACAGGGGAAAGACTGGAACACAAGTTGAGATTAGCTTACGTGAGCGCTCTTGCTGTTTGGCGAGGGGGTTCCTCTGGAGCAAGTAGCCGAAGGGAACAGACGGCTTCAGGCCGAAGCCCAGGGCAGAGCGGCTTATATGCTCCGCCGCTGACGAGGTGCAGGTGTGCGCTCAGCTGGCGCCGCTAATAAGCGGCGAGTTGTAACAGTACTCCCCCCTCTAGCAGCGCCTCCTGGCGATGGTTTATTGGGGTACATCCGGTGAAACTCGGTGATGAGAGAGCGATCCAACACGAATGAGGAATGGACCCATTGCCTCCATTCTGGACCATAGCCCTCCCAGTCCACCAAATACTGTAGCCCGTGACCCCGGCGTCGGGAGTCCAAGATGGTCGAGACAGTCCAAGCCGGATGGCCATCAATCATCCGAGGCGCGGGCGGCGCAGCAGGAGGAGGGCAGATGGGATCAGACACCACCGGTTTCACCTTAGAGACGTGGAAGGTGGGATGGATGCGGAGGGAGGGGGGAGTAGCAACGCACACTGCCACCGGGTTGATTACCTTGGTGACGGGAAATGGGCCCATGAAGCGTTTCGCCAACTTCCTCCTCTCACCCTTCAGGTTCACATCCTGCGTGGAAATCCAGACCGGTTGGCCCACCTGGTAGGCAGGAGCAGGTCTTCTTCGCCGATCCGCCGTGGCCTTATTGCGCTCCGCCGTGTGTAAAAGCGCATTGCGCGCGGCTGTCCAAATAGAGCGACACCGCCTGAGGTGAGCCCGGACCGTGGGGACTGCAGATTCGTCCTCCAGCGAGGGGAACAAAGGGGGGTCGTAACCCAGGGACACTTTGAAAGGGGACATCCCTGTGGCTGAAGAGCGAGCGGTGTTGTGAGCATATTCAACCCAGGCGAGATGTTTGCTCCATGACGCAGGCTTCGAGGCAGTGACGCAACGGAGAGCAGCCTCCAGCTCCTGGTTGGTCCGTTCACACTGCCCGTTAGATTGGGGGTGATGGCCAGAGGAGAGGCTTACCTGGGCTCCTAGTGTCCTGCAGAAACTCCGCCAGACGTCAGAGGTGAACTGGAGACCCCGGTCGGAGACCACGTCAGCTGGTATCCCATGCAGCCTGACCACGTGTTGGACGAGAAGGTCTGCCGTCTCCAAGGCAGAGGGTAGCCCCCGTAATGGCACGAAATGGGCAGCCTTGGAGAACCGGTCGACGATGGTCAGGACAGTGTCGAAGTTGTTAGAGACGGAAAGGCCAGTGACGAAGTCTAATGCGATGTGCGACCAGGGCCTACCAGGGACGGGCAGGGGCTGGAGCAAACCCGCAGGAGGAGAGTTGCCAGACTTACTGGTGGCACAGATGGGGCAGGCCCAAGCGTAGCGGGCAGCGTCCTTGCGTAACCCCGGCCACCAAAAGGAGCGTTGGAGCAGGTCAATCATTCGGGAGGTTCCAGGATGGCAGGCTAGCTTGGATGTGTGGAGCCAATGGATGACCTCCCCCCGAACGGAGGACGGAACGTAGAGCCTCCCCTCCGGTCCGCCGCCCGGATCCGGTTCTGATTCCTGCGCCTTTCGGACCTTATCCTCGATCTCCCAAGTAACGGCTCCCACGATGCACGACCTGGGCAGGATGGTATGAACAGCGTCCCCCGAATCTTCAGGGGCAAATTGCCTGGAGAGGGCATCAGGGAGACCATTTTTGGAGCCCGGCCTGAATGTGATGGTGAAACGGAACCTGGCAAAAAACAGGGACCAACGGGCCTGGCAGACGTTCAGGCGCTTGGCAGTTCTTAAGTACTCCAGATTTTTGTGGTCCGTTAACACCACGAAAGGCAGGGCGGCCCCCTCCAGCCAGTGACGCCACTCTTGGAGCGCGAGCTTGATGGCAAGAAGCTCCCTGTCCCCCACATCGTAGTTGCGCTCCGCCGGGAACAGGCGCCGGGAGAAGAAGGCACAAGGCCGTTTGACCCCATCAGCCGGTGACCGCTGAGACAACACCGCCCCCACCCCCGTATCCGAGGCGTCGACCTCCACGATGCACTGCAAAGAGGGGTCGACCTGGCTGAGGACCCGGGAGGATGAAAATTCCGCCTTCAGCGCCTGGAAGGCCGCCGCGGCCTCTTCAGTCCACTGGAACGGGGTTTTAGGGGAGGTGAGACGGGTCAGAGGGCCGACGATGGCTCCAAAGTTGGGGACAAAGCGGCGGTAGAAGTTGGCAAAGTCGACGAATTGTTGCACCTGCTTTCTGGACGAGGGAGTCGGCCAATCTACCACCGCTTTAATCTTGGCTGGGTCTGGAAGCACCTGGTCATGGGAGATGACAAACCCGAGAAATGACGTCTTCTTGGCATAGAATTCGCACTTCTCCGCCTTTACATATAACTGATTCTCCAGTAGCCTCTGCAGGACCCATCTCACATGCACCTGGTGCTCGTCCCTGGACTTGGAGAAGATGAGAATGTCATCCAGGTAAACGAACACAAACAGGCCAATGAAATCCCGGAGAACATCATTTATCAGGTGCTGAAAGACGGCTGGAGCGTTGGCCAACCTGAACGGCATGACCAGGTATTCAAAGTGGCCGTTCGGGGTACGGAAGGCTGTTTTCCATTCATCTCCCTCCCGGATCCGGACGAGGTGGTACGCGCTGCGGAGATCCAGCTTGGTAAACCAGGTCGCCCCCTGGAGAGAGTGAAAGGCAGTGTCCATCAGGGGCAGGGCGTAACGGTCCTTCTCCGTGATGTCGTTTAGGTCTCGGAAGTCGATGCACGGACGAAGCGAGCCATCTTTCTTGCCCACGAAGAAGAACCCTGTACCTAAAGGCGAAGATGATGGGCGAATAATACCTGCACTGAGAGATTCCTTGAGGTATGCGTTCATGGCCTCCTTCTCTGGTGCTGACAGGCTGTAGAGGCGTCCCGAAGGGAGCGGCGCCCCCTGGCGGAGGTTTATGGCGCAGTCGTAAGGCCTGTGTGGAGGAAGGGACATTGCCTTGGACTTACTGAAGACTGCGCCCAGGTCGTGAAACTCCACGGGCACCAAGGAGAGGTCCGGAGGCGCGGCATCCCTGACCACGGGAGGAGAGGATGGCGAGCAGGCAGCGGATTGGAGGCAGGTGCTCATGCAGAAGGTGCTCCAGGCTGTTACCTTCCCGGTCTTCCAATCCAGGACGGGGTTATGGAGACGGAGCCACGGATAACCCAGGATCACAGGAGACACAGCGGAGGGCAAGATGTAAAAGGAGATCTCCTCCCGGTGATTCCCTGAGACAATGACAGAGACGGGGTTTGTCCGGTGGGTCACTTTCCCCAGAGATGCACGGGAGAGATTAATGAGGGTGAGAGGAGTTTTGAGGGGCTGGCAACGGATGCCCAATCGGGTTGCCAGGCTTTGTGAAATAAAGCTGCCTTCCGCGCCTGAGTCCACCAGTGCGTGAGTGAGATGCCCTGTGGTGTTGTGGCAAAAACGGATGGGCAGCGACAAATGAGTGAGGGGAATTGTCCGGTTAGCGTCCGTGAGGCCCCTACAGTGACTCGCGGACCTCCCCATTTGGCTTCTCCGGGCATTGCTCCACCGTGTGCTGGTCGTCCCCGCAATACATGCAGAGACCCAGCGCACGTCGGCATTGTCTCTCCGCTAGAGGGAGCTTTGCCCGGCCCGTCACCATTGGCTCCGACTCCTCGGGAAACTCCGGCGGCGGTAACGCCAGGGGGCGAGCTTGAAGCCGGCGTGACGAGACCCCTCGAGAGCGAGAAGGCTGCTTCCGCTCCGAGGCGCGCTCGCGCAACCGGTTGTCCAAGCTAATTGCTAGCGAGATTAGCTCCGCCAGTGTTTCAGGGATATCCCGTCCAGCCAATTCATCCCTCAGACCTGAATTTAGGCTGTGGAGGAAGATGCTGCAGAGGGAACGTTCCCCCCAGCCAACCTCCTCCGCTGTAACCCGGAAGTCTATGGCATAGTCCACGGCCGATCGGCTCCTCTACTGAAAGCTGAGGAGGTGATCGGTCAGGACACTCTCCACTCGGGAGTGATCAAAGACCTCCAGAAAATTTTTGACGAACTGGCCATAGGTGAGGGAGGCATAACCGGGCCTCGCCATTACGGCATAAGCCCAGGTGAGTGCCCGACCCTCCAGGAGATTTCCTATATAGCCAATTCAGCTATGGTCTGAGGGAAAGTCCCCGGGAACGCGCAGAAACACCGACTCACACTGCATGATGAATCCCTGCGCTCCACCGAGCTTACCGCTAAAGCGGGCGGGGGTAGGCATGGGTGTGAGTCGGGTTGGGGTTCCCAAGGCTGACTGGATGGCCGCTGAAGCAGCAGGAGCTGCACCTCCCTGACGAGCTGGGGGGAACGGCTGTCGGGGGTCCAGACGATCTAACCGGGCAGTTATCGAGGTTAATTGGTTCAATATCACTTGCTGCTGATGAGCTATTAAATCCACCCGAGCCTTGAGGGTGGAAAATCGGCGTGCGAGCCCGCTGTCCGCCGAGCCACTCTGCTGAAGCCGTACTGACATGATGCACAGCTCAGGAGACACACACGCAGGCTCAGAGTGAATTCAATAGCTTTATTCAACAACAAGGATGGATGGGTGCGTGTTAGTGGAATGTGGGTGTACTGGTGGTGGACGTCAGTGTCAGGCACGGAGGCAGGAAACCGTACAGCCGGACAACCCTGGGGAGAGAACACAGGGAGAAGGTGACGGGCATCAAACCAGTACAACAAGAGATGAGAGGTTAGTTGGCTTACTTGGCAGGGCAGGTGGCAGGCACACACAAGGGAGAGTGTGGGAGACAGAGACCTGATGATGCACCTGACAGCAGCCGTGAGGTGGTGAAGCGGGGGCGGGGTCCGCCGCCGGGAAAGGTCCACCTGTGCACAGGGGAAAGACTGGAACACAAGTTGAGATTAGCTTACGTGAGCGATCTTGCTGTTTGGCGAGGGGGTTCCTCTGGAGCAAGTAGCCGAAGGGAACAGACGGCTTCAGGCCGAAGCCCAGGGCAGAGCGGCTTATATGCTCCGCCGCTGACGAGGTGCAGTTGTGCGCTCAGCTGGCGCCGCTAATGAGTGGCGAGTTGTAACAGAAGATATGAAATAATACAATATAAAATGCAAAGACTTAAATTACATACTGCTCAAAAAATAAAGGGAACACTAAACATCCTAGATTTGAATGAAATATTCTTTTTAAATACTTTGTGGGACACATTGTACAAAGTACAATGGGAGGCAGAGCCTTCAGTTATCAAGCTCCTCTCCTGTGGAATCAGCTGCCAATCTGGATTCGGGAGTCAGACTCGATCTCTGTTTTTAAGAATAGGGCTAAAACCTACCTTTTTGATATAGCCTACAATTAGGGAGGGATCATGTGTTTCTGAACCCTCCCTTAGTTATGCTGCTAATAGGTTTAGTCAGCCGGGGGACCTCCAGTAATGCACTGGGCCTCACTCCTTTCCTCACTCTCTATGAAATATTTTTTTTTTGCTGGTCATTAACATTTGTTTGTTCTCTCCCATAGATTGAGTCCCCATCGTGCTGTTTGCTCTCTACATGTCTGTTCTTTTCTTCTTCTCTGTCCCCTCACCCCCCAGCCAGTCGCAGCAGATGACTGCCCCTCCCTGAGCCTGGTTCTGCTGGAGGTTTCTTCCTGTTAAAAGGGAGTTTTTCCTCTCCACCGTCGCCAAGTGCTTGCTCACAGGGGATCGCCTGATTGCTGGGGTCTTTCTGCAACTGTGGGGGTCCTCCCTACAGTTGACAGTGCTATGAGATGACTGTTGTTGTGAAATGGCGCTATATAAATAAAGTTGAATTGAATTGAATTGAATTGAACATATGTGGGTTTCATATGCTTCATATGTATATCACTGTATGCTTACTGTATGCTTCACGTCTCAGATGAACAAAAGGACTGAGCCTCCTAAGAGATAACAGGAGGATGTGAAATGTGGTCTTTGGTATGCAAAGAGATGGCCTTGGGGGATTTCCTGGCCGCCAGTGACTTTAGGTGGAGGTGATAAGACCTGGAAGAAGACACATTGTGACTTGGGATTAAATGCAATGTGACTGTGTGCTTTGATGTCCTGGGGTATAAAGGACGAATGTCTGGGGGTTTCTTTCTCTTTCTGTTTTTGATGATGTTGGAGAATGTGAATAAACCTGACTCGTGAGATAAACTCAGCCTCGTCATTTCCACATTCTCCACACTGGTGACCCTAAGACGTATCATGAGTGAAAGAAATTCTCCCGAGCCAGACTCGTCAGGAGCCAGCCAAACGAATGCAGCCACAGTTCAGCTACCGGACTTCTGGCAGAACAATCCGCGCTCCTGGTTTAACGCGGTTGAGGCGCAGTTCTACCATTTGGTTGCAAAGCTGGACAACCACACAGCCCAGTGGGTGGAGAGCCTGATCAACCAGCCGCCGGACAGCGACAAGTACAGCGCGTTGAAGGCTACACTCATCCGTTACTTCACCCCCTCGGTGGAAGAGCGAGCAGAGGGGCTCCTGACGCTGACTGAATTTGAGAGCAACAGGCCTGCGGACCTGATGGAGAAGCTGTCGAGCTTGAAAGACTCTGATGATGATCACTTCATCTTCACCCACCTTTTCCTCAGGACCCTACCGTCAGCGGTGAGATTGACCCTGGCCAGTTCACCACCATTGGCCCGATGAGACTACCGCGAGCTGGGCCAGGAGGCGCAGCGACTCGTCAACGTCACCAAATGGCGCATGGCCACGGCCGCGGCAGCGGAGCTCGACGCAACGTCCGGAGATGGCAGGGGGCCAGAGGCTGCAGTACCAGACTCACCGACGACGGCGGCGGCAGGGGCCAGGAAACACAGAGCAGACAACGTCCTTTGTTTCTACCATCGCCGCTTCGCAGAGAGAGCATGCAAATGTATACCACTGTGCCATTTCAAGCGCTCGGGAAACGCCAAGACCGGGGGGTCAGTAGCAGCTGCGGCCCTCGGGGAGGAGAACAAGCTGCTCTACTTGAAGGATGCGTGCTCGGGGAGGCATTTCCTCGTGGACACAAGCTCCCAGCTGAGTTTCATCACACCTTCCTCCGCTGACCGGCTGGCGCCTTCCAGTGGTCCTGGGGTGTCAGCAGCGAACGGCTCGGCGATTAAGACCTTCGGTGAGAGGACGTTGCTTCTGTCCCTACACGGCCGTACATTCGAGTGGACTTTCGTCATAGCTGCAGTCAATTTCAACATGTTAGGGGCTGATTTTTTGTGCTCACATGGTTTGTTGGTTGATCTTGCTAACAGACGCCTGGTTAATGCACTCTCTTTTTATTCTATTCCCTGTACAGCTCGAGTGGCCCCGCCAACAGCACAAGCCAACGTCACAGCCGCAAGTGGTAAGTTCCACACACTCCTCACTCAGTTCCCAGCACTCACGGTCCCAACATTTTCGGCGACCGTGGCTAAACACGGGGTGGAACATTTTATTACTACCACCGGACTGCCCGTTTTTGCAAAACTCGGCGCTTGGATTCAGCTAAACTGACCATAGCGCGCGAGGAGTTCGCCAACCTGGAAAAGTTGGGCATCATCAGGCGTTCGAAAAGCCCATGGGCTTCATCGCTTCACATGGTCCCGAAAGCTGATGGCTCGTGGCGACCTTGCGGTGATTTCCGCAGGTTGAACAATGCTACAGCACACGACCGCTACCCGATCCCGCACATCCAAGATTTTTCAGTTCATTTGGTGGGGGCGCGCGTTTTTTCTAAGATAGACTTGGTACGCGGTTACCACCAGGTCCCAGTGCACTCTGAGGACATACCCAAAACAGCGGTAATAACTCCATTCGGGCTCGTCGAGTTTTTGCGCATGCCGTTTGGGCTTAAAGGCATGGCGCAGACGTTCCAACGCATGATGGACGCGGTGTTGCGTGATCTCCCCTTCGTGTTCGTCTACCTGGACGACATATTGGTAGCCAGCGCGTCGGAAGACGAACACGAAAACCACCTCATGGCAGTTTTCCGGAGGTTGGCTGAGCAGGGGTTAATAATCAACCCAGCGAAGTGTCAGTTCGGGGTGACACAGATTGATTTTTTGGGGCATCGCGTCTCTCCAGAAGGAGCGGTTCCTCTGCCTGACAAAGTGCGCGCAGTAGCAAATTTTCCCCAACCACAAACGGTCAAAGCGTTACAAGAGTTTTTGGGAATGGTGAATTTTTAGAACCGTTTCCTCCCCCGCGCAGCGCAGCTCATGCAACCATTGTATGCGGCACTAAAAAAACAAAAACCCACAAATAAAATCGAATGGTCTCTGGAGCGAGAGCGTGCATTCTCTGAAGTCAAAACAGCCCTGGCAAACGCTGCGTTGTTAGCACATCCAGACCCAGCGGCCCGCATAGCACTCACTACTGACGTGTCAGATGTGGCCATAGGGGTGGTTGTGGAGCAGCATGTAGACGGAGCTTGGCAACTGCTTGCCTTTTTCAGCAGGACCTTGCGCGATAGTAAACGAAAATACAACGCATTCGACAGGGAGTTGTTAGCTCTCCACTTGGCCATTCGCCACTTCCAGTTCTGGCTGGAGGGACACCGTTTCACCGCGTTCGTTGACCACAAGCCGCTGACTTTCGCAATGGCCAAGGTTTGAGAACCGTGGTCGGGCCGGCAGCAGAGACAGCTGGTCGCGATCTCGGAGTTTACTACCGATATCCAGCATGTGGCGGGTAAACTTAACGTAGTGGCAGACTGCCTCTCGCGTGCCGTGGGGGCTCCAGCCCGCGTAGGGATAGATTATGCTGCCATGGCCGCGGATCAGGTTAGCGACGCAGACGTGCGCGCGCTCCAGTCTGGACCAACAGGGTTAAGGCTGGAGAACAGGGTGCTGCAAGACGGTATGCCCCCCCCCAATCTGCGATGTCTCCACTGGGCGACCGCGTCCGGTGGTACCGGCCGCGTGGCGCCGCCGCGTTTTTGACTCGATCCATTCTCTGGCGCACCCGGGAGTGCACGCGTCGGTCAAAATGGCGGGAGAGAAATTTGTATGGCCGAGCCTGCGCAAACAAGTTAGAGAGTGGGCGGCAGCCTGCATGGCTTGTCAACGAGCCAAGGTACACAAACACACGAGAGCTCCCTTGGAGCCGTTTCACATCCCGGCTAAGAGGTTTGATCATGTTCACGTGGACCTCGTAGGCCCCCTGCCGCCGTCACAGGGGTGCACACATCTTCTGACAATGGTTGACCGCACCACGCGCTGGCCGGAATTGGTCCCACTGTCGTCAACCACAGCCGAGGAGGTTGCGCACGCGTTTTTAACGGCATGGGTAGCGCATTTTGGAGTCCCGTCGGACATTACGTCCGACAGAGGTCCTCAATTTGTTTCCGAACTTTGGTCAGCGATGGCCCGCAGCCTGGGGGCAACGATCCACCGCACGACCGCGTACAATCCACAGGCTAACGGGTTATGTGAACGTTTTCACAGGTCATTGAAGGCGGCCCTCAGAGCGTCACTTACAGATGCAAATTGGGTGGACAGGCTACCATGGGTTTTATTGGGGTTGCGTTCTGCACCTAAAGAGGATTTAGAAGCCTCCCCAGCTGAGCTAGTTTTCGCACAGCCACTTCGGCTGCCTGGGGAATTTCTCCCAGATAATCCGGTGCCAGAGTGCTCCCCAGCTCAGCGGTTACAGAGTAGCACAGACTCGAGCACGCTACCTGGCCCCGTTCACCACAGTTTTCCACGCGTTTTTGTGCTTAAGGCTTTAAAAAATGCGGAGTTTGTTTTTGTCAGACATGATGCCCATCGCCCACCGTTACGACCACCTTATAATGGACCATATAGAGTGCTGGAAACAGGGGATAAGCATTTTTTGCTAGATTTGGGGGGCAGAAAAGAAACGATTGGCATAAACAGGCTCAAACCCGCTTTTGTGGTGGCGGACGAAGGCGTGCAGTTGGCTAAGGCTCCTCAACACGGCAGACCCCCTAGAGAGCATTCCCCAGAACACCCACAGAGATTGACTAACAGTTCTCATCCTCAGACAGCAGCTCCCCAGCAGGAGGGCGCCGCGGAGGCGGCAAAGCCTGCTTACAGCAGATACAGGAGAAGACTGAGGCCCAAGCAGCACGTGGACTGATGTGTAGTGATTTTATTATGACATGCAATCTGTTATTATGTTGTTCCATCTTAGACGTTTGGGGGGGTCATGTGGGACACATATGTGGGTTTCATATGCTTCACATGTATATTACTGTATGCTGATTGTATGCTTCACGTTTCAGAGGAACAAAAGGACTGAACCTCCTAGGGGTAACAGGAGGATGTGAAATGTGCCCTTTTGTATGCAAAGAGATGACCTTGAGGGATTTCCTGACCACCAGTGACTTTAGGTGGAGGCGAGAAGACCTGGAAGAAGACACATTGTGACTTAGGATTAAAAGACAATGTGACTGTGTGCTTTGATGTATAAAAGGGACAGATGTTGGGGGATTCTTTCTCTTTTCTGTATGATGATGTTGGAGAATGGAATAAACCTGACTCGTGAGATAAACTCAGTCTCTTCATTCCCACATTCTCCACAGCCTCGTCATTTCCACATTCTCCACAACTTTGTTCTTTACATAGTTGAATGTGCTGACAACAAAATCACACAACAGCATGTGAAATTGATTGTCAATCAGTGTTGCTTCCTAAGTGGACAGTTTGAGGGACAGTGTTCCCTTTACTTTTTTGAGCAGTATATTATTGTATATACTAGGTCATCAAATCAGTGTCAGTTGAGCCTGTTAACTAGGTTGCCTGTAGGGATTTTTAAGGTCCAGCAGGTGTCAGTATTCAGTGACACAGTATCAATACAGTTTTGCAATGAGTCGAAACGCATCATGACGCCTCATGGACCCATCACTAGCTGAAGGTTAGTCCTTCTGCCACAAGAACGAGACCATTTGAGCTCTTCCCATAACTTTAATATTCAGCCATAGCTGCACCCAATGTTCCCCCCACTTCACTTCCGTCACTCCTCCTTCATAATAAAAGCTTTTTCCATTCTGTGTACTTTCTCTTGCCAGACTAACACCACAAAAGAGCAAAAACAGGATAAACAAACTAAATTATTCATTAAAATGTTTAAGTATAACATTTAAACTAATCAGTTTGAATAATCAAGAAAATTACTTCTAAAATAAAAAACTGCCTGTTTTCCAAAATTACCTCTTACATTAGTTTAGCATTAATTTCTCCATCAATTCATCTGATTGCTGCGGCTGTTTAACACAACCGGATGTCATATACGCTGGTTTCCGGTTTGGTCACGTGACGTTCAGCATAACCCCGATCCAGCAGCTCCTCTCTGCTCAGACGCTTCCTCGTTTCCTCCCTTCAGAGCTGCTCTTTGATAAAGGGTGGAAACGCCACGTCACTGCAGACCCACGTGATTGTGAGGAAGTGAAACTCAGAGGAGAAATGGTGCAGAAAGGAGTTCAGCTGGACGCAGAAAGGTTCTCCTGTTCCATCTGTCTGGATCTACTGAAGGATCCGGTGACGATTGCCTGTGGACACAACTACTGTATGAACTGTATTAATAAATACTGGGATGATGATGAGGAGGAGGAAACTCACAGCTGTCCTCAGTGTCAGCAGACCTTCAGACCGAGGCCTGTCCTGGGGAAAAACACCATGTTAGCTGAGTTAGTGGAGGAGCTGAAGAAGACTGGACTCCTGGCTGCTCCTGGTGTCCACTGCTATGCTGGAGCAGAAGATGTGGCCTGTGATTTCTGCACGGGGAGAAAACTGAAAGCCATCAAGTCCTGTTTGGTCTGTCTGGTTTCTTACTGTGAGAAACACCTTCAGCCTCATTATGACGTGGCTCCGTTAAAGAAACACAAGCTGGTGGAGCCCTCCAAGAACCTCCAGGAGAACATCTGCTCTCGTCATGATGAGATGATGAAGATCTTGTTCCATACTGATCAGCAGATTATCTGTTATTTCTGCTCCATGGACCATCTCAAAGGCCACGACATGGTCTCATCTGCAGCAGAAAGGACTGAGAGGCAGAGAGAGGTGGAGGGGAGTCAACGAAACATCCATCAGAGGATCCAGGACAGAGAGGAAGATGTGAAGCTGCTTCAGCAGCCGGTGGAGGCCATCAATCGGTCTGCTGATAAAACGGTGGAGGACCGTGAGGAGATGTTCACTGAGCTGATCCGTGTTATCCAGAAAAGAAGCTCTGATGTGAAGCAGCAGGTCAGATCCCAGCAGAAAACAGAGGTGAGTCGAGTCAAAGATCTTCAGGAGAAGGTGGAGCAGGAGATCTCTGAGCTGAAGTGGAGAGACGCCGAGCTGGAGCAGCTCTTACGCACAGAAGATGACACCCAGTTTCTGCACAGCTACCCCTCCCTGTCAGCAGTCTGTGAGTCCACACACTCACCCAGCACCCATGTTCTTCCTCTGAGATACTTTGAGGACGTGACAGCAGCTGTGAAGGAGCTCAGAGACAAACTACAGGAACTTCTGACAGACACATGGACAAACATCTCACTGATAGTCAGTGTAGTGGATGGTCTACAGCCACAACCAGAGCCCAAGACCAGAGCAGAATTCTTAAAATATTCACAGGAAATCACTCTGGATCCAAACACAGTAAATAGAGATCTGTTATTGTCAGAGGAGAAGAGAAAAGTAACATTAGTATCTGAACCACAGTCTTATCCTCCTCATCCAGAAAGATTCATTGATTACTGTCAGGTCCTGAGCAAAGAGAGTCTGAGTGGACGCTGTTACTGGGAGGTGGAGTTGAGCGGGTACGCATTTGATTTAGCAGTCACATATAAGAACATCAGCAGAGAAGGGCGTGAAAGTAAATTTGGTAAAAATGACAAATCCTGGGCATTAGATTGTAAACATAGCAGTTTTGTATTTACACACAACAGAATCAAAACTCCCTTCATAGATTCTCGGTCCTCCAGGATAGGAGTGTTCCTGGACCACAGTGCAGGTCTTCTGTCCTTCTACAGCGTCTCTGAAACCATGACTCTCCTCTACAGAGTCCAGACCACCTTCACTCAGCCCCTCTATGCTGGATTTAGGGATTTGGTTTGGGATTATGGAACCACTGCTGAGTTAGTTAAAGTCAACTAGACTGAAGTCAGTCCAGTGGTGGTGGGTTTAAATCTCTGTTTTTAATTTTTATTTTCTCTCCATCGTTGTTGTGGCATTTCTGCAGAGATCAGCTGTCAGTCAAACACTGTGGGCGGGACCTGGACATCATCTAGTCCTTCTTTTAATGTTTTAGTTTTTTAACTGCTGCATATATAATCTGCTGTGGGCTGTTAAAACTCTGTGATTATGACGGTTATGATCCACGATTTTCTTCATTTATTGGGATTCTGAACTGAACAGACTGTTGATGAAATGAAATCACTGGACAGAAGTCATGGAAGACAGCTGATGGGTTCAGTCACGAATAAACTTTTTCTTTAAGGCAAACCAAATATTTTCTTCTGTCTTCATTCCACGATCTCACCAAAACTTAATACACATTAATTTAAATCACTTTTCTGTTTGTTCACCATTAGTTTTAATCTGAGTTTCCCAGGATTTATCTGGATTTCCTTTAGTCCTGTTAATATACGAGTCAACTGTGGCTCTTATACCACGGATCTATAAGTTATAATGATGAATGACACATTTTTATTTAACTACTTCAGTCATGGTTCTATACTGAATCATTTGTTTAACTTCCAGCCTTATAATTATGTAGATAATATTGTAATATGTATAAACACTAAGGATGTGCTTTGGTCAAAAATGGAACAAATCAGTTGCACATTTTTTTATACTTGTGATTAATGGCTAAACTTGTGTAAAAGAATCAATGAAAAAGTATTCTTTAAATTACATTTTCATTCCTACTTGTGAGTCTCATGCAACAAAAATGCTGCTAGAGCAACATAAATCACTTGATAATCATGAATGTAAATGCAATTAAAATGTGACAATTTATGGCAGCATTTTTTTTATTTTTCTACAAAACTACCATTTTTTAAATATTGTCACATTTCTTGTTTTATTTTTTTAAATGGTGTGATATAAATATTTTTAATGTGTGCCCTGATTTGTTTTTCAGTTGGGGAAGAAGGCACTTAGTTGGGGAAGAAAGCAATTATCTTCACCAACTTAACAACTGATCACAAATAAGGTCAAAGGGTGGAATGTAATATAAATGTGTTTTTAATGTGTGCCCTGATTTGTTTCTCAGTTGTTTTAATATGTTTTGACGGTCCAGTTCAGTTCTCTTCCCATGATGGATTTATCTTCAGCACAGCAAGTTTCTCACTCCTTGAATCACTGTGGCATGTTTATGGAACAAGGCTTAACCTTTATTTCTCACATATGTGTGTGTGTGAACAGATGTTATATGTTTTGAGAAGTCTGGCTGCAATCGCCTGGGAGCGGGGACTAGCCCCCCCGCTCTCTACGCGATTCCATGGGGGGGGAAGTTGCCTGGCAACGAAGAGTGGCTCCTTCGTTGTGTACGTAACTCTACCCTTTAAAAGGCAGAGGTGTTTTGCCAAACAGTAGAGTCTGCTGTGGATTTCGCGCGAATTGCCAAGCTGATTGATGCACGCGCCTGCCAAAAGACTGCCAAAGGCTCTCCGGTCTTCTGTATTATTGGTAAGGGCTGATGAAATGACATGAAGTGCATTGATCTTTTGTATATGAAGATATGGTCTGTGGGGAATAAGGGAATACAGCTTATTCTAGCAGTCTGTCTAATGTGAATGCATTGCTCTTGTGTGTGTGAAGATATGTTCTGTGAGGAATAAAAGACACATTTTATTATAGCAGTTCTTGTCTCAGTGTGAATTCTTTCCTGTGCGCCGACTCCTCACGAACCTGTCTAAATATTTTCATAAAACATTTTGGCGTCACGAACAGGATAACAAGAAAATAACAGAGGTTAAAGAGGAGCTGTGCATAGGAAAGTCATGTTTAAGAGAAAAATTAAGCAGAGTGAAGCTGCTGGGGGCTCTCCCAGCGATTGTGATTGTGCTGTTATCCCAGGCTGGGATGGCTTATGGGAACAAATTGGTGTATGTTTGACGAGCGGGGGCGGACGCTCGGAATCATGGGTAGATTTGATAGGCGACGGGTCGCCTTCGGTAGTGTTTAGGTGTCTTCGGGGAATTGAAGTTGCCCCGAAGGCACCACTGAGTGGAATTCAGCGGCGGATGTGGTGTTGCGCTGCAGCATGGCGCCGATGTTTTGATAAAGAACAGGAGCAGGATAAACAAATAGCTGATTTAGTTCAGCAATTAGAAGGATGGCAGGAAAAAGAGGAGGATTTGACAGAGCAAATCCTAAAATTGCAACAAGAATTGGAAAAGGAGAAACTCCGCTCATCTCGGTTGACAGTGATGGCAGAGCAGGGTGTAGCGCGGGTTGCACAGTTAAACAGGGAGAGAAAGAAAAAGAGACCCCATGCTACCTCCGCTGTTAAAGTGCGGTCGTATGCAGCTGGGATGGTGGACGGAGATGAGGATTGGGATCCCGATGAGTGGGATGAGTGGTGTGGGGAAGAGGAGACTCCTCCACCGGTTTCTCCACTGTACCCCAAGTTACCGGGGAGTTATCAGGCTGCCCCTGTCCGGAGACGGCGGGAAGAGCAGCGGATTATCCCGCCTGTCCGAGAGGCAGTGGTGGATGATGATGGGCGGCAATTATATGATGATCAGGGACAGGGGTTATATAACCTTGTGCCTCAGAACCAGCCGGACCCTGTGGCGGTGACCATTGTTGAAGATTACACTGCTGATGGAAGTGGCGGATTAGCGCCATGGGCAGATTTGGTAGGGGACAGGTCCCCTTCGGTGATGTCTGCGTGTCTACGGGGTATTGAAGTTGCTCCAAAAGCTCCGCTGAGCGGAATTCAGCAGCAGGTGCGGTGTTGTGTGAGTAGCCGCTCTTTCTCCCCCATCGGCAAGGGGAGAGGCGAGCAGTGCTACATGTAAAAAAAAAACCTTTTCCTCTCTCTCTCTCTCTCTCTGTGTTCCTCGCTCTCCCAAAGGGGGCGGGTGAGGGATAATTCTCTCTCTTTCTCTCTCTCTGTTCCTCGCTCTCCCAAAGGGGGCGGGCGCGGGAAGTTCTCTCTCCCTCCCTCTCTCCTTTTGCCTGAGGGGCGGGGGAGAGGCAAAGTTTGGCCTTTAGAAAAAAACAGAAGGTGAATTTTCTTTGCTGGCAAGTGAAGAATGCAAGAGGCGGGGCTGCCTGCCTCACAAGGCTTGGGAGATGCTGAGTTGCATAAAGGAAATATAAAGAAACAATAGGAATCAACAGTGACTCAAATGCTCTAAATTTAAGCAAAGAGGACAGTTTGATCCAGTTTTTAATGGATTTGGAACAAAGCAGAAGCTCTCCCAGAGGATGAAATTTCTGGGAATCTGCTGGAATAAGGGAGAAAGGGAAATCACAGATAAAGCCCGAGAAAAGATAATGACTTTTGCCACTCCGCACACCAAAAAGGATGTGCAGCGGTTTGTTGGGCTGTTTGGATATTGGAGGAGTCACATTCCTCATTTAGGGCAAATTTTGCAGCCTTTATATCAAGTGACAAGGAAAAAAGAGCAGTTTGAATGGACAGAAAAACAGCAAGTGGCTTTTGACATGGCCAAAGAGGCCATACAGCAAGCTCTATCATTAGGAAAAATGCAATCTGGTCCGGTTGAGTTGCAGGTGTCGGCCCGGAATGATTATGCAAATTGGAGCTTATGGCAAAAACAAGGCAAACAACGGAAACCTTTAGGTTTCTGGTCAAGGAAGCTGCCGAGTGCAGGAATTCGTTACACGCCCTTTGAAAAACAATTATTGGCGTGTTATTGGAGTTTGGTGGAAACAGAGGCATTAACTGCAGGGCATGAGGTGATCATGACCGAACCATAATGACTATGTTCTATCGGGCTTTTATTGAATCTGTTTTATCCTTTTCTTTAATGTCATGGTTTGGTCAGATAAAACTGAAACAGAGGAAATCCTTGGATCAGGTAGTCAGATGGTCCAGTCGTTTGCTTGGTGAGTCACAGCTGAGCCTGACATCCCTGTACACCAGACAAGTACAGAGGATGGCCGACTCGATTTTAAATGATGACTCCCACCCTTTGCACTGCAACTTTCAGCTTCTTCCCTCCAGACGGAGGTTTGCTGTCCCAAAAAGTAGAACCCAGCGCTACAAAAACAGCTTTGTCCCTGCTGCTGTCAAAGAGTTGAACAAGCTATAAAAATTATATTGTACATATTTTATATTTACCTATTTTGTAAGATGTGTGCCTGTGTTTGTGTCTATGTTGAATGTAATTGTGGCTTGTAAATATGGATGTCACCAACTGCAAAACAAATCTACCTACGGGTACAAATAAAGTAACCTGAACCTGAACCTCATGAGGCCATTGATACCTATTCTGACGTGGGTAATGAGTGACCCCACCACACATCGGATAGGTACCGCCCAGGAGAGTAGTATCATTAAGTGGAAATGGTACGTGTCTGAAAGAGTGAAATCTGGACAAAAAGGAGTTTCGGTCTTGCATGAACAAGTTGCTGATGTCCCAGAGGCAGATGAGTCTTGTTTTGAAGTTGAACAGCTGCAAGAATCTCCTGTGTTAACAGGGCCCCGCTATGACGAACTCACAGACGAGCAAAAGAGCAGGGCGTGGTTTGTGGATGGCTCTTCTCAGTGGGTAGCGGGAAAACGAAGGTGGAAAGCTGGGGCTTTCAACCCTCATCTGGGGCAAATTTTGGAAGAAATGGGTGAGGGAAAAAGCAGCCAATGGGCCGAGTTGAAGGCCGTGCACATGGTGATACAACATGTGAGTGTGTCAGGAGCATATATCTACTCTGACTCCTGGTCAGTGGTTAATGGGTTAACCACATGGATGCCTACATGGCAGTCCAATCAGTGGCGGATTCAAAAGAAAGAGGTGTGGGGTAAAGAGTTGTGGGAGGAAATCTGGCAAAAGGTCCAAGGGGTCACTATCCATGTCACCCATGTTGATGCCCATACTCAAAATATGGACTCAGAAGCCCTCCACAACCGTTATATTGATGGAGTGGTCAGAGCAATGTCAGTGGAAAGGCAATCCACTGCGGATTTGGCCCGGTGGGCCCATGAAAAGAGTGGACATTGGGGAATTCAAGCTACTACCCAATGGGCCAGGGATAGAGGCATTGATTTGAAAACTGATGATGTAAAGACAGCCGTTGAACAGTGTGAGGTCTGTCAGCATCATAGAAGAGGTGTCCCACAACATCTCACTGGGCATATACAAAGGGGAAAGAGCCCAGGACAAATCTGGCAAATGGATTTTATTGGTCCCCTTCCAGAGTCACAACGATGTAAATATGTATGCACGGCTGTGGATACATTTTCGGGTGTGGTAGTGGCACACCCAGCCAAAGTGGCTAATCAGAAGGCCACGCTGGCCTGTGTGGAACTAATTGAAAAGTTCTATGGGCTACCTGTACAGATTCAAACTGACAACGGGACCCATTTCACCGGAAACCTGGTGAAAGATTGGGCCAAACACAATCATGTGGAATGGATTTATCACGTTCCATATCATCCTCAAGCTGCGGGTTTAATTGAGAGAATGAATGGGTTGTTGTAAACCACCTTGAGAAAAGGAGGGACAAACAATAGTTTGGAAGGGTGGAAAAAACGCTTACCACAAGCGCTGAAACAGCTAAACAATAGACCCATTGCACCTGGTACAACACCACTGAATCGAATGATCACTGTCAATCTTGAACACTCTGAAGGACAAATTATTGAGATGTGGAAAATTAACCCAGAGGCAACACTACCAGTGCGAGCAACGAAAGGCTCGGCTGGATTAGATTTAAGAGCTATGGAAACTCTCACCTTAGTACCAGGAACACCCACTGTGGTAAAAACCGGACTAGGGTTGAAATGCCCGAATGGAATGTATGGTCATATATTGCCAAAGTCTGGATTATCCCTGAAAGGTTTAACGACTCTGGCCGGTGTGATTGACAGTGATTATCAAGGAGAACTGGGAGTGGTGTGCTTTGTACTGGGATCAGAGCCCATAACCCTGAATAAGGGGGATAAGGTGGCCCAATTGGTCATTATACCATGCCTAATGACTAACCCTGAAGAGATTGCTAAGCCGGCTGTGATGACGCAGAGGGGCGAAAAAGGCTTTGGTTCCACAGATAAATCTGGGGCCAAAGTATGGGTGAGGCAAGAAAATGGCCCTCCCCGCCCGGCTGAGATCATAGCTCAAGGGACGGATCAGGTGGTGACCATTTTGTATCCAGGAGAGCAAACCTGGATAAATGTACCAATATCAAAATGTTATCTAAGGGAGAACTAATTGTGTGTTTTCTCTTCTCCTAAGTATGTGCTTGCTTTGCAGGAATGTTCGGGGGGAGATTGGTGATTGAGCACCCGCAACGTCATGGGTCTTCTTCAACACCCCCACAAGCACTGAGGACATGGCGATGTCGTCTGCTGGGACATATGCCGCCCTGCCCTCATTGTGATCCTGTGGATGAGTATCGCCGGTTGCTGGATCCAGATCCACGCCACACCAGGCCAAGAAATGTTTGACGTGGACCAACCTGTCTCGTTGGGATGGAGGGAAAGTCGAACCGGTGCTAATCGGAGTCAAGTATCAAACCAAAGGTGTAAGATACTGAACTTGACCAGCCACTGTCCTATTTACATATGCCCCAAATGTGTCAAATACCAATACAATGTGCCTGCGGTGGAGAAGGGGTGTATAGTTAACTTGACTGCCAATGTAACCATATGTGTGGCCAAAGTGGTTAATAACTTACTGAAATGTGATACTACCTTAAATGGTACAAAGCTATCCATCAACATAACGGGAGATAAGGAAGTGTATTTGATGAATGGAACAGTCATAAATGGTCGACGCATCCCCTTTGTGTACCTTATTCTGGTGGTCGACAAAAACCCAAAGCATACATCCCCGACGAATCTGGCACCCATACTGTCGACATGTACAACAGTAGCCACACAAACCAGCCATATCACCGTCAATTGGATGGTAAAGATACCACCCATTCCCAAATGTTCAAAAAGAAAGAAGAGAGCATGGTATGACACGTTGCTGGGAGGATTTGGTACAGTTTTGGGAATCTCCAACACCATTAACAACGAGGTAACCAGATCAATGTTAGCAGATACTGGACATCAAACGTCTCTAGGCATTCAACAAGTTGGATTTTGGATGCCTACGGTGGTGGGGCCTCAAATGGAGGCCGCCAATCTGTTTCAAAAGCGTTTGACTTGGGATTTGACTATGTGGAATGCTACGAGTGAATTGATGACGAACATCACTCGCGCTTTCAATTGGACTGTGTGCAACATGCAAGTTTTGGCTATCCGCATGCAGTTGGAACGTTTTACTCGCATTGTCACTACCAATCACGCTCGACAATGGCGAGACGTGTGGAACATCACTGAAGAATGGTGGTTGATTCCGCATCCTGAAAAAACCATCTGCAATAGCACGATGTGTAGCGGGCAATGGACTCAATTAAATGTTACAGAAGCTGTTGATGTGTGCAAATATCATGTGTTACCAGTAATTACTGTTACAGCATTTTGGTTTATTCAATTAAAAGGGGAATGGTTTGCTCCAGGGCAAAATAATACATATGATCTATCAGAATGTGATTTGACTGACAAAGGATATGCATGCCTAAGTCGAGCAATATATACTGAACCATGCTTAACCATGACAGAGGCACTATGTGAATGGAGAATAGAAAAACCTTGCGACATGATGTGGCAAATAGGGCCCCATACTATATGTGTAGCCACTTTAAATTCCCATCCAATGTTGCCTAGGATACCTTTCACTGGGTGTCTGCATGGTGTTCACATGTGGCGATGGCATAATCGGACATATCATCTTACCAACTTCTCTAGTGAGGCTCACCTGACCGCCCTGCAATGGCGGGTGCTGGAAGTTCCATGGCAGGTGTCCCTGGATCGACTCAGAGGCGCACTGAATGGATCCACGGAGATACAAAAGCTCATTGGTGATCATATGTCTAATGTCCGTGCTGCAGTGATATCCACTGTGGTGGCCCAAGGAAAGGTATTGCATGCAGCTCATCAGATAGAGCAAGTTTCTGCTCATCACTGGTGGGATATATTCTCAGGCATGTCAGTCACTGCTCGCAACACACTGGTACCTCCCCTAGCTATATTAGTTGCTGTTTTATGTATCTTAACACTATGCAATTTCAGTGCTTTCTGCTATATTAGAAGAGTAAAACAGGTTTCAAGTAAGAGAATGTATAAATCTCTAGCAATATGAAAATCACAGTCATTTTTCGAGATGGAGGATATGGTACCACATCTTGCAAAGTAGAGGTGAGTGCTGACCCTCCTGGTCACTGGATATGTTATGATTATGTTGTAGGTATGCCTGATAGATGGAGTTATTACAATAGACAATTTAATACAAGACATGAATTATTATGGTATGTTGCAACATGCATTTGGGATAACACTTGGGTGGAATTATCTCACCATAATCATATCGGAATACCTTACGAGGATGAAAGTATTCCCCAAGAAGAAAGTAATTACCCAATGTTCTTCACCAACTGATAGAACAAATAAGGTCAAAGGGTGGAAAATGTGATATAAATATTTTTAATGTGTGCCCTGATTTGTTTTTCAGTTGGGGAAGAAGGCACTTAGTTGGGGAAGAAAGCAATTATCTTCACCAACTTAACAACTGATCACAAATAAGGTCAAAGGGTGGAATGTAATATAAATGTGTTTTTAATGTGTGCCCTGATTTGTTTCTCAGTTGTTTTAATATGTTTTGACGGTCCAGTTCAGTTCTCTTCCCATGATGGATTTATCTTCAGCACAGCAAGTTTCTCACTCCTTGAATCACTGTGGCATGTTTATGGAACAAGGCTTAACCTTTATTTCTCACATATGTGTGTGTGTGAACAGATGTTATATGTTTTGAGAAGTCTGGCTGCAATCGCCTGGGAGCGGGGACTAGCCCCCCCGCTCTCTACGCGATTCCATGGGGGGGGAAGTTGCCTGGCAACGAAGAGTGGCTCCTTCGTTGTGTACGTAACTCTACCCTTTAAAAGGCAGAGGTGTTTTGCCAAACAGTAGAGTCTGCTGTGGATTTCGCGCGAATTGCCAAGCTGATTGATGCACGCGCCTGCCAAAAGACTGCCAAAGGCTCTCCGGTCTTCTGTATTATTGGTAAGGGCTGATGAAATGACATGAAGTGCATTGATCTTTTGTATATGAAGATATGGTCTGTGGGGAATAAGGGAATACAGCTTATTCTAGCAGTCTGTCTAATGTGAATGCATTGCTCTTGTGTGTGTGAAGATATGTTCTGTGAGGAATAAAAGACACATTTTATTATAGCAGTTCTTGTCTCAGTGTGAATTCTTTCCTGTGCGCCGACTCCTCACGAACCTGTCTAAATATTTTCATAAAACAAATGGTCAAAGCAGAAGTGCTTCTAGTTAAGGTAACTTTCCTAATCATCTCAACCTTTAAAAGTCCAAACTGAGCAATTTTAATTGATTTTCAGAACTCCTGACCTTCATGGAGAGTTTCTGACAGAATCTCTCCCTCTTTTCATACTTTTGAGTGAACAGCCCGAATCAACGTCACTATGTCTCCCAGCTGGTCTGGCAACGCCTTGGTATCCTCTCTGAAGAGCTGGAGCAGGGAGCTGGGGAGAGGGAAGTCTGGGCTTCTCTGCTTGAACTGCTGCCTCCGTGACCCAGACCTCTGGAAAAGTGGTAGAAGATGGATGGATGTCTTTTGATGCATAAAAGGGCCCTCTGAAACAGTTCTATGTATCCAAACTGAAATTATTATTATTATTTTCAATGTGATTCCACTTTGTGCTGTGTGCTCACTTCATCCTGCCTGTGGAAGTCTGGAGCTGAGACAAAAATCAGCTGAATAATTCTACACTCTTCTTCTTCTTCTTCTGCCGCCCAAGGTCCTGGTCTAGTTAAAAGATCCTTTCAGATTCCTGATGGCAGCAGCAGCATAAACGGTCTCATCCTGCAGCAGGACAAACATATATGTGGTGGATGAAGCTGCTGTGAAGTGTGCAGCTCATGGCTCTGCTTTTAGAGTGATATCGTTCATTGGTGAGGAGGGAGAATGATTTTTAAAACTTATTGTGTTTGGTGTGGAGAGCCCTTTACCTTCTAAATATGTATTTATAATGAGCTAGTCCAGGGGTGGTAAACATGTGGCTGTGGGCCAAAATCTGTCCACCAAGGTGTCCAAATTTTTCTCAGTGAATTGACAGCTTCCTTATAAATTTCTGACTTTTTTAATGATTAAAATTGTTCTTGTAAATTTGAGACATTTTTCTCCTTAAGATTAAACTTTTTTCCTCCTCAGTTTTCCATTCTTTCCCTTCGTTTTTCTGGAGAAAACAGGTAGTGTCCATTTCAGTTCAATCCATCAGCAACTACTCATGACAAAGTGCAGCCTGAAGGGATGTCCCAGATATGGGTCATTTTCAGCCCTGAAGGGCCACTGGGTAGGAGGAAGGCTACAAATGAGAACTGGGACGGACCCCAAATCTACCTGGACTTCACTCTCACATTGCAAATATTTTTCTCCACTGTTTTACAGGATTTACTGCTGTTCATAAATAATAAGACTGTAGAGGAAGGATCAGATGAGACATGAGCTGACGACACACAACTTGATTTCCTCCAACAAGCAGAACAGACTGACTCGGGTACCAGAGCGAATCTCTTTATTGCAGCTTTATTCCCGCCCTTGGCACCCGGAGTACACACATTAACATACACGACAACAGAGCATGACTCAACACAATACTTTAGCACCCAGCATACCCAATGTGTGAACAGCGTCTTCCACCCCACACAACAGGTTCACACCTGGCATACCGGAAGCGAAGGCGCATCTTCATTTGGTTTATTATCCCCTAACGCTCTGACACCCGTCCTTGGTTCCTCTCCCTTCTTCTCCTCATTTCCATCTCTCACCTCCTTCCCCCAATTCCCCAGCGTCCTGGATGGAGTGTGATCTCCTGTTGTGTCACCACAAGACAGTGTTTCTGTTTTTATGTTCGAAGTATAAGAGTCATTTACATTTTAAAAGGTTGTAAATTTAGTTCAAGTAAATTTTAGCATGCAATAGTCAGATTCAATTATATTAAACATAATTTTCCAGCCACAAAATTGCAGCTGGTGGAAAGGCTGAGTGGCTAGTGTCTTTGGAAAATCACAATTAAACAATTTACAAACTCTTGTAGGGCAAACAATACTGCACAAACAACTGAACTTAGAACAACAAAACAATGAGGGTGTTAAAATTCTTCTCTAATGAGGCTATAATGTAGAATCAGAACAAAAACCAGTTAGTGAATGTATCACACAATTCTGAGATTGACTGATCTTTCTGTGCCAAAGTCTTTCAGGAAAGAATGTAGTTTTCATTTCATTTTTTAAACCCAGCTAAGGATGGTAATGTGTTCTTCCATTTATTGACATGAATATGGTATTTACCCAAAATGACAATAATGTTTAGCATTTTCTTATTTGGAATGTTATCCAAGTACAAAAGGATCTGAGATGCCTCAAGAGGAATATCAATGCCAAGATTAATCCATCTAATCAAATCAAATCACCCTTTATTGTCATTCAACTGTACAACCAATCATGTACAGTAGAACGAGATTGTGCTTTACCTATCTACTGTGTCAATCACACACACACCAAGTATAGAATCAGAGGGCCGCTGCCATGCAAGGCGCCGCCACAAATTTCCCTCCTCCATTCCATTATTGCTGAGCACCAAGCTGAACGGCAGGAAGTTCCACTTTTATATGGTCTTCGGCATGACCCGGCCGGGACTTGAACCCCTGCCTCCCGGGTGTGGGGCAGATGCTCTACCAACTGAGCCACCACTCCGGTAGTAGTGGACCGGATCTAAAAACATCGCTCCAAAACTGAGCAGATCTAGGACAGAAACAGAACAAATGTTCAATGGTCTCAGGTTCCTCTGCACAGAAAACATATGGCTCCACCTCAAATTTAAATCTTCTTTGGAGGATTTTCACCACCTTGACGCTGGTCGTTCGCCCGTGGCCGCCCCTCCTCCTCCTTCCTCTCCTTCTTCGACGGCTCAAACCTGCCAACCCCAGTGTTCTGTTAACTATTTAATGTTAAAGTTAAAGTGGAATATTATTTATATTCTTAATTAATTTTGAATAACCCGTTGTAATGTTGTGTTGGGTTCACCTTGAAATCGGCATGGTTCGTAGCCGAAGGTGACGTCACCTTCGGCTCCGACTAACTGTAAACAGGAAGTCAGTCAGAGTATTGAGGAAAAGTCCGTTGTGTGTGTTTTACCGCCTCAGTCAACTCCAGCAGCAGTCACATACGTACATCCTCTGCCTTTGGTAGCATCGTGGGTATGTATTTACTGTTGTTGTTTGTGTGCATTCCTAGACGGTTTATTAAGGTTATGTTGGGTTTAATAACTTTAGACGCTAAAGTGGTTTTCCCGCGATTTACGCTAGCAACGGCCGTTGTATTGGTCGGAGGACGTTGATAGGTAATTTGGAGGGAAACAATTTATTATGGCGGCGGGAGTTGTTGTAAATATAGTTTTATATCGTATTGAAGTTAAAAGTAAGCAATTTATGTATTTTCATTGTCATGTCTGTATGAAGGTCAAGGAGTGATTGTGCCTTGTATTATGTGTTACAGTTTCACACTTTCCTTGTGTCATTAAACCTGTGGACTGAGAGCTGTGTCTTCAGAGTCTTGATGTGAGGAAGGAGTTTAGCTGACTGTCCAATCAGCAGAGGCAGTACACCCAGATTAAGACTACTTTAGGTGTGCCAAATTACACACCAGCTCCAAATAGAAGAGAGCGCATCACCCCGCCTTCACAACAACACCATTGACAAAATTATTCTCCACGTCAGAAACCACCGACAAAGCCCCTCCAGACAACGTTGGTAATTGGTGACTCGATTATGAGGAATATCAGAAGCAGGTACTGTTTCAGTAGTTTTTCCTGGGGCTAAAGTGTCTGTGTGTTTGGTTCCAAGGTTGTCGTAGCCAGGAGCGGCACTGGGGTTAAGCTCCCAGTGCTCATAAAATGCTCCTTATGGCGTGCATCTCGAAAAGCCTCTGACAACTAAATCCAACTCCTAGCCTGCCCATGTGGTTTAGTCTCTAAGCCCGGCGGAACTGCTTTTACTAATAGAAGAAGGGGCGAGGGCGGATCTCTAGCGCCTTAAAACCAGATGCTTCGGGTAGATGGTGGCTCATCAACCTGGGAAGGTAGCCCATCTAGGGGAAGGTAAACACTGATTTCAAACCTCCGCTGCCTTGCGGCACACCCAGTCATGGGAAAGGCTTCGGGAGTCAACCCTGAGGAAAAATCCGGAGTCGGAGCCCCTAAGGCAGTTCTCTGTTGTGCTCAACATCGTTCTGGCAGCTCCTGCGACGGCGCTGGTGCCAAACTGTAGCAGCCCTGCTGTTCCTTTGGATTCATCAGTGACGTGGAGAGGGGGGACATGCTGCATGGGCAACATCTTGTCCTCCATATCTTCCTGCCCAGGCTTGAATCCTACCAACGCCCAACGCTGGAAGGTAGAACACCGGATCACTGGAGAGGATACTACAGCTTCGCCTTTGGCGTAGACAAAACACGGGGAATGACAGTTACCGGTTATAAGCCACCGCTCAATTGGCGTAGAGCGCGGCGCCAGGGGTTGTTCCCGACGGTGGGAGGCATCATCGGATCTCACTGGACAGCTACCACCCGCCTCAAGCTGGGCAGCCCCCAGCCAATAAGGTGTTGTCCCGCCACAGCTTGCTTTCCTCATTGGGTGCATGGGGATGAGGAGAAGTCCTAACAACAGGCTGAGAACCTTCGCACCAGGCAAGACAAAACAACAAAAGAGACCAACTCTAAAACTGGGAACTTGGAACGTCCGCACTATGATGACAGGGCTCGCTGCTAATCTCAAGGACATCAACGACACCAGGAAGACTGCCATCATCAATAATGAGCTGAAGAGACTGGGAGTGGATATCGCCACTCTCCAGGAAACACGGGTGGCTGACGCAGGCACACTGAGAGAGAAGGACTACACGTTCTACTGGCAGGGAAAGGGCAGTGACGAACACAGGGAACACGGAGTGGGCTTCGGAGTGAAGAACACCTTGCTGTAGATGGTGGAACCGGGCAGCAATGGCTCTACATGACTCCTCACCCTCCGCCTGAACACCACTCAAGGCCCAGTCACCCTCGTCAGTGTGTATGCCCCAACACTGACAGCCACACCAGAGGCAAAAGACGAGTTCTACAAGAATCTCGCAACAACTGTCAGGATCATCCCCAACTCTGAACAACTCATTCTCCTTGGAGACTTCAATGCCAGAGTGGGTGCTGACCACGACTCCTGGCCCTCCTGTCTTGGACCATTTGGTGTTGGCAGAATGAACGACAATGGACATCGGCTGCTCGAGTTCTGCACATATCACGATCTGTGCATCACAAACTCATTCTTCAAGACCAAGCCCCAACACAAGGTTTCCTGGCGACATCCGCGCTCAAAGCACTGGCACCAGCTGGACTTGATCCTGACCAGGCGCACCTCACTGAAGAACATGCTAATCACCCGTTTGTTCCAGAATGCAGATTGCGACACAGACCATTCATTGGTGTGTTGCAAGGTCAAGCTGCAGCTGAAGAAATTCCATCGTGCTAGACAGCCTGGAAAGGCACAGATTGACACCAGCAAGATGGCCCAACCAGAACTTGTTGAGCAGTTTGCCTCCACCTTTGAGAAGGAACTTGGTGTACCACAAGAAGGAGAATCTGCAAAGCAGAAGTGGGAAGAGCTGCAAAACACCATCCACCGCACGGCCTTGGCTACCTTTGGGAGGAAGACCTCGAAGTCACAGGACTGGTTTGATGCCAAGTTGACCGAGATGACCCCCGTCATTGAAGCCAAGCACTCAGCACTTGCTGAGTACAAGAAGTACCCAAACGAGAAGAACCTCCAGATTCTCAGGACTGCGAGAAGCAAAGTTCAGCAGACTGCTCGGCGCTGTGCCAACGAGTACTGGAGTCAGCTCAGCCAAGACATTCAAACCGCTGCCATAACAGGGAACATCCGTGGTATGTACGATGGCATCAAGAAAGCACTTGGTCCGGCTCAGAGCAAGACGGCCCCCCTCAAATTCTCCACTGGGGAGATGATCACAGAAAAGAACAAGCAGATGGAGAGATGGGTGGAACACTACTCCGACCTCTACTCCAGACAGAACACTGTGACACCGTCAACCCTTGATGCCATCGACTGCCTGCCATCCATGGACGAACTTGACGCCGAGCCAACCATCGACAAACTCAGCAAGGCCATTGATAGCTTGGCCGCTGGCAAGGCACCCGGCAACGACGGCATATCCCCCGACCTGATCAAGCACTGCAAGACCGCCCTACTGCTGCCATTGCATGACATCCTCTGCCAGTGCTGGAAGGAAGGTGCCGTACCACAGGACATGAGGGACGCCAAGATCATCACCCTCTACAAAAACAAAGGGGAGAGAAGCGATTGCAACAACTACAGGGGCATCTCCCTCCTCAGCGTTGTTGGCAAAGTCTACGCACGAGTTGCTCTCGTTCGTCTACAGAAGCTTGCCGAACGTATCTACCCCGAGTCTCAGTGTGGCTTCCGTGCTGAGCGATCGACGGTAGACATGATATTCTCCAGCCGCCAACTCCAGGAGAAATGCAAAGAACAGAACATGCCCCTGCACGTCGCCTTCATAGACCTCACCAAAGCGTTCGATCTGGTCAGCAGAGAGGGCCTTTTTAAGATCCTGCCAAAGATAGGATGCCCACCAAAGTTGCAAAGCCTCATCGAATCATTTCACACCAACATGCAGGGGATAGTGCAGCACGACGGCAACGTCTCAGAGCCATTCAACATACGCAGCGGAGTGAAACAGGGCTGTGTACTTGCGCCAACCCTCTTTGGGGTTTTCTTTGCTATGCTCCTGAAGCATGCCTTCAGCACAGCAACAGAGGGAATCTACCTGCACACAAGATCTGACGGCAGGCTTTTCAACCTCGCCCGCCTGAAAGCCAGAACCAAAGTACGCGAGGCTCTAATCAGAGACATGCTGTTCGCAGATGATGCTGCAGTCGCAACCCACACACAGCAGGAGCTTCAGACCCTGATGGACCGCTTCTCCCAGGCGTGCAAGGACTTCGGGCTTACCATCAGCCTGAAGAAGACTAACATCTTGGCGCAAGGCACGGAAGCACCACCAACCATCACCATCGACGACTACGAGCTGGAGGTCGTGAATCAGTTCACGTACCTGGGGTCCACGATCAGCAACAACCTCTCCCTTGATACAGAGATCGACAAGAGGACTGGAAAATCAGCCTTCACACTCGCTCGCCTCACCACACGAGTGTGGGAGAATCCCAAACTCTCTGTCAAGATGAAGATAGATAGATGACAGTGTACAACGCCTGCGTCATCAGCACACTGCTCTATGGGAGTGAGATGTGGACAACATACGCCCGGGAGGAAAGAGACTGAACTCCTTCCACTTGCGCTGCATTCGCCACATCCTGGACATATCCTGGCAGGACAAAGTGCCCAACACAGAAGTTCTGTCCCGCGCTGGCCTTCCCTCCATGTTAACTCTACTCAGGCAGTGCAGGCTTTGCTGGCTAGGCCACGTTCATCGTATGGAGGATGGCAGAATCTCCAAAGACGTCCTCTACGGAGAACTGGCTACTGGCAGGAGAGACGTTGGCCGCCCACAGCTGCGCTTTAGAGACGTCTGCAAGAGAGACACGAAGGCCCTGGAGGTCAACACAGAGCGCTGGGAGGACCTCGCAATGGGCCGCTCCAAATGGAGAGGCACCCTGACCAGACAGCTCAAGGCCGGCGAAGAGAGACTGACTACTGCAGCAGATGAAAAAAAGACCCGCAGGAAGAACCGCCACAGACCCAGCAGCACGAAGACCACCCACAAGTGCGACCTGTGTGACAGGGACTGCCATTCACGCATCGGCCTGTTCAGCCACAGGCGGTGCTCTTCCAGCAGAGTAGACGTTTAGGATTCTCTTCCATGGTCATCATAGACCGTCGGAGGCCGACGATGAAAGTGTCTGACATTGAGGCTCTTACCCCTGACCTACTAAATTAATTCCCCCACGTTAAAACTGTCATAGTACATATTGGATGCAACAACATCCCAGATGAAGCGTTGGAGATCTTAAAAAGAGACTTCAGGAGCCTTCTGTCCACTCTTATGAACTGTGGCAGACGTGCGTTTATCTCTGGGCCTTTGGCACCTTTCAGACGAGGTTGCAATTATTTTAGCAGAACTCTCAGTCTTAATACTTGGTTGTGTTCTACATGTCCTACTTCTAACATTGGTTTTATAGACAATTTTAACCTGTTTTGGAACCACCCATCACTTATGAGGCCAGATGGCATCCATCCAAATAGACTTGGTGCACGTGTTTTAAGGGGCAATCTGTTCTATTCCTTTCAGTGGTTTTTAGTACAATGACGGAAATTTGGTGTGTTAACTCACTCTGAAGTTCCTGGGTCTGCCAACCAGCCCTTTTTTGGTTTTGTTTCCTCTTCTCATATTAAGATAAGATAAGATAAGCCTTTATTAGTCCCACAATGGGGAAATTCCAGGATTGCAACAGCACAGGGATAGCAACACTCAGAGCAATAATTTAGAAGATAAGAAAATAAGAGCAGTGAATATACACATGTACACATAAATATATAAATATATATACACAGTGCAGTGTCATGGGTGGCTCTCGCGAGCCACCATAAGATGCCACACAGTCGCCAGTGAGTTCAGTGAGTTTTATTTACGGTGAAAATAGTGACAACACGGGCTGCTGAGATAATGACACATAACAGTCTTCATACAACAGGAGGCGTAAGGCAAACAGCTCTACAGGTCCATAGCAGGAGATGGTCATACACAGGCAGGCTTGGTTGTTGAAAATAATAACGATACACAGGCTGCTTAGGCAGAGACTCACAGAGATCAATTCACACCGGGAGGAATAAGGCTAACACAGCACACTTGCTAGTTCCGGGGAACGACGGTCAAACCAAACGCAGGCGTGGTATGAATTAGTCCAGGCATCCGTAGCATGACGGAGAGTGAACTGGGAAAGTGAACAGACACTGCTGCGAAGATGCGATCGCCAACGTGGGTTAAAATAGCCTGAGCGCTAATGACCACAAATGCAGCACAGCTGTTGAGGGTTTGATAGCTGGGCGGAAGCCTCCCCGAGCATTATCACAATAAGAGCTCGGAGAGCTAGAATCATAACGCCGCTGTCAAACCCTGACAAGAATAACCCGAGCACCAAGGCATAGTGCTCGGGTCATGACAGTAGGCCCCCCTCCCATGACGGGCTCCGAACGTCTAGTAACACCTAACCCCCCCCCACCACCACCTCAACCACAGGGTGAGCGGGTTGAGGAACAGGCAAGGAGGGAACCAAACAAAACCTAACAAGACCTAAAACAGAAAGGGAAAATAATACATCACCCGACATATCCAATCAATTTCCCTCCAGAACAATGACGAGAAAAAAAACAAACAAAACAAGACATGACTACAAGGGAAAAAACAACCATAAACAGCAAACAACACCTGACCCTGAAAGTCTTCCCACCAAGACCACAGACAACCCGTCTAACTCCAGTGTACATAACCTAGCCAAAGAAATACACCCAAACACATGGTAACTATAGAAACAAAACAAGAAATAAATGCAAACACATGACTCTGGAAAAAAGGAAAGAAATACATGACTGTAACTATGGAAACAAAAGAAATAAATGCAAACATAACTATGGAAGAAAGGAAAGAAATACATAACTGTAACTATGGAAACAAACATGACTATGGGAAAAAAAAAGACAGAAATACATGACTGTAACTATGGAAACAAAAGAAATACGTGCTAAACACGGTGACTATGAAAAAAAAAAAAAAAAAACACAAACGAAGCCAGAAATATATGCAAACACCTGGTAACTATGGACAAAACCCCCATACTATAGCCCCTCAAGGAAAGAGGGGAGGACAAAACAACAAAGACAAAACTTGACCATAGCCCCTCAAAAAGAAGAGGGGAGGACAGAACAAAAACAAAAACAAAACCAGACTATGGATTGCAAAACACACATGAGGCAATGTAGATTGCTTTACCTGACTTAACAAGACTAAGGATTACAAAACACATGAGGCAAACTAGATTGCTTTACCTGACTTAACTAGACTATGGATTACAAAACACATGAGGCAAACTAGATTGCTTTACATGACTTAACTAGACTATGGATTACAAAACACATGAGGCAAACTAGATTGCTTTACATGACTTTAACAAAAACCTGACACCGTATGGGCCAAAACAAAAGATGATCGGCGGAGATCCAACGCCCCCCAGGCAGAGCTCTGGCGACCTCCCTGCCTCCGATGGCCCATGGATAGTCCCACAAAACAGTACATGATCAGGCAGCCTGCCCCAGTCCCAGGCCCCCAGAAACAAGTCCTCTGGTGGCCGAACCAGGCCACCCAGTAGCAGACACAGTTTACCGGGTGACCAACCCAAGACGCCGAACGCACAAAGCAGTTCCTCGGGTGGCCGACCCGCATCCCACAACCACCAGGACCGTGGAGGGATAGCATGCAGCCGCCCGCCTAATAAAGACCAGACATGAGGGCGCCAGTCTGCCAGACAAAACCCTCCAACGGCCCCCAGCTGGTGGCTCCTGAGAGGGGAACAATCACGAAATTGGACCCCCTCGAATCCTGATTGGATCACAGCCGCACCTGCGCTGGACCCCCACTGGACTTCGTCGGACCCCGACTGGGTCAGGACGGACCCCGATTGGGTCACCGCTGCACCCACGTTGGACCCCGACTGGGTCTCCTCGGCCCACGCGTCGGACCCCAACTGGGTCAGGACGGACCCCGATTGGGTCACCGCTGCACCCACGTTGGACCCCGACTGGGTCACCTCGGCCCACCCGTCGGACCTCAACTGGGTCGGTGCTGCACCGGCGACGACCTCCATCCCTGAACCTGGGACCCCCAGTCCCATGACCTTGACAGACTCCAGACCGGTAACGCTGTGGAGGGGCTCAGAGAACAGGAGAGGACCGGGATCAGTTCCACCGGCAGCGCCAGAGCCCAGCGAGATGAGCTCGGGTGCAGCAGATGGCTGCCCCTCGCTCGCCTCCCGATGAGGCAGGCAAAAATGCTCTAACACACCACAAAGGTAAACAAAGAAGAGCACTTGCCTGCACTTGGGCTCTGGAGCCGTCCAGGACTTCATCGATCCGGGTTCAGGTAGACGCTCGTCGTCGGGCTCCCACTCGGCTGCGTCGAGTGCCACAGCCGGCCTGATGATTTCTGCAGCTGGATTCCCTTGCGTCGCTGTCCACACCGATAACCCGCACGGTGTGGAGACGGGGAACCCTCGACCTGCTGACTCGGGCTGCATCTCTGAGGAACCCTGGGGACGCTTACTCGTCGGCTCTGGCTCCTCACCGCAGTCCGTTCTCCTCCTCTGTCCAACACAAGGCTGCAGGGCTGGGATATCTCCCAGAGCCGCAGGCCTCCCCCTCGTCCGACGGCGTGGAACTGACGCCGACGACCGCTCAGCAGGAGGAAACACAGAGGCAGCAGGTTCAGTATAATTAGCTACAGCTGGAGAAGGAAACTCGGGGAGCTGCGAACCCCGAGCCTCACCCCCAGGAGTCAGACAAGACAGATCACTATGATTAGTAGTAAAGTGTAATTGAACTTGCCTGTCTCCCGAAGGGAAGATGGTGTCAGCTGTAGAGGACGTTGCTCCTTCCCTCGCTCGCTGGATGGTAACACAGGACCCATGGACGGAGCTCACCGGTGCAGGACTCAGATCACTCTCAGCAGCTGGCTGATTGAGTGGGTCACTCCGGTGGCCCGGAACTGGATCCGGAACAGGAGCTTGCTGAAGACGTACTTGACCTCGGCGTCGGCGCTTCCGCCAGCCTCCCGGTGGTGCGAACTCCAGGACTGGATCAGGATCCGTAGGCCATGGGCAGGAGTGCCTCTCCTCCTGCTTTACATTGCATTCCTCCTCCAGCATCAGGAATATCTCGCGTTGCGCGACGATATCCTCCCTTCTCGCGTCGACTTCCGGGTGGTCGGCCCAGCGGGGGGAGAGATGACGAAGAACGTCTTCAGCAGCGTCTAGGTACCAGTGTATGCCGTGATGGTAGTCCAACAGGGAAGCAGAGATGAGCAACTCATCCACAACTTCCAGAACTCCCATCAGCTCGTGGCTCGGACTCCAAGCGCGGCCCCTCCGCGACAGCATTCCTCACACACACACACACACACAGTACCCAGACGGAAACAGCAACTGCCCAAAAACTCAAACTCACTGGTGAATTGCGTCTCGGGTTGGCGTCACCGTAAACGCCGTTTTGGCAGCAGTGTACTGTCATGGGTGGCTCTCGGGAGCCACCATAAGATGCCACACAGTCGCCAGTGAGTTCAGTGAGTTTTATTTACGGTGAAAATAGTGACATCACGGGCTGCTGAGATAATGACACATAACAGTCTTCATACAACAGGAGGCGTAAGGCAAAAAGCTCTACAGGTCCATAGCAGGAGACGGTCATACACAGGCAGGCTTGGTTGTTGAAAATAATAACGATACACAGGCTGCTAAGGCAGAGACTCACAGAGATCAATTCACACCGGGAGGAATAAGGCTAATACAGCACACTTACTAGCTCCGGGGAACGACGGTCAAACCAAACGCAGGCGTGGTATGAATTAGTCCAGGCATCCGTAGCATGACGGAGAGTGAACTGGGAAAGTGAACAGACACTGCTGCGAAGATGCGATCGCCAACGTGGGTTAAAATAGCCTGAGCGCTAATGACCACAAATGCAGCACAGCTGTTGAGGGTTTGACAGCTGGGTGGAAGCCTCCCCGAGCACTATCACAATAAGAGCTCAGAGAGCTAGAATCATAATGCCGCTGTCAAACCCTGACAAGAATAACCCGCGCACCAAGGCATAGTGCTCGGGTCATGACATGCAGAACATTGTAGCTAGATGGAATAAACAGCATATCCGTCTATTTAGTTACCCCACATAGTATGAATATGTACCCATACATATTGTCACCCTCCGTAGCGATTGATATTGTCCTATTTGCATACTGGAGGGGACCATTTGTGTATATTAATCCTGTAGGAGACACAAAATGCATATTGTAGAGGTAGAGACTTGAGTGAGTCAGACAGTGTCTCAGTCAGGAAGAAGAGAGTAAACAGTGGTCAGGGGGTTTAAGGGTGAATGTATTGTGATGTTGGATGTCATGCAGTGTGATGTGGAATGTCACACAGATGTGACATGAGCGATGGGGATATAAAGGAGAACCGTGCCTGAATGCTTTAATGCTTTTCTGTGTGAATGATGAGAGAGTGTTAATAAAGCTTCGTCTGTTCGTAAACTGGCCGCATCATTTCCCACACTCTCCATACTGGTGACCCTAGATGTATTATGGAACACGAGGCAAGAACCCCGGAGTCGGCCCGGACGGGAAGCCCCAGCAACGCGGCAAGAATCCCACAGACGCCCCGGACGGGAACCCCCAGCAACGCGTGAGCTGTTGCAGTCAAGCTACCGGACTTCTGGCAGCACAACCTGCGCTCTTGATTCCACCACACCGAGGCCCAGTTCGCCCTCCGGGGAATAAAGGCAGACGACACCAAATTTTACCATGTGGTTGCAGTGCTGGACGCTCGCACAGCTCAGCAGGTAGCGAGCCGGCTCGACCAGCCCCCAGCCCACAACAGATATGAGACTCTCAAAGCTGCGCTGACTCGCTGCTACACACTTTCGGACTGTGAGAGAGCAGAGAGGCTCCTGAGGTGTTTCGAGTTAGGAGATGGTTCGGCCGTCGATCTGATGGAGAAGATGTTGGTGTTAATGGGCACGGACGACGGGCATTTTCTGTTTGCCCACCTTGTTCTCCGGAACCTTCCAACAGAGGTGAAAGCGGTCCTGGCCAATTCGCCGTTGCTGGCCACGCGTGACTACCGTGCGCTAGCCCAGGAGGCAGACTGGATCATCCTCACCACCAGAGTGCTCACAGTGAACGTGGCGGCGTCGGAACCCAGCAAGACAACCGGGGGAGGCGAGGAGCCACCGACGGTAGCGGCAGCGGGGGCCAAGGAGCGCCAGAGAGACACGCTCTGTTTCTACCACCGCCGTTTTGGAGGGAACGCACGCAGATGTGCGCCATTGTGCCAATTCAAGCGCTTGGGAAATGCCAGGGCCGGCAGTCGGTAGCAGCTGCGACCGCCGGCGAAGAGAACAAGCTGCTCTACGTGACGGACTCGCG
Source organism: Pholidichthys leucotaenia (assembly GCA_020510985.1). Taxonomy (NCBI): domain Eukaryota; kingdom Metazoa; phylum Chordata; class Actinopteri; order Cichliformes; family Pholidichthyidae; genus Pholidichthys; species Pholidichthys leucotaenia. The sequence goes on along the minus strand of CM035846.1, from coordinate 41,468,233 downwards.
CTCAGGGAGGCGCTTCACCGGAGCCCAGAAGAGCATCATCCTGCCGACCTACGCCGACCGGCTGGCAGGACCTAGTGGCCCCGGGATGGTAGCAGTAAACGGCTCAGACATTAAGACCTTTGGTGAGAGAACACTGGCTTTTTCTCTACACGGCCGTACATACGAGTGGACTTTTGTCATAGCAGCACTGAGTTTCCCGATCCTGGGAGCTGATTTTCTGTGTGCGCATGGTTTACTAGTTGATGTTGCTTACAGGCGCCTGGTTAATGCACTGTCCTTTGACTCTCTCTCCAGTACAGCTCAAGGGGCCGGGCCAGTAACACAAGCCAACGTCACAGCGCCAGGCGGTAAGTTCCACACACTGCTCACTCAGTTCCCAGCACTCACGGTCCCGACGTTTTCAGCAGCCATCGCTAAACACGGGGTGGAGCACTTTATCGCCACCACCGGGCCGCCTGTTTTCGCACGACCTCGGCGCTTGGACGCAGCTAAACTGGCCATAGCGCGTGAGGAGTTCGCCAACCTGGAAAGGTTGGGCATCATCAGGCGATCGAAAAGCCCATGGGCGTCCCCGCTACACATGGTCCCTAAGGCTGAGGGGTCATGGCGACCGTGCGGCGATTTCCGCAGGTTGAATAACGCCACAGCACACAACCGCTACCCGATTCCCCACATTCAGTATTTTTCCGTTCACCTCGCCGGAGCACACATTTTTTCGAAAATAGACCTGGTCCGCGGTTACCACCAGGTCCCAGTGCGCGCGGAGGACATACCCAAAACAGCGGTAATAACTCTGTTCGGCTTGTTCGAGTTTCTGCGCATGCCATTCGGATTAAAAGGAGCGGCACAGACGTTCCAGCGCATGATGGACGCGGTGCTGCGCGATCTCCCGTTTGTGTTCGTCTACCTGGATGATATCCTGGTAGCCAATGCGTCCAAAGATGAACACGTAACCTACCTCAGGACGGTTTTCCAGAGGTTGGAGGAGCACGGGTTAATAATCAGCCCGGTAAACTGCCAATTCAGCATGACGGGGATTGATTTTTTGGGACACCGCGTCTCACCGGAGGGAGCGATACCCTTGCCCGACAAAGTGCGCGTAGTGGCGAACTTTCTCCGGCCTCAGACAGTCAGGGCGCTGCAGGAATTTTTGGGAATGGTTAACTTTTATAACCGTCCCCCCCCCCCCACCGCGCAGCTCAACTCATGCAGCCATTGTACGCCGCGCTCAAGAGACGGAAACCCGTGGATGGAGTCGAATGGACTCTGGAGCGAGAGCAGGCGTTCTCTGAGGTGAAAGCAGCCCTGGCAAACGTCGCACTGTTGGCGCGCCCAGACCCGGCAGCCCGGACAGCGCTCACTACCCATGCCTCGGACGTGGCCATAGGGGCCGTCGTGGAGCAACGTGTCGCCGGTTCTTGGCAGCCGCTCGCTTTTTTCAGCAGGGCTTTGCGCGACAGTGAGCATAAATACAGCGCGTTCGACAGAGAGTTACTGGCTCTCCACCTGGCCATACGCCACTTCCAGTTCTGGCTGGAAGGGTGCAGCTTCACCGCGTTCGTGGACCACAAGCCGCTGACGTTCGCGATGGTCAAGGTTTCGGAACCATGGTCGGGCCGACAGCAGAGACAGCTGGCCGCGATCTCGGAGTTTACGACCGATATTCAGCATGTGTCAGGTAAACTGAATGTGGTGGCGGACTGCCTCTCGCGCGCGATAGTGTTCCCGGTCTGCGTAGGGATAGATTATACAGCCACGGCCGCAGAGAAGTTTAGTGATATGGACGCGCGCGCGCTCCAGTCTGGACCAACAGGGTTAAGGCTGGAGAGCAGAGTACTGCAAGACGGCAGCCCCCCCCCCTAATCTGCAACGTCTCCACGGGACGCCCGCGCCTGGTGGTCCCGGTTGTGTGGCGCCGCCACGTGTTTGAGTCAGTTCATGCTTTGGCGCACCCAGGAGTGCGCGCGTCAGTCAAAATGGTGGGAGCAAAATTCGTGTGGCCAGGTCTGCGCAAACAAGTGAAAGAGTGGGCAGCAGCCTGCGTAGCGTGCCAACGAGCCAAAGTACACAGACACACGAAGGCTCCTTTGGAGCCATTTAGTATACCGGCTAAAAGATTTGACCATGTTCACGTGGACCTCGTGGGCCCCCTCCAGCCTTCGCAGGGGTGCACACACCTTCTGACAGTGGTGGACCGTACCACACGCTGGCCAGAAGCAGTCCCGCTGGCGGCAACCACGTCTGCGGACGTGGCGCGCACTTTTTTGACAACATGGGTGGCGCATTTTGGAATCCCGTCGGACGTCACGTCCGATAGGGGCCCTCAGTTTGTTTCCGAACTTTGGTCCACTATGGCCCACAGCCTGGGTGTTGCAGTTCATCGCACGATCGCGTACAACCCACAGGCAAATGGGTTATGCGAGCGTTTTCACAGGTCACTGAAAGCAGCGCTCAGGGCTTCGTTGACAGATGCAAATTGGGTTGACCGGTTGCCCTGGGTTTTACTGGGGTTGCGTTCCACACCAAAAGAGGATTTAGAGGCTTCCCCGGCTGAGCTGTTTTTTTCTCAGCCACTGCGGCTGTCCGGGGAATTCTTGCCAGATAATCCTGCGCCGGACAGCTGCCCGTCTCAGCGTTTGCAGCGTAGTGCAGACACAGGCACGCGGCCCGGCCCGGCTCACCACTGTTTTCCATGCGCTTTTGTGCCAAAAACTTTGAAGAACGCGGAGTTCGTGTTCGTCAGACACGATGCCCACCACCCGCCATTGCGCCCATCCTACGATGGCTCGTTCAGAGTGCTGGAAACAGGGAACAAGCATTTTTTGCTAGACTTGGGGGGGGCGTTGGGAGAAAATATGCATAGACAGTCTTAAGCCCGCCTTTGTTGTGGCGGACGAGCAAGTGCTGCTGGCCCGGGCCCCTCGGCGTGGAAGACCCCCACTGAGAACTCCCCAGGCAAACGATTCACCAGGACAACCACACGGGTAAAGTGATTTTCCTCCCCCCCTCGCCATGGCCCACCCGCAGTCAGACACACATCCAGCAGCCCCCCGCCGGCACAGAGACCCCGGTTACAGCAGATATGGGAGGAGACTGAAGCCCAAAAGACGTTTGCACTGAAACTCTGTCTGGAGGGGGGGGGGTGTCGGAGACACAAAATGCATATTGTAGAGGTAGAGACTTGAGTGAGTCAGACAGCATCTCAGTCAGGAAGCAGAGAGTAAACAGTGGTCGGGGGGTTTAAGGGTGAATGTATTGTGATGTTGGATGTCATGCAGTGTGATGTGGAATGTCACGCAGATGTGAGATGAGCGATGGGGATATAAAGGAGAACCGTGCCTGAATGCTTTAATGCTTTTCTGTGTGAATGATGAGAGAGTGTTAATAAAGCTTCGTCTGTTCGTAAACTGACCTCATCATTTCCCACACTCTCCACAATCCCATTAATCCAGATAATCCTCACTGTTTGGATCAGTCTTCGATTTATAACCCTACAGAGATTGTGTCTGTCTCCCGTTTCCCAAAATATTATAACCCAAGACAAATACAACACGACTTGATAAATACACGTTTTTCTGCAGCTCCTCCTCATCCAAGAAAAAGTGTAATCAGAGATATCTAACCCCTTGGTTTAGCACAGAAACTCGTAGCTTAAAACAGAAGACTCGTCAAGTAGAAAGAAAATGGTGTTCTACTAATTTAGATGAATTCTATTTAGCATGGAGAAACCATCTCTTAATTTATAAAAAAATCTCTTAGAAAAGCTAGAACAAGTTATTACTCTGCATTAATAGAAGAGAATAAGAATAACCCCAGGTTTCTTTTCAACACTATAGCCAGGCTGACATAGAGTCAGGACTCGGTCAATCCTCACATCCTCCTTGAGCTTTCTAGTCAGGACTTTTTGAACTTTTTCAATCATAAAATTTTATCTATTAGAGATAAAATCAGTCATATTCTTCCCACCGTAAACTTAAGTACATTAACTACTACAACTTCTTCAAATGATATCTGCTTAGATAAGTTTACTCCTATTGACCTTTTAGAGTTAGATAAAATAATCTCACCTAAGCCTTCATCTTGTCTTTTAGACCCTATTCCTACCAGGTTATTTAAAAGAGTCTTCCCAATTATTGGTAGCCATATTCTTCGTATAATTAATCCTTCTTTAACTTTGGGTTATGTACCACAGGCTTTTAAAATTGCTGTAATTAAACCCTTTCTCAAAAAGCCAACGCTTGATCCAGGAGTTTTGGCTAACTATCGACCAATCTCTAATCTGCCTTTCATTTCAAAAATCTTAGGAAGAGTTGTTGCTGCGCAATTGTTTGACCACTTGCAGGGAAATGGTTTATTTGAAGAGTTTCAGTCTGGGTTCATAGTCCATCACAGCACTGAAACAGCCTTAGTGAAGGTCACTAATGACCTCCTTATCGCATCCGATAATGGACTTGTTTCTGTACTTGTCCTTTTAGATCTTAGTGCAGCCTTTGATACTATCGATCATGACATTCTACTTGATAGATTAGAAAACTATGTTGGACTAAACGGAACTTCCCTGCAGTGGTTTAGATCTTATTTGTCCGATAGACTTCAGTTTGTTCACATCAATGATGAATTTTCTTCCCAACTCTAAGCTCAGTCACGGAGTTCCACAGGGATTTGTGTTAGGCCCTACTCTTTTTAGTTTATATATGCTTCCGTTAGGCAATATCATTAGAAAGCACTGTATATATTTTCATTGTTACACAGACGACACATAATTATACCTGTCAATGAAGCCCAATTATTGTAATCAATTAGCCAAGTTAGATGCCTGTCTCAAGGAGATCAAAGCCTTGATGACTTGTAATTTTCTGCTATTAAACTCAGATAAAACTGAAGTCATTCTTGTTGGTCCAAAAAAACCTTAGAAATTCCTTTCCAAATCATACTCTTAATTTGGATGCCACTACTCTCACTCTGAATAGTTCTGTGAGGAACCTTGGAGTTATTTTTGATCAAGATCTGTTCTTTAATTCACATATTAAATTTGTTTCTAAGACTGCCTTCTATCATCTGTGCAATATTGCCAAGATTAGGAGCATCTTGTCCCTGAATGATGCTGAGAAACTGATCCACGCCTTTTTCAGCACTCGATTAGATTATTGTAACTCATTATTATCAGGTTGTCCTAAAATATCCTTAAAAAGTCTTCAGTTGATCCAAAATGCTGTTGCAAGAGTTTTAACTGGTTCTAGAAAGAGAGATCATATCTCTCCGGTTCTGGCCTCCCTTCACTGGCTTCCCATAGAGTTTAGAATTAAGTTTAAAATCCTTCTTCTCACCTTCAAAGCTCTTAATAATCAGGCCCCCTTATACTGTATATAAAAGATCTGATATTACCCTATCATCCTAACAGAGCACTATGCTCCCAAAATGCTGGATTACTTGTAATACCCAGAATCTTCAAAAGTACAATGGGAGGCAGAGCCTTCTGCTATCAAGCTCCTTCTCTGTGGAACCAGTTACCACTCTGGGTCCGGGAGTCAGACTCAATCTCTGTTTTGAAGAACAGGGTAAAATCCTTCCTTTTCAATATAGCCTACGATTAGGGAGGGATCTTGTGTTTCTTAACCCCCCTTTTGTTCTGCTGCTAATAGATTCAGACTGCTGGTTGACCTCCAGTAATGTACTTGGCTTCTCACTGTTCATGTTCTTTATGTCTGTTCTCTTCATCCTCTCTATCCCCTCACCCCCAGCCAGTCGCAGCAGATGACTGCCCCTCCCTGAGCCTGGTTCTGCTAGAGGTTTCTTCCTGCTAAATTGGGAGTTTTTCCTCTCCACCGTTGCTAAGTGCATGCTCACAGGGGATCGTCTGATTGCTGGGTCTTTCTGCAATTGTGGGTCTTTACCTGCATTTGGTAGTGCTATGAGATGACTTTTTTTTTTTATTACTTATTTTGTACCCATAGGTAGATTTGTTTTGCAGACTGGTGACAAGCCACCAGCTGCTGGTCGCTGCGTGCGCAAGCACCCCTTAACTCCCTAACCTGCATGTTTTTGGCATGTGGGAGGAAACCGGAGAAATCCCGGAGTAAACCCACGCAAACACGGGGAGAACATGCAAACTCCACACAGATCACTGTTAAGACTTTTGTTGTGATATGGCACTATATAAATAAAGCTGAATTGAACTGAATTGAATTGAGAGTCTCTGCGACTGGATGAAAACTATTTATAATCTTTCAATGTGTTTCCTTTATCTTAGGTGGACTAGGTCACTTCAGAAAGGTATAATTTTTGTTCTTTGCCAAGCAGTTTTCCAACACTTCCAATCTCCTTGGTGTTCCAAAATCTATAAAAAGTTTCTGTTTAAATGCATTGCCAATTACTTTATTATAGCACTGTTTTTTCCAAATCTTAACTCCCCCAATTTTTAACTCTGGTAATTGAGTGGACACCTTGGAATAAGTTAAAATATTCCTGATTAACTGAACCAAGGGAAGTGGAATTGCTTTAAAGACTGAGTTATATTCTCTTACTAAACAATCCAATTTAAATTTATCAACAAATGATTTACGATCTAAAAAAAGTTCCATTTTCATCCATCAAATCAATTCCATATAATACTGTATATTTTTATGTACCCACTCCTTCATTAAAGTTTCCCTATTGATTGTAATAACTCAATTATTCCACAAGGTGGAGCCATGTAGTTAAAGTTGTGAGCAAACACCATTTTCCAATAATATAGATCTTGTTTATGGAACTCTGACAACTTCAGGGGTATTTTTGACATTTCAAAATCACATTTCAGCAAAAATTCCAAACTTCCAACTTTTTCAAACAGGTTTTTTGGTTTGTGGAACCAAAGGGAATCAGGATGAGACAGAAATTGTTTAATCCACTTCAGTCTGATCACCTACAAAATCAACCTACAGCCAAAATGCACGTTACAAAAAAGCTATAAGGATAACAAATAATATAGGATATAGAAACCATACCAACTCACTGTTTTTAAAGTCACATGCCATAAAGTTAATTGATATAGTTACATTTAAGTCAGCACAAATAATGTACAGGACAATTAATAAGCAACTTCCAACTAATATACAAAAAATATTCAAAAAAGAGACAATGATTACAATTTGAGAGGAGACTTAAACTTTACAAAACTGAAGGTTTGAACAACAAAGAAAAGTATGTGCATATCTGTCTGTGGGGTGGATTTGAGGAACAGTCTGGAGCTGGAACTGAAACTATGTACAAACAGAGACCAATTCAAAAAGCGGTGTTGTGGAAGATGAAAGCAGACGAGGCAGAGAGCTAAACGACACATGAAGTTTATTCACCTTCCAACATCATGGACAGAAAATACTCTCTTCCTCCAGCGACTCTGGTGTCTGCTGAACTCCCCTGGGGGTGGATAGTCCTTTCTGTTACGTCTGAGACCCCCTGGTGCCACTTCCTCCTTCAGTCCTTTGTTCCATCCCCCCCGCCCTGACTTCCCACTCTGGGTGGAGAGCCCTCCACACACTGCCACCACAGTATAAACATTATTTGCTAAAAGGATGCATGTTAAAGGTGTAGTATTAATATGTAAGATGCACTAAACTCACTCTGGGGCACTATGGTATGGTAGGTGGGACGGCACTGTGTATATCTGTGTTGTTTGGGGCTGGGTATAGATGTATGTATATATATGGACTGTATGTATGTAGGGATGGATGGGTGTATTGTTGTGTATTGTGTTGTGTATTGATGGGTGTATTGTTGATATGTATAAAATATATTTATTTGTCTACTTGAGGTTCTTAATAGAGGAAATATGTATATATTTCACATGGGATGTATTTAGGGAAAAGGGGAGTTGGAGTAAATACGTATTAACTTCTTCCTTCTCCTTTTGGAGCACTGTACACTGTCACTTTTATTGCACTTGTCATTTGTTTGTTTTTGCTTGTGGTGGCAGAGTGGTTAGCACTGCGGCAGCACAGCAACTCACCCTTGGCTGGGGGATCCTGGGTTCGATCCCAGCCCCCGACGAACAGTGATCTGTGTGGAGTTTGCATGATCTCCCCGTGTCTGCGTGGGTTTACTCCGGGATTTCTCCGGTTTCCTCCCACATGCCAAAAACTTGCAAGTTAGGTTAATTGGCATCAAACTGGTGATTCTAAAATGTCCTTAGGTATGACTGTGAGAGTGAATGGTTGCCTGTTTCTCTGTGTTGGTCCTGCGATGGACTGGCGATCTGTCCAGGGTGTACCCTGCCTCTCGCCCAAAAGATGCTAGGATAGGCTCCAAGCCCCCCCCTCCCCCCGCGACCCGAAAAGGATTAACCCTAGAGCACTATCGCCGGGTGATTTTCACCCGAGCAAATGTATTTACATGATTTTCAGTATGTTGCATTTTTCTGAGTGTCATGGGTCCCTGGGTAGCTTCACCACTGTTTTTGACATCTTTGAAGGTGTGGGTGTTTCCCTACCCCAGAGCCCACTTTTTCCTACAGGCATGCTTTTGGGTGATTTTCACCCGGCAATAGTCAAAGAGGGTAAAATACGTTTTGGGTGGATTTCACCCCGTGATAGTGTTAGCGTATAAAATCAGAACACTTTTGCTATAAAAACTAACACCATCACTTTCGCCGGGTAATTTTTACCCAATATAATATATCCAACAAAAAGTACTTGTCATAAAAAATAGATCAAAATATGACAACACATGATAAATTAGAGTGGTTTTCTTTTATTTTCAACTGTGGCATGTGTAACAAAATGAAAAAAAAATGTCATAGGAGGACATGCTTTACTGAAAAATTAGGAGTTCATGAACAAAAAATTCCTAAAAAAAAATAATGATACTGGAAACTTGGTCTTTAGTCCACCCATTCCTGGTACATGTGAGACTGCTTGTAAGGAATAGGTAAGTAAAAGTGGTCCTGGAATTTGCATGCTATCCTTATTTAGTGCAGTGGTTATGAATAAATATCACAAAGTGGTGATTTCAAAGGGAATTCATATGGTGAAAACAATATTTTAGTCAATTGGTCATTTTTACCCACTCAAAAAATACCATTTTATGTTCCTCTCTCCTGCAGCTGTTTGCGTGTCAAGGAGTCTGTGCCTTCACCAGGGAAGTCTCACATGTCCCAGGAATGGGTGGGCCAAAGACCAAGTTTCCAGTATCATTATTTATTTTTTTTTTTTTTAGGAATTTTTTGTTCATGAATTCCTAATTTTTCAGTAATTTTGGAGCATTTTATGGGGGTCCTCCTATGACATTTTTTTTTTCATTTTGTTACACATGCCACAGTTGAAAATAAAAGAAAGCCACTCTAATTTATCATGTGTTGTTATATTTTGATCTTGTGGGACACATATGTGGGTTTCATATGCTTCACATGTATATTACTGTATGCTTCACGTCTCAGATGAACAAAAGGGCTGAGCCTCCTAGGAGATAACAGGAGGATGTGAAATGTGGTCTTTGGTATGCAAAGAGATGGCCTTGGGGGATTTCCTGGCCGCCAGTGACTTTAGGTGGAGGTGATAAGACCTGGAAGAAGACGCATTGTGACTTGGGATTAAATACAATGTGACTGTGTGTTTTGATGTTATGGGGTATAAAAGGACGAATGTCTGGGGTTTTCTTTCTCTTTCTGTTTTTGATGATGTTGGAGAATGTGAATAAACCTGACTCGTGAGATAAACTCAGCCTCGTCATTTCCACTTTCTCCACAATCTATTTTTTATGACAAGTACTTTTTGTTGGATATATTATATCGGATAAAAAGTACCCGGCGAAAGTGATGGTGTTACTTTTTATAGTGAAAGTGTTCTAGGGTTAAGCGGAAGAAGATGAATGAATGAATGTTCGAAATAAAGTATCTCATCATCATCATCATCATCATCATCATCATCATACAGAAGCCCGTTTAGGTCATACACATACATACTCTTTATTTTCATTGTTTTCCCGAAATCACGCTTTAATTTCAGTTGTTTTCTCGAGATCACGAGATAATTTTCCCGAGATCTCGAGAAAACCATATTTGTTTTCCTGAGATCTTGCGATAATTTTCCTGAGATCTCGCGCTAACGAATGAACTGCGGCAGAGTGAGGAGAATCACACATATGCCCTGCTGACTGATGGATATGCGAATGCAGATAAGCTGTTTTTATGCTTTCAGGCTTTCTGTTCTTTTAAAAAAGAAAGTAGGACTTGCTTGCAGCCATTCTATCAGTGTGCTCCTCTCACTTTGTCAGGTTTGTAAGGGATTCTGGTTGCAGTGCACCAAAAACACAGGAAGTAGACCACCTCACAAAAAACTCTAAAATGCTGAAATGTGCTGTTTATCAAACTGCTGGATTCAGAAATCTAGTGCACAATACTATCACAAGGCTTGAAAGCTCTGTCATTCAGGTTTAAAAAGGAAATATGTGACTTTATCTCTTCACCTGTTTGAATAATAATTCAAATTTGGGTGTGAACACAGTAATGTGCTTCTGGTCGTTGTGCTACATTATATTACCTAGCTATATGTATATGTCTATTCACTTCCGGCTCTGAGAGAGAGCAGACGCTTTTCTTCCCTCTCCCTCCTAATCCTCTCCCTTCTGATCCCAGCTTGCAATGTCGCTCTTCTTCTGGCTATGACTGGCACCTAGCGGCTGCCCCGGCCTTGGATGCGCGCTGCAGAGCGTGCCCAAATGCCAAGTCACGTTTCGTTACCTTGTATTCATACATGTTGTAATGACAATAAAGTTGAATCTCATCATCTCATCTCTCTCATCTCATGTATTTGGGCTGCACGGTGGCGCAGTGGTTTAGCACTGTGGCAGCACAGTTTTACCCTCGGCTGGGGGATCGCGGGGATCATGAGATCGTGGGTTCGATCCCAGCCTCCAACCAACAGTGAGCTGTGTGGAGTTTGCATGTTCTCCCCGTGTTGCGTGGGTTTACTCCGGGATTTCTCCGGTTTCCTCCCGCATACCAAAAACATGTAGGTCTAGGGCGCTCGCGCACGCAGCGACCGGCAGCCGGTGGCTTGTCACCAGACTGCAAACCAAATCTACCTACGGGTACAAATAAGAAACAACAACAAAAAAAAAAAATGCCCTCATATCACATAGTTAACGTGATATGAGGTTCCATTGCCTTTGTAAGAAAATTATAGTCACGAAAAGTGAGGTTATCAGTTTTGTTTGTTTCTGAGTCTCCCAGAGCTAACACTGATGTCTTTCTGTCAGCTGGACCACAATGGATGATTTGTTCCCAGCTGCCTTGAGAGACAGAGGGGAGCCTGAAGAAAACCTCGAGAAAATGTCCCAGGACAAGGTCAATAAAATGTGATTTTGCAAAAACCTTCCAATAAATGACATGGGATCAATTCATGCTTAAGATTGTTTCATATGGTGGTGAAGATGATTTTGTGGTTGTTTTAGTAATAGTTATAGATTAAAAAAAAGCATTACTTACATGTTCAAAGTATCAATGGATAAGCATAATGTCTATGCTAATGGGAAATCAGCTTCCATACTTTCATAGAGGAAGGCTGTCCCGGTAAATTGGCTGTGTTTTGTGGTAATTGTGTGGTGATACAGTGAGCTAGTTTTTATTTATTTATTTATTTATTTGGTCACAGTACAATTATGACCTACAGGACAGCCACAAGTTGTAAAACTGATGTCAAAACTTCTGTTATATACTGTAGGCTATAATTTTTACAATAAATTAAAAAAAAAAAAAAGTTTTGTCCTCCACATTGAAAAGGGTGGTGTCATTACAGAAAGGAAATACATTTCTGTGTTGTTTCTCATACAGCCTAAACTGCTGACAACTCTCATTGCGCTGCTTTATTACCTCCGCCAGGCCGAAAAGGCCAGGAGGAGGTTTTGTTTTTGCTGGGGTTTGGCTGTGTGTTTGTCTGTTTGTCTGTCTGTCTGTTTGTCTGTTGGTTAGCAAGATAACTCAAAAAGTCTTGGACGGATTTCCATGAAACTTTCAGGCGTTGTTGGAAATGGTACAAGGAAGAACTGATTAAATTTTGGGGGTGATCCGGTTCACCGTCTGGATACAGGAATTTTTTAAAGCATTTTTCAACACTGTGACATACAGCCATTTTCAACATGTGCGCAGGCGCAATGGAGGGCGCTGGTCGTCGTGTCTGCAACACAAACTCCGCGTTCTTCAACGTTTTAGGCACAAAAGCACGCGGAAAACACTGCTGGCCTGGGCCCGCCAGCGTGCCTGTGTTTGCGCGCAACTGCAAAACCTCACACGGCCAGCTGTCCGCCGACGGATTCTTTGCCAGAAATTCCCCGGCCAGCCATAGGAGCTGCGCATTTGGCAGAAATTCACCGGCCAGCCATAGGTGCTGCGCAAAAACGAGCTCTCTGCCGGCGAAGCTTCTAAATTCTCGTTTGCCGCGTAGCGCAACCCCAAAATAATATAATATAAAACCCACGGCAACCTGTCTACCCAATTTGCATCCGTCAGTGGAGGAGATGGACACAACAGCAACACTTCAGTTTATTACCTCCGCCAAGGAGGCAATGCTTTTACTACTGAACCACTAATCCTATCACTATCAGATTGATTGTCATTGATTAATTTTGTGTTTATTGCACTGTCCCTGTCAAATAAACAAATAATCATTGTGAATCCAATTGCTAGTCATATGTTTACATGCTCAAGGAATCTGAAAACGTACACACAAACACTGTATGGGGGGAATTGTGGTGCTTGGCGGAGGTCTGCGCTCTCCGAGTGCTTTTCTAGTTTCTCATTATGGTTTCCATCTCCTTAGTTGTTTCCAAACTTCTATTTAAATGTGGCATCTGTCAAATAGAAAATCTTTTAACTAATGCTGGTACCCCAGTACAACATTAATTAAAATCCTTCTGAGACCACATCCAGTATCTCACAAAAGTGAGTACACCCCTCACATTTTTGTAAATATTTTATTGTGTCTTTTTCATGGGACAACACTGAAGATATGACACTTTGACACAATGTAATCAGTGTACAGCTTGTAAAACAGTGTAAATTTGCTGTCTCCTCAAAATAACTCAACACACAGCCATTAATGTCTAAACCACTGGCAACAAAAGTAAGTACACTCCTAAGTGAAAATGTCCAAATTGTGCCCAATTAGCCATTTTCCCTCCCCGGTGTCATGTGACTCGTTAGTGTTACAAGGTCTCAGGTGTGAGTGGAGAGCAGGTGTGTTAACTGGAGTTAGCTGAGTGGTGGCTCAGTTGGTAAGGTGTCCACCCCACACCTGGGAGGCTGGGGTTCAAATCCCAGCAGGGTCATGCCAAAGACCATGTAAAAAAAAAAAGCAGAACTTCCTGCCATCCAGCTTGGTGCTAAGCAATAATGAAATGGAGGAGGGAAATTTATGGCAGCGACCCCTCTGATTCTATATATGTATATGATTAACATTTTAGATAAGAGAAACATAATTTCGTCATACTGTACCTGATTGGCTGTATGGATTTGAATGACAATAAAAATGGCTTTTCCTTTTAGATAAAGGATAAAGGATATAATGAAGGATATAATGAAGATGTCCAACAACTGGGAGTTCTCACCACATCATATGGTGTGCTTGGATGTCCGGTCCCTGCTTCAGGACGCTGCTATAGAGGAGGTGAGGAGCCCAAGTCTTGACAGTTTTGAAAATGTTTTCTGGATACTTGTTGAGATTGTTTTTATTTTAAGAATGTATTGTGTTATCAGTCAGTCCATGACATTAACACCAGTGAAATGACAGTGGAATTTGTCTGTGGCCTGTAGCTCAGTCTTATTAGCCACTGTGGCTGTTGGCTGGTACTCTTATCTAGTTTGGCATATACACAGCTGAAGTCATTAATCTAGTGCATTTATAAGAAAAAAGGTGAACTTTGATAGTCAGCAGTTTTCTTTTTTTTTCTTTTTTTGGGGGGGTCTTAAAGTCATGGACCTAAGAGGACAAAATGTGCAACAGATTTAAATTTACTAGAACCCAAGTTGTGGATTTAACATTGTTTATCTGAACAGTAGGTCTAAAGGCCCTGTCACACCTAGACGATTTAGGCAGCGTTTGCCAAACATATGAAAAATTTGGAGAATACGCTGTTGTACATCGAATGAGTTACGGGTAAGTGACATATTATTCGGCCCAGGAAACACGCACGCAGGCTCAGGCAGATTTGAAAGCTTTGTTGTTAACCAATGTGATGTGTACGGATGCGTGTGTGAGAGATGAGGATGTATTGTGGGTGGAGGATGCAGGTCAGGACAGAGCAGCACGCCGTGCAGCCAGACAACCCTATGGGCGAGAGGAGAACAGGGGTTAGCTGGGCAAACCACACAGGAGAGTGACAAGGTTGTGTGCTTGCAGTAATTGTGGTGGCTGGCGTTGGCAAGGTCCCAAGCCTGGGGGACAGCGTCCTGCTGTGCGCCCGAGGAGAAGTGACGAGGTAGAGGAGCAGCGAGGCGAGGGAGAGAGTGTCCGCCGCCGGGAAATCCACCTGTGCACAGGGGAAGGCTGACAGGAAAACAGGTGAGACAATAACTGACAGCTTACTTGTCGCGAAGAGGAATCAGCAGGCCTTGAGGGAAGGAAACTGCTGAAGGTTCCAGTACGCAGGGAGACAGACGGCTCCAGGCTGCAGCTCAGGGCGAGGTGGAATAAGTAGCTGCGCACTAACGAGATGCAGGTATGCGCGCAGCTGAAGTGGATGCCCGTGAGCGGCGAGTGATGACAGTACTCCCCCCGCTACCAGCGCCTCCTGGCGCTTGCTTACCTGGGTGCGTCCGATGAAACTCCGCGATGAGGTCCTGATCCAACACCCACGAAGAGCGCACCCAGGATCTCCACTCTGGACCATAACCTTCCCAATCCACCAGATATTGCAGCCCACGACCTCGGCGCCGGGAGTCCAAGATGGCAGTAACACCCCACGCCGGGTCACCGTCGATCATCCTAGGCGCAGGAGGAGACCTAGGAGGAGGGCAGAGTGGATTGGAAAGGACAGGTTTGATCTTAGATACGTGGAAGGTGGGACCCACATGCAGGGAGGGGGGGAGGGCCAAACGCACAGCCACCGGGTTGATAATTTTTGAAATCATGAAGGGGCCGAGGAATCGCGGCGCCAGCTTCCTCTTCTCAGCCTTAAGGTTAATATCCTGGGAAGAAAGCCAAACCCGCTGACCCACCTGGTAGACAGGAGCCGGTCTTCTGTGGCGATTGGCGGTGGAACTGTTGCCTACCGCTGTGCGTAAAAGCGCGTTCCTCGTCTTGGTCCACACACTCCGGCAGTGCCTCATGTGCGCCTGGACCGATGGGACAGCTAACTCACCCTCCTGCTCGGGAAACACGGGGGGATCGTACCCCAAGGACGCTTCGAAGAGCAACACACCAGTAGCAGAGGATCGGGCCGAGTTATGGGCGTATTCCACCAAGGTCAGGTAGGAGCTCCAGGATGATGGATTCAAGGATGTCACACAGCGCAGGGCAGCCTCCAACTCCTGGTTAGTGCGCTCACATTGCCCATTAGACTGGGGGTGGTGACCAGAGGAGAGACTAACCGTGGCCCCCAAAGCGTTGCAAAAGCACCTCCAAACCTGGGAGACAAACTGCGGACCCCGGTCTGAGACCACGTCCAGTGGGATCCCATGCAGCCTGATGACATGTTGGACCAGGAGGTCGGCCGTCTCACGTGCCGAAGGGAGACCCTGAAGAGGCACAAAATGGGCGGCCTTGGAAAATCTGTCCACAATTGTCAGGACCGTGTCAAAGGTGTTAGAGACGGGGAGACCGGTGACGAAGTCTAGGGCGATGTGTGACCAGGGCCTGCCCGGGACCGGCAGGGGCTGGAGTAGACCCGCAGGTGGAGAGTTTTGGGGTTTGCCGGTAGCGCACTGGGGACAGGCCCGCACATAATTGGTGACGTCCTTTTGGAGACCCTGCCACCAAAACGAGCGTTGCAGAAAACTCACTAGGCGGGTGATGCCAGGGTGGCAGGCGAGCTTGGAGGTATGGGCCCAGTGGATCACTTCTCCTCGAACCGCCGAAGGAACGAAAAGCCTCCCCTCTGGCCCCCCGCCAGCATCCGTCTCCGTCTCCTGAGCCCTAAGAATCTTGTCCTTGATGGCCCAGGAAATCACCCCCATGACGCACGAGCTGGACAGGATGGTGTGTTCAGACTCCTCCGGGTCCTCAGGGGTGAACTGTCTGGATAGGGCGTCGGGCAACCCATTCTTCGAGCCTGGACGGTAGGTGATGGTGAATTGAAAGCGAGCAAAAAATAGAGACCAGCGTGCCTGGCGGGCATTCAGGCGCCTCGCTGACCTCAAGTACTCGAGGTTCTTATGATCCATCCAGACCACAAAAGGCTGGGCTGCCCCCTCTAACCAGTGGCGCCACTCCTGCAGCGCGAGCTTGACAGCGAGGAGCTCCCTGTCGCCGACGTCATAATTGCGCTCTGCCGCCGATAACCGCCGGGAGAAGAAGGCGCGGGGCCGCTTGACACCATCCACCGGCGAGCGCTGGGAGAGCACCGCCCCCACCCCCATGTCGGACGCGTTGACCTGCACCAGACACTGCAGCATGGGATCGACCTGGGTCAGGACCCGGGAGGACGAGAATTCCGCCTGGAGAGTCTTGAAGGCAGTGGCCGCTTCCTCTGACCACTGGAAGGGCACCTTCGATGACGTGAGGCGGGTCAGGGGGGTGACAATGGCACCAAAGTTTGGAATGAAGCGCCGGTAGAAGTTAGCGAACCCAACAAACTGCTGCACCTGCTTCTTGGAGGTAGGCGAGGGCCACTCGACCACCGCTTTAACCTTAGCGGGGTCGGGGAGGATCTGGTTGTATGAGATAACGAACCCCAGGAAGGAGGTGGTCCGGGCGTAAAACTCGCACTTCTCTGCTTTGATGTACAGGCGATTCTCCAGCAGCTGTTGCAGAACTCGCCTCATATGGGCCTGGTGCTCCTCCCGTGATCTGGAGAAGATGAGTATGTCATCTAGATATACAAAGACAAATACTCCCAGGAAGTCCCGAAGAACGTCGTTTATGAGACGCTGGAAAACGGCAGGTGCGTTGGTGAGCCCGAACGGCATCACAAGATATTCGAAGTGGCCGCTGGGCGTCCTAAAGGCCGTCTTCCATTCGTCTCCCTCCCGGATCCTAACGAGATGGTAAGCGCTGCGGAGGTCGAGCTTGGTGAACCAGGTCACCCCCTGGAGGGAGTGGAAGGCGGTGTCCATAAGCGGTAATGTGTAGCGGTCCTTGATGGTGATGTCGTTCAGCGCTCTGAAGTCGATACAGGGCCGTAAGGACCCATCCTTCTTTGCCACGAAGAAGAAACCCGCGCCAAGTGGGGACGAGGAGGGGCGGATGATCCCAGCGCTGAGCGACTCCTTAATATAGGTGTCCATCGCCTTGCGTTCTGGCGCAGAGAGACTGTACAGGCAGCCAGATGGCAGGGGGGGGGGGGCCCTGGGCGGAGATTAATCGCACAGTCATAAGGCCGGTGAGGGGGAAGGGACAAGGCTCTGGACTTGCTGAACGCTACCCCCAAGTTGTGGAACTCCTGCGGCACTAGATTCAAGTCCGGGGGCTCGGAGACCAGCGCCGGCGGAGGGGAGGACGGAGCACAAGCCGCCGACTGGAGGCAGGTGCCCAGGCAGAAGGTGCTCCAGGACAGGACACTGCCGGTTCTCCAATCCAGGACAGGGTTATGCAGCCGCAGCCAGGGGTAACCCAGAATGACACGGTCCGACGAGGAGGGCAAGACATAAAGGGTCAGATGCTCCTGGTGGATGCCGGAGATGATGATGGGGACTGGCTTAGTGCGATGCGTCACTGTTCCCAGGGGAGAGCGAGAGAGAGTGATCAAGTTAAGTGGGGTTGACAGCGGTTGGCAGGGTATGCCCAAACGGGTTGCCAGGCTTCTAGAGATGAAACTCTGCTCTGCCCCAGAATCCACCAGTGCGTGTGTGAAATGCCCGGTGGAGTTGTGGTAAACGGCGTTGTATGGCAAGGGCAAGCTCCTCTGAAAATTTTCAATCGTATCCAGCGTATGGCTGAAACGTCCCGCATAAGTGGGGCATAAGTTGTAGAGAAGTTGTGTGTTCATTCACACGTTACTTGTAAGCGACTCACAAGTTACTCATAAGTCAAAATACGTTGAGATAAGTGTCTAGCATACCCAAAACTTATTTGTAACATATGAGTAACGCTCTTTGAACCTATGTGTAACTTACTGAATTGGTTTCTAACTTACAGCTTTTGTCAGGTCAGGCATTGGCTTGCTTGCTACCGGATAACCATGAAAACCAGTACTACCTGTCTCATGGGTCGGGCCGTCGGCGACTCAACCGGCATCCCCGCCATCCCCAGGATCTTATCTTTTTCCTGCAAAACCGTTTCACCATCCATAGCCTTTAGTTGGATCAATCCTCTTGGTTTAGAGCTGTAGATTTCTCTCAAACCTGTGAAGAATGTTTTCATGTCCTTCCTGTCTGCTGCAGTTTGAAGTTTCTCTGCTTTTTCATCCCACCAGTTGGACTTCATCTCTCTGGTGTACTTCTGTAGCTCACTCTGAGTCTTTGAGTATTTCTTCTTCTTCGACCTTGTGTTACACTGTAGGTTTTCCTGCCTAGCTGTATTCCTCGCTTCTAGTAGTTTCTTCAGGTGTTCATCATGCTCATCGAACCAATCTTGATGCTTCCTCTCAGGGAAGCCTACTACATCACTCGCAGTCTGATACATTGTATCCTTCAGTGTTGCCCATTTCTCTTCTATGTCATTCTCTGAGTTGTTGCTGTCCCAGGCTTTCAAATTTTCATCCATTTCCTGTGTAAGTTCTTCTTGCTTCTTTTGGCCTTTCAGTGCACTAGTGTTTAGCTTCTGTGGTGGCTTCACACCCGTCCTGCAGTGCTTTTTTCATCTGCAAATCCTTAATCTAGATCTCAGCATAACATGATCAGTGCCACAGTCCGCGCCTCTCATTGCTGTGGTGTCCAATACATCCCTTCTGTCTCTCTGCCTGACTATGATGTAGTCTAATGCTGTAAGTGCCAGTGCTTGGATCTTGGGTGCATCCATGTCTTCTTGTGTGTGTCCTTGTGCTTAAATAGAGTGTTGGTTATCACAAGGTTGTACTCTGAACATAATGCAAGTAGAAGTTCTCCATTAGCATTGCACTTGCCTACTCCATGACTGCCTAGCACTCCTTTCCATTTCTCGGTGTCCGAACCAACTCTGGCATTAAAATCTCCAACGAGTATCAGCCTGTCATCAGTCGGAACACGCCTGATAGTCTCACGTAAATCACTGTAGAACTGTTCCTTCGCCTCCTCTGTGTTGGTCATTGTTGGGGTATATACACTGATGAGTGTGACATACATCTTCCGCTGTAGTGGGAGTCTCATAGTCATTATCCTGTCGTTGATTGGCACCGGTTCCTCATCAAGCATTGCTGCTATCTCCTTTCTAACTGCAAAGCCCACTCCTGCTTCTCTCCTTTCTTGAGTTGATCTCCCACTCCAAAAGAAGATGTACCCATGGTCTCCCAAGCTGTCATATCCAGGCAATCTTGTTTCAATAAGTGCAGCTATGTCTACATTGTACCTGCTCATTTCCAAGGCCACAAGCGCGGTCTGTCTTTCTGGGCGCTATGATGTTGTTCTGTCCAACAGAGTGCGTACATTCCATTCTGCTAAACACAAGGTTGCTGTTTTCCTCTTCTTTTGTCTTCCTGCTCCTAGCTTACTTTTCGCTGCCTGTTGGAATGTGAACAGATCAGCGCGGACCTTGTAAGCCCGGGCGGCGTCCGAGCCGGTATGAGTTGCTTTCTGATTGACCATTTCATGAAACTGCTTGCAAAGTATTTGAGTACTGCTAGCTTTTGCTGGACTAGCAGCACATTCTTGGCAAATAAAGGTAATATCAGTGTCAAGGACAAGCCAAGACAAACTGATTCCATTATCCGTTGCAGTGACTGACCAGATGATAGGTTTGTTTATCTCTGCTCTTTGTGTAGTGCATGTCACAATGCGCCGACTGGCACAGTCCACCACAGACCTTGTGACAGATGTGTTTATCTGCCAGGATGTCCAGTCTCACCCTGTGTAACTGGGATTGGTCCACCACAGACCTGTGACAGATATTGTTTTTAGTTCTGCCAGGATGCCCTGTTTCACCCTCCACACCCTCGGAAGGGCAGGGATGCCGGTTGAGTCGCCGACGGCCCGACCCATGAGACAGGTAGTACTGGTTTTCATGGTTATCCGGAAGCAAGCAAGCCAATGCCTGAGCTGACAAAAGCTGTAAGTTAGAAACCCATTCAGTAAGTTACACATAGGTTCAAAGAGCGTTACTCATATGTTACAAATAAGTTTTGGGTATGCTAGACACTTATCTCAACGTATTTTGACTTATGAGTAACTTGTGAGTTGCTTACAAGTAACATGTGTGAACGAACACACAACTTCTCTACAACTTATGTCCCACTTATGCGGGACGTTTCAGCCATACGCTGGATACGATTGAAAATTTTCAGAGGAGCTTGCCCTTGCCATACAACGCCGTTTACCAGCGTACTTCAGCGTGCTCTTAACTTATACAAAACTTACCCATAACTCATTCGACGTACAACAGCGTATTCTCCAAATTTTTCATATGTTTGGCAAACGCTGCCTAAATCGTCTAGGTGTGACAGGGCCTTTAGACCTACTGTTCAGATAAAGATAAGATAAGATAAGATAAGATAAGCCTTTATTAGTCCCACAACGGGGAAATTCCAGGATTGCAACAGCACAGGGATAGCAACACTCAGAGCAACAATCAGAAGGCAAGAAAAAACAAGCAAGCAAGAGCAGCTAATATACATATGTACATATTACTATAAAATATATATATACACACACACACACAGACACACAGTGCAGAGCATTGTAGCTGGATGGAATAAATATATGAATATATGAACACACAGTGCAGAGCATTGTAGCTAGATGGAATAAATATGTAAATATATAAACACCCACAGTATGGAGCATTGCAGCTAGGTGGAATAAATATGCAAGTATATAAACACACACAGTGCGGAGCAATGTAGCTAGATGGAATAATATGTAGATATATAAAAACACAGTGCGGAGCATTGTAGCTAGATGGAATAAATATATAGATATATAAATATAAACACACCCAGTGCAGAGCATTGTAGCTAGATGGAATAAATATGTAAATATATAAACACACACAGTGCAGAGCATTGTTGCTAGGTGGGATGAAACAGCATAACCGTCTATTTAGTTATCCTACATGGTATGATTATGTGCCCATACATATTCTCACCCTCCATAGCGACCGGTATGTTCCTAGTTGTATGCCGGAGAGGACCATTGTGTAAGTCTATTGCATCTTTTGCATTCAAAAAACTATTAGTTTGTTACGTCTTTTTGCTATCTCTGCGAGCAGCCCTGCTTAGGTTGTACAGTCTGACAGCCGTTGGTAGGAAGGACCTACGAAACCTCTCGGTTGTGCACCTGGGATGATGTAGTCTGCTGCTAAATGAGCTCCTCAGTGCATCCAGTATGTCCTGCATAGGGTGGAACTCGGACTCCAGCAGAGATGACAGTTTAGCCACCGTCCTTCTCTCTCCTATCTCCTCCATCGGATCAAGGCGTTGCCCCAGGACAGAGCTAGCTTTCTTAATTAGTTTGTTCAGTCTCTTCCTATCGGCTGCAGTAATGCCACTGCCCCAGCAGACCACTCCAAAAGTGATGGCTGATGCCACCACCGTGTCATAGAATGACTTCAGCAGCGCCCCTTGTACACCAAAAGACCTGAGTCTCCTCAGCAGGAACAGCCTGCGCTGTCCCTTCTTGTAGAGTGCGTCAGTATTGTGTGACCAGTCTAGTTTATTGTTCAGATGAATACCCAGGTACTTGTAGGATGTCACCATCTCGATGTCTGTTCCCTGTATATTTACTGGTGCTGTGAGGGGCTGCCCATGCCTGCGGCAGTCCACCACCAGCTCCTTAGTTTTCCTCGCGTTGATCTGGAGGCAGTTCCGATGGCACCAGTCCACAAAGTCCTGGATAAGCCCTCTGTACTCAGCTTCATCTCCGCTGGAGATGAGACCAACGATCGCAGAGTCATCAGAGAACTTCTGTAGATGGCAATGTGTTGTGTTGTGTGAGAAGTCCGCAGTATAAAGAGTGAACAAGAAGGGAGCCAGCACCGTTCCCTGGGGGGCCCCCGTGCTACTGATGATCGTGTCGGAAACACAGTCCCGGGTTCTCACAAACTGAGGCCGGTTCGTGAGGTAGTCCAGGATCCATGATGACAGGTGCTGGTCCACCCCTGCGCGCAGCAGCTTGTCCTTCAGGATCATCGGTTGGATGGTGTTGAAAGCACTGGAGAAGTCAAAGAACATGATCCTCACCATATTCCCGGGCTTCTCCAGGTGGGACAGAGAACGGTGAAGGAGGAAGATCACCGCATCCTCCACCCCAATGCCATGCTGGTAGGCGAACTGGAGTGGATCCATCGCTGGTTCCACCAGGGGGCGGAGATGAGCAAGGAGCAGTCTCTCCAGGGTCTTCATCAAGTGGGACGTCAAGGCCACCGGTCTGAAGCTGTTCAGGTCTTTGGGGTGGGAAGTTTTTGGTACAGGTACCACACAAGATGTTTTCCACAGCTGTGGTACCCTCCCCAGTTTCAGGCTCATGTTGAAGATATACGTCACAATCCCACACAGCTGGTCTGCACAGGACTTGAGGAGCTTTGCGCTGATGCCGTCCGATCCCGACGCCTTCCTCGCCTTGATCTTCCTCAGCTCCGTCCTCACCTGGGTCTTGGTCAGGGTCAGGATGGGGGGCTGTGTGTTGGGAGTGGGGGGGGTGTCGGTGGAGTGGGGAGTGGGTAGCAGGACTTGATTTCTTAGAGGCAGCAGTGGTTGTTGTGCAGACAGGGGGGAGGGCGGTTGGTCAAATCTATTGAAAAACAGATTCAGGTTGTTCGCCCACTCCCTGCCCCCCGTGGCCTGGGGGGAGGTATTCTGGAGCCCCGAGATGGTTTTGAGGTTTCTCCAGACCCCGCTGATGTCGCTCTGTTGCAGCTTGTCCTCCATCTTCTTCCTGAAGCTGTCCTTGCCTTCTCTGATCTTTCTCCTCAGCTCCCTCTGTACGGACTTCAGCATCTCCCTGTTCCCCGACCTGAAGATCCTCTTCTTCTCTCTCAGAAGTGTTTTTATCTCAGGGTTGATCCAGGGTTTGTTGTTTGAGTGACGCCGTATGGTCTTGGTGGGAACGGATTTGTCCACACAGAAGCTGAGGTAGCCCGTGAAGGTGTGAATGAGGCCATCGATGTCCTCACCATGTGGATCGCAGAGCTGCTTCCAGGCAGTGGCTTCAAAACAGTCCTTTAGAGTGTCCATTGTCTCCTCAGACCATAACTCCACAGTGTGCATGGCCGGAGGTTGTCTGTGCACTAGGGGTTTGTACACCGGTCGGAGATGAACCAAGTTGTGATCCGATCTCCCAAGTGGGGGGAGTTGTGATGAGGTGTACGCCTCCTTAGTGTTTGCGTAGAACAAATCCAGTGTTTTATTGTCTCTAGTGTGGCATGTGACATACTGGGTGAAAGTGGGCAGAATGGGAGACAGTGAAACGTGGCTGAAATCGCCTGAGATGAGGAGAAGAGCATCTGGGTGTTCTGTCTGCAGCCTGCTGGTTACTGAATGGATGACGTCACGCGCTGTCCCAGCGTTCGCCGTCGGATTTGCATAAACAACAATGCAGATCACGTGTGAGTGTTCTCTCGGGAGATATGTAGGCCTCATGCTAACAGCTAGCAACTCAATGTCTTTGCTGCAGTGTCGTTGTTTAACAGTGATATGTCCCGGTCTGCACCAGTTGTTGTTAACATACATGATCACTCCACCGCCCCTAGTTTTGCCACTCTCTGGTGTTCGGTCAGCTCATATCGTGTGAAAACCCTCCAGCTCAATGTTAGCATCTGCTGCTAGTTCAGTTAGCCACGTCTCAGTAAACAAAAGGAGAGAGCACTCCCGGTAAGTGCTATCATAACGGGAGATAGCCGCTAGCTCATCTAACTTTCCCAGTATCGACCGTACATTTCCCATGACAACAGATGGAAGGGAGGGTCTGTACCTTATATTTTTTGTCCTCCGCCTTACTCCAGCCCGGCAGCCGCGGCGTTTTCGCCTCAGTTCTCTCGGTATGTCGAGTTTTTCCAGTGGGACCGGGTGGCGGTTAAATGCTAGCAGCTCTTCCCTGTTATATCGTATCCTGCTATAAACAGTGGCTCCGTCCACCGGCTCAGGAGACATTTGGGATGATCTGTGTGTCCGTGATAAACAATGTTAAATCCACAACTTGGGTTCTAGTAAATTTAAATTTGTTGCACATTTTGTCCTCTTAGGTCCATGACTTTAAGACCCCCCCAAAAAAGAAAAATCCTGAATCCACAACTGACTACTCTAAAAATACCTTCAAAGAGACTGCATTTTGATGCAGTCTACATTTTTGCAGAAAAAAACAACCCCCCCCCCCAAAAAAAAAACAAAAAAAAAAACATTCAAGTTGTTTGTTGAACAGATCAGACAATCTGAAACAAATGGAGTTTGGTTGTCATGTTAATTACTCAAGTACATGTCAGAGTAGTCCCCAAAAGTTACTGTACTTGAGTAAAAGTAAGAAACTACAAGTTACATACATTGAGGAGACGGTCTCCAATGTGTGAGATTTTTCAAATAAATGTACAATACTTCTTCAGAAATTTTTCATATTTTTTCCAGATAAATTTGTTAATCCACCACCCAAATGTGCAACTTAAATACCTTTTTCTTCTACATCTGAGACATTATTGTCATAAAATCGTGAGGGTTTTAGATATACAATTCAGACTTTTTATATTTTACTTTTATCATAAATTTATTACCTTTTTTTTTTTTACTGGGGCCCAAATAGAAGAAGGATATCAATACTGATGTCAATTATTTATTTATTTAGCGAATGCAAAGTCCTTAAGCCAAGCAGTTGCCTCCTGGTTTGCTGTATGGAGGGTGTGTAATCCTCCTTCCAGTCTTTGGAGCTGGCAAGCCTCTATGATGTGTTCCATTGTTTGCTCCTCTCCACATGCGCACAGTGGGCTAGGGCTACTGCCCCATCTGTGAAGGCTGGCCAAGCAGGGGCCATGTCCAGTCCTGAAGCGATTGAGTGTAGACCACTGTCTCCTTGGGAGGTTGGTGCCCGGGACCTGTTGGTTGGGGTTTATCACCAGCTGTTTGTTTGGGACCTCCTTGGTCTCCCATTCCTCTTGCCAAGCTGTCTGGATGGTAAAGTCAGCTGGGGGAGGGTTTTTCCAAATCGGCCGTCTGGATGAAAGTCGGGCAGTGGGTGGAGTGTAGATATCTGCATGGATTGGTAAGTGAGGAGAATCTTTAACTTTTTGGAGCATCCTTTGAGTTAATGCTGCTTGCCGGATGTGTGGAGGGGCTATGTTTGACAGTACAGAGAGCCAGGGGAGTGGTGTTGAGCGGATTGTTCCAGTTATAGTTCTCATGGTTGTGTTGAGCTGGGTGTCTACATGGTGTGTGTAAGATGACCTGGACCAGACAGGGGCACAATATTCTGCTACAGAGTATGAAAGGGCCAGTGCTGAGGTGCGCAGGGTGGAGACTGCCGCCCCCCATTTTGCACCAGCGAGCTTGCGGAGCAGGTTGTTTCGTACCTTCACCTTAGCAGCCGTCCCCTTTAGATGTTCCTTGAAGGATAAGGTCCTATCAAGGGTCACTCCAAGATAAGTTGGATTTGGGGCATGCTTAAGCTTGAGTCCGCTCAGGTGGATGTTTAGTTCTCTGGCAGCTTTTGCATTGTGGAGATGGAATACACTGGAGACGGTTTTTGCTGGGCTTGGTTTTAGGCGCCAGATTTTGCAGAACTGGTCCAGTTTGGCAAGATCTTCCGTGAGCACCCGTTCCAGTGGTTCAAAGTCTGGTGCTTGGAATGCCAAACAGATGTCGTCTGCATAGGTGAATTTGCGGGATTTTGTAGTAGGCAGGTCGTTTATGTAGAGGTTGAACAGAGTTGGAGCTAGAACTGAGCCTTGTGGGAGTCCGTTTTTCTGCATTCTCCATGCACTTGTCTTCTGACTGAGGTGGACTCTGAACCTTCGGTTGGTCAGCAGGGTTTTTATAATTGCTGTTGCCCAAGCAGGGATCGCCTTTATAAGTTTCAGGAGGAGGCCTTTGTGCCAGACCGTATCATAGGCGGCTGTAAGATCGAGAAACACAGCCCCTGTCTTCAGTCTGCTCTCGAAGCCATTTTCGATGAAGGTGGTTAGGGCCAGTACTTGTTCTCCTGTACTGCGGTCCTTGCGGAAACCTGCTTGATCCACACTTAGAATATCCTCTACTTCTGGGGAAATGCGTTGCAGTATTAGGCGCTCCATGATTTTGTAAGGAACGCTGAGTAGGGAGATTGGGCGGTAGCTTGCTGGTAATTTGTGGTCTTTGCCAGGTTTTGGGATGGCAATGACCTTTGCTGTCCGCCATTTCTTTGGGATCGAGTTTGTTTGTGTGATCCTTGTGTAGAATTGTGTCAACCAGGTTAGGGCTCGGGGGCCAAGATTTTTCATGAATTCTGGGAAGATGTTATCGTATCCTGCTGCCTTTCCACATTTCAGGCTCTGTAGGACTTTCTCCAGTTCAGCAGCCTCGAAGGGTTCAGGGTTCATTTCCTCTACAGCCACAACCAGAGCCCAAGACCAGAGCAGAATTCTTAAAATATTCACAGGAAATCACTCTGGATCCAAACACAGTAAATAGAGATCTGTTATTGTCAGAGGAGAACAGAAAAGTAACAGCAACATCTCAACAGTCTTATCCTCCTCATCCAGAAAGATTCACTTATTACTGGCAGGTCCTAAGCAAAGAGAGTCTGAGTGGACGCTGTTACTGGGAGGTGGAGTTGAGCGGGGACAGACTTTATGTAGCAGTCACATGTAAGTACATCAGCAGAAGAGGGAATGAAAGTAGATTTGGTTATAATGACAAATCCTGGGCATTAGAGTGTGAACAAAACAGTTTTGCATTTATACACAACAGAATCCAAACTCCCATCTCAGATCCTTGGTCCTCCAGGATAGGAGTGTTCCTGGACCACAGTGCAGGTCTTCTGTCCTTCTACAGCGTCTCTGAAACCATGACGCTCCTCCACAGAGTCCAGACCACCTTCACTCAGCCCCTCTATGCTGGATTTAGGGTTTGGGTTTATGGAACCACTGCTGAGTTAGTTAAAGTCAACTAGGCTGAAGTCAGTCCAGTGGTGGTGGGTTTAAATCTGCTTTTTTTTATTTTCTCTCCATCATTGTTGTGACATTTCTGCAGAGATCAGCTGTCAGTCAAACACTGTGGGCGGGACCTGGACATCATCTAGTCTTTCTTTTAATGTTTTAGTTTTTTAATGTCAGACATCTCACAACTGACAGTTTTTTTTATTTCTTGTTAACTTTTTCTCATGACGTTAAAATAACAAAGTGGTCTGTCAACATGGGTGTGTGGATAGTTTTGGTTTATTATTATTATCTGTGTAACTTTGTGACCTTTACATCTGTGAGCTGTTTTATCTGCAGCTCTGTCAGTGTCTACTTCACCATGGAGGCCGTCACTGCTCATGAGGATTTTAACTGACTAATGTGTTTCTCCACATGAAAACGTAAACCGCTGTGTGCTCTAAATGACTGATTATGTGTGGTGTTGTGTTTGTGCACACCTTCATTTATCACACGTTTTGTTCTCCTCCCTTTGTTTAAACTGCTGCATATATAATCTGCTGTGGGCTGTTATAACTCTGTGATTATGACGGTTATGATCCACGATTTTCTTCATTTATTGGGATTCTGAACTGAACAGACTGTTGATGAAATGAAATCACTGGACAGAAGTCATGGAAGACAGCTGATGGGTTCAGTCACGAATAAACTTTTTCTTTAAGACAAACCAAATATTTTCTTCTGTCTTCATTCCACAATCTCACCAAAACTTAATACACACTAATTTAAATCAGTTTTCTGTTTGTTCACCATTAGTTTTAATCTGAGTTTCCCAGGATTTATCTGGATTTCCTTTTAATCCCTTTAATATACGAGTCAACTGTGGCTCTTATACCACGGATCTATAAGTTATGATGATGAATGACACATTTTTATTTAACTACTTGAGTCATGGTTCTATACTGAATCATTTGTTTCACTTCCAGCCTTATAATTATGTAGATAATATTGTAATATGTATAAACACGAAGGATGTGCTTTGGTAAAAAATGGAACAAATCAGTTGCACATTTTTTTATACTTGTGATTAATGGCTAAACTTGTGTAAAAGAATCAATGAAAAAATAAGATAAGATAAGCCTTTATTAGTCCCACAATGGGGAAATTCCAGGATTGCAGCAGCACAGGGATAGCAACACTCAGAACCATAATTTAGAAGATAAGAAAATAAGAGCAGTGAATATACATATGTACACATAAATATATAAATATATATACACATTGCGGACCATTATAGCTAGATGGAATAAACAGCATAACCGTCTATTTAGTTACCCTACATGGTATGGATATGTACCCATACATTTTGTCACCCTCCACAGTGACTGATATTGTCCTAGTTGTATACTGGAGGGGACCATTTGTGTAAGTCTGTTGCGTCTTCTGCTTTCAATACTATTAGGTTGTCATGTTTTTTGCTATCTCTGCGAGCAGCCCTGCTTAGGTTATAAAGTCTGACAGCCGTAGGTAGGAAGGACCAGCGAAACCTCTCGGTCGTGCACCTAGGATGATGTAGTCTACTACTAAATGAGCTCGTCAGTGCGTTCAGTATGTCCTGCATGCGCTGGGACTCGGACTCCAGCAGAGATGACAGTTTAGCCACCATCCTTCTCTCTCCTATCTCCTCCACTGGGTCAAGGCGTTGGCCCAGGACAGAGCTAGCTTTCTTGATTAGTTTGTTCAGTCTCTTCCTATCGGCTGCTGTAATGCCATTGCCCCAGCAGACCACTCCAAAAGTGATGGCTGATACCACTACCGTGTCGTAGAATGTCTTCAAGAGCACCCTTTGTACACCAAAAGACAAGAGCCTCCTCATTAGGAACAGCCTGCGCTGTCCCTTCTTGTAGAGTGCATCAGTATTGTGTGACCAGTCTAGTTTATTGTTCAGATGAACACCCAGGTACTTGTAAGATGTCACCATCTCAATGTCTGTTCCCTGGATGTTTACTGGTGCTGTGAGGGGGTGTCCTTGCCTGCGGCAATCCACCACCAGCTCCTTACTTTTCCTTGCGTTGATCTGGAGGCAGTTCCGATAGCACCAGTCCACAAAGTCCTGGATAAGTCCTCTCTACTCAGCTTCATCTCCGTTGGAGATGAGGCCGACGATCGCAGAGTCGTCAGAAAACTTCTGTAGATGGCAGTGTGTTTTGTTGTGTGAGAAGTTCGCAGTATAAAGGGTGAACAGGAAGGGAGCCAAAACCGTTCCCTGGAGGGGGGGGCTATGCTACTGATGATTGTGTTAGACACACAATCCCAGGTTCTCACAAACTGTGGTCGGTTAGTGAGGTAGTCCAGGATCCATGATGACAGGTGCTGGTCCACCGCTGCGCACAGCAGCTTGTCCTTCAGGATCATCGGTTGGATGGTGTTGAAAGCACTGGAGAAGTCAAAGAACATGATCCTCACTGCATTCCCAGGCTTCTCCAGGTGGGATAGGGAACGGTCAAGGAGGAAGATCACTGCGTCCTCCACCCCAATGCCATGCTGGTAGGCGAACTGGAGTGGATCCATCGCTAGTCCCACCAGGGGGTGGAGGTGAGCAAGGAGCAGTCTCTCCAGGGTCTTCGTCATGTGAGATGTCAGGGCCACTGGTCTGCAGCTGTTCAGGTCTTTGGGGTGGGAAGTCTTTGGTACAGGTACCACATAAGATGTTTTCCACAACTGTGGTACCCTCCCCAGTTTCAGGCTCAGGTTGAAGATGTGCTCCACAATCCCAAACAGCTGGTCTGCACAGGACTTGAGGAGCTTGGCGCTGATGCCGTCCGGTCCCGAGGCCTTCCTCGCCTTGATCTTCCTCAGCTCCGTCCTCACCTGGGTCTTAGTGAGGGTCAGGTTGGGGGGCTGTGTGCTGGGAGTGGGGGGGGGGGGGCTGTTGGTGGAGTGGGGTGTGGACAGCAGGTCTCGATGACTTTAGAGGCAGCAGTGGTTGGTGTGCAGTCGGGGGGGGGGGGGGGGGGGTTGGTCAAACCTATTAAAAAACAGGTTCAGATTGTTCGCCCACTCCCTGCCTCCCGTGGCCTGGGAGGAGGTATTCTGGAGCCCAGAGATGGTTTTGAGGTTTCTCCAGACCCCGCCGATGTCACTCTGTTGGAGCTTGTCCTCCATCTTCTTCCTGAAGCTGTCATTGCCTTCTCTGATCTTCCTCCTCAGCTCCCTCTGTACGGACTTCAGCATCTCCCTGTTCCCTGACCTGAAGATCCTCTTCTTCTCTCTCAGAAGTGTTTTAATCTGAGGGTTGATCCAGGGCTTGTTGTTCAAGCAACACCGTATGGGCTTGATGGGTATGGTGTTGTCCACACAGAAGTTGATGTAGTCCATGATGGTGTGAGTGAGATCATCAATATCCTCACTATGTGGATCGCAGAGCTGCTCCCAGGCAGTGGTTTCAAAACAGTCCTTTAGAGCGTCCATTGCCTCCTCAGACCATAACTTCACCGTGCGCATGACCGGAGGTTGTCTGTGTACTAGGGGTTTGTACACCGGCAAGAGATGAACCAAGTTGTGATCCGATCTCCCAAGTGGGGGGAGTGGTGATGAGGTGTACGCCTCCTTAGTGTTTGCATAGAATAAGTCCAGTGTTGTATTGTCTCTAGTGTGGCTTGTGACATACTGGGTGAACATGGGCAGAATGAGGGACAGTGAAATATGGTTGAAATCACCTGAGATGAGGAGAAGAGCATCTGGGTGTTCTGTCAGTAGCCTGCCAGTTACTGAGTGAATGGCGTCACGCGCTGTCCCCGCGTTCGCTGTCGTATTTGCATAAATAACAATGCAGATCACGTGTGAGTATTCCCTCGGGAGATAGGTCAGCCGCATGCTAACAGCTAGCAACTCAATGTCTTTGTTGCAGTGTTGTTTAACCATGATATGTCCCGGTCTGCACCAGCTGTTATTGACGTACATTATCACTCCTCCGCCCCTTGCCTTCCCACTGTCTGGTGTCCGGTCTGCCCGTATTGCGTGGAAACCCTCTAGTTCGATGTTAGCATCTGTTGCTAGTTCTGTTAGCTACGTCTCAGTAAACAACATCATGCTAATCTCTCTGAAGACGCTCTGGTAACGAGCCATAGCTGCTAGCTCATCTGTCTTATTGAGTAGCGATCATACATTCCCCATAATAACGGATGGAAGGACGGGTCTGTACCTTATATTTCTCGCCCGCCGTCTTGCTCCAGCACGGCATCCATGCCGTTTCTGTCTTATTTCACCCGGTATGTCGCAGGGCAGTGCGGTGGAGGAGTGGTTAGCACTGCAGTAGCACAGTAACTCACCCTTGGCCGGGGGATCCTGAGTTCGATCCCAGCCCCCGACCAACAGTGATCTGTGTAGAGCAGGGGTTCTCAAAGTTTTGATGGGTGAGGGCCAATTTGGGAATCCAAAGTTGAACCGAGGGCCACCAAAGGGACGGAGGCAAAAAAAAAAAAAAAGACTGAAAATTCAATTCCATTTGTAATCCTTTTAATTATCAGATTTAATTAGTTTGGGTAAAGTCATATTAACAGTAAGAAATTGGGACTGATGAAAATACAATTTTAGTGTCAACATACCTTTTAACTGCAGTGTGATTTGTGGTGCTGTTTTCGGTTGGCCACGAGTCCTCTGAAGTCTGGCTCCATCTCCGTCGTCGCGATGCGAAGGACTGCATGTAGGTGGGCATCTGTCATCCTGGATCTCAGCTTAGATTTGTTGATGGCCATGGTGGAGAAGGTCTTTTCACAGATGTAGGTGCTTCCGAATAAAGACGCCATTCTGACAGCATGTTGACGAAGAGCAGGGAATGTGGATGGGGAAAGTCCTTCGTAGAACTCGATCAGACTCTTGTCACAATATGCAGCTCTGGCCTCGGAGCTTTCCTGTAGGTCGATGAGCTCAAACTGCATGTCTGCAGGCACTGCCTCGGGCACACATGAGAAGGGATTTTGGAAAAGGTTGAAATCACCCTCGTGGTCCCTGAAGTCAGAGAATCGGTGGTCGAACTCGTCTCGAAGCTTTTCGATGAGGCCATGGTTCTTCTCTGAACGCAGGTGACGCAAAACTTCACTCCCGTCCGTGTCTGGGTCATCTACCAGCGCCCTGCAGGCAGGGAAATGAGCGAGATCTCCTTCTCTGAGCTGTCCCTGGAGCAGTTGGAGTTTTCGCTGGAAAGCTTTCACGTTGTCAAAAAGTGTGGAAATGAGTTTTCCATGGCCTTGCAGCTTCAGATTGAGATCGCTCAGACAATTATTCAGGTCGGCGAGGAAGGCTAGGTCACAGAGCCATTTGCTGTCCGTTAACTCAGTCACGTCTTGTCCTTTTGCCTGCATGAACTCGCAAATTTCTTTTCTCAGGTTAAAAAAACGTTTCAGTGTGGCACCTCTGCTCAGCCACCGGACGGCAGTGAAGTAAATGACGTCTCCAAAATCTGCCTCTGACTGCGCCAAAAAGGTTTTAAATTGGCAATGGTTCAGACCTCTGGACTTCAGGTAATTAACTGTCTTCACAACTACGGCCATGACGTGTTTCATTTCTAGCGTCTGAGCAGCGAGGGCTTCTTGGTGAATTATGCAGTGGTAGCTGACTGGTTTCTTACCACCGCTGTTCACCACTTTCTCAGCCAGCAGCGACACTGCACCTGTCCTACTCCCAATCATTGCTGGTGCTCCGTCTGTCGTGACACCAGCCAAGGATGCCAGGTTAACATTGTGTGTGTCCAGACTGCGATACACTGCTTCGCAAATATCCACTCCCTTCGTTGTGTCTTTCATACTCTCCATACTCAGTAGCTCCTCGCCGACGTCAAAATTCTCATTGACAGTTCGGATGAAAATCAACAGTTGGGCAGTGTCGGAAATATCCGTGCTTTCATCCAGTGCGATGGAAAACGCTCCCTTTTCTAGCCCCTCCACACGTATCGCCAGTTGGTCCTTCAAATCATTTGCCAGATCTTCAATTCATCTTGTGACTGTGTCATTCGACAAACTTACGTCACGGAACTTTGTTTTTTGGTCTGGGCATACACGCTCTGCCACTTTTAGCATACAGTCTCGAACAAATTCTCCGTCACTAAACGGCTTGCCCCGTTTAGCTATTTCATGAGCTACCACATAGCTAGCCTCTGTTACTGCTTCGCTGGTTTTTGAAAATTGCGTGAAGACTGACTGTTGTGCTGTGTAGCCCCTTTTAAGTTGTTCCATCTTTGTGGTGCGATCCTTGCCACTGAATTTTTCATAATTTTTGTGTTTTGTTTCGTAATGGCGCCTGAAGTTAAAGTCTTTTCGCACTGCGATTACCTGTCTGCAGATGAGGCATACAACTTTATCTGACCCGTGAGGTTCAACGAAGTAGTCCAAAGTCCATTTTCCCTGAAACTGCCTTTTTTCCTTGCTGACAGTTCTCGGTTTCCTCGAGTGAGCGGTCTCCATCTCTGCCTCTTTCTCTCGCTGATCCATCTTTATTTCCACACTTCGACTTCCACAAGCACTAATATTTATTTCTTATTCTTCTTCTGACTCAAAATGGTGCTCCGAAACCGTTGCCAACCAACACTTCTGCACTGTGCGCTGAACGTTCCATCTCCCATAATACAATTGGACTAGCTGCTGCAATGAAGTGATCGCAAGGTCGACAACACATGTAATTACGGCTTGTGCCTACAGATGGCGCCAAAGACCACTAAACGTAGATGTGTATCGGAATTTTTCCAAAACAATTAGTTCAGATCATATATTGGTTAAAGGCCTCGGACGGTGACATTTTTTTATTGAATCAATAAACTGATTGTATGAAAATATTCCATTCTGGCCATTCCCGTGATTTAAAATGTGTCACCAGCCTCCATAAATGACTTTATTTGTTAATAGCCCATATTTCACTTAGTGATGCTGCAGTACCGCCATCTCTCGATAGGGGCGTGCAGCAGTGACGTCAGGTCAGGGAGAAACAGGAAATGGCTGCAGGAAATGGATGATCACTGGCCTGCAGAAATGGCTGAACGACAGCAGAGTGATTCGGACAGCGATTATTTTATCGAGTATGACGACCGCAATATAAGTGACGATACTGAAACTGACGAATCTGATGATGAAGTAGTTTTGGGTGGTGCTGATGGGGTTATTCAGCCGTATTTGTTCGAGCCCGAGGGTGCGGAGGAAGACGCGGACGAAACAGCGACCGGAGCAGAACGAGAGGCAAGAACGAGAGGCTCGCCGATTTATATTGGTAAAATATGCTTTGAAATTTTTTTTTTTAGGCGATATGCATGGTCACACACTTAATTATCAAAATAAAACTGCCAATTTTTCCCTCGCTGCCTTACTTGGCGACTTATAAACATTCTCTTTCTGCTCAAAATTTTTTACATGTTTTAAATATTTTCTAATCAAACTTCATAGACCAATTTATATAGCACTCCCACGAGCCATTAGTTTATTATAAGCATCTGATTATACCATTTTTTTAAACAGGTGCACTTGTGAGAAATGCAACATTATGCCAACATCAACTGAATCTCGGTGCTGCCAGGAGGTATTGAAGGTGAAGAAGTGAGGGTGATACCTGCCTGTGCTGTGAGCCTCATCAGAGAAACATTCCCATCTGATCACAACAAGGGATTTTGCCTACCAAGATTAGATTTGTGATCAATGTTATTTAAATAAAGTTTTTTAAAATCATATATTGAGTTTATTAATGTGCATGTCAATTTTATAATTCTAATATTTCAGCATTCATCAAAGTCGGATCTCATATACATTAGAGTAATTTTTCTACCATTTTATGGTGTAAAATTCGTGTGCAATTTTTAAAAGCACATTTCTCTAAAAATCTTAGGCTTATATTTTTTTGTCTTAGCAAAATATGTTGCTTCCCTAACAATTGAAAGCTGAACTTTCATTGCTAATTGGAAATTTATTCTACTTTTACATGTTTGATTTTGAAAATCTAGATACATGTTGCTCAACAGCATCAGCTTTGATGGGACGCTGAAATTTGGCACTCAATGTTGCGGGAACTCTGGCTTGTACAGAGTGCCACTCCTCCAATAAGTGGGTTGGATCAACCAAGGTTTTGTCGAAAAGAGTATTCATCAGATCATCCACATATTCTGAAATAAAATTAATTTAATAAAAATTAGAAATCGAAAGCTCCTTGTAAGTGGTCGTGGAAATTCCAACGATACCAGCTGCATTTAGAACTCTGAGGACCTTGACATATGATGCACCAGTGAAGAGAATGGCGGATGAAAGCTGTATGTTACCAGCTGGGATGTCCCTGATCATCGGCTGGCTGTGCCAGGATCGATCCTCAACACAATGTGGACAATGTTGTTTGATCACCAACAGAGAGCCTTTAGTGTGACTTGTTACCTCACACGGATGACTGCAATGAGGACAATTGATGAATAATCAAATTCAAAAAAAAAATCCACAGTATTTGAAGGTTGAGTGACAGTGGATAACATCTGCAAAAACAGTAGATCAACATAATTTCATTCCAGAGGTGTCAAATTGGATTACATATATAGAAATATAACTTGAGCAAACAGGCACAACCACCTCCCTATACAGCACTGAATATTTCATATTTGATTAGTATGAATACCCTTATATTCTAATATTTGATAAGTTGTTAAGGCAATGAAATTCATTGCTTGTAAATAATTTTAGTAAATATTGGCAGTGAATATTTAAAAAAGAAAAATTACCCTGTTTACTTATCTTTCTGACAGCAGATTGCTGTCAGAAAGATAAGGTTGATCAGAAAGATAAGGATATCCCAGGTTGGCCTAGGATAGCCGGCCCCGGCCGCTGCTGGAAGGGCTCTCGCGACCGGCCCGGGGGACGGCCGGAAGGCGGCCGCCCCTCCCCACTCACGGACGCGTGTTCGTGGAGAACCCGGTGCTAAATAACTCGTAAACGACCTGATGCCGGGCGTGACCCGCTCCGGGGACAGTGGCAGGTGGGGAGTTTGACCGGGGCGGTACACCTGTCAAACTGTAACGCAGGTGTCCTAAGGCGAGCTCAGGGAGGACAGAAACCTCCCGTGGAGCAGAAGGGCAAAAGCTCGCTTGATCTTGATTTTCAGTATGAATACAGACCGTGAAAGCGGGGCCTCACGATCCTTCTGATTTTTTGGGTTTTAAGCAGGAGGTGTCAGAAAGTGTCAGAAAGATCACATCGGTAGATCACCCTTGCTTTTTACGCCACTTCACTGACACTGTCTGAGAGTGGGACTTTGAATTGAACGGATATATACGTAGTTGGAACAGCCGATTTTTTTTATCAGCAATCTTTTTGCTAATTTCATTTCAAATTGCATCTTATTCTCAAAATCGCTGTCAACAAAATGTCTAATGCACATGTTGGGTGATTTTGCGACATTCACCCATGGGGTTCTGATTTTCCCAGGCAGGGGAAGTTCCTAAACACTCACCGCATGCTCCTCAGCGTGCTCCTCCTCCTACTCCGGTCGCTCCCTGACCTGACGTCACACAGTCAGTGGCCATTTTAGCCGCTGATCGCTTGGCAGACAGACAGCTCTCAAGGAAATCATACTTCAATAGTGCATTGTCACCTTATGCGACATTTGTTGACACCAAAACATGTGCGGTTCAAATTAGCTCGTCTCACACACAAATTTAAGATATGATTTAGCGATATTGTAATTTCGTCCGGCCGAGGCCTGGCCGCGGGCCGCCAGAAATGTTTTCGCGGGCCGCCATTGGCACGGGGGCCGCAGTTTGAGAAACATTGCTCCAGAGGTATAAGAGTGTGATGTAATATTATTCTGCCTCTTCTTGCTTTTGAGAATGTTGGATGAATGTGTTCTGCAATAAAGCCGAACCTGAGAAATACAGTCATGTCTCGTCATTGAACACATTCTTCCTCACTACGACACGTGGAAAGGTAAAACTGCTGAGTCATGACTACAAACACTTTCTGCAGTTTGTAACTTTTCTGAAAATTGAAAATCTTTTTACAATTGTGAATTTGTGATCATTTTCTTATAATTTTTCTGAATTTGTCACATAAATTGCCAACCGTTTTCCTCCAAATTTGCCACTTTCTTCTCATTAATGCGTGTTCAGCTTTTCCATACAATTACTGTGGCAGAACCAAATTATGATCAGTTCATCATGCACGAATATACAACAAAGTTTACAACCCATAGTTGTAGGTCAGGATCCTGAGGTGAAGTTTGGTGGCCCGAGCTTTCTTTGTTGTTGAAATATAGCTAATAAGCCATTTGGATGTTGACCTTTGACCTTGTGATCCCAAAACCATGAGGTGTGTTCTGATGGTCCAGCAGTGTACTCTGAAGTGGACTGTCCAGGATATTCCACCATATTAAGTGAGGTTCCAAACCGAAGGGAGCCAAGGGTCTTCACTTCAAAGGGAACTATACGTGAGCAGGGAAGAAGTCAACAACCGTACGTCACTTCACCGGGAGTTGACAAGATTACCCAGAAGTCCCTGCAGCTCAGACATGAGTAAAACAAATTGTTGTTGCTAACGTTGTTAACAAGCTAAACTGATGGTGGTTATTGTTTCTATCAGCTGATAGTGATAACAATACTGTATATTTGGATTTTATTTAAGCTGTATAAAATGTCCACAGTAGTATCAGTATGTGTCCATGGTTACCGTGGTAACGTACAGAGGAGGGAGGTGACGCTGCAGGGTGTTTCAAAGGGAGAAATTTAGTGAAGGGGAGTTCACTAGACTGATATTCCCTGAGAAGAGAGCAGGGAGTAGGGAGCAGAGTTGAAGTAGACTGTGGAGCGGAACGGAGCTGCAGTCACACTTCAGGCTGACTGTAGCTCTGTTAGATTATTTTACTGGATATGAAGGAACAATTATGAGACTGATTTCATTTTTCTGATGTGGTGATTTTCTTTGTCATGTAACAGGGGGAGGTGTTTTGATCAGCGTCTGCTTCAACCTACAGCCTTTCACTTTATCATACTTTTCCTTTTCTTTACCTCATCTTGTTTTGGATTTTAATGAACCACATTGAATGAAGAAATAAAGAAATAAACCTGTGTACCAGGTTTGGTGACCCTAGCTTTACTGCTTTTATAGTAATAGTAAATGTAGCATTTATCATAGTGCAACTGCAACGTTAACTTTGACCTTTGCCCCCTTGACCCCAAACCCAAAGTCAGGTCAGGGTGTAAAAGGTCCAAGATGTGTCTTAGATACAACTACTGTATCGATTTGAAAAGCCTCCATCATTTATTTCAGTAGTTACTGTGTTTAGAAGATTGAGGCAAAATCTGACCTCTGACCTCAAGGTCATCTGACGAGAGTCAAATTACAATATGCGCATCATCAGAGTCTATCAAAGCATGGTACCAAGTTTCAAAACAATCAGAACCAAACTGTACGAGGAGTTGATTTCACCAAAGTGGGACAGACAGACGGACTGAT
Source organism: Pholidichthys leucotaenia (assembly GCA_020510985.1). NCBI lineage: Eukaryota > Metazoa > Chordata > Actinopteri > Cichliformes > Pholidichthyidae > Pholidichthys > Pholidichthys leucotaenia. The sequence goes on along the minus strand of CM035846.1, from coordinate 41,429,481 downwards.
CCAGAACAGAATCCTCCTTCGGTCTTCACCCTACGGGCTCTTCAACACTTTGGGGCTTCGTAAAGCAGGGATGGAAAATCACTAATTTATGAGCAAAAAGTGGGAAATTCAGAAGAAAAAACTGCAAATTTATGAGAAAAATTTAAAAGTTACGATTTTACAGGAAAAAAAATCCAAATTTATGAGAAAATAACTTGCAAATTTTTGATAAAAAAGTGTTAAATTTATAAGAAGAAATTTACAAAATTATGAGAAAAAAATGTAAATTTATGAGTAAAGTGTTGGAAATTCATAAAAATATGATAAATTTACAAGAAAAAAGATACACATTTACGATAAAAAGCTGCACATTTCCGATAAAAAAAGTTGCAAATTTATGAAAAAAATCAGCAAATTCATGACAAAAATAACTGCAAATTCACGAGAGAACAGTTGCAACCTTATGAGGAAAAAGCGTCAAATTAATGAGACAAAAGTTCCAAATTTATGCAAAAAAGATGGACATTCATGTGAAAAAGTTGTAAATTTATGACAAAAAAAATCAGCAAATTTCTGAGGGAAGTGTTGCACATTCATCAGAAAAATGTGACAAATTTCCAAGAAAAAAAATTCCAAATTCATGAGAAAATAACTTGCAAATTTTTGAGAAAGAAGTGTTAAATTTGGATTAAGACCCTTCTATTTACCCCATGAATTTGGTTGCATTTTGCTATTTATGGTTTATGCTCCATCAAGCAGCAAAGTACACCACGCTGCAATTCATTAATACTCCCATACATGACATATTGTACTGAAGTATGGGGAAATACATATAAAACAAACATATATCCAGTCTTTATGCTTCAGAAGAGAGCTATTAGAATAATAAACAAAGCAGCTTACAGGGAACCAACAAACCCACTTTTTCTTAAATTAAAAGCTCTCAAGTTGAAAGATCTGAGTGACTTTAAAACTGCAGTAATAATGTTTAAAGTGAAGAATCTATCACTGCCCGCAAATATCCAAAAGTTGTTCCAAACAAGGGAGAAACAATATCATTTCAGAGGAACATGTATATTGTAGAAGATGTGAAAATGACGAGGCAGCGTTCTTTCTCAGAGTCAGCTTTATTCACATCTCCACCATTTCAAAGCAGAAAAAAAGAGAGGATTAAACAGTAACTCTCGTCCTTAAATATCAGGGACTTCACACCTTATAGATCACATGTCCCACAGACCACCTTGCATAATAAAGACAGTCACAATGCATTTCCCTCCATGATATCACTTCCACTGTCTCCCACGCATCCTTTAATCGACCCCCCACAGTCTCCAGCCTTGCATAACAAGGCTAAGCTTCCTGCCTTTGTTCTGACCTAAAATGCGAGTCACAGAATCGGTCCAACAGGTCCATTGAGTGTTCACCACACAAGCTCCCCCAGCATTTTAGAAAAACAGAACAACAAGAAAATAACCACATGCATGCCGTGATAGCATCAATACACATCAGTCCACCTGCTGGATAGGCTTCAGCCTCCTGCCGAATCTGCTGTAGCTGGGGTTCACCGTCTCTGCTGCGTTGTCCCACTGGGGATTTGCCGTCTGGGGGCGGAAACCCTTTGTCAGTCTCTGCGGGTGTTCTGGGGAAACATTACTTTGGGAAACATTACTGTGTGAAACCCTCCGTGGTGGTCTACCTCGCCGCGGGGCCTTTGCCAACAGCACTTCCTCCTCTGCCACCACAAAAGCGGGTTTAAGTCTGTCTATGCCAATTTTCTCTTTCCTACCCCCCAAATCTAGCAAAAACTGCTTATCCCCAGTTACTAGCACTCTGAATGGTCCGTCATAAGGCGGTCACAGCGGGGTTCAATGCGCATCGTGTCTAACAAAAACAAACTCTGCGTTCTTCAAAGTTTTAGGCACAAAAACGCGTGGAAAACTGTGGTGCGCGGGGCCGGGCAGCGTGCTTGATTCTATGTTACGCCGCAACAGCTGAGACGGGGAGGCGTTTGGCACAGGGTTATCTGAGAGAAACTCCCCTGGCAGCCGGAGTGGCTGCGCAAACACGAGCTCCGCTGGGGAGGCTTCTAGATCCTCTTTAGGTGCAGAACGCAACCCCAATAACACCCATGGTAACTTGTCAACCCAATTTGTATCCGTCAGTGACGCTCTGAGAGCCGCTTTCAATGACCTATGAAAACGTTCGCATAACCCGTTAGCCTGCGGATTGTTCGCGGTTGTGCGGTGAATTGTGACACCCAGGCTGCGGGCCATTGTCGACCAAAGCTCGGAAACAAATTGAGGGCCTCTGTCGGACGTAATGTCCGACGGAACGCCGAAGCATGCCACCCAAGCTGTTAAAAACGCGCGCGCCACTTCCTCGGTTGTGGTTGATGCCAGCGGGACCACTTCAGGCCAGCGCGTGGTGCGGTCCACCATTGTCAGAAGATGTGTGCACCTCTGTGACAGCGGGAGGGGTCCAACGAGGTCCACATGAACGTGATCGAACCTCTTGGCCGGAATGTGAAACGGTTCCAAAGGAGCTCTCGTGTGCCTGTGTACTTTGGCTTGTTGACACGCCGTGCAGGCTGCTGCCCACTCTTTGACCTGTTTGCGGAGGCTTGGCCAAACAAATTTCTCTCCCACCATTTTGACCGACGCGCGCACTCCAGGGTGCGCCAAAGAATGAACCGAGTCAAAAACGCGGCGGCGTCACGCAGCCGGTACTACTGGACGTGGCCGTCCAGTGGAGACATCGCAGATTAGGGGGGGCATACTGTCTTGCAGCACCCTGCTCTCCAGCCTTAACCCTGTTGGTCCAGACTGGAGTGCGCGCACGTCTGTGTCATTAACCTGCTCTGCGGCCATGGCTGCATAATCTAACCCTACGCCGACTGGGGCCGTCACAACGCGCGAGAGGCAATCTGCCACTACACTGAGTTTGCCCGCCACATGCTGAATATCAGTGGTAAACTCTGATATCGCGGCCAGCTGTCTCTGCTGCTGGCCTGACCACGGTTCCGAGACCTTGGCCATCGCGAATGTTAACGGTTTGTGATCAACGAACGCGGTGAAAGTGCGTCCTTCCAGCCAGAACTGAAAGTGGTGGATGGCCAAATGGAGAGCGAGCAGCTCCCTGTCGAACGCGCTGTATTTACGTTCGCTATTGCGCAAGGTCCTGCTGAAAAATGCGAAGGGCTGCCAAACCCCGGCTACATGTTGCTCCATGATCGCCCCTATGGCCACATCTGATGTGTCAGTGGTGAGCGCTATGCGGGCCGTTGGGTCTGGGTGTGCCAACAACACAGCCTTTGCCAAGGCTGCTTTCACCTCCGAGAACGCTTGGTCCCGCTCCGGAGACCACTCGATCTTATCCGCGGGTTTCTTTTTTTTGAGCGCAGCATATAGCGGCTGCATGAGCTGCGCAGCGCGGGGGAGAAAACGGTTATAAAAATTCACCATTCCCAAAAACTCCTGCAACGCCCTGACTGTCTGCGGCCGGGGAAAATCTGCCACAGCGCGCACTTTGTCAGGCAGCGGGAGTGCTCCTTCGGGGGAGACGCGGTGTCCTAAAAAAATCGATCTGCGCCACCCCGAACTGACACTTCGCTGGGTTGATTATTAACTCGTGATCTCCCAACCTTCGGAAAACTGTGGCCGGGTGTTTTTCGTATTCATCTTCGGACGCGCTGGCTACTAAAATATCGTCCAGGTAGACGAACACGAAAGGGAGATTCCGAAGCACCGCGTCCATCATGCGTTGGAACATCTGAGCAGCCCCTTTAAGTCCGAAAGGCATGCATAAAAACTCGAATAAACCAAACGGAGTTATTACCGCTGTTTTGGGTATGTCCTCAGCGTGCACTGGGACTTGGTGGTAACCACGGACCAAGTCTATTTTAGAAAAAATGTGCGCCCCTTCCAAATGAACCGAGAAATCTTGGCTATGTGGGATTGGGTAGCGGTCGTGCGCTGTAGCGTTGTTGAACCTGCGAAAATCCCCGCAAGGGCGCCATGATCCGTCAGCTTTCGGGACCATATGTAGGGGGGGAAGCCCACGGACTGTTTGAACGTCGGATAATGCCCAACCTCTCCAGGTTGGCGAACTCCTCGCGCGCTATGGCCAGCTTAACTGCGTCCAAGCGCCGAGCTTTTGCAAAAACGGGCGGTCCGGTAGTGGTAATAAAATGCTCCACCCCGTGCTTAGCGACTGTTGCCGAAAATGTGGGGACCGTGAGTGCTGGGAACTGAGTGAGCAGTGTGTGGAACTTACCGCCTGCTGTTGTGACGTTGGCTTGTGCTGTAGGCGGGGCCACTCGAGCTGCACAGGGGACAGAATCAAAAGAAAGTGCATTAACCAGGCGCCTGTTAGCGAGATCAACCAACAACCCATGTGAGCACAAAAAATCAGCACCCAGCATATTGAAATTTACTGCTGCTACAACAAAAGTCCACTCATATGCACGGCCGTGTAGAGACAGAAGCAGAGTCTTCTCACCAAAGGTCTTAATCTCCGAGCCGTTCGCCACTGTCACCAGGGGACCTCTGGAACCCGCCAGTCTGTCCGCATAGGAAGGAGTGATGAAACTCAACTGGGAGCCTGTGTCGACGAGGAACTGCCTCCCGGAGCGTGCGTCTGACAAGTAGAGCAGCTTGTTCTCGTCCCCGAGGGCTGCGGCTGCTACCGACCCCCGGTCTTGGCGTTTCCCGAACGCCCGAACTGGCACGGCGGTACACACTTGCGTGCCCTCTCTGCGAAGCAGCGATGGTAGAAACAAAAGACGTCCGGTCCACGCTCCCTGGCCCTTGCCGCTGCCGTCGCTGGCGAGTCTGGCACCGCTGTCTCTGGCCTCCTGTCATCTGCGGTCATCGCACCGAGTTCCGCTGCAGCGGCCGTGGCTGCGCGCTGCTTGGTGGCGTTGACAATCCGCTGCGCCTCTCGGCCCAGCGCGCGATAGTCCCGTAGGGCCAATAGTGGTGAACTGGCCAGAACCGCTCTCGCTGCTGACGGTAGAGTCCTGAGGAAGAGGTGGGTGAAAATGAAGTGATCGTTGTCAGAGTCTTTCAACCTCAACAACTTCTCCATCAGGCTCGCGGGCATGTCGTTTTCCCCCTCCGTCAGCGCCAGGAGCCTCTCTGCTCGCTCCTCCGCCGAGGGGGTGAATTGCTGGATGAGTGCAGCCTTCAACGCGCCGTATTTGTCACTCTCCGGTGGCTGGTCGATCAGGCTCTCCACATGCTGGGCCGTGTTGTTGTCCAGCTTTGCGACTACGTGGTAGAATTTCGTGACATCTACCAATATCCCCCGGAGGTTGAACAGCGCCTCAACTGCGTTGAACCAGGAGCGCGGATTGTTCTGCCAGAAGTCCGGTAGCTGGACTGCAGCGGCGTTCGCTTGGCTGGGGGCTCCTGACGCGGCTGGCCCAGGGGAATTTCTTTCTTCCATGATACGTCTCGGGGTCACCAGTGTGGAAGATGTGAAAATGACGAGGCAGCGTTCTTTCTCAGAGTCAGCTTTATTCACATCTCCAACATTTCAAAGCAGAAAAAGAGAGAGGATGAAACAGTAACTCTTGTGCTTAAATATCAGGGACTTCACACCTCATAGATCACATGTCCCACAGACCACCTTGCATAATAAAGACAGTAACAATGCATTTCACCACCTGGCATAATAAAGACAGTCACAATGCATTTCCCTCCATGATATCACTTCCACTGTCTCCCACACATCCTTTAATCTACCCCCCACAGTCTCCAGCCTTGCATAACAAGGCTAAGCTTCCTGCCTTTGTTCTGACCTAAAATGCGAGTCACAAAACCGGTCCAACAGGTCCATTGAGTGTTCACCACAATATTTCAAAAACCTTCAGTGAGAACGACCACCAAGCAACACTGTGTTTCAGTGCAAGGAGTCAGATTATGGAACGATTTTGGACCTGAATTAAAATCATGTACAACGCTTGGACAATTTAAACAAAAACTAAAGGAAGAAATACTCCAAACATATATACAAGATGACATGTAAAATCACATAAGGATTGTCATATCCAGCCTGCGTTGTGTTGTAGCTTAGTTTTTTTTGGTCACATTTTGTCTTAGCTTTGTTCTGAATTGTAATCGCTCGTTTTGTTTTTTCTTTTGAATTCTTGGATGGAACATGGGTGGGCAATATAAGCTTCGGCTTCAGCCATCACCCATTTCGGATAACTTATGTTGAACTGTATAATCAGAGGAGTTAAGATAAGATAAGATAAGATAAGCCTTTATTAGTCCCACAACGGGGAAATTCCAGGATTGCCAACAGCACAGGGATAGCAACACTCAGAGCAACAATCAGAAGGCAAGAAAAAAAAAAGCAAGCAAGCAAGAGCAGCTAATATACATATGTACATATTACTATAAATATATATATATACACACAGACACACAGTGTAGAGCATTGTAGCTGGATGGGATAAATACATGAGTATATAAACACACAGTACGGAGCATTGCAGCTAGGTGGAATAAATATGTAAATATATAAACACACACAGTGCGGCGCAATGTAGCTAGATGGAATAATATGTAGATATATAAATACACAGTGCGGAGCATTGTAGCTAGATGGAATAAATATATAGATATATAAATATAAACACACCCAGTGCGGAGCATTGTAGCTAGATGGAATAAATATGCAAATGTATAAACACACACAGTGCAGAGCATTGTTGCTAGATGGGATGAAACAGCACAACCATCTACCTAGTTATCCTACATGGTATGATTATGTGCCCATTCATATTCTCACCCTCCGTAGCTACCGGTATTTTCCTAGTTGTATGCCGGAGGGGACCATTGTGTAAGTCTATTGCATCTTTTGCATTCAAAAACCTATTAGGTTGTTACGTCTTTTTGCTATCTCTGCGAGCAGCCCTGCTTAGGTTGTACAGTCTGACAGCCGTTGGTAGGAAGGACCTGCGAAACCTCTCGGTTGTGCACCTGGGATGATGTAGTCTGCTGCTAAATGAGCTCCTCAGTGCATTCAGTATGTCCTGCATAGGGTGGAACTCGGACTCCAGCAGAGATGACAGTTTAGCCACCGTCCTTCTCTCTCCTATCTCCTCCACCGGATCAAGGCGCTGCCCCAGGACGGAGCTAGCTTTCTTGATCAGTTTGTTCAGTCTCTTCCTATCGGCTGCAGTAATGCCACTGCCCCAGCAGACCACTCCAAAAGTGATTGCTGATGCCACCACCGTGTCATAGAATGTCTTCAGCAGCGCCCCTTGTACACCAAAAGACCTGAGTTTCCTCAGTAAGAACAGCCTGCGCTGTCCCTTCTTGTAGAGTGCATCAGTATTGTGTGACCAGTCTAGTTTATTGTTCAGATGAACACCCAGGTACTTGTAGGATGTCACCATCTCAATGTCTGTTCCCTGTATATTTACTGGTGCTGTGAGGGGTTGTCCTTGCCTGCGGCAGTCCACCACCAGCTCCTTAGTTTTCCTCGCGTTGAACTGGAGGCAGTTCCGATGGCACCAGTCCACGAAGTCCTGGATAAGCCCTCTGTACTCAGCTTCATCTCCATTGGAGATGAGGCCAACAATCGCAGAGTCATCAGAGAACTTCTGTAGATGGCAGTGTGTTGTGTTGTGTGAGAAGTCCGCAGTATAAAGAGTGAACAGGAAGGGAGCCAACACCGTTCCCTGGGGGGCCCCCGTGCTACTGATGATCGTGTCGGACACACAGTCCCGGGTTCTCACAAACTGAGGCCGGTTTGTGAGGTAGTCCAGGATCCATGATGACAGGTGCTGGTCCACCCCTGCGCGCAGCAGCTTGTCCTTCAGGATCACCGGTTGGACGGTGTTGAAAGCACTGGAGAAGTCAAAGAACATGGTCCTCACCACATTCCCGGGCTTCTCCAGGTGGGACAGAGAACGGTGAAGGAGGAAGATCACCGCATCCTCCACCCCAATGCCATGCTGGTAGGCGAACTGGAGTGGATCCATCGCTGGTTCCACCAGGGGGCGGAGGTGAGCAAGGAGCAGTCTCTCCAGGGTCTTCATCAAGTGGGACGTCAAGGCCACCGGTCTGTAGCTGTTCAGGTCTTTGGGGTGGGAAGTTTTTGGTACAGGTACCACACAAGATGTTTTCCACAGCTGTGGTACCCTCCCCAGCTTCAGGCTCAGGTTGAAGATGTACATCACAATCCCACACAGCTGGTCTGCACAGGACTTGAGGAGCTTTGCGCTGATGCCGTCCGGTCCCGACGCCTTCCTCGCCTTGATCTTCCTCAGCTCCGTCCTCACCTGGGTCCTGGTCAGGGTCAGGATGGGGGGCTGTGTGTTGGGAGTGGGGGGGTGTTGGTGGAGTGGGGAGTGGGCAGCAGGACTTGATGTCTTTACTGGCAGCAGTGGTTGTTGTGCAGTCAGGGGGGAGGGCGGTTGGTCAAACCTATTGAAAAACAAATTCAGATTGTTCGCCCACTCCCTGCCCCCCGTGGCCTGGGGGGAGGTATTCTGGAGCCCAGAGGTGGTTTTGAGGTTTCTCCAGACCCCACTGATGTCGCTTTGTTGCAGCTTGTCCTCCATCTTCCTCCTGAAGCTGTCCTTGCCTTCTCTGATCTTTCTCCTCAGCTCCCTCTGTATGGACTTCAGCATCTCCCTATTCCCCGACCTGAAGATCCTCTTCTTCTCTCTCAGAAGTGTTTTAATCTCAGGGTTGATCCAGGGTTTGTTGTTTGAGCAGCACCGTATGGTCTTGGTGGGAACGGATTTGTCCGCACAGAAGCTGAGGTAGCCCGTGAAGGTGTGAATGAGGCCATCGATGTCCTCACCATGTGGATCGCAGAGCTGCTTCCAGGCGGTGGCTTCAAAACAGCCCTTTAGAGTGTAGTTTAGAGCCCTTTAGACTTATTGTCTAATTTGACCTTGTTGGATTTTCTTTCCCCCTTTGTAATATTATTCAGTTTCTTTTAACCTGTACTTTTTCCGGTTCCGCCGGACCGGTGGCGCCACACGAGTCGGCTGCCCGTTGCAACAGCCTTTTTTTTTTTATCTTCCTTCTTCTTTCTACACCTTTCACTCTGTATATATATCACGGACGCACGGATCGCCCCGGGGGTTTCCCGGGTCGGCGGACGGAGCCTCTGTTTGCAGCGGGAGACGTTACAGCGGGGAGGAGCTGGTGCTAGCTAGCACTTGGCCGCCGCCCGGTGCTAATGGGAAACTCGACATACCGGGAACTGTAGCGAAAACGACGCGGGTGCTGGGCTGGAGTTTAGGCGGCGTGCAAGAAATATAAGACAGAATAATAAAGAGCGATGGCAAATGGCAAGAATCAAGCAGACCGCCCGTAAAATCTACTGGAGGAAGAAGCCCCCCAGGAGACAGCTAGCCACCAGGGCTGCTCGGAGAGGCGCTCCAGCCACCGGCAGAGTGAAGAGGCCTCGCCGTCACAGGCCCGTGGCTCTGAGAGAGATCCGTCGCTACCAGAAATCCATGGAGCTGCTCATCCGTAAGCTGCCCGTCCAGCGCCTGGTGAGGGAGATCGCTCAGGACTTCAAGACCGTCCTGAGCTTCCTGAACTTCGCCGTCATGGCTCTGCAGGAGACCAGCGAGGCCCACCTGGTGGGTCTCTTCTTCGCCAAGAGGGTCACAATCATGCCCAAAGACTTCCAGCTGGCCCGCCGCATCCGCGGAGAGAGAGCTTAGACTTTCTGCTGCACATTCACCAACCAACCATAATGCTCCGCACTGTGTGTCTATATATATACATTTATAGTAATATGTACATATGTTTACTAGATGTTCTTGTTTTTTCTTGCCTTCTGATTGTTGCTCTGAGTGTTGCTATCCCTGTGCTGTTGCAATCCTGGAATTTCCCCATTGAGGGACTAATAAAGGCTTATCTTATCTTATCTTAATCTATCCGAAATAAAGATTCATTCATTCATTCATTCATTCATAAGAAATCAGCAAATTCAGATAAAAATTCTGAGTAGGTTGATGGGGGACGATAAACTATGGCAAATAAAATTGGGTTTAACCTAAAATTGCTAAAGTGCCCAATACTGAGGACCAGGCCCTCAAAGGAATTATAACATGTTTTTTGCTTTACATTAACTAGTAATTTGGAATGGTAAATTGTTGCTACTCCTCCTCCACGACCAGAACTTCTGGGATTTTGACAGTTTAAATAACCAGAGGGAGTTGATTCATTTAAACCAACATAATTCTCTTGCCCTACCCAAGTCTCTGTAAGGGAAATTAAGTCAATCTGATGATCAATTAACAGATCATGGACTAACAGAGACTTGGGAGTTAGAGACCTAATATTTAATAAACCACATTTAATTTTTAAATTATGAGGAGGAACAGAGGCCAAATCATTCAATTTAGAGGCTTTATGTTTAATTTGAGTTTTACCAATATTTTGCTTAATCACTTTGGGATGCTTATATATTATATTTTTATTTACTTTGGAGGGAGCAGACAATGATTCTCTGATGGGGAAGACAGGGGCTAAGTTGAGGGGTGGCGGATGAAGAGGAGCTGCAGAGAGGCGTGTAAGACTGCGACTCTGCTTCCTGGTCCCAACTCTGAGTAGCCAAGGTTTTGGAAATTTGGATAAAAAAGATGCCAGATTGTTAGATAAATGAGAAGCACCATCCAAAGTGGGATGAATGCTGTCTCATCACATAAGACCAGGTTTTCCCCAAAAAGAGCTCCAATTGTCAATGTAGCCCACGTCATTTGCAGGATACCACACAGACAGCCAGCGGTTCAAGGATGACGAGCGGCTAAACATGTCATCACTGGTCAGATTGGGGAGGGGCCCAGAGAATACTACAGTGGCAGACATCATTTTTGCAAAGTCACACACCGATTCTACATTAAGTTTCGTGACTTCCGACTGCTGGAGACGGATGTCATTAATGCTAGCGTGAATAACAATTGTGGAGTATTTACAGTTACTTTTAGCCAGCATTTTCAAATTTGACTCGATGTCGCCTGCTCCGGCCCCTGGAATGCATTTGACTATGGCCGCTGGAGTCTCTAGGTTCACGTTTCTGACTACAGAGTCGCCAATGATCAGAGTTTTTTCCTCAGCGGGTGTGTCGCTGAGCGGGGAAAAACGATTAGAAACGTGAACAGGTTGGTGGTGTACTGGGGCTTTACGACTAGGCTTCCTTCTCACCGTCACCCACCCAGTCTCCTCGCTGCTGAGGAGAGCCGGAGGACCGCTAACAGGGTTAGCTATGCTAGCTAGCTCCGCTGCAGCTAAGGGGCGTCCGTCAAGAGTAACTGGCGCAGACGGTGTTTCAATGCAGCGGAGCCGGGATTCCAAATCAGACAACCTCGCCTCGAGCGCCTCAAAAAGACAACATTTATTACATTTACCGTTATCACTAAAAGAGGCAGAGGTTTAGCTAAACATCTGACAGAGAGAGCACACCAGAGGAGGAGAGGAAGGAGAGCTAGTAGCCATCGCTAGTGGCTAACCCAAAAGCTCAGGAGAGTGAGGAGAGCAAACCACACAGACAGACAGCAAAACAGGAAGTGACGATATGTTACCACAAGGAAGGACGATCAATCCACGGACTAGTAGTCCATGTGCACACAAAAAATCAGTGCCTAAGATTGGGAAACTGCATGCCGCTATGACGAATGTCCACGGGTACGTACGGTCTTGTAGGGATTCAGTGTCCTCTCCCCAAAAGTCTTAATGTCCGAGCCATTTGCGGCCGTCAGCTCGGGGCCACTAGCACCTGCTAGCTGGTCGGCGTAGAACGGCAGGATGAGACTCTTTTGGGAGCCAGAGTCCACGAGGAACCATCTCGCCGAGTGCGAGTCTGTCACGTAGAGCAGCTTGCTTTCTTCACCGGCGGTCACAGCTGCAACCGACTGCCGGTCTTGGCATTTGCCAAACGCTTGAATTAGCATGGTGGCACACATCGGCATACGTCCTCTCCAAAACGGCGGTGGTAGGAGCAGAGCGTGTCTCTCTGGCGCTTCCTGGTCCCCGCTGCCATCGCTGGATCCTTGCTTCCGCTGGCCGTCTCACTGGGTTCCGACGCTGCTGCGTTCACCGTGAGGGCTCTGGTGGTGAGGATGATCCGATCTGCCTCCTGGGCTAGTGCACGGTAGTCATGCGCGGCCACCAACGGCAAATTGGCAAGGACTGCTCTGGCCTCCATTGGGAGGTTCTGGAGGAAAAGGTGGGCAAACAGAAAATGCCCGTCGTCCGTGCCCATCAACGCCAACATCTTTTCCATCAGTTCGACCGCCGACCCATCTCCTAACTCGGAGCGCATCAGGAGCCTCTCTGCTCTCTCGCAGTCCGAGAACGTGTAGCGCCGGGTCAGCACGGCTTTGACAGCCCCATATTTGTCGCAGAGTGGGGGCTGTTGGAGCAGGCTCGCTACTTGCTGAGTCGTGCGCACGTCCAGCGCTGCAACCACATAGTAATATCTGGTGTTATCTGCCGTTATTCCCCGGAGCGCGAACTGGGCCTCGGTGTGGAGGAACCAAGACTTCAGGTTGTGTAGTCAAAAGTCTGGTAGTTTGACCGAAATGGCACACGCGTTGCTGGGGCTTCCTGTGCGGGTCATCTCTGGGGTGTTTGCCTCGTGTTCCATTATTCGTCAAGGGCCACCAGTGTGGAGAGAGGAATAATCAGGCCAAGCATTCAAAGCAGATGAACTTTATTCACTCTCTCACATCTTTCAGAATCACAAAAAACATTGACTTCATGTTGCAAGGCCTCTCCTTTATTTTACAACCTCACACCCCCTGCTGCCTGAGGTCTTGCATCACAATTCCTATTGTCCCCCAGCCGCTTAATCCCCATGCTCTTCCAGCAGAGGAATTTACTGCCTCTCCCTTCCTTCCAGTCTGAGATGAGTACCACAGCATGGGTCCACCATAATATGAACAAACTGAAGTCTATCGGACAAATAAGATCGAAACCACTGCAGCAAAGTTCCATTTAGTCCAACACAGTGTTCTAATCTATCAAGTAGAATATCATGATCGATAGTATCAAAGGCTGCACTAAGATCTAAAAGGACAAGTACAGAAACGAGTCCATTATCAGATGCGATAAGGAGGTCAATAGTGACCTTCACTAAAGCTGTTTCAGTGCTGTGATGAATTTTGAACCTAGATTGAAACTCTTTAACCCCTTGCACTCTGGTCAATTTCCCTAAAAACGCCTAAAAATAACATACCCAAAGTAAATCAAAAGCTGTTCTTCAACCCTTTGCAGCATCTTCATGGGGTTGGTCTCATTTAAAAGAAAACACTTTGAATTTTTTGGCAAAACAGTCATAATCTCTCCAAGTGCTCCTGCCACTGAGTAACAGTCATCTAAACATACTGAACTTGAAGAAAATAAAGTTCGCCTGGGTGGTTTTTTTTAGATACAAATGCTTGCAAATAACACTCAGCTGTCAGATACGGGCTGGAAAATGCAACAGAAATGTAGAACCAAGAGTTATCAAGCTGAGGTCAAAATTTTGTAACAATACCACAAAAAATGAATATATTACACAGCTTTTTTCTCAAGTTGTTCCCAGGAGTTTTTGAACTGTGCCAAATTGTGCCAAATGGCACAGTTTGGAAAAACGTCTATAACTTTTGAATGATTCAATATAGAAGCGTGATCTTGGGCTCTAATGAAAGGTGACACTCAGGGCTGTGTGTGTGGGGGGGGAGGGGGGGTTGTTTATTCATTCATGAATGAACAAACAAGCCCCCCACACACAAAGAAGCATGCCACGTAAAAAATGTGTGGCTTTTTTTACAAGAAAAAAATAACCTACAGTGCAATCAAAATTATACTAAAATATCTGCAATGTAGAGGATAACAACTCCCCCCCCACTCCCCCGCTACAGAGGAGCGCAGCGCACAGTCCAGTCCATGCGCTGCGGTCCGTCATGTGGCAATGACGCACAGTTGTAATTTACCAATCGGTCAAAAGTCTTTTTTATTACTATTTTCAGTGATAAAGAATAATTTAGCTTTTAACACTTACCTGTCCAAAACAGCAGTGTTGCTGGCGAACATCTCTTCCTCATTGTCAGATAAACACGGCGATGGTCCGCTTGTTATGACTCGTGGTTCTGGTCACGCGACCCGGTCAAACTATGATTCCATGATTGCGGTTTTGCGCTTCCATGATTGCAGTTTTGGCGAACGATTTTTCAAAACAAATAAAAACAGTAGTAATAAAAAAAGACTGGCGAACGCTACCGTTACACACAGCGGCTTAGACAAAACAGATTTTATGCACGGGACGCACGCTTTCAATCTTCGAACTTCTCTGTTTCAATTGGCTCGCTGTACTCGCAGCCGTTGGTAGGCGGGTCCTTCATGCTAGGTTTTCAGTCATTGGTTCTTCAAGGTTTCAGAAACCCAATTCAAGGCTCTTATTAGTCAAATGAGAGGTCAGTCAAATCTAAACCAATCAAAGCACTCCTTTGGCTTTCTGTTCGCGGCTGTGTCTGTAGTGGAAGAACGGAAATGCAGCTTTTTTTTTTCAGTGTGCTCTGAGACGCACAGTGCGCACTAGGACGCACGAGGATGCACTAGGACGCACTAGGACGCAGAGACGTGACCGCCCGCGGTATCCTGGAGTGCAAGAGGTTAAATAAACCATTTCCCTGCAAGTGATCAAATAATTGCGTAGCAACAACTCTAAAGATTTTTGAAATTAAAGGCAGATTAGAGATTGGTCAACAGTTAGCCAAAACTCCTGCGTTAGCTTTTTGAGTAAGGGTTTAATTCATCATCATCATAGTGTCATGTTAGGGCTATCCCAGGGAACACACACGCAGGCTTGGGTAGGATTTGAGAGTCTTTATTGAAAAGCAGGTGTATGAATGCGTGAATGTGGAATGTGGATGTCTTGTTGGGGACAGGAGTGCCGAGGACGGACCAGAACACCGTACAGCCAGGCAACCCTAAGGACAAGCAGAGGACAAGGGTGACATGAACACACACAGGGATATGATGAGTAATGAGTGTGGCTTACTTGCAGGGATTTGGTGACTGACATTGGCAAGACCGGCTCACGCCTGGGAGACAGCACTCTGATCAACTCCACAGGTCGAGGGTAGGAGAGGTACGGCGATGAGGAAGGAGTGCCGCCGCCAGGAGGGTCCACCTGTGCACAGGGGATGAACTGAGAGAGCAGGTGAGTGGATGACCTTACGTGCAAAGGACGAGAGGAGCGCTAGCCGTAGTAGTAGGCAAACGCAGAACATCACAAGGAGGAGAGCTGACAACTCCAGGCCGAAGCCCTGGGCAGAGCAGGCTAAATAGGCACGGCCAGATGAGGTGCAGGTGTGCGCACAGCTGGGGCGGATGACAGGCGTGAGCGGGCTGTGACACACAGCAGTCTGTCATGGGTGACAATGACTGTTTCATTGAGGTCTGATCAGATTCCTCCACACAGCTCTGTCCTTAGCCTTCCGCTGCCAGGAACTCCTGTCTATGTCCAACTTCTTCAAGTTTCTTTTTACAGTGTCTTTAAATCTGAGCATTGGTCTACCCTGATTGCGTTTGCCCTCGCATAACTGTGAGTAGGGTAACTGCCGAGTGAGATGCTGGTGGTCCATCCTCTCAACATGTCCGAGCCATCTCAGGTTCATCTGTATTAGCATGTCCTCCACTGATGGTAGACCAGCTCGTTTCAACACTTCTATGTTGGTTATCTTGTCTTTCCATGAGATGCTCATTATGGCTCGAAGGTGTCTCATCATGTATGCGTGGAGTTTCCTCACCTGCACTCTGTAAACAGTCCAAGTTTCAGCACCGTACAATAGAGTAGCCAGTACTGTCGCTCTGTACACTTTGCATTTCACATGGATAGACACATGTCAATTGTTCCACAGTCTCTCCCTCAAGTTTTCAAACACAGCGCTCGCTCTTCCCATTCTGAGAGATAGTTCATCCTCCAGCCTAGCATTCGCTGAAACAGCACTCGCTAGATACTTGAAAGACTTGCACTTGACTAGTGGCTCTGTACCAATGCTGATCTCTTCTGGTAGTGATGTTGATAACTGGAACTTTGGTGGTTGATAAAGGCACTCTGTCTTCTTGATGTTGATTTGGAGGCTGAATTGGCTAGCTGCTCTTGCAAATTTCTCCACTAAAGATTGCATATCTTCCACATTAAGATAAAATAAGATAAGATAAGCCTTTATTAGTCCTACAATGGGGAAATTCCAGGATTGCAACAGCACAGGGATAGCAACACTCAGAACAACAATCAGAAGGCAAGAGAAAAAACAAGAGCAGCGAGTATACATATGTACATATAAATATAAATATATATACACTACCGTTCAAAAGTTTGGGTTCACTTAGAAATTTCCTTATTTTTGAAAGAAAAACACTTTTTTTCAATGAAGATAACTTTAAACTAATCAGAAATACACTCTATACATTGCTAATGTGGTAAATGACTATTATAGCTGCAAATGTCTGTTTTTTGGTGTAATATCTACATAGGTGTATAGAGGCCCATTTCCAGCAACTATCACTCCAGTGTTCTAATGGTACAGTGTGTTTGCTCATTGCGTCAGAAGGCTAATGGATGATTAGAAAACCCTTGTGCAATCATGTTAGGTCTGCAATGCTGTAATTGCTGCAAATGGAGGATTCTTTAACGAAAGCAAAGTTTGAAGGAAAAAATTATTATTTCAAATACAAATCATTATTTCTAACCTTGTCAATGTCTTGACTATATTTTCTATTCATTTTACAACTCATGGTGGTAAATAAGTGTGACTTTTCATGGAAAACACAAAAATAATTGTCTGGGTGACCTCAAACTTTTGAACAGTAGTGTGTATATATATATATATATATATATATATATATATATATATATATATATATATATATATATATATATATAGACACACAGTGCGGAGCATTGTAGCTACATGGGATAGGTATATAAATATATAAACACAGTGCGGAGCATTGTAGCTGGATAGAATAAATATATGAGTATATAAACACACAGTACGGAGTATTGTAGCTAGATGGAATGAATATGTGAATATATAAACACACAGTGTGGAGCTTTGTAGCTAGATGGAATAGATATGTAGATGTATAAACACACAGTGTGGAGCATTGTAGCTAGATGGAATAAATATGTAAATATATAAACACACACAGTGCGGAGCATTGTAGCTAGATGGAATAATATGTAGATATATAAACACACACAGTGCGGAGCATTGTAGTTAGATGGAATAAATATATGAATATATAAACACAGTGCGGAGCATTGTAGCTAGATGGAATAAATATGTAGATATATAAATATACAGTGCGGAGCATTGTAGCTAGATGGAAGAAATATGTAAATATATAAACACACACAGTGCGGAGCATTGTAGCTAGATGGAATAAATATGTAGATATATAAACACACACAGCGTGGAGCATTGTTGCTAGATGGAATAAATATATAAATATATAAACACACAGTGCAGAGCATTGTAGCTAGATGGAATGAAACAGCACAACCGTCTACTTAGTTATCCTACATGGTATGATTATGTACCCATACATATTCTCACCCTCCATAGCGACCGGTATTTTCCTAGTTGAATACCGGAGGGGACCATTGTGT
Organism: Pholidichthys leucotaenia; assembly: GCA_020510985.1. NCBI lineage: Eukaryota > Metazoa > Chordata > Actinopteri > Cichliformes > Pholidichthyidae > Pholidichthys > Pholidichthys leucotaenia. Next base: position 41,411,862 of record CM035846.1, on the reverse strand, counting down.
AAGTCTATTGCGTCTTTTGCATTCAATACTATTAGGTTGTCACGTCTCTTTGCTATCTCTGCGAGCAGCCCTGCTTAGGTTGTACAGTCTGACAGCCGTAGGTAGGAAGGACCTGCGAAACCTCTCGGTTGTGCACCTAGGATGATGTAGTCTGCTGCTAAATGAGCTCCTCACTGTGTTCAGTATGTCCTGCATAGAGTGGAACTCGGACTCCAGCAGAGATGACAGTTTAGCCACCATCCTTCTCTCTCCCATCTCCTCCACTGGGTCAAGGCGCTGCCCCAGGACAGAGCTAGCTTTCTTGATCAGTTTGTTCAGTCTCTTCCTATCAGCTGCTGTAATGCCACTGCCCCAGCAGACCACTCTTGTGTGCAACTAGAGCACTGTCGTCGGCAAAGAGCATTTCTCTTACTACCTTTATCGACATCTTACTCTTGGCTTTAAACTGTGCCACATTGAACAAGTCTGCTTCTTTCCTTACAGCAATTTTAAAAGCCTGTGGTCCATGACCTAAAGTTAAAGAAGAATTGATTATTTGAAGAATATGGCTACCAATAAATGGGAAGACTTTTTTTTTTAAATAACCTGGTAGAAATAGGGTCTAAAAGACAAGATGAAGGCTTGGATGAGGAGATTGTTTTATCTAACTCTAAAAGGTCAATTGGAGTAAACTTATCTAAACAGATATCAATTGAAGGAGTTGTAGTTGCTGTATTTAAGTTTACGGTGGGAAGAATCTGATTGATTTTATCTCTAATAGATAAAATTTTATGATTGAAAAAGTTCAAAAAGTCCTGACTAGAAAGCTCTAGGGGGATGCAAGGATTGACAGAGTCCTGACTCTTTGTCAGCCCGGTTATAGTGTTGAAAAGAAACCTGGGATTATTCTTATTCTCTTCTATTAATGCAGAGTAATAACTCGTTCTAGCTTTTCTAAGAGATTTTTTTATAAATTAGGAATGATTACTCCACGCTAAATAGAATTCATCTAAATTAGTGGAATGCTATTTTCTTTCTAATTGACGAGTCTTCTGTTTTAAGCTACGAGTTTCTGTGTTAAACCAAGGGGTTAGAAATCTCTGATTAGACTTTCTTTTTTAAAGGGGCCACCAAGTCTAGAGTCTGATGCAGAGAGGCTGTAACACTATCTACCATGCTATCAATTACGGAAGGAGCAGGCTCTCCATCTTTTATTTCTGTTGTGTTGACCCATGGTATAGAGGAGACAATCTGCAAAAATTTGGTAACGTCATCTGAAAGACATCTGCTGTAGTAATATTTTTCTTTAGGAGTCAAATAATCAGAAATAGTGAAATCAAAGGTTAACAGACAATGGTCTGACAGTACAGGATTATGAGGAGACACTACCAGATTTTCTATTTCTATACCATAAGTCAGAACAAGGTCTAATGTGTGGTGGAGATAATGGTAGAATTTTCTACTTTCTGGGAAAACCCCATTGAGTCTAATATTGAATTGAATGCCTTATTAAGACAGTCACCATCTACATCAATATGTATATTAAAACCCCCTACTATAATTATTCGGATTTCAGCACTAAATCAGCTAAAAATTCAGCAAATTCGGATAAAAACTCTGAGTAGGCTGAGGGAGGACGGTAAACTATGGCAAAGAAAACTGGGTTTAAGCTAAGATTGCTAACATGCCCAATACTGAGGACCAGGGCCTCAAAGGAATTAAAACATGAATTTTGCTTTAACTAGTAATTTTTTGCATTAACCAGTAATTTAGAATGGAAAATTGCCGCTGCTCCATCTCCACGACCAGAGCTTCTGGGATTATGATAGTTTAGATAACCACAGGGGGTTGATTCATTAAAACCAACATCACCATCTTACCCTAGCCAAGTCTCTGTGAGGGATAATAAATCAATCTGATGATCAATTAATAGATCATGAACTAGTAGAGACTTGGGAGTTAGAGACTTAATATTTAACAAACCACATTTAATTTTTAAATTATGAGGAGGAACAGAGGCCAAACCATCAAATCTAGTGACTTGATGCTCAATCCGAGTTTCACCAACTTTTAGTTCAATCACCCTGGGGGGATTGAAAGAAAAACCCCTCTGTTAATGAAAGAAAAACCCACAATGTTCACAGAAATAACTTGAATCTGACAAAAGTGGTAATAAATAAAAATTCTATGAAAATTAACCAATGAAAATCAGACAATGCTTTTGAATTGTGGCTCAACGGAATTATTAAAAAAAAAAAAAAAAAAAAAACCAAACAAACTCATGAAACAGGCCTGGATAAAAATGATGGTACCTCTAGAAAAGATTGAAAATAATGTGACCATAGGGACATGTTCAACCAAGATGTGTCCTCTAATTAACATCACAGGTGTCTACAAACTTGTAATCAGTCAGTTGGCCTATTTAAAGGGTGACAAGTAGTCACTGTGCTGTTTGGTGACAGGGTGTGTTATGTCCGTGGGTTTCTACTTTAGATTACCACTCGGAGGAACAAACACAAAGACACACACGGCTGCAGGTCATTAGCTTGCTTGTTTACTCAGGCATACGCACACATACACGTGTCAGTTCAGTTCAATGAGCACACTCTTATACTATTGGCGATGCCACAAGGTACAGCGCCCACCAATGGGGTGGCATATGCAGATGCAACTCATACAACTCATACAACTCCCATACATCACATCTCCTCCCCACTAAATGTTGTACCCACCCCCAAGATACACAAAGCAAACAACTTTTATTATTTTAAAAACACACACTAGCCTTGAGGCTGGGAGTAGACGATCCCAAACCCCTGAGTCAGTCAAGGGTTTATTCTGCCCTTTTGGTGAGACGTGACTCTCTCATCTAACACATAAAAAAGGTCTCTTATTCAAAAATGTCCAATATATGTCTCTTAAAAGTATCTTAAACAAAGTTTATGGAACATAACGCTCTGGTGGTCTAGTAATACAAGAAGGATATCTCTTACCAGTCTCTGGAGGTGATGTGGTGTTTCCCTCTGAAGTTACCTGGGGTAATGGTGAGGGGTCACTCACAGGAACCGGAGTAGCTGGTTCTGGAACAGTCTTTTCCAGCACAGGCAGGTCTGCTGAGATGCACGACGATGCAGCTCCGCCGTCGTCTGTAGAGGTATCCAATTCAGCAACCCTGGCCAGCATCTGGTCCGCGTGTCGCCTCCAGTGCTGTGATGCGCCGATATCGACGGTGTAGGATACAGGGCCAGTCTCAGCTGAAACAACCCCTGGTATCCACTTCTTCTCTCCTCTCCCGCAATCCCGAACAAGAACTGGGTCTCCCACCTTGAACGTTCTGGCTTTTGCATGCATTCCTCGATACGCACACTGTGCCTCTTGTACTTTCTCTACCTCTGATGTCACGCTAGGCTTCAGCAGGTCCAATCGAGATCGCAGCTTGCGATGCATGAAAAGCATAGACGGGGACTCCTTCGTTGTAGAGTGAGGAGTATTACGGTACGTAAGTAGAAAGGCGTCCAGTCGGTGTTGTATGGAAGTGGTTCCAGTGGAACGCTTCAGTGACTGCTTGAATGTCTGTACAAAACGTTCTGCAAGACCATTTGTTGATGGATGGAATGGTGCAGAGCGAATGTGCTTTACTCCATTGCCTTTCATAAAAGTGTCAAACTCGTGTGAGGTAAATTGAGGACCATTATCGCTCACTAACACCTCAGGGAGCCCATAGCGACTAAATAACCCTCGGAGCACCTGGATGGTATTAGCCGTTGTAGTGGAACTCATAAGGTGTATCTCAGGCCATTTTGAATGGGCGTCTACAACCACCATAAACATTTGGCCTTGGAACGGCCCAGCAAAGTCAACATGAATTCTCTGCCACAGGGATCCAGGCCAGGTCCATGGGTGGAGTGGTACTGGTCCCGGTGCTTTCTGTGTGAATTGACAGGACCTGCATGTTTTTGAGACCTGTTCAATTTGAGCATCAATTCCGGGCCACCACATGTAACTGCGGGCGACAGCTTTCATTTTGACAACACCTGGGTGTCCAGTATGCAGTTCCGACAGCAGTCGTGATCTCAATTTTGAGGGAATGACGACGCGCACACCCCACATAAGGCAACCTTGCTGGAGTGTCAACTCATCCCTCCGGCTGATGAATGGCGCCAATGTGCTGGCCACATCCTGGACCCTCAGAAAGCGACCTGTGGAGACCATCTCCAGGACTTGAGCAAGGACAGAATCACCCCTGCTCTCTCGGCAGATTTCTCGACAGTTCACAGGTAAGGCTTCTAGGTGTTTAATGTGAAAACTGTCCAGAGTACTAATTCTCTCTCTTGATGATGTTGGTAATGGAAGGCGTGAAAGCCCATCCGCATTTCCATGACGAGCTGCCTCTCGGTACTGTATGGTGTAATTATGGGCAGCTAACAGGAGAGCCCACCGCTGCATTCTAGCAGCAGCCATAGATGGTGTGGCTTTGCACGGACTCAGAATAGTGGTCAATGGGCGATGATCTGTAAGGAGTGTAAACTGCCTGCCATACAGATAATGATGGAATTTACGAACTCCAAATATAATGCCAAGAGCTTCGCGCTCAATGTGGACATAATTGCGTTCTGCCTTATTCAGAGTCCTTGATGCAAAAGCTATGGGCCTCTCTTGTCCATTCGGGAGAATATGTGAGATGACACTACCTACACCGTAAGGTGATGCATCACACGCCAGCCGAATGGGAAGTTGTGGATCATAATGGGTTAACACGCTTTGAGAGAGTAACTGCTCTTTTGCCTCTTTGAAAGATGCAGCACATTCAGATGTCCATTGCCATCGTTTTCCTTTGCACAGCAGAGTATTCAGTGGGCTTAGGATAGCTGACAAGTTGGGGATAAATCTGCTGTAATAATTAATTAGCCCCAAGAAAGAACGTAACTGACTCACGTCTGTAGGTGCAGGAGCCTCCACAATTGCCCTGACTTTCTCTGGTGCCTTGTGTAGACCCTGGGCATCAATGACGTGACCCAGATATTCCAGTGAATCCTTGAAAAATTCACATTTTTCCTTCCGTACTCGCAAACCGAATTCTTCCAAGCGCCCTAGGACTGCATCCAGATTTTTCAGATGCTGCACACGATCCTGTCCACTGACCAATACATCGTCCAGGTAACAGTGAACGTTCGGCAGACCCTGGAGGACTTGGTCCATGGCACGCTGGAAAATCGCTAGTGCTGAGGTAATTCCAAATGCCAGCCTGTTGTAACAAAACAGACCCTTGGATGTGGTTATTGTAAGATATTTTCTGGAATTTCCCTCTATCACCATTTGCAAATAGGCATGAGATAAGTCCAGTTTACTAAAATGCTGCCCCCCCGAAAGTGATGCGAATAGATCTTCAATGCGTGGAATTGGGTATTTCTCCACACACAGGGCAGGATTAACTGTGACTTTAAAATCCCCACATATCCTAACATCTCCGTTCTTTTTCACAACAGGCACAATGGGTGTTGCCCATTCACTGAATTTGACAGGGGATATAATGCCCTGCTCACACAATCAGTCAATTTCAGCCTCCACTTTTGGCCTAAGGGCATAGGGAACGACTCTCGCTTGACAGAACCGTGGCACATGATCCGGCTTCAGCGCTATGGCTACTTCCATGCCTTTCAGAGTGCCTAATTTTTTTTTAAAGACCTCTGCATGTCTTTGTAGCACGCCCTCTAGCGTCTCCTCCCGGACCGTCTTTATTTCCCGCCAGTCAATTCAAATCCTCCGCAGCCACTCCCGACCAAAAAGTGGGGGTGAACTTCCCCGAACCACATACAGTGGTAGTCTAGCCCTCTGCTTGTTCATCCTCACTGAAACGGTGATGACACCCTCTGCTGGAATCACCTCGCCCGTGTATGTTTTCAGCATTATATGGGTTTGGCGCAAGGGCAAGTCCTTAAAGTGTGCATCATACAGTTTTCTTGAAATCAGAGAAACAGCAGCACCGGTATCTAATTCCATAATAATCCTTTTACCTTCAATTTTTGGTTTAACACACATGTATGACAAATTACTCTGCTGAGACACCATATGCAGGCTCACTTCAGTGTCTGTAGTGCTACCATCACTAGATATTTCTTTTACATCCAATTGGTGCACCCTTTTTTCCTTTTTAGCTTTATACTCCACTGGTTTCTCCTTATTTACAGTCTCTTTGTTCCTGCACATTTTCGAGATATGTCCTCTCTTATCACATTTATGGCATTTTTGCTCCTTATAAAAACAATTGCTCTCTTTGTGGTTCATTTTTCCACAGCGCGAACATTTCGTGTGTTGTTTATCGTGTGGTGACAGTGCATGCACTTTCAGCGCGTTGCTCAGCTGATGTGTCTCACGAGCTACTGTCTCCATTGACACGGCTAGTTCCATTGCTTTGGAAAAAGTAAGCTTCTCCTCCGTCAGCAATTTTTTCTGGATAGCTTCTATATTCAGTCCACAAACGAGCCTATCCCTCAATGCATCCTGCAGGTGCATACCAAACTCGCAGTGTTCAGAAAGCTTTTTAATGACTGCTATGTATTGCGTCACAGTTTCTCCCTCTTGTTGGTTCCGTTTATGAAAGCGAAATCTTTCAGCAATCACAATTGGCTTTGGGGAAAAATGGTCTTTCAAAACTTCCGTGAGTTGAGCATATGTCTTAGCCCCTGGCTTATCTGGAGCTACGAGACTACATAAAAGTCCATATGTTGACGCACCAATTACACTTAAGAAAACAGCAAGCTTTTTCTCCTCTGCAATACCATTTGCCATTACAAAATACTCAAACCTCTCAACGTAGGTTGTCCACTGCTCCACCGACTCGTCGAATGGGTTAATGTGTCCAATAAATCCAGCCATGGCATGCAGTTAGCTAGCGTTTAGCAATCTTGTCACCTGGCATCCTGTCACCTGGCGTCCTGTCACCCGGCGTCCTGTCACCCGGCGTCCTGTCACCTAGCGCGCTGTCACCTGGCGTCCTGTCACCTGGCGTGCTGCGCCCAGCCAAACTCCCACCAGGACAAACGTTCCTCTTCCTCCGTCACTCGCAGTCAATACTGCGGCGAGACTTGGAAACCTAAAGTTATCCTCGTCGCCAATGATGTTATGTCCATGGGTTTCTACTTTAGATTACCACTCGGAGGAACAAACACAAAGACACACACGGCTGTAGGTCATTAGCTTGCTCGTTTACTCAGGCATGCGCACACATACACGTGTCAGTTCAGTTCAATGAGCACACTCTTATACTATTGGGGATGCCACAAGGTACAGCGCCCACCAATGGGGTGGCATATGCAAATGCAACTCATACAACTCATACAACTCCCATACATCACAGGGTGTGTACAACACTAAACATGGACCAGAGGAAGCAAAGGAGAGAGTTGTCTCAGGACATTTGAAAGAAAATTATAGACAAGCATGTTAAAAGTAAAGGCTATAAGACCATCTCCAAGCAGCTTGATGTTCCTGTGACTACAGTGGCACATATTATTCAGAAATTTATGATCCACGGGACTGTAGCCAACCTCCCTGGACGTGGCCGCAGGAGGAAACTTGATGAAAAATAGAAGAGACGGATAATACGAATGATAACAAAAGAGCCCAGAACAACCTCTAAACACATTCATGGTGAACTCCAAGGTCAAGGTACATCAGTGTCAGATTGCACCATCCGTCATTGTTTGAGCTAAAGTGGACTTCATGGGAGACGACCAAGGAGGACACCACTGTTGAAAACAAATCACAAAAAAGCCAGACTGGAATTTGCCAAACTGCATGTTGACAAGCCACAAAGCTTCTGGGAGAATGTCCTATGGACAGACGAGACAAAACTGGAACTTTTTGGCAAGGCACATCAGCGCAATGTTCACAGATGCAAAAATGAAGCATACCAAGAAAAGAACACTGTCCCTACTGTGAAACATGGAGGAGGTTCTGTTATGTTCTGGGGCTGCTTTGCTGCATCTGGCACAGGGTGTCTTGAATCTGTGCAGGGTACAATGAAATCTCAAGACTATCCAGGTATTCTAGAGAGAAATGTGCTGCCCAGTGTCAGACAGCTTGGTCTCAGTCGCAGGTCACGGGTCTTGCAACAGGATTATGACCCAAAACACACAGCTAAAAACACCCAAGAATGGCTAAGAGCAAAACATTGGACTATTCTAAAGTGGCCTTCTATGAGCCCTGATCTAAATCCTATTGAACATCTGTGGAAGGAGCTGAAACATGCCATCTGGAGAAGGCACCCTTCAAACCTGAGACAACTGGAGCAGTTTGCTCATGAGGAGTGGGCCAAAATACCTGCTGAGAGGTGCAGAAGTCTCACTGACAGTTACAGAAATCGTCTGATTGCAGTGATTGCCTCAAAAGGTTGTGCAACAAAATATTAAGTTAAGGGTACTATCATTTTTGTCCAGGCCTATTTCATGAGTTTGTTTTTTAAATAATTCTGTTGAACCACAATTCAAAAGCATTGTCTGATTTTCAGTGGTTAATTTTCATAGAATTTTTATTTATTACCACTTTTGTCAGATTCAAGTTATTTCTGTGACCATTGTGGGTTTTTCTTTCATTAACAGAGGGGTACCAACAATTTTGTCCACGTGTGTATTTCCATTAACCTTGGGGGGAGTAGACAAAAGCTCTCTAAGGGGGAAGACAGGAGCAAAGCTGAGGGGTGGCGGATGAGGAGGAGCTGCAGAAAGGCGTGTATTTATCAAGTTATGCTGTATTTGTCTTGGGTTATAATATTTTGGGTAACGGGAGACAGACACAACCTCTATGGGGTTATAAATTGAAGACTGATCTAAACAGTGAGGATCATTTGGATTAATAGGATTAATATGAGAAGTGGAAACAAAGAAGGGCCAGTTGGCAGACCCAGGAACTTCGGGGTGAGTTAACGCACCAAATTTCAGTCACTGTACTAAAAAACGCTGAATGGAATAGAACAGATTGTCCCTTAAAACACATGCACCAAGTCTATTTGGATGGATGCCATCTGGCCTCATAAGTGATGGGCGGTTCCAAAACAGGTTGAAATTGTCTACAAAACCAATGTTAAAAGTAGGACATGTAGAACACAACTAGGTATTAAGGCTGAGAGTTCTTCTAAAATAATTGCAACCTCGTCTGAAAGGTCCCAAAGGCCCAGAGATAAACACACGTCTGCCACAGTTCATAAGAGTGGACAGAAGGCTCCTCAAGTCACTCTTAAAGATCTCTGACGCTTCATCTGGGATGTTGTTACATCCAGCATGTACAATGACAGTTTTAGCGTGGGGGAATTCATTTGATAGGTCAGGAGTAAGAGCTTCAATGTCAGACACTTTAGCCCCAGGAAAAAATTTAGTGACACAGTACCTGCTTCTGACGTTCCTCATAATCGAGTCACTAATTACCAACGTCGTCTGGGGCGGGGGGGGGGGGGGGGGGGGCTTTGTCAGTGGTTTCTGAAGTGGTGGATAATTTTGCCGATGTTGTTGTTGTGATGGTGGGGTGATGCGCTCTCTTCTGTTTGGAGCTGGTGTATAGTTTGGCACACCTAAAGTAGTTTTAATCCAGGGCTTGCGGGTTTGGGCCACCGCTGAAGGAAGAGGAGGAAGAGGGGCGGCCATGGGAGGATGATCGACGTCCAGGTGGGGAAAATCTTCCAGGGAAAGGATGTCGAATCTGTTTTCCAGTAGCAAGGGAAGAGAAGAGGCGCGGCCAAGTCTGGTCAATCGCCAATGTTTGCTAGTTGGCCCAACCAAGGTCCAGGGCGCACATTGAGGATGAGAAAAACCACCCGGGGCTTTGGGTTTAGCTCCGAGCTGAAGCAAGTGTTTATTGCTGGGGTCCTGGACATCTGAAGAGACCGGAGCAAGGGTGGAAGTGGATGGCGATGTGCTGAATTCACCCAGGAAAGTAGCCGTCTCTGCCAGCTGCGAATAGGTTGCCGGGGCCAATTTTCGCCCGAGAATTATAGTGTCAAGGTGGTCTTCAGCCTCCCGAATCTTATAAAGGTTGGAGAGTCCCACTTCCAACTCAGAAACCTTCCTAAGGAGGGGCACACAGCTGACACACGTCGGGGATGGAGCCATGACGTTCCAGGCGAGAAGTGGATAGCCAGCCAGCCAAAAACAGCTAAAAATAGGTTAGCCTAGCCCGGTGAACAGCCCCGCCAGGGGGCCGATCCACCCGTGTGTCTGACTGGGCTTTCTGCTAGACCAAGACTAAGCTAAAACCAAGCAAAAAGCTAATACAGGGATGGCAACAGGAAATTCTGATTTCAGCTGAAATTTAATTTGGTCGATTGACTTATGGGGGGGGCGGGGGGGCACAGCCCCCCTGAAGCTGGGAGGTTTTCAGTAAAACAGAATCAGAATCAGAATGAGCTTTATTGCCAAGCACGTTTACAAGTAAACATACGAGGAATTTGACTTGACATTGGGCGCGCACGATAGGCGCATCCCAATGACGCGGCAGCCATGACAAGGCGCCTGTCATACAGTGGAGGGTAAAGAGGGGAAGGGGGAGGGAGAACACAATAGGCAGAGAGAAAAAACATAGTTATCAAAATAACGCTCGTATAAGCTCATATGAAGCTCGAATGAGCCAAATTGTGATTACACAGAAAAAACCCTCTATGCACAATTAGCAGACAATGGATCACACATTAACAAACAGCAAGTTGAGAGAGGCAGTGTGAGTGTATGATAGTCAGTGTATGTGTATCAGTCATGTGGTGTTGTATGCAGTGTGTGTATCAGACTGGTGAACAGCAAAAATCCTCTCTCAGCAACATTGGATGTTATGTCTTAGTGTCTGAAACTTAGATAGCATGTCCTCCAGAGATCAACTCTCAGTGCATGTCCGATGGAATTTCTAAGCCAGTCACATGGCGCTGTCCTTGAGAGTTCAGATTACTGTATGCCAGGTTGTTTATGTTAGAGAGAAGTCAAGCCAAAACTTTCTACTGCCTTGTCTTCATCCAGGAGGAGTGAGAGCTGCAGGGCGCCGAAACAAGGTCAAAAAAGCACAGTTCACTCGGAGTAGGAATTTTCATCTCTCGTGCGATTCAGTGCTTCATAATTTCCGTGTACATTTCCAGGCTTTAAAATCATTTCCTGGAGAGCTCCTAGCGACATCGAGATGTTACCAATCTTCCTGTTCAGTTCGCCATTAGCCGCCATCAGAGCCCTCCCCAGCTGGTCAAATTGATGAAAGAGCTTCGCTGGGTCAGCATTTTGATGAGCTCTGTCCATCTTCTTTAGTTTTCGATACACCAGGACCACACCAAAGCCGATCAGTAGTAGTCCTGAGATCATGATGCCGAACAGGTAGATGTCTTCCACATCTTCGATCGAAAAGTCACACAGACACATAAGTTTCCAATTGTATGTGTCCCTCACATAACCCGCAGCAGCAGTCCCTGCAGGACAGTTGGGCTCCCCCGGGCCCGATTTCCTAGTTGAAAAGACGGTGTCAATTGTATTCAAAGCCCAGCTTAGCAAATCCATAATTTTCCGTTTGGATCAAGAATCAGCCAGTAGAAGAGCGACGCAGACACAGACAGTACACAGCAAGCTGGGATTCAGTCAGTCAGGGAGGGAGAAGGATGAGAGGAGAGAAAAAGCGTCGTGTCTCTGAAAGCCGGAAGAGAAAAAGTAATTTAGTAATTTAGACTGAAAAAGTAATTTAGACTAAAAAAATGATAAAAAATGAAATACTAGACTTAGATAAATCATTAAATTTAATGAAAAGTTAACTTACTTTTTCTTCAGTGTTGTCTCACTGTCTTTAGTCCAACATATTTAACAGTTCTATAAGACTTTATTACACTATTTACACTATTTACACTGGTCACCAAGTCACTTCTAATGTGAAACTTTCTTCCTTTTGGCAGCAAGCTGTGTCAGTCTCTGGACTTTTAACTTCATCTCCTTTTCTGTTTTCTTCAGAAACTGTCCGAGTGTTTCTGTTACCTCATCGAACTTTGAGCCAATTTTCACCTTTACTGTCACTTTTCTCTCAAGCCAATTACATCGGAACTTATTTTTGACACTTTTGTCTATTTCTAGCACTGATGACTCCTGATCCTTCAATAAAAATCTCATAATTCCGCTGAAAACAATACCAAAAGCTCATAATTCCAACATGAACCAGGGATGTGATTTGGGGTTGGGGAAATTATCTGAAAATTTAGCAGGGGATCTTGGGGACGTAGTCCCCCAGCGTGGTCCGGGGCAGAGCCCCGGTGGTGGGGGGGGGGGGCAAGGGGGGGCGAAGCTCCCCGAAGCTCCTGGGTTTTTATGATTTTTAAGTACCAGAACTGTGCTTAAATGACAAAACAAACAGCTGAATGCCACTTATTACTGTATAATATTGACTTGTGTTCCAAGAAGATAGCATTCCTAAAATATTCCAACAAGCATTATCCATCACATGCTTTAACACTTGATCAAATCAAAATCAGTTAATTTTATCTATTCCATAATAGAAATAAAATTCCAACATACCATTACTTTTTATAATTTCAGCATTCATTTCAGATCACCAGTTTCAATCTCCATTGAGTCTTGAGCAGTTCATTTTGCACAATCACTGATGCAGCCAAGACTTAGAAATATTCAAAAGTTATGAGTCAATATCCACTGTGCACTGTGACAGAGTCGACTGGACTTCTGAACGGGAGCAGGCGTTCTGAGGTTAAAACAGCGCTCACTACCGACGCCTCGGACATGGGCATAGTGGCCGTCGTGGAGCAATACGTTGCCGGTTCTTGGCAGCCGCTCACCTTTCTTTTTAGCAGGTCTTTGCACGACAGTGAGCGTAAATACAGCGTGTTCAACATAGAGTTAATGGCTCTCTACCTGGCCATACGCCACTTCCAGTTCTGCCTGAAAGGGTGCACCTTCACTGCATTCGTGGACCACAAGCCGCTAACGTACTTAACGTACTTTATCTTCCTGGAAGATAAAATAAAGCGGAATTCGGCGAATTACCGGAAAAATCACATCCCTGAGAACAAGCCGCCATGAATTTTTGACAAAGCATACAACGAGCCATTTGATTGGTCTAATCGTTTGCAACTATCCAATCGCAGGGCTGTTTACAATACAGCAGTAGCTTGAGTACAGCCGGGTTATCGCGGGAGACTTGACCCGGGGAAGCGCCGAGCACTTACATAATCGTGCTGATTTTTGCTAAAATCGGTAACAATCAGGTACCTTACCCCCCCTAAAATTTTCTCAACAGATTTAGACGATTCACAGAAATGATCAATTTGAAAATAAATCGGCGGAAATCCGCGGATCGGCGGAAAATTGCCATCCCTGCTAATATCAGCGAAAAGAGATAAAAAATTAAAAACGAAGTCAATAAAAACAAACCGAAGCGGACAAGTTAAAGCTTTGACGCGACGTGACGTTTACAGACACCGGCACATGCGCACTCAGTTTTCTGTGCTTTTTGGCTGATGAGAGAATCCAGAGTGAAGTAGACGGAGCCACCCGAAATGAATCTACGGCCGCGGCAGCACCCAACTTCAGCAGTTAAAAGCCTTGACATTCGGATATAGAGGATGGTGAGTGATGTGATATGATGTGATTTTATGCATCTTTTATGTTATTTATCCCAGCAGTGGAAAGTTCACTTTGAACAGACAACAACGTTGTTTCTTGGGTGTAAACAAAGAGCTAGCTAGATAGCCGTCAATGCTAACTCCGTGCTCCACGCGGTTGATAATATCTGATGACATAAGCTAGTTGTAATCCTGGTTAAAAAGGGTAGTTTTTTTTTTTTTTTACATGTTGCACTTTTGTGCTGTGTATGTACTTAAGTTGTGTGTATTTTTGTTGTAGAGTCCAACTAGCATCTGCTGTGACAACGTTCAGCACCACACAGCAATAATGTGTTATGAGTGGTGAGTTGCACATCCTGTTATTTATACTCAAATCCTTTGCTTTTTAAGTATAGGTAAAGTGCCAAAATTAAAGTAGCACAATTTTCCACTTAATATGAAAGGGACTGAACTGATTTGATAGTGTGAATATTAATTACAGAATAACTGAAAATGAATGGCACATCCAATTGCCATACTATTGCACCCAATAGTAGCCTCTGTAAAATAAACCTCTTGTTTATTTATTTATTTATTTATATCAGATCACTTGTGAGATCCTTTGAGTTATATTCATAAGAGTGTATCTTGCACTTTGGGGAATGACAGTTGTTCAGTCACCATTATAATTTAGTTTAAATGTGTAGTTTATAGTCAATTGTCAATAAACTCATGCAGTAACAGGACACATTACAAATATTTGAGACCCATTGTAGTGCTTCCTTTTATATTTTAGCAATACAAGTACAAAACACCGCCCACACTTGAAGCCAGGGCGACACAGCGGTGACAGAGTGGTGGCTAAACTTTTATTGATAAAAATTACATATTTTGACTGAGCGACTCCATACTCAGGGATACACGCCCTCAGTTAAAGTACTAGATTCCATTCAACTGAAAGTATCAACTCATTCTGATTGCTGAGGCCACAGTAAAAACAAATAATTTTAAATATAACCCAGCCCTTGTAAAATCTACTTTAATGAAGTGCAGCGACATGAAAATTGTGGTTAAATACAACAATAAAGTACTTTTTTGTCACATTCCACCACTGGCTTTTAGCAAGTTTATTTCTCAAATACGTTTTAAACTTGCTTTATTTATCCACCACCCATTTTTACCTCCGCCAGGCCGCAGGCCGCAGGAAGTTATGTTTTTGCCAGTGTTTGTCTGTCTCTCTGTCTGTTTGTCTGTCTGTCTGTTGGTTAGCAAGATAACTCAAAAAGTTTTGGACGGATTTCGATGAAACTTTCAGGCGTTGTTGGAAATGGTACAAGGAAGAACTGATTAAATTTTGGGGATGATCCGGGTCACCGTCTGGATACAGGAATTTTTTAAAGGATTCTTTAACATTGTGAGATATGGCCATTTTCAACATGTGTGCAGGCGCAATGGAGGGTGCTGGTCGTCGTGTCTGACGAACACGAACTCCGCGTTCCTCAAAGTTTTAGGCACAAAAGCACGCGGAAAACAGTGGTGGGCCGGGCCGGGCCCGGCAGCGTGCCTGTGTTTGCGCTACGCTGCAAAAGTTGACACGGGCAGCTGCCGGCGCGGGATTATTTGGCAGAAATTCCCCGGGCAGCCATAGGGGCTGCACAAAAACAAGCTGTCTGCCGGGGAAGCTTCCAAATCCTGTTTTGCCGCGGAGCGCAACCCCAATATAAAACCCACGACAACCTGTCTACCCAATTTGCATCCGTCAGTGAAGCCCTGAGTGCTGCTTTCAGTGATCTATGAAAACGCTCGCATAACCCATTGGCCTGTGGGTTATACGCGGTTGTGCGATGAATTGCAACGCCCGCAGCCTGGGAGTTTAGAGATGGAGGAGATGGACACAACAGCAACACTTGAGTTTATTACCTCCGCCAAGGAGGTAATGCTTTTACTACTGAACCACTAATCCTATCATTGTGAATCCAATTGCTAGTCATATGTTTTCATGGTCAAGGAATCTGAAAACGTACACACAAACACTGTATGGGGGGGAACTGTGGCGCTTGGCGGAGGTCTGCGCTCTCCGAGTGCTTTTCTAGTTGTCTTTCGTCTAGGCAAGAGGAAAATGATCCAACCCAAACTGAACCTTGTGTTGCGACGGGTGGCCTGCGTGTGTGACCCAGTCCCCACAAGTTTCTTTTAACATGTACACAAGTAAAACAAAACTATGACTAATTTTGCTGAAACTTGTAATAAACTAGTGACCATTGGCATCATGATTGTGTTTTGTCTGTTGTTACCAATATTTTCCAGATCTTTCCCCAAGCAAGCGTTGGAAGACTTTGCCATTGGAGTGTGTTATGGAGTCTAATAATTACGTAGACATACTTTAAAAGTCAGCAGGTCAAGCTCAAGGTTTAAAGTCATGTGAAATAATTAAGACACCATGAAATAGTCAGTTCTGTATTAAGAAATGTTCATATCTATGTCTAACCCTGGTTATGTTTTTATTTGTATAAAATATTTACTTTAGCCATTTTAAGTGAGAATGAATGTGGGGGTGTCCTAAAAAAGCTGGGCAGGGGTGTCCTGATTTTTTCCTCACCATTTACAATTACATTTTACAGAAAATTTGGAAAAAATCTTCATTTTTAATTGTTTAGTTGTATTACATGAATCTCCCAGTATTTTTAACAGTGATTAAATGTAACTGCCGCACTAGAGAAGATTTGTTAATGAAATTCCCTGTCTTTGATTTGGCAGGCAGGGAATTAATTGTCAGGGATAAAATTATCCCTGGTTAAATATCTGGGACATTTTATTAATGATAGAATGACTGAAGATGATGATATTTTCAGACAATGCTGCAAAATCTACATGCAAGCAAATATTCTTGCACGCAGGTTTGGCTTTTGTTCAGATGAGGTGAAGCTGGTTCTTTTTAAAACCTATTGTACACCTTTATACACTGCTCATTTATGGATAAATTATAGGAAACAAAGTATGCAGAAATTACAGGTTGCTTAGAATGATGCTTTAAGAATTTTACTTAAAAAGCCTCGATGGTGCAGTGCTTCCGAGTTATTTGTATCATCACGTGTAAATACACTGCATGCAGTAATAAGGAATCTTATGTATAAATTCATCTGTCGGCTTGATGTATCTGGAAATGAAATCCTTCAAGTTATGTCTAGCATTAAGCTCAGTTCTATTCGCTGTCAGTCACAGTTTAGAAGGCACTGGTACAGTTGTCTTTTTAAGTCTTTTTAAAGTCTGTACTGTTTTTGTACTTCTTTTAGTAGTTGTTTTTTGTTATTGTTTTGTAACTTTTTGATTGTTTTCTTATTAACTGTTTCAATTGTCTTGTTTATTTTATTTTATTTTTGATGGACCATGAGTCTGGAATAAAGTTTTTGATTGATTGATTGATTGATTGAAATATCCACATGTGCAAATTCCTCACCAAAAACCACACAGGCTATCACTTATCCAGGACTTTGTGGACTGGTGCCATCAGAACTGCCTCCAGATCAACGCGAGGAAAACTAAGGAGCTGGTGGTGGACTACCGCAGGCAAGGACAACCCCTCACAGCACCAGTAAACATCCAGGGAACAGACATTGAGATGGTGACATCCTACAAGTACCTTGGTGTTCATCTGAACAATAAACTAGACTGGTCACACAATACCGATGCACTCTACAAGAAGGGACAGTGCAGGCTGTTCCTAATGAGGAGGCTCAGGTCTTTTGGTGTACAAGGGGCACTGCTGAAGACATTCTACGACACAGTGGTGGCATCAGCCATCACTTTTGGAGTGGTCTGCTGGGGCAACGGCATTACAGCAGCCGATAGCAAGAGACTAAACAAACTGATCAAGAAAGCTAGCTCTGTCCTGGGGCAACGCCTTGACCCAATGGAGGAGATAGGAGAGACAAGGATGGTGGCTAAACTGTCATCTCTGCTGGAGTCCGAGTCCCACCCTATGCAGGACATATTGAACGCACTGAGGAACTCATTTAGCAGTAGACTACATCATCCTAGGTGCGCAATCGAGAGGTTTCGCAGGTCCTTCCTACCTACGGCTGTCAGACTGTAAAACCTAAGCAGGGCTGCTCACAGAGATAGCAAAAAAACGTGACAACCTAGTAGTATTGAATGCAAAAGACGCAACAGACTTACACAAATGGTCCCCTCCAGTATACAACTAGGACAATATCAGTCGCTACGGAGGGTGACAATATGTATGGGTACATATTCATACTATGTAGGATAACTAAGTAGACGGTTATGCTGTTTATTCCATCTTGCTACAATGCTCCGCACTTTGTATATATATTTATGTGTTCGTATGTATATCCACTGCTCTTATTTATATTTTTCATATCTTCTTAATTATTGCTCTGAGTGTTGCTATCCCTGTGCTGTTGCAATCCTGGAATTTCCCCATTGTGAGACTAATAAAGGCTTATCTTATCTTATCTTATCTAACACAGGGTGCCAAATTTTTTCACATGACTAGGCTGTGGGAGCAGTTTTGGACCAACAAAATCTTGTGATGCTGACATTGTGGTTACAAATATTTAGATACATTTTGGAAATCCAGCCGTGCAATGTTTTCATGTTATCTGTGTGTAATGGTGAATAATGACTTTCTTTTCTTCTTTCTCAACCAAAAGTCTATTTTTCCACTCTGGAAAATTGCCAGGAATGCTAAGGGGTAAGAAAAGGTTCACAAAACATTTAAGTTTTTCAGCAGAATGGTATAAGGTTACATTGTGGGAATCCCTCTCAGTATATTCACACTCAGACTTAAGACATAAGGGAGGTGTCATGGGGGATTTGTGTGTGGATGTGGGGGTGGTGTGTTGATGTGAACAGTGACAAAGAGAATGAGAATTACAAAGGCTGTGATGTTAAGACAGCACACAGAGAAGGCTGACCGAGTGGATGGATTTAAAAGCAGAGGTGCATGAGATCTGTTACTTTTTTGCTGCTTGTGTTTCTAGAGAAATGTAAAGAAAGTGAATAAAGCTTGATATGATCTGGACCTCTCTGCCTGATTATTTCTCCCTCCACAACGTGGGATTTAACTGGTCTCAACACGATGCATAAGTCTGTTTACACACTTGCATCACACCAAAAGTGATATATGGAACTGCTGGATTATTCGTAGATGGTTTCCACAGTCTTTTAGCATTTAATCACTCTTACCTTTGTAATTAACCCTTATAAACAACAGAGAAGATATATCTGAAAAGGGTACAAAATATTTTTACTAATGCAACAGTGGGACGTGTGTAGGCACATGAATGGGAAGGCACTCAGTGTTTAGTCTGGGCCATATTACATTTTACATACATATAACATTTTAGCACAAACTGTTTTATGGTTCATAATTGTCACAAACCCCCGTGCGCCATTGTGCGACGCATGAGGGAGAGAATGAAAAAAACAATTGCGGGAGTAGAAAGTGCCATTTTATTAAATAGAACAACAAAGAAACAAGTCCAGTTAACCACAAAATACAGAGAGATGCAACTGATGGAAGTAACGGCCACCAGACATACAGGGTGCCAGCCGGATGCTCAACAGCCCGGTCAAAAAGGGAGCCTAGTGCTGCAGCACAGCTAAGCGCAAAAGGAAAGGCGATCAAGACCCTTACAGGGCTGGAGCGATCCCAGGGTGAACCGTGCAGTCTGGAGGATGAAGAGGGTAAACAGAGTCAGCCGATCACGCCAAGGGATTAACTGAACTTCAAGTGCTGGCTGAATAATTAGCAGGTGATGAAAACTCCTACGTGGAGAGCTAGCTGCCGCATACAGAGGTAAATGCTCCGACAATTTCTTTCCCCCAATGCCGTGAACAAATACTCCTGAAGCTAACGAGGAAAGAGATTGCCGGTGCGAGAAAGCGTGGGCTGAACTAGATTGGAACCAGGTGTGTGAGAGAGCGTGTGAATGGGAATGAATGGAGCGTGTGCATGTGTGTGTGTGGATGTGTGGATGTGTGTGAACACCTGTGACAGTACAGCTGATGGCACTTGACAGGAGGAGGGGCGTGCCCAAGCTGTCAGGGAGCAGAGGCCCAAAGCTTCCTGAAGTGTCAGGTGGAAAATAGGGCAAAACATAACAATAAGTAGAACTGGGTTTGGGAGCCAAACCCAGATTAATGACAGGGCCCCCTCCACCCCTCCCCCTCTAGGGGTAGATACCAGACACCCCAGCACCATCAACCAGAAAGAAAAGAAACAACACCCCTCAAGGGAACCCCCCCCCCCCCCCGGCAACAAACACTAACCCAGGGTGGGAGGTGGGGGAAAACCAGTTAGGAAGGAAGCAACCGGTGAAAACACAACCAGTAAAAAACAAAATAATGAGCAAACCCCTCCTAACAACCCCCAACCTGGAACACTAACCCCCCTCCCCAGAAGTCCAAAGTTCAGGGGGTCAACCAGAGTCCCGGGCCCCCAGCATGGTGAGGAGTGACAGATCGGGTGGCCCACCCAAGTCCCAAGTCAAGCAGGCAGCCCGTGGGATAGTGTCCGGCGGCCTGCCGGGGCCGATGGACCACCCAACCCATAAGCCAAGTCCTTCGGGTGGCCGACCAGCGTGGTGGAGCCACCAGAACTGGAGGGGAAGGCGGAGAGGCAGCCTCCGTACTTGGGAACATCGGTGGCCAAACCAAGGAACAGGAGCCCCCCTGCCGTTTGAGGCTTGGGGCAGGGGAACCGTGGAACCCGCAATGGTCCCGGTCTGGGACGTCGCTGCACCCGCGATGGTCCCGGCTGGGGCTCTGCTGCACCCGCGGTGGACTCCGGTTGGACCACCGTAGCACCTGTGGTGAACCCCATCAGGGGCCTCATTGCTCCCGCGGTGGCCTCCCAAGCGAGAGAGGTGATGCTCCTCACATCACCTGATGCTGGACCCCGATCCTCGGCGGCCTCCAACGAGACCAGCAGCTCTCCGGCAACCGTCAAATTTTTAGAAAAAGTGTTAAATTTAGAAGAAAAAATTTACAAAATTATGAGAAAAAAATGCAAATTTATGAGAAAAGTGTTGGAAAATCATAACAAAAATATGACAAATTTACACAAAAATATATGCACATTTATGATAAAAAAGCTGCACATTTCTGAGAAAATAGTTGCAAATTTATGAAAAAAATCTGCAAATTTAGGAGGAAAAAAATTGCAAATTAATGAGAGAGCAGTTGCAACTTTATGAGGAAAAAGCGTCAAATTAATGAAACAAAAGTTCCAAATTTATGCAAAAAAGATGCACATTCATGTGGAAAAAGTTGTAAATTTATGATAAAAAAAAATCTGCAAAGTTCTGAGGGAAGTGTTTCAAATTGATGAGAAAAATGTGAGAAATTTCCCCGCTGTGCTGCTGGGACGAGGTGATGATGGATGAGGAAGAGTTCAGGTCTTAGATGCTGCTGAAGAAGATGGAGCAAGAGAAGGTGAAAAGTCAAACCTGCATCAGTGAGGCGTCACCTCCAGAGCTGCATTATACCACCAGTTTGTTCAAGGCAGAAGAAATGAAAACTAAATGTTGTCAAACACTGAATAATGGGGCTAAAACTTCATCTGAGGCTTGATTCACTCTAACTGCGCCTCTTCAGCATCATTACTAAGAGGCTGATTTATTTCCAGACGCCCACAGAGACAGACAACGGCGCTCTATTGGCCACACGGAGGAAATCATGTGAGGAACTCCACTGTGAAAGTGACAGGCTGCCGCTGAACGCTGCTATGAAAGTCAGCTGACTGTGCTGGTTGGGCTTGGAGACGGCCCATTTGAACACCGCCATGACTGTGAGGGCCAGCTTGTTAGCTACGATCTGAGCGGGATGTGTGGTGCTTGGCAGCAGATGAGCCGCTCAGGGGAAAGCAGACCGTGCGTCATCTTCATTCTGACATCAGCATGTCACACTGACAGGGATCAGACAGGACTGGATTTCTGGGACTCCTGTTCATTTTCACACTTAACCCTTAGCATTCTAGACAGTTTCCCTTAGCTTAGCATACGCTAAGAAAATCAAAGTCTGTATCCACTGAGTGGCAGTAGAAAATCTGAAACGTCCCGCTGGTGGAAGAGCGGAATTTGAGAGGTTAAATTTGCAACTTTTTTCCTGTAAATTTGCAACTATTTTCTTATAGATTTGAAACTTTTCCTCTTAAAATTCCAGAACACTGGAATTTTAAGACTTGGGTTAACTTGGTTATGACTTGGTGTAAACGGAGCTTAGGAGAGACCATGTGGACGCTAACGCAAAACCCCGAACGCGCCACTCACAGCAAACTTACAGTCATGTGACATGCTGCCGCCCCCTGCAGGCGTGGTGGAGATCACTGTAGCCGTGGCGGTGGAGTGGGAGCCCAGGGCCTTCAACTCTTGCGACGACAGCGGTTTGAGCGTGCTGATGGACGTAGGAAGATCTGGGAAGCCGGAGGGGGAGGTGGTCAAGCTGGGGAAGGCGTCCGCCTCCAGTCCTCCAGTGTCCGGTGGAATTTAAGCCAGAGGCGGCGACATCTCTGATACGTCGTCTCTGGGTGCAGCTGCAGGAAAAAAAAGAATAAACAGAAATATTGAATTTTTGCTATAATTGACCATGAAAATAAAAAAAGCTTCATGTGTACAAGAAGACTGAAACTTATGGAGGAGAACAACTAATACTGCCTTTACACAGGAGTGGAGATCATTGAGCGATCACTTCCCTTTGGAGATTGATGAGAGATTGTTTTCAAAGTCAAAGTCAAAACAATCTCTCAAGTGTGGAGACTGTGGAGGTCACTGGAAGATCATTGAGATATCTTGGCGATCACTGAGAGATTATTTAAAGTTTGTTGAGAGATCTGGCCATTTTTTTTTAATCTTTCAACAATCTCTCAGTGATCTCCACACCTGTGTGAAGCAGGTAGAAGAGCACTAGAAACCTCTCAGATATACAAACACCTCTTTGATCCCCAAACAAACTCTCAATGATCCCTCAGCGACCTCTCCTGGTCTCCTAGTGATCTCTCAAGGGTCTTTCAAAGATCTCAGTAATCACCATGATAATCACCATGTTAACGATCGCCCAAACATGTACAGAGAAACTGCTTTTTTGAGGCTTTAGGAGATAGCTGACAGATCAGGTCAATTTCTGATCTCTGAATGATCACCCAACGATCTCCATCTGTGTGAAGGGGTCCAAACATGAGCGGTTAAAGTGATCAGAAACAGCTGTTTACACTGAATCCCCTTATTGATGTGGTTTAATATTTCTGAACTTGTGAACAGTCGCCATCTTACCGTGAGGTGCTGTCAGTCATCAAATCAGCCTCACCTGGCACACAGCCTCTCATATCCGGCCACAGGTCCTGTCCGTCTGGGCAGGCGCAGGTGTATTTAGGCGAGTGTTCAGTGATCTGCGGGGCCTTCAGACACAAGTACTGGCAGCCGCCGTTGGCTACGCTGCCCACGTTACAGCTGTTGGGGCCTGCAGGAAATGAGATGGAGGTGGAGAATGAGAATCAGTGCGCTGACGGTGGCATGAATGATATCAGCATTAGACGGTAGAATAAGAGGGACACAGTCGTCTGCTGAATCCCTTTAAAAAAAGATGGTTAATGTGTGTGCACAAAGTAATGTGATTTAATCTGTAACATGAGCAGTCTGATGTTGGTTTACAGGGTGCATCGACTCCACCGGGGTCTGTTGTGGATTTAGTTTACGTTAATAAATGTCTCTTGTTGATCTGGTGAATGAATGCAGAGTCAAAGACACCTTTTACAACTTGGCCAAAAAGGGAAAATGTTGTGTTCCTCACACAGGCGAGCACCACGAGAAGATTCAAAGTCTCAGAACAGAGCAGAGAGATTTAATACAACAGACCAAACAGATAAGCTTTGTTTGGAGAACGCTGAGTCAGCAGTGTTCAAGACTGGGCTGGAGCCTCACTGTCTCATGGGAACAGTACTGGGTGTTATGTCGGTAATGATTAAGGGAGACAGAAAGAATGGACAATAATAAAAATTGTCCTGACAGGTTCTTTAGACAAAATGAGGACGGGGACGTGTGAAGAACAAACTGGGAAAATGAATAGAAAAGAAAAGGATAGAATGATCTTGTACAATGTCAGAAAACACAACACAGTAGAAATAAAGCACTTGGACACTGTCACCTTTCATCTGAAAACTGAGATTAATGGTTCTTGGTCTGTGTCCCCCAACAGGTCTGATGCCGCTTGATCTTTTATTACCATATAAATGAAGTGTTTCTACAGATAGTGAATGAACTAATTCCTGACACTGACTTTCCTTGAGAATCCATATAAGGATCCCGTTTATTCGTCCGTCTGGGAAGGTCACCAAACAAATGCTGCAGCTAAGTATTAGAAAACCTGCTGCTCCTCACCCTGGAATGAGCAAAGTCTGGTTTGTAATAGGGGTTATGCACAACACATTTCCACATTCTGTGAAGCAAGACGCTTCATTTACGGTTCAGGTTCCCTGCCCTGTATTTCTGTTAAATGGCGCAATTCTACTCAAGATGCCTTCAAGAGCTACCAAAGTTGAGCTTAACCGATGTTCATCGCATATGCAGGTTGTCATCTAAAGCACCTGCCACTAAAATGGACAAGGGATTTAAACTGTATGCTTCCTCCTACATATACGAGGGTACGTATGTACTGTCACGAATCTCCTCGTGCACTTTTATGCAGCGCATGGAGGAGGAGAAAGAAGAATGGATGTACGAGCAGGTATTCACCACAACACGTTTATTTAACACAAAGGCTGACCGTTTCAAAGTAAAGACTGACAAAAAGGTGGGAAGACCACTGTGTACTGTGGCCACAAGACAAATATGCACAAAACAATATAACGACCCGGGTTAACTTGAAGTCCTCTAGGAGGTTCAACTAGATGGAAAAAAAAAAAAAAAACTGGACAGAAAGCAAAAGCATAGCAGCAGCACTGCATGAAGAAAAACAAACAGTTTTTTTACTCACAAAGCAGGAGCTGTCCAATATGTCCAAGTAATATGAGTCCACACAACCCCTCATAGACAGTATATCCAAGTGACTAAGTACACATAAGATGATGCACAATGGTCCAGAAGTGTTTGACTCGCAAAGGCCGCCTAATTACAAACACTGCTGGCACCACAAATAGGGCAAACCTGGGCAAGGCGTGAGAAAGACAATCACCGGGGAGGAATCAGCTGGCTGTCAAGAGAGAGGGGGTGTGGTCGGACCGGCGAATGTTAGACAACGCCCACACAAATATGGGTCAAAGAGGCTGCCTCACAGCCGCTGGCCAGAACGGTGGCTACGGGCACGGAAAAGGAAAAGAACAAAGACATAAACACCACAAAAACTCAAAAGATAACAATACATACTGTAAATCACCCGGCACCTGAGCCACAGAGAACAATCAGAACCGAGCCTACAGGAACACCAGCTCAGTTCATGACATGTATCTGCTAATCCTAGCTAACTGTTCTGAACAGGAATGTCCCTAGCAAGCTAACACTAATTAATCTTACCATATATTAAGCATACTGTTCTGTATACTATTTATATTTTTGTTTCGAGCTGCATAATCACATCGTCACACGTTCTTCACAGTTTCAAGTAAAGACAGGCTAACAGGTACCGTCAGTATCAGGGCAGCCTGTCACAGGTCAGTGAGGAACAATGAGAAGCCTTACAGCTTGAAAGTAATGATAGGGATGGTTTAGGTGTTCTGTTCAAGTTCAGAAGAATGTTTCAATTCAGGAACAATTATCAAGCCTCTCAAGGTATGAGTCAGTTTAGATTAATTAATCACGATCAGATCCCATTGACCCATAATCAGCAATTAGCTATCACATTCTGAGAGGCTTGGTAAATGCATTAACTGTTCCTCATTCGTTTTTTTCTTGTTACAAGTCAAGGATATAGAGGTCAATGGGGTATAAATAGCACAAGCTCCAAAACATTTCATTTTAAATGTTGTTATTATTCATAATAAGGCCGCCTTATATTAAAAAAATGTCTAAGTATAAACAAATCCTGGCTTTGTAATTTCATTGCTAAACTTGTCCCAGAAACCTGTTGAAACTGCATGTTGTAACTACTTTTTATGTAGAACAAATAAAACTATGTTCTCTCAGTTGAGGTGTGGTTGTAAAACTTTCTCTCCATGTACCTTTGAACAGATAGAGCTTCGTGATTCAGACCCTGTCGTTCTAATATCACATCGGTGTACCCGTCTTGTTGCCACTGCAGTGTGGAACCACACGGTTGCTTTGCTCTTTCAAACTGCCCACTACTCAGAGCTGAATCTGCAGGTTGTGCCCCCAGTCCACTCCTGCACTGAGACAGAGCAGCAGTGGCACAAGCCCAGGGTAGAGGTCAGAGTAAAGACTTATTAACATGCTGAATAGTTGTGGAATTTATGATATACAAGGGGGGGGCTGAAAAGTTCATAGTGGTCAAATCTGACCAAATGTGGTTTATTTTTCAGCATAGTCTCCCCTTCGGTCCACACACTTCTTCCATCGGTCTTGCAGCGCTTGGATCCCTGTGGTTGAAAAACAAACCACATTTGGTCAGATTTGGCCACTATGAACTTTACAGCCCCCTCTCGTAGTATTATAGAAAAAGATACAATGGAACAACTGTATCGGATGCATGATTTCAGTATTCAATGATGTTTTACAAGATCAAGAAATTTAGAAAGGGAGCAAAATATTGTTATAGTTAATTATACTGGAATATATATTTTGGGTATTTTTGATATCTGACATTGTCTTTTCTTTTTCAAGGAGTGAAACCTGGACCAGTAAACAAACTGGTCATCACCAGACCAAGACTCAACTGCATCATGGAGGGAGGAATCAGGTGAGGTCGTGATCTGCTAGAACAGCAATTACTCTAAGAAATTTTAGGGATGAGGTATATTAATGAATGCAAACAGAACAATCAGAACAAAGTAACTAAATATATGGACTCAATTGCTGTTATTTTGACAACATTTTGATTATGTTACCTTTTGTTTATACTTAACCATATTTTAGAAGCATGTGGGACAATTTGTGTATTTGTAAGATAAGATAAGATAAGCCATTATTATCAATCAATCAATCAATCAATCAATCAATCAATCAAAGACTTTATTCCAGACTCAAGGTCCATCAAGAGAAAAGTAAACAAATAAAGTAAAAAAAAACAAAAAAACAAGACAGTTGAAACAATCAAAAAGTTACAATAAACACTAAGACATAACTGCTTAAAGAAGTACAAAGACAGTACAGACTTTAAAAAGACTTAAAAAGACTACTGTACCAGTGCCTTCTAAACTGTGACTGACAGCGAATAGAACTGAGCTTAATGCTAGACATGACTTGAATGATTTCATTTCTAGATACATCAAGCCGACAGATGAATTTATACATAAAATTCCTTATTACTGCATGCAGAGTATTTACACGTGATGAGACAAATAACTCGGAAGCACTGCACCATCGAGGCTTTTTAAGTAAAATTCTTAAGGCATCATTGTAGGCAACCTGTAATTTCTGCATACTTAGTTTCCTATAATTTATCCATAAATGAGCAGTGTATAAAGGTGTACAATAGGTTTTAAAAAGAACCAGTTTCACCTCATCTGAACAAAAACCAAATCTGCGTGCAAGAACATTTGCTTGCATGTAGATTTTGCAGCGTTGTCTGAAAATATCATCATCATCAGTCATTCTATCATTAATAACATGTCCCAGATATTTAATTTTATCCCTGACAATTAATTCCCTGTCTGCCAATTCAAAGACAGGGAATTTCATTAACAAATCTTCTTTAGTGCGGCAGATCAGCACACAACTCTTATTTGTATTATATTTTATGTCATTTTCCTCTCCATAAGCACTACACACTCTTAATAACTCCTGAAGACCAGCACTACTTGGACTGAGAATAACTAGATCATCAGCATCCATAAAATGATTCACTAACTTATTCCCTATTAAACACCCAGTTTTACAGGCATTCAGTTGCTTTGACAATTCATCCATGTAAAGATTAAATAGAATAGGGGACAATATACTGCCCTGTCTGACACCACTGCTCACACCAAATGGGGATGAATGACTCTTCCCCCATTTCACCAGCATCTTCTGATGTGCGTACCAGTAAATCAGGATACGTACTAAGTACTTGGGCACCCCCCTGTCAATCATTTTCCTAAACAGTATCCTGTGATTAACACGATCAAACGCCTTGGAGGCGTCAATAAAGCACAGAAAAACTGAAGAATTTTGATTTCTGTACTTATTTATAATTTCTTTTAAGGCATATATGCACAGATCTGTTCCATGATGGGGTTTGAATCCAAATTGATGATCAGTAGATTTGATGAATACATTTAATTTTTCAAACATGATTTTTTCCAGTACTTTAGATATTATATTGGCTAAAGCTATGGGTCTGTAATTATCCAGGCTACACAGCTTGCCAGCTTTATCTTTAATGACTGGTACCAACACAACAGACAATAATGATTCTGGTAACATCCCATGAATCATGAAGCTGGTGAAACAGATTGCAAGAAGAGGAGCAATTCTTGAGCTAGCGTATTTAAGATGCTCAGCAGAAATACAGTCTAAACCACTCGCTTTGTTATCTGATAGCTCTCTAATGGCTTTGATCACTGCATGAGTGTCAATCAGGAGCAAATCGTCCCTTTCTACTTTCCCTACCTTGTAAGTTTCATCCTTAGTTGAATTAAATAATGAGTAAAAGTGTTGCCGCCAAAGATCCACAATATTTTCTGTACCTGAAATGCCTTCCAAAGTACAGGGCAAAGGCATTTTACTGTTACTAATCCGTCTAAGCTCCTTCCAAAATTCTGTGACATTCTTATCTAACAATTTCTTGGCCAGGGAATTACTTCTCATTAGCTGCTCATTTTTAGAGATATGACGAATAGCATACTTAAACTTAGCATTTGTACATTTCTTCATCTCAAATTCTGGCCCTTGTCTGGGTCTCCCAGCCAGCACCCATGCTTTATATGCTTCCCGAGCTTCAGAATAAGGCACAGCTACGGCCTCATTCCAGCCAGGTCTAACCTTATGTGTTTTACGTATTTTTGTGTTTTACGTATTAGTCCCACAACGGGGAAATTCCAGGATTGCAACAGCACAGGGATAGCAACACTCAGAGCAACAATCAGAAGGCAAGAAAAAAAAAAACAAAAACAAGCAAGCAAGAGCAGCTAATATACATATGTACATATTACTATAAAATATATATATACACACACACAGACACACAGTGCAGAGCATTGTAGCTAGATGGAATAAATATGTAAATATATAAACACCCACAGTACGGAGCATTGCAGCTAGGTGGAATAAATATGTAAATATATAAACACACACAGTGCGGCGCAATGTAGCTAGATGGAATAATATGTAGATATATAAATACACAGTGCGGAGCATTGTAGCTAGATGGAATAAATATATAGATATATAAATATAAACACACCCAGTGCGGAGCATTGTAGCTAGATGGAATAAATATGTAAATATATAAACACACACAGTGCAGAGCATTGTTGCTAGATGGGATGAAACAGCACAACCGTCTACTTAGTTATCCTACATGGTATGATTATGTGCCCATACATATTCTCACCCTCCATAGCGACCGGTAAGTTCCTAGTTGTATGCCGGAGGGGACCATTGTGTAAGTCTATTGCATCTTTTGCATTCAAAAAACTATTAGTTTGTTACGTCTTTTTGCTATCTCTGCGAGCAGCCCTGCTTAGGTTGTACAGTCTGACAGCCGTTGGTAGGAAGGACCTGCGAAACCTCTCGGTTGTGCACCTGGGATGATGTAGTCTGCTGCTAAATGAGCTCCTCAGTGCATTCAGTATGTCCTGCATAGGGTGGAACTCGGACTCCAGCAGAGATGACAGTTTAGCCACCGTCCTTCTCTCTCCTATCTCCTCCACCGGATCAAGGCGCTGCCCCAGAACAGAGCTAGCTTTCTTGATCAGTTTGTTCAGTCTCTTCCTATCGGCTGCAGTAATGCCACTGCCCCAGCAGACCACTCCAAAAGTGATGGCTGATGCCACCACCGTGTCACAGAATGTCTTCAGCAGCGCCCCTTGTACACCAAAAGACCTGAGTCTCCTCAGCAGGAACAGCCTGCGCTGTCCCTTCTTGTAGAGTGCATCAGTATTGTGTGACCAGTCTAGTTTATTGTTCAGATGAACACCCAGGTACTTATAGGATGTCACCATTTCGATGTCTGTTCCCTGTATATTTACTGGTGCTGTGAGGGGTTGTCCTTGCCTGCGGCAGTCCACCACCAGCTCCTTAGTTTTCCTCGCGTTGATCTGGAGGCAGTGCCGATGGCACCAGTCAACGAAGTCCTGGATAAGCCCTCTGTACTCAGCTTCATCTCCATTGGAGATGAGGCCAACGATCGCAGAGTCATCAGAGAACTTCTGTAGATGGCAGTGTGTTGTGTTGTGTGAGAAGTCCGCAGTATAAAGAGTGAACAGGAAGGGAGCCAGCACCGTTCCCTGGGGGGCCCCCGTGCTACTGATGATCGTGTCGGACACACAGTCCCGGGTTCTCACAAACTGAGGCCGGTTCGTGAGGTAGTCCAGGATCCATGATGACAGGTGCTGGTCCACCCCTGCGCGCAGCAGCTTGTCCTTCAGGATCATCGGTTGGATGGTGTTGAAAGCACTAGAGAAGTCAAAGAACATGATCCTCACCATATTCCCGGGCTTCTCCAGGTGGGACAGAGAACGGTGAAGGAGGAAGATCACCGCATCCTCCACCCCAATGCCATGCTGGTAGGCGAACTGGAGTGGATCCATCGCTGGTTCCACCAGGGGGCGGAGGTGAGCAAGGAGCAGTCTCTCCAGGGTCTTCATCAAGTGGGACATCAAGGCCACCGGTCTGTAGCTGTTCAGGTCTTTGGGGTGGGAAGTTTTTGGTACAGGTACCACACAAGATGTTTTCCACAGCTGTGGTACCCTCCCCAGTTTCAGGCTCAGGTTGAAGATATACGTCACAATCCCACACAGCTGGTCTGCACAGGACTTGAGGAGCTTTGCGCTGATGCCGTCCGGTCCCGACGCCTTCCTCGCCTTGATCTTCCTCAGCTCCGTCCTCACCTGGGTCCTGGTCAGGGTCAGGGTGGGGGGCTGTGTGTTGGGAGTGGGGGGTGTTGGTGGAGTGGGGAGTGGGCAGAAGGACTTGATTTCTTTAGAGGCAGCAGTGGTTGTTGTGCAGTCAGGGGGGAGGGCGGTTGGTCAAACCTATTGAAAAACAGATTCAGGTTGTTCGCCCACTCCCTGCCCCCCGTGGCCTGGGGGGAGGTATTCTGGAGCCCAGAGATGGTTTTGAGGTTTCTCCAGACCCCGCTGATGTCACTCTGTTGCAGCTTGTCCTCCATCTTCTTCCTGAAGCTGTCCTTGCCTACTCTGATCTTTCTCCTCAGCTCCCTCTGTACGGACTTCAGCATCTCCCTGTTCCCCGACCTGAAGATCCTCTTCTTCTCTCTCAGAAGTGTTTTTATCTCAGGGTTGATCCAGGGTTTGTTGTTTGAGTGACGCCGTATGGTCTTGGTGGGAACGGATTTGTCCACACAGAAGCTGAGGTAGTCCGTGAAGGTGTGAGTGAGGCCATCGATGTCTTCACCATGTGGATCGCAGAGCTGCTTCCAGGCGGTGGTTTCAAAACAGCCCTTTAGAGTGTCCATTGTCTCCTCAGACCATAACTCCACAGTGTGCATGGCCGGAGGTTGTCTGTGCTCTAGGGGTTTGTACACCGGCCGGAGATGAACCAAGTTGTGATCCGATCTCCCGAGTGGGGGGAGTTGTGATGAGGTGTACGCCTCCTTAGTGTTTGCGTAGAATAAGTCCAGTGTTCTATTGTCTCTAGTGTGGCATGTGACATACTGGGTGAACGTGGGTAGAATGGGAGATAGTGAAACATGGTTGAAATCGCCTGAGATGAGGAGAAGAGCATCTGGGTGTTCTGTCTGCAGCCTGCTGGTTACTGAATGGATGACGTCACGCGCTGTCCCAGCGTTCGCCGTCGGATTTGCATAAACAACAATGCAGATCACGTGTGAGTGTTCTCTCGGGAGATATGTAGGCCTCATGCTAACAGCTAGCAACTCAATGTCTTTGCTGCAGTGTCGTTGTTTAACAGTGATATGTCCCGGTCTGCACCAGTTGTTGTTAACATACATTATCACTCCACCGCCCCTTGCTTTGCCACTGTCTGGTGTTCGGTCTGCCCGTATCATGTGAAAACCCTCCAGCTCAATGTTAGCATCTGCTGCTAGTTCAGTTAGCCACGTCTCAGAAAACAAAAGCAGAGAGCACTCCCGATATGTGCTATCGTAACGGCAGATAGCCGCTAGCTCATCTACCTTTCCCAGTAACGACCGTACATTTCCCATGACAATAGATGGAAGCGAGGGTCTGTACCTTATATTTTTTGTTCTCCGCCTTACTCCAGCCTGGCAGCCGCGGCGTTTTCGCCTCAGTTCTCTCGGTATGTCGAGTTTTTCCAATGGGACCGGGTGGCGGTTGAATGCTAGCAGCTCTTCCCTGCTGTATCATATCCTGCTATAAACAGTGGCTCTGTCCACCGGCTCAGGAGACATTTGGGACGATCTGTGTGTCCGTGATATAAGTGGAGTGAAAAAAGACGGATCAAAAAGAGAGAGGAAGGGAAAAAGACTTGGAATCGAGCCGCTGTTGCAAAGGGCAGCCGACTGGTGTGGCGCCGGGAGAGAGAGACAAGCACTGTTACAGATTAAAACACTTGGCACGTTATATTAATAAAAAGCAAAACATGGTCAGATTTTCTGAGGTCCAGAACAATATTAAAATACTAAGGAAAAAACAGTAGGCTCAAATGCCTGAAATGTTAGCTTTTTCATCACTAGTACCCCTGCGCACTACTAATACTTATTAATAATGCTGTTATTCCAACAATCATCAGATACACAGTTTCACGGTATAGGTGATAAGTAATTAAGTGATGCAGACAGTGTTTTTTCCCTAAATATGAGTATAATGTCTAACATTACTACTGTCTTTCACAGACGTACACTCTACAAGGGCATAGTTGGGAACCCACTTGACCTTTCCCTGCTACAGACTGCAGACATATACAAAGACTTTGATATAACGGAGAAACCTTTAGCTGCAACTGTGGTCATCAGTGATGAGAAGCCCCTTGTTGAAACAGCCTTTGGTTTGGCATAAAAGGGGAGTGTGCTCTCATATCAGCAGCCCATTTTGCCCACCAAGTCTGTCAAGATGCATCCAGATTCTCCACCTTACTCACAGCTGCCGCTTGTGGATTCCAGGCTTGCCCCAACAGAATATGTACACGTGTGCACTGAGGAAGAGCACTTTCTTCTTCAAAGCATCACTGTCTCACTGGACATGGCTCACAAGATTGAGGTGGCAACAAGGGACCACCTCACTAGCATGCAGTGGTGTGACTTTGTGATTCGTGCTCAGGAAGATATGCTAGTCCAGCGTATCCATGTCAACTCAAAGGTCACCACAATCATCAGAGAGAGGGCGGACCTGTTCTACTTTCATCTGGACATTCAGAAGCATCTTTCGATTTCCAAAAGATGTAACTGATTGATGCCAGAGACTTGACATGTTAGTGTGACTGTGAAGAGAAATTAAATGACACATTATTAAATTGGATTTCAAAAAGTAGGAGGAAAACACATTTGATACCTTATATCAGAATTCTAAAGTTTTCTGTAAACTTGTGCTGTTTTTACATATTTTTCCCTAAACTTCTACTGTAATCATTTCAGAATTTCTAGTTTAGCTTCAAGTTTTTAGCGTGCTCATAAGCTACAGAAAACTTTATACAAAGTAGAACAAATGAACATGACACACACCATTTACTCACTATTGCCTGTTCCTCCATTGTAGAACATTGCTGAGATTCTTCAAACAAGGGAACCATTTACATGTTCAATGTTTGTTCTAAAATGAGACCATAGCCTTGATGTGAGCTCTGATAAGCACTTACTGTATGGATTACTGTAATAAACATGTTTTCTGCAGTCCACCAATATATTTGAGATTAAGATGCATGTTAATCTAATGGTTCTATAATTATCCTTTAAGTAGGTGATAAACTGTACAATTTGCAATGAACAGACAGTTTCTCCCCACAAAGATTTATTGGTGAAATCATTTCATTTACAGTTCTTCTCATGTTGAGTTTTTAATAGTTTGGTTGTCTTATTTAATTTTAGATAATAATATAACAGAAAATAACAGCTGTCATTTTGATTTTTTTTTAAACAATTCAAAGTCAAATCAAATCAAAATTATGTGAGATGTAATGCTACATTTCATACTATTTGCATTACTAAATATATTATCTCAGGGCACTTTACATAGAAACAAAGTAATACAAGAAAACGGAACACTGTTTGAATATGTACAATAAATCTAATCTCATTTAGCCAACAGATTTCAAGACATACAAAGGTATCATATAAGCATCGACTTTGTCTTGAAGAAGCCACTTCTTTAACTATATACAACTTTGGAAAGATGTTCCCTCTGTTTTCTCATTGGATTATAGTGAAGGGAACTATATGTAGATGGTCAAAGAAACTTTTTTTAAAACTGCAAATCTGATGGTGGCTTAAAACTGTTGTACAGTAACACATCTTTCAATGTGTACATATCCAGATTAACACGTATGTTCTTTGGCCCAAACCTTGACCAGTGACTTGTTCTGATAGTTTGTGAGGAGGCAGGCTACTGCAAAAAGCTAGTTGATACTGCCAGCAATGGTCAGAGGGATAATGGAGTCAAACAGTTTCTCTTTCATGCACCTGATTGTTCTCTACACATGGATCCTTAACCGTGCGATGTCCTGAGTCATCAGCACTTCATCTTGAGACAGCTGGGACCTTTAACTGAGAAAAGGTCTGTAAACCTTGCAGGGCACTAAGTCATTGATCTTGAATCTCTTGTCCGCCATTACAGCTATGTCTTTATCCAAAAGAGGCATAATGCCAGATTATCTGAACAATTCTTTGCCACTTACAGAGCCAGAATACAACGGGGACACAAAAGTAACAGCACCATGTGGTGATACACCTATCAGTCCTTTCACGGTTGTGTGGGATTTATAATGTGAGAACATCTCACTCTGTCAGAGTAAAGAGGAGGAGGTCTGGCATCTCAACTCTGTACAGTCAAGTATGACTTGGGTGTCGGAGTACTTGACATTGTGGCTCTGATTGTCTCAGGAGACATCCATATTCCAACAGCACCCAATATGGTGTACAGAAAATTTACCCAAGTATTGAT
This sequence comes from Pholidichthys leucotaenia, assembly GCA_020510985.1. NCBI lineage: Eukaryota > Metazoa > Chordata > Actinopteri > Cichliformes > Pholidichthyidae > Pholidichthys > Pholidichthys leucotaenia. The sequence goes on along the minus strand of CM035846.1, from coordinate 41,376,952 downwards.
AATCCTGCTGACTGTGGACTGATGAAGGCTGAAACGATCACCCAGATCTTTCTCCTTCAGACCCAGGGACAGGTACACCAAGAAGAGGAACAGTTCATCAATAAGAAGGAGGCAGCGGCTCTGGTACAGGGAGATTCAGGGAAAACAAGTCTGAATGATGAATTCATTGCCTGGTCATATATGCAAGTACAGTGCCTTGAAAATTTTTAGACCCCTGTTTTTCCATCTTGGAGTACCAATGTCTCATTTTAAAACATGTGTTCTATTTTTCCATTAATCAACTAATAATGTTCAACAGTATGTTGGCTCCCATTTGGCTACAAATAATCAGTACGGACATATCTCCCACAGCTTTAAAAGTAATGGGGTGTACATAAGAAATTGAAGGTGTTATATTAAAAAGTCTTAATATTTATGTAAATATAACATTTTTTCTTAGTTCACAACAGGATATAAAATTTTACTTTAACTGCACAAGTGCTTAACAGTATGTTTTTCATTTAGACAGAAAAAGAAAAGGAGTCAATATATTTCAATAAAACATGCTACTGCAAACTGAAAAGATTAAAAGTCTAAAAATTCTGGAGCTGCTGTTGTGCTGCAAGTGGAGGAACCTGAGCCAGACCGCACACGTCTCCTTGTTGCAGGGTCAGTCTGTCTCCAAAATGACAGTAGATGGCAAATCTAGGAGTTAAAGAAAATAATTATCCTTTATTAAGATTAAATTAATCCTTTCATCAAATCATGCTCTGTTATTGATCTTTACCATTATCTTGCTAATACACCACTATGGCAATAGCAGCCAAGTTGATGTGGTGTTACCAAATCAACTTGGCTGATTAAATTATGATTGCATATCATTATTTGATACGTAAATAGACCTAGAGCTGCACACCAGAAATGACTTGAGATTTTGATATTTGAACAAAACCATAAAACAGTAGAGATAAAACAATCAGAGTGCCAACATAAAAGTGTCTGTCTACTCACCCAATATAAAGGTTTAATAATTAATCAATGAAAATCAAAAGCACATGGGAATGCAAGCTTATCACTAATGTACCTGGTACAGAAGCTGATGTCTTCATCAGATGATGAAAACCTCTCCAAACCAAAGGACTGCTTCAGTGGGATCTCCTCCAGCCTGGTTCAGAACTCCTCCATCACCTGCTGCTGAGCCTCCATTTTCTCCCAGGCTAGATCCAGAGCTGAAGGTTCTGCTTTAGCATCAGAATCGTGGCACTTGAGCAACAATTCAGCATCAATCACCTCTTCATCATACCTGCCAACTTTTCAAACCTGAAAAGCCTAGTAGCTAGCTGGGGTCCAGGGGCCGATGCTAATGCTAATGCTAATATGCTAATGCTAATAATAATAATGCTAATATTTGCCAAACAAATATTAGCATTAAATCTAGTTAAATGTAGCTAACAACCGGCTTTTCAGGTTTGAAAGTTGAAGAAATATGAGGTATGAAGTTAATCATAGTCACAGCATTTCATAGGAAAACAAGATTAATTCTCCCTCACTCCCAGACCCCTTATCATATACATAGTCTGGTCTGGTGAGACACTTTTTCTAAGCACATCTTAATGAAGGACACTCAGTGGGTCCACTTATTACAGAGAAAACAATATAGTATGCTATAAACTCATAGAAGATGCATGCAGTATACATTTTAATCATATAAGATGGTTATGCAATGATAATGATAATGATGTTAGTAATTATAAAATGATAAATGATTGAACATGCATGATAAACAATTTTCTGACATTTCCCTCCTGTTTTATCATTTTTTATCACAGTTTTCATTTAGGGATGTTTTTATTCATCAGAAACATGTAACTTCTCTCGATTTTCTACATGCCCATCATTTGCATCATATTCCAATTATACAGGAGATTATTCACAATCTTCACAGTCATCATCAGTTTTTGAAAGAGCTGCATATTGTCCTTTAAACTCAAGTTTCAACATAGCAGTTTGCAACAGAAAAGTATGATGAACAATGGCCTGTGTAATCATAGATCTCATACAGGGAATAACACACATGAAGAGCACACTGAATAAGACCAATATCACAATCAATAGGGTCAACCACTTCAAAAGAATTTGCCACCAAGTTCCACTTTGAAACCAATCCCAGGGGCTCCAACCCTTATCTTCATCTAAAGTGTGTTGTAAGTGTAAAATGTCATTTAAATGGCTAATAATGTGAGAGAGATTCTGATTAAAATCTGGGATGTATGCAGCACTCCTGGCCAATAACATGACTCACTCCTCCTTGTGCAGCTAATGTTAAATCTAAAGCCATCCTGTTTTGCAATGTCATCATCCTTGAGAATTTCTGCTCCTCAGTTAAAGCTGTGAAACCTTGTTCCGTTAATACAGTTAGATTTTTCACTGTCCATGCTCATGCATTTATGTGATATGTAGCCAGGTAACTGCCATACATTGGAAAAAGAGTACTCATTACAATTTTGAAATCACTAATCCTCTGTTTCCCAGACAGCCTACCTATTAGTTGTTGCATATCTGGGGTTGTACTTCTCCGTGCCCTGGTGTGAATTTCAGTTTGATCAGGATGATAATAATGGGAGTATGATGTCTTCATTTTATGTGTGAGATTTGAACTTATGCTAATGTGTGGGATCAAAATAGCCATGTAGCATCTGCCACACCACCCTGGAGGAAGTAATGAGTAAACATTAGACTCTAAACATCCATACCCATCATCATTTGGCCAAAAAACAGTAGGATTATTGCTACAGTTAAAAGTATAATTTTTGCTCTTTAAGGTAAAATTTCCAGTAGCAATATAGGGAAAGTGAAATGCATTTCTACAAACAGAATCATGGTATCTTACTCCACAGGTTGCCGTCTTCACATCATTACACCTTGGTGAAAAACCTAGACTGAAATTATTTTCATTACAAGCTTTATTACAACAGATTGGTGAAGTAAACAGTGTAGGATTTACCTTCATCAAAGACTTTTTAACAGCAAGCAAAGACTTCCCAATTCCAGTAGTGTTGAATAGTCTTAACTTAGACCCAGTGTAATCAGTAACAGTGACATTCAATTTATTAAAATACCCTTCAGACAAATTTCTTACCAACCAATGTCTAACACCATTACTTGAATTTAGCAGATTGAGACGTGAGGTCATCGCTATTGTCACTTCAGCTGTCTCCTCTTCGCTCAGCGGCACATCATGGGGATTGCAGTCTTGTGTGAATGGGGTAGCAATGAACACACATAGCAGGAAGTGTTGATTCCCAGTCCTCTCACCGAAACCACCATTGTTTGGTACCACAGGTTGTGCGTATAGTCCACGTATTGTCCATTGTCCATGTCTTGCGGTCCATGTTTTGCGGGCTCCTCGTCCTGGAATCAGAAATGGTCCCCCACCCCACAGTCATGAAAAGTATGGAACACAGAGTCATCAGTACCTTTGGTGCCATGCCTCCACCTGAGAGAGTACCCATCTGGGCCCCTATCTTCACCAGGTTTGAGACGGCTCTGTCCTTAGAAGGACAAAGCCACCTTTGTAACTGGACTTACTCAGGGAAACAAGTTAGTTCACTTACAGGCACCCGCAGTCTCTTAACGTGTGAAAGGTGAATCCAAGATGGTCGTTCAGCAGTACGTATGGCAGTGGGGGTGGGAGTGTCCAGTGTTGTCGGTGGTGGTTCTTTATAAAGTTATCCGCTTTCTTTCTGTGGAGTAGAGAGAGCTCTTGACAGAATCAATGTGCTCTGAGATGTATTTGTTAGACGTGATTAGTGGTGAGAGGTCAGGCAATACATAAGGACGGTATAGGGTTAATCATTAGTTTGATTGTACCATTTTTCTTTTCACAAAACCTGTACTTTGTGGGTGGTAGGCACTATGAAATTTGATCTTACTTCTTACAGCTTGGATTAAGTCTTGAACTGTTTGTGCCGTAAAATGAGTTCCATTATCTGCATAAATCAGTTCTGGAACCCCAACGGCGGGAAAAACGTGATTCATGTGCTGCATTTGCTGAGGATGTGGGGTGAATTTCTGTCCACCTTGTGAGGGTGTCAATCAACACCAAGCAATATCGTAGCTTCTCATTCCTCCTTGAGCATTATTTTATAAACAAAAGATGCACTTTTGGCATGTTTTTGTTACTTCTTTCAAAATATTAGGACAGTTTTCCCAACATCCTCATCATTCCCTCCTGTTGGCACATGAATAGTTCATGTGCCACCAGGGCAGCCCATTTGTATAACATGGGTGGCAAAACAATTTTTCCATCAGGCAAGCCACATGTAACAGGAGGGAGGTCCAAATTATTTTAACAGTCTTTTAAAACATCAACATCAACATTATTAAGAAACAGACGGTTCTTAAAAAATCAATAGCAGTATAATGAGCAGCGATATCAGCCAAGGTTTACTGGTTTTCCTGTGGAGGTGACAAACCCCGCAGGTTCAAGGTAGCGGTATGCAGGCAGCATGCGTTATAAGGATAATAGAGGGCCTGATCTTGCTATTATCCCATAAATAATAAGAAAGTGGTCTGTATTGCTCAGCATGTATTTGAGTTATAATTGCAGCAATGTGTTTATCCTGGGCACTACAGAAAAATAGAGAATGAAATAAAATAAAAGTCCTGTCCTAATTTAGCAAAACTACCACACATAAGCATCAATAAGCTCTTTAAGTTCAGTCCTCAATTCTAAATTGGAGGCTGGTGGCCCGTTTTTTTTTTTCTCTCTCCTCAAAATGTCATATGCTGTAGCAATTTTTCTTCATTTTCCCTCCTCCTTAGAGAAAATGACACTTCATTTATTTAGATGAAATCTATTTAAATCTATTTAACTTGAAGAATTTCTATATTTTATTTTTTTTTTAGAAAAGATAAAATAAGTCATTAGTCTGCATTAGTCTGCATTAATAGAAGAAAACAAAGGTAATCTCAGTTTTTTCTTTCTTCTTTTCTCAGCACTGTAGCTAGGCTGTCAGTTCTGCAAGTATGGGGGTGCAACTATGGGAGGTGCAAGTATGGGGGTTCCCCCTATAGCTCAAAGTGCAATGAGGTGTTATGAAAATAAAGTTGAATTGAATTCATTTATTTATTCATTTATTGATGTCAGGAATCTGAAACTCAAGACTCACAAAATAATAGTACTCTGTTAGGTTCGTACCTTAATAAGATTCGAGACACAAAATGTGTTGAAAGTTTTTACTTGTACAAGGAGCAACACACCTCTGATTACAGATGGGAAATGCGCGCTGTCATACAAAGCCAGCACGACCCTTTTATACTGAGCAGGTCAGACACAGGAAACATCTACTGCAACTTTATGGGCACCTTTGTGGTGACTGATAAGACCATGAAACAGTCAGGCTTTGTGGTGACTGATAAGGCCGTGGAACAGTCAGGCTTTGTGGTGAAACAGTCAGGCTTTGTTGTGTAACACAAAGACAACTCCGTGTCAGCACATGACTTCTTGCACACCAGTTTCTAAACTTTAAGTAAATACAGATTATTCCGGTCTGTTGAGGTATGTCTGTTACAGGGTGAGTTAAACCTTCCTGATGCAGCATTGTTGCAGCCATTGTAAGGGAAAAAATACAGAAAAGTTCAGCTAAAAACTAATTATGAAATGATAACATATTTGTACATATATACAATTTCTGACAATTTCCTCCTGTTTATCAGTTCATAATTTTTATCACATACAGACATCAGAACAATGTAACTTCAAAAGATTTCCTACATTGTCTTCATAGAGCAGGGGTGTCCAACCATGTGCCATGGAGAGCCAAGACCCTGCAGGTTTTCTCTTCTACCCAGTCTCTTCAGCAGGTGTTTTCACTTATCAGCAATCAGTGGGAAGAAGTTCACTGAAATCTGCTGTTGAAGACACTGGTTGGAGGTAAAACCTGCAGGGTCTTGGCTCTCCATGTCACATGGTTGGACACCCCTGTCATAGAGTATCATTTCCAAATTTAAACAGGAGCACAATTATCATTGTTATCCACCTCTTCGGTATTTAAAGGAGTGTATTGGTCTTGGAACATTTGTTGTATCATAAATGTATGTTGAGACAGAGTGCGAGACATCATTGATTTGACACAGGGAATCACAAAGCAACATGACAGAAACATGCATATCATTATTATAATAAAAGGCATAAAGGCTTTAAGAAGCACCTGCCACCAACTTCCTGTGAATAACCAGTCTAACCAACCAGATTGTAGCTTCTCTTCATAATCATTCATGATTGCCTACTGCACTTGTTCCATGACGGTAATAGCGGTATCCATACTTTCAGAGACAGATGGAATGTAAGTGCAACAGGACCCGTTAAACATAGCACATACACCTCCTTGGACAGCCAAAACCAGGTCCAATGCTATTCTGTTTTGCATAACCATAACTCTAGTTTGTTCAGTTACATTGGATAAAACCTTCAAAACAACAGTAGTGGCATTAACAAACATTAACAGTCTGTAGTTCATTTCTTCAAATTTTGTCATTAACTGACCAACTCCATATGGGGCGAAAATTGAATGTCCAACCTCGTCACCTAGTGTCCATAATTTATATTTCTGTGGGACAGTAAGTCCAGCAGCACTAAAGAGGGACTGAATACTTCTTTTCTTCTTAGTGTGTCCTGAGGAGTTGTCATCAGAGTAGAGAACAAATGATCCATCAGTAACAGTCACTGGGGCACAAATTCCTCCCCAATTGGGAGGTAATTGAGCGTAGAGTTTGGAACCACATAACCAATGAACTTCTTTGATAACATAGGTGCCATTACTTTGAACTGTGCCCGTAGTGCTAGTCTTCCTGACAGTATAATTTTGTGATCTATACCTTGGACTAGGTAATACGGGTGTAAAAGAACAATCTGTTGCTCCGCTGCACTGTGAGGTGCAAGGTAACAACACTGTCAAACATTGTCGTGGAAGAAGTCTTCCCAACGCCGTGGTACCATTTGAATATACACATGCTGGGAAAGTCACATTTTTCTTTGTAAAGGCAAATCTAGTTAATGGTTGTGTTACATTCATAGCCATAATCTGATCAGGACATGTCATTCAATAAGTGGTGTTATCATGATTTTTCATAGTAATCTTGGGTAGGAATCCCCAGGCTGAAATCTCTAGTATACAGTCAGATACGTTTATAGGAAAGGGTTCAGCCTTTAGGATTGGTCCCTTAGTGGTTAAAGGCAACAAAGAACAAGCCCAACAACTGCCGTTTCCTCTTGTCAGACGAGCATTGAGGAACATATACTAACTAACTAACTACTAACTAACCTGCACTTATATAGCGCTTTTCTAGTCACAAAGACCACTCAAAGCGCTTTCATTAATACTAACCCTCTATTCTAAGGGCCTATAGGAAACAGATATCTAGGGACAATTTAGAACAGCCAATTAACCTAACATGCATGTTTTTGGCATGTGGGAGGAAACCGGAGAAATCCCGGAGTAAACCCACGCAACACGGGGAGAACATGCAAACTCCACACAGATCACTGTTGGTCGGGGGCTGGGATCGAACCCACGATCCCACGATCCCCACAATCCCCTGGCCAAGGGTAAACTGTGCTGCCGCAGTGCTAACCACTGCGCCACCGTGCAGCCCCATACTGATGGGGCTGCATGGGGAGTGGTACCATACTGATACCACTGATTAGTCATAAACAGTGTTTCTGTGACATGTTCCTCTATATTTCTATTATCTCTTCTCAAGGGTGGTGAGGTGATAATGATGAGGACTAATAGCGGGATACTCAAGAAGGTCAGAGTCAGTCTCAGGATTACCATGGTGCCTGATTCCCCTGGGAGTGTGCCTATAGACTCAGGTCACTGTCTTCACCGGGTTTGAGACGAGTCTTATCCTTAAAAGGACTAGACTCCCCTTTGTAACCGGACTTACCCTAGGGGTGGCTGGAGGTCACCAAGGGGCACCTGAAGTCTTTTAACATGTGACAGATGAATCCAAGAAGGTCTTTCAGCAATCCTCACTGCGGTAGGTGTGGTCAATAATACTTGGTATGGTTCAAGCCACCTCGCGGAATTCCAATTCTGTCGGTGATGGTTCTTTATGAAGACATAATCACCAGGCTGGAGGGAATTTTCTGGGCCCTCCTGTGGAGTAGAGAAAGATCTGACAGATTCAACATAATCTTTCATTTGCTTACATTCTTTCAAATGCTCTCCAAGAGTCTTATAAGGGTTAGTGGCAGTTAATGGGAGTAGGTCAGGTAGAATATAGGGCCTATGAAAGGTGCATTCAAATGGAGATAACCCACTCTTCTTTTCTGGGATGGTGTTAATGGTTAGCTTTACTACAGTTAATGCTTTAGGCCATGAAATTCGTTGGTCATGCATTACTTTGTTTAGCATTTGCTTAACAGTACCATTTTTCCTTTCTACTAGACCTGCACTTTGTGGGTGATAAGCAGTGTGAAACTTCAGCTGTGTTCCAACGGCAGAAGTAAGATCCTTAACCATTTGTGCTGTGAAGTGTGTGCCATTATCTGCATAAATGGTCTCCGGTATTCCAAACGTGGGAAATATGTTGTTTTGTAAAACTTTGCAAACAAATTTAGCATCTGCCTTTGCTGTAGGATGAATTTCTGTCCATTTAGTATAGGTGTCAATGAGGACCAGACAATACTGCAGTTGTCCCACCTTAGATAGTTCAATAAAATCCATACACCATTGAGAAAAGGGCATTTTAGGTGGTGGGAAACTACCATGTCTCATCCTCATTGCACCTTGTGCATTGTTTTGTATGCAGATTAAACATTGTTGGCACACTTTTTTCATTTCTTTCAAAATTCCTGGGCAGAAAAAAATGTTTTTCAGCCTGTGCCTTCATTCCTCCTGTGGATACATGGCCACTGCCATGAGTCAAGATCGACAGCCAGCGATACAAGGAGGGAGGAAGGATTATTTTACCATCAGTAGTGCAATAAATTCCATTGTTTGAAACAATTGCTCCAGGGGGCACAGTCATTTCCTTCTGTGCATCAAGCAACACAGTAATATCTACATTGTTAGGTGCTGTAAAATGAGTTCCATTATCTGCACAAATCAGTTCTGGAACCCCAATTTCAATAGAGTTTTACACACAAATGCGGCATTAGCTGAGGATGTGGCATGAATTTTTGTCCACTTTGTAAAGGTGTCAATCAACACCAAGCAATCTTGTAGCTTTCCATTGCTCCTTGAGCATTATTTTGTAAACAAATGATGCACTTTTTAGCATGTTTTTGTTACTTCTTTCAAAAACTAGGACAGTTTTCCAACATCCTCACAGTTTTCCCTCCTGTTGGCACATGATTGGCCATGTGCCACCAGGACAGCTCATTTGTATAATGTGGGTGGCAGAGCAAATTTACACATGAAACAGGAGGAAGGTCCATATTATTTTGATAGCCTTTAAAAACATCAACATCAACATTATTAATAAGACAGACGGTTCCTAAAAGACCAATAGCAGCACAGTGAGTAGCGTTATCAGCCAAGCGATTACCGCAGCTAGACAAGTCAGTGCCATTAGTGTGGGCAGGGCAGTGAATAACTGCCACAGAACATGGTAGCATCAGAACATTACATAGTTACATTAATTGCTGTCGATGTTTTGCTGGTTTTTCTGTGGAGATGACAAACCCTCGCAGATTCAAGGTAACAGTATGCAGGTGGCATGCGTTATAAGCATGCTTACTGTCTGCACAGATGTAAGTGCTGTAATCAAAGATGCAGGTTGTGGAATTTTTACACCATCAGGACCCCAGACAACATTGTTACAGCATAAGCAGTGGATGTTGGCCCATCAGGCCTTTTTTACAGAGCAAGCCTGTCGCTCGCTTCTTCCCTTGCTAAGTAGAGAGAGAGAGCTGCCGTTCACCCTCCTTTGCTGATGGGAGAGAGAACCACCGCTCGCCCCTCTGTTGCCTTTTTTTTTTTATCAAAAAAAAAATGGGCCACCAGTAAATAACCACAAGGAATTTGGTACAAGCTTAAGGTGTGGCTGTGACAACAAGGTTATAGTGTACGATAACAGTCTAGCTGGCAACAATATGGAATGGTTGTCCTGCTGTAAATAGAGGGCATGATCTTATTATTTGTATTATCCCATGAATAATAAAAAGTGGTCTGTATTGCCCAGTATGTATTTTAGTTATAAACTGCAGCCATATGTTTATCCTGGGTACTACAGAAAATGAAATGAAAAGCGCTTATGTAAATAAAGTCGAATTGAATTCATCATCAATCATTTATTGATAATTTTTATGCATTATCTATTTTTCTAAGGATTGCTAATTATTTGCTAATTAATTTCTTTGATACCCCCTGTTCTGATACATGGAGGCTCACATGCAGCAAAGTTACAGGGTATTTGATTCTTTTACTGAAAGGAAGTGTGCTACCATTTTTAACTTTAAATAAAATCTGCAGGTAGCCCAGTTCCTTCAAAATAGATTTCAATAATTATAGCTTCTTTTTGTGACATCTCTTAAAATAGTTTACAAATTCCATTTAAGAAAAACAAAATAACTATCTGTGCATTTTTAACATGCTTCAGCATTGATAAATAAGATCAGTTTGTCCAGTTGAACACAGATGGGTTGAATTTGAATAAATGAACAAAGATTGCATCACACTCCTTCAATCAACGGAAAGGTGGACGTTTTGCCTAATTAGAATTTGATTTAAATTTTTCCCAGGAATGCCTCATTTTATATATTCCTTGGTAAATTATGGGGTGAATGTAGTTTACCCTGACCCAGCTTGGCCACCGCCGAATCAGGAAAAACACATTCCTCATTACTGTCACATTTCTGAAATATATTGTTACCGCACCATTATGTGGTGAGTAACATCAGTATAAAATCATATAAACATTATATTTGTAAAGTCAAAGTCATTTGAATCAGTACACCTTATGTTATCTACAATGTCATACAAAGTCATACTTGGCTTCAAAAAATGCCCATCAATTTAAGGATTCTTTCTCCAAGACCTGTGTCTGATAATCCATAGCCTCTGGCAGATCATATGCACAGACACATTAATCATCAATCTCTTTTGATCCTCTGTGCTCTAAATCATGTGATATAGGGTAAACATAATACCTTCAGTAATTAGGCATTATTAAATGACATCATAATATGATCATAGTATGGCCTGTAGTCACATTGTCACACGTCAGTCCTTTTTTCTATAAAATGCACTGTCATGTTTCAGTCAAGGACAAAGGTCAGCAATGCATCAAAATTGCTTTTTTTTTTAAATATGTAAACAGTTTATCACGTACGCAACATTAATCAAGACCCCACAGAGTTAAATTGAAAAAATAAAAACCCAAAACCTTATACCCATATTTAGACCACTTTCTTCACAGATCAATCACACACACAAACAGAGAAAGCAGAGGAGTTTTGTTCTCTCTACACTGCCTCTATCTAAGGCTCACACACAAAGAATAGATAAGAGATAAAATAACTTTCTCATTGTCCATTTTAACGTTATCCAGTTCTGCTGCCATTTAATCCGTCCGTCTTTAAATATTATGGTCTAATTATTATGATTTTATTTGCCTCCTCCTTTTCCCAACCTCTTGGGCTTCTTTAAATAATTTGCCGTATAGACCCTCCTTAGGATCGTGGCATTGATAAGTTGGGGAAGGATTATCTTTTTCATTTAATAATGGTTCGATGCTTGGTTGGTTTTGATATTTATCTCTTTTTGTTGTAAGTTTTTCCGTCGACGCTAAGACTGTGCATTCATCCACATCCAGTGTGGGTTTAAAGGAATAATCTTTTTTGTTTAAATATTTTTCAGGATCCTTATCTGATCTTTTTCTTTTAGTCGGTTATTGTAATTTTTTTTTTTACCGTTCGGCACGCAGTTTCCTTTTTTTTATTTTTCGCTTTATCTGTTTATATAGTCAGGAACGTTGTCAGTACGCCCACTGCAACAATATTACTGCCCAATTTTTTTTAAGTGCGCTCACTTGTTGATGGGGCTAGATCTTACGCAACCTATATTAGGGCTCCTGTAATTTCTTACAGGATCATTACCTGGTATGATCAGATAGGAAAAATATAAAGGACGCCGCCTTATATTACCATTACTTAGCTAAAGCTTGACCTATCAGTCAATACGCAGCACCTTTTACTTTTTGAAACCTGACTCTTCGGCCGGAAAACAACACAATCTTTTTCTGTTTACTCTTCTGTCTATCCGGTTTTCCAGCACAATTGCCCATTTTACTTGTAGTTGTGAAACACCGTCACACTACCTCATAAAATTATTGCATTCACCTTTTGAATGGAACTAGATGCTCACACAATAATTTTAACCACCAGGAAAAGTACAGGGCGTCACCTTATACTACCATTACTTGCATTTAGCTGACCTGTGGTTTTCAACAATGACAATTACTTTCCGCGATCAGACAAATAATTTTCACTTACTTTTCAGACTCTGTGCGGATGACCGTCATCAGACAGAGTTAGGACTCCGACGAGGCTCACAGAGTTCCCTCAAGGCGGGTTTTCAAAGCTGACTATAAGTCAGACCATGCGCATGGTTTTCAACCTGGAGTCTGCCCTGGTCCTCACCCAGTCTGGATATTGGTCATCCGGGTCACGGCACCACGCATGTCAGGAATCTGAAACTCAAGACTCACAAAATAATAGTACTCTGTTAGGTTCGTACCTTAATAAGATTCGAGACACAAAATGTGTTGAAAGTTTTTACTTGTACAAGGAGCAACACACCTCTGATTACAGATGGGAAATGCGCGCTGTCATACAAAGCCAGCACGTCCCTTTTATACTGAGCAGGTCAGACACAGGAAACATCTACTGCAACTTTATGGGCACCTTTGTGGTGACTGATAAGACCATGAAACAGTCAGGTTTTGTGGTGACTGATAAGGCCGTGGAACAGTCAGGCTTTGTGGTGAAACAGTCAGGCTTTGTGGTGACTGATAAGGCCGTGGAACAGTCAGGCTTTGTGGTGAAACAGTCAGGCTTTGTTGTGTAACACAAAGACAACTCCGTGTCAGCACATGACTTCTTGCACACCAGTTTCTAAACTTTAAGTAAATACAGATTATTCCGGTCTGTTGAGGTATGTCTGTTACAGGGTGAGTTAAACCTTCCTGATGCAGCATTGTTGCAGCCATTGTAAGGGAAAAATACAGAAAAGTTCAGCTAAAAACTGTCACGCCGCGCCATTCATCAGCGGCGCCACCTGCTCACGCACCTGCTACTCGTCAGCGGCGAAGGATAAAAGCCGCCTCGCCCTGAGCGTCGGCCTGAAGCCGTAGACTTCGTTTCCTTTGCATGGACTTCTACCACATTCTCTTCAGCATCCTCTTTACCGGTAAGAAGTTCACTTACCTCATCTCTCCAGTCTGCTCCCCTGTGCACAGGTGGATTCCTCGGCGGCGGACAATCCCGTCCCTCGTCTCTCCTCGCTGCTGCACCGAGCCCTGCAGGTGGCTGTCTCCCGGGCTTCCATCCTTGAAGCGCCAGTCATCTGCCCAAACAAGTAAGCTTCTCTCCCTCGCCTATTCTCCTCCCGTGTTGGTGTGTGCTCATCACCCTGTGTCTGATTTCTCCCATAGGGTTGCCGGCTGAACGGTCTCCTGCCTCTGGGTCCGAAGCAGACGCCCCCACCAACACATTAACATTCTGCAGACACGCACCCAAACATCCCTGTTGTTAATAAACAGTTTGAACTACTCTGAGCCTGTGTGTGTGCGTCTCCTGAGCCGAACGTTATGTCAGTACGGCTTCAGCAGAGCGGCTCGGCGGACGGCGGGCTCGCACACCGGTTTACCATCCTCGAGGCTCGGGTGGATCAGATTGTTTATCAGCAACAGGTGGTTCTTAACCAATTATTAGAACTGACTAACCGATTGAACCGCTTGGACCCCCAACAGCCGTTCCTCCCGACTCGCCAGGGTGGCGCGGCTCCTGCTGTTCCAGCGGCCGTCCAGCCGGCTCCAGTGGCACCGGTTCGGCTCACGCCGATTCCGACCCCCGCCCGCTTTAGCGGTAAGCTCGGCGGAGCGCGGGGGTTTATTATGCAGTGTGAGTCCGTGTTCCACCGTGTGCCCGGAGATTTTCCCTCGGATCACAGCCGAATTGGTTACATAGGGAATCTTCTGGAGGGGCGTGCGTTAACTTGGACCTACGCCGTAATGGCGAGGCCCAGTTATGCCACCCTCACCTATGACCAATTCGTGAGGCGCTTTCTGGAGGTCTTTGACCACTCACAAACCGAAACGGTCCAGGTCGATCGGCTTCTCGCTCTCCAGCAGGGAAGCCGGTCGGCAGCGGACTACGCGGTCGACTTCCGGGTAGCGGCGGAGGAATTGGGCTGGGAGGAACGCTCCCTCTGTGGCCTGTTCCTCCGCAGCCTCAATAGTGATCTGAGGGATGAACTGGCTGGTCGGGATATCCCTGGGACGCTAGCGGAGCTGACGTCCTTAGCGATAAGTTTGGATAACAGGCTGCGCGAGCGCTCCTCGGGGCGGAGGTCTTCTTCTTCTCGCCCTCGTGGAGCCTCGCCGCACCTGTTCCAAGCTCGCCCCCTGGCGGCACCGCCAGCATCGCGCCCCGAGGAGTCGGAGCCGATGGTGACGGGCTGGACTAAACTTTCCCCTGTGGAGAAACAACGCCGCCGTGAGTTGGGCCTCTGCATGTATTGCGGAGGCGACCAACACACCGTGGAGTGTTGCCCACGGAAAGCCAGTCGGTGGGGTCCGCGAGTCACTGTTGGAAGCCTCGCGGATGTCAATCGGTTAGGATCACTGACTCAATTGAAGCTGCCCATCCGTTTCTGCCATAACCCTACTGGGCACCTCACCCACGCACTGGTGGATTCGGGCGCAGAAGGCAGCTTCATTTCACAAAGCCTGGCAACCCGATTGGGCATCCGCTGCCAGGCACTCAATACTCCCATCTCCCTAATCCACCTCTCCCGTGCCACCCTCGGGAGAGTGACACATCAAACTGTTCCCCTACCGGTCATCATCTCGGGAAACCACCGGGAGGAAATGACCTTTTACGTCCTTCCCAACTCTGTGTCGCCCGTCATCCTGGGGTATCCCTGGCTCCGCCTTCACAATCCGGTCCTGGATTGGAAATCAGCTGGGATCTCGGCATGGAGTACGTTCTGTATGGGCACCTGCCTTCAGTCCGCTGCCTGCACTCCGTCCGCTCCTCCCCCTGCGACGGACGCTGCACCCCCGGACCTGTCTCTGGTGCCCCCAGAATTTCACGACCTGGGTATGGTGTTCAGCAAAGCGAAAGCTATGTCTCTTCCCCCTCATCGGCCCTATGACTGCGCCATCAACCTCCGCCAGGGGGCTCCCTTACCTTCTGGTCGCCTTTATAGCCTGTCTGCGCCGGAGAAGGAGACGATGAACGCCTACCTGAAGGAATCTTTAAGTGCTGGGATTATCCGCCCATCATCGTCACCCGTGGGGGCAGGGTTCTTCTTCGTGGGGAAAAAGGATGGGTCCCTCCGCCCTTGTATCGACTACCGGGCCCTCAATAATATCACGGAGAAGGACCGTTACACCCTGCCTCTCATGGACACTGCTTTCCACTCCCTCCAGGGGGCGACCTGGTTCACCAAGCTGGACCTACGCAGCGCTTACCACCTCGTCCGGATCCGGGAGGGAGATGAGTGGAAAACGGCCTTCCGTACCCCGAACGGCCACTTTGAATATCTGGTGATGCCGTTCGGGTTGACCAACGCTCCTGCAGTCTTCCAGCGCCTCATAAATGACGTCCTCCGGGACTTCATTGGCCTTTTTGTGTTCGTCTACCTGGACGATATTCTCATCTTCTCCAAGTCCAGGGATGAGCACCAGGTCCACGTGAGGCGGGTCCTCCAAAGGCTGCTGGAGAACCGTCTGTACGTTAAGGCAGAAAAGTGTGAATTTTACGCCAGGAGCACGTCCTTCCTGGGGTTCATCATCGCCCACGATAGGGTGCTCCCCGACCCAGAGAAGGTAAAGGCGGTGGTGGAATGGCCCACACCTGCATCCCGGAAACAGGTGCAGCAATTTGTTGGCTTCGCCAATTTCTACCGCCGCTTTGTCCCCAACTTCAGTGCCATCGTGGGACCACTGACCCGCCTCACGTCCCCGAAGGTCCCGTTCCGGTGGACCGAAGAGGTCGCTGCCGCCTTTGAGGCGCTGAAGGCGGAATTCTCCTCCTCCCGGGTCCTTCGCCAGGTCGACCCCGCGCTGCAGTGCATTGTAGAGGTAGACGCCTCGGACACGGGAGTGGGAGCAGTGCTGTCCCAGCGGTCACCGGACGATGGCGCCAAGCGACCGTGCGCCTTCTTCTCCCGGCGCTTGTCCCCGGCGGAGAGAAACTACGATGTGGGGGACAGAGAGCTCTTGGCCATCAAGCTCGCCCTGCAGGAGTGGCGCCACTGGTTGGAGGGGGCAAGCCTGCCGTTTGTGGTCCTCACGGACCACAAGAACTTGGAATACTTACGATCTGCCAAGCGCCTGAACGCCCGCCAGGCGCGCTGGTCCCTGTTCTTCGCCAGGTTCCAATTTTCCATCACCTTCAGGCCTGGCTCTAAGAACGTCCTGCCTGACGCCCTCTCCAGGCAGTTCGCCCCCGTGGAGTCGGAGGAGGCGCCCCACTCCATCCTGCCCAGGTCGTGCGTCGTGGGAGCCATCTCGTGGGACATTGAGAGCAAGATCCGGAAGGCACAGCAGGTGGAACCTGACCCTGGCGGCGGACCGGAGGGGAGGCTGTTCGTGCCATCCGCGGTCCGAGGAGAGGTCATCCACTGGCTCCACACCTCCAAGCTCACCTGTCACCCTGGCACCTCCCGGATGATAGATCTCCTCCAACGGTCCTTTTGGTGGCCAGGCCTGCGGAGGGATGCAGCCCGCTACGCCCGGGCTTGCCCAATCTGTGCCACCTGCAAATCGGGAAATGCCCCTCCAGCGGGTCTGCTCCAGCCCCTGCCCGTCCCTGGCAGGCCCTGGTCGCACATCGCTCTGGATTTCGTCACCGGACTCCCCATCTCCAACTCCTATGACACCATCCTGACCATCGTGGACCGCTTCTCCAAGGCCGTGCACTTCATCCCCCTGCGAGGCCTCCCTACTGCCCTGGAGACGGCGGACCTCCTCGTCCAACACGTGGTCAGGCTGCATGGGATTCCGGTGGACGTGGTCTCGGACCGGGGCCCCCAGTTTTCATCTGAGGTTTGGAGGTCATTCTGCAACGCCATCGGAGCCAAGGTGAGCCTCTCCTCCGGCCATCACCCCCAATCCAACGGGCAGTGTGAGAGGACCAACCAGGAGCTGGAGGCTGCGCTCCGCTGTGTGTCCAGATCCAAACCCGCGTCCTGGAGCAACCATCTTGCCTGGGTTGAATATGCCCACAACACCGCTCGCTCTTCTGCTACAGGGATGTCCCCCTTCAAAGCGTCCCTGGGTTACGACCCCCCGCTGTTTCCGGAGCAGGAGAGTGAGGTAACTGTCCCGTCAGTTAGGGCCCATCTCAGGCAGTTCCGCTCCACCTGGGCTGCCGCGCGCCATGCGCTATTACGCACAGCGGAGCGCAACAGGACTGTGGCGGACCGGCGTAGGAGACCTGCCCCGGCGTACAGAGTTGGGCAGCTTGTTTACATTTCCACCCAGGACGTCACTCTAAAAGGCGAGAGGAGAAAGCTGGCACAGCGCTTCATGGGTCCCTACCCCATCACCCGGATCATCAACCCGGTGGCTGTGCGCGTGGCTATTCCCCCCTCCCTCCGCATTCATCCTACTTTCCACGTGTCGAAGGTGAAACTGGCGGTTTCTGACCCCCTTTGCCCTCCTCCTGCAGCGCAACCCGCGCCCCGGATGATTGGTGGCCATCCGGCCTGGTCCGCTTCCTCCATCCTGGACTCCCGGCGCCGGGGTCGTGGGTTGCAATACTTGGTGGACTGGGAGGGCTATGGGCCCGAGCATCGACAGTGGGTGCCCCCGTCGTTTGTGTTGGACCCATCGCTCATCGCGGACTTCCACCGAGCGCACCCGGATAAGCCATCGCCAGGAGGCGCTGCTAGAGGGGGGAGTACTGTCACGCCGCGCCATTCATCAGCGGCGCCACCTGCTCACGCACCTGCTACTCGTCAGCGGCGAAGGATAAAAGCCGCCTCGCCCTGAGCGTCGGCCTGAAGCCGTAGACTTCGTTTCCTTTGCATGGACTTCTACCACATTCTCTTCAGCATCCTCTTTACCGGTAAGAAGTTCACTTACCTCATCTCTCCAGTCTGCTCCCCTGTGCACAGGTGGATTCCTCGGCGGCGGACAATCCCGTCCCTCGTCTCTCCTCGCTGCTGCACCGAGCCCTGCAGGTGGCTGTCTCCCGGGCTTCCATCCTTGAAGCGCCAGTCATCTGCCCAAACAAGTAAGCTTCTCTCCCTCGCCTATTCTCCTCCCGTGTTGGTGTGTGCTCATCACCCTGTGTCTGATTTCTCCCATAGGGTTGCCGGCTGAACGGTCTCCTGCCTCTGGGTCCGAAGCAGACGCCCCCACCAACACATTAACATTCTGCAGACACGCACCCAAACATCCCTGTTGTTAATAAACAGTTTGAACTACTCTGAGCCTGTGTGTGTGCGTCTCCTGAGCCGAACGTTATGTCAAAAACTAATTATGAAATGATAACATATTTGTACATATATACAATTTCTGACAATTGACAATTTTTATGCATTATCTATTTTTCTGAGGGTTACTAATTATTTGCTAATTAATTTCTTTGATACCCCCTGCTTTGATACATGAAGACGCACATGCAGCAAAGTTATAGGGTATTTGCTTGATAAAAAGTGTGGGTAGCCCAATTCCTTCAAAAATAAGAGTTCAATAATCATAGCCTTTTTTTGTGACTTTTCTTGAACTAATTTACAGATTCCATTTAAGGGAAACAAATAACTATCTGTGCATTTTTGATATGCTTCAGCATTGATGAATAAGATAATTTGAATAAATGAATAAAGATTGTATCACACTCTTTCAGTCAACGGAAAGGTGGACCTTTTGCCTAATTAGAATTTGATTTAAATTTTTACCAGGAATATACAAAATGATTTTTATATATTGCTTGGTAAATTATGGGGTGAATGTAGTTTACCCTGACCCAGCTTGGCCACTGCCGAATCAGGAAAAACACCTTCCTCCTTACTGTCACATTTCTGAAATATGATGTTGCTGCACCATTTGTGGTGAGTAATATCAATATAAAATCATATAAACATTACATTTGTAAAGTCGAAGTCATTTGAATCAGTACACCTTATGTTATCTACAATGTCATACAAAGTCATACTTGGCTTCAAAAAATGTTTATCAACAAGGATCCTTTCTCCAAGATCTTTGTCTGATAATCCATAGCCCCTGGCAAATCATATGTGTCACACGTCAGTCCTGCACTGTCATGTTTCAGTCTAAGGGAAAAAAAAGGTCAGTAATGCGTCAAAATTGCTTTTAAAAATATGTAAACAGTTTATCACGTACGCAACATTAATCAAGACCCCACAAAGTTAGATTGAAAAGATAAAAATCCCAAACCTTGTAAAAATACCCATATTTAGACCACTTTTTCCACACAGATCAACCATACACATACAGAGGATTGTTTTTATTTCCACAAGGTCGAAGCAGCTCCTTCCATTCTCTCAACTCAGCCGTAACACAAAACTAGTCAACTCCTTCTGCTCAAGGCCACTATTTTCAGATACCTATAATTTCAAACATTTCTCAGAAGGATAACAATTAGACAACCAATCCTTTTATACCAAAAATTACAAACAGTTTAAAAACCTGCTCCCTCCGCCTTCGCAGAGAACTCAGAACTCTCATCCCTTTCCCTCACACTGGAGCCGTTTCCAGAAACAAAAAACAATCCAACCTGCAGCTGCCTCTAAGGCTCACACACACACAAAAATAAAATAACTGTTTCTCATTATCCGTTTTAGCGTTATCCGGTTCCGTTGCCACTTAACCCGACTGTCTTTAGATCTTATAGTCTAGTATCAATATCTTATAACATAGAGTAAAGTTATTATTATGATTTTATTTACTTCCTCCTTCTCCCAACCTCTTGGGCTTCTTTTAATAATTTGCTGTATGGACCCTCCTTAGGATCACAGCATTGTTAAGCGGGGGGAGGATTATCTTTTTCATTTAATAATGGTTAAATGCTCGGTTGGTTTTGATATTTATCTTATTGTTTTTATCTTTATTTTAGTTGTAAGCTTTACTGTCGACACCAAGGCTGCGCATTCATCCACATCCAGTGTGGGTTTGAAAGAATAGTCTTTTTCCCATTTGCTCAGATATTTTTCAGGATCCTTTATCTGTTCTCTATCTTTTAACCGGTCATTGTAATGCGCTGTCTGCTCCCTTTTCTGCTGTTTAGTTTTTTGCTTATTCTCTTTTTCCCCACACAGTTACCCATTTTTCCCTTTTTTCTGCTGTTTTCATTATTTTTTAAACCCCTTGGTAATTCCACAGGAATTAAGATGCTTTACCAGGAAAAGTGTGAAACGCCATCACACTACCATTACAGCATAACCGCGACCTGATATTCTATTTTTAGTTCCAAAACTCGGGGATCTCAACCCAAAAACTTATTTTTGTCCCTGACCGGGGATTTCAACCCAAACCTTTTACCTTGTTGCAACTACTTCCGCGCACTTTATTTACCTTTATTTACTTTTCGCGTTAGTCACTCGTAGTTGGATTTGGAGATTCTTGTAACATGTTTAACATTACTCACTCAAGGCTCGATTTTAGAGAATCTTCTAAACGCACATATAGTAAATAATAAAAAAGACGTCACTTACTTTTCTTTCTTTTAATTGAGGAGGATGGGCTTCACTAGACGACGTCTAGAGTTCCGCACAATCCAGATTTCCTCAATGGGGAGTCCAATACTGACTGTATGCAGTCAGACCATGCGCATGGATTTCCAACCTGGAGAGCGCGTCGCCTCTATCCGTCGTCCAGATATTGCCCATCCGGGTCACCGGCACCAAGTATGTCAGAATCTTGAAACTTTAGAGTGATCGTATGTTGGTTCGTTACCTCAAATAAGATTCATGACACAAGTATATTCCTCATATGAGCTCTTTACTTGCAAGGAGTGCCATACTTTTAACAGAAAATGCAGCACTGGCCATCAAAAACAATCAGGAAGTATTTATACATAGTCAGTCACACAAAACATCTACTGGATACAATTCAGTCATAATATGAGTATATGAAACACTGGCCTGGACTGAAAACATGGCCTTGCAGGTGTGCCCCAGACTCCAAGTTAATCATAGTCACAGCATTTCATAGGAAAACAAGATTAATTCTCCCTCACTCCCAGACCCCTTATCATATACATAGTCTGGTCTGGTGAGACACTTTTTCTAAGCACATCTTAATGAAGGACACTCAATGGGTCCATTTATTACAGAGAAAACAATATAGTATGCTATAAACTCATAGAAGATGCATGCAGTATACATTTTAATCATATAAGATGGTTATGCAATGATAATGATAATGATGTTAGTAATTATAAAATAATAAATGATTGAACATGCATGATAAACAATTTTCTGACAATCTGGTTGACTTTAAAACTGCAGTAATAATGTTTAAAGCTAAGAATCTATCACTGCCCGCAAATATCCAAAAGCTGTTCCAAATAAGGGAGAAACAATATCATTTCAGAGGAACATGTATATTTCAAAAACCTTCAGTGAGAACTACCACCAAGCAACACTGTGTTTCAGTACAAGGAGTCAGATTATGGAACGATTTTGGACCTGAATTAAAATCATGTACAACGCTTGGACAATTTAAACAAAAACTAAAGGAAGAAATACTCCAAACATATATACAAGATGACATGTAAAATCACATAAGGATTGTCATATCCAGTCTGTGTTGTGTTGTTACTTAGTTTTTTTTTTGTCACATTTTGTCTTAGCTTTGTTCTGAATTGTAATCGCTCTTGTTTTGTTTTTCTTTTGAATTCTTGGATGGAATATGAGTGGGCAATATAAGCTGCGGCTTCAGCCATCACCCATTTCAGATGACTTATGTTGAACTGTATAATCAGAGGAGTTATTGTTTAATTTGACCTTGTTGGATTTTTTTGCCTTTGTTATATTATTCTGTTTCTTTTTAATCTTTACTTTTAATCTATCCGAAATAAAGATTCATTCGTTCATTAAATTTCTTAACACTGCATAGAACTTTGAATAGGCCAGATGTGATGTATTATGAATACTAGAAAAGCACTCGGAGAGCGCAGACCTCCACCAAGCGCCACAGTTCCCCCCATACAGTGTTTAACATCATAAATAAAATATTGAAAATGGCCCTATCTCGCAATGTTAAATTAAAAAAAAGAATCCTTTAAAATTCCTGGATCCAGACGGTGATCCGGATCACCACCAAAATCTAATCATCTGTAGGATACCCCATTTCTGATAATCTGTGAAAATTTCATGAAAATCCGTCCATAACTTTTTGAGTTATCTTGCTAACAAACAAACAGACAAACCAACGCTGATGATCACATAACCTCCTTTGCAGAGGTAACTAGAAGACTAGAAATATCAGCAGGGTATACTAGCACTGTTTAACAGACACGTGCGTAAAAGACGGCAAAATGGCTCTGATATTTTATGTGTTTACATGATACACCAAGCATGACAAGGCTTGCAATTACACAGCACATGTTCTTCAGAATCTTAGGCATTATATAAAATGTATTCTCCCTTTAGAGGTTTCTCTTTTGTTTTGTCTCTTTAGATGTTTATGTTGAATTGTATAATCCATGGTCCATTTGCCAGGATTGAAGTGCAGTCGTGCGAACGTCTGCAGCAGTTTACAGCGTGTTTACATCTCGCCATGGACGCATGCCTCTCCGGGATTTCGCGCGAGAATAGAAACCTCAATACCCTCAATAGCGATAGCGTTAGCTTAGCAAACGCTTCAGGTAAAGCGTAGCAGTGAACCACGAAAAGAAACCCTACTATGTTCTAAATTTAGATATGATTCCTAGCGATCTCGTGTTTGGAATTGCTTTCGTGTTTTTTTTACGATTTAAAATTTTTGACTGAATTTTTAGTGAAAAACCGTAATTTTGATTAATAAAGCCGTAACCCGGAACGGGGTCTTGAAAACCGGAACCATTACGGCAAAACCGGAGTGGTTGGCAGGTATGCTTCATCGGTGGATTCCTTCTCTGGACGTTGTGTTCTCTCCCAGACACTGGGTCTGGCTGCAGGCAGTCAGTAGTGGTTCCAGGCCAACAACACAGGAACAGCCCCTTCTTTCAACCGTTGTCGGCCACCTTGAATGATGTCCGTCGGGACCAAATGTCTACTACAGACTGTTGTCGTCCTCTTAAGAAATAAATTCTCCCTCCTCACATTACGTATCCAGATTTTTCTTAAGGCTTCATCTTTTGGGAAGTGATGGAAACTTACAGTGGAGTTGAACTTTCCCGACATGGAGCAGTGAGGAACACAGCAGAAATCACTATTAGGATGATCCCGCTGCTGATCCTTCACTGGTCTTGACAAAGACATTTAAGTTAAGGAGTTACACTCATCCATAAACTGGTAACAGCATACTAAGACTAAAATTCACTGTGGGATCAGTGTAAGCTTGCGTGGGTGATAGTTGAAGGTTAGTCCTTCTGCCACAAGAACGAGACCATTTGAGCTCTTCCCATAACTTTAATATCCAGCCATAGCTGCACCCAATGTTCTATTTACAAAAACATCCCCCCACTTCACTTCCGTCACTCCTCCTTCATAATAAAAGCCTTTTCCATTCTGTGAAATTTCTCTTGCCAGACTAACACCACAAAAGAGCAAAAACAGGATAAACAAACTAAATTATTCATTAAAATGTTTAAGTATAACATTTAAACTAATCACTTTGAATAATCATGAAAATTACTTCTCAAATAAAGAACTGTCTGCTTTCCAAAATTACCTCTTACACTACTTCCCCTTCACAAATGAAGCATCCTCGCTTCACAACACCAACAGCAAAAAAGACAATCTAGTACTACATATCTGTCAGGGAAAACTTCCAAACTATTAGAGAAGAACTAGGGTGTACAGTTTTGTTTTGTTTTGTGTTTTTTTTAAGTCCAGTTTGCTTATGTTTGCATATGAGGTCAATGGTGAACGCTAAACAAAAATATTCCTTGGGTCACCAAGGGGTTACTAAATGCATGTAAAAAGAAAAATACATTATATAAACAATTCATTAAGTGCAGAACGGAAGAGGCTGAGATCAAATATAAAAGATATAAAAACAAGCTTACTAGTATAATGAGGACTTGTAAGAAAGAATACTACAACAGAATATTAGAGGATCATAAAAATAACTTAAGAGGAATATGGCAAGTACTCAACGGGATTATTAGTAACCGACCTAAGAATGCTAATTATCCAGAATATTTTATTGAAAATG
Source organism: Pholidichthys leucotaenia (assembly GCA_020510985.1). Taxonomy (NCBI): domain Eukaryota; kingdom Metazoa; phylum Chordata; class Actinopteri; order Cichliformes; family Pholidichthyidae; genus Pholidichthys; species Pholidichthys leucotaenia. Next base: position 41,352,406 of record CM035846.1, on the reverse strand, counting down.
ACAATTTGATAAATAATATGGAGGATGTGGTTAGTGGTTTCAATAAATTTTTTGTAAACGTTGGTCCTGAATTAGAAAAATCAATAGTGACACCAGAAACAAACAACAGTGGTTCTGTAAATGAAATAGAAGATAGAAATCCAAACACAATCTTTATGGGTGCAGTTACTGAAAAGGAAATTATCAAGACTGTGAGTTAATTTAAGAACAAAAAATCAACTGACTGGAATGAAATTGACATGACAATTGTGAAAAAAGTAATTGAAGGAATTGTTAACCTCTTGCATTCCGGGATACCGCAGGCGGTCACGTCTCTGCGTCCTAGTGCACACTGAAAAAAAAAAGCTGCATTTCCGTTCTTCCACTACAGACACAGCCGCGAACAGAAAGCCAAAGGAGTGCTTTGATTGGTTTAGATTTGATTGATCCCTCATTCGACTAATAAGAGCCTTGAATTGGGTTTCTGAAACCTTGAAGAACCAATGACTGAAAACCTAGCAAGAAGGACCCACCTACCAACGGGTGCGAATACAGCGAGCCAATTGAAGCAGAGAAGTTCAACGATTGAAAGCGTGCATCCCGTGCGTAAAATCTGTTTTGTGTAAGCCGCTGTGTGTAACGGTAGCGTTCGCCAGTCTTTTTATTACTACTGTTCTTATTTGTTTTGAAAAATCGTTCGCCAAAACCGCAATCATGGAAGCGCAAAACCGCAATAATGGAATCATGGTTTGACCGGGTTGCGTGACCAGAACCACGAGTCGTAACAAGTGGACCAGTGTCATGTTCGTCTGACAATGAGGAAGAGATGTTTGCCAGCGACACTGCTGTTGTGGACAGGTAAGTGTTATAAGCTAAATTATTCTTTATCACTGAAAATAGGAAAATGACTTTTGACCGATCAGTAAATTACAACTGTTCGTCATCGCCACATGACAGACCGCAGCGCACGGTCCGGACCGTGTCTCACATGACGGACCACGGCGCACGATCTGGTCGCTCCTCTGTAGCGGGGGGGGGGGGAGTTGTTATCCTCTACATTGCAGATATTTTAGTATAATTTTTATTGCACTGTAGGTTATTTTTTCTGGTAAAAAAAAGCCACACATTTTTTACGTGGCATACTTCTTTGTGTGGGGGGGGCTTGTTTGTTCATTCATTCATTCATGAATGAATAAACAACCCCCCCCACACACACACACACAGCCCTGAGTGTCACCTTTCATTAGAGCCCAAGATCAAGCGTCTATATTGAATCATTCAAAAGTTATAGACGTTTTTCCAAACTGTGCCATTTGGCACAATTTGGCACAGTTCAAAAATGCCTGGGAACAACCTGAGGAAAAAGCTGTGTAATATATTCATTTTTTGTGGTATTGTTACAAAATTTTGACCTCAGCTGGATAACACTTGGTTCTACATTTCTGTTGCATTTTCCAGCCAGTATCTGACAGCTGTGTGTTATTTGCAAGCATTTGTATCCAAAAAAACACCCAGGCGAACTTTATTTTCTTCAAGTTCAGTATGTTTAGATGACCGTTACTCAGTGGCAGGAGCACTTAGACAGATTATGACTGTTTTGCCAAAAAATTCAAAGTGTTTTCTTTTAAATGAGACCAACCCCATGAAGATGCTGCAAAGGGTTGAAGAACAGCTTTTGATTTACTTTGGGTACGTTATTTTTAGGCATTTTTAGGGAACTTGACCAGAGTGCAAGGGGTTAAACCACTCACCCACATCTGTAACCTGTCATTTCAAACTGGTAAATTTCTAAACAAAATGAAAATAGCAAAAGTAATACCATTATACAAAACAGGAGACAGTCATTATTTCACAAATTACAGGCCGGTCTCTTTACTCTCACAGTTCTCCAAAATACTTGAAAAAATCTTCACTAAGAGACTGGATGATTTCATTGAAAAACATAACCTCCTTACAGACAGCCAGTATGGTTTTAGAGCAGATAAATCTACAGTGGGGCAAAAAAGTATTTAGTCAGCCACCAATTGTGCAAGTTCTCCCACTTAAAAGGTGAGAGAGGTCTCCAATTTCCATCATAGGTATACCTCAACTAGGAGAGACAAATTGAGAAAAAAAAATCCAGAAAATCACAATGAAGGATTTTTAATGAATTGGTAAATTCCTCAGTAAAATGGGTATTTGGTCACCTACAAACAAGCAAGATTTCTGGCTCTCACGGACCTGTAACTTCTTTTTAAGAGGCTCCTCTGTCCTCCACTCGTTACCTGTATTAATGGCACCTGTTTGAACTCGTTATCAGTATAAAAGACACCTGTCCACAACCTCAAACAGTCAGACTCCAAACTCCACTATGGCCAAGACCAAAGAGCTGTCAAAGGACACCAGAAACAAAATTGTAGACCTGCACCAGGCTGGGAAGACTGAATCTGCAATAGGTAAGCAGCTTGGTGTGAAGAAATCAACTGTGGGAGCAATTATTAGAAAATGGAAGACATATAAGACCACTGATAATCTCCCTCGATCTGGGGCTCCACGCAAGATCTCACCCCGTGGGGTCAAAATGATCACGAGAACGGTGAGCAAAAATCGCAGAACCACACAGGGGGACCTAGTGAATGACCTGCAGAGAGCTGGGACCAAAGTAACAAAGGCTACATCAGAAACACACTACGCCGCCAGGGACTCAAATCCTGCAGTGCCAGATGTGTCCCCCTGCTTAAGCCAGTACATGTCCAGGCCTGTCTGAAGTTTGCTAGAGAGCATTTGGATGATCCAGAAGAGGACTGGGAGAATGTCATATGGTCAGATGAAACCAAAATAGAACTTTTTGGTAAAAACTCAACTTGTCGTGTTTGGAGGAGAAAGAACACCATACCTACTGTGAAGCATGGGGGTGGAAACATCATACTTTGGGGCTGTTTTCCTGCAAAGGGAACAGGATGACTGATCCATGTAAAGGAAAGAATGAATGGGGCCATGAGTGAAAACCTCCTTTTTTTGAGTGAAAACCTCCTTCCACCAGCAAGGGCATTGAAGATGAAACGTGGCTGGGTCTTTCAGCATGACAATGATCCCAAACACACCGCCCGGGAAACGAAGGAGTGGCTTCGTAAGAAGCATTTCAAGGTCCTGGAGTGGCCTAGCCAGTCTCCAGATCTCAACCCCATAGAAAATCTTTGGAGGGAGTTGAAAGTCTGTGTTGCCCAGCGACAGCCCCAAAACATCACTGCTCTAGAGATCTGCATGGAGGAATGGGCCAAAATACCAGCAACAGTGTGTGAAAACCTTGTGAAGACTTACAGAAAATGTTTGACCTCTGTCATTGCCAACAAAGGGTATATAAGAAAGTACTGAGATGAACTTTTGTTATTGACCAAATACTTGTTTTACCGAGGAATTTACCAATTAATTCATTAAAAATCCTTCAATGTGATTTTCTGGATTTTTTTTTTCTTATTTTGTCTCTCAAAGTTGAGGTATACCTATGATGAAAATTGGAGACCTCTCTCATCTTTTAAGTGGGAGAACTTGCACAATTGGTGGCTGACTAAATACTTTTTTACCCCACTGTACATCTTTGGCACTGATCGAACTTATAGAAGAAATTACTAGTTGTATAGATTAAAAAAAAGTTTGCTGTAGGAGTATTTATAGATTTAAAGAAAGCTTTTGACACCATTGACCACATAATTCTACTGAGGGAATTGGAAAGGTACGGGATAAGAGGGGTTGGACTGAGTTGGATGGAAAGTTATTTAAGTAACAGACAACAATTTGTACAAATTGGTGAGCACAAATTACCCTTCATGGACATCACTTGTGGTGTGCCCTACAGGTCAGTTTTGGGACCCAAACTCTTTATCTTGTATATAAATGACATATGCCAAGTATCAAAAATTCTGAAATTTATTTTGTTTGCGGATGACACAAATATCCTTTGCACTGGTGAGAATTTGCAGCAGGTTTTAGAGGTGGTCACAACTGAAATGAAAAGGTTAACGCAGTGGTTCAACAAAAATAAATTATCTCTAAATCTAAAAAAAACAAAGATTATGTTGTTTGGAAATTATAAAATAAATCATGAAATAATGGTAACGATAGATGATACCAGAATAGAAACAGTACAGGAAAATAAGTTCCTGGGGGTGACGCTAGACAATAAAATCTGCTGGAAACCTCACATCAGTCACATCCGGGCCAAATTCGCAAAATGTATAGGGATACTGGGGAAGACAAGACACATCTTGGACTATAAATCATTGTTCTTACTGTACAATTCACTGTTTCTACCTTATCTTAACTACTGTGTAGAAGTCTGGGGAAACACCTACAAGATCAACCTACAGCCAATATGCACATTACAAAAAAAGCTATAAGGATAATAAATAATGTAGGATATAGAGACCATACCAATTCGTTGTTTTTAAAGTCACATGTCATGAAGTTCATGGATTTAGTTAAATTTAAGACAGCACAAGTCATGTACAGGGCAATTAATAATCAACTCCCAACTAATATACAACAAATATTCAATAAAATAGATAATGATTATAATTTGAGAGGAGACTTAAACTTTACAAAACCTAAGATACGAACTACTAAGAAAAGTATGTGCATATCTGTCTGTGGGGTGGATTTGTGGAACAGTCTGGAGCTGGAACTGAAACTATGTACAAACAGAAATCAATTCAAAAATAGGTATAAACATTATTTGCTGAAAGAATATATGTTAGAAGGGTAGTAATTATATGTACGATTCACTATGGTCACTCTGGGACACTATGGAATGGGGGGGTGGGACAGTGCTGTGTATATCTGTGTTGCTTGGGGCTGGTTTTGATGTATGGACTGTATGTATGTTGGGATGGATGGGTGTTAATGTTGATATGTACAAAATATAGTTAATTGTTTATTTTGGGTCTTAATTGTGATAAATTGTATATATCTCACATGGGTTGTATTTATGGAAAAGAGGAGTTGGAGTAAATAAGTGTTCACTTCTTCCTTCTCCCTTTCGAGCACTGTACACTGTCACTTTATCGCACTTGTCACAGGGATAAGATAAGATAAGATAAGATAAGCCTTTATTAGTCCCACAACGGGGAAATTCCAGGATTGCAACAGCACAGGGATAGCAACACTCAGAGCAACAATCAGAAGGCAAGAAAAAAAAAACAAAAAAAAAAAAACAAGCAAGCAAGAGCAGCTAATATACATATGTACATATTACTATAAAATATATATATATATACACACACACACACAGACACACAGTGCAGAGCATTGTAGCTGGATGGAATAAATATATGAATATGTAAACACACAGTGCGGAGCAATGTAGCTAGATGGAATAATATGTAGATATATAAACACACAGTGCGGAGCATTGTAGCTAGATGGAATAAATATATAGATATATAAACATAAACACACCAAGTGCGGAGCATTGTAGCTAGATGGAATAAATATGTAAATATATAAACACACACAGTGCAGAGCATTGTTGCTAGATGGGATGAAACAGCACAACCGTCTACTTAGTTATCCTACATGGTATAATTATGTGCCCATACATATTCTCACTCTCCATAGCGACCGGTATTTTCCTAGTTGTATGCCGGAGGGGACCATTGTGTGAGTCTATTGCATCTTTTGCATTCAAAAAACTATTAGTTTGTTATGTCTTTTTGCTATCTCTGCGAGCAGCCCTGCTTAGGTTGTACAGTCTGACAGCCGTTGGTAGGAAGGACCTACGAAACCTCTCGGTTGTGCACCTGGGATGATGTAGTCTGCTGCTAAATGAGCTCCTCAGTGCATTCAGTATGTCCTGCATAGGGTGGAACTCGGACTCCAGCAGAGATGACAGTTTAGCCACCGTCCTTCTCTCTCCTATCCCCTCCACCGGATCAAGGCGCTGCCCCAGGACAGAGCTAGCTTTCTTGATCAGTTTGTTCAGTCTCTTCCTATCAGCTGCAGTAATGCCACTGCCCCAGCAGACCACTCCAAAAGTGATGGCTGATGCCACCACCGTGTCATAGAATGTCTTCAGCAGCGTGCCTTGTACACCAAAAGACCTGAGTCTCCTCAGCAGGAACAGCCTGCGATGTCCCTTCTTGTAGAGTGCATCAGTATTGTGTGACCAGTCTAGTTTATTGTTCAGATGAACACCCAGGTACTTATAGGCTGTCACCATATCGATGTCTGTTCCCTGTATATTTACTGGTGCTGTGAGGGGTTGTCCTTGCCTGCGGCAGTCCACCACCAGCTCCTTAGTTTTTCTCACGTTGATCTGGAGGCAATTCCGATGGCACCAGTCCACAAAGTCCTGGATAAGCCCTCTGTACTCAGCTTCATCTCCATTGGAGATGAGGCCAATGATCGCAGAGTCATCAGAGAACTTCTGTAGATGGCAGTGTGTTGTGTTGTGTGAGAAGTCCGCAGTATAAAGAGTGAACAGGAAGGGAGCCAGCACCGTTCCCTGGGGGGCCCCCGTGCTACTGATGATCGTGTCGGACACACAGTCCCGGGTTCTCACAAACTGAGGCCGGTTCGTGAGGTAGTCCAGGATCCATGATGACAGGTGCTGGTCCACCCCTGCGCGCAGCAGCTTGTCCTTCAGGATCATCGGTTGGATGGTGTTGAAAGCACTGGAGAAGTCAAAGAACATGATCCTCACCATATTCCCGGGCTTCTCCAGGTGGGACAGAGAACGGTGAAGGAGGAAGATCACCGCATCCTCCACCCCAATGCCATGCTGGTAGGTGAACTGGAGTGGATCCATCGCTGGTTCCACCAGGGGGTGGAGGTGAGCAAGGAGCAGTCTCTCCAGGGTCTTCATCAAGTGGGACGTCAAGGCCACCGGTCTGTAGCTGTTCAGGTCTTTGGGGTGGGAAGTTTTTGGTACAGGTACCACACAAGATGTTTTCCACAGCTGTGGTACCCTCCCCAGTTTCAGGCTCATGTTGAAGATATACGTCACAATCCCACACAGCTGGTCTGCACAGGACTTGAGGAGCTTTGCGCTGATGCCGTCCGGTCCCGACGCCTTCCTCGCCTTGATCTTCCTCAGCTCCGTCCTCACCTGGGTCCTGGTCAGGGTCAGGATGGGGGGCTGTGTGTTGGGAGTGGGGGGGGGTGTTGGAGGAGTGGGGACTGGGCAGCAGGACTTGATTTCTTTAGAGGCAGCAGTGGTTGTTGTGCAGACAGGGGGGAGGGCGGTTGGTCAAACCTATTGAAAAACAGATTCAGGTTGTTCGCCCACTCCCTGCCCCCCGTGGCCTGGGGGGAGGTATTCTGGAGCCCAGAGATGGTTTTGAGGTTTCTCCAGACCCCGCTGATGTCGCTCTGTTGCAGCTTGTCCTCCATCTTCTTCCTGAAGCTGTCCTTGCCTACTCTGATCTTTCTCCTCAGCTCCCTCTGTACGGACTTCAGCATCTCCCTATTCCCCGACCTGAAGATCCTCTTCTTCTCTCTCAGAAGTGTTTTTATCTCAGGGTTGATCCAGGGTTTGTTGTTTGAGTGACGCCGTATGGTCTTGGTGGGAACGGATTTGTCCACACAGAAGCTGAGGTAGCCCGTGAAGGTGTGAATGAGGCCATCGATGTCCTCACCATGTGGATCGCAGAGCTGCTTCCAGGCTGTGGCTTCAAAACAGCCCTTTAGAGTGTCCAGTGTCTCCTCAGACCATAACTCCACAGTGTGCATGGCCGGAGGTTGTCTGTGCACTAGGGGTTTGTACACCGGCCGGAGATGAACCAAGTTGTGATCCGATCTCCCGAGTGGGGGGAGTTGTGATGAGGTGTACGCCTCCTTAGTGTTTGCGTAGAATAAGTCCAGTGTTTTATTGTCTCTAGTGTGGCATGTGACATACTGGGTGAACGTGGGTAGAATGGGAGATAGTGAAACATGGTTGAAATCGCCTGAGATGAGGAGAAGAGCATCTGGGTGTTCTGTCTGCAGCCTGCTGGTTACTGAATGGATGACGTCACGCGCTGTCCCAGCGTTCGCCGTCGGATTTGCATAAACAACAATGCAGATCACGTGTGAGTGTTCTCTCGGGAGATATGTAGGCCTCATGCTAACAGCTAGCAACTCAATGTCTTTGCTGCAGTGTCGTTGTTTAACAGTGATATGTCCCGGTCTGCACCAGTTGTTGTTAACATACATTATCACTCCACCGCCCCTTGCTTTGCCACTGTCTGGTGTTCGTTCAGCCCGTATCATGTGAAAACCCTCCAGCTCAATGTTAGCATCTGCTGCTAGTTCAGTTAGCCACGTCTCAGTAAACAAAAGGAGAGAGCACTCCCGGTAAGTGCTATCGTAGCGGCAGATAGCCGCTAGTTCATCTACCTTTCCCAGTATCGACCGTACATTTCCCATGACAACAGATGGAAGGGAGGGTCTGTACCTTATATTTTTTGTCCTCCGCCTCACTCCAGCCCGGCAGCCGCGGCGTTTTCACCTCAGTTCTCTCGGTATGTCGAGTTCTTCCAATGGGACCAGGTGGCGGTTGAATGCTAGCAGCTCTTCCCTGCTGTATCGTATCCTGCTATAAACAGTGGCTCCGTCCACCGGCTCAGGAGACATTTGTGACAATCTGTGTGTCCGTGATATAGTGGAGTGAAAAAAAGACGGATCAAAAAGAGAGAGAAGGGGAAAAAGACTCGGAATCGAGCCGCTGTTGCAAAGGGCAGCCTACTCGTGTGGCGCCGAGTAATATGATGAGAATGGGGTTTGGGAAAAAAAGAGGAAACTAAGCCGGGGGTCTTGGGGGACGCAGGCCGAAGCTGACAAAATCTGGTGTTTTAGAATGCTCAAATGTGGTCTTACATTTAAAGTTAGAAATAAGTACAAATACATTTATAGTTTACCTTTTTAATCTGCTGCTGCATCACATGTGTAATCATGTTCAATACTGTTTTGATTCAGTGTCACACTTGATTGAGAAATAGAAAATGTCACTTCCATATATACATGCCTGTGCTACTACTCTACGAACTTATGTACAAGTCAATGTATTCTTCACATCTAATTGTGCAATTTCTTCTTCTTGGCTACCAAAGCCTGGAGCCGTGCTGTAGCCTTCCTCTTCTCTGATTTTCTGTGGGCAAGCGGTGCCTGCTTAGCTGCAGCTTCTCTGTTCTTTTTCATGGCTGCCTTGCTTGCCACAGAATCATGTTGAAGATTGAATTCTTTCTGTTTCATTTCCTTCTCTTTCCTTTTTTCTTCCTTTTCATGCCTGTAAGCACTTGCTGGATATGACAAAGGAAATCTAACAAAATCGCCGATTGGATGCTTCAATAAGTATCAGCCAATCAGTGGCCTTGTTACATTACATTACTGATCTCGCTGGGTAGCGCGTTCTGCACGGTGGATTTTAGCAGCCGATCGAAAATCCAACTCGCCGGTCATAACATACCTCACCCGCCCCCCCTAAAATTTTCTCCTCGAATTTAGACGATTCACGAGAATGACCCTAGACATGATCAAATCCGTGGAATTCCACGGAAAATTCTCATCCCTGTTGTCATTTGTTTTTTTTTTTGTTTTTTTTTTTACTTTGTTCGGAATAAAGTATGTATGTATCTATCTATCTATCTAAACAGTCAAAGTGTCAGTTCTGTAACTCTGTGGCCGTCGAACACAACGTCCTGACATGGTCTTCCTTTGAGAGGGAGGTTGAACAACAACAGGTGGCTGTTGTGGAGGCACAGCTGGTGAATCGTTTCTCACTGGAACAAGTCCATATGGGGGTTGCTGCACATGGGGAACATCAGGTACTGGAGGTGAAGCAGGGGTTGGGTATTGATACACATAACGCCTCGAGCCTGAGAGTGCAGTGAGTGGTGGTGTAAATGGACTAGAGGCAGAAGGTGGTGCTGGTTCCGAGGTTTGGGGCAGTGACTGTGCTGCAGACCATGGGGATCGATAAGGCTTGAGATGGTTGTAGTGAATGACTTTTGGTTTGCCTCTGGGGTATAACATATCCAACAGCTCATAGACCACACCACTGTCATTTGTACCAAAGTCCAGCCTCCGTAAGACTTTGAAAGGGCCTGTCCATCTGGGAGACAGTTTGTGCCTAGTGAGAGAGGGGAGCTCAACCCAAACCAGGTCCCCTGCTTCATAAGCCATATGTCTCATGCGACCATCATAGTAATGCTTCTGCTGAGGACCTGCAGCAGCAATATTATGTGCAGTGCAACAGAGTGGAACGAATCACAGAGATTTTTCACAATAGAGCGACTGATCGTCACTTCCTTGTGGTAATGTATCGTCACTTCCTGTTTTGCTGTCTGCCTGTGTGGTTTGCTCTCCAGCTCTCCAGCCACTAGCTATGGCTACTACCTCTCTTTCCTCTCCTCCTCTGGTGTGCTCTCTCTGTCAGATGTTTAGCTACACCTCTGCCTCTTTTAGTGATAACGGTAAATGTAATAAATGTTGTCTTTTTGAGGCGCTCGAGGCGAGGTTGTCTGATTTGGAATCCCGGCTCCGCTGCATTGAAACACCGTCTGCGCCAGTTAATCTCGACGGACGCCCATTAGCTGCAGCGGAGCTAGCTAGCTTAGGTCCCACTGTCAGTGGTTCCCCGGCTCTCCTCAGCAGCGAGGAGACTGGGTGGGTGACGGTGAGAAGGAAGCCTAGTCGCAAAGCCCTGGTTCACCACCAACCTGTTCACGTTTCTAATCGTTTTTCCCCGCTCAGCGACACACCCGCTGAGGAAAAAACTCTGATCATTGGCGACTCTGTAGTCAGAAACGTGAACCTAGAGACTCCAGCGGCCATAGTCACATGCATTCCTGGGGCCAGAGCAGGCGACATCGAGTCAAATTTGAAAATGCTGGCTAAAAGTAACTCTAAATATTCCACAATTGTTATTCACGCCGGCATTAATGACATCCGTCTCCGGCAGTCGGAAGTCACAAAACTTAATATAGAATCGGTGTCTGACTTTGCCAAAACGATGTCTGCCACTGTAGTATTCTCTGGGCCCCTCCCCAATCTGACCAGTGATGACATGTTTAGTCGCTCGTCATCCTTGAACCGCTGGCTGTCTGTGTGGTGTCCTAAAAATGACGTGGGCTACATTGACAATTGGAGCTCTTTTTGGGGAAAACCTGGTCTTATGAGACGAGACAGCATTCATCCCACTTTGGATGGTGCTTCTCATTTATCTAACAATCTGGCATCTTTTTTATCCAAATTTCCAAAACCATGACTACTCAGAGTTGGGACCAGGAAGCAGAGTCACAGTCTTACACGCCTCTCTGCAGCTCCTCTTCATCCGCCACCCCTCAGCTTAGCCCCTGTCTTCCCCATCAGAGAATCGTTGTCTGCTCCCTCCAAAGTAAATAAAAATATAATGTATAAGCATCCCAAAGTGATAAAGCAAAATATTGGTAAAACTCAAATTAAACATAAAGCCTCTAAATTGATTGATTTGGCCTCTGTTCCTCCTCATAATTTAAAAATTAAATGTGGTTTATTAAATATTAGGTCTCTAACTCCCAAGTCTCTGTTAGTCCATGATCTGTTAATTGATCATCAGATTGATTTAATTTCCCTTACAGAGACTTGGTTAGGACAAGAGGATTATGTTGGTTTAAATGAATCAACTCCCTCTGGTTATTTAAACTGTCAAAATCCCAGAAGTTCTGGTCGTGGAGGAGGAGTAGCAACAATTTACCATTCCAAATTACTAGTTAATGTAAAGCAAAAAACATGTTATAATTCCTTTGAGGGCCTGGTCCTCAGTGTTGGGCACTTTAGCAATTTCAGGTTAAACCCAATTTTATTTGCCATAGTTTATCGTCCCCCATCAACCTATTCAGAATTTTTATCTGAATTTGCTGATTTCTTAGCTGATTTAGTGCTGAAATCTGATAGAATAATTATAGTAGGGGACTTTAATATACATGTGGATGTAGATAGTGACTGCCTTAATGTGGCTTTTAATTCAATATTAGACTCGATTGGGTTTTCTCAGAAAGTAGGAAATTCTACTCATTACCTCCACCACACATTGGACCTTGTTCTGACATATGGCATAGAAATAGAAAATCTTGTAGTGTCTCCTCATAACCCTGTACTGTCAGACCATTGTCTGTTAACCTTTGATTTTACTATTTCTGACTATTTGGCTCCTAAAGAAAAATATTATCACAGTAGATGCCTCTCAGATGATGCTGTTTCCAAATTTATGCAGATTGTTTCCTCTATGCCATGTGTCAACACAACGGAAATAAGCTATAGACAGCTTGCTCCTTCTGTAATTGATAACATGGTGGATAGTGTTTCAGCTTCTCTGCATCAGGCTCTAGACTTGGTGGCCCCCTTAAAAAAGAAAAAGTCTAATCAGAGATTTTTAACTCCTTGGTTCAACACAGAAACTCGTAGCTTAAAACAGAAGACTCGTCAATTAGAAAGAAAATGGCGCTCTACTAATTTAGATGAAATCTATTTAGCTTGGAGAAATCATCTTTTAATTTATAAAAAATCTCTTAGAAAAGCTAGAACGAGTTATTACTCTGCATTAATAGAAGAGAACAAGAATAATCCCAGGTTTCTTTTCAGTACTGTAGCCAGGTTGACAAAGAGTCAGGACTCTGTCAATCCTAGCATCCCCTTAGAGCTTACTAGTCAGGACTTTATGAACTTTTTCAATAATAAAATTTCATCCATCAGAGATAAAATCAATCAGATTCTTCCCACAGTTAACTTAAATACTGTAACTACTACAACTCCTTCTATTGATGTCTGTCTTGATGAGTTTACTCCAATCGACCTTTGTGAGTTAGACAAAATAGTTTCCTCATCCAAACCTTCAACTTGTCTTTTAGACCCTATTCCTACCAGGTTATTTAAAGAAGTCTTCCCACTTATTGGTAGCTTTATTCTTCATATAATCAATTCTTCATTAACTTTAGGCCATGTACCGCAGGCTTTTAAAACGGCTGTAATTAAACCCTTACTCAAAAAGCCAACGCTAGATCCAGGAGCTTTAGCTAACTATAGACCAATCTCTAATCTCCCTTTCATTTCAAAAATCTTAGAAAGAGTTGTTGCTACGCAATTATTTGACCATCTGCAGGGAAATGGTTTACTTGAAGAGTTTCAATCTGGGTTTAGAATCCATCATAGTACTGAAACAGCCTTAGCAAAGGTCACTAACGACCTCCTCATTGCATCTGATAATGGACTAGTTTCTGCACTTGTCCTTTTAGATCTTAGTGCAGCTTTTGATACTATTGATCATAATATTCTACTTGATAGATTAGAACACTATGTTGGACTTAATGGAACTTCGTTGCAGTGGTTTAGATCTTATTTATCTGATAGGTTCCAGTTTGTTCATGTAAATGATGAGTTTTCTTTCAGCTCAAAGCTTAGTCATGGAGTTCCACAGGGATCTGTGCTAGGCCCTACTCTTTTTAGTTTATATATGCTTCCGTTAGGCAACATTATTAGAAAGCACTGTATACATTTTCATTGTTATGCAGATGACACACAATTATACCTGTCAATGAAGCCAGATGATACTAATCAATTAGCCAAGTTAGAAGCCTGTCTTAAGGAAATCAAAGCTTGGATGACTTGTAATTTCCTGCTATTAAATTCAGATAAGACTGAAGTCATTCTTGTTGGTCCAAAAAACCTTAGAAACTCCTTTCCAAATCAAACTTTCAGTTTGGATGCAGTTACTCTTTCTCTTAATAGCTCTGTGAGGAACCTTGGAGTTATTTTTGATCAGGATTTGTCCTTCAATTCACATATTAAATTTGTTTCTAAGATTGCCTTCTATCATTTGCGTAATATTGCCAAGATTAGGAGCATCTTGTCTCAGAGTGATGCTGAGAAGCTGATCCACGCTTTTGTTAGCTCAAGATTAGATTATTGTAATTCTTTATTATCAGGCTGTCCTAAAACATCTTTAAAAAGTCTTCAGCTGATCCAAAATGCTGCAGCAAGAGTTTTAACAGGTACTAGAAAGAGAGATCATATCTCTCCGGTTCTGGCCTCCCTTCATTGGCTTCCCATAGAGTTTAGAATTAAGTTTAAAATCCTTCTTCTTACTTACAAAGCTCTAAACTGACATAACGTTCGGCTCAGGAGACGCACACACACAGGCTCAGAGTAGTTCAAACTGTTTATTAATAGCAGGGATGTTTGGGTGCGTGTCTGCGGAATGTTAATGTGTTGGTGGTGGTGTCTGCTTCGGACCCAGAGGCAGGAGACCGTTCAGCCGGCAACCCTATGGGAGAAATCAGACACAGGGTGATGAGCGCACACCAACACAGGAGGAGAATAGGCGAGGGAGAGAAGCTTACTTGTTTGGACAGATGACTGGCGCTTCAAGGATGGAAGCCCGGGAGACAGCCACCTGCGGGGCTCGGTGCAGCAGCGAGGAGAGACGAGGGACGGGGTTGTCCGCCGCCGAGGAATCCACCTGTGCACAGGGGAGCAAACTGGAGAGATGAGGTAAGTGATCTTCTTACCGGTGACGAGGATGCTGAAGAGAATGTGGTAGAAGCCCATGAAAGGGAAATGAAGTCTACGGCTTCAGACCGAAGCTCAGGGCGAGGCAGCCTATATTCCTCGCCGCTGATGACTGACAGGTGTGTGAGCAGGTGGCGCCGTTGATGAGCGGCGCGGCGTGACAGTACTCCCCCCTCTAGCAGCGCCTCCTGGCGATGGCTTATCCGGGTGCGCTCGGTGGAAGTCCGCGATGAGCGATGGGTCCAACACAAATGACGGGGGCACCCACTGTCGATGCTCGGGCCCATAGCCCTCCCAGTCCACCAAGTATTGCAACCCACGACCCCGGCGCCGGGAGTCCAGGATGGAGGAGACGGACCAGGCCGGGTGGCCACCAACCATCCGGGGTGCGGGTTGCGCTGCAGGAGGAGGGCAAAGGGGGTCGGTAACTGCCAGCTTCACCTTCGACACGTGGAAAGTGGAATGGATGCGGAGGGAGGGGGGAATAGCCACGCGCACAGCCACCGGGTTGATGATCCGGGTGATGGGAAAGGGACCCATGAAGCGCTGTGCCAGCTTTCTCCTCTCGCCTTTTAGGGTGACGTCCTGGGTGGAAACGTAGACAAGTTGCCCAACTCTGTACGCCGGGGCAGGTCTTCTACGCCGGTCCGCCACGGTCCTGTTGCGCTCCGCTGTGCGTAAAAGCGCATGACGCGCGGTGGCCCAGGTGGAGCGGAACTGCCTCACGTGCGCCCTAACTGACGGGACAGTTACCTCGCTCTCCTGCGCTGGAAGCAGCGGGGGGTCGTAACCCAGGGACGCCTTGAAGGGGGACATCCCCGTTGCAGAAGAGCGGGCGGTATTGTGGGCGTACTCCACCCAGGCGAGATGGTTGCTCCATGACGTCGGCTTGGATCTTGCAACACAGCGGAGCGCAGCCTCCAGCTCCTGATTGGTCCTCTCACACTGCCCGTTAGACTGGGGGTGATGGCCGGAGGAGAGGCTCACCTTGGCTCCGATGGCGTTGCAAAAGGACCTCCAAACCTCGGATGAAAATTGGGGACCCCGGTCCGAGACCACGTCCACCGGAATCCCGTGCAGCCTGACCACGTGTTGGATGAGGAGGCCCGCCGTCTCCAGGGCGGTAGGGAGACCTCGCAGGGGGACGAAGTGTGCCGCCTTGGAGAAACGGTCCACGATGGTCAGGATGGTGTTAAAGGAGCTGGAAACGGGGAGTCCGGTGACGAAATCCAGTGCGATATGCGACCAGGGCCTGCCGGGGACGGGCAGAGGCTGGAGCAGACCCGCTGGAGGGGCATTTCCTGACTTGCTGGTGGCACAGACTGGGCAAGCCCGGGCGTAGCGGGCTGCATCCCTCCGCAGGCCCGGCCACCAAAAAGACCGCTGGAGGAGGCTGATCATCCGGGAGGTGCCGGGATGACAGGTGAGCCGGGAGGTGTGGAGCCAGTGGATGACCTCTCCTCGGACCGCAGATGGGACGAACAGTCTTCCCTCCGGTCCACCGCCAGGATCAGGTTCCACCTCCTGTGCCTTCCGGATCTTTGCCTCGATATCCCACGAGATGGCTCCCACGACGCACGACCTGGGCAGGATGGAGTGAGGCGTCTCCTCCGATTCCACGGGAGTGAACTGCCTAGAGAGGGCGTCAGGCAGGCCGTTCTTAGAGCCAGGCCTGAAGGTGATAGAAAATTGGAACCTGGCGAAGAACAGAGACCAGCGCGCCTGGCGGGCATTCAGGCGCTTGGCAGACCGTAAATACTCCAAGTTCTTGTGGTCCGTAAGGACCACAAACGGCAGGTTCGCCCCCTCTAGCCAGTGGCGCCACTCCTGCAGGGCGAGCTTGATGGCCAAGAGCTCTCTGTCCCCCACATCGTAGTTCCTCTCCGCCGGGGACAAGCGCCGGGAGAAGAAGGCGCACGGTCGTTTGGCGCCATCGTCCGGTGACCGCTGGGACAGCACTGCCCCCACTCCCGTGTCCGAAGCGTCTACCTCGACGATGCACTGCAGCGCGGGGTCGACCTGGCGAAGGACCCGGGAGGAGGAGAATTCCACCTTCAGCGCCTCAAAGGCGGCAGCGACCTCTTCGGTCCACCGGAACGGGACCTTCGGGGACGTGAGGCGGGTCAGTGGTCCAACGATGGTACTGAAGTTGGGGACAAAGCGGCGGTAGAAATTGGAGAAGCCAACAAATTGCTGCACCTGCTTCCGGGATGCAGGTGTAGGCCATTCCACCACCGCCTTTACCTTCTCTGGGTCAGGGAGCACCTTATCGTGGGCGATGATGAACCCCAGGAAGGACGTACTCCTGGCGTAAAATTCACACTTTTCTGCCTTTACGTACAGACGATTCTCCAGCAGCCTTTGGAGGACCCGCCTCACGTGGACCTGGTGCTCATCCCTGGACTTGGAGAAGATGAGGATATCGTCCAGGTAGACGAACACGAAAAGGCCAATGAAATCCCGGAGGACGTCATTAATGAGGCGCTGGAAGACTGCAGGAGCGTTGGTCAACCCGAACGGCATCACCAGGTATTCAAAGTGGCCGTTCGGGGTACGGAAGGCCGTTTTCCACTCATCTCCCTCCCGGATCCGGACGAGGTGGTAAGCGCTGCGTAGGTCCAGCTTGGTGAACCAGGTCGCCCCCTGGAGGGAGTGGAAAGCAGTGTCCATGAGAGGCAGGGTGTAACGGTCCTTCTCCGTGATATTATTGAGGGCCCGGTAGTCGATACAAGGGCGGAGGGACCCATCCTTTTTTCCCACGAAGAAGAACCCCGCCCCCACGGGTGACGATGATGGGCGGATTATCCCGGCGTTTAATGACTCCTTCAGATATGTGTTCATCGTCTCCTTCTCCGGCGCAGACAGGCTGTAGAGCCGACCAGAAGGTAACGGCGCCCCCTGGCGGAGGTTGATGGCACAGTCGTAGGGCCGATGAGGGGGAAGAGACATAGCTTTCGCTTTACTGAACACCATACCCAGGTCGTGAAACTCCGGAGGCACCAGGGACAGGTCCGGGGGTGCAGCGTCCGTTGCTGGAGGAGGAGCGGACGGCGAGCAGGCAGCGGACTGGAGGCAGGTGCCCAGGCAAAATGTACTCCAAGCCGATACCCCAGCTGATCTCCAATCCAGGACCGGATTGTGAAGGCGGAGCCAGGGATACCCCAGGATGACGGGCGACACAGAGTTGGGAAGGACATAAAAGGTCATCTCCTCCCGGTGGTTTCCCGAGATGATGACCGGTAGGGGGACAGTTTGATGTGTCACTCTCCCAAGGGTGGCACGGGAGAGATGGACTAGGGAGATGGGAGTGTTGAGTGCCTGGCAGCGGATGCCCAATCGGGTTGCCAGGCTTTGTGAAATGAAGCTGCCTTCTGCGCCCGAA
This sequence comes from Pholidichthys leucotaenia, assembly GCA_020510985.1. NCBI lineage: Eukaryota > Metazoa > Chordata > Actinopteri > Cichliformes > Pholidichthyidae > Pholidichthys > Pholidichthys leucotaenia. Next base: position 41,334,549 of record CM035846.1, on the reverse strand, counting down.
TCCACCAGTGCGTGGGTGAGGTGCCCAGTGGGGTTATGGCAGAAACGGATGGGCAGCTTCAATTGAGTAAGTGATCCTAACCGATTGATGTCCGCGAGACTTCCAACAGTGACTCGCGGACCCCACCGACTGGCCTTCCGTGGACAACGCTCCACGGTGTGTTGGTCGCCTCTGCAATACATGCAGAGGCCCAACTCACGACGGCGTTGTTTCTCCACAGGGGAAAGTTTAGTCCAGCCCGTCACCATCGGCTCCGACTCCTCGGGGCGCGATGCTGGCGGCGCCGCCAGGGGGCGAGCTTGGAACAGGTACGGCGAGGCTCCACGAGGGCGAGAAGAAGAAGACCTCCGCCCCGAGGAGCGCTCGCGCAGCCTGTTATCCAAACTTACCGCTAAGGACGTCAGCTCCGCTAGCGTCCCAGGGATATCCCGACCAGCCAGTTCATCCCTCAGATCACTATTGAGGCTGCGGAGGAACAGGCCACAGAGGGAGCGTTCCTCCCAGCCCAGTTCCTCCGCCGCTACCCGGAAGTCGACCGAGTGGTCCGCTGCCGACCGGCTTCCCTGCTGGAGAGCGAGAAGCCGATCGACCTGGACCGTCTCGGTTTGAGAATGGTCAAAGACCTCCAGAAAGCGCCTCACGAATTGGTCATAGGTGAGGGTGGCATAACTGGGCCTCGCCATTACGGCGTAGGTCCAAGTTAACGCACGCCCCTCCAGAAGATTCCCTATGTAACCAATTCGACTGTGATCCGAGGGAAAATCTCCGGGCACACGGTGGAACACGGACTCACACTGCATAATGAACCCCCGCGCTCCGCCGAGCTTACCGCTAAAGTGGGCGGGGGTCGGAATCGGTGTGAGCCGAACCGGTGCCACTGGAGCCGGCTGGACGGCCGCTGGAACAGCAGGAGCCGCGCCACCCTGGCGAGTCGGGAGGAACGGCTGTTGGGGGTCCAAGCAGTTCAATCGGTTAGTTAATTCTAATAATTGATTGAAAACCACCTGTTGCTGATAAACAATCTGATCCACCCGAGCCTCGAGGATGGTAAACCGGTGTGCGAGCCCGCCGTCTGCCGAGCCGCTCTGCTGAAGCCGTACTGACATAACGTCCGGCTCAGGAGACGCACACACACAGGCTCAGAGTAGTTCAAACTGTTTATTAATAGCAGGGATGTTTGGGTGCGTGTCTGCGGAATGTTAATGTGTTGGTGGTGGTGTCTGCTTCGGACCCAGAGGCAGGAGACCGTTCAGCCGGCAACCCTATGGGAGAAATCAGACACAGGGTGATGAGCGCACACCAACACAGGAGGAGAATAGGCGAGGGAGAGAAGCTTACTTGTTTGGACAGATGACTGGCGCTTCAAGGATGGAAGCCCGGGAGACAGCCACCTGCGGGGCTCGGTGCAGCAGCGAGGAGAGACGAGGGACGGGGTTGTCCGCCGCCGAGGAATCCACCTGTGCACAGGGGAGCAAACTGGAGAGATGAGGTAAGTGATCTTCTTACCGGTGACGAGGATGCTGAAGAGAATGTGGTAGAAGCCCATGAAAGGGAAATGAAGTCTACGGCTTCAGACCGAAGCTCAGGGCGAGGCAGCCTATATTCCTCGCCGCTGATGACTGACAGGTGTGTGAGCAGGTGGCGCCGTTGATGAGCGGCGCGGCGTGACATAAACAATCAGGCTCCTTTTTATTTAAAAGATCTGATACTACCGTATCATCCTAACAGAGCACCACGCTCCCAAAATGCAGGATTACTTGTAATACCTAGAATCTCCAAAAGTACAATGGGAGGCAGAGCCTTCAGTTATCAAGCTCCTCTCCTGTGGAATCAGCTGCCAATCTGGATTCGGGAGTCAGACTCGATCTCTGTTTTTAAGAATAGGGCTAAAACCTACCTTTTTGATATAGCCTACAATTAGGGAGGGATCATGTGTTTCTGAACCCTCCCTTAGTTATGCTGCTAATAGGTTTAGTCAGCCGGGGGACCTCCAGTAATGTACTGGGCCTCACTCCTTTCCTCACTCTCTATGAAATATTTTTTTTTTTTTTTGCTGGTCATGAACATTTGTTTGTTCTCTCCCATAGATTGAGTCCCCATCGTGCTGTTTGCTCTCTACATGTTTGTTCTTTTCTTCTTCTCTATCCCCTCACCCCCCAGCCAGTCGCAGCAGATGACTGCCCCTCCCTGAGCCTGGTTCTGCTGGAGGTTTCTTCCTGTTAAAAGGGAGTTTTTCCTCTCCACCGTCGCCAAGTGCTTGCTCACAGGGGATCGCCTGATTGCTGGGGTCTTTCTGCAACTGTGGGGGTCTCCCCTACAGTTGATAGTGCTATGAGATGACTGTTGTTGTGAAATGGCGCTATATAAATAAAGTTGAATTGAATTGAATTGAATTGAATTGAATAGAGTGAGCATAATCATGTGGTGCATCTTGTGTTTCCTGAAGCTCCAGGGGTTTCCCCAAGGAGGAGGTCGGTGGGTAGACGAGCCTCTCGTCCATGAAATAAGAAGAAGGGTGTGTGTTTGGTGGAGGAGTGGACAGTGGTGTTATAAGCAAACTCAACTTGTTTAAGATGCTCATCCCATTCTCCACCTTTGGTGAAAAGATACTTCGCTAACTGATCCTTTATGGATCCGTTAGCCTGTTCCACCATGCCATCTGACATAGCATGATATGGAGAAGTTCTTGTTTTGTGAATGCCCAAAAGTGAACATAGACATTTTGCCAAATCTGAGTCAAGCTGGCGTCCTTGGTCAGCGTGCACGCTTCGTGGCACACCATAGCGGCTGACATAGTCTTCCAACAAACATTTTGCCACAGTAACTGCTCATTGATCAGGGAGGGCATACAGGTTAAGATATTTTGTCAAATAGTCCATTATGACAAGGATGTACCTATTACCTCAATGGGTGAGAGGCAGCTCTGTCAGGTCCATGGCTCTTTTCTGAAAAGGCAGTGAAGTAACCATATTTTGCATAGGAGCTTGTTGCTGTGGAGTCTGTGGCCTCCGTGCTTCACAGGCAACACACTGCTGGCACCATTCATTTATGTCATGTGCCATATATGGCCAATAAAATCTACCCTGGGCACTTTGCAATGTCTTTTCACCACTAAAATTGCCAGTCAGTGAATGTCCATGTAGTGTTTGAAACACTTCTCTTTGTAAGCTGCTAGGGATCACAATCTGTAAGACTGGGTCACCTGGAGGGTGTCTTACTTTTCTACACAGAATAGAATCAGCAACAGTAAGCTTTGGGAACTCTCTCCAAAAATGTCTGTGCTCAGGCGAAGTGTGTTGGACTTCAGCAAATGGTGGCCTGGAATTTGTCAGCACCCACTCAATGAGTTTTTAATACCAGGTCATCTCACTGAGCTTGGATGAGATGGCTACGGCCCCTGTTTAGGAAGGAATAATTGGTGGCCATTTCAGGCTCCACATTTACCACCTGCTCAGATTGTGATGTTTTCAGGAATGTGGGTGTTTGATCAGTCTGTGTAGCAGCAGAAACAATGCTTAAAGGGCTTGCTGAAGGGTTAGCTGTCAGGGGACTGGGCACCTGCTCAGGTGCTTTTTCCTGTGGGACTGCTTGAGCTGGACAGAGCTGTGCTTTTACAGCTTCAATGGCCCTCGTGGATGATGGTTAACGTGACATAGAATCAGCATTAGCATGTTTACTGCCTTCCCTGTGTTCAACCGTCCAATCATAGGGGTCTATCTCAAGAGCCCACCTTGCTCTACGTCCTGTTGGGTCACAATCTAGGGTCATTTTTCACAAACCAAGAAGAGGTTTGTGATCCATGATGATGCAAAAATGGTGTCCAGTCAAATATTGGCAAAAGTGACGAATAGACCACAACAGCCCACAGCTCCCTGTCATAGGTGGACCAGCATCTCTCAGTCCGTGTCAGGACGTGGCTACCATAGGCAATGACTTTTTCCATATTACAGTCATTAACCTGTGATAACACACACCCGATGGCTGTGTTGGATGCATCCGTGAAGAGCAGGAATTCTCCTGAGAAATCTAGGTAGGAAACGATGGGTGTGTGAGTTAGGGCATGGCGAAGGCAGTCAAAAGCAGACTGTTCAATTTCAGTCCAGACAAATGGTTTCCCTTTCTGAGTGAAGCTATGCAGAGGTTCAGACAGCTTAGCATATTGATAGATGAAACGGCGATAATATGAGCATAAGCCGAGAAACGCTCTGACTTCAGTGGGCTTCTCAGGAGTGGGCCACTCCTGTACCTTCTGAATGTTTTTGGGGTCAGATTTCAGACCAGCTGCAGAGACTACATGCCTTAGAAATGACACTTCTTCTTCAGTAAAGTGACACTTTGATGGTTTGAGTTTTAACCCCTTGCACTCTGGTCAATTTCCCTAAAAACGCCTAAAAATAACATACCTAAAGTAAATCAAAAGCTGTTCTTCAACCCTTTGCAGCATCTTCATGGGGTTGGTCTCATTTAAAAGAAAACACGTTGAATTTTTTGGCAAAACAGTCATAATCTCTCTAAGTGCTCCTGCCACTGAGTAACAGTCATCTAAACATACTGAATCTGAAGAAAATAAAGTTCGCCTGGGTGTTTTTTTTAGATACAAATGCTTGCAAATAACACACAGCTGTCAGATACTGGCTGGAAAATGCAACAGAAATGTAGAACCAAGTGTTATCAAGCTGAGGTCAAAATTTTGTAACAATACCACATAAAATGAATATATTACACAGCTTTTTTGCTCAGGTTGTTCCCAGGCGTTTTTGAACTGTGCCAAATTGTGCCAAATGGCACAGTTTGGAAAAACGTCTATAACTTTTGAATGCTTCAACATAGAAGCTTCATCTTGGGCTCTAATAAAAGGTGACACTCAGGGCTGTGTGTGTGTGTGTGTGTGGGGGGGGGTTGTTTGTTCATGAATGAATGAACAAACAAGCCCCCCACACACAAAGAAGCATGCCACGTAAAAAATGTGTGGCCTTTTTTTTTACAAGAAAAAATAATCTACAGTGCAATCAAAATTATACTAAAATATCTGCAATGTGGAGGATAACAACTCCCCCCCCCCCCGCTATAGAGGAGCTTGGCGCACAAAAAACGGTCCGTCAACGGTCCGTCATGTGGCCATGACGCACCGTTGTAATTACTGATCGGTCAAAAGTCATTTTTATTACTATTTTCATTGATACAGAATAATTTAGCTTATAACACTTACCTCTCCACAACAGTAGTGCCGGTGGCGAACATCTGTTCCTCATTGTCAGACGAACATGAAGCTGGTCCGCTTGTTACGGACTCGTGGTTCTGGTCACCCGACCCAGTCAAACCATGATTCCATGATTGCGGTTTTGGTGAACAATTTTTCAAAACAAGTAAGAACAGTAGTAATAAAAAAAGACTGGCTAACGCTACCATTACACACAGGTCTCAATGTGTGTCACCCAGCGGCTTAGACAAAACAGATTTTACGCACGGGACGCACGCGTTTCAATCGTCGAACTTCTCTGCTTCAATTGGGTCGTTGTATTCGCGGTCGTTGGTAGGCAGGTCCTTCTTGCTAGGTTTTCAGTCATTGGTTCTTCAAGGTTTCAGAAACCCAATTCAAGGCTCTTATTAGTCGAATGAGAGGTCAATCAAATCTAAACCAATCAAATCACTCTTTTGGCTTTCTGTTCGCGGCTGTGTCTGTACTGGAAGAACGGAAATGCAGCTTTTTTTTTTTCAGTGCGCACTGAGACGCACAGTGCGCACTGAGACGCATTAGGACGCAGAGACGTGACCGCCTGCGGTATCCCGGAGTGCAACAGGTTAAATTAGCTCTCTTAGACGATCAAACACCTCTCTAAGATGCTGCAAATGTGTTGAAAAACTGGGGCTGTACACGATAATGTCATCTAAATAAACGAGACATGGTTTCCACGAGAGGCCTTGTAATACCAGCTGCATCAAATGCTGAAATGTGGGTGGAGCATTCACGAGACCCATGGGCATAACACAGAACTGGTAAAGACCCCTACCAGTAGTAAAAGTTGTTTTGGCTTTGTCTTGCTCATCCAACTGCACCTGCCAATACCTTGATGAAAGGTCCACGGTACTGAACACTGATGAGCCCCGTAATGCATCCAAGGTATCATCCGTTCTGGGCAAAGGATGAGCATCTTTCGTGGTCACAGCATTCCAACCCCTATAATCAACACAAAAACACCATGAGCCATCCTTTTTTCGCCCTTAGTCCTTTGTCTAACATGTCGTTCACCTGTGACTGAATCACCTCCTGCATCTGGGGTGAGGTGCGATAAGCACGTTTTCTAACGGGGGGGTGAAGCATTTGTGTGGATTTTGTGCTTGACAATGTCAGTTCTGCCAAAATGTGTAGGGCTTTTACTGAACACATCGTGATAACACAGGAGCAGTTCAGTCAGTTGAGACCTTTCAGAGGCAGTCAGAGCACCACACTGAACATCAAATGGCAATTTGTCAGAGATTTGGGCTGTGTTTGTTGTCTTGTGTGATTGTAAAGGGCAGTTGGATATGTAAGAGGACAATGTACAGTATTTGCCTAGTGATAATATTGTGTGTATAACATGTTTTTTAAATTGTTTTAATTTACGGGATATTAATGCATTTGATGTTTTGAGTTGTTGGTGGGTTCTGTTTGCTCCGGGTGATGAGTGTGTTCTGATGGTTTGGGGTTTGTGCAATGTTGTTTTTCTACCACTAGGTGGGGCTGTTGCACAAATGTGGGTTTTATTTTGCCAATATAGTTTAACCCTTAGAGCACTATCGCCGGGTGATTTTCACCCGAGCAAATGTATTTACATGATTTTCAATATGTTGCATTTTTCTGAGTGTCATGGGTCCCTGGGTAGCTTCACCATCGTTTTTGACATCTTTGAAGGTGTGGGTGTTTCCCTACCCCAAAGCCCACTTTTTCCTACAGGCATGCTTTTGGGTGATTTTCAACCAGCAATAGTCAAAGAGGGTAAAGTACGTTTTGGGTGGATTTCACCTGGTGATAGTGATAGTGTTAGTGTATAAAATCAGGCAATCTTGTCACATGTCAAGAGTGACAACATTCAGGCTCACCATATTTAGTGTCCCTCATCAACTACAGCTGTCATTCTGTCGTAGGATTAGTGTCTCTGGCATCCCAGCTATTGAGTAACACATAGGTAAGGTTTGTTTAACTTGGCAATTGTTAGCTGATTAGATCTCTTTTTTTTTAGCCAAAAGCTACATTATGTAGCTAGCTAGATAACTGTGCACATTCTTTCTTTCAGCAAAGAGCTACATTAACTAGCAAGATAGCTAGCAGGTGAAGTTCTAGCATGACGAAAAATGTCTAAAAGGAAGCCAGTGAAGTATTTGTCCCAAAAGGAAATAGAAGAAATTCTGTTCAGGGAAAGCAGTGATGAAGATGTTGATCAAGTGGAAGCAGACGAGATGTACAACAGCGACAGTGATGTGGACTACATTCCGAAACCGGGTGATGATGATGACAGTGATAGTGGTGGCTTTGAGCCTAGCACTTCAAGTCGTCACAGAAAAAAAATGCGACTTCATGTTTCCAGTAGACTGACTACCAGACACATTGCCACCTCAGGACCTGTTGCCTGTAGGTTTACTGCCCATCCCACTTCCCCTGCCACACCTGATGCGGCCCCTGCCACACCTGATGCGGCTCCTGCCATGTCTGATACGGTCCCTGCCATGCCTGATGCGGTCCCTGCTACATCTGATGCATTCCCTGCCACACCTGATGCTGGTCACAGGAGGAGAGGACGTTGCCATGAGGATGATGGTGTGGCCAATATTGTGAGACTTGAACACTGCTCTTACAAGAGTACTTCTGGTTTCCAGTGGAGTTCTCGGCCTCAGACATTGGCAGCTACCAGGACAGCTGCAAGAAACATCATGTCTGCTTTTACACCAGGACCAACACCAGAAGCATCAAATGCTGACACCCCTGAGAAGTGCTTCACATTATTTTTTGAGGACCAAATCATCAATGAAATTGTGACATGGACGAACATCCGTATTGATGCTGAAGCTGTGAAGTATGGGAAGATAACAGGTACTTTTCAGAAAACAACCCCAGCAGAGGTGCGTGCACTGCTAGGGATTTGTATCTTTAGTGGTTGCCAGATGGACAACCATTTGTCTACTAAAGAAATTTGGTACCTTGCTACTGGTGCACCTGTGTACCGTGCTGCTATGTCTGAGAGTCGTTTTTCATTCCTCCTTACCTGTCTGCGATTTGATGACCCTGACACACAGCAAGAAAGACAGGCCATGGACAAATTTGCTCCCATTAGGAATTTCCTCTCGGCGCCACACGAGTAGGCTGCCTTTTGCAACAGCGGCTCGATTCCGAGTTTTTTTCCCTTCCTCTCTCTTTTGATCAGTCTTTTTTTTTTTCACCCCACTTATATCACGGACACACAGATCGTCCCAAATGTCTCCTGAGCCGGTGGACGGAGCCACTGTTTATAGCAGGATACGATACAACAGGGAAGAGCTGCTAGCATTTAACCGCCACCCGGTCCCATTGGAAAAACTCGACATACCGAGAGAATTGAGGCGAAAGCGTCGCGGCTGCCAGGCTGGAGTAAGGCGGAGGACAAAAAATATAAGGTACAGACCCTCCCTTCCATCTGTTGTCATGGGAAATGTACGGTCGATACTGGGAAAGTTAGATGAGCTAGCGGCTATCTCCCGTTATGATAGCACTTACCGGGAGTGCTCTCTCCTTTTGTTTACTGAGACGTGGCTAACTGAACTAGCAGCAGATGCTAACATTGAGCTGGAGGGTTTTCACATGATACGAGCTGACCGAACACCAGACAGTGGCAAAGCTAGGGGCGGTGGAGTGATAATGTATGTTAACAACAACTGGTGCAGACCGGGACATATCACTGTTAAACAACGACACTGCAGCAAAGACATTGAGTTGCTAGCTGTTAGCATGAGGCCTACATATCTCCCGAGAGAACACTCACACGTGATCTGCATTGTTGTTTATGCAAATCCGACGGCGAACGCTGGGACAGCACGTGACGTCATCCATTCAGTAACCAGCAGGCTGCAGACAGAACACCCAGATGCTCTTCTCCTCATCTCAGGCGATTTCAACCACGTTTCACTGTCTCCCATTCTACCCACGTTCACCCAGTATGTCACATGCCACACTAGAGACAATAAAACACTGGATTTATTCTACGCAAACACTAAGGAGGCGTACACCTCATCACAACTCCCCCCACTCGGGAGATCGGATCACAACTTGGTTCATCTCCGGCCGGTGTACAAACCCCTAGTGCACAGACAACCTCCGGCCATGCACACTGTGGAGTTATGGTCTGAGGAGACACTGGACACTCTAAAGGGCTGTTTTGAAGCCACAGCCTGGAAGCAGCTCTGCGATCCACATGGTGAGGACATCGATGGCCTCATTCACACCTTCACGGGCTACCTCAGCTTCTGTGTGGACAAATCCGTTCCCACCAAGACCATACGGCGTCACTCAAACAACAAACCCTGGATCAACCCTGAGATAAAAACACTTCTGAGAGAGAAGAAGAGGATCTTCAGGTCGGGGAATAGGGAGATGCTGAAGTCCGTACAGAGGGAGCTGAGGAGAAAGATCAGAGTAGGCAAGGACAGCTTCAGGAAGAAGATGGAGGACAAGCTGCAACAGAGCGACATCAGCGGGGTCTGGAGAAACCTCAAAACCATCTCTGGGCTCCAGAATACCTCCCCCCAGGCCACGGGGGGCAGGGAGTGGGCGAACAACCTGAATCTGTTTTTCAATAGATTTGACCAACCGCCCTCCCCCCTGTCTGCACAACAACCACTGCTGCCTCTAAGAAATCAAGTCCTGCTGCCCACTCCCCACTCCACCGACACCCCCCCCCCCACTCCCAACACACAGCCCCCCATCCTGACCCTGACCAAGACCCAGGTGAGGACGGAGCTGAGGAAGATCAAGGCGAGGAAGGCGTCGGGACCGGACGGCATCAGTGCAAAGCTCCTCAAGTCCTGTGCAGACCAGCTGTGTGGGATTGTGACGTATATCTTCAACATGAGCCTGAAACTGGGGAGGGTACCACAGCTGTGGAAAACATCTTGTGTGGTACCTGTACCAAAAACTTCCCACCCCAAAGACCTGAACAGCTACAGACCGGTGGCCTTGACGTCCCACTTGATGAAGACCCTGGAGAGACTGCTCCTTGCTCATCTCCGCCCCCTGGTGGAACCAGCGATGGATCCACTCCAGTTCGCCTACCAGCATGGCATTGGGGTGGAGGATGCGGTGATCTTCCTCCTTCACCGTTCTCTGTCCCACCTGGAGAAGCCCGGGAATATGGTGAGGATCATGTTCTTTGACTTCTCCAGTGCTTTCAACACCATCCAACCGATGATCCTGAAGGACAAGCTGCTGCGCGCAGGGGTGGACCAGCACCTGTCATCATGGATCCTGGACTACCTCACGAACCGGCCTCAGTTTGTGAGAACCCGGGACTGTGTTTCCGACACGATCATCAGTAGCACGGGGGCCCCCCAGGGAACGGTGCTGGCTCCCTTCCTGTTCACTCTTTATACTGCGGACTTCTCACACAACACAACACATTGCCATCTACAGAAGTTCTCTGATGACTCTGCGATCGTTGGTCTCATCTCCAACGGAGATGAAGCTGAGTACAGAGGGCTTATCCAGGACTTCGTGGACTGGTGCCATCGGAACTGCCTCCAGATCAACGCGAGGAAAACTAAGGAGTTGGTGGTGGACTGCCGCAGGCATGGGCAGCCCCTCACAGCACCAGTAAATATACAGGGAACAGACATCGAGATGGTGACATCCTACAAGTACCTGGGTGTTCATCTGAACAATAAACTAGACTGGTCACACAATACTGACGCACTCTACAAGAAGGGACAGCGCAGGCTGTTCCTGCTGAGGAGACTCAGGTCTTTTGGTGTACAAGGGGCGCTGCTGAAGTCATTCTATGACACGGTGGTGGCATCAGCCATCACTTTTGGAGTGGTCTGCTGGGGCAGTGGCATTACTGCAGCCGATAGGAAGAGACTGAACAAACTGATTAAGAAAGCTAGCTCTGTCCTGGGGCAGCACCTTGATCCGATGGAGGAGATAGGAGAGAGAAGGACGGTGGCTAAACTGTCATCTCTGCTGGAGTCCGAGTTCCACCCTATGCAGGACATACTGGATGCACTGAGGAGCTCATTTAGCAGCAGACTACATCATCCCAGGTGCACAACCGAGAGGTTTCGTAGGTCCTTCCTACCAACGGCTGTCAGACTGTACAACCTAAGCAGGGCTGCTCGCAGAGATAGCAAAAAGATGTAACAAACTAATAGTTTTTTGAATGCAAAAGATGCAATAGACTTACACAATGGTCCTCTCCGGCATACAACTAGGAACATACCGGTCGCTATGGAGGGTGAGAATATGTATGGGCACTAGGGATGGGCATTCGGTGAAATTTTCTTCACCGATCGCCGGGAGAATTAATGATTAATAATCGGTTAATCATTAACATTTTTAGGTAGGTAGACTACATTAGAACATCAGGTATCAGCACGGAGGGCACGGAGTGCCGCACAACTCAAATCTACCTCTCTCTCTCAAATCTCTCTCTCTCTGTTCTCGTGTTTGCTCGGCTCGGGAATCTCGCAAGCTGATTGGCCGAGACGTTTCACCCCGCAAGCTGATTGGCCGAGACGTTTTACCCAGCTCTCTCTCCCTGCCGAGCGGCCACCCAACAAACGAAGACCGCATTCATTGCTCTATCGCTCGTATTGCTTAGTCTAGCCGCGTGGAAGTTTTTGCTGTTCTCTTGTGCCATTTTGTGCGAAATAGTCTTCCCGTCGAGGCACTACGCCGCCTCCTGCAGCTTCCCTCGACGTGTGTACACCGAATCTTCATGACCTTCTCAATAAAGTTTCTGAAAAAAAAAAAAAAAAGAATCTTCACGACTGCCATTACTCAGCGCGCAACCACTGTTGGCGGTTTCTTCGCGTAATAAGGGTGTTCCATGGACCCTGTCGATGAGGTATATTTGTATGCTGCATTGCAGTGATTGCAGTACACATGGTCATTTTTTAAATTGAAATGGTCCCACGCAACACTTCGCCGTAACCGCCTCATGATTTGGCGATCGCCCTACGGAAGCCCGCATGTATCAACGGAGGCACGCCAGGGTACGGCGATGGTGTAATGTTGCCCCCTGGTGCCCAAATTTTGCCATTGCATTGTTTGAGGACGGCCATGCACTAGGCCTTAATAACCTCGGATTGTTTAAAAAAAAAAAAAAAAAAACGGTTTGTCGACGAAAATGAACTTCCTCGGTGAAATTCTTAATGATCAATTATCGGTTAATCGGTAAATTATGCCCATCCCTAATGGGCACATAATCATACCATGTAGGATAACTAAGTAGACGGTTATGCTGTTTCATCCCATCTAGCAACAATGCTCTGCACTGTGTGTGTTTATATATTTACATATTTATTCCATCTAGCTACAATGCTCAGCACTGGGTGTGTTTATATTTATATATCTATATATTTATTCCATCTAGCTACAATGCTCCGCACTGTGTTTTTATATATCTACATATTATTCCATCTAGCTACATTGCTCCGCACTGTGTGTGTTTATATACTTGCATATTTATTCCACCTAGCTGCAATGCTCCGTACTGTGGGTGTTTATATATTTACATATTTATTCCATCTAGCTACAATGCTCTGCACTGTGTTCATATATTCATATATTATTCCATCCAGCTACAATGCTCTGCACTGTGTGTGTGTGTGTGTGTATATATATTTTATAGTAATATGTACATATGTATATTAGCTGCTCTTGCTTGCTTGTTTTTTTTCTTGCCTTCTGATTGTTGCTCTGAGTGTTGCTATCCCTGTGCTGTTGCAATCCTGGAATTTCCCCGTTGTGGGACTAATAAAGGCTTATCTTATCTTAAATATATGGCAAATATTCATTGACAACTGTAAAAGGTTGTATGTGCCCAGTCAGAACATAACTGTAGATGAACAGCTGCTGGGATTTAGAGGGAGGTGTCCATTTAGAATGTCCATCCCCAACAAACCTGCCAAATATGGTATCAAGCTTGTCCTTGCTAATGATGCCCAAAGCAAGTACCTACTTACAGGAATACCATACCTGGGGAAACTTGCAACACAAAGACAGGACAGACAAAGTCTTGGCCAGTATTTGACCAAGGAGCTGACCAACAAATATCACCACACAAACAGGAATGTCACCACTGATAATTGGTTCACCTCTGTGCCACTAGTGATTGACCTGCTGCAAAACTGTGGCATGACCCTTTTTTAAAAAGGAGATCCCACAAGTGATGAAAGGAAAAGAAAAGCGCACGCCAGGCTCCAGTGCATTTCTCTTCACCAAAGAACTAACCTTGGTGTCCTTCCTTCCTAACAAAGCTTCAAAAAAGAAGGTTGTCCTGCTCCTGTTATCCATACACATACAACCAATAATAGGACCCACTCGCAAGCCTGAAGCAATTGAATTTTACAACCAAACAAAGGGAGGTGTCGATAGTTTTGACCAGATGTGTGCTCACTATGGCTGTGGAAGAAAAACCAAGAGATGGCCACTTTGCGTGTTCTATGGTATGATCAATGCTAGTGTGATAAACTCCTGGATCATTCACAATGAGAATGCAATGAAGAGAGGTGACAAACAAATGCAGAGGAGGCCTTATATGCAGGCTTTGGCACTGGCACTCATCAAACCATGGGCAGAGCAGAGACTCTCCTCTTCAAATCTGTCACGTCAACTCAGTCCTGATCTGTAGCGTGCTTGACATCCCTACCCCTGGCACTCTTGCAAATGAGGCAGGACCAGTGGCAGCAGAAAGCAATAGTCCCTTAAGGCGCTTTTCCACTTGGCCCAGTTTGGCCTCATTTCGCACGGTACAGGACGGTACAGTTCGGCCCGCATTTTTTTCCACTGCACTAGGGTGTCATTTGAAGTGGGTGGGAAATAGTGACAGGAAGGCGGCACAACCCTCTCCCTCCCGCTACGTAAAACAAGCGTAACTGGCGTAAATCAAGCGTAACGTTACCCAAAACACAAGTTGGCAGGATACGAGGCGTCTGCGTTCTCGGGCTGTTTTTGCCAAAATAAAGGCAAAACCGGAGAACAGAAGGCAAACCCGCAATACGACACACTCTGGAAAGGTACTGGAGCATTTAGAAGCCATGAGGATGCGAACTACATTACGTATGACGGTAAGCTAATGATTGCTAATGCTACTTTGCTTTTAAGTCCGCCGTACAACATTGTAATGTCGGCAAGTTATCGATATTAGGTCCTAAAATATGTATTCTGTGTGTGTGTGTTTCAGATGGCTCTCTTGTGGCAAAAATATCGCTTCAAACGGTCGGCGTGAACGTTCAACACAGTGATGTGACCCCAAGTTCACGAACGCGAAGTGGCTATAATGTCTGTAGAAATGTTTAGCTTCCTGTGAAATAAATTGATCTGATCTGTGCCAAAATCATGGAGACACTGTTGAGACGTCATGGGATTTACCTGCTCCAGCCAGTGGTGTCGTGGCAAAACATGGATCAGGTGCCATATGAGCCGTTAAATATACTATATTTCAACAGGTAAACAGTACTGAGTTAGACATAAGATATTTAACAATTATGATGCATTTTAAGCCAAAACAAATGGATCTAGGATTAAAAGTAATTAAAATAATGCAGTCACAAACTTACATGGAGAAATACGTGGATTAACTGGAAATATATCGTATTGAGTATTGCTGATTACATGTAGATACTGTATAAATATATATTCTCTGTATCAACAGTGAACTATACATGTATTCATGTAGTATTGCCCTGGGAATTTTGACAATAAACCTTTATACTTTTGCATATGTCTCTATTTTGTTTTACAGTCTTCAGCAAATAATTGTGTTGGTTACTTAACTTAAAAATTAGCCATTATTTTCAAAGTCACTGTTAAATGGGTCGTACTGTTGACTCTTTTCCCACCGGTGTCTTAACAGACAAAATAGAAAATCATGATGCAAACACATAAATCACTAAATTATTTATTACAATCAGCAGCAAATTACAGATTATTTAGAATGTGCAAAATTCAAACTGTAAAAAAAAAAAAAAATGGAATGGGTAACACACGCCGGCCATGCTGCCTCACTGAGAAGCAACTGGTCGGCCCCTCGTACTGGTCCCGGTTCAGCAGATCTTCAGCCTGCACCTCTAAATAGAGAGGCAAGGTCTGGTTTGGGTGGATCGTTTTCCCCTTGCCTAGATGAAAGACAGAAATGGGTGGTGGATAATTAAAGAAAGTTTAAAATATATTTGAGAAATGAATGAATCTTTATTTCGGATAGATTTGATTAAAAGAAAGGAACAGAATAATAGAACAAAGGGGAAAAAAATCCAATAAGGTCAAATTAAACAGGAACTCCTCGGATTATACAATTCAACATAACTTATCCGAAATGGGTGATGGCTGAAGCCGCAGCTTATATTGCCCACCCATGTTCCAGCTAAGAATTCAAAAAGAAAATAAGAATGATTACAAATCAGAACAAAGCCAAGACAAAACGTGACAAAAACTAAGCAACAGCACAACACTGACTGGATATGATAATCCTTATGTGATTTTACATGTCGTTTTGTATATACAGCCGTGGACAAAATTGTTGGTACCCCTCTGTTAATGTAAAAAAAAAACCCACAGTGGTCACAGAAATAACTTGAATCTGACAAAAGTGGTAAATAAAAATTCTATGAAAATGCTTTTGAACTGTGGTTCAACAGAATTATTTTAAAAAACAAACTCATGAAACAGACCTGGACCAAAATGATGGTACTCCTAGAAAAGATTGAAAATAATAGGCCATAGGGACATGAACATGACCATAGGGACATGTTCAACCAAGATGTGTCCTCTAATTAACATCACAGGTGTCTACAAACTTGTAATCAGTCAATCGGCCTATTAAAGGGTGACAAGTAGTCACTGTGCTGTGACCATTGTGGGTTTTTCTTTCATTAACAGAGGGGTACCAACAATTTTGTCCACGTGTGTATGTTTGGAGTATTTCTTCCTTTAGTTTTTGTTTAACCTCTTGCACTCCAGTGTACCGCGGGCGGTCACATCTTTGCGTCCTAGGGAGGGCGCCCTAGGATGCACACTGTGCGTCCTAGTGCGCACTGGAAAAAAAAGCTGCATTTCCGTTCTTCCAGTACAGACACAGCCGCGAACAGAAAGCCAAAGGAGTGCTTTGATTGGTTTAGATGTGATTGACCTCTCATTCGACTAATAAGAGCCTTGAATTGGGTTTTTGAAACCTTGAAGAACCAATGACTGAAAACCTAGCAAGAAGGACCCGCCTACCAACAGCTGCAAATACAGCGAGCCAATTGAAGCACAGAAGTTCGAAAGCGTGCGTCCCTTGCAAAATCTGTTTTGTGTAAGCTGCTGGGTGACACACACGCGCTTGCCAGTCTTTTTTTCTTACTACTGTTCTTATTTGTTTTGAAAAATCGTTCGCCAAAACCGCAATCATGGAAGCGCAAAACCGCAATAATGGAATTATGGTTTGACTGGGTCGCGTGACCAGAACCACGAGTCCGTAACGAGCGGACCAGCGTCATGTTCGTCTGACAATGAGGAAGAGAAGTTCGCCAGCGACACTGCTGTTGTGGACAGGTAAGTGTTATAAGCTAAATTACTCTTTATCCCTGAAAATTGTAATCAAAATGACTTTTGACCGATCGGTAAATTACAACTGTGCGTCATCGCAACATGAAGACCGCGGCACACGGGTCCAGTCCGTGCGCCGCGTCCGGACCGTGAATGCCCCCCCCCCCGCTACTCTTCTGTAGCGGATTGCAGATATTATTGCAGATATTTTAGTACAACTGTGCTGTAGCATCATCTCACTTTGGCTCAGCAATAATTATTCTTCTGCTTAAAGACATTTTTGTTTCACCCAGGAGTAACACAAAGAAATGGATTTTCTTCCCCCAGGCCACAGCTGAAATCCCCCTTCTTTTGTTAAAACCAACCTAAGGAATGTCCCCAATGTCCGGCTCCACTTTTATTGCCCCCATAAAACATGCAACAGATCCACGACTCAGCTAATTTCCTTAAACTCTGGACATGCTGGATTTAACCAGTGAATTTTAAAGTACATTATTACACACTCAATTCTAAACCTTCTTCTTTTCAGAACTATGAAAAGAAAATGGACTCTGATGTTTTAATGTGGAAAATCCATAATATGTGTGAAATGCATTAATCTGTGATTTTATATATATGCATGTTAATGTTTAAATGAATGTTTATTCCTGCATGTTGATTTAGAAGCACTGCTTATAATTTATACTAATCACTAAAGTTATCTTAGTTTAATACATAAAGGGAAATATTAACTTCCAGTATGTATCAAAGTTTTGCCTCTAAAACCATGTGACTCCAGCAGCCAACCTCTGCATGACAACTCTTCATCCCAAAGAACTCCAAACAATAGACTGTTTGTTCATTGGACTAAAAGTTCATCGAGCCCGCCCACGAAGGACGCTCATTGGCTGAGATCCCGGAAGCCCGCGAAGCTCAACCGGACTTAAATAACAGAGGGACCCCTGCTTCTGCCTCTTTTTTCGGCTGCTCTCTCTTTTGCTCCAGATCCTCTTTCCGGCTCCCCCTTTCTCTGATCGTCTCTATTGTCTACACACAGTAAGGAAGAACAAAGGACCGTCTGAACAAAGACTTCGACCACGTGTCGCTTTTCTGAACACAGAGCAGATAACTCGTAATTTGTTATGTAACGTTGTATTTTAATGTCTTTTTCCTTTTCTCTTAAATGCCTAGGAATTCCTATTTCTTTGAGCTCAATTCTTAATCGGAGTTAAACTCCAATTTTTATTCATCACTTTTTCTTTGTTAAACTTTCTGTAAAACCACCGTTTGTTTAATTTTAAGGTAAACTTTAATCTTGACTTTATATTTTTTTTTTAATTTTCTTGACCAACCACACACCAGAAGCTATAATTTTTATCTAAAGTCCGAAAGTTTTCTTTGCTAATTTGAAATCGGATTAGATATCTTCAATTATTCCCGAAGACCTCTGCAGCCGTTTGTCTACCAGGAAGAAAAACGCAGCTCCCACATCGCGCAGCTGAGGAATCAGCGCGCTTCTGCAGGATTTCAACCATCGAGATCCACCTTACGATCTCATGAATATCATTCATCGTCAAGAGAATATTTGCGGGACAAATATTTTGGGTTTTGCCCCTGAACAACACTTCAAAACTTCATGAGGACGACGACAGAACCATCATCGAACGAGAATCACGTGAGCTGCAAACTTTTAATTCATCTATGAATTAAACTTCTGAGGTTCGGTAATAATTTGTGTATCTAATCAGATGCAAATTAAGAAGCCCTTAACATAACTCTTCTTTTCATTAAAATTCCATTTTTATTTTCTTAAGATCAATCAAGGACTTTTCATATAATTAGTAAACTTTCTCCATAAATTTGTGTTTTTTTTTTTAATAATCTGTTAACTCAAACTGATAGAAACTCATTTCCCAGTTTAACCCTGGTTCCGAAAATATTGACATTGTTAATCTATCATTTACAAGATTGATTTTATGATTAAGGAAATTACTGCAATGTCTGTTAATCATTTCGTTTAATAAATATTTAAAAATGAGAGAAGTTGTTGGGAATTTATTTCATTCTGAGTCTGTTCAAGCCCAGGTATCGAAGTCACGGAAAATTTTTGAGACTGATTATTGATTAATTTATTGAGTGATCAAACAGGTATAAAGTGAAATTAAAGATTAACCACTTGCGCTCCGTTGTTCCGCGGGCGGGCAAGTCTCTGCGTCCTATGACGCACGAGGGCGCGCGAGAGCGCGCTCGTGCGCCCTCGTGCGCATGACGCATGATAAGGATATTGATGGTGATGGTGTAGGTGGTGTGCCCTCCAAGCGCCACTGAAAAAAAAATCTGCAAACACAGCCGCGAACAGATTAGTTCATCTGATTGACCTCTCATTCGACTAATAAGAGCCTTGAATTGGGTTTCTGAAACCTTGAGGAGCCAATGAATGAAAATCTAGGAAGGAGGACCCGCCTACTGTGAACGCAGGAGCCAATTGAAGCACAGAAATTCAGGCTGGGTGAAGCGATATTAACTGCTGCAGAAGGACTCTGTACGAATCTACTACAGACTCAGGCTCACCCAGCAGCATGGAGAACACCCACAAGTGGGACCTGCACTCATTCCAGCAGAATAGATGGAGGCTGACGACAAAAGTCGTAAATCATTCGCCAAAACGGCAATAATGGAATTATGTTGATCGGGATCCACGAGCGGAGCAGCGTCGCGTTCGTCTGACGCGTGGGAAGAGATGTTCGCCACGACTCTGCTGCTTTGAAGAGGTAAGGTGTTATAAGCTAAATTATTATTCATCCCTGAAAACTGTAATCCAAAAATGACTTTTGACCGATCGGTAAATTACAACTGTACTGCGCACAAAGTACGAAGTGCGTGCGCCGCGATAAATGGTTCATTTGCCGTGTTTGGACCGTGAACGCCCCCCCCCTCCGCTGCAGAAGAGGAGCGCGGGGTGGGGGGGGGGCACGGTCCGAACGCTCCCCGGTCCGCGGGGGGAAGCATATCAGTCTATTCCATCATCTTCTGTAGCGAGGGGGGGGGGCGTTCACGGTCCGTTCACGGTCCCCCCCACACACACACACACACAGTAGCGGGGGGGGGGGGGAGCCGCTGTGAAAACATGCAAGGAAAAAAAAAAAAAAAAAGAGTGTATTCCGTCATGTAGCGAGGGCCGAATTTGGTCCTTGGTAGCGGGGGGGGGGGGAACGACCCCCCGCCCACACACACACACACAGACACAGCCCTGAGTGTGACCTTTCATTAGAGCCTAAAATGAAGATTCTACATTGAATTATTCAAAAGTTACAGACGTTATTCCAAACTGTGCCATTTGGCACAATTTGGCACAGTTCCAAAATGCCTGGGAACAGCCTGAGAACAAAGCTGTGTAAAATATTCATTTTTTGTGGTATTGTTACCAAATTTGGATCTCAGCTGGATAACACTTGGTTCTACATTTCTGTTGCATTTTCCAGCCGGATCGGACAGCTGTGTGTTATTTACAAGCATTTGTATCCAAAAAAAACACTGTCCAATTTTTTTTTCTTCAAGTTCAGTATGTTTAGATGACTGTAACTCAGTGGCCGGAGCACGTAGAGAGATTATGTTTTTTTTGCCAAAAAATTCAAAGTGTTTTCTTTTAAATGAGACCAACCCCATGAAGATGCTGCAAAGGGTTGAATAACAGCTTTCGATTTACTTTGGGCACGTTATTTTTTGGCATTTTTAGGAAAATTGCCCGGAGTGCAAGTGGTTAAATTGCTTCTTAAAGATAGAAGCTGGTGCCCCTTACGAGTGTTATTAACTTTTCTGATGTATATGAAATGAGATTTGATCTCAGATTCCAATACATCAATATAAATTAAATAATTCATACCTTATCATATTTATTATTTATTAATATTTCCATTTTATGCTACAATTTATTGGCGTCCCGTGTGAAGGCCTGGTTGAACTTGACACGACCAGAATGAAAAAAAATTAATACATAAGCTGTGTGGGATTTTGGTCAATTTTAACTCACAAAGGTGGTTCATTGTCTGCAGCCAGTCTATTGTCTCTGTGTCACGAGGGGGAGGGGGTGAATTCACGCCCCTGATTACTGCTGTGTGTGTGTGTGTGTCTGCTGACCAAGAGAAGGTGGGGGTGAAGAGACCCCACTGCACCCTAGTCAGTTTAGTTTTTTTCAATGCATGCTTAAGCGTGATTACACGCTGAATAATTAAAATAGGCCTGGAAACAAAATAGCGAAGAAATCCTATTTGTTTTCCCCATTATTTCAAACACCCCGCAGGCGAAGCAAACCCTTGGGGGATTTAATTGAATTAACCATTGTATAAACTTGTTGAATAAAGTTTAGGGAGACTGAAGTTTTCCCGCCTTTGGAAAGCAAGGCGTGGTTTTATGGGCTGAAGCTTGAGCTGCATCCACGTGGCACGTGCACGCTCAGTCGCGCACGCGACCGTCAAGCTGTGCAAAAAAAAAAAAAAAAAAAAAACTGCGCATGTGTAGATCGGCTCAGCGACGCCATCTTAAGTCTAGGTAGAGTTCCCTGTAGCCGCCATTTTGAGTAGAGATCCTTGACTCCTTGTGACGTCATTGGGTTTCCTCTTCTGGAAGTGCAGACGAAAACTGCCTCCATCTTGTGGTGAAACATGGGGACTGCAATTTTTATTTAAACTTCTAATCTTTAAAGACGATTTATAACCAAATTAAGTCTTCAAAGTAACTTCAAAGCCATTCATATTATTCGGAATAAACTAAATTTAACACTAATCCAAACTTTTATGCCAAGAACAAAAGGAAAAGGACCTGCTGGCTTCTGAAAGTTTTTCTCAGTGGTGAAATCCCACTCATTGCATAGATACCTATAGCAGGAACATATACAAACACCTCTATTGTATTTAATCACTTATATAACCACATATTATAATCTTTTAAGCTAAAAGCAAACATATTTACACACTTTTAAGCAAAAAGTTGCAAACTTTGAAGCTATATGTGTGCTTATTTTGCTGTTTTTAAATGTGATATGGTGTGATTCCCTTCCCACAGAAACCCAGTTTTAGCTTAAGGATTCTAATGCTGATGTTTACTCAAGAGTAACATTAAAGTAGGATTAATCTGTGCATTTTGACAAATTTACAGACTTACTGAATATTTATAATTTTTCCTCTTTCTCAAATTTAGGAAACCACATTAAGCAATTAACACTTAAGCAAAGCTAGGTGTTCTTTAAACTCATTGTGTCACTTCTGATTCATGCTTTCTCTACAGGAAAAGAAAAACATTTAACCAACCAGCATAATTTTCAAATTTTTCCCAGGATTTAAAAGAAAAGTCAAAAAGGTGCAAACATTGATTATTCTGTAAATAAGAAATTTATAGATCACAATCAAGAAAGATCACTATTGGCTTCAATCCTAAGAAATCCTTGGATATCAAATACTCAAACAATTCACTTGTTTCTAATTTGTAAAATTTTTAAACACTTAATGCTTCAAATGAAAATAGGCTTTAACAAATAAAACCAAAGGAAAGCCTTAACTTTGAAAGAAAGTGGAAACTTATAATCTTAAATCTTTAAAGCATTTAGTCTCTTTTGTTTTTGTATTTCTTTTGCAAATAAAATCCTCAAAGTGACATTCTGCAAAATTCCAAAGCTAGTTACTGATGACAAATTCCAATACTAGACTTAAAAATCAAAGTAAGGAAGTCAATCCACACAATTGAAATTCCTGATTTGTTTTGTGAAACAAATTCAATCCAATTTCAATTCAACTTTATTCATCAACATATAGTTTCAACGAACGAATTAAGTGAAGCATCACTACATTTCTAAATAATTTCAAAATTCTATTTCCCACCCTGCAAGCCTACAAGTTGAAACAAATTCTAAAGGAACTTCCAACTATCACGGCTGCAAAATAAAACACTCAAGGTTAAACCTTGTCGAACAAATTTAAGAATAATCAACCAGTTGAATTTTATTTTTAAAAGCTAAATAACAACAACGGTCAAACATGATGAGTCATCAGACAACCGACCAATTTACCAAACTGGATGACCTTCAAACAACATTGGAAGCATGGACTTCTAATTTAATTTCTAGCTTCACAACACGGGTCAAGGAAACAGCCCGAAGAATTGGAGCAACTCACTGAAGAACTTTTGAATGAACACACTGAAAAACCACCAGAAGGCAAGGACCTCACCAGTGTGTTAGGTAAGTTTGCGCTAACATTAGTTGCAAGATTAAAGGCAGCCAAGAACGAGCCAGCAAATCAACAAACAACGATCCTATCTCTCCAAGAAGAGAACGAGACACTGAAGGAAAATTTGGAACAATCTCAAGAGGAGAATGACAAAACTCAAAACCAACTGGATGAAGCATTACAAGATTTGGACCATGCAGAGTCAGAAAAGGAATGGTTGATGCATAACAATGACATGCTTCATCAAGACAACAATGAACTTGAAGATGCCCTTCAAGACACAAAGAAGGAACTCAGAAGAGTTGAAGGTCAACTTGAAAATGTGAAGAAGGACTACAAGGAATGTCAACTGCTCCTAAAGGAAAGACATGAACACCGGGACACCCACCGCGCTCCCTCGCCCGATTCCCATTTCGAATACGGACAACCGCGTGGACTGCATGCGTGTGCCCCTTCAGACCGCGACCTTGACAAGATCGCGCAAAATATCACCAAATTTGATCCAGGACCTACGGGTTCACCTGATGCCAAAGTCTATTTACAGGACATTGATTACTACCTGCGTAAGGATCCTGATGCTACGACTGACGATCGCATCTATCTGATTAAACTAACATCTAACAGGTCAGTATCAAAATTCATAGAAAGACAGCCGACAAACATCAAAGCAAACTATATGCTGCTCCGCGAAGCCATCGAAAAGGAGTTCTCTGACGACTGCCTACACGCAGGGCTAACCGCAGCCCTAGCTGTGAAGCAAGGACGCTCAGAGCCAACACAAGCCTACTATCAGAGACTCCTACTTGCATATTTTGGATCTCAAAATACACCAGGGATGGAAGAAGACCACAATTTCAAGACCCTCTTCATCCAAAACCTCCATCCCACTGTGAGTCATTACCTGGGAGTTACAGCTAACCCAAGGTCAAACTCAATAAGTCAGCTGAGAGAGTTTGCACACTATGCGTTCCAAAAACAGCAACAAAGTCGCAACAAGCACGCTAAACCTGCTACAGTGCTAGCTATTAGCGATGCATCTAACACCTTGGAGTTGGAAGGAGCCCCTCGCTCTACTCCACCTCTTACACCGCGAGTACATCAACAGCCGAAGCATTTTCCCAAGCGACCTCATCAAGGTCAAAACCACATTAGGTCCTCTGGATACCACTTTGGACCAACTTTACGAAAACCCGACTACTGTCATAGACCATATCCACGGGATAGGTCACGAGAACGTGATACGGACTACCATGATGACAGATACCGATACGAAGACACGCGTAACCGCGACAAATGGTCTCCATCCCATCACAGAAGCTCAGAAGCAGAGACCTATCACAAACCTTGGAAGGAAGAAGAAACTCCTACATTCAGTAGAGAAGCTATTGAAATTGTCCAACACCTCCTAGCAGAGATTCAAAGCTACAAAGAGAATAAAACTGCCAACATTCTAGCTATATCAGCTGTGCCAACTCAAAACAAGCGTTCCAAACGGAGGAAACGCAAGAAGAAAATCCCTCATGCAAATGAGGAAGGACTAAAGGACCCAACACAGTCCAGTGCTGTTATGGCAGCCCAACCACAGGTCACAGACCACTCCTCTAACAACGTGTCGCAACTCTGTGTCGAACCACCGGTTCCACAATTCCTATGCGATTTAAACGAGAGGGGGGTGGCACGGAAATTCTACCTTCCACTGACCCTTGAAGACATGGTGTGTCAGGACGCTGTTTTAGACACCGCTGCTGACATCACTCTCATGTCACACACCCTTTTTGACAAACTACGTGTAGCCGCTAACCGCGCTAACAAACATTTGAAACTGGAACCCTGTTCATTAGCCGTGCGACCATATGCGCTCACTAAAACAACCCTGTTTGGCGTATCACTACTAAACATGTCCATTGGACCCATGACCTTGACACATCCGGTCAACGTGTCCAAACTTGACGCCATTCCATTGCTTGTTGGCAAAGACCTACTGAACCGTTTCGAGCCACTGATTGATTTCAAGAACCTCAAACTATGGGCTCAAACGCAACACCCTCACCCATTTGACCCAACAAGAACAACTGAATCACAGTGCTTTGTTCTGAACACTTTGGACACCCCAAGTCTCACACAACTAGCACTGTTGGAACAACTGCAACCGATTGAAAGTGACCGCCAAGACCAAGGTGAGTACTGTCCACGAGAAGTCAAAAGTCACCTTCACATACAAGGTCAAGCCAAACACTCAAATGACTTTGAAAACTCAACGGCCGAGCAGAAAACCCCAAACGGCCCCCTTAAAACCCTTGATACCCATGATTCAATGGTGGTGTCACATTTTGAAACCCACCCACCCACCCATGAGGCCTGCACGGTCACAAGAGCCACACCAATCGGCTCTCTAGACCCTCTAAAACCTCAACTTTTTGCGACAACGAACCCAACTTTTACAAACGCAAGGCGCACACTCACTCAACCTTGCAAACAAATGATCCATAAAATCGTCAAACACCGGTTGGATAAAACGGTACATGCACTACCCGCATCTAAACCCTATGACATACCAAAACTGAAACCACTTCATGCGACACAATCTTCTCTGCAGCTATGCAATGGCACTCCTGTTCATGCTCCCGACGAACCATCATCGCCACCGCTCAGAGTTCCTCGAAACCAGAGGGGGGTGATGACTGCCAATGCCTATAACATTCAAGCTGCAGAGCACAAAAGCGTCAAAACAACATACAAAGCTCCCAAGGCTGTATGTCAAAACCATTCGGACCGATTCGCCAAACGACACAAAGCGTATAACGATCAAAAACTCTTGCATGACAAACTGCGAAGGGGGGACAAGATCTTCCACCCCACATTTGTACCGCAAACACCTGAAATCAATTTACAGGAAAGGAAAATCACTCCTAAATTCCTGCCCAAGTGGATGAATCCACACATTGTCAACAACAAACTTTGGCCACTCAAGTGCCAAACCCAGGACCCCATTTTCAAATGGGCTCACCAAAATCAGAGTAACATTAACCAAATCCCTATGGGACTTGTCGGGTACAACACTGTCAAAGTAAGTCCATAAATAAGATTAAAATAAACCTACATCTGAGAAATAACTGTAGCTAACTACTAGCCTCAGATACACTCAGTCAAATTTCTCCAATTGGTTAACTGCATCAAACTTCCAGAAAGGAAAGGGTATGTAGAGGAGCTGGGCAATGAAGAGGTGATTTGGTTTATAAACAAAGTTTTAATGTTCAGCTCTTCTATCAAGTGTCATCTGGTGCAGAGAGCGGCAGAAGGGAAAAAGAGAGAATCTCGCCGACTCGCTGGTTATATACAAGCACACAACAAAAGACATGCATAACAAAGGCTGACATCCCTCATTATCTTAATCCCCCCATTGTCTTGGCATTTCCTCTCCTCATCTTGGGAGGTGATGGTAATCCTTCTCCTCGCCTTGGGGGGTGAGGGTGGCTCGTCCGGTTTCCCCCGCCACGTCCGGGAACGTCTTTGTTCTTCACTCGGCGGGTGAGATTCCTTTGTCCTTTCAGAGGTGTGAAGTTCCTTACATATATAATCCCAAACATTTCCACTTGCTCTAACATATGTAGTTATGGAATATATGGTTAATATAGACCACAGGCCCCCCAAACAACTAAGAAAGGACAACAGAACGGTTCACAGTCTAGGATAGCTATTACGACATACTACGTGTTACAGCTGTTGCCACGGAAGAAACTTTCTAGCAGCCATGCTCCTAAGAGAGTTCAGTGGTAAACATAGTAGCATTGTAAAATCATTAGTCAGTCCTAAACTGTTGCAGCACAATTAGCGAATAATTGTGGAGTGGTTGGTGTCAGTCCCTGTGCTGTCTGGGTTTAATTCTTCTCCCAAAACTGCTGTAGGTTGGTTTAGGCATCCTGCTGGGACCTTCTTGTGAGGAATCTGCAGTGTGGGAAGGAGAGAGGTTATTTGTTCCCTGTCTGGGGGCTGGGTCTTTTCTCTTGGGGGGTCTACCTCGTCGAGGTGCTCTCGCCAGCTGTGCAGGTTTGTCTTTCAACAAGAAGGCAGGTTTAAGTCTGTCAATGCTGACTGTTTTTTTTCTATCCCCATAATCAAGCACAAAGTGTTTGTCACCATGTTCCAGCACTCTGAATGGCCCATCGAATGCTGGGCGTAAAGTTGGTTTTAGAGCTTCATGCTTAACAAAAACAAACTCAGCGTTTTTTAAAGTTTGAGGGACAAAAACCCGTGGGAAGGAGTGATGAGCTGGACCGGGGAGAGAGTTCGGTCCGTTGCTGCCTAAAAACCTTGGGACTGGAAGGCGCCCTGGTTCTGGGTTTTCTGGCAGAAATTCACCTGGGAGCCTGAGAGGTTGAGCAAAAACTAATTCTGCGGGAGAGGCGTCTAGATCCTCTTTAGGTGCAGCACGCAACCCCAATAAAACCCAGGGAAGTTTATTTACCCAATTTGTGTCCGTTAGTGAGGCTCTGAGGGCGGCCTTTAAAGACCTGTGAAAACGCTCGCATAACCCATTAGCCTGAGGGTGATAAGCGGTGGTGCGGTGAATTGTTGCTCCTAAGCTGTTGGACATGGCTGACCAGAGCTCTGAGACAAATTGAGGCCCCCTATCGGACGTGATGTCCGATGGGACGCCGAAACGTGCCACCCAGTTTGTCAAAAAAACGCGAGCGACTTCCTCCGCTGTGGTTGCCGCTAGAGGGACTGCCTCTGGCCAGCGCGTGGTGCGGTCTATCATTGTTAACAGGTGTGTGAAACCTTGGGAGGAAGGTAGTGGCCCTACAAGATCGACATGAACGTGGTCGAACCTTCTAGCAGGGATTGGAAAAGGCTCCAGAGGGGCTTTTGTGTGTCTGTGTATTTTGGCGCGTTGACAAGAAATGCAAGTTTTTGCCCATTCTTTTACGTTTTTGCGCAGGCCTGGCCACACAAACTTTTCGGCGACCATTTTAACCGAGGCGCGCACACCTGGGTGCGCGAGGGAGTGAATTGCGTCAAAAATGCGGCGGCGCCATGTAGCTGGCACTAACGGGCGAAGTCGGCCGGTTGAAACATCGCATATTAGGGGGGGCACGCCGTCGCATAAACCCTTTTTCTCCAGCCTTAACCCTGTTGGTCCAGACAGGAGTGCGCGCACGTCCGCGTCACTGTTTTGCTCCTCTGCCATGGCTGCATAATCTATCCCTTCATGGATAGGTGCTGCGTATGTGTCTGAGTTAGTGAAGAGCTCTGCTGCTGAGGCAGTGTAATCTGTCTCCCCGCGCTCTGGTGGTGCCACAGCGCGAGAGAGACAGTCCGCTACTACGTTAAGTTTGCCTGCCACGTGTCAAATATCTGTGGTGAACTCTGAAATCGCAGCTAGCTGTCTTTGTTGCCTGCCTGACCATGGTTCTGAAATTTTAGCCATAGCGAAGGTGAGCGGTTTATGGTCTACAAAAGCCGTGAAACTCCGCCCTTCTAACCAGAACTGGAAGTGGCGGATGGATAAATGAAGCGCCAGCAGCTCTCTGTCAAAAGTGCTGTATTTGCGTTCAGTTTGGTTTAGCGATTTGCTAAAGAATGCTAAAGGTTGCCAGACCCCGTTGACAAGCTGTTCTACAACTGCCCCTATAGCTAGGTCTGAAGCGTCTGTGGTTAGTGCAGTGCGGGCCAAGGGATCTGGATGAACTAACAATGTGGCGTTAGCTAGGGCGTTTTTTTACTTCCGCGAAAGTGCGTTCGCGCTCCGGGGTCCATTCGACCGCGTTGGAAGCTTTCTTTTTTTTTGAGCGCGTCATATAGGGGCTGCATGAGCTGAGCTGCGTGGGGGAGGAAGCGGTTGTAAAAATTAACCATCCCTAAAAATTCCTGTAGCGATTTGACAGTTTGCGGCCGTGGAAAACTTTCTATCACATGAACTTTGTCTGGAAGTGGCACTGCCCCCTTCGGAGAGACTTTGTGTCCTAAAAAATCAATTTGCGACACGCCGAATTTGCATTTGGCTGGATTGATTATTAGCCCGTGCTCTTCTAGCCTCTGAAAAACCGTAGTGAGGTGCTGCTCGTGTTCTACCTCAGACGAGCTGGCTACCAGCATGTCGTCGAGGTAGACGAAAACAAAAGGGAGGTCGCGTAGGACCGCGTCCATCATTCGTTGGAAAGTTTGAGCAGCACCTTTGAGGCCGAAAGGCATTCGCAAGAATTCAAAAAGGCCGAAAGGGGTTATTACCGCTGTTTTAGGAACGTCTTCTGCTCGGACTGGGACTTGGTGATAACCGCGGACTAAGTCTATTTTTGAAAAAATGCGCGCACCCGCTAGATGTAGTGAAAAATCTTGAATGTGAGGGATTGGGTAACGGTCATGCGCTGTAGCGTTGTTTAGTCTGCGGTAATCTCCGCACGGTCTCCAAGAACCGTCGGATTTAGGAACCATGTGAAGTGGTGAGGCCCAGGGGCTCTTCGAGCGTCTAACAATGCCCAATTTTTCAAGAGTTGTAAACTCGTCCCGTGCTATGTTGAGCTTGGCCGCGTCTAAGCGGCGAGCTTTGGCAAAAACGGGAGGTCCCGTTGTGGGAATGAAGTGTTCAACCCCGTGTTTAGCCACAGTGGCTGAGAATTTGGGGGTTGTGAGTGCTGGAAATTGGGTGAGGAGTTGCTCAAACTTACCTCCTGCCGTGGTGACGTTGGCCTGCACAGGTGGTGGAGAAACTCGAGCTGAGCGTGGAATAGAAGCAAAAGACTAGAATAGAAGGCATTAACCAGGCGCCTATTTGCTAGATCCACTAATAACCCATGTGCACACAAAAAATCTGCGCCTAATAAGTTAAAACTCACCGCCGCTACAACAAATGTCCATTTGTAACTGCGGCCGTGGATGAGGAGGTGCAGGCTCTTTTCGCCGAACGTGTCGATGTTAGAGCCGTTGGCTGCCACTGCTCCGTTGCCCCGGGTGCCCATGGCTCGATCTGCGTGGGAGGGCATGACGAAACTCAGCTGAGCTCCTGTGTCAATGAGGAACTGCTTGCCTGTGTGTCCATCAGTCACGTACAACAGCTTGTTTTTCTCGCCGAGAACCGCTGCTGTTAACGGCTCTCGGCTTTGGCGTTTCCCGACATCGTAAACTTGCAGGGGGGAACGCATTTGCGGGCCTTCTCAGCGAAGCGGTGGTGATAATAACAGACGTCGCCCTGTCTGTTACGTTTTGGCCGCGTCGCCGTCACCGTGGCCTGGGTCTGCTCCGTGGGTTGTGGCTCCTCGCGGCTCGGGGCGTCAGCCTTGAGGTCTGCGGATGCTGCTGTGGGTGTCACCTCCTTGCAGGCGTTGACGAGCCGATGAGCTTCGCTGGCCAGTGTGCGGAAATCCTGGTGGGTGTCGCACTTCATGCTGGCGAGTGTCCCCCTCATGTGTGGCGGCAGCGTGCTGAGGAAAATGAACTGGAAGAGGAAGTTGTCATTATCCTCTTCCTTGAGCTGCAACAAATCCTCCATGAGGGCCTTCGGATTGCCCCCTCTGTGGCCGTAGACCGCCAGGATCTTCTCGGCTCTTTCTTCCGCTGATGGGACGTAGTTCGCCACGATGGTCACTTTGAGCGTCTCGTACTTGTCCCTGGCCGGTGGTCGCCAGATCATGCTCCGCACACACTTCGAAGTGGCGGAGTCGAGTTTGGAGATGATATGATAAAACTTAGTATCATCAGCCGTGATGCCCGCCAGTATAAATTGGGCTTCAGCCTGCTGAAACCAAGAGGCGGGGTCCTCTTGCCAGAAGTCTGGCAGCTTGACAGCGACGGCGTTCGTGCACACCATCACTGCTGTGCCCGCCGGGTGAGAGTGCCTTGCCTCGGCTCTCACGGCAGTGCTGGTGCTCGGTTGAGCCCTCTCAACCTCTTCTGCCGGGGGGAACAGCTGTCCGTCTGCTCCCTCGTCTGCGTGGCTGCTGGCGTCTGCCTGAGCCGCCACGGATGAGTCGCTTGTGGAAGAACGCCTCCGGTCCATACTCGCGTCAAGGTCACCAGTGTAGAGGAGCTGGGCAATGAAGAGGCGATTTGGTTTATAAACAAAGTTTTAATGTTCAGCTCTTCTATCAAGTGTCATCTGGTGCAGAGAGCGGCAGAAGGGAAAAAGAGACAGAATCTCGCCGACTCGCTGGTTATATACAAGCACACAACAAAAGACATGCATAACAAAGGCTGACATCCCTCAATATCTTAATCCCCCCATTGTCTTGGTATTTCCTCTCCTCATCTTGGGAGGTGATGGTAATCCTTCTCCTTGCCTTGGGGGGTGAGGGTGGCTCGTCCGGTTTCCCCCGCCACGTCCGGGGACGTCTTTGTTCTTCACTCGGCGGGTGCGATTCCTTTGTCCTTTCAGAGGTGTGAAGTTCCTTACATATGTAATCCCAAACATTTCCACTTGCTCTAACATATGTAGTTATGGAATATATGGTTAATATAGACCACAGGGTATATTAAAACCAAATTAGCCCTTAAACTAATTTCAAAGACCTCTGTAAAATCTAATAAACTTCAATCAACTTACTATTACCAAATAGTATACACAAGACATTCAACACCACTAGCTTGAGCTAATAATCCTAAAACTCCCATCAAAGGAGAAAAACAAGCACAAGGTTTAGAGTTCAATCTCTTAATCTCTATTCTGTAATTTCCCAGTTTTGGGATCAATAAACTACATCCATCTAAAAGAAATCCTTCCACCTCTGAGAGGAATTTTCATTTGCCAACCAGGTATCTAAAGAAAGATCAACAAGAAGATTAAGATCCAAAACCACTCACTTTTATGTTTGCCAAGATGATGGCCCTCCTGTTTATCAGTTTAGCCATCTGCCTAGCAATCACACCCACTGTTACCCAGTCAGAATTGGGCCAAGCCAAAACGAAAGGTCAAAGATCCTTGGTTGGATTCTTAATAACAGCCTTATCATTAGAGCCTCTTGTTAGCCTTAGCATGCCCACTGTTAACTCGGTCAACACCACTAAACCGAAACGCCAGGTTGTCGAACCACAAATGGTTACCAAAATCTTACAAGACACTGTGTTGGTTTTGAATGCTTGCTCCGAAGCTTCAGTCAAACTCAACAAGGTCTTGAACTCTTTGCTCTTTGTGTTAAAGGTTGACTATGCTCACACACAGCCAATGTATATGTTACTCTCAGAAGTAGCTAGAAACATTAGCTTTTCAGTTAATGCTTTAGCAATGAATATGCTCTCTCATCATATCCTTTTTGCAGTAAATCCAAATTTACTTCTCATTGCCATCCAAAGAATGATAACGACATCCTATGCCCACTCAGTTTTTCTGAACAAAAGCCTCAAACACCCTATGATTTGGACATCTGTGGAACCATGGTTTAGTCTAACTAAACAAATTCAATTTGAACCTCCTTGAGTCACCTCAATATTGATTAGTCTGAATCTACCTCAAGTATGAAAGAATTTTATTTTTGCTTTTGACTAAGATTTTTGGATACATGCATGAGTATATACAAATAATCCTTTATACTTTATTTAGATTTTATGCATATTTAAACAGTTTTTGAAATTTTGACTAGATATTTTTCAGCAAACCCAAAACATTTATATCAAGTATGTCGAAACCCACATACTTCTAGTTCACTTTTTTTTTGTACCCAGAATTTTTAAGTCTTTACAGGCTTATACAGAACTTTAGTATATCCTAGACAATTATACAGTGTTTATATTTGGTCATGCCAAAATTATTTTTGAAATTTCCAGAAGTTTTTCAGAAAACCAAATTTAAGGACCTACACTTTGGAATAGATACTGTTTACAAGCTTAAGACTTATCGACATCAGAACTTTAGTTCAGCATTTGGATCAAGCCTCACCAAATTGGAATTTGATGCCTAGGATTGCTATCAACGCTGAATCAACGTCACCATTGATACCAGAGGGGGGAACTGTAGCATCATCTCACTTTGGCTCAGCAATAATTATTCTTCTGCTTAAAGACATTTTTGTTTCACCCAGGAGTAACACAAAGAAATGGATTTTCTTCCCCCAGGCCACAGCTGAAATCCCCCTTCTTTTGTTAAAAACCAACCTAAGGAATGTCCCCAATGTCCGGCTCCACTTTTATTGCCCCCATAAAACATGCAACAGATCCACGACTCAGCTAATTTCCTTAAACTCTGGACATGCTGGATTTAACCAGTGAATTTTAAAGTACATTATTACACACTCAATTCTAAACCTTCTTCTTTTCAGAACTATGAAAAGAAAATGGACTCTGATGTTTTAATGTGGAAAATCCATAATATGTGTGAAATGCATTAATCTGTGATTTTATATATATGCATGTTAATGTTTAAATGAATGTTTATTCCTGCATGTTGATTTAGAAGCACTGCTTATAATTTATACTAATCACTAAAGTTATCTTAGTTTAATACATAAAGGGAAATATTAACTTCCAGTATGTATCAAAGTTTTGCCTCTAAAACCATGTGACTCCAGCAGCCAACCTCTGCATGACAACTCTTCATCCCAAAGAACTCCAAACAATAGACTGTTCATTGGACTAAAAGTTCATCGAGCCCGCCCACGAAGGACGCTCATTGGCTGAGATCCCGGAAGCCCGCGAAGCTCAACGAGACTTAAATAACAGAGGGACCCCTGCTTCTGCCTCTTTTTTCGGCTGCTCTCTCTTTTGCTCCAGATCCTCTTTCCGGCTCCCCCTTTCTCTGATCGTCTCTATTGTCTACACACAGTAAGGAAGAACAAAGGACCGTCTGAACAACGACTTCGACCACGTGTCGCTTTTCTGAACACAGAGCAGATAACTCGTAATTTGTTATGTAACGTTGTATTTTAATGTATTTTTCCTTTTCTCTTAAATGCCTAGGAATTCCTATTTCTTTGAGCTCAATTCTTAATCGGAGTTAAACTCCAATTTTTATTCATCACTTTTTCTTTGTTAAACTTTCTGTAAAACCACCGTTTGTTTAATTTTAAGGTAAACTTTAATCTTGACTTTATATTTTTTTTTTAATTTTCTTGACCAACCACACACCAGAAGCTATAATTTTTATCTAAAGTCCGAAAGTTTTCTTTTCCAATTTGAAATCGGATTAGATATCTTCAATTATTCCCGAAGACCTCTGCAGCCGTTTGTCTACCAGGAAGAAAAACGCAGCTCCCACATCGCGCAGCTGAGGAATCAGCGTGCTTCTGCAGGATTTCAACCATCGAGATCCACCTTACGATCTCATGAATATCATTCATCGTCAAGAGAATATTTGCGGGACAAATATTCTGGGTTTTGCCCCTGAACAACACTTCAAAACTTCATGAGGACGACGACAGAACCATCATCGAACGAGAATCACGTGAGCTGCAAACTTTTAATTCATCTACTGAATTAAACTTCTGAGATTCGGTAATAATTTGTGTATCTAATCAGATGCAAATTAAGAAGCCCTTAACATAATTCTTCTTTTCATTAAAATTCCGTTTTTATTTTCTTAAGATCAATCAAGGACTTTTCATAAAATTAGTAAACTTTCTCCATAAATTTGCGTTTTTTTAATAATCTGTTAACCACTTGCGCTCCGTTGTTCCGTGGGCGGGCAAGTCTCTGCGTCCTATGACGCACGAGGGCGCGCGAGAGCGCGCTCGTGCGCCCTCGTGCGCATGACGCATGATAAGGATATTGATGGTGATGGTGTAGGTGGTGTGCCCTCCAAGCGCCACTGAAAAAAAAATCTGCAAACACAGCCGCGAACAGATTAGTTCATCTGATTGACCTCTCATTCGACTAATAAGAGCCTTGAATTGGGTTTCTGAAACCTTGAGGAGCCAATGAATGAAAATCTAGGAAGGAGGACCCGCCTACTGTGAACGCAGGAGCCAATTGAAGCACAGAAATTCAGGCAGGGTGAAGAGAAATTTACTGTTGCCACAGATGAAAACAAAGGACGCTGCACGAATCTAATACAGACCCAGCAGCATGGAGAACACCCACAAGTGGGACCTGCACTCATTCCAGCAGAATAGACGGAGGCCGACGACAAAAGTCGTAAATCATTCGCCAAAACAGCAATAATGGAATTATGTTGATCGGGATCCACGAGCGGAGCAGCGTCGCGTTCGTCTGACGTGTGGGAAGAGATGTTCGCCACGACTCTGCTGCTTTGAAGAGGTAAGGTGTTATAAGCTAAATTATTATTTATCCCTGAAAACTGTAATCCAAAAATGACTTTTGACCGATCGGTAAATTACAACTGTACTGCGCACGAAGTACGAAGTGCGTGCGCCGCGATAAACGGTTCATTTGCCGTGTTCGGACCGTGAACACCCCCCCCCCCCCCGCTGCAGAAGAGGAGTGGGGGGGGGCGTTCACGGTCCGAACGCCCCACCGGTCCGCGGGGGAAGCATATCAGTCTATTCCATCATGTAGCGATGGCCCTCTTCTGTAGCGGGGGGGGGGCGTTCACGGTCCATTCACGGTTCCCCCCCCCACACACACACATACAGTAGCGAGGGGGGGGGGGCGCTGTGAAAACATGCAAGGAGTGTAATCCGTCTGTAGCGAGGGCCGAAGTCGGTCCTTGGTAGCGGGGGGGGGGAACAACCCCCCGCCCACACACACACACACACAGACACAGCCCTGAGTGTGACCTTTCATTAGAGCCTAAAATGAAGATTCTACATTGAATTATTCAAAAGTTACAGACGTTTTTCCAAACTGTGCCATTTGGCACAATTTGGCACAGTTCCAAAACGCCTGGGAACAGCCTGAGAACAAAGCTGTGTAAAATATTCATTTTTTGTGGTATTGTTACCAAATTTGGATCTCAGCTGGATAACACTTGGTTCTACATTTCTGTTGCATTTTCCAGCCGGATCAGACAGCTGTGTGTTATTTACAAGCATTTGTATCCAAAAAAACACTGTGTCCAATTTTTTTTTCTTCAAGTTCAGTATGTTTAGATGACTGTAACTCAGTGGCCGGAGCACGTAGAGAGATTATGTTTTTTTTGCCAAAAAATTCAAAGTGTTTTCCTTTAAATGAGACCAACCCCATGAAGATGCTGCAAAGGGTTGAATAACAGCTTTCGATTTACTTTGGGCATGTTATTTTTTGGCATTTTTAGGAAAATTGCCCGGAGTGCAAGTGGTTAACTCAAACTGATAGAAATTCATTTCTCAGTTTAACCCTGGTTCCGAAAATATTGACATTGTTAATCTATCATTTACAAGATTGATTTTATGATTAAGGAAATTACTGCAATGTCTGTTAATCATTTCGTTTAATAAATATTTAAAAATGAGAGAAGTTGTTGGGAATTTATTTCATTCTGAGTCTGTTCAAGCCCAGGTATCGAATTCACGGAAAATTTTTGAGACTGATTATTGATTAATTTATTGAGTGATCAAACAGGTATAAAGTGAAATTAAAGATTAAATTCCTTCTTAAAGATAGAAGCTGGTGCCCCTTACGAGTGTTATTAACTTTTCTGATGTATATGAAATGAGATTTGATCTCAGATTCCAATTGTAGCATCATCTCACTTTGGCTCAGCAACAATTATTTTTCTGCTTAAAGACATTTTTGTTTCATCCAGGAATAATGCAAAGAAATGGATTGTCTTCCTCCAGGCCACAGCTGAAATCCCCTTTTGTTAAAACCAGCCTAAGGAATTTCCCCCAATGTCCGGCTTCACTTTATTGCCCCCATAAAACATGCAACAGATCCACACTCAGCTAATTTCCTTAAACTGTGAAAACGCTGGATTTAAACAACTTTAAAGTACATTATTACAAACTCAATTCTAAACCTTCATTCTTTTCAGGACTATGAAAATGCAGATGGACTCTGATGTTTTTTTTGATGTGGAAAATCAATAATATGTGTGAAATGCATTAATCTGTGATTTTATATATATATATATGCATGGTAATGTTAAATGAATGTTTATTCCTGCATGTTGATTTAGAAGCACTGCTTATAAGATACACTAAGGTTAGTTTAGTTATACATAAGTGTGTAACAGTACATTCCAATGTATTTAAAACTGTGTATTCCTGTGGACTGATATCATGTGTCACCAGTCTTCATAGAACCCCAGCTTCTTCATCCTATTGGTCCCTCACAGACAAGGCCTGTTATTGGACTAAAGGTTCATCGAGCCCGCCCACGAAGGACTCTCATTGGCTGAGATTCCGGTCAGGCCGGAATCCCGCGAAACTCAACAGAGCTTATAAAAAGGAGAGAGACTCTTTTCCCAGCCTCTTCCTGCTCCGGATTCTCTCTTTTTCGTCGCTCCTTCTCGTCAGACGCCACTCTCTTCTCGGCTGCTCCCATTGTCTACACACAGCAAGGGAGAACAAAGGACCACATGGCGCTTTTCTGAACACAGCAGATAATTTGTTTATGTAACTTTGTATTTTCTTCTTCTCTTAAATGCCTAGGAATTCCTTTTTCTTTGAGCTCAATTCTTAATCGGAGTCAAACTCCAATTCTTAATTTATCACTTTTTGTTAAACTTTCTGTAAACCGCCGTTTGTTTAATTTTAAGATAAACTTTAATCTTGACTTTATTTTTATAATATTTTTCTTGACCAAGCACCTCCCAAAACTATTTTTATCTAAAGTCCGAAAGTTTCTTTTCTAATTTGAAATCGGATTAGATATCTCTTAATTATTACCGAAGACCTCTTGAAGAAAGACGCAGCTCCCACATAACGTGCAGCTGTAGGATCAACACACAGCTGTCCCACATCACTCTGAAGAGACGTCGGCACCATCTGGCTAAGACCTGTTTCAACTGTGGGTCATGCAGCCCAGAATCCAGCCTCCTTCGACCGCTTGAATCTAAAGGTCGAGCTGTGAACCCTTGAAGTATCTGCTGGCAGATATTTCCCTCACATCCACAAAGTCTTGGGCTGAAAAAGGACGACAGAACTGCCATCACTGAGGATCACGTGAGCTGAAAAAACTTTAATTCATCTGCTGAATTAAACTTGAGGTTCGGTACTAATTTATATATCTAATCAGATGCAAATTAAGAAGCCCTTAACATAACTCTCCTTTTC
This sequence comes from Pholidichthys leucotaenia, assembly GCA_020510985.1. Taxonomy (NCBI): domain Eukaryota; kingdom Metazoa; phylum Chordata; class Actinopteri; order Cichliformes; family Pholidichthyidae; genus Pholidichthys; species Pholidichthys leucotaenia. The sequence goes on along the minus strand of CM035846.1, from coordinate 41,296,528 downwards.
ATTAAAATTCCGTTTTTATTTTCTTAAGATTAATTTAGGACTTTTTCATAATTAGCAAACTTTCTCCATAAATTTGCGTTGTTTTTGATAATCTGTTAACTCAAACTGATAGAAATTCGTTTCTCAGTTTAACCCTGGTTCCGAAAATATTGACATTGTTAATCTATCATTTGCAAGATTGATTTTATGATTAATGAAATTATTTCGATGTCTATTAATCATTTTGTTTAATAAATATTTAAAAATGAGAAGTTGTTGGGAATTTATTTCATTCTGAGTCTGTTTCAAGCCCAGGTATCGAATTCACGGAAAATTTTTGAGACTGATTATTGATTAATTTATTGAGTGATCAAACAGGTATAAAGTGAAATTAAAGATCAAATTGCTTCTTAAAGATAGAAGCTGGTGCCCCTTACGAGTGTTATTAGCTTTTCTGATGTATATGAAATGAGATTTGAGCTCAGATTCCAATACATCAATATAAATTAAATAATTCATACCTGATCATATTTATTATTTATTAATATTCCCATATTTTACGTTACATATATTGGTACCTCGCGTGAAGGCTTGGTTGAACTTGAAACGACTCAGAAGGAAATTAATACATAAGCTTGTGTGTGATTTTGGTCAATTTTAACTCACAAAGGTGGTTCATTGTCTGCAGCCAGTCTATTGTCTGTCTCTGTGTCACGAGGGGGAGGGGGTGAATTCGCCCCCCTGATTACTCCTGATAACTGCTGTGTGTCTGCTGACCAAGGTGGGGGTGAAGACCCCCACTGCACCCTAGTCAGTTTAGTTTTTGTTGTTTAATGCATGCTTAAAAGTGATTACACGCTGAATAATTAAAATAGGCCTGGAAACAAAATAGCGAAGAAATCCTATTTGTTTTCCCCGTTATTTCAACACCCCACAGGCGAAGCAAACCCTTGGGATTTAATTGAATTAACCATTGTATAAACTTGTTGAATAAAGTTTAGGGAGACTGAAGTTTTCCCGCCTTTGGAAAGCAAGGCGTATTTTTATGGACTGAAGCTTGAGCTGAATCCACGTGGCACGTGCACGCTCAGTCGCGCACGCGACCGTCAAGCTGTGCATGAAACTGCGCATGTGTAGATCGGTTCAGCGACGCCATCTTAAGTCTAGGTAGAGTTCCCTGTAGCCACCATTTTGAATAGAGATCCTTGACTCCTTGCGACGTCATTGGGTTTCCTCTTCTGGAAGTGCAGACGAAAACTGCCTCCATCTTGTGGTGAAACATAGGGACTGCAATTTTTATTTAAACTTATAATCTTTAAAGACGATTTATAACCAAAGTAAGTCTTCAAAGTAACTTCAAAGCAATTCATATTAATCGGAATAAACTAAATTTAACACTAATCCAAACTTTTATGCCAAGAATAAAAGGAAAAGGACCTGTTGGCTTCTGAAAGTTTTTTCTCAGTGGTGGAATCCCACTCATTACATAGATACCTATAGCAGGAACATATACAAACACCTCTATTGTATTTAATCACTTATATAACCACATATTATAATCTTTTAAGCTAAAAGCAAACATATTTACACACTTTTAAGCAAAAGTTACAAACTTTGAAGCTATATGTGTGCTTATTTTGCTGTTTTTAAATGTGATATGGTGTGATTCCCTTCTCACAGAAACCCAGTTTTAGCTTAAGGATTCTAATGCTGATGTCTACTCAAGAGTAACATTAAAGTAGGATTAGTCCTGTGCATTTTGACAAATTTACAGACTTATTGAATATTTATAATTTTTCCTCTTTCTCAAATTTAGGAAACCACATCAAGCAATTAACACTTAAGAGAAGCTCTAGGTGTTATTTAAACTCCTTGTGTCATTTCTGATTCATGTTTTCTCTACAGGAAAAGAAAAACATTTAACCAACCAGCATAATTTTCAAATTTTTCCCAGGATTTAAAAGAAAAGTCAAAAAGGTGCAAACATTGATTATTCTGTAAATAAGAAATTTATAGATCACAATCAAGAAAGATCACTATTGGCTTCAATCATAAGAAATCCTAGGACACCAAATATTCAAACAATTCACTTGTTTCTAATTTGTAAATATTTTAAACATTTAATGCTTCAAAGGAAAATAGGCCTTAACAAATAAAACCAAAGGAAAGCCTTAACTTTAAAAGAAAGTGGAAACTTATAATCTTAAATCTTTAAAGCATTTAGCCTCTTTTGCTTTTGGATTTCTTTTGTAAATAAAATCCTCACTTTCAAAGTGACATTTTGCAAAATCCCAAAGCTAGTTATTGATGACAAATTCCAATACTAGACTTGAAAATCAAAGGAAAGAAGTCAATCCACACCATTGAAATTTCAGTTTTGTTTTGCGAAACAAATTCAAACCAATTTCAATTTAACTTTATTTAACAACATAGTTTCAACGAACGAATTATTTGAAGCATCACTACATTTCTAAATAATTTCAAAATTCTATTTCCCATCCTGCAAGCCTACAAGTTGAAACAAATTCTAAAGGAACTTTCAACTATCACAGTTGTAAAATAAAACATTCAAGGTTAAACCTTGTTGAACAAATTTAAGAATAATCAACAAGTTGAATTTTTTTTTAGAAGCTAAATAACAACAACGGTCAAACATGATGAGTCAACAGACAACCAACCAATTTACCAAACTGGATGACCTTCAAACAACATTGGAAGCATGGACTTCTAATTTAATTTCTAGCTTCACAACACGGGTCAAAGAAACGCAGCCCGAAGAATTGGAGCAACTCACTGAAGAACTTTTGAATGAACACACTGAAAAACCACCGGAAGGCAAGGACCTCACCAGTGTGTTAGGTAAGTTTGCGCTAACATTAGTCGCAAGATTAAAGGTAGCCGAGAACGAGCTAGCAAATCAACAAACAACGATCCTATCTCTCCAAGAAGAGAACGAGACCCTGAAAGGAAATTTGGAACAATCTCAAGAGGAGAATGACAAAACTCAAAACCAACTGGATGAAGCATTACAAGATTTGGACCGTGCAGAGTCACAAAAGGAACGGTTGATGCATAACAATGACACGCTTCATCAAGACAACAATGAACTTGAAGATGCCCTTCAAGACACAAAGAAGGAACTCAGAAGAGTTGAAGGTCAACTTGAAAATGTGAAGAAGGATTACAAGGAATGTCAACTGCTCCTAAAGGAAAGACATGAACACTGGGACATCCACCGCGCTCCCTCGCCCGATTCCCGTTTCGAATACGGACGACCGCGTGGACAGCGTGCGTGTGCCCCTTCAGACCGCGACCTTGACAAGATCGCGCGAAATATCACCAAATTTGATCCAGGACCTACGGGTTCACCTGATGCCAAAGTCTATTTACAGGACATTGATTACTACCTGCGTAAGTACCCTGATGCTACGACAGATGATCGCATCTATCTGATCAAACTAACATCTAACAGGTCAGTATCAAAATTCATAGACAGACAGCCGACAAACATCAAAGCAGACTACATGCTGCTCCGCGAAGCCATCGAAAAGGAGTTCTCCGACGACTGCCTACAAGCAGGGCTAACCGCAGCCCTAGCCGTGAAGCAAGGACGCTCAGAGCCAACACAAGCCTACTACCAGAGACTCCTACTTGCATATTTTGGATCTCAGAATACACCAGGGATGGAAGAAGACCACAATTTCAAGACCCTCTTCATCCAAAACCTCCATCCCACTGTGAGTCATTACCTGGGAGTTACAGCTAACCCAAGGTCAAACTCAATAAGTCAGCTGAGAGAGTTTGCACACTATGCGTTCCAAAAACAGCAACAAAGTCGCAACAAGCACGCTGAGCCTGCCACAGTGCTAGCTATTAGCGATGCATCTAATACCTTGAAGTTGGAAGGAGCTCCTCGCTCTACTCCACCTCCTACACCGCGAGTACACCAACAGCCGAAGCATTTTCCCAAGCGACCTCAGCAAGGTCAAAACCAAACTAGGTCCTCTGGATACCACTTTGGACCAACTTTGCGAAAACCCGACTACCGTCGTAAACCATATCCGAGGGATAGGTCACGAGAACACGATACGGACTACCATGATGACAGATACCGATACGAAGACACGCGTAACCGCGACAAATGGTCTCCATCCCATCACAGAAGCTCAGAAGCAGAGACCTATCACAAACCTTGGAAGGAAGAAGAAACTCCTACATTCAGTCGAGAAGCTATTGAAATTGTCCAACACCTCCTAGCAGAGATTCAAAGCAACAAAGAGAATAAAACTGCTAACATTCTAGCCATATCAGCTGTGCCAACTCAAAACAAGCGTTCCAAACGAAGGAAACACAAGAAGAAAATCCCTCATGCAAATGAGGAAGGACTAAAGGACTCAACGCAGTCCAGTGCTGTTATGGCAGCCCAACCACAGGTCACAGACCACTCCTCTAATGACATTTCGCAACTCTGTGTCGAACCACCGGTTCCACAATTCCTATGCGATTTAAACGAGAGGGGGGTGGCACGGAAATTCTACCTCCCACTGACCCTTGAAGACATGGTGTGTCAGGACGCTGTTTTAGACACCGCTGCTGACATCACTCTCATGTCACACACCCTTTTTGACAAACTACGTGTAGCCGCGAACCGCGCTAACAAACATTTGAAACTGGAACCCTGTTCATTAGCTGTGCGACCATATGCGCTCACTAAAACAACCCTGTTGGGCGTATCGCTACTAAACATGTCCATTGGACCCATGACCTTGACACATCCGGTCTACGTGTCCAAACTTGACGCCATTCCATTACTTGTTGGCAAAGACCTACTGAACCGTTTTGAGCCACTGATTGATTTCAAGAACCTCAAACTATGGGCTCAAACGCAACACCCTCACCCATTTGACCCAACAAGAACAACTGAATCACAGTGCTTTGTTCTAAACACTTTGGACACCCCAAGTCTCACACAACTAGCACTGTTGGAACAACTGCAACCGAGTGAAAGCGACCGCCAAGACCAAGGTGAGTACTGTCCACGAGAAGTCAAAAGTCACCTTCAAATACAAGGTCAAGCCAAACACTCAAATGATCTTGAAAACTCAATGGCCGAGCAGAAAACCCCAAACGGCCCTCTTAAAACCCTTGATACCCATGATTCAATGGTGGTGTCACATTTTGAAACCCTCCCACCCGCCCATGAGGCCTGCATGGTCACAAGAGCCGCACCAACCGGCTCTCTAGACCCTCTGAAATCTCAAGTTTTTGCAACAACGAACCCAACTTTTGCAAACGCAAGGCGCACAGTCACTCAACCGTGCAACCGAATGATCCATAAAACCGTCAAACACCGGTTGGATAAAACGGTACATGCGCTACCCGCATCTAAACCCTATGACATACCAAAACTGATACCACTTCATGCGACACAATCTTCTCTGCAGCTATGCAATGACACTCCTGTTCATGCTTCCGATGAACCATCATCGCCACCGCTCAGAGTTCCTCGAAACCAGAGGGGGGTGATGACTGCCAATGCCTATAACATTCCAGCTGCAGAGCACAAAAGCATCAAAACGACATACAAAGCTCCCAAGGCTGTATTTCAAAACCATTCGGACCGACTCGCTAAACAACAGAAAGCGTACAACAATCAAAAACTCGCATGACAAACTGCGAAGGGGGGACAAGATCTTCCACCCCACATTCGTACCGCAGACACCTGAAATAAATTTACAGGAAAGGAAAATCACTCCTAAATTCCTGCCCGAGTGGATGAATCCACACATTGTCAACAACAAACTTTGGCCACTCAAGAGCCAAATCCAGGACCCAATTTTCAAATGGGCTCACCAAAATCAGTGTAACCTTTACCAAAACCCCATGGGACTTGTCGGGTACAACACTGTCAAAGTAAGTCCATAGATAAGATTAAAATCAAACCTACATCTGAGAAATAACTGTAGCTAACTACTAGCCTCAGGTACACTCAGTCAAATTTCTCCAATCAGTTAACTGCATCAAAACTTCCAGAAAGGAAAGGGTATATTAAAACCAAATTAGCCCTTAAACTAATTTCAAAGACCTCTGTAAAATCTAATAAACTTCAATCAACTTACTATTACCAAATAGTATACACAAGACATTCAACACCATTAGCTTGAGCTAACAATCTTAAAACTCCCATCAAAGGTGAAAAACAAGCACAAGGTTTAGAGTTCAATCTCTTAAGCTCTATTCTGTAATTTCCCAGTTTTGGGATCAATAAAGTACATCCATCTAAAAGAAATCATTCCACCTCTAAGAGGAATTTTCATTTGCCAACCAGGTATCTAAAGAAAGATCAACAAGAAGATTAAGATCCAAAACCACTCACTTTTGTTTGCCAAGATGATGGCCCTCCTGTTTATCAGTTTAGCCATCTGCCTAGCAATCACACCCACTGTTACCCAGTCAGAATTGGGCCAAGCCAAAACAAAAGGTCAAAGATCCTCGGATGGATTCTTAATAACAGCCTCATCGTTAGAGCCTCTAGTTAACCTTAGCATGCCCACTGTTAACTCGGTCAACACCGCTAAACCGAAACGCCAGGTTGTCAAACCACAAATGGTTACCAAAATCTTACAAGACACTGTGTTGGTTTTGAATGCTTGCTCCGAAGCTTCAATCAAACTCAACAAGGTCTTGAACTCTTTGCTCTTTGTGTTAAAGGTTGACTATACTCACACACAGCCAATGTCTGTTACCCTCAGAAGTAGCTAGAAACATTAGCTTTTCAGTTAACGCTTTAGCAATGAATATGCTTTCTCATCATATCCTTTTTGCAGTAAATCCAAATTTACTTCTCATTGCCATCCAAAGAATGATAACGACATGCTATGCCCACTCAGTTTTTCTGAACAAAAGCCTCAAACACCCTATGATTTGGACATCTATGGAACCATGGTTTAGTCTAACTAAACAAATTCAATTTGAACCTCCTTGAGTCACCTCAATATTGATTAGTCTGAATCTACCTCAAATATGAAAGAATTTTATTTTTGCTTTTGACTAAGATTTTTGGATACATGCATGTGTATATACAAATAATCCTTTATACTTTATTTAGATTTTATGCACATTTAAACTGTTTTTGAAATTTTTACTAGATATTTTTTTCAGCAAACCCAAAACATTTATATCAAGTATGTCAAAACCCACATACTTCTAGTTCACTTTTTTTTTTTTTTTGTACCCAGAATTTTTAAGTCTTTACAGGCTTATACAGAACTTTAGTATATCCTAGACAATTATGCAATGTTTATATTTGGTCACGCCAAAATTATTTTTTCGAAATTTCCAGAAGTTTTTCAGAAAACCAAATTTAAGGACCTACACTTTGGAATAGATACTGTTTACAAGCTTAAGACTTACCGACATCAGAACTTTAGTTCAGCATTTGGATCAAGCCTCGCCAAATTGGGATTTGATGCCTAGGATTGCTATCAACGCTGAATCAACGTCACCATTGATACCAGAGGGGGGACTGTAGCATCATCTCACTTTGGCTCAGCAACAATTATTTTTCTGCTTAAAGACATTTTTGTTTCATCCAGGAATAATGCAAAGAAATGGATTGTCTTCCTCCAGGCCACAGCTGAAATCCCCTTTTGTTAAAACCAGCCTAAGGAATTTCCCCCAATGTCCGGCTTCACTTTATTGCCCCCATAAAACATGCAACAGATCCACACTCAGCTAATTTCCTTAAACTGTGAAAACGCTGGATTTAAACAACTTTAAAGTACATTATTACAAACTCAATTCTAAACCTTCATTCTTTTCAGGACTATGAAAATGCAGATGGACTCTGATGTTTTTTTTGATGTGGAAAATCAATAATATGTGTGAAATGCATTAATCTGTGATTTTATATATATATGCATGGTAATGTTAAATGAATGTTTATTCCTGCATGTTGATTTAGAAGCACTGCTTATAAGATACACTAAGGTTAGTTTAGTTATACATAAGTGTGTAACAGTACATTCCAATGTATTTAAAACTGTGTATTCCTGTGGACTGATATCATGTGTCACCAGTCTTCATAGAACCTCAGCTTCTTCATCCTATTGGTCCCTCACAGACAAGGCCTGTTATTGGACTAAAGGTTCATCGAGCCCGCCCACGAAGGACTCTCATTGGCTGAGATTCCGGTCAGGCCGGAATCCCGCGAAACTCAACAGAGCTTATAAAAAGGAGAGAGACTCTTTTCCCAGCCTCTTCCTGCTCCGGATTCTCTCTTTTTCGTCGCTCCTTCTCGTCAGACGCCACTCTCTTCTCGGCTGCTCCCATTGTCTACACACAGCAAGGGAGAACAAAGGACCACATGGCGCTTTTCTGAACACAGCAGATAATTTGTTTATGTAACTTTGTATTTTCTTCTTCTCTTAAATGCCTAGGAATTCCTTTTTCTTTGAGCTCAATTCTTAATCGGAGTCAAACTCCAATTCTTAATTTATCACTTTTTGTTAAACTTTCTGTAAACCGCCGTTTGTTTAATTTTAAGATAAACTTTAATCTTGACTTTATTTTTATAATATTTTTCTTGACCAAGCACCTCCCAAAACTATTTTTATCTAAAGTCCGAAAGTTTCTTTTCTAATTTGAAATCGGATTAGATATCTCTTAATTATTACCGAAGACCTCTTGAAGAAAGACGCAGCTCCCACATAACGTGCAGCTGTAGGATCAACACACAGCTGTCCCACATCACTCTGAAGAGACGTCGGCACCATCTGGCTAAGACCTGTTTCAACTGTGGGTCATGCAGCCCAGAATCCAGCCTCCTTCGACCGCTTGAATCTAAAGGTCGAGCTGTGAACCCTTGAAGTATCTGCTGGCAGATATTTCCCTCACATCCACAAAGTCTTGGGCTGAAAAAGGACGACAGAACTGCCATCACTGAGGATCACGTGAGCTGAAAAAACTTTAATTCATCTGCTGAATTAAACTTGAGGTTCGGTACTAATTTATATATCTAATCAGATGCAAATTAAGAAGCCCTTAACATAACTCTCCTTTTCATTAAAATTCCGTTTTTATTTTCTTAAGATTAATTTAGGACTTTTTCATAATTAGCAAACTTTCTCCATAAATTTGCGTTGTTTTTGATAATCTGTTAACTCAAACTGATAGAAATTCGTTTCTCAGTTTAACCCTGGTTCCGAAAATATTGACATTGTTAATCTATCATTTGCAAGATTGATTTTATGATTAATGAAATTATTTCGATGTCTATTAATCATTTTGTTTAATAAATATTTAAAAATGAGAAGTTGTTGGGAATTTATTTCATTCTGAGTCTGTTTCAAGCCCAGGTATCGAATTCACGGAAAATTTTTGAGACTGATTATTGATTAATTTATTGAGTGATCAAACAGGTATAAAGTGAAATTAAAGATCAAATTGCTTCTTAAAGATAGAAGCTGGTGCCCCTTACGAGTGTTATTAGCTTTTCTGATGTATATGAAATGAGATTTGAGCTCAGATTCCAATACATCAATATAAATTAAATAATTCATACCTGATCATATTTATTATTTATTAATATTCCCATATTTTACGTTACACAATACATCAATATAAATTAAATAATTCATACCTAATCATATTTATTATTTATTAATATTTCCATTTTATGCTACAGTGCGTAGTAAGTCATGTGGCGATGGACGATGTCTGTCCTCTGTAGCGGGGGGTGGGGGGGGAGTTGTTATCCTCTACATTGCAGATATTTTAGTATAATTTTTAGTGCACTATAGATTATTTTTCTTGAAAAAAAAAAAGCCACACATTTTTTGCGTGGCATGCTTCTTTGTGTGTGGGGGCTTGTTTGTTCATTCATTCATGAATGAATGAATAAACAACCCCCCCCCCCACACACACACACACACACAGCCCTGAGTGTCACCTTTCATTAGAGCCCAAGATCAAGCTTCTATATTGAATCATTCAAAAGTTATAGACGTTTTTCCAAACTGTGCCATTTGGCACAATTTGGCACAGTTCAAAAATGCCTGGGAGCAACCTAAGAAAAAAGCTGTGTAATATATTCATTTTTTGTGGTATTGTTACAAAATTTTGACCTCAGCTGGATAACACTTGGTTCTACATTTCTGTTGCATTTTCCATCCCAGATCTGACAGCTGTGTGTTATTTGCAGGCATTTATATCCAAAAAAACACCCAGGTGAAATTTATTTTCTTCAAGTTCAGTATGTTTAGATGACTGTTACTCAGTGGCAGGAACACTTAGAGAGATTATGACTGTTTTGCCAAAAAATTCAAAGTGTTTTCTTTTAAATGAGACCAACCCCATGAAGATGCTGCAAAGGGTTGAAGAACAGCTTTTGATTTACTTTGGGTACGTTATTTTTTGGCGTTTTTAGGGAAATTGACCAGAGTGCAAGGGGTTAAATTGTCCAAGCTTTGTACATGATTTTAATTCAGGTCCAAAAGCGTCCCACAGTCTGACTCCTTGCACTGAAACACAGTGTTGCTTGGTAGTAGTTCTCACTGAAGGTTTTTGAAATATACATGTTCCTCTGAAATTATGTTGTTATTTGGAACAACTTTTGGATATTTGCGGGCAGCGATAGATTCTTAGCTTTAAACATTATTACTGCAGTTTTAAAGGCAACCAGATCTTTCAACCTGAGAGCTTTTAATTTAAGAAAAAGTGGGTTTGTTGGTTCCCTGTAAGCACCTTTGTTTATTATTCTAATAGCTCTCTTCTGAAGCATAACGACTGGATATATGTTTTATATGCGTTTCCCCATACTTCAGTACAATATGTCATGTATGGGTATTGGTATCCTCTCTGAAGAGCTGGAGCAGGTGGCTGGGGAGAGGGAAGTCTGGGCTTCTCTGCTTGAACTGCTGCCTCTGCGACCCGGACCTCCGGAAAAGTGGTAGAAGATGGATGGATGGATGTCGATGTATGGGAGTACTAATGAATGATACAAAGTCTATAGAGTGGGTTGATTCAGCAAATATTTCACTCTGTGCAGTATTGCGATTGACTTGCATATTTTACCTTTAATATAATTAATGTGACTTCCAACACAGTTTTTTATTGATTATTATGCCAAGGATTTTAATTTTGGATACCCTTTCAATCTCTACACCATTTACACTGAGTTGTTGTGATGGTGTGAAATAATGTTATCAGTAAAAGTTTAGCCACCGCTGTGTCGCCCTGGTTTCAAGTGTGGGCGGTGTTTTGTGCTTGTATTGCTAAAATATAAAAGGAAGCAATTCAATTCAATTCAATTCAACTTTATTTATATAGCGCCATTTCACAACAACAGTCATCTCATAGCACTATCAACTGTAGGGAGGACCCCCACAGTTGCAGAAAGACCCCAGCAATCAGGCGATCCCCTGTGAGCAAGCACTTGGCGACGGTGGAGAGGAAAAACTCCCTTTTAACAGGAAGAAACCTCCAGCAGAACCAGGCTCAGGGAGGGGCAGTCATCTGCTGCGACTGGCTGGGGGGTGAGGGGATAGAGAAGAAGAAAAGAACAGACATGTAGAGAGCAAACAGCACGATGGGGACTCAATCTATGGGAGAGAACAAACAAATGTTAATGACCAGCAAAAAAAAAATATTTCATAGAGAGTGAGGAAAGGAGTGAGGCCCAGTGCATTACTGGAGGTCCCCCGGCTGACTAAACCTATTAGCAGCATAACTAAGGGAGGGTTCAGAAAACACATGATCCCTCCCTAATTGTAGGCTATATCAAAAAGGTAGGTTTTAGCCCTATTCTTAAAAACAGAGATCGAGTCTGACACCCGAATAAATAAGCACTACAATGGGTCTCAAATATTTGTAATGTGTTCTATTACTGACTGAGATTAAAGATGAGATTAAAGATGAAATACTATAGACTACACATATAAACTAAATTCTAATGGTGACTGAACAACTCCCATTCCCCAAAGTGCAAGATACACTATTATGACTATAACTCATAAAGGATCACAGAAGTGATCTGATAAAAATGAATAAACAAGCAGTTTATTTTATGGTGGTTACTATTGGATGTGCCATTCATTTTCAATTACTCTGTAATTAATATTCACACAAATAAATCTCAATTCAGTCCCTTTCATATTAAGTGGAAATTGTGCTACTTTAAATTTGGCACTTCACCTAAACTTTAACTTAAAGCGAGGTAGTCGGATCCAGGAAAAAAAATGCTTTTTTTGCGTGCATGGAAAGAAAATCCTACAGACACATATAGCGTGATTGTCTGCGAGTGTGAATGACCTGTTCCACGAGCAAATGTACGTTTTTTGGTCCGTGGCTGTTTACATCGGCCAGAATACTTTGTGTGCCGATGGGCCGTAGGGATCCCGTATTTTACATCCGGAAAAAACAGTGAAACGGGAACAGCAGGAAGAGCCATAGTATCGTCGTCTAATTGTTTTATAACACATTTCACAACTAATAATAGTAACATTTCCACAAAAAATGTGCTATATTAACAACACGCTCGCATTTTGCACACGGCTCGCTCTCCGGCGGCGGCCCCGAGAACTAAACAAATGCAGGGACGCTTGAATTCTTTCCTCCTGAAAATATCATTTTTGAATATTAATTACAGCTAAACGGGAGCAGTTTCGATGCCGACATTTCACATACAAATCCTAATATATGTGTTCTATAAACCATCGGCTTTTGCGTATCCGACTACCTCGCTTTAAAAAGCAAAAGATTTGACTATAAATATTATGTGTTGTTTACCTGTCACAATACATTGGTGTCAAAACGTCGCCATTCCGAGCAGATCCTGTTTGGACTCTACAATGAAATACACACAAATTAAGTACATGCACAGCACGAAAGTGCAACATGTAAAAAAAAAAACAACAAAAAAAACAAACAAACACCTTTTTAACCAGGATTACAACTAGCTTATTTCATCAGATATTGTCAACACAAGAAAGCAACATACAAGGACGGACGTAGCATTGCGCTAGGTCATCGTTTAAACACGATTAAGTTTTCGTCTGTCCTAAGTGAACTTTCCACTGTTGGAAAAAATAACGTAAAACATGAATATCACATCACTCACCGTCCTGTATATCACAATATCACGGCTTCAACTGCTGAAGTTGGGTGCGTCGCGGCCGTACATTCAATTCAATTCGGGTGGCTGGGTCTAAATCCCGGTGCGTCTCCATCTATTTTGTGGTGCGTCTGCTTGTGCTCCCCACTGCAAGCTCCGTCTGCTTCCCTCTGCATTCTCTCATCAGCCGAAATGCACAGGAAACTCTGCTGGACCGCTGTGTTAGATTTCTGCTGATTTCTGTTAAGCCATTCTATCGTTGTTGTTTATAATATCACTTGTCCGCGGGTCACTGACGAAAAATTGCAGATGGCGGCCAGCAAGCGATTCTCGAAAGTCAGCGTAACGCCCACTCATATGACGCTACGCCCAGACCAATGAATGGCTAGCAGTGGCGTGACGAAACCGTGCCGGTACCCTTCAGACCTACTCTCGATTGGTGCCGATAAAAGTGCAACAGTTCCGAAATAACAGAACTGTTAGGCCATTGGGTGCCGAATGGAAAAGCGGACAAAGGGGGCCGAACCGTGCGAAACGAGGCCAAACTGGGCCAAGTGGAAAAGCGCCTTTAGTGAGGTGTGCTGACTGCCCCGCAGGCTCGGACAGGAAGACACAACACAGGTGCCATGTCTGCCGTCGACCGGTGTGTCCACGCCATTACTACCCTGCGTGTACTGACTGCTTGTAAGGAATAGCTAAGTAAAAGTGGTCCTGGAATTTGCATGCTATCCTTATTTAGTGCAGTGGTTATGAATAAATATCACAAAGTGGTGATTTCAAAGGGAATTCATATGGTGAAAACAATATATTAACAAATTATATATTAACTTCTGGTTCCGGCGCCACACGAGTTGGCTGCCTTTTGCAATAGCGGCTCAATTCTGAGTCTTTTTATCTTCCTTCTTCTTTCTGATCCGGTGATGGCTTTCTGATCCGGCACACCTTTCACTCTATGTGTATCACGGACACACAGATCGCCCCGGGGGTCTCCCGAGTCGGCGGACGGAGCCTCCGTTTACAGCGGGAGACGATGCAGCGGGGAGGAGCTAGCTAGCACTCGTCCGCCACCCGGTGCTAACGGAGAGGCTCGACATACCGGGAGAACTGAAGTGGGAGCGACGCGGGTGCCGGGCTGGAGTTTGGGCGGCGTGCAGGAAATATAAGACAGAATAATAAAGAGTGATGGCAAGAACCAAGCAGACCGCCTATAAATCTACTGGAGGAAAAGCTCCCAGGAAGCAGCTGGCCACCAAGGCTGCTCGAAAAGGCGCTCCGGCCGCCGGCGGAGTGAGGAGGCCTCACCATTGCAGGGGCTCTGAGAGAGATCCGTCGCTGCCGGAGGTCCACGGAGCTGCTCATCCGTGGGCTGCCCTTCCAACGCCTGGTGAGGGAGATCGCTCAGGACTTCAGGACCGACCTGCGCTTCCAGAGCTCCGCCATCATGGCTCTGCAGGAGGCCAGCGAGGCCTACCTGGTGGGTCTCTTCGAGGACACCAACCTGTGCGCCATCCACGCCAAGAGGGTCACCATCATGCCCAAAGACATTCAGCTGGCCCGCCGCATCCGCGGAGAGAGAGCTTAGACTTTCTGCTGCACATCCACCAACCACAATGCTCCGCACTGTGTGTCTATATATATATACAGTATATGTACAGTGATCCCTCACTTATCGCAGTTAATGGGTTCCAGAACCGACCGCGAAAAGTGAAAAACCGCGAAGTAGCGTCACCCCTAATGACGTCACCCATAAATAACACGTACGTTCATTCTCTCACTCTCTCTCTCATATGATACGTGTGTGTGTGTGTGTGTGTGTGTGTGTGTAAGTGTACATACATACGTAGATGTAAATAAAGTGTACATAAATATGTTTTTAGAACTCTTATTTTTATAACAAGATACGTAACTCAAGATGAAGATGATTTACTGCACAGGTTAATGAGAGCTTTACTGCTCCTCAGGTGACGCCTCATCGTCAGGTGCTAGAGGCGCAGAATCGTCGAGGGCAGCTGCAGGAGGCGGCGTAGTGGCTCGACGGGAAGAGTATTTCGCACAAAAAGGCACAAGAGAACAGCGAAAAGTTCCATGCGGCGAGACTAGCGATAAAGAACAATGAATGCGGTCTTCCTTCGCTGGGTATGGGCGCTCTGCAGGGAGAGAAGCTGGGTAAAACGTCTCGGCCAATCAGCTTGTGAGGTAAAACGTCTCGGCCAATCAGCTTGCGAGATTCCCGAGCAGTGAAGAGGTGGGCGGAGAGGAGTGGAGCGGTGGTCAGAGAGGTGGATTTTGAGTTGTGCGGCTCTCCGTGTTGATACCTGATGTTCTAATGTAGTCTCCCTGCCTTCTGCTAGCGCCCGCCCATTTTTTCTCATTTTGAATTTTTGATGAATATTTCTGAAAAATCCGCAATGCACTGAGGGCGCGAAAGGTGAAGCGCGAAGTAGCGAGGGATCACTGTATATATACAGTATATATATATATATATATATACAGTATATACTGTATATGTACATATGTATACTAGCTGCTCTTGTTTTTTCTTGCCTTCTGATTATTGCTCTGAGTGTTGCTATCCCTGTGCTGTTGCAATCCTGGAATTTCCCCAATGTGGGACTAATAAAGGCTTATCTTATCTTATCTTATATTTTAGTCAATTGGTCATTTTTACCCACTCAAAAAATACAATTTTTTGTTCCTCTCTCCTGCAGCTGTTCGCGTGTCAAGGAGTCTGTGCCTTCACCAGGGAAGTCTCACATGTCCCAGGAATGGGTGGACCAAAGACCAAGTTTCCAGTATCATTTTTTTTTTTAGGAATTTTTTGTTCATGAATTCCTAATTTTTCAGTAATTTTGGAGCATTTTATGGGGGTCCTCCTATGACATTTTTTTTCATTTTGTTACACATGCCACAGTTGAAAATAAAAGAAAACCACTCTAATTTATCATGTGTTGTCATATTTTGATCTATTCTTTTATGACAAGTACTTTTTGTTGGATATAATATATCGGGTAACAATTACCCGGCGAAAGTGATGGGGTTACTTTTTATAGTGAAAGTGTTCTAGGGTTAAGACTGGTTGTCTTGGAAACACCAGTGTGAGAGTCACCAATCAGTTTTTTTTTTTTTTTGGCTGAAAAAAAAGGAAAAAACGTTTTTCTTGGTCTGGAAAATAAAGCTTTGTTTTGTGGAGTCTCCAATCTGAGTCTGCCTACTCTCTGCCTACAACATATATTTTGGCGAGTCAGCCGAGGAGAAAAAGTTCTGGAAGACTGCATTTAGTGTGGAAAGGAGGGCTTTTCTCCAGAGACGAACCAAGGGTAAAATAACGGCAGACCGAAAACCAACTGTAACAGACAGCAACGGCAAATTTAAGATGGACTTGGAAATTCTTCTGGACAGAGCCACAACCCAGCTGTACCAGTTAAGCTGGGATCAGATTGTAAGGGTCTGTAAGTACCTAAAATGCATAGAGGATGAGGAAGAGGTGGCTAATAAAAGCCGGAGAGCACTGATAAAATTGGCAGAAATGAGGTTGGATGACATTGAGCAGAACATGGAGACAGATGCCGCAATTTCCATTATTCAAGAACTGTTAATGTTTATTAGTGGCACAACAGAAGGACTATCCCAAAGGGAAGAACGTACAGCGATGGAAGAAGAATATGTCAAACTAATGCAGTCCTGCAACCACATAGATGAAATAAGAATGCTTGGCATCAAGTTAAACATGTCAGATGTGACACCCTCAAGTACAGTCCATAATCTGCCTCTCACCAAACTGCCAGTAGTCACCATTCGGAGGGAGTTCCGTATCTGTGGCCAAAGTGGTGAAGGCGGTCAGCGTGACAAGTTGTCATATACCAATTTAATGCACTAGATTGAAAGCGGGCTCCACAAGGGACATGGTGAGTCAGAAGTCATCGAGGCCGTGATAAGAGCCATAAGCCCAGGTTTAAAGCTCCGGGATATGCTTGAGATAAAGGCTGATTTGACTCTACCTAAGTTAAAGACTATTTTAAAAGGACATTACAAAGAAGATGACACATCAGACGTGTACCAAAAACTGATTAGCATTTCTCAAGACCAAAAAGAGTCTGCTCAAGATTTTCTGTTTAGAGCCATGGAACTGAAGGACAGACTGCTTTTTGCATCCAAGATGAATGAGTCTGAGGAGCACTATAGTGCAGACCTGACAAAGAAGAAGTTTCTGAGATCTGTTGGCACAGGGCTGCTTAATGACAATATAAAATTCCAGATCAAGCCCTATCTTGATAATCCTGATGTTACAGATGAGGCCCTAATTGAAAAACTGAATGAAGCCGCTAACCTGGAGACCGCTTGACTCAACAAGCTCAAAAAGAATACAAAGACACCGAGAGTGGCGGAGCTGCAGACAATCAGTGATACTTGGAGCGGCTCACAGAGTACTTCACCTACTCCGAGTGCACAGCCAAAGGAGAACAAGGAAACCCCTAAGGAAAGATCAAAGTCAGTAGCAGCTTCACCTGACAATGGGGTGCATAATCTGATGAGAGAACTTCAGGTAGAGGTAGCAGAAATTAAACAAATAGTGCTTGCCTCAATGAACTCTGCTAAAGTGCAGAACCTAAAGCAAAACCCAGAGAAAAGAGAGACATGCAGGAGAGGCTGCAAGATGTGCCTGGAAAAAGGAGAAGGAGGAACTTGCAGTCACTGTTTCAAGTGCAGTCAACTGGGTCACATATCCAGAGGATGCAGAGCTCCACGTTGGCCACAGGAAAACTTCGGAGGGTTGCTGCAGAGGGACCAGCAGTAACCCAACAGCAACAACCTTCAGAGTCCCGCCGATGCCACTACTGCTTGAAAAAGGAGTGCAGGAACAGAACATTGCAAAAATGTACAGGTTGTTCAGCAGGAGTATGCTGCTCAAAAGGTTGCCAGAAGCGCCACTGGGATGAGCACAAACTGCTTTGTAGGTCAGCCTGTTTAGTTGAACAACACTTAGCGGTAAAAAAAAACGCAACAAAGTAAGTCACCAGAAATAAAGTCAGTTATCTCTCAGAAAAACAGGGAAAGAGGCTTATCCAACTAATAAGAAAGCGCAAAATGGTGGCATGCACCTTTGATAATGTACCAGTAACAGCCCTGTGGGATACAGGCGCTCAGGCAGCAGTAATTAATGATAAGTGGCGAGCTGAGCATTTACCCAATAGCACTATCAGGGCCTTAGATGAACTTTTAGGGCCATTTTCACTTAATGGGGTTGCTGCAAACCACACCGAAATTCCATTTATGGGGTGGATACCAGTAGATTTTAAACTTGGTAGACCAGACAACCACAACACTGGTCTACTGGTGCCTGTATTGGTCTCTAGTGATCTCAAAGTAGCTGAAGATCCCATCATTGGTTTTAATGTCATAGAGGAAGTGGTTAATGAAAAGCTACAGCAACAACAAAATAACGCAAGTATTGACAGTGCTGCAGATGTCATAAGTAGTGCGTTCAACATAGACTCCTGCACTGCAAAAACATTTACGGTGGGGTAAAAAGTATTTAGTCAGCCACCAATTGTGCATGTTCTCCCACTTAAAAGATGAGAGAGGTCTCCAATTTTCATCATAGGTATACCTCAACTATGAGAGACAAAATGAGGGGGAAAAAAATCCAGAAAATCTCACTGTCTGATTTTTAAAGAATTTATTTGCAAATTATGGTGAAAAATAAGTATTTGGTCAATAACAAAAGTTCATCTCAATAAGATAAGATAAGATAAGATAAGATAAGCCTTTATTAGTCCCACAATGGGGAAATTCCAGGATTGCAACAGCACAGGGATAGCAACACTCAGAGCAACAATCAGAAGGCAAGAAAAAAAACAAGAGCAGCTAGTATACATATGTACATATTAATGTATACACACACACACACACACATATATATATATATATATATATATATATATATATATATATACAGTGGGGGAAAAAGTATTTAGTCAGCCACCAATTGTGCAAGTTCTCCCACTTAAAAGATGAGAGAGGTCTCCAATTTTCATCATAGGTATACCTCAACTATGAGAGACAAAACGAGAAAAAAAAAAATCCAGAAAATCACATTGAAAGATTTTTAATGAATTAATTGGTAAATTCCTTGGTAAAATAAGTATTTGGTCAATAACAAAAGTCCATCTCCATACTTTGTTATATACCCTTTGTTGGCAATGACAGAGGTCAAACGTTTTCTGTAAGTCTTCACAAGGTTTTCACACACTGTTGCTGGTATTTTGGCCCATTCCTCCATGCAGATCACCTCTAGAGCAGTGATGTTTTGGGGCTGTCGCTGGGCAACACGGACTTTCAACTCCCTCCAAAGATTTTCTATGGGGTTGAGATCTGGAGACTGGCAAGGCCACTCCATGACCTTGAAATGCTTCTTACGAAGCCACTCCTTCGTTGCCCGGGCAGTGTGTTTGGGATCATTGTCATGCTGAAAGACCCAGCCACATTTCATCTTGAATGCCCTTGCTCATGGAAGGAGGTTTTCACTCAAAATCTCACGATACATGGCCCCATTCATTCTTTCCTTTACACTGATCAGTCATCCTGGTCCCTTTGCAGAAAAACAGCCCCAAAGTATGATGTTTCCACCCCCATGCTTCACAGTAGGTATGGTGTTCTTTCTCCTCCAAACACGACAAGTTTAGTTTTTACACAAAAGTTCTATTTTGGTTTCATCTGACCATATGACATTCTCCCAATCCTCTTCTGGATCATCCAAATGCTCTCTAGCAAACTTCAGACGGGCCTGGACAAGTACTGGCTTAAGCAGGGGGACACGTCTGGCACTGCAAGATTTGAGTCCCTGGCGGCGTAGTGTGTTACTGATGGTAGCCTTTGTTACTTTGGTCCCAGCTCTCTGCAGGTCATTCACTAGGTCCCCCCGTGTGGTTCTGTGATTTTTGCTCACCGTTCTCGTGATCATTTTGACCTCACGGGGTGAGATCTTGCGTGGAGCCCCAGATCGAGGGAGATTATCAGTGGTCTTGTATGTCTTCCATTTTCTAATAATTGCTCCCACAGTTGATTTCTTCACACCAAGCTGCTTACCTATTGCAGATTCAGTCTTCCCAGCCTGGTGCAGGTCTACAATTTTGTTTCTGTTGTCCTTTGACAGCTCTTTGGGCTTGGCCGTAGTGGAGTTTGGAGTCTGACTGTTTGAGGTTGTGGAAAGGTGTCTTTTATACTGATAATGAGTTCAAACAGGTGCCATTAATACAGGTAATGAGTGGAGGACAGAGAAGCCTCTTAAAGAAGAAGTTACAGGTCTGTGAGAGCCAGAAATCTTGCTTGTTTGTAGGTGACCAAATACTTATTTTACCAAGGAATTTATCAATTAATTCATTTAAAATCCTTCAATGTGATTTTCTGGATTTTTTTTTTCTCATTTTGTCTCTCATAGTTGAGGTATACCTATGATGAAAATTGGAGACCTCTCTCTTCTTTTAAGTGGGAGAACTTGCACAATTGGTGGCTGACTAAATACTTTTTTCCCCCACTATATATATATCACTATATATATATATATACATATACTGTATATATATATATATATATATATATATATATAGACACACACAGTGCAGAGCATTGTGGTTGGTGGATGTGCAGCAGAAAGTCTTAGTTCTCTCTCCGCGGATGCAGTGGGCCAGCTGGATGTCTTTGGGCATGATGGTGACCCTCTTGGGTGGCGCACAGGTTGGTGTCCTCGAAGAGACCCACCAGGTAGGCCTCGCTGGCCTCCTGCAGAGCCATGACGGCAGAGCTCTGGAAGCGCAGGTCGGTCTTGAAGTACTGAGCGATCTCCCTCACCAGGCGCTGGAAGGGCAGCTTACGGATGAGCAGCTCCGTGGATTTCTGGTAGCGACAGATCTCTCTCAGAGCCACGGTACCGGGCCTGTAACGGTGAGGCTTCTTCACTCCGCCGGTGGCCGGAGCGCTTTTTCGAGCAGCCTTGGTGGCCAGCTGCTTCCTGGGGGCTTTTCCTCCAGTAGATTTACGGGCGGTCTGCTTGGTTCTTGCCACCGCTCTTTATTATTCTGTCTTATATTTCCTGCACGCCACCTAAACTCCAGCCCGGCACTCGCGTCGTTTTCGCTTCAGTTCTCCCGGTATGTCGAGTTTCTCCGTTAGCACCGGGTGGCGGTTGAGTGCTAGCTAGCTCTTCCCTGCTGTATCGTCTCCTGCTGTAAACAGAGGCTCCGTCCGCCAACTCGGGAGACCTTTGGGGCGATCTGTGTGTCCGTGATATATATAGAGTGAAAGGTGTGCCGGATCAGAAAGTTATCACCGGATCAGAAAGAAGAAGGAAGATAAAAAGACTCAGAATTGAGCCGCTGTTGCAAAAGGCAGCCAACTTGTGTGGCGCCGGAACCTTCAATACAATACAATCTTCAATACCAATACTTTGTTATATACCCTTTGTTGGCAATGACAGAGGTCAAACGTTTTCTGTAAGTCTTCACAAGGTTTTCACACACTGTTGCTGGTATTTTGGCCCATTCCTCCATGCAGATCTCCTCTAGAGCAGTGATGTTTTGGGGCTGTTGCTGGGCAACACGGACTTTCAACTCCCTCCAAAGATTTTCTATGGGGTTGAGATCTGGAGACTGGCTAGGCCACTCCAGGACCTTGAAATGCTTCTTACGAAGCCACTCCTTCATTGCCCGGGCGGTATGTTTGGGATCATTGTCATGCTGAAAGACCCAGCCACATTTCATCTTCAATGCCCTTTCTGATGGAAGGAGGTTTTCACTCAAAATCTCACGATACATGGCCCCATTCATTCTTTCCTTTACACGGATCAGTTGTCCTGGTCCCTTTGCAGAAAAACAGCCCCAAAGCACGATGTTTCCACCCCCATGCTTCACAGTAGGTATGGTGTTCTTTCTCCTCCAAACATGACAAGTTGAGTTTTTACCAAAAAGTTCTATTTTGGTTTCATCTGACCATATGACATTCTCCCAATCCTCTTCTGGATCATCCAAATGCTCTCTAGCAAACTTCAGACGGGCCTGGACATGTACTGGCTTAAGCAGGGGGACACGTCTGGCACTGCAGGATTTGAGTCCCTGGCGGCGTAGTGTGTTACTGATGGTAACCTTTGTTACTTTGGTCCCAGCTCTCTGCAGGTCATTCATTAGGTCCCCCGTGTGATTCTGGGATTTTTGCTCACTGTTCTCGTGATCATTTTGACCCCATGGGGTGAGATCTTGCGTGGAGCCCCAGATCGAGGGAGATTATCAGTGGTCTTGTATGTCTTCCATTTTCTAATAATTGCTCCCACAGTTGATTTTTTCACACCAAGCTGCTTACCTATTGCAGATTCAGTCTTCCCAGCCTGGTGCAGGTCTACGACTTTGTTTCTGGTGTCCTTTGACAGCTCTTTGGTCTTGGCCATAGTGGAGTTTGGAGTCTGACTGTTTGACATTGTGGACAGGTGTCTTTTATACTGATAATGAGTTCAAACAGGTGCCATTAATACAGGTAACAAGTGGAGGACAGAGGAGCCTCTTAAAGAAGAAGTTACAGGTCTGTGAGAGCCAGAAATCTTGCTTGTTTGTAGGTGACCAAATACTTATTTTCCACCATAATTTGCAAATAAATTCTTTAAAAATCAGACAATGTGATTTTCTGGATTTTTTTTCCCTCATTTTGTCTCTCATAGTTGAGGTATACCTATGATGAAAATTGGAGACTTCTCATCTTTTAAGTGGGAGAACCTGCACAATTGGTGGCTGACTAAATACTTTTTTGCCCCACTGTATCCAGTTAATACACACCAACCGGTCTGTTGATGAAATCACAGTTAAAACAGGCAAAAGTAAAGTTGTGTTGCACTCAGGTGAAATCACCACAGTCAGATGCCGTACACGCGCACAGGTCCAAGATGACACCATAATGTTGTTTTGTCCTAGAGAAAGTACAAACTTACCCGAAGGACTATAGATCCAATAAGTACTGTTCACTATAAAACAGGGTAACACTGTCACTGTGCCTGTTCCAGTAATCAATACCACAGGGCACAGCATCACATTAGGCCCGCGTGTCATTCTGGGTTCCATAGAAGGCATTAAAGCTGTGTACCCAGCAAATGTCCAACCCGTGACACAGAAACAAAAGCAGGTGAACTCAGATAAAGTGACATAAAAATGCACACCCTGTTCTGACCCCAAACAATCTTCCACTAACAGTAGTGAAGCTTGGGACCCACCTGTAGTGTTAGATCACTTAACTGATGACCAGCAGGCTCAAGTGAGAAACATGTTGAGGGAGGAGTGTAAAGCCTTTGCATGTGATGAATATGATGTAGGCTGTATACCCTCACTGCATATGCACATTACACTAACTGACCCAACTCTGGCCCAAAAGACTTACATCAGTGTCCCAAAACCCTTACACCAGGAGGTTAAAAGCTACCTGCAGGACTTGATAAACAGAGGATGGATTACAAAATCAAAGTCACCCTACTCATCCCCCATAGTATGTGTGAGGAAGAAGTCCGGTGAGCTGAGATTGTGCATTGACTACCGAGAACTAAATCGTAAATCACTGCCAGACAGACACCCCGTTCCACGTATACAGGATATGTTAGACAGTCTGAGTGGTAGTTCATGGTTTTCAGTACTAGATCAGGGCAAAGCATACCACCAAGGCTTCCTGGATGAAGAAAGCCAGCCACTCACTGCCTTCATTACTCCGTGGGGATTATATCAGTGGGTCACAATCCCCTTTGGCCTAAGTTCAGCACCTGCCGAATTTCAAAGAAGCATGGAGGAGTGTTTTGGGGATTTACGTGATGACGTCTGCTTACCTTACTTGGATGATAATCTAGTCCACAGTAGTTCATTTGCAGGCCACGTACAACATGTAAGGGCAGTACTGCGTCGATACCAGCAGCATGGAATTAAGCTCACTGCAAAAAAATGTGAACTATTTAAGGCTAAAGTCAGATTTTTGGGCAGGACAGTGTCAAAGGAAGGACACAGCATGGACCCCACAGAAGTGGCCCCAGTACAGGCATTAAAAGGAAGGCGCCCCAGCACAGTGGGAGAAGTGAGGCAGATTTTGGGCTTCCTGTCTTACTACAGACCTTATATTCAAGACTTTTCTCGCATAGCTAAGCCTCTGTATGAACTTTTAGCAGGTCCACCCAGTGCTTCATCTTCACTGCAGAGGCTCAAAAGGTGTCAAAGAGGGAAAACAAAAAGGAAAAAAGAAGGACAGTTACCATCCATCACTCGAGTTTTATGGACTGAACATCATCATCAGGTCCTCTGCCACATTGTGGACAAACTTTCCACTCCACCGGTGCTAGGTTATCCAGACCTAAATGAGCCATTTGTTCTACACACAGATGCTTCACAGGCAGGACTGGGAGCTGTGCTATACCAGCGTAGTCATGGCAAACTCACAGTGATAGCTTATGGGTCCAGGACACTAACTCCTCCAGAGAGAAACTATCATCTGCATTCTGGTAAACTGGAATTTCTGGCACTCAAGTGGGCCATCTGTGAGCGCTTCAGAGATGATCTTTTTCATGCTCCCTCTTTTGTGGTGTATACGGACAATAACCCCCTCACTTACATACTCACGACAGCAAAGTTAAATGCCACTGGGCAGAGATGGATGGCAGAGTTAGCAGATTTCAATTTTACCATCAAATATAGGCCTGGCAAATCAAACGCCGATGCAGATGGTTTATCTGGGATGCCACTTAATTTTGAGGAATACATGAGCGAGTGTACCCAGTCTGTTTGTCAAGTCTCAGTTAACTAACTAACTAACCCGCACTTATATAGCGCTTTTCTAGTCACAAAGACCACTCAAAGCGCTTTCATTAATACTAACCCTCTATTCTAAGGGCCTATAGGAAACAGATATCTAGGGACAATTTAGAACAGCCAATTAACCTAACATGCATGTTTTTGGCATGTGGGAGGAAACCGGAGAAATCCCGGAGTAAACCCACGCAACACGGGGAGAACATGCAAACTCCACACAGATCACTGTTGGTCGGGGGCTGGGATCGATCCCACGATCACCACAATCCCCCGGCCAAGGGTAAACTGTGCTGCCGCAGTGCTAACCACTGCGCCACCGTGCAAGGCATCTTGGTCCAGCAAAAAGAACAGTGTCCACACCTTTGCTCAGTGTCACTCAGTGCTCTTCAGGAACAGCTGGAAATGGAGAATTTGTTCAACACTCTTCAGCCATTGTCCCAAGATGTAAGAAGAACTGCTCAAAAAGAAGACCCCGTGATAGGCAAAATGTGTAAACACAAGATAATGAACAAGAGACCAACAACACAAGAACTTAAGGATGAGGGTATTGAATTTAAAGCCCTAACGAGAGAGTGGGACAGACTAAAGATCAGAGCAGATGGGACTATGTATCACAAAATGCAAACAAAGAGTCGGCTTGTCCTCCCAGAAGTGTACCGTCCCCTTATTTTAGATGAGCTGCATAAAAGAATGGGCCACCTAGGCACAGAAAAGACATTTCACCTGATAAGGGATAGTTTCTTTTGGCCCAAAATGTAAAGAGGCATAAAACATTTTGTAACAAATGTGTGTGAGAGTCTTAAAAAAAGAAAACCTCACAGGCAAACACAGGCACCAATGCAAAGCATCAAAACGATGCACCCATTTCAGCTCGTCTCTGTTGACTTCCTGCATTTAGAGGAGTGTAAAG
The DNA here is from genome assembly GCA_020510985.1 of Pholidichthys leucotaenia. Classification (NCBI taxonomy): domain Eukaryota; kingdom Metazoa; phylum Chordata; class Actinopteri; order Cichliformes; family Pholidichthyidae; genus Pholidichthys; species Pholidichthys leucotaenia. The sequence continues at coordinate 41,270,709 of CM035846.1, read as the reverse complement.
GTGGTTATGAGTACATTTTGGCCATAATGGATCATTACACTCGATTTGCTCAGACATATGCCACAACAAACAAATCAGCCAAGACTGTAGCGGAAAAGTTGTTTAATGATTTCTGTCTCAAGTTTGGTTTTCCAGAAAAAGTACATCATGACCTGGGGAGAGAATCTGAAAACAAACTGCTACATCACCTGAAAGAGCTCTCTGGTGTCGAGGGTTCTCACACTACACCACACCACCCCCAGGGAAATGGTCAAATGGAGAGATTCAACAGAACCCTCCTCACAATGCTAAGAACCTTAACTGACAAAGAGAAAAGTGACTGGAAAAGCCATCTCCCTAAGGTCACTCATACATACAACTGTACAGTAAATGAAGCCACAGGCTACTCTCCCTTCTTTCTGATTTTTGGCAGGCAACCCAGATTGCCAGTGGACTTGTTATTTGGGACTGAAAAAGAGGAGTGCCTAGGCACTCATCAGAACTATGCAGAGGAGTTGAGAAATAGGATGGCTGAGGCATACAGCATCGCCTCCAAAAATGCATCCAAGTCATGTGACAGAGGGAAAAAAACAATATGACAAAAGAATATATGGTCCTGCGCTTCAAGTGGGCAGCCGTGTTCTGTGAAGAATGTGGTCGAGAGAGGGGTGCCAGGGAAAATACAATCCTATTGGGAGGATAATATTTATGTCATAAAGAGTCACAAAGGAGAAAATAGTCCTGTGTTTGAAGTGAGTCCTGAATCTGGCAAAGGCAGGACCAGAATACTCCATAGAAATATGCTCTTACCATGTGACTTCCTCCATATCACCACATATAACTAACACCCCTGCCACGAACACAGGAGAAACACAAAGTGGCCACAATAACAGGTCAAAGCCTGAAATGAGACACAAACAAATACAGAGTGAAGAATCAGACGATGAGTTTTCTGCAGGAATTCTCACATGGCCTATAGCTGAATCGCACCACTCATCTGCTCTGAATCCCACTCCTCAAGAATTCCATCCACAAACTGAGAGCAGCGCCCCCAAAACAAGTGAGCCTGTGCACGCTGCTGAAGATCGAGAGATTCATGTAGTGAGTGAGGGCAGTATGGACAACCCTGCTGGGATGGACAGCACCACCATCCAGGACTGCTTCACACCTGAGACTGAGGAGAGTCGTACATATCCAAAAAGACAAAGAAGGCAGCCACAGACTTACGTATGACAGATTAGGAGAGCCGAGTTTCACAGGGAGAACTGTGTTCACCAAAGAAGTAGCTGTCAATAGTTACTGGCGGCCGTGGTAGTAGAGAAAAAAGTCCAAAAATGTTAAATAATTCAGAGACACCCATTTCCTTTACTGAAATGTACCTACATGCATTATGTGCATTTGGTAATGGAAAACACAGAATGTGTTAGCCATGCACATCCATGTGTGTGTGTTAATAGAAGTCCCAGAGAGGGGCCATTTGGCCTTTTTGGCTAGAAAACCCATAGGGGGACCATCAAGTCGCCACAAGAGGGCCAACGTCTGGGACTTCTAGTTAAGTCAGTGGAACTGAGAAAAGATGATAACCTATCCATTTGTCTAGATTCTTAACTGTGTGAATATGCATTGACTAAGAGTATTTAGGCACAAAAGTACTTTATTTATTTATTTATTTAGCGAATGCAAAGTCCTTAAGCCAAGCAGTTGCCTCCTGGTTTGCTGTATGGAGGGTGTGTAATCCTCCTTCCAGTCTTTGGAGCGGGCAAGCCTCTATGATGTGTTCCATTGTTTGCTCCTCTCCACATGCGCACAGTGGGCTAGGGCTACTGCCCCATCTGTGAAGGCTGGCCAAGCAGGGGCCATGTCCAGTCCTGAAGCGATTGAGTGTAGACCACTGTCTCCTTGGGAGGTTGGTGCCCGGGACCTGTTGGTTGGGGTTTATCACCAGCTGTTTGTTTGGGACCTCCTTGGTCTCCCATTCCTCTTGCCAAGCTGTCTGGATGGTAAAGTCAGCTGGGGGAGGGTTTTTCCAAATCGGCCGTCTGGATGAAAGTCGGGCAGTGGGTGGGGTGTAGATATCTGCATGGATTGGTAAGTGAGGAAAATCTTTAACTTTTTGGAGCATCCTTTGAGTTAATGCTGCTCGCCGGATGTGTGGAGGGGCTATGTTTGACAGTACAGAAGTACTGATAATATTAGGAGTATTACAGACTTCAGTATGTGGTGGTCTGAATATCTCATGAACAAAGGTTAATTTAAAAAAAATTTATGCCTATGATACTTTATGACTCTTAGCACACTGACATGTGGTCCAAGGCTAAAAGGTATAAGAAAATGTCGGGACGACATTTATCAAGTGGGGGAGAGTGTAAGAGGAAAATGTACAGTATTTGCCTAGTGATAATATTGAGTGTATAACATGTTTTTTAAATTGTTTTAATTTATGGGATATTAATACATTTGAAGCTTTGAGTTGTTGGTGGGTTCTGTTTGCTCCGGGTGATGAGTGTGTTCTGATGGTTTGGGGTTTGTGCAATGTTGCTTTCCTACCACGAGGCAGTGCTGTTGCACAAATGTGGGTTTTTTTGCCAATACAGTTAAAGATTGATTGCCTTGGAAACACCAGCGCGAGAGTCGCCGATAAGTTTTTTTTTGGCTGAAAAAAAGGAAAAAACGTTTTTCTTGGTCTGGAAAATAAAGCTTTGTTTTGTGGAGTCTCCAGAGTCTGCCTACTCTCTGCATACAGGGGCAGACTCTGACACTATGTCATCTTGTGACACAGGGATGAACTGTCCTATGTGCATACCTGGCTGCAGGGTGATGGGACTATCCGTCGGATTCAGAAGGTGCACTGTAGTCACACCATTTACTGCCGTTGTCAAGGTGCGCGCCACTCCAAAACGACTACAAAGAAGGTATGCGAGTGGTTTGACAGCTCAACTTTGGTTTTGTCATTTTGAGTAAATTTCACTACAAGGCATAGCCTGCTTACTTAGATCTACAGTGGGGTAAAAAAGTATTTAGTCAGCCACCAATTGTGCAAGTTCTCCCACTTAAAAGATGAGAGAGGTCTCCAATTTTCATCATAGGTATACCTCAACTATGAGAGACAAAATAAGAAAAAAAAAATCCAGAAAATCCCATGGAAGGATTTTTAATGAATTAATTGGTAAATTCCTCGGTAAAATAAGTATTTGGTCAATAACAAAAGTTCATCTCAATACTTTGTTATATACCCTTTGTTGGCAATGACAGAGGTCAAATGTTTTCTGTAAGTTTTCACAAGGTTTTCACACACTGTTGCTGGTATGTTGGCCCATTCCTCCATGCAGATCTCCTCTAGTGCAGTGATGTTTTGGGGCTGTCGCTGGGCAACACAAACTTTCAACTCCCTCCAAAGATTTTCTATGGGGTTGAGATCTGGAGACTGGCTAGGCCACTCCAGGACCTTGAAATGCTTCTTACGAAGCCACTCTTTTGTTGCCCGGACGGTGTGTTTGGGATCATTGTCATGCTGAAAGACCCAGCTACGTTTCATCTTCAATGCCCTTGCTGGTGGAAGGAGGTTTTCACTCAAAATCTCACAATACATGGCCCCATTCATTCTTTCCTTTACACTGATCAGTCATCCTGGTCCCTTTGCAGAAAAACAGCCCCAAAGTATGATGTTTCCACCCCCATGCTTCACAGTAGGTATGGTGTTCTTTCTCCTCCAAACACGACAAGTTGAGTTTCTACCAAAAAGTTCTATTTTGGTTTCATCTGACTATATGACATTCTCCCAGCCCTCTTCTGGATCATCCAAATGCTCTCTAGCAAACTTCAGACAGGCCTGGACATGTACTGGCTTAAGCAGGGGAACACGTCTGGCACTGCAGGATTTGAGTCCCTTGCGGCGTAGTGTGTTTCTGATGTAGCCTTTGTTACTTTGGTCCCAGCTCTCTGCAGATCATTCACTAGGTCCCCCCATGTGGTTCTGGGATTTTTGCTCACCGTTCTCGTGATCATTTTGACCCCACGGGGTGAGATCTTGCGTGGAGCCCCAGATCGAGGGAGATTATCAGTGGTCTTGTATGTCTTCCATTTTCTAATAATTGCTCCCACAGTTGATTTCTTCACACCAAGCTGCTTACCTATTGCAGATTCAGTCTTCCCAGCCTAGTGCAGGTCTACAATTTTGTTTCTGGTGTCCTTTGACAGCTCTTTGGTCTTGGCCATAGTGGAGTTTGGAGTCTGACTGTTTGACGTTGTGGACAGGTGTCTTTTATACTGATAACGAGTTCAAACAGGTGCCATTAATACAGGTAACGAGTGAAGGACAGAGAAGCCTCTTAAAGAAGAAGTTACAGGTCTGTGACAGCCAGAAATCTTGCTTGTTTGTAGGTGACCAAATACTTATTTTACTGAGGAATTTACCAATTAATTCATTAAAAATCCTTCAATGTGATTTTCTGGATTTTTTTTTTTCTCATTTTGTCTCTCATAGTTGAGGTATACCTATGATGAAAATTGGAGACCTCTCTCATCTTTTAAGTGGGAGAACTTGCACAGTTGGTGGCTGACTAAATACTTTTTTGCCCCACTGTATAGGTCAATACTACTATAGTTTAAGTACCACACATTTTCAATGATTTGCAATTTTATACCAGCCTACTTATCAATGGCCTTAATTACATGTGTGTGTAGATGAAGCTTCATTACCAATATACAAAGAACTATATCCTAGATCCAGGCCTGCCTGTCCGTTCCTTCTACTTCAGGGTTTAGACTCGTGTCAATTAGGCTAGAACTTGAACAATACAACAATTTTTTTCCGGTTCCGGTTCCGCCGGACCGGCGGCGCCACACGAGTTGGCTGCCTTTTGCAACCGCCTTTTTTTTTTTTTTTTTATCTTCCTCCTTCTTGCTACACCTTTCACTCTATATATATACATCACGGACACACAGATCGCCCCAAAGGTCTCCCGAGTCGGCGGACGGAGCCTCTGTTTACAGCAGGAGACGATACAGCAGGGAAGAGCTAGCTAGCACTCAATCGCCACCCGGTGCTAGCGGGTGCCGGGCTGGAGTTTAGGCGGCATGCAAGAAATATAAGACAGAATAATAAAGAGCGATGGCAAGAACCAAACAGACCGCCCGTAAATCTACTGGAGGAAAAAGCCCCCCAGGAAGCAGCTAGCCACCAAGGCTGTTCGGAAAAAGCGCTCCGGCCACCGGTGGAGTGAAGAAGCCTCACCGTTACAGGCCCGGTACCGTGGCTCTGACAAAGATCCGTCACTACCAGAAATCCACGGAGCTGCTCATCCGTAAGCTGCCCTTCCAGCGCCTGGTGAGGGAGATCACTCAGGACTTCAAGACCGACCTGCGCTTCCAGAGCTCTGCCGTCATGGCTCTGCAGGAGGCCAGCAAGGCCTACCTGGTGGGTCTCTTCGTGGACACCAACCTGTGCGCCATTCATGCCAAGAGGGTCACCATCATGCCCAAAGACATCCAGCTGGCCTGCCGCATCCGCGGAGAGAGAACTTAGACTTTCTGCTGCACATCCACCAACCACAATGCTCCGCACTGTCATATATATATATATATATATATATATATATATATATATATATACACATTTATAGTAATATGTACATATGTATACTAGCTGTTCTTGTTTTTTCTTGCCTTCTGATTGTTGCTCTGAGTGTTGCTATCCCTGTGCTGTTGCAATCCTGGAATTTCCCCATTGTGAGACTAATAAAGGTTTATCTTATCTTATCTTAATACACAACACTATTTAGTTATGCTATAATATAGACTTACTGCTTTAATCCAACAATTACGTCTGTCTGGATCCTTCAGCTCCGTGGGGAATGTATATAACGTGAATGGCGGCGGACGTGTACACACACTGATCCCGAAGTTACATGCATGTATGCTGCAAGTTCGCTTTTTCCACCACTCTAGATGATACATGCCGTTCCACACTTCACTACGGTACAATATGCACCTGGCATAACGGCGATTTAAAGCTTGAAGCAGACTTTAAACGTCAATTGTAAAGGTGTGACAGTACTGTCTCTATACAAAAGCAAGGCGGCTACTGGAATGTTTGGTAGTCGTGAACTCTGAACTCACATAGTCCACACATGCGACCTCGTAATGCGGAAGTTGCTTATTTCATTTAGGGCTCCTAAGGGCCAAGCTGAAGAGTGCCCCACGTCTTCAGCTAGCACCAGTTTCCCTGATGAGAGGTTTGTGGGCCCAGGTAGTCATAGTTTGAGTGCTGCTGATGAACACGAACCAGGTGTTGGAATCCATGGCTGCCCCTCTGATGGTCTTGGAATGAAACACGTTTACAGCGGGGACTTGGGCTCCTCTGACACAAACTCAAAGGGGGCCCTGAAGGAGAGCGGTGAGCTCCACTTCTGTTATCATACTGTTCAGGAGAATAATAGGATTCTTGGCTACGTGACTTGTCCACTGAATATGTTGCTGCATTTGGGCTATACGAGCGCTGGTATTTTAAAGCTCTGTAATAGTGGGTTGGTGAATGCCGATAGTTAAATTCAGGTGAGGAGGAGGGAGAGCATCTTGAGGAGAGACGTGCATTGCGGGTCTCAGTGTATCTAGCTGGACTACGCCCATAATGTAAACGAGACCTGTGAGAGTGTCTGTAGCCATGTGTTTCTGGCTGGTACATTCTGCTTTGCTCTTCCAGTTTTATCTTCAGTGCAACAAGATCTTTGCTCAAATTTCAGATGGTGGCTGTGGGGTCCTGGACAGCTGTTCTCACATACGTGTCATTATCAGTCACAGAATTAACTGACTGGGTTGTGTTGCCAACATCTCTGGTAGTGACATTATGTGGGCAGACTGGTGTCACTAACCTTGCAGCCTGGTGAGCACGCTCAGCTAGAATGGCTACTTCCACAGCCTCTTGAAAACTTTTCACTCCTCTCTCATCACACTTAATTTGGAGCTCCTGATCCAACCCAGCAATGAAGCCTGACATTTTCATGTACTCGGATGCATTGTATTCAAAATCAGGGAAAGCCTCCTTCACAAGTCTGCACACATCCGCAGCATAAACTTCCATGGCCTCATTTGGTTTTCTACTGCGGGCATTTGGGAATGTCTGAAAAGAAGCGATAACATCCTTTTGACCAAAAGCAGCCTGAAGATCTTTCTTTGTATCTGCACAGGAACACTTATGTGGTGGAAGGCAGGTTGTCCCATACAATAAACAGTTCAGGCGGCAGTCTTGTGGGTAGCTCCAATGCCAATACTGCATCCAAATCAACACTGCAATCCTTGTACCGGGTGGCCTGAATTACCTCATAGCGGCGAGCCCATAATTGGAAGAACTCCCAACCATCATTGCAGAATGGCGGGGGCAGCGAAATTCCTCCGGGTGGGCCCTGCACTGCTGCAGGTGAAACCGGGGCAGACTGCCTGCTACGTTGTCTGATACTGGTGTCTGGTGACTCCCCGTCAGATATATTGGCGTGGTGTACACTCTAGAAGGAGAAAGCAATAGGTACGTGATGCCTAATAACACTGAGCTACAAAACAATGAAACAGAATTGGCGGCCACTAGCTCACTGTACGGAGCCGTTAGCTTAGCTTGTAGCCTCCAACTGTCAGATTGCTAAATAGGCTCACCAAGTTGAGAAGAGTCCTCAAAAACCAACACAGCTGCCACCAGTGTAAGCTTGCGTGGGTGATAGTTGAAGGTTAGTCCTGCCACAAGAACGAGACCATTTCTTCTTCTTCGGATATTTTATGGCAGTTGGCAAACAGCTTGTAGGTGCATTACCGCCACCTTCTGGAATGGAGTGTGATTCAAAATGGCATTTACCTCCTATATCCTTGAAATTGTTCAACTGTTTCATCGTTTCCACAATAATCACATTTCCCATTTGGGTGTTTTTTCATTATAGCTAGTGTACTATTCAGCCCTGTGTGACCTAATCTTAACCTGGATACGATGTCCTCCTCCTTCCTACTCCTGTGAACTTCTCTAGCTCCCCCTACTTTCTTTTGTATGCCATACAGGCGCCGTCCCTTACTTCCTTTGTTCCACTCTTCCTGCCACTTCTTTTTAATTTGTGTTTTGATAATGCTCTTGACCTGTGCTTTGCTGTATTTCACATTCCAACCAACCTGACTCATCCTAGTTGCTCTTTTTGCATATTTATCTGCTAGCTCGTTCCCCTCCACTCCAATGTGCGCCGGGATCCAAATGAACCTAACGTCCACACCTGCTTTTGAGAGTCTCCCTACTGAGTGTACTATTTCCATCACCAAATCCTGTCTTGACTCTGAATGTATATGCTCGATACTTTCCATTGCGCTGCTAAAATCAGACCCTATCAAAACCTTTCTGGGCTTTACTTCTTCCACCCAGCCCAATGCCAAACAGATTGCCAAAAGCTCCCCAGTATACACAGCCAAATCATCACTAACCCTTTCCTTCTTCATGACATCTAATTCTGGAATGATGAATGCTATTCCCACAATGTTCTTCGTTGATTTAGATGCATCTGTGTAAATCTTTATAAAGTCAGGATAGCTACCGTCTAAATAGTTATTGACCTCCCCCTTGTTTATCCTCCCTCTTATGTCATTTGTCAAAAGTCTAAAATCTACCTTTACCTCTTCCAGACACCATGGTGGTTCTGCAGAAAGAGGGACTGTTGGACATACTGCTTTATCAGCAACCCGTAGCCCCCTGACTTTATTCTCTATTGTCCATCCAAAGCTTCTCATTTGTCTCTTTTCCTTCTCTTGGCAAGGTTTCAGTACATTGTGTACTGGGTGACTGTCACTAAATCCTCTGATGTTGGCCCAGTATGTAGCTGCTATTTGAGATCCTCTTAACTCCAGAGGCATCTCACCCATCTCCACCCGGAGTGCTGCTACTGGAGTAGTTTTTATGGCCCCACAACATAACCTCAGAGCTTGGTATTGAATTACATCCAATTTTTTCAATAATGTCTCTGACGCTGATCCGTATATAACACACCCGTAATCAAACACTGACCTAATTAACACCGCATATAACGTTTTTAAAGCACCTCTACTTGCTCCCCATTCTCTTCCCCTCAAACATCTCATAATATTTAAAACCTTCTTAGATTTTGCCACAGTTTTCTCAACGTGAATCTTCCAAGAGCAACCCTTATCAAACCACACACCCAAATACTTGAAACACTCCACAGTTTCTGTTTTGGTCATATATTTTAAGATCAACTTGATTGTTTAATCTCTTCCTTGTGAAGACCACAGCCTTTGTTTTTCCCACCGAAAACCTAAATCCCCATTCCACTGCCCAAGCCTCAACTTCATCAATCGCCTGCTGCAACTTTTTAACAATAAATGATAGATTTTTCCCTCTTGTCCACATAGCACCATCATCTGCAAACAAAGAGACACCAACAGAACCCTTAACTCTAGAAAAAATGTCATTGATCATGACTGAAAACAAAATGGGACTAATAATACTGCCTTGTGGGGTTCCATTTTCTATCATTTGGCTTGAGCTATACTGCTTCCCTATCCTTACCGAAATTTTCCTGTCACTCAAAAATTTTTTAATCCATCTTTTCATTCTCCCTCTAATGCCTAGCTTATGTAGTTTGATAATCAGCCCCTCCTTCCACATCATGTCATACGCCTTCTCAACATCCAAAAACACCGCAACCACACTTTCCTTATTCACTTGGGCCTTCCTAACCTCATGTTCCAAACAGACAGCAGGATCGGTAGTACTTCTCCCTTTTCTAAATCTGCTTTGGTAACTTTTTAATGCCTCTCTAGACTCCAGATAAAATGTTAACCTCTCATTAATCATTTTTTCCATAGTTTTACCAACATGGGATGCTAAAGCGATTGGTCTGTAACTCTCACCTAAACCTGGATTTTTACCTGGCTTGCATATTGGAACTACAATCGCTTCTTTCCATGAAGTAGGCAATATCCCTTCTTCCCAAACCTTGTTGTACAACTTTAGGAATATCTTTTTACCAGCGTCACTCAGGTTTTTAATCATTTTATACGTCACTTGGTCTTTTCCTGGAGTTGTCTTACAGACTTTCCTTAATGTATGATTTAATTCAGCCATTGAGAACTCCCGATTTAGCCCATTCTCAAATTCTGCCTCATCTTGCAACGCTTCCACATTATTTAATTTTGTCTGCTCTCTTCCACTTTTTTCCACAAAGCTCAAATTATCTGCACTACTTACTTTACTGAAAATTTTAACTAAATATGCCTAAATACTCTGCCTTTTCATTGTCATCCACTATCAAACTGTCCCCGTTCTCCATAATTGGATAATATAGCTCCCTCCTTATCCCAGACATCCTTTTAATTGTTCCCCATACCTTCTCCAATGGTGTACTTCTTCCCAATGAATCACAGTATTTTTTCCAAAACTCTTTTTTGGTCTGTTTAATTATTCTCTGCACTTTAGCCTGCTCCTGTTTATAACTGATCAGGTTATCCATATTCAATACATTTTTTAATACTTTAAACGCTTTGTTCGATTCTTAACTGCTTCAGAACACTCTGGAGTCCACCAAGGAACTAGCTTTTTCCTTTTTCCCCTACCTCTTCTTGGGATGGTTTCCTTTGCTGCTTTAATGATCGCTGTTGTGATTCCTGCATTCATCTCTTCCACTGTCTGATTTAGATTTACTTCCTTCAGCTTCCTCTCACTTAAAATTGTAAATTTTCCCCAATCTGCCTTATCAAATACCCACCTCTTATCCCTTCCTTCTTGATCAATATCCCTTCCTACTCCAATATCACTTCCTATAGTGCTTTCCCTTATTACCCTCCACCTACACCTGCCAGCCAAGCTTTGTGAAATCAAAGTGAGATCAATAGCTGATTCTGTCCCCCTCGCCAAATTCACCCTAGTGCTCGAACAGTCATTCAAACACACCAACTCCTTGTCCTCCATTATCTATTCTATAACCTCTCCGCTAGTGTCATCGTGCTCCCCCCATAATGTACTATGTACATTGAAATCCCCACACCAGACCACTCTCCCCCTCCAGTCCTGGAGAATTGACTCCAACTCACTTTTGACTGACTGCTTACATGGATTGTAGAAATTGACTATTTTCATACTGCCTTCTTTGGTCCATATCTCGATGACTACTTCCAGCTCTTGTACTGTGATCAGTTGCCTATACTTCACCCCTTGTCTAACAAAAACTGCACAACCCCCACCACCCCCATCTTTCCTATCCTTACGCATTCCAGAATATCCCTTAATAGTGAAATCTAGTGATGGCTTAAGCCATGTCTCCTGTACACAAATAATATCCGGTTTTGTTGTCAGTCTCTGAATAAATCATTTAAACTCCTGCCCGTTTGCAATCAAACTCCTTGCGTTCCACTGGAGGATGGTTGTCATGGATTAACCCGTTGGCTCCCCTCTACAGCTCCCTCTCCTTGACTCAGTTCTGTATGAATTTTTTCCCAGGACAGATCCTTGGTATTAAAGAATTTTGCTGCCGCTTTCACAATGATCTTTATCTTCTCAGTTCTAGTCTTAGCCTGCTCCGAGCAGTTGATGACATAGAAAAAGAACAAGCTTATCTGTTGTGATATTAGTCTGAGAATTTTGTGGTTTTACTTACTTGTTATTGGCAATGCATTCTTCTTTCTCCTGTTGATTCACGACCTTTGCTGCTTCTGCGTATGTCAACTTCCTCTCTACCCTTGCTTGCTGGATTTCTACTGCCTGTTTTCTCACTACACAGCCTCCATATGCTGCTGTGTGATTCCCTCCACAATTACAGCATTTAATTATGCTGTCATGTCCACATTCTCCATAACTATGCTCACCACCACAACTTCCACACCTCTGCTTTCCCTTGCACACACTAGCAATATGCCCATATCGCTGGCATTTAAAACACCTGAGAGGAGGGGTGGGGGGATATAAGCTCTTACAGGAAAACTTAAGTATCCAACAAGCACTTTTTCTGGCAGGGCCTTGTCTTTAAATTCCAGCATTACCGATGGGCTATCCACCTTTTCCCCATTCCTGATTGCTTGTAGGCGTCTAATCCCCACTACTGTTCCTCCTTTAACCATTTTTTTTTCAGTTCTTCCAAATTTTCCTCCAGTATATTCCACATATCACCCCTCTAACACCATCAAACCCAGTGACTTCTTTCCTCTCTGCAACTTCTTTCTTGCACACTCTCTGCAGCTGGAGTGCTTTGTTCCTTTGCTCTGCATTCTTACGTTTCACAAGGAGATTTCCATCTCTTAATACTTCGGCCATTTCTATGTCTCCAACTGCACTTCTTAATCCGTTAGTTAGAGCTAGTGGGCTCAAAGCTGTAACTTCTTGCCCTGGTTTAAACCTCAAGATCATTTTGAATTCTTCTGCCACGATTTTCCTCCTCACCTCGCGTCTTTCCTCGTCACCTGACAGCTGCCGCTTGCCAGTCTGCTTCACGTCTCCTTCACTCCTGCCCTTTCCAACTTTATTCTTCCTACTCCTACTTCCTACTGAATTCCATCCAGTCTCCATATCATCATCGTCAGTCAAACCCCCACTACTACTACTTGCCATTCCGAATCAGTCACAAACCAGATTATACCAATACCACCTTCTGTCAACTCGCTTTTCCACTCCGTACAGTCAAAAAAGCCAACGACCATTTGAGCTCTTCCCATAACCTTAATATTCAGCCATAGCTGCACCCAACGTTCTATTTACAAAAACATCCCCCACTTCACTTCCGTCACTCCTCCTTCATAATAAAAGCCTTTTCCATTCTGTGTACTTTCTCTTGCCAGACTAACACCACAAAAGAGCAAAAACAGGATAAACAAACTAAATTATTCATTAAATTGTTTAAGTATAACATTTAAACTAATCACTTTGAATAATCATGAAAATTACTTCTCAAATAAAGAACTGCCTGTTTTCCAAAATTACCTCTTACATTAGTTTAGCATTAATTTCTCCATCAATTCATCTGATTGCTGCGGCTGTTTAACACAACCGGATGTCATACACGCTGGTTTCCGGTTTGGTCACGTGACGTTCGGAATAACTCCGATCCAGCAGCTCCTCTCTGCTCAGACACTTCCTCGTTTCCTCCCTTCACAGCTGCTCCTTGATAAAGGGTGGAAACGCCACGTCACTGCAGACCCACGTGATTGTGAGGAAGTGAAACTCAGAGGAGAAATGGCGCAGAAAGGAGTTCAGCTGGACGCAGAAAGGTTCTCCTGTTCCATCTGTCTGGATTTACTGAAGGATCCGGTGATGATTGCCTGTGGACACAGCTACTGTATGAACTGTATTAATAAATACTGGGATGATGAGGAGGAGGAGGAGGAGGAAACTCACAGCTGTCCTCAGTGTCAGCAGACCTTCAGACCGAGGCCTGTCCTGGTGAAAAACACAATGTTAGCTGAGTTAGTGGAGGAGCTGAAGAAGACTGGACTCCTGGCTGCTCCTGGTGTCCACTGCTATGCTGGAGCAGAAGATGTGGCCTGTGATTTCTGCACGGGGAGAAAACTGAAAGCCATCAAGTCCTGTTTGGTCTGTCAGGTTTCTTACTGTGAGAAACACCTTCAGCCTCACTATGACGTGGCTCTGTTAAAGAAACACAAGCTGGTGGAGCCCTCCAAGAACCTCCAGGAGAACATCTGCTCTCATCATGATGAGGTGATGAAGATCTTGTGCTGTACTGATCAGCAGATTATCTGTTATCTCTGCTCCATGGACCATCTCAAAGGCCACGACACGGTCTCAGCTGCAGCAGAAAGGACTGAGAGGCAGAGAGAGGTGGAGGGGAGTCAACGAAACATCCATCAGAGGATCCAGGACAGAGAGGAAGATGTGAAGCTGCTTCAGCAGCCGGTGGAGGCCATCAATCGGTCTGCTGATAAAATTGTGGAGGACCGTGAGAAGATGTTCACTGAGCTGATCCGTGTTATCCAGAAAAGAAGCTCTGATGTGAAGCAGCGGGTCAGATCCCTGCAGGAAACAGAGGTGAGTCAAGTCAAAGATCTTCAGGAGAAGGTGGAGCAGGAGATCTCTGAGCTGAAGTGGAGAGACACTGAGCTGGAGCAGCTCTCACACACAGAAGATGACATCCAGTTTCTGCACAGCTACCCCTCCCTGTCAGCAGTCTGTGAGTCCACACACTCACCCAGCATCCATGTTCTTCCTCAGAGATACTTAGAGGACGTGACAGCAGCTGTGAAGGAGCTCAGAGACAAACTACAGGAACTTCTGACAGACACGTGGAGAAACATCTCACTGATAGTCAATGTAGTGGATGGTCTACAGCCACAACCAGAGCCCAAGACCAGAGCAGAATTCTTAAAATATTCACGGGAAATCACTCTGGATCCAAACACAGTAAATAGAGATCTGTTATTGTTAGAGGAGAACAGAAAAGTAACAGCAACATCTCAACCACAGTCTTATCCTCCTCATCCAGAAAGATTCACTGATTACTGTCAGGTCCTGAGCAAAGAGAGTCTGAGTGGACGCTGTTACTGGGAGGTGGAGTGGAGCGGGGGCAGACTTCATGTAGCAGTCACATGTAAGAACATCAGCAGAAGAGGGGAGGAAAGTAGATTTGGTTGTAATGACAAATCCTGGGCATTATGGTGTGAACAAAACAGTTTTGCATTTATACACAACAGAATCCAAACTCCCGTCTCAGATCCTCGGTCCTACAGGATCGGAGTGTTCCTGGACCACAGCGCAGATCTTCTGTCCTTCTACAGCGTCTCTGAAACCATGACGCTCCTCCACAGAGTCCAGACCACCTTCACTCAGCCCCTCTATGCTGGATTTAGGCTTTGGGATTGGCTTTATGGAACCACTGCTGAGTTAGTTAAAGTCAACTAGACTAAAGTCAGTCCAGTGGTGGTGGGTTTAAATCTCTGTTTTTAATTTTTTTTTTTTTCTCCATCGTTGTTGTGGCATTTCTGCAGAGATCAGCTGTCAGTCAAACACTGTGGGCGGGACCTGGACATCATCTAGTCCTTTTAATGTTTTAGTTTTTTAATGTCAGACGTCTCATAACTGACAGTTTTTTTTTTTTTATTGTCAACTTTTTCTCATGACGTTAAAATAACAGTGGCCTGTCAACATGGGTGTGTGGATAGTTTTGGTTTATTATTATTATCTGTGGAACTTTGTGACCTTTACATCTGTGAGCTGTTTTATCTGCAGCTCTGTCAGTGTCTACTTCACCATGGAGGCCGTCACTGCTCATGAGGATTTTTACTGACTAATGTGTTTCTCCACATGAAAACGTAAACCGCTGTGTGCTCTAAATGACTGATGATGTGTGTTGTTGTGTTTGTGCACACCTTCATTTATCACACGTTTTGTTCTCCTCTCTTTGTTGAAACTGCTGCATATATAATCTGCTGTTGGCCGTTATAACTCTGTGATTATGACGGTTATGATCCACGATTTTCTTCATTTATTGTGATTCTGAACTGAACAGATTGTTGATGAAATGAAATCACTGGACAGAAGTCATGGAAGACAGCTGATGGGTTCAGTCACGAATAAACTTTTTCTTTAAGACAAACCAAATATTTTCTTCTGTCTTCATTCCACGATCTCACCAAAACTAATACACATTAATTACCTCCGCCAAGGAGGTAATGCTTTTGCCGGGGTTTGTCTGTTTGTCTGTCTGTTTGTCTGTTGGTTAGCAAGATAACTCAAAAAGTTTTGGACGGATTTCGATGAAACTTTCAGGCGTTGTTGGAAATAGTACAAGGAAGAACTGATTACATTTTGGTGGTGATCCGGATCACCGTCCACAAGAAAACCACCATTACGGAAAATGCCATTTTCGTGAATAACTACTGAACCACTAATCCTATCATTGTCAATCCAATTGCTAGTCATATGTTTTCATGGTCAAGGAATCTGAAAACGTACACACAAACACTGTATGGGGGGAACTGTGGCGCTTGGCGGAGGTCTGCGCTCTCCGAGTGCTTTTCTAGTTTAAATCTGTTTTCTGTTTGTTCACCATTAGTTTTAATCTGAGTTTCCCAGGATTTATCTGGATTTCCTTTTAATCTTGTTAATATACGAGTCAACTGTGGCTCTTATACCACGGATCTATAAGTTATGATGATAAATGACAGATTTTTATTAAACTACTTCAGTCATGGTTCTATACTGAATCATTTGTTTCACTTCCAGCCTTATAATTATGTAGATAATATTGCAATATGTATAAACACTAAGGATGTGCTTTGGTAAAAAATGTAACAAATCAGTTGCACTTTTTTTTATACTTTTTGATTAATGGCTAAACTTGTGTAAAAGAATCAATGAAAAAGTATTCTTTAAATTACATTTTCATTCCTACTTGTGACTCTCATGCAACAAAAATGCTGCTAGAGCAACATAAATCACTTGATAATCATGAATGTAAATGCAATTAAAATGTGACAATTTATGGCAGGAATTTATTTTTCTACAAAACTTTTTAAAATATTGTCACATTTCCCATTTTATTTTTTAAATGGTCAAAGCAGAAGTGCTTCTAGTTAAGGTAACTTTCCTAATCATCTCAACCTTTAAAAGTACAAACTGAGCAATTTTAATTGATTTTCAGAGCTCCTGACCTTAACGGAGAGTTTCGACAGAATCTCTCCCTCTTTTCATACTTTTGAGTGAACAGCACGAATCAACGTCACTATGTCTCCCAGCTGGTCTGGGAACGCCTTGGTATCCTCTCTGAAGAGCTGGAGCAGGGGGCTGGGGAGAGGGAAGTCTGGGCTTATTTTCAATGTGATTCCACTTTGTGCTGTGTGCTCACTTCATCCTGCCTGTGGAAGTCTGAAGTCTGGAGCTGAGAGAAAAATCAGCTGAATAATTCTACACTCTTTTTTCTTTTTCTTCTTCTTTTTTTTCTCTGCCCAAGGTCCTGGTCTAGTTAAAAAATCCTTTCAGATTCCTGATGGCAGCAGCGGCATAAACGTCCTCATCCTTTTTTTTTTTTAAAGATGTCATTTAAAAGATTTTTAAATGTCGCCTTCTCTCCACAAATGCTTATTCCTGTTTTGAACTGCAATTATTTGTGGTGGATCTCACAAGTCCTGTGTCATTTGCTGTTGTCTATCGTCCTCCAAAATATAATAAGGACTTCATTAATGAGATTTCTGAATTTTTGGCAGATGTTATGCCAAAATATGATAAACTTTTGATCTGCGGGGACTTTTAATATTCATGTCTGTTGCCCATCTGATCAGCTGGCATCTGATTTTAAAAGACTGTTGGCGACATTTAATTTAAATATTTTAGCGGACAAACCAACACACCGTCTTGGTCACACTCTGGACCTTGTTATCTCTTTTGGGCCCTCAATCTCTCTGAAAGAAATTTCTGAGTCTGTCATCTCAGATCATTCCCCCATTATTTTTGAATTGTTGACCCCTTCATCACCCAGCAAGCCTGTGGCTCCATCATGCTGGCGTCGCATCATCACTTCTTCAACGTCAGAGGAGTTTTTTGCTGCTTTTAGGGATTCACAGTTTTTTGCCTTGAATGGACTCGTTTCCCCTTCCCATCCGGATAACATTCTTTCCTCCTTTCATACCACCTGCTCTGGGATTTTGGACTCTATTGCCCCATTTCGGCTTAAATTGGCTAAACTGAAAACAGATCCCTGGCTAAACGACACTACCCGTGCCATTAAACAACGGGTCAGGCAGGTTGAACGGAGATGGAAAAAGGACAAATTACATGTGTCTCTGGGAATTTTTAGGGACTGTCTTGCTGATTACCAGAGGACCATGCAAAAGGCAAAATTTCAGTATCTCTCTGATATTATTTCCAGCAGCAGTCACTGTCCTAGAGTGCTGTTTAACACAATTAACTCTTTTATAAACCCACCCACTCTGACTGTAACAGATGATTCGTTAACAACATGTGAGACTTTTCTTCACTTTTTTGTTGATAAAGTGGACTCTGTCAGACGAGCTATTAATAACAGTTTTAATGGGAGCTTGTCTGTTGTCCCGGGTTACTCTGGTGTGTTTGAACAGTTTGAGTTGGTCTCTTTATCATTGCTTACTGATATAGTGAAGTCTCTGAAGCCGACAAATTGCTCACTGGATGTTGTTCCCGCTGGAATATTGAAAAGGGTTTTTAATACTGTAGGGCCTGGTCTTTTGGTTTTTATTAATTCCTACCTTAGTTCAGGATTTGTCCCACCTGCTTTTAAACATGCTGTGGTTAGGCCCCTTCTTAAAAAAAACCTCATCTTGACCCTTCAGTTTTATCTCATTTTAGACCCATTTCTCATTTGCCCTTTTTATCAAGGGTTTTAGAAAAAGTTGTTTTTATACAGTTGCAATCTTTTTTAGAAGACAGTTCTATTTTTGAGAAGTTTCAGTCTGGGTTTAGATCTCATCACAGCACTGAGTCTGCCCTGCTAAAGGTGCACAATGATGTTATGATGTCTGTTGAAGCCAAATGCCCCGTGGTCTTAGTGCTGCTAGATCTTACAGCAGCCTTTGACACTGTGGACCATACTATCCTTTTGTCACGCCTGAATCACCATGTTGGCATCCATGGCACTGCACTTAAGTGGTTTGAATCCTACCTATCTAACAGAACTTTTTCTGTAATGATTGGTGACATGTCTTCTTCTAGTGCTTCTCTCTCCTGTGGGGTCCCACAGGGCTCTATCCTTGGCCCTATTCTGTTTTCATTATATATGCTGCCACTCGGGTCAATAATAGCCAGGCACAACATGTCTTTCCACTGTTATGCGGATGATTTGCAGCTTTATTTACCTTTGAACCTAGAACAAACAAACTCACAAAGTGTTCTATTGGACTGCATCATTGACATTAAGTTGTGGTTAAGCCAAAATTTTCTCCACTTAAATGAAGAAAAAACAGAATGTATTGTGTTTGGGGATACTGTAACGGCTGGCTTTGGTACCCTTTCTTTAAGGCTCAATTCAGCTGTCAGAAATTTGGGGGTGATTTTTGACAGCCATTTAAAATTTGATAAACAGATTGACAATGTAGTCAAGATGAGCTTTTATCAATTACGTCTGTTATCCAAAGCCAAGCCTTTCCTGAGCCGTCATGATCTTGAGATAGCCGTCCATGCTTTAATCACTTTTTGACTTGATTACTGCAATGCACTTTATGTTGGCGTCTCTCAGTCTTCTCTTGGCCACCTTCAACTTGTGCAAAATGCAGCGGCCCATCTTTTGACCAACACACCTAGGCGAGAGCACATTACTCTGATCCTTTTTTCACTTCACTGGCTTCCAGTACATTTTAGAATTAATTTTAAACTTTTGCTTTTTGTTTTTAAAGCTCTTAATGGCCTTGCTCCAGTTTATATGTCTGAGATTTTGTCTGTCCGTGACCAAGGCAGGGCTTTGAGGTCATCCAATCAGCTTTTGCTGGATGTGCCTAGGTCAAGGTATAAACACTGGGGTGACCGAGCCTTTTCTGTTGTCGCCCCCAGGCTCTGGAATAATCTCCCCCCTGACCCATGTGCTATCTCTGACCTGGCCCTTTTTAAATCAGAACTTAAAAACATATTTGTTTAGGATGGCTTTTAATACCCAGTAGTGGTGATATTTGTTTTGGCATTTGTTTTTATTTTATTCTTATTTTTAGGTATTTATACTTATTTCTTTGTTTATTTGTTTTTAATGCTGTGTGTGTTTTTAATGGTGTTTAATTTTCTGAAAAGCACATTGGCCACCTACGGGTTGTTTTAAAGGGCTATATAAATAAAGTACATTACATTACATTATGTCCTGCAGCAGGACACACATATATGTGGTGGATGAAGTGTGCAGCTCATGGCTCTGATGTTAGAGTAATATCATTCATTGGTGAGGAGGGAGAAGGATTTTTAAAACAATAATTTTTGTTATTATTGTGTTTGGTGTGGAGAGCCCTTTACCTTCTAAATATGTATTTATTATGGGCTGGTGCAGGGGTGGTAAACATGTGGCTGCAGGCCAAAATCTGTCCACCAGGGTGTCCAAAATTTTCTCAGTGAATTTACAGCTTTCTAATAAATGTCTGACTTTATTTTTTAATGATTAAAATTGTTCATGTAAATTTGAAACATATTTCTCCTTAAGATGGAACTTTTTTTCCTAGTCAGTTTTCCATTCTTTCTCTTCTTTTTACTGGAGAAAACAGGTAGTGTCCATTTCAGTTCAATCCATCAGCAACTACTCATGGCAAAGTGCAGCCTGAAGGGATGTCCCAGATATGGCTCATTTTCAGCCCTGAAGGGCCACTGGATAGGAGAAAGACTACAAATGAGATTTGGGATGGACCCCAAATCTACCTGGACTTCACTCTCACATTGCAAATGTTTTTCTCCCCTGTTTTACAGAATTTACTGCTGTTCATAAATAATAAGACTTGTTGGTAAAATGACATGATTGGCTTGTCTTTCTCACACTTCTTTAACTGCTTGCTTCACACGCTACACTGCAGAGTTTAGGTTACACCCTATAATTCACTTGCTGAAACCAGAATCAGTTCTGCACACAGCCGAACTGTCACATAAGCGGAAATGTACTGATACACTGAGGGAAAAACCCCTCGCTCTTGCAAGAGGGAGTGGTTAAGCTTTATAAAAACTATAGGGCCCACTTTTTGAGTAGCACTCTCTTGGGGTATTTTCCTAAAGAGCTATGTTCCAATAATGTATCTGTATCTCACTTTCAGTAAAATAAGTGAAAGTATACTTCATCTCTCAGTCTGGTTATTTGGCCTTCATATAAAAGAACTGGAGGTTAAGGTATTTTAGACGCAACAATTTGGTGTTTCCACCCGGTTACGAGGCTAAATTTTAGTTTTAGTTTTATAAACGGCGTGAGGATTTTTCTCTACAGTCTGGCGGCCGCAACATTATAAGAGGTGAGCAGAAAACCTTTTTCAATAAATTTCTGCCTGTCCCTTCGGGGACAGTCCTTTCTGTAGAGATTAAATATTCATGCACGTGTGATTTTATTTGTGGAATGAAACTGAGATATGGTCTTGAATTCATGATATGTTGTTTTAAGAAATATATTTACTGAGTTTGATGAGTAAATCAAACAGTTTTAATCCTGTGGAATTAGTTGTACATGTTAATGCTGTTCCATAAAGTAGAGTTGGAGAGAGCTTGGGTAATCGGTTTAAACCCCACAGTGGAAAGTATTTATTGGGTACACTGAAAAGTAGAGTTACCCCGTTGTGCATTGTACAGTCCGGATAAAAGGTTCAAACCCCGGGGTGACTGATATAGGGTTACCGAAAAAGAGATGTTATACGGCTGGTACATAGCTTTGCCAAAAGCTTTAAACCCCTTGGAATTATTGCTTAATTTCAAAAAGTAGAGTTGGCACCCCTAGCGTATTTACTGTAGCTCTGACCAAAAGGTTGTAACTCCTTGAGAAAATCTCAACGGGCGCGTCTCTAAAATATAGTTGGTCTTACCACATTAGTTAGGGACCTACTGTGTGTGAAATAAACACATAAGTTTTAAGTAACCCGATCGGGACGATCGGTTCATAGGTGATATATAATAATATAACTAAACTAATTATAGTAAAAAACATGGTGATGTGTGAGACAATATTGTCATGAGGAAGTGGAAATAAATAAGATCATAATAATAATTTCATTCTATGCTATAAGATATTGATATTAGACTATAACATTTAAAGACAGTTGGATTAAAATGGCAACAAAACTGGATAATGATAAAGACAATGATAAAATGGATAATGATAAACGCAGCTCTGAATACCCTTTGGGAAGTTTGGGATATGCTGTAAATGAAATGGAGGAAGTGTTAAAAGCTACTGTGCGTCGAGAGAAACTAAATGAAGAGTGAAAACAGCTTAAAACATGGTTAAAATGGTTACAAAGAGATGGCTTGTTTGGCAATATGGGGGCCCCCCTACCAAATAAATCAGACAAAGCCATTTATGTGGACTATTGCAGTTTGGGTTGTTTTGTCTTTGTGTAAATCTGCTCTGGCATGGAAGAAAAAAAAGGATGAGAGTTCTCCGCGGAGGTGGAAGGAGCAGGTTGTAAAACTATTGTAATTTTTTAGCATAAAAGGATTGATTAATTAATTGTTATCCTTTTGAGAAATGTTTAAAATTATAGGTATTTGAAAATAGTAGCTTTGAGCAAAAGGAGTCGACTAGTGTTGTGTGTGTCACAGCAGTGTAGAAAAAATGGAAGGACCTTCACGCTGCTTCGACCTTGTGGAGATAACGGAGAGAGGAGCAATTCTGTGTTTGTGTGTGTGTGGTTGCTTGAGAAAAAAGAGAATGAAAAAACACAGGCTGTGTGGGTGCTGACCTGTGTGACAGAGGAGTGAAAGAGAAGTATTCTAAATATGGGTATTTTTGCAAAGTTTTGGGGTTTTACTTTTTCAATCTAACTTTGTGGGTTTTTAACTAATGTTGTGTACGTGATAAATTATTTACATATTTTTAAAGCAATTTTTTGATGTATCACTGACTTTTTTCTTTGACTGAAGCATAACAGTGGACTTTACAGGGAAAAAGGACACAGGTCTAACGATTCCCTCGCAGCTGTCCGAGCCTCCCTTGACGTGACCATAGGCAGATAGAAAGTTAAGTACAAATGCTTACATCTTAAATCAATGTTACCAGCATGACAATGATGAAATTAATTGAATATTACAATATCATGCTGTCACTTAATAATGCCTAATCACTGAAGGCTTTATGCATACCCTATATTACATGATTTAAAGCATAGAGGTTCAAAAAAGATTGATAAATAATGTGTTTGTGCATATGATTTGCCAGAGATTACGGATTATCAAATAGAGGTCTTGGTAACTGTATGTTATATTGTTGCTTTGTTTAAATAATACTATACTCACCTTTTAATAAATGGCATATGCAATCTTATTTACATTTCGACCCTAGGCCTGACCATGTAAAAAAAAAAGAGGGGGTGAACGTGAGAGCAGGATCTGAGTTAGTCCATGCTGTGATTTTCTCCCTCCTAAAGAAAATAGCAAGATGATGATGAAGTTTTTATTATCGGGAGATGTTAAATTTATGAACAGAAAAGACAGAAATACCACAAGAATTCTGATAAAATGGAGGAAGGGAAATTTCAATTGTAAGCTGAGACTGATTATTAAGTTGTGTCAGTCTGACCTAGATAAGAATAGACAGAATCAGCCTTCAAAGGGAAAAAACACACAGGCCACGGATTGTGGTCTTGTGCCATAAATTCCTGAAAACAGAGATTAGGTTTACACCTGCAGTTACTGATTCTAAATACTGCACTGGTCTAAGGCTTTTAATATATGATATTGTTTTGTTTGAATATAATCCTAAACTACGTGATTACCCATGTCAATTGGTAAAACCTTAATTGATTCACAGAATATTTAGCGAATTCTTGTTGTGAGTAGCGAACTCACATTCAAATTGTGGAAACTTTAGGTGTGATTTAAAGGTTTTTCTGTGATTCTTTATTCTTTGTTTTTCAAAAGGAAAGGGAAAGCATTTACAATTTTTTTTTAGCTTTCAACAGGAATTAGATTTGCCAAATTAACAAGGAATCATAACATCATCATTACCTTTCAATTTAATAAACCTTTGGTGACATATGCAATATGTAATAAAATAATAAAAAACAATAATTCACCTGTGTTTCTTAATATTAATAAACAACTGGGATAAACATTTAAGGGATACAAAACTAATGATGATCACTGGAACATAAGTAAAATCAATATATGAGGTGATAAAATTTACACTCCTGTTGATGTAAACACTGATGTGCAGACTGGGAAGCCGTAAGATTTTCCCCAAATTTTTCTTTGCAGGATAGCACCAAGATTTGATCTTTGTGGGAGATGGAGAGAGGCCGGACAGTGGGTGTGTGGGGTAACACTGACTGACCAAAGGAGAAAGGACCCCTAAACTGATAAGCATTTTTTGAAGCTAAGTATGACTTTGCATGACATTGTAAATGACATAAAGTATAACGATTTAAATGACTCTGACTTTACAAATGTAATTTTTATATGATTTTACACTGCAGGATACGTCTGATGTTACTCACCACATAATGGTGTGACAACATCATATTTCAGAAATGTGACAGTAATAAGGAATGTATTTTCCCGATGCTCAGCCGTGGCCAAGCTGGGCCTCTGGACTACATTCCACCCCATAATTTACAAAGAAATGTATAAAATGAGGCATTTCCTGTACAAAATTAAGCCAAATTCTAATTAGGCAAAACGTCCACTTTTCCATTGACTGAAGGAGTGTGACACAACCTTTCACAAGGATTCAACCTGTCTGTGTTACACGTGGCTCTAGGGAGCCACGCAATAAGAGCCGAGGGCGAGCCAGTGAGTTGAGATGTTTATTATAAGGAAGGGTTAGGAACAAGGGATAAGGACACGGGGTAAGGAACACGGTCGTTGTAGACCCAAAGCACAGCTACTCATAAACAGGTTAAACTCACAAGTAGAACGGTACAGGAGTAAAGGGCTGGCACCGGAGAATAGTCTACCAAGGCATAATACTCACAGCAGGGAACACTCACAAGGTTACTGCAAGAGGAGTAAGGGCTGACGCCGGGAATAGGGGTTTCAGCCTGTAGTGCTTTAAGTCGCAGCCCCGAGTGATCGAGGCTGCTCCTTTTTATTCTCATTAGCAGCACCCCAGCTGATGAGGATTAATTGGCCCCAGCCGTCCCGTAATACTGACAGCTGGGAGCCAGCTGAGATGCTGTCCAATGAGAGGCGGAAACGAGGAGACATGGGCTGAGCGCCGAAATGGCGTCTCCTCCCATGGTGACAGAGATGCTGCCTAAAGAGAGGCAGGGATGAGGAGACATGGGCTGAGCGCCGAGATGGCGTCTCATCTCATGGTGACAGAGCCCCCCCCCTCAAGGTCGGGCTCCCGAATGACCAGGAACACCCCAGCTCTCCCCCCCCCACCTAGGGTGGGTGGAAGGGGGGCAGGACCGGAGGAGGAGATGCAAAGGGAAGGACAAAAAAAACCCCAATGGACAATGTAGGGTAGCAGGGCAGAGCGAAGGAAAAACCCAAATACAATACGTTACAAAACAGGAAATAATTAACCCAGGGCACAGATGGGGAGAAAACTGAGTCAGACACTGGTAACACACTACCCAGAAATACAAACAATGTGTGGCTCAGGGCAAGGAAAAAACCACCAAAACGTAACAGAGCAAAAACGCTGAGTACAAGTGATAAATAGCAAACGCAATACACAACGTTAAATAGAACAGGAAGGTGATCACAGAGTATGGTTGATAAAGGAACCAAAACACATTACTCCATGAAACAAAAGCGGGCTAAGACCAGGACAAAAATAGTAGGAATGACGTGCACCGGTAAGTAAAAAGATAACAGAATACACGGCACCAAATGCAAAGAAGGACACCTAGGAGAATAACGGTGACAGGGTAACAGGACAACAATAAGGTAAAAAGCTGAGTATGGTTAAAGGAGAGAACACAATACACAGCGCTAAATATACGGGGGTCACCTAGAGGAATAACAGTGACAGGTTCATAGGATAATGAGGTAAGATGCTGAGTATGATAAGAAGAGAACACAATACACAGCGCTAAATATACGGGGGGTCACCTAGGGAAATACTGGTGACAGGTACATAGGATAACAATGGGATAAGATGCTGAGTACGGTTAATACGGGAAAAAACACAATACACAGCGCTAAATATATGAGGGGTCACCTAGAGGAATAACAGTGACAGGTACATAGGATAACAGTGGGATAAGATGCTGAGTACGGTTAACAAGGGAAAAACACAACACAGAGCACTAAATATAAGAGGAAGAGGAAAATGTTCGGGCGGCTAAGTCCAAACCCAGATCCCGAGAAACCAGTCCGCCGGTAGCCGTGCCAGGCCACCCAGAGGCACAAAGTTCGTCAGGGAGTTGGACCAGATCACCGAACCGGACGTCTTGCGGGTCGGGCTGTCGACCCGCATCACTCAACCACCAGGACCGTTGAGACAGACGAAGGGTCAAAGCGGGCCCCGGTGGAAGAGGTTCAGGGGAGAGCCGATGACGATGAGCGTCAGACCGCTGGGAAATAGCCACCTCCTCACCGGACCTGGACAACGCTGGCGCAGCACCCACGTCGGACCCCGATTGGGTCTTAGGCGAACCCACGTCGGACACCGCCGAGGCAGCACCCGCGTCAGACCCCGACTGGGTCGGCACTGCACCAGAACCGACCTCCAACGTTGAACCTGGACCCTCCAGCATCACGAGGAACGGCAACTCCTCGCCGGTGACCCTGGAAGAAGGCTTGGGAGAAAAAACAGAACCGGGATCAGGATCACCGGCAGCGCCAGAACCCGGCGAAACGAGCTTGGATGCAGCGGGCGGCTGCACCCGGCTCATCCCCCCTAGAGACAGGCTAAAGTGCTCAGAGAAATAGAGGGAGAAAAGAGAGGAGAGCACTCGCCTGATCTCGGGTTCCGACGCCGTCCAGGACTGCGAAGATCCAGGATCCGTCGTCTGGAGGTCGTTGTCAGGCTCCCACTCGGCTGCGTCGGGCCCCGCAGCCAGCACGATGGTCAGCGCAGCTTGAGGTTCCTCCCGCGTTGGTAACCACACCGACGGTCCACGCGGCGTGATGGCAGGAGAACCTCGTCCCGCTGGACCGAACCACACCTCTGTGGAGACCCGGGGACGCTTGGTCGTCAGCGCAGACTCCACATAGCAGTCAGTCCTCCTCCTCCGTCCACAACGTAGCTGCGGAACCGCAGGCCCTCTCCTTATCCCACCACATTGACCCGGAGCCGGGGATCGCTCGGCGGAGAGAGACACAGAGGATGCAGGATTAAAGGCACAGGTTACAGCAGGTGGTGGGAGTTCAGGGCGCTGCGGACCCCAAACTCCACCTCCAGGAGTGTGACAGAGCAAATCATAAAACTGATGTAAATAAACAAAGACTTGCCTGCCTCCTGGAGGTTCGATGGCGCCTGCTGTCGTGGACATAGCTTCTTCCTCTCCCCGCCAGGCGATAACGGAGGACCCCCTGGGAAATCGTCTGGGGACCGCTCGCGTTGTCTCCAGGAGAGGGCTCACCAGGCCGGGGTTCCAGGCACACACAGTAGTCAGGAGACGCGTCGAGGAGGAGGGGGTGACAGCCGCGATGAGCCAGCCCGAATGTCCTGGGATGACAGCGGGGGAATGAGGCTCAGGGAGCGAGGCTGTGAAATCTCCACACTGACGAGGCGAGAAGGTGACAGCTGCGTGGGAGGAGAGGTCCTGGCAGCAGCCCAGAACTGGGTCCGGACGGGGTTCATGCTGAGGTGACTTGGTGATGTGACGATGACTTCTCCCAGGGGACGAAGCGAGGGGGAAACCCAGGAATCGCCGCTCCTGATCAGAGACCGAGGCGAGGAAGGCATTGAGCTTGGGAAGGCTTCATTGCTCTGGAGTCCTCTCCACCAATCTCACTGCCGCCGCCACGTGCCTGCAGATGGTGAATGGATACACAGCGGGAATCGCGTCAGCCGCTCGGTCCCAGACATAACTGCTGTCAGCTGCGGCTCCATGGGGGGAATCCCAAGTGACGTAATGCAGAACGGGGGGAGCCCTCAGGGTGGCGCGAACTCCCGGGCTGGAACGGCAGCAGGAAAGGGGTCCCGAAGCGGGGGGCAACGTCATCCACTTCGGCGTCCTGCCGGGGTTTCCATCCAACCCGCAGACTCCCGGGCAGGAATGGCAGCAGGAACGGGGTCCTGAAGCGGGGGACAACGTCATCCACTTCGGAGTCCTGCCGGGGTTTCCATCCAACCTGCAGAGCTTCTCTCGCTGTGTGACCATGGCGTCAATCCTGGCACTGACCTCGAGATGGAACAAAGAAAGAGGGTGACAGTCCAGGAGATCCTCAGCACGGCCCGGATGCCAGCGTCTCGAATTGGAGGCGTCATGCAGGGTGAAGAGCGTCCTGTCGCCAGCCCCCGAGATGGACCTCAGCTCGTCGCCCTGGCGTCAGGAGTGACTCCTGGGAAACGGCGTGCTAATGGCGCTAACACCCGGACAAGGAAGGTACAGTTCCACAAACTCACGGCTGCCAGCAACTAGTCTGGCTGCGACTTACTGTTACACATGGCTCTAGGGAGCCACGCAATAAGAGCCGAGGGCGAGCCAGTGAGTTGAGATGTTTATTATAAGGAAGGGTTAGGAACAAGGGATAAGGACACGGGGTAAGGAACACGGTCGTTGTAGACCCAAAGCACAGCTACTCATAAACAGGTTAAACTCACAAGTAGAACGGTACAGGAGTAAAGGGCTGGCACCGGAGAATAGGATACCAAGGCATAATACTCACAGCAGGGAACACTCACAAGGTTACTGCAAGAGGAGTAAGGGCTGACGCCGGGAATAGGGGTTTCAGCCTGTAGTGCTTTAAGTCACAGCCCCGAGTGATCGAGGCTGCTCCTTTTTATTCTCATTAGCAGCGCCCCAGCTAATGAGGATTAATTGGCCCCAGCTATCCCGTAATACTGACAGCTGGGAGCCAGCTGAGACGCTGTCCAATGAGAGGCGGAGACGAGGAGACATGGGCTGAGCACCGAAATGGCGTCTCCTCTCATGGTGACAGAGATGCTGCCTAAAGAGAGGCAGGGATGAGGAGACATGGGCTGAGCGCCGAGATGGCGTCTCATCCCATGGTGACAGTCTGTGTTTAACTGGATAAACTGATATTAGTGATCAATGCTAAAGCATGCCAAATCTGCACAGACAGCTATTTTGTTTTTCTTAAATGGAATTTGTAAATTAGTTCAAGAGATGTTATAAAAGAAGCCATGATTATTGAAATCTCATTTTGAAGGAGCTGTACTATCCATAACTTTTCATCTAAATTAACTGTGTGTAACACATAAAAGTGGTAACAAGCTTCCTTCCAGTAAAAGACATAACCCATCAAGCAAATACCCTGTAATTTTGTTGTATGTTTAATTCAATTTAATTCTATTCAATTCACCTTTATTTATATAGCGTCATTTCACAACAACAGTCATCTCATAGCACTTTCAACTGTAGGGGAACCCCACAGTTGCAGAAAGACCCTATCAATCTGCCTCCCATTGTACTTTTGGAAATTCTAGGTATTACAAGTAATCCTGCATTTTGGGAGCGTAGTGCTCTGTTAGGATAATATGGTAGTATCAAATCTTTTAAATAAAAAGGGGCCTGATTGTTTAGAGCTTTGTAAGTAAGAAGAAGGATTTTAAATTTAATTCTAAACTATATGGGAAGCCAATGAAGGGAGGCCAGAACCGGAGAGATATGCTCTCTCTTTCTAGTACCTGTTAAAACTCTTGCTGCAGCATTTTGGATTAGCTGAATATTTTTAAAGATGTTTTCGAACAACCTGATAATAAAGAATTATAATAATCTAATCTCGAGCTAACAAAAGCGTGGATCAGTTTCTCAGCATCACTCTGAGACAAGATGCTCCTAATCTTGACAATATTACGCAAATGATAGAAGCCAGTCTTAGAAACAAATTTAGTATGTGAGTTGAAAGACAGATCTTGATCAAAAATAATACCAAGATTCCTCACAGAGCTATTAAGAGAAAATGTAACCACATCCAAACTGAAGGTTTGATTTGGAAAGGTATATCTAAAATTTTTTGGACCAACAAGAATGACTTCAGTCTCATCTGAATTTAATAGCAGGAAATTACAAGTCATCCAAGCTCTGATTTCCTTAAGACAGGCTTCTAGCTTGGCTAATTGATTACTATCATCTGGCTTCATTGACAGGTATAATTGTGTGTCATCTGCATAACAATGAAAATGTATACCGTGCTTTCTAATAATGTTGTCTAACAGAAGCATATATAAACTAAAAAGAGTAGAGCTAGAATGAATGAATGAATGAATGAATCAATTTATAGTTTGGAATGGTAAATTGTTGCTACTCCTCCTCCACGACCAGAACTTCTGGGATTTTGACAGTTTAAATAACCAGAGGGAGTTGATTCATTTAAACCAACAATATAACATAATCCTCTAGCCCTAACCAAGTCTCTGTAAGGGATATTAAATCAATTTGATGATCAATTAACAGATCATGGACTAGCAGAGACTTGGGAGTTAGAGACCTAATATTTAATAAACCGTATTTAATTTTTTAAATTAAATTAAGTGCAACTCCATGCAGCAAAAAGGGGGTATTAAAGAAATTAATTAGCAAAAATAATTAGCAATCCTCAGAAAAATAGATAATACATAAAAATTATCAAAAGATGCTCAATAATGAAGAGAAAAATATAAATGAAATGGCTTGGTAATGAAATCACAACATTCAATAGGAGAAGTTAAAAGTTACATCAATAAATTTCCAGATATTTAAGGAAACAGAGACCCCGGGGCAGACCCAGGACTCGGTGGAGAGACTATGTCTCCCAGCTGGTCTGGGAACGCCTTGGTATCCTCTCTGAAGATTCGGAGCAGGTGGCTGGGGAGAGGGAAGTCTGGGCTTCTCTGCTTGAACTGCTGCCTCCGCGACCTGGACCTCTGGAAAAGTGGTAGAAGATGGATGGATGGATATTTAAGGAAATATCTGTAGATTATTGTAAAGGAAATATCATGTCTATAAGGAACAAGGTAAACTGATAAGGAAGAAAACCATGCAAATATATATGAGAAAAGTTCTAAATGTCTAAGGAAAGTCCAACTTTTGCTGAATTTATGTTTACTGTGGGACTTGATTTAGAATCTACTACAAAGATAATACAGATTTTTACATTTATTAAAATTGCTTTATAAAAAGTTGAGTGGGTACTGGCACAAGTCCCATTGTATCAAGTGCACAGTGCCTCCAGGAACTAGGACATTGGCAGAAGTCCTTGGTTCATTACCTGTGTAACGCTAAAATTTTAATCAGATGCAAAAAGACATATGATAACATAAACATACACTTCATAAAATTTTTGAAATTTAAAAGGGCTCTCAGAAAACAGAGGGAAATACAGTCAACATGGAGAAAGAACTGTAAGGTGTGGATAAAATTGCTTGGAACTCCAGAAGAAGCTAAAGTAATAATGATGAGAGAAATGGAGGAATTAGACAAATTTAAACCTTAGTTCTGATGTATGAATAATAGTGCAGTAAGATTATAAGTGGAGATTTTTGTGTTCTTTTTTCTTTTGTGTTTCTTCTCTTTTTCCTTTTTGTGTACATTGTTGACATAACTTATGATTAGTATTTTAACCAATCATCCTTCCTCATTTAATAATGGGAGTGTATTAGGGCAAATTGAAGCTGAAACCTTTGTCAATACTGAACAGCAACCACAAGACATTTTAGGAGATATTGACCCAGATAATAACTATTTTAATCATATAAACAATAAGTGTGCTTATTATGATGAACAACAATTAAATGGAATTATGAATTCAGATCAGACATTGACAATAATACATATTACTAGTAGGAGTCTCTATGCAAACTTGGATAGCATTAAGGAGTTTTTAAATCAATTTAACACCCCATTTAGAATTATTGTAATAAGTGAAACATGGATTAATGAAGAAAAAGATGTAAATTTTGAACTATATGGATATGAGATGTGCACACAAAATAGGAAATGTAAAAGTGGTGGTGGGATAGCACTGTATGCAGGTAGAAAATTAAAAAGTAAAAAAGTGGACACCCTTTTTATTGGCCTTCAGTGAAGCCTCCACAGTAAGATTAAGGCACAGCTGCATAACTTGGAGACATAACTTGGAGACATCATTAGATAAAGGCATAGGGCTTCAAGGCCATCAAGCACTTTACTCCCAGGAGAGGAGAAAAGGGAGGAGGGAGTGAGAGCATGAAACCCTTTAGCCCGTCAGTGTGACATAAAATTTCATCTTGGAGCACAAAATATAACAGACACATCAAACAGCTTGTTAATATAGCATATT
This sequence comes from Pholidichthys leucotaenia, assembly GCA_020510985.1. Taxonomy (NCBI): domain Eukaryota; kingdom Metazoa; phylum Chordata; class Actinopteri; order Cichliformes; family Pholidichthyidae; genus Pholidichthys; species Pholidichthys leucotaenia. The sequence goes on along the minus strand of CM035846.1, from coordinate 41,238,737 downwards.
AAAACAGTTCATATATGGGTCATATGTTGTAACACACACACACACACACACACACACACATATAAAACATGTGATCTCAACAGATAAATGCATAATCAGTGATTTTCTATTACCATGTAATACTAGATGATAAAAGTAGTTGGAAATCACATGTCAGATAAATACAAAACAAAGTTGCAAAAAATATTGCAATCATAAATAAAATTAAGACAAATCACTTCATATCTTGTATTGCTCATTGGTACTTCTGAAGAGGATGATAAAATAAAGGCAGCGTTGGATTTTTAATAGCTTTATTATCATCCGCCTTCATCAGTACTCAGCTCCAGCCCCATAGTGTGAGCAGGCTGAAGCCTCATTCCTCCAGCTCTCAAAGAGGAGCGAAAACACACGGTGTGTGTGTCCCGCAGTTGCAGAATCAGAAAGAGAGGCAGAATCACAACTTGGCACAGCATTTATACCCAACTCAAACAATAGATCAAAGGACCTTCACAGCAGTCAATCTGGCATTTGCATATCAAAGGAACAGACAGGATGCATGAGCACAATGCATGGATAACACATGGATGATACATTAACTCAAAGCAGTGACATGCCTAACCGGCAGACTGTAGCAGAAACGACCAGAATGTGAGGTGATTGTCTTTAGTCTATTGTGGGGGTTAAATCAAACCGCCACGCTGCTCCCCCCCAGAGGGCACGGTAGGGGACCATGACCTCGATGTTGCAGTTTGGGCAGCGAGCAGGGAAAAGCTCTGTGCAGGAGGAGGGGGAGGGGGGGTAGCAAATGCTGACCGGGCGCGGGAAAATCATTCGAGTCGCGCCAAAAGTGTTTGCTGCTCCGCGATGTCCAGTCTGAACATGCGGAGATCAGAAGAAGAAAAAAATTAGTCTCTGACTCCTCTCGTGGCCATGAAGAAAAGCAGGAGCGGCGGCAAGAAAAAAATAAAAGCAGAGGGACTGGCGTGTTGACTTTAGGGCAGACGTAACCCTACAGCCTCGGGAACCGCAGACAGCTGAATTCCCCTTGTGTGCTGTGGCTAAGACCATAAAATCCAGTGAGCAAGCTGTGGGCCTCAGGTGTACAAGCAAGCCTGAAGGGCCAGTGTGCAGCAAAGGAAGGCGGTCGGAAAAGCCGTATTTGTCCCGTGCGTGGTGCGCCGTCCTCGTCACCCCCGGTGCGCGTGCTGGGGCTCCGTGCGTGGGTGGGCCCGCTGGAGAGGAAATGAGGGTCGGAAACTTGGTGGAGATTGGCGCAGTCTGCGCCGAAAAACATCTCTGACGAGCCGTGGCTGCAGATTAGTCATGGTGCGTTCAGGTCCACGTGTGCTCCGTCGGCCATGGGAGTCGCCCGCATGTGCTCTGATGTGGAGGAGTTGCGCGGCCGGTTCCGCGTGGATGTGCCGATCTCGGCGAGGGCGCGCCATGACGTTCTCTGCCGCTTACCCGGTCTTGGTTGATGTCCTGAGAGCAGCTCGCCCACCGTGGGCTCTGCGTCGAGGTCTCCCTGAGGCAGCAGGGAGGGCAGACCAGTCAGGCCGCTGCGACGGAGCATTCATGCCCGGGTGCTGCGTTCACTGGCCGCTCGTTTTCTTCAGTCTCAGGTCGCCAGCGTGGCTGTTCAGATCAGAAGGTTGCGTTTGCACAAAACGTGTGCATTCCGGGGTCACCAGGATGATAAAATAAAGGCAGCGTTGGATTTTTAATAGCTTTATTATCATCCGCCTTCATCAGAACTCGGCTCCAGCCCCATAGTGTGAGCAGGCTGAAGCCTCGTTCCTCCAGCTCTCAAAGAGGAGCGAAGACACACGGTGTGTGTGTCCCGCAGTTGCAGAATCAGAAAGAGAGGCAGAATCACAACTTGGCACAGCATTTATACCCAACTCAAACAATAGATCAAAGGACCTTCACAGCAGTCAATCTGGCATTTGCATATCAAAGGAACAGACAGGATGCATGAGCACAATGCTTGGATAACACATGGATGATACATTAACTCAAAGCAGTGACATGCCTAACCGGCAGACTGTAGCAGAAACAACCAGAATGTGAGGTGATTGTCTTTAGTCTGTTGTGGGGGTTAAATCAAACCGCCACACTTCCATATTTGACCTATTGTATAGAGGCCTGGGGTAACAATTATAAAAGTACACTTAATTTATTGCTAATATTAAAAAAAAGGGGGGGCAGTCCGTGTTATACATAAAGTCGGGTATCTTAAACATACTAATTTATTGTTTATACATTTAAAGTTATTGAAATTGCGGGATCTGGTTGATTATTATAAAGCACAATTAATGTTAAAAAAATCTTTTGCATAATCAATGAACTTACTAAAACAGTTATAAAATCCATAAGTTGCATATTTTTAATAAAATTGTTATAAAGTAAGCTTAAATTTTAGAAAAATGAAAATCTTTATAAGAGCTAAAAGCTCAGTAAAGCTTAATTTGGCATTGATAATCTTGTAGGTAGTTGGTTTCATAATATATTTGGCAAATGGGGAAAAATAATTCAAGGAGCCCTTATAAGTATAATTATTAGTTTATTGATCTTTGTTTTTTGTGGATGTTGTTGTATTCCCATGATTAAAGAATAGAAAAAAAATAAAAGAAAGATCTATTTTAGTGGCCTTCTCTTCCAAGGATCTGCCTCCATATCAAGGGGTCCAGGAAACTGCCCACCTGCTCTCCTATTGCCAGGACGATGACAAAGTTGTGCCACGACTGAACCTAGATGGGGACCTAGAAGACACCGAGGAGATAGTTTAGGGTCTGCAATAGGGTCTACAATGCACATTCACATGGTGTTAGATTTTGCTCTGTTGTGCTTCTGCCCTACAGATTTCCTTTGTGATAAATGATTAATGAAATAATAGATGCATATGAATATATTCATATATGCATATATTCATAGATGCATCTTCATACACTACCGTTCAAAAGTTTGGGGTCACTTAGAAATTTCCTTATTTTTGAAAGAAAAGCACTGTTTTTTTCAATGAAGATAACTTTAAACTAATTAGAAATACACTCTAATATCTAATATACATTGCTAATGTGGTAAATGACTATTCTAGCTGCAAATGTCTGGTTTTTGGTGCAATATCTACATAGGTGTATAGAGGCCCATTTCCAGCAACTATCACTCCAGTGTTCTAATGGTACAATGTGTTTGCTGATTGCATCAGAAGGCTAATGGATGATTAGAAAACCCTTGTGCAATCATGTTAGCACAGCTGAAAACAGTTTAGCTGGTTAGAGAAGCTATAAAACTGACCTTCCTTTGAGCAGGTTGAGTATCTGGAAAAAATTATTATTTCAAATACAAATCATTATTTCTAACCTTGTCAATGTCGTGACTATATTTTCTATTCATTTTACAACTCATGGTGGTAAATAAGTGTGACTTTTCATGGAAAACACAAAATAATTGTCTGGGTGACCCGAAACTTTTGAACGGTAGTGTATATATTCATATAAGATAAGATAAGATAAGCCTTTATTAGTCCCACAATGGGGAAATTCCAGGATTGCAACAGCACAGGGATAGCAACACTCAGAGCAACAATCAGAAGGCAGGAAAAAACAAGAGCAGCTAGTATACATATGTACATATTACTATAAATATATATATACAGTGGGGCAAAAAAGTATTTAGTCAGCCACCAATTGTGCAAGTTCTCCCACTTAAAAGATGAGAGAGGTCTCCAATTTTCATCATAGGTATACCTCAACTATGAGAGACATAATGAGAAAAAAAAATCCAGAAAATCACATTGAGGGATTTTTAATGAATTAATTGGTAAATTCCTCTGTAAAATAAGTATTTGGTCAATCCCAAAAGTTCATCTCAATACATTGTTATATACCCTTTGTTGGCAATGACGGAGGTCAAATGTTTTCTGTAAGTCTTCACAAGGTTTTCACACACTGTTGCTGGTATTTTGGCCCATTCCTTCATGCAGATCTCCTCTAGAGCAGTGATGTTTTGGGGCTGTTGCTGGGCAACACGGACTTTAAACTCCCTCCAAAGATTTTCTATGGGGTTGAGATCTGGAGACTGACTAGGCCACTCCAGGACCTTGAAATGCTTCTTACAAAGCCACTCCTTCATTGCCCGGGTGGTGTGTTTGGGATCATTGTCATGCTGAAAGACCCAGCCACGTTTCATCTTCAATGCCCTTGCTGATGGAAGGAGGTTTTCACTCAAAATCTCATGATACATGGCCCCATTCATTCTTTCCTTTACACGGATCAGTCGTCCTGGTCCCTTTGCAGAAAAACAGCCCCAAAGTATGATGTTTCCACCCCCATGCTTCACAGTAGGTATGGCGTTCTTTCTCCTCCAAACACGACAAGTTGAGTTTTCATCAAAAAGTTCTATTTTGGTTTCATCTGACCATATGACATTCTCCCAATCCTCTTCAGGATCATCCAAATGCGCTCTAGCAAACTTCAGACGGGCCTGGACATGTACTGGCTTAAGCATGGGGACACGTCTGGCACTGCAGGATTTGAATCCCTGGCGGCGTAGTGTGTTACTGATGTAGCCTTTGTTACTTTGGTCCCAGCTCTCTGCAGGTCATTCACTAGGCCCCCCCGTGTGGTTCTGGGATTTTTGCTCACCGTTCTCGTGATCATTTTGACCCTACAGGAGTGAGATCTTGTGTGGATCCCCAGATCGAGTGAGATTATCAGTGGTCTTATATGTCTTCCATTTTCTAATAATTGCTCCCACAGTTGATTTCTTCACACCAAGCTGCTTACCTATTGCAGATTCAGTCTTCCCAGCCTGGTGCAGGTCTACAATTTTGTTTCTGTTGTCCTTTGACAGCTCTTTGGTCTTGGCCATAGTGGAGTTTGGAGTCTGACTGTTTGAGGTTGTGGACAGGTGTCTTTTATACTGATAACGAGTTCAAACAGGTGCCATTAATACAGGTAACGAGTGGAGGACAGAGGAGCCTCTCAAAGAAGAAGTTACAGGTCTGTGAGAGCCAGAAATCTTGCTTGTTTGTAGGTGACCAAATACTTATTTTACCGAGGAATTTACCAATTAATTCATTAAAAATCCTTCAATGTGATTTTCCGGATTTTTTTTTCTCATTTTGTCTCTCATAGTGGAGGTATACCTATGATGAAAATTGGAGACCTCTCTCATCTTTTAAGTGGGAGAACTTGCACAATTGGTGGCTGACTAAATACTTTTTTGCCCCATGGATGTGCGGCGGGCCAGCTGGATATCTTTGGGCATGATGGTGACCCTCTTGGCGTGGATGGCGCACAGGTTGGTGGCCTTGAAGAGACCCACCAGGTAGGCCTCGCTGGCCTCCTGCAGAGCCATGACGGCGGAGCTCTATATATACTGTATGCATAGATGAAGATAGCTTAGTTTTGAATATATTTTACACATATAGGATTGTTAGCTATATTGACTCATAATGTCTGCACCACACCCGATGTCCTCTGGAGAAATGGTGACCTGATGGGAGGCAGGTCCAATTGACTGCCGGAAAGGGGGTGTCAAGCACATATAGAACTTTAGAAACACGACACACAGGGGTTAGAATAGGGTTATGAGATGGGCTAGCACCCATCTCAACAGGGGAAGATGCAAAAACGTAAGCTTATGTTACTAGGTTATAGTGAGGTGCCCTAATAGGATACCTCAACAGGGGGATTTGTCGGTAAAATGACATGATTGGCCTGTCTTTCTCACACTTCTTTATCTGCTTGCTTCACACGCTACACTGCAGAGTTTAGGTTACACCCTATAATTCACTCGCTGAAACCAGTCAGAATCAGTTCTGCACACAGCCGAACTGCCACATAAGCGGAAATGTACTGATACACTGAGGGGAAAACCCCTCCCTCTTGCAAGAGGGAGTGGTTAAGCTTTATAAAAAAACTATAGGGCCCACTTTTTGAGTAGCACTCTCTTGGGGTATTTTCCTAAAGAGCTGTGTTCCAGTGCTGCCTGTATTCATATCTCACTTTCAGTAAAATAAGTGAAAGTATACTTCATCTTTCAGTCTGGTTATTTGGCCTTCGTATAAAAGAACTGGGGGTTAAGGTATTTTAGACTGTTGTAGGATGTGTCTAGCTCATATGTTTAGATAGGGCAGCTCAGTGCATGAACGTGAGTGAGTGCGTGCGTGCAGCCGAGGTGCGCCCCTGTATGAATGGCCCCGCGGAGCGAATGGTGTGTGTGAAATGTGCGGGTGAGTAGAGAGAGAGGCGACCGGAGCAGGTAGCAAGCCAGAATTGCTGCTATTAACAGTGCAGTCTGCTAATAAAGCCCCAACTCTTCAGCAAAATGACCTGTTCTTCTGTGTACCACCATACTGTTGTTAACAACCGTGAAGTTTACTCGGGAGTTGACCCCAGAGGAAAAGCTGCCTCCGGCCCTGGAGAAGACAGATCTCCCCTGTGTCCCCCAACCACGGTTAGGAGACCAAAACAGGAAAGGTTAACAACACACAACAGACTGTAGAGGAAGGATCAGACGAGACATGAGCTGACAACACACAACTTTATTTCCTCCAGCAAGCACGGTGGCTGCACGGTGGCGCAGTGGTTTAGCACTGTGGCAGCACAGTTTTACCCTCGGCCGGGGGACCGCGGGGATCATGAGATCGTGGGTTCGATCCCAGCCCCCGACCAACAGTGAGCTGTGTGGAGTTTGCATGTTCTCCCCGTGTTGCGCGGGTTTACTCCGGGATTTCTCCGGTTTCCTCCCGCACACCAAAAACATGTAGGTTTAGGGCGCTCGCGCACGCAGCGACCAGCAGCCGGTGGCTTGTCACCAGACTGCAAACCAAGTCTACCTACGGGTACAAATAAGTAACAAAAAAAAAAAAAAAAAAAAAAGCAGAACAGACTAACTCGGGTACCAGAGCGAATCTCTTTATTACAGCTTTATTCCTGCCCTTGGCACTCGGACTACACACATTAACATACACGACAATAGCACATGACTCAACACAATACTTTCGCGCCCAGCATACCCAAGGTGTGAATAGTGTCTTTCACCCCACACAACAGGTTCACGCCTGGCATACAGGAAGTGAAGGTGCATCTTCAATTCGTTTATTACCCCCTAGCGCTCTGACACCTGTCACTGGTTCCTCTCCCTTCTCCTCATCTCCATCTCTCACCTCCTGCCTCCAATTCCCCAAAGTCCTGGGGGGAGTGCAATCTCCTGTTGTGTCACCACAAGACAGTGTTTCTGTTTTTATGTATGAAGTATAAGGGTCATTTACATTTAAAAAGATTGTAAATTTTAGCATGCAATAGTCAAATTAAATTATAAACAATTTCCCAACCACAAAATTGCAGCTGGTGGAAAGGCTGAGTGGCTAGTATCTTTGGAATATCACTAGCCACAGTGGCTGGTCAGCAAAAATGTTTTTTTTTCAAACTTTATTGAACAAAACAATTTACAAACTCTTGTAGGGCAAACAGTACTGCACAGACAACTGAATTTAGAACAACAAAACAATGAGGGTGTTAAAATTCTTCTCCAATGAGGCTAGAATATAAAATCAGAACAAAAGATAGTTAGTGAATGTATCAAAGAATTCTGAGATTGACTGATCTTTCTGTACCAAAGTCTTTCAGGAAGGAATGTAGTTTTCATTTCATTTTTAAACCCAGCTAAGGATGGAAATGTGTTCTTCCATTTATTGACATGAATATGGTATTTACCCAAAATGACAATAATGTTTAGCATCTTCTTACTTGGAATGTTATCCAAGTACAAAAGGATCTGAGACGCCTCAAGAGGAATATCAATGCCAAGATTAATCCATCTAAAAACATCGCTCCAAAACTGAGCAGATCTTGTATCCCAAGGGATACAAGATCCCAACGAGGCCTGGAAAGGAGACATGCCTATGGCTGATGAAATGGTGGTGTTGTGCGCATACTCAATCCAGGGAAGGTGGGAGCTCCAAGACGAGGGGTTGGTGGTGGCAACACACCGCAGCGCGGCCTCCAATTCTTGGTTCGCTCGTTCACACTGCCCGTTGGTCTGAGGATGGTAGCCTGAAGAAGGCTCGCCGTGGCCCCCAAGGCGCTGCAAAACGATCTCCAGACTTGGGACATGAACTAGGGACCCCAGTCCGAGACGATGTCCAAGGGGATGCCATGAAGACGAATCACATGCTGGACTAGGAGGTCCGCCGTCTCCTTGGCCGTGGGCAGCCCCTGCAGGGGAATGAAATGGGCAGCCTTGGAGAATCTGTCAACCAGTGTAAGAATTACCGTGTTGTGGTTGGATGATGGGAGACCGGTGATGAAATCCAGGGCCACGTGGGACCATGGCCTGCCGGGGATGGGGAGGGGACGGAGTAATCCAGCTGGAGGAGAAGAAGACGTCTTCCCGGTGGCACACTGAGGACAGACCCGGATGTACTCTCTGATGTCCCTCTGCAGCGACAGCCACCAAAACGTCCTCTGGATCAGCTCCGCTGTGCGTCCCTGCCCTGGGTGACATGAAAACTTGGATGAATGACCCCAATGAAAAACCTCCCCCCGGACGGCTGATGGAACAAACAGTCTACCCGCTGGCCCCCCACCCGGGTCGGGCTCGTCCTCCAGAGCCTTCAACACCTTGTCCTTAATACCCCAGGAGATGGCACCCACGATACACGATAAAGGTAGGATAGGGTGCTCGGGCGTCTCCATCGTCTCTGAGGCAAACTGGCGGGACAAGGCATCCAGCTTCGTGTTCTTCGACCCGGGACGATAGGTAATAGTGAAGTCAAACCTCCCAAAAAACAAGGACCAGCGGGCCTGGTGGGAGTTCAGACGCTTAGCCGTTCGAAGGTATTCCAAGTTCTTGTGGTCAGTCCATACGATGAACGGCTGGGAGGCCCCCTCCAGCTAATGACACCACTCCTCCAAGGCAAGTTTGATGGCCAACAGTTCCCTGTCACCTATGTCATAATTGTGCTCTGCTGGGGATAGATGCCGGGAGAAGAACGCACAGGGTCAAATTTTGCCATCCGCCGGAGACCTCTGGGACAGGACTGCTCCACCCCCAAGTCTGAAGCGTCCACTTCCACCAAGCACTGGAGTGAGGGGTATACCTGCATCAGAATGGGAGAAGAAGAGAACCTAGACTTCAGTTCAGCAAAGGCCGCCGCCGCCTCCTGAGTCCACCGGAAAGGGACCTTAGGAGAGATAAGGCTGGTTAGGGGGAGAGCAATCCGGCTGTAATTCTGAATGAAGGGGCGGTAAAAGTTGGCAAATCCCAGAAACTGTTGGAGCTGCTTTCTGGATGATGGGGTAGGCCACTCAACCACCGCTTTGATCTTACCCAGGTCGGGGAGGATCTCATTATGAGAGATGATAAAACCCAGGAACAAAGTCCGATTAACGTGAAACTCACATTTTTCCGCCTTCACAAAAAGTTTGTTTTCCAAAAATTGCTGCAGTACCCGCCTCACGTGCACACGATGCTCCTCTAGGGACTGCGAAAAAATCAGGATGTCGTCCAGATAAACAAACACAAATGTGCCCAAGAAGTCCCTCAGTACATCATTAATCAGCCTCTGGAAGACGGCAGGGGCGTTGGTCAGCCCGAATGGCATCACGAGATACTCGAAGTGTCCACTCGGGGTCCGGAACACCGTCTTCCATTCATCGCCCTCCCGGATCTGCACCAGATGATAGGCGTTGCGCAGGTCCAATTTGGAAAACCAGGAGGCGCCTTGGAGGGAATCAAAGGCTGAGTTAATGAGAAGAAGAGTGTTCTTATCCTTGACAGTTATGTTGTTTAACTCTCTAAAGTCTATACACGGTCTCAGTGAGCCATCCTTCTTGTCGACAAAGAAAAAGCCCGCCCCCACTGCTGATGACAATGGCCGGATTATGCCTGAGCTCAAAGACTCCTTGATTTACGTCTCCATCTCTTCCCACTCCAGGGCAGACAGGTTGTAGAGTCTGCTGGATGGTAGAGGAGCTCCAGCACTGAGATTAATAGCACAGTCATAAGGGCGGTGGGGGGAAGGGAAAGGGCTTGCGTCTTGCTGAAGGCGGCCCCCAAGTCGTGGTATTCGGGAGGGACCTTATCCAAATCAGGAGGGGCAGGGATCGGGGCACTTAGTGGCACGGACGGCGAGCATGCAGCAGACTGAAGGCAGGCACCTAAACAAAAAGAACTCCAGGCACGGACACTTCCGGACCGCCAGTCTATGGAGGGGTTGTGCAGGCGAAGCCAGGGATAGCCGAGGATAACAGGGGATGAAGAGATCGGCGGTACATATAACCTCAGCTACTCCCGGTGATTGTCCGATGTAATAACAGACACTGGGGTGGTCTGGTGGGAAACCATAGCGAAAGGGGCTTTAGAGAGGGTGATCAGTCTCAAGGGGGTCTCCAATAACTGAATGGGAAACCCCAACTGGGTTGCCAGTTCCCCAGAGATGAAGCTCTGCTTGGCCCCGGAGTCAATGAGTGCATGTGTAGTGAATTCCTTATGTTTAAAACAGAAACAGATGGGAATCTGGAAGCAGGAGAGGGGATTTAACTGGGGCACATCCGTGAGTCCCCCTACTGCGACCCACAGACTTCCCCTTTTGGCCAAACGGGACATACCTCAAGCTGATGCTCCTCACTCCCACAGTAAACACATAAGCCTAGTTCCCGACGTCGCTGTCTCTCAGCAGCGGACAGCTTAGCTCGACCTGTCACCATGGGTTCTGGCTCATCCGGGGAATCGGCTGGAGGTAACGCCAATGGGGGGGCTGCAGGAAACGGCGAAACTGACTACCCGAGCGACCGGAAGTCTTACGCTCAGCTGCCCATTCCCTCAGTCTGTTGTCAAGACTAATAGCTAATGAAATCAGCTCAGTCAAGTTGGAGGGTTTCTCTAAGGGAGCTAACTTGTCCCGCAGGCTAGGACAGAGGCTTCTGATGAAGATACTACATAATGAGGCATCCTCCCACCCCACCTCTGTGGCTACGACCCAGAAGTCTACGGCGTAATCGGCAACAGCCTTCGCCCCCTGCTTCAAATTCAACAACCGGGAAGTAAGCACACTGTCTCGGTCGGAGTGGTCGAACACCTCCTTAAACTCCCTAATAAACGGTGAATAGGTGAGAGAAGCGTAGTCAGCCCTAGCCATAACGGTGTAGGCCCAGGTCAAAGCTCGCCCCTCCAACAAATTAATCACATAACCTATTCGGCTATGGTCTGAAAGAAAATCCCCTGGCACCCGTTAACACACAATGTCGCACTGTAGTAAAAATTCCCTAACTTCTCCTAACTTACCACCGAAACGGGTGGGAGTGGGTATAGGAGTAAGACGGAATGGAGAGCCTGATGTAACCTGGCTACTGGCAGAGCTAACCGGGGCAGGGGAGCTAGCGGGAGCTGGAGGGAAGGCCTGTGGGTTAGCTAGGTGATCCAACCGATCAGTAACTCGAGCTAGCTGTGTTAGTATGGTTTGCTGCTGGTAGGCTAACTGGTCCACCCGAGCTTCTAAGTTGTTAACCTTGCACGCTAGCACACTGTCTGCTGGGTCACTCTGGCGGAGTCATACTGATATGGTACAGACCCAAGAAGCAGACACGACTCAGGAAACACAGTTAACCTTTTATTAATGATAGTGTGAATGTATGGATTCATGTGTGAATGTCTATAGTGAGTGTAGTGAGTATGATGAGTCTGCTTGGGGCGAGCAGAGCACCGTGCAACCTGGCAACCCTAAGGACAGAGCAGAGAGACAATTAGGAGCAATCCTGACAGGAGAAGCGCCAGATAGAACTGTCCTTACTTTCTGCTGAGTTGGAGAAGCACACAGGTTAGCACATCGGCCCAGGCCAGGAGGACAGTGCCAGCCACCCCGTTGGAGATGTAGCAGGCAGGTGAACGAGCAGGGAGGTCTGCCGCCAGGTGGAAGAGAGTCCGCCGCCGAGGGGACACCGCCTGTGTACAGGGGAAGGAGATGGGTGAGAGGAAAGGTTCAGGCTTACTTCAGAATCAGAATCAGAAAAGATTTATTGCCAAGTACATTAACAGATCACTGATAACATACGAGAGAATTTGACTTGACACAGAAAATGAACCTGCATTTCCAGTGACGCGGCTGCATCAGAGACGCGCCTGCCAACAAGATAGTGGGTACAAGCATAAGAATAAGAACAATACGAGGAACAATAGAAAGGAGCAAAAAAATCATTGATTCAAAATACTGGTTACATAATTAATCAATATTAAGATTTCAAGGAAAAAAAAAAGCTCTCGATGCACATTCGCTACACAGGATTCACAAGACACAAGAGAGCAGTGTGTGTATCTTTATTCAGTTCATGGATCAATGTGTGTGCGGTGTTGAGCAGTGTTGATGATAATAAGAGAGACAACAAGGACACTTGGCAGGAGATGTTTTGTCTGGCTGCCGCCGAGTCCTTATCTTGGCAGGCTGTGCAGATGGCTGTCCAAGGCCTTATGCTCGATGATTTTGAAAACACAGACTGCAGACAGCCAGGAGGAATTTTCATGGGGAAATTGAGCCAAATCGGACTGATCACAGAGAAGGCTTTTTATTTCTTCTGTAGATTCAGTACTTAATCCTTCATTGCGGGGCTTTAAATCCATCGTGGAAAGACCTAAGCGAGACCATGATGTAATCCACCTTCCGAGACAGTTCTCCATTTGTCGCTATCAGGGTCTTCTCCAATTTTTCAATTTGACAGATGCACCTCGCCTGGCCAGCATTTTGATAGGTTGTATCCATCTTCAGCAATTTGCGATACACCAGGACAATCCCAGTTCCAATCAGAAAGATCCCAATCACCATTACCACGAAGACATACAAATCTTCAATATCTTCGATAGAGAGATTAGTGAGACACAAGATTTTCCAATTACTTGTGTCACGTAAATAGCCCGCTGGAGCCGTACCTGCGGGGCAAACAGCTTCCCCCGGAGCACTTTTCCTTGTTGAAAAAATAGTGTCAATTGTGTTCAAAGCCCAGCTTATTAACTCCATAATTTCTTTCTTTTGACGGTCACAGTTAGACGCAGACAGACAACAGCAAGCTGGGATCCAGTAGTTGGGGGGGAAGGAAAAAAAAGTCAGAGCAGGAGAGGAGGAAAAAGCGTCTACTCTCTTGGGAGGGCGGAAGTTAGGCTGCCGGATGGTTAGGAAATCCAAGGCAGGCTGAAGCGCTGGAAGATGATGAGGCTGGAAGCTCAGTGTAGAGTTTGGTGAGTTCAGATTCCTCAGAAAGGAAGCAGATGACTTCGCACTGATCCCTGGGTCTCACAGAATATATAGGCAGAGCCAGATAGCAGACAGGTGTGTGCACAGGTGCGCCTAATTGGCGGCCATGACAATACAGGGCAATTAATGAGCAACTTCCAAATGATATACAAAAAATATTCAAAAAAGAGACAATGATTACAATTTGAGAGGAGACTTAAACTTTACAAAACCGAAGGTTTGAACAACAAAGAAAAGTACGTGCATATCTGTCTGTGGGGTGGATTTGTGGAACAGTCTGGAGCTGGAACTGAAACTATGTACAAACAGAAACCAATTCAAAAAGAGGTATTGTGGAAGATGAAAGCAGACGAGGCAGCGAGCTAGATGACACATGAACTTTATTCACCTTCCAACATCATGAACAGAAAATACTCTCTTCCTCCAGTGGCTCCGGTGTCTCCTGAACTCTCCAGGGGGTGGATAGTCCTTTCTGTTATGTCTGAGACCCCCCCGGTGCCACTTCCTCCTTCAGTCCTTTGTTCCATCTACCCCCTGGCTTCCCACTCTGGGTGGAGAACCCCACACACACTGCCACCACAGTATAAACATTATTTGCTAAAAGGATAAATGTTAAAGGTGTAGTATTAATATCTAAGATGCACTAAACTCACTTTGGGGCACAATGGTATGGTAGATGGGACAGCACTGTGTATATCTGTGTTGGTTGGGGCTGGGTATAGATGCGTGTGCAGCCATGGACAAAATTGTTGGTACCCCTCTGTTAATGAAAGAAAAACCCACAATGGTCACAGAAATAACTTGAATCTGACAAAAGTGGTAATCAAGAAAAATTCTATGAAAATTAACCAATGAAAATCAGACAATACTTTTGAATTGTGGTTCAACAGAATTACTTTAAAAAAACAAACTCATGAAACAGGCCTGGACAAAAAATTATGGTACCGCTAGAAAAGATTGAAAATAATGTGACCATAGGGTCATGTTCAACCAAGATATGTCCTCTAATTAACATCACAGGTGTCTACAAACTTGTAATCAGTCAGTCGGCCTTTTTAAAGGGTGACAAGTAGTCACTGTGCTGTTTGGTGACATGGTGTTTACCACACTAAACATGGACCAGAGGAAGCAAAGGACAGAGTTGTCTCAGGAGATTAGAAAGAAAATTATAGCTAAGCATGTTAAAGGTAAAGGCTATAAGACCATCTCCAAGCAACTTGACGTTCCTGTGACTACAGTTGCACATATTATTCAGAAATTTAAGATCCACGGGACTGTAGCCAACCTCCCTGGACGTGGCCACAGGAGGAGATGGATAATACGAATGGCAACAAAAGAGCCCAGAACAACCTCTAAACACATTCATGGTGAACTCCAAGGTCAAGGTACATCAATGTCAGATCGCACCATCCGTCGTTGTTTGAGCCAAAGTGGACTTCATGGGAGACGACCAAGGAGGACACCACTGTTGAAAACAAATCATGAAAAAGCCAGACTGGAATTTGCCAAACTGCATGTTGACAAGCCACAAAGCTTCTGGGAGAATGTCCTATGGACAGACAAGACAAAACTGGAACTTTTTGGCAAGGCACATCAGCCCTGCGTTCGCAGACGCAAAAACGAAGCATACCAAGAAAAGAACACTGTCCCTACTGTGAAACATAGAGAAGGTTCTGTTATGTTCTGGGGCTGCTTTGCTGCATCTGGCACAGGGTGTCTTGAATCTGTGCAGGGTACAATGAAACCTCAAGACTATCTCGGTATTCTAGAGAGAAATGTGCTGCCCAGTGTCAGACAGCTTGGTCTCAGTCGCAGGTCATGGGTCTTGCAACAGGATAATGACCCAAAACACACAGCTAAAAACACCCAAGAATGGCTAAGAGCAAAACATTGGACTATTCTAAAGTGGCCTTCTACGAGCCCTGATCTAAATCCTTTTGAACATCTGTGAAAGGAGCTGAAACATGCCATCTGGAGAAGGCACCCTTCAAACCTGAGACAACTGGAGCAGTTTGCTCATGAGGAGTGGGCCAAAATACCTGCTGAGAGGTGCAGAAGTCTCATTGACAGTTACAGAAATCGTCTGATTGCAGTGATTGCCTCAAAAGGTTGTGCAACAAAATATTAAGTTAAGGGTACCATCATTTCTTCTTCCTTCTCTTTTTAGATCACTGTACACTGTCACTTTTATTGCACTTGTCATTTGTTTGTTTTTGCTTTATTGTTCGAAATAAAGTATCTCACCATCATAATCATCATCAATCTATGTTGTGTTTATTTTCCTTGCAGGATATTATATACCGTCCTAAAGCAGGACGGTAGCTGCTCTACCACATATTTGGTCTGCTGTTTACATGATTGGGATCACTTTAGAGGGTGTGTTTTAGAGAAAGAGTTCACAAATTGGGAGAAGTAAAGTTGGAAATTGACCAGAAAAAAAATCTTAAATTTGCAAGAAAAAGTGTCTCCAATTTAAGACTAAAATCTAACAATTTTATGACAATAAAGTCTGAAATTAAGAAGAAAATGTCACAAATTTACGAGAAAAAAACTACAAATTTACAAGAAAAAGTTGCAAATTTATGATACAAAATCAGCAAATTTATGAGACAAGTTTTGCAAATATATTACCAAACAAATGCTGCAGCTCAGTTTTAGAAAACCTGCTGCTCCTCACCCTGGAATGAGGAAAGTCTGGTTTGTAACCCAGCAGCTCCTCTCTGCTCAGACACTTCCTTGTTTCCTCCCTTCAGAGCTGCACCTGATGATGGGTGGTGGGGGGGAGAGTCCAACATGGCGGAATAAGCAGACGCTGTGTTATGGCTCAAAAGTGAAAACTGTTTTAATGGTCCAAACATGATATTTATTCAAGCAACCAGCAGGAAACTTGAAATTATCCATCTTAACATCAACTAAGCCTGTTTTTATATGGTGAAATATTCTTCAGCGGAAGATATTTGATATGGCTAACAAGCAACAGGTTAGCATGGGCAACCATGATTACAGTCTGTTGCATACCTGTCAAGGCATACCTCATGCCTCCCTTATTGGGGGGGCTTTCACACCTGTACTGAGTACTTAAAAACTGTATTTATCGGCAGATGAAAAAAAACTCAAGCAAAAAAACCCAAACAAAAAACAAACAAACAACAACAATTGCAATATGAACTATTTCAAACATATTTATTCAAATGTACACTTATATGGAGACAATCTTGAGCCATAACTTTTTGGTAATGTGAAAATAATAAGCCAAGTAGCACAAAAAAATAAATAAATAAAAAAAATAAAAAATAAATAAATTAAAAAAATAAATGATAATATTAATAATAAAATAAATTAAAATAAATTAAAAAAACAGTATTTTTCCAATTTACATTAGCACAAGGTTGATTGCTTAATTTGAAAGTACACAATAAGAATAGTTCTGAATATAGTTCTTAATTGTCAGCTAGATATATACACTTGGAATTAAAGAGTTTTTAATTGTCAGCTTTGTTACACTAATGCACTTGGATGAACTTGAAACAAGAAAATGTTCACTGATGCTGCTTGTTATAGTTCCAAGTAGCAGCCTTTGCTGACTCTAGCATTTCTTTTGAAGGCTTGACCTTGAAGCATGAAGTGTCACAATTCATTTTCACTTGCATGAAAGAAGTCACAGTTTCTGGGAGCATACTTTTTCTGAAGTCGGTGTGAATTTTCCTGACCATGCTGAAAGCCCTCTCACTGTCAGCATTGCTGTGAGGAAGGCAAAGCAGTGCTGAGTACACTTTGAGGAGCTGGGGGAAGCGGGGCCACAATTACTGGGACTTATTACAGTTCACTGCTGCAGAAATTGCAGAAGGTCATCAAAAGCAATCATCATGCTGACCAAAGGTGTCCGCTTCCTGCAAGATAATGCCGGGTTCACAACTTACACGTTGCCCAGAGGGAAGCACAGTCCTGCGGCTATTTAATCCTTCCTCACCCCACTTCCCCTCCCTACCTTACACCATTGACTTCCACCTTTTTTCAACAATGAAGTCATTTTTGAAGGGCAAGCCCTTCCAAGACAATGAAATGCTGATTTCCATGGTCAAGTTGTGGCTTCTGGCACAGCCTGCAGACTTCTACAGGTGAGGTCTCCACAGCTGCATAAAGCGATAGGAGAAATGTGTAACCCTTGGTGGTAACTATGCAGAGAAAGACTAATAAATGTGCCAAGGTTGAGTCTTCTCAGTCCATGGAAGATGACTCAGGGGAAATCTCTTATGAACAGCCCTCATAAATGTGTAACATTTCTATATTTTAGCTAAATTATATAAAATTGAAAAGCCTGTTTTTTAGTGCCATAGCTATCATGGAGCAGCATATGCCCTGCTGAATCTGAACAGCGCTGTCAGTCAAAGACGGTGTTTCCCTATTCTCACCTACTGTAAATCATCACCTTCATTGGGTTTGATCTACTGAAAGCTGAAGTTTGATACTTTATATCCAGTGTGTCTAGGAAGCATGAAGGACTAAAACAGCGCAGACCAGCAGCGTGGGTCTAGCTGTCAGGTACGATCTGATGCAGATGAGCGTATGCATATGCTCGTCCGCCGCTACAAAGGCGGGTTTGAGTCTGTCTATGCCAATTTCTCGAAGCTCGGACTCTTCCATTCTTTTCGGTGACGTCCAGTCCCTTGATTTCCCTTTTCTTCAAGCTTTGTTTTCTTCGCCGGCGGCGCGCTGCATGAAGCCATTTTGAAAATCACAAAAAGTCTGCTTAGGTGCGCTCAATGTCACCAGGCATCGAATTACTGTTCAGTTGATTTTAGGTTCTCTCAATAATTTTTTTTTTTGCTGTATATTTTTCTTTTTGGCGTACAGAAATGGCAATACGCCCGTATTTGCTAAAATTGCATTTTCCCCGTATTAAAATACGGCGAAACCGTATCACTTGACAGGTTGTCCGATAACATAAGTGCTGAGAAGGAACTGGAAGAGATGGAAGAGGATTCACAATCTTTTCAGAATGTTCACACTCCTCTACCCAGTCCACACCCTAAAAAGTTGAAGAAAAAAGACACAAAAGGACAACCGACTGAATTGAGTCATGAAAATATCTTTGAAACAGTGCAGCTTATTCTCAAAAAATTTGGCAAACAGGACATGCGGCTCAAGAGCTTTGAAGAGCGCACTGAGAAGGCAATATCAGAGACTGAGGAAAATTAAGAGGAAATAGACAAACTGAAGGAAAAGGTGGTAAACCTTATACTAGAAAACAAATTCCTGATGGAGAGATGCCTGGAAAACGCCAGATATAAAAGGACATGGGACTTGAGGCTCCAGGGTCTACCTGAAAAGGACGATGAGAATACTGGTGAAGTGGTGATTGGTATTCTCACTCACATCATTCTCTGGTCCGTGGAGAAGCTCTGGAACATGGTTGACACGGTGCATCACCTGGGCAGAAGGAGCGACGCCGCCAACAACAACATGGTGAGGTCCATCATCATTCAGTTTGCCATGCGCACAGTGCGGGATGAAGTTTGGAGAAAATCCAAAGAAGCCAAGGTTTGTAAAGACATGAACGTTTGCTTCAAAGAAGATTTCTGCAGAGAAGATAAAGAAGCCCGAGCAAAGCTGTGGCTCAAAGTTCAAGAGGCCCGACGGAACAGGAAGAAGGCCTTCTTGAAAGAGGGCTACGCCATCATTGATGGGAGAAAGATTGATCCATGATGCTGAGTATAAGGTCATGATACTGATTTAATAATATCTTTCTATTTTCTAAGGCCTTTCGATTTTTTTATTTTTTTTTTGAAAAGGATGCACTAAATTCAATTTACAATCTCTGTAACTTTTTAATATTGGCTTTTTCAGAAGCGCATAAGCCTTTTTCGTTACCCTGTTGGCAATTTTTGTTGCCCCTTTTTGTCAAGTATGCTTTTAGAATACTTTGTTTTTATTAAATGGGAAAATTAACAGGAATTTGTACTTATTTTGTAGTGTGTTATACCCATGTTTTTTGTGGTTAGTCATTTGAACCTTAAATAAATGTCATGATCTCCCCGTGCGCTTTTACGCAGCGCATGGAGAGGAAGGATAAACGAACAGATTTACGTGCAGGTTGCACCACAGCACATTTATTAAAGCAATGACAAACAGGCCAAAAGAGTGATGACTTACAAAAACACGAAGGTACACTTATGGTTGGCGTTCAGGGGCCGGCATCGTCCCACAAACACAGGAGGAGAAACGTGTGACCACGCTGGCGTCCCACAGCCGGTATCGCTGTTGCGAGAGGACCACGACAAACGCGGGGCGGCTAACACGTCAAAATAGTGCTGACAACAGACTAATCACTGACAATGCAATGACCTAGCAATGCATGACTGGCAAAAGGCTGCTTAAGTACATGCATTGCTGGTGATGGTGAGATTGGGAGCACCTGGGTGAGGAGCGGGGAGAAGGCAAATGGGAATGGGAACAGCTGGCGATAATGAGAGAGGAGGTGAGGTCGGACCAGCAGGCTGTCAGCCAGTGCTCACACAAGAGTGAGCCAAAGAGGGCTGCCTCACAGCTGCTGGCCAGAGAGCAGTGGCTATGGGTAAGGAAGCAGCACAGAAATACATCATATACACATACACAGCAGCACCTAAACCCACAGGGAGGTCAGGACCGAGTCGGGGAGACCATGCCAACTCGGCTCCTGACAGATAAATAGTGCATTGCTTATTTTATAGATAATTATAAGAAGGTTGCTTTAGATCTGGTGAGAAGGAATTATTTAGCTCATTCCTGCCAAAAGCAAGGGAAAAAACTCAAAACAATTTTGCTTTTTCTGATCAGAATAAGGTTTGTTGTGATGTCTGTTTTGTTTTCATCGTTAAATGTTCAAGCTTTGAAAAATTTAGTTAAACGCAAGGCCATCTTTTTATTTTGTAAAGAAGTTAAGGCAGCTTGTTTTTTTGTTTGTTTGTTTTTTTAACAAGAGACCCACTCTGAAAGTTCTGATGAGACTTTTTGGGAACAACAATGGTGAGACAGAATCCTCTGTTCACATGGTACCACACATTCTGCAGGTGTTATGATCTTATGCAATAGATTTCCAGGACAAATAGTCAATCACACAGAGGATGAAGAAGGACACTGGTTGATGTCTGTAGCAGAGATGTACAAACAAAAATTAATTTTACTCAGTGTGTCTGGGTATAATAACAAAAGTCAGAACAAGGAGGCGATGTTGAGTTTAGCTCTGCTGATAAATGAATGGAAAATTAAATATGTGACTGAAAATGTGATAATGGGAGGTGATTTTAACATGGCTTCTAATTCATGGCCTGATAGAGTACCATCAAGAGGTCAGCAACGTGTGGACGATGACACCATAAACAAGTTATGTATGGAAACAGATACAGTGAACTATTGGAAGATCTTAAATCCCACCTTACAGAAATATACATGGGTGAACCCCTCAAACAGTAATCAGTGTTCTAGACTAGACTATTGGCTTATATCTCAGTCCTTCAGTAAATATGGAACTAAATGTGATATTCTACCATTGTGGCCGACACACATTGTGGGCTCACGCTGCCACAGAGACAGGACTGAATGTGTATTGCGGGGTGTCACGTCTGCAAGGACTAAGGACTCGAATCTACAGGAGGTAACAAGGAAGTGTGAGATTTGTCTCTTTGTCCCACAGAAGACGCCCCGGAGGGTATTCCGGTTCATCAAGAAATGAGAGACAATGGTGAAGCTTCAAAGGGATGCTTTGTAACTGTATGTTGACTGAAGACACCATGTGGCTTGAATTCTGATGCTGGAAATGTATAAAAGGGGGTTGAAGTATGATTCTTTCTCTTTCCTGCTTTGAGAATGCTAGAAGCTGCGTTCTGTCAAATAAAGCTGGTTTTATGACTGAAACTCAGCCTCATTATTTGAGCATGCTTCTACACCATCTCCTTTAACAGACCATTGCCTCATCAGTCAGTCACTGACTTTTGTACAACAACCTCCAAAATCACAAAACATCTGGAAATTCAACAAAGTGCTCTTGAATAATGAGGACTTTTGTAAAGAAGTTAAATTCCTCCTCCAGAGTGTGAACGACATGATTACATCAAATATTAATAAATGGGAATGGCTTAAATTTAAAGTGAAAGAGAAGGCAATCATAACAGCCACAAAGCTATCACAATGTTTTGGGTTCTTATCAATGTTATTAATGTCTGTTTTAGTTTTT
The DNA here is from genome assembly GCA_020510985.1 of Pholidichthys leucotaenia. Lineage (NCBI taxonomy): Eukaryota > Metazoa > Chordata > Actinopteri > Cichliformes > Pholidichthyidae > Pholidichthys > Pholidichthys leucotaenia. The sequence continues at coordinate 41,217,291 of CM035846.1, read as the reverse complement.
AGCAATGCTTGGTTTTAGTTTTTTAATCAATGTTTGGTTTTAGTTTTTTATCAATGCTTACTCGTAGTTTTAGCAAATGTCTGCTTTTATTAATGCTAACACCAGCCTGCCCAGTGACTACAGGTGGAAATTAGCACTAGTGTGGCGGTTTGGGATAACCCCCACAACAGACTGGGACAGGAACGGCAATGTGTGTATTAATGTCTACAGACAGCCCGCTCTTTCTGGCTTTTTCCGTTTCACTACTGTGATGTAATGTGCCATTTATGCATTGTTTCACTACTGTGATGTTAATGTGCCATTCATACATTGTGTTCATGCATCTTGTCCTTACTGTGTCTCTCAAATGCAAATGTCTCATGCCTGTCTGCAGTCTGTTTGATGATACCATGCCTTTCATGTATTGTCTATGACTGGGTATATAAGCTCACTGAAATCCATGCTCACTCTCTTTCCTGCAACTACTGCTGACACACACACTCTGTGTCTCTCTGCTGAGAGCCTGAGGACACACACCAGCCTGCTTGCACAAGGGCTGGGGTGGAGTTCCTATGATGGCGGTATGATTTAATAAACCTATTTAAAACCTCACTTCGCTGCCTTTATTTTATCATCCGCTTCAACTAGTGCTATAACCTGGTACAATGCATCTTTCCTCTTTAAGGTCAATGTATATTGTGCATGTCCCTGCATAAATAAATAAATAAATAAATAAATAAATAAATAAATAAAAGAAAGAAAAGACAAATTCGTAGAAAAAAAAAAGGTTCTAATTGAAAAAATAAATTCATTATGTGGTAAGCCTTATATTTGAAACCAGAATGATACAGAACTACAAAATCTTCAAAGGCAATTAGATGAACTATATTTGGAAAAAGCAAAGAGCGCCTTTATATGATCCAGAGCCCAATGGATTGAACAAGGGGAAAATAATTTGTCTTATTTTTTTGGACTGGAAAAAATAGTCAAAATAGGAAAAAAAAATTGTAAGTTGGAAATAAACAATGTTACTACTGTTAACATTGATCAGATAAATAAAACAAATTTGGCAATTTTATGATAATCTTTTTAAATCTAAATTTCAGAAAAATGAATGTGACTTTTTTATATTATCAATGATAAAATAACTAAATTAAATGAAGCTGACAAAAATCTATAGGAACAGGATCTGACGTTGTTTGAGATTGAACAAGCTTTAAAAAAAAAAAAAGAGTAACGGTAAATCTCCCGGAATTGATGGTTTGACAATAGAATTTTATAAACACTTCTGGGAGGATATTAAACATTTACTTTATAAAGCCTTCTTAGATTGTATAAAACATGGGTGTTTGTCACCTTTGATGAAAACTGGATTAATAACCCCCATTCCTAAATCTGACAAAATCTTAACAAATCTAGACAATTGGAGACCCATTACTCTATGATGTAACGACTACAAATTGCTAGCATTGGTGTACGCAGATCGTCTCAAGACTGTTATAGTAAAATTAACTGATGAACGCCAGTCAGCCTTTATCAAAGGAAGACATACTTATAATCATACATTGTGGAGGAACAAATAAGTTCAGGTGAGCTGCGACGAGCTGAAGGTTTCAGAGTTTTATTCCTCCATCATGAGACACACTGTAGTGCTGTGGCTGTGTGTCCTGTGTGTGTGTGCCTGTGTGTGCTCCATGAGGCATGTAAAGCAAGCTCTTTTATACAGACAAGACAGAATGCATGGCACATTTGCACATTGATATACATATCAGTCAATACATATCAATCGCGTGATTAACTGGCGCCGGACTTCCTCTCCTTAATCCGGGGATGTATAACAATAGTCATTGTTCTGGTTGTCCCCCTAGGGCCTCTCTGTCCGTATGCAAATTGTTCTGATTCCTGCCCTAGCTGAGTGTGAAGATTGAATGTCCATGTAGATTGTGGTGGGTCACCACAGGGCTCCCCCCCGAACACTCAGCAGGGGGTGCGATCTCCCCCCGCCCCCCGTCATTTGGCTCCAGCTCCAGTAGAACTGTTGGAGGGCATGTCAGCCCGTGAGGGGTATGGGGGAGGAGTGGAAAAAAAGCAGTGTGCTCCACTCCAAGTTCCAGCACATTGAACGGTCGTGGATCGTGGGCCCACAGGCCGGTGTGTTTCGTGCGTAATGGAACAAGATGGCGATCGGCTGGCTTTAGGGAGCAAGGTGCGGGAAAAGCGCTGTGCAGGAGGAGGGGAAGGGGATGGGAGTAAGCGAGTGCCGGCCCGGGACGTCAAATGTGTCTGGACCGCGCAAAAATTGCGTGTGGATCAGCGATGGTGAGGGACTTTCCCAGTAAATCTGGAGGAGATCCACAGCGGCTGTGAAAAAAATTATATCTCTGACTCTTTCGCGGCTCGATCCAGCGAGGATGTGGGGAAGACAAGTGGCCAAATTCTCCGAGGATGCGTAGCGGCTGTGAAACAACTGCAGCTGTGTGAGGGACTTGGCAGTTTGGTTTTAGGTGCGGGAAAAGCTCTAAAGTCATCGGGGACAGCAATCGGCTAAATTCCTGTTGTGCATCGCGGCTGAGAAACCCATACAAAGTCCTGTGTGCAGGCTACACGTCCGCTCCGGGTGTGCGAGCAGCCCTGAAGGTTCTGATGGTGGCGATCGGCCGTTTTTCTCGGGCATGTGCAGCGGCGGAGGACGATGTATCAGTCTGTGGAGCCAGTTTGTCCCTGGTGTGTGGTACGCGCCTGGCGCGGTGACCACATAGCTAGCAGTTGCACTGTCCTCGTAATCCTGCGGCGAGCATGCGGTCCTTCAGTGCGCGGAAGGTCTGCTGTCCAGAGTTTAGTCAGAGTCGGGGAGCTCGGTGGAAATCAGCGCAGTCGGCGTCGATGATTGTCCCTGTTCAGGCTGCTTCCTTCGTTCGCTTGTGTCGTTCATGGTGCGTTTTGGTCCCAGCACTGCGCTCCAGTGAGGATTAAGAGGTTGCAGGCATTCTCTGGTCCTCTGGGATCCACAGCGCGGTGAGAGGGAGCAGACGGTCATTCTCCCTCGTCAGGTCACCAGTGTGGAGGTAAGAGATCAGGCGAGCGGTGCACCATGACACGTGCTGAGGCTTCCCGTCCGCGTCATCAACGGGGTGTTCACCTCGTGTTCCATTCTTCATCAAGGGTCACCAGTGTGGCGGTTTAAATAAGTTCAGGCGAGATGCAACGAGCTGGAAGGTTTCAGAGTTTTATTCCTCCATCATCAGACACACTGTAGTGCTGTGCACTGTGGCTGTGTGTCCTGTGTGTGTGTGCTGTGTGTGTATGCGTGTGTGTGTTCCATGATGCATGCAAAGTAAGCTCTTTTATGCAGACAAGAGAGAATGCATGGCACATTTGCATATTGATATACATATCAGTCAATACATATCAATCGCGTGATTAACTGGCACCAGACTTCCTCTCCTTAATCAGGGGATGTATAACAATAGCCATTGTTCTGGTTGTCCCTCTAGGGGCTCTCTGTCCATATGCAAATTGTTCTGCTTCCTGCCCTAGCTGAGTGTGAAGATTGAATGTCCATGTAGATTGTGGTGGGTCACCACAACATTTCCCTAAATCCAGGACTGACTCCCAGAATAAAAGTGTCTTGGGGTGTTAGGCAAGGTTGCCCAATATCTCCTAAATTATTCATTCTATGCACACAGATGATGGATCACCTCATCATGAACCACCACGACATAAAGGCTATCACGGTTTTTGATTACGAATATAAAATTAGTCAAATTGCTGATGACACGATTATCCTTCTAAAAGATAAAACAATCATCACAAAGCTTTAGCTGTTTTGTCAACCTTCTCAAGGGCATCTGGTTTGAACTTAAATTTGAATAAATGTGAATTACTCCTGTGTCACCATGGGGTGATACGCCGGCTCGGCGCTCAGCCCATGTCCCTTCTCATCCCTGCCTCTCATTGGGCAGCGTCTCAGCTGGCTCCCAGCTGTCAGTGTTACGGGACGGCTGGAGCCAATTAATCCTCATCAGGTGGGGCGCTGCTAATGAGGATAAAAAGGAGCAGCCTTGATCACTCGGGGCTGCGACATAAGCACTGCTAGGCTGGGGCCCCTTCATCCGGCGCCAGCCTTTGTCTCATCATCCAGCATTACTCGTAAATGTTTCCTGTAAGGAGTATTTGTGCCTCTGTACCCCCATGTCCGGTGCTAGCCCTCTACTCGCCTTACCGAATCACTTGGGAGCGTCACCTTGTAAGAGTGCCTGTGTATTGGAGTCCTATGCCGGTGCCAGCTCTCTGGCTGCTTAACCCGTGAGTGTTACCTGCTGCGAGTTCTCATGCTGTTACCCCTATGCCCGGTGCCAACTGTTAACTCTGTTGCTGTACTGCTCGTGAGTGTTACTGTGTATGAGCATCTGTGCTTTCCTCTTCCCTTACCCCTGTCACCAATAAACATCACAACTCACTGGCTCGCCCTTGGATCTCATTGTGTGGCTCAGTATGTCGCAGCCAGACGAGTTGCCGGCGGCCGTGAGTTGGTGTGGACTCGTACCTTCCTGTCCAGGTGTCAGCGCCGTTAGCATGCCGTCTCCCAGGAGTCACGTCCGACGCCAGGGCGACGAGCTGAGGTCCATCCCGGAGGCTGTTGACAGGACGCTCTTCACCCTGCACGATGCCTCCAACGCGAGATGCTGGCATCTGGACCATGCTGAGAGCCCCATGGACACTTTGCCTTGTCATTTTTACCATCCTGAGGCCTGTGCCAGGAGAGACGCCATGGCCGCACTGCGAGAGGAGCTCTGCGGGTTGGAAGGAAACCCCGGCAGGAAGCCGAAGTGGATGACGTTGCCCCCCGCTTCAGGATCCAGTTCCTGCTTTCATTCCAGCCCGGGAGTTCGCGCCACCCAGAGGGCTTCCCCCGTTCTGCACCACGTCACTCGGGATTCCCCTGAAGGAGCCGCAGCTGACAGCAGTTACGTCCGGGACCGAGTGGCTGTCGCGAGCTCCGCTGTGCATCCATTCACCATCTTCAGGCATGTGGCGGCGGCAGTGAGACTGGTGGAGAGGACTCCAGGGCTACGAAGCTTTCCCGTGTTCAACGCCTTCCTCGCCTCGATCTCTGATCAGGAGCGGCGATTCCTGGGTTCCCCCCTTGCTTTGTCCCCTGGGAATAGCCGTCATCACAACGCCCAGTCGCCTCAGCACGAACCCCGTCCGGATCCAGTTCCGGGCTGCCGCCAGGACCTTTCCCCCCACGCAGCTGTCACCTCTTTGTCTCGTCAGCGTGGAGATTTCACAGCCCCGTTCCCCGAGCCTCTTTCCCCCGCTGTCATTCCAGGGCATTCGGGCTGGCTCATCCCGGCTGTTATCCCCTCCTCCTCGACGCGCTTCCTGACTGCTGTGTGTGCCTGGAATCCGCAAGCCCTCTTCTGGAGATGACACGAGTCATCCCCAGATGACTTCCCAGGGGGTCCTCCGTTATCGCCCGGCGGGGAGAGGAAGAAGCGATGTCTACGACAGTAGGCGCCATCCAACCTCCAGGGGGCAGGCAAGTCCTAGCTTATTTACATCAGTTTTGTGATTTGCTCTGTTATACACCTGGAGGTGGAGTTCGGGGTCCGCAGCGCCCTGAACTCCCACCACCTGCTGTAACCTGTGTCCTTAACCCTGCACCCTCTGTGTCTCTCTCCGCCGAGCGGTCCCCGGCTTCGGGTCAATGTCGTGGGGCGAGGAGAGGGCCTGCGGCTCCGCAGCTATGTTGTGGACGGAGGAGGAGGACTGACTGCTACGTGGAGTCTGCGCCGACGACCAAGCGTCTCCGGGTCTCCACGGAGGTGCGGTTCGGTCCAGCGGGACAAGGTTCTCCTGTCATCACGCCGCGTGGACCGTCGGCGTGGTTACCAATGCTGGAGGAACCTCAAGCTGCGCTGACCATCGTGGCAGCTGCAGGGCCCGACGCAGCTGGGTGGGAGCCTGACAACGACCTCCTGACGACGGCTCCTGGATCTTCGCAGTCCTGGACGGCGTCAGAACCCGAGATCAGGCGAGTGCTCTCTTTTCTTTTTTCTCTTCATATCTTTGAGCACTTTAGCCTGTCTCTAGGGGAGATGAGCAGGGTGCAGCCGCCCGCTGCGTCCGAGCTCGTCTCGCCGGGTTCTGGCGCTGCCGGTGACCCTGATCCTGGTTCTGTTTTCTCTCCTGAGCCTGTTTCCAGGGTCGCCGGCGAGGAATTGCCGTCTCTCGTGGTGCTGGAGGGTCCAGGCTCAACGTTGGAGGTCGGTTCTGGTGCGGTGCTGACCCAGTCGGGGTCCGTCGTGGGTGCTGCTCCAGCGGTGTCCAACGTGGGTTCGCCCGAGACCCAATCGGGGTCCGACGTGGATGCTGCCCCAGCAGTGTCCAACGTGGGTTCGCCTAGGGCCCAATCGTGGTCCAACGTGGGTGCTACACCAGTGTTGTCCAGGTCCGGTGAGGAGGTGGCTGTTTCCCTGCAGCCTGACGCTCATCTACCTCGTTATTGGCTCTCCCCTAAGCCTCTTCCACCGGGGTCCGCTTTGACCCTTCGCCCGTCTCAACAGTCCTGGTGGTTGAGTGATGCGGGTCGACGGCTCGACCTGCAAGACTTCCCGTTCGGCGATCTGGTCCAACCCCCCGACGAACTGTATTTGCTTCTGGGTGGCCTGGCACGGCTACCGGTGGACTGGGTTCTTGGGACCTGGGTCTGGAGTTGGCCATCCGAACATTTCCTCTTCCCCGGCTTACCAACTGGACAATGGGCGGGGAGATCACCAGAACTATTCGGCCGTTTTGGACTCTGCCTGCCGTCTCCTCGGGTGTCTCTTACCTTTTTGTTATTATTAAGGTCACTCGGGCGTAGCTTCTTTGTCCTTAGGGGAATATGTGTTTTTAGTGCTGTGTATTGTTTTTCTTATTTACCGTACTCAGCATTTTTTCTTCATTATCATCCTGTTCCTATCCTGTCACCTTTATTCCGCTAGGTGACCCTCTTTGTATATGGCGCTGTGTATTATATTTTTCTTGTTATCCGTACTCAGCGTTTTCTTCACCCTTATCTTAGCCTTAGCCTTGTCGGTGCATCATGGAGTATGTGTGTGGTTCCCTTTTCGACCGTACTCTGTGATCACCTTATCTCTTCTTGTTATCTTCGTGGGGGGCTTTCCCTAGCCCCGACTTAGACATTGACTGCGTGTAATTGTTTGGAGTTATGTGTTTTGTTTTCCAAGTAACCATACTCTGTAGTTGCCTTTTTGTTCCTGTCACCTCCGTTCCTTTAGGTTCTTATATACATTTAACGCTGCGTATGTTGTTTTCTTTATTATCCTTACTCAGCGTTTTTCATCATTTTTGCCCCGATCTACACGTTGTTTGTGTGTTTTGGGTAGTGGGTTTTGTCCGTAACTACACTTAGTATTTTCCCCATCTGTGCCCTGGTTATTATTATCTGTGGATACAGAGTGTTGTATTTGGGTTTTTTTTTTGTCTGCCTTGTACTCTGTATTTGTTTATGGTCTGTTTTTCTTTTTTTTTTCCCTCTGCTTCTCTCCCTCCGGTCCTGCCTCCCTTCCGCCCACCCTAGGTGGCGGGGGGGGGGGGGCGGCTGGGATGTTCCTGGTCATTCGGAGCCCGACCGTGAGGGGGAGACTCTGTCACCATGGGGTGAGACGCCGGCTCGGCGCTCAGCCCATGTCCCTTCTCATCCCTGCCTCTCATTGGGCAGCGTCTCAGCTGGCTCCCAGCTGTCAGTGTTACGGGACGGCTGGGGCCAATTAATCCTCATCATGTGGGGTGCTGCTAATGAGGATAAAAAGGAGCAGCCTCGATCACTCGGGGCTGCGACATAAGCACTGCTAGGCTGGAGCCCCTTCGTCCGGCGCCAGCCTTTGTCTCATCATCCAGCATTACTCGTAAGTGTTTCCTGTAAGGAGTATTTGTGCCTCTGTACCCCCATGTCCGGTGCTAGCCCTCTACTCACCTTACCGAATCACTTGGGAGCATCACCTTGTAAGAGTGCCTGTGTATTGGAGTCCTATGCCAGTGCCAGCTCTCTGGCTGCTTAACCCGTGAGTGTTACCTGCTGTGAGTTCTCATGCTGTTACCCCTATGCCTGGTGCCAACTGTTAACTCTGTTGCTGTACTGCTCGTGAGTGTTACTGTGTATGAGCATCTGTGCTTTCCTCTTCCCTTACCCCTGTCACCAATAAACATCACAACTCACTGGCTCGCCCTTGGATCTCATTGTGTGGCTCCCCAGAGCCACACGCGACATCCTGCTGTTTTCCTGTACCGATGTTCAAATAGAATCAATCCCTGTCAAATCAGAAATAAAATATTTAGGTATTAAGATAATAAAAAATGAGGACGAGAGGGAAGAAAAAAATGTTCAAGAAAATGTTGAAAAAATGAAAAAGTTCTTAAACCTAAAAACTTTTATCAGTATGTCTCCTGCCCAACCAGACAAAAAAAAGACATTGGACCTGTGCTATGCATCCATTGTGAGGGCCTATAAATCACTTCCCCTTCCTCCTTTAGGATCCTCATATAATAACTGTGTACATTTGCTGCCCACATATAAAACTGCCCTCAGAAGAGGCAAGGTGAAGACCAGAGACATAGACGTGGGGACAGAGGAGTCAGTGCACTGCCTCCAGGAATGTTTTAACTGTACAGACTGGGAGGTTTTCACACTGTCCTGCGGGGATGATTTGGACTCTTTGGTGGACGTCACATGCTCATACATGGCCTTCTGTAAAAATAAGCTCGTTCCACGTAAACGTGTCAAAATATATCCCAACAACAAGCCATGGGTTACAAAATCAGTTAAATCCTGCTTACAGAGGAAAGCACTTGCCTTTAAACAGGGGTCTGTTTCTGAGCTACAGGTTGCCACAAAAGAGCTGAAGTCCGAAATTTTAGGAGCAAAACAGAATTATAAATCAGTATTAGAAAGTAAGATGGCAACAAAGAAACTTGGTTCAGCCTGGGCCAGTATGAAAACTATTGCTGGCCTTCAGAGCACAGAGCGCAGTAATTGTATGTTTTTAGATGGTTTTAATTCAGACACAGAGCTGGCTAATGCTCTTAATTGTTTTTATGGTCATTTTGATTCCTCTGATTTTAGCACAGAAACCCAAGATTTGAAACAGAAACTTAAAGACAATCAGCATGACATAATAACGGGCCCAGGGAACATGCACCCAGGCTCAGGTGAGATTCAAAGGCTTTATTCAACAACAAGGCGTGTATGGATGCGTGTGTGTGGGATGTGAATGGACTGTGGGTGAACAAGGAGTGCCGGGGCAGAATGGCACACCATGCAGCCAGGCAACCCTATGGACAGAGCAGAGACAGGGATAAGAGCAGGCCTTCACCATGCAAGGTTAATATGCAAAGCGTTGCTTACTTGCAGGGCAGTGGCTTGACTTTGCTTGGAGCTTTGCTTGGAGCCGGTCTAGAATGGAGCAGTGAGGCACCTCCTTCCCTCCACTAGCCTTGGGTGCGTACCTTGGGCAAGTGCTAGTACACCCGCAGCCTCCCTTGCCAGGGTCACGGCACGGCAGTTACTGTATGTCATCAACTCGATGGCAACTCTGGCACTACATCATTGGCGCTTCTGAATGTCAACTCGGCTTCAGCTGTGGCAGGCGTCTCTGACTGTCTACTCAGCTTCAGTTACGGCAAAATGCAACGAGCCTCTCTGCGACCATCTCAGCTTTGCTGTGTTGTCGACCAACAGAGTACCTCGCCACGGGACACTGCCTATGCGCCATGCAGTGTTGTCATCATCATAGGTGCAGCCCCACAGTTTTCAATGGAAGCACAGTTAAGGAGAGTAGATATGGCTACCGCATACGGGGGAACCAATGCGCCACTCAATACGGCAGTGGCGACAAGTGGACAAAGTCCGTATACTGCTACCGCGTCTGGGGTAACCGACGAACAACACCATCAACCTTCTGTTTCGAACTCATGCAAACAATGCCTCAATCTCGGTGCTTGGAATGTCCGTACAACCAACGACAGTGAGTCTTCAATCAGACCTGAAAGAGCAACAGCCCTTATCTGTCGTGAGTTAGAGAAAGCAACCATTGACATCTGTGCCCTAAGCGAAGTTCAGCGACCTGGCACCGGAAACGTAGTTGAGAGGAGTCACACAATCTTTTGGAGTGGAGGAGAAGAGAGAACAGCTGCCATTGGCTTTGCTATCTCCAACAAGCTAGCTGCTCAAGGTATCACCCCTACACCAATCAGCGACAGGCTCATGTCAATGCGCATACAGCTAAAGGGAGGAAACAATCTAACTCTCATTAGTGTATATGGGCCGACCATGCAAAGATCTCAGGAAGAAAAAGAGCAGTTCTATGAAAAGCTTGGCAGCTGTACATGTGCCGCCAAGATGGACATCATCATCATCCTGGGCGACTTTAACACTCGAGTGGGCAAGGACTGGAAATCGTGGCCGAATGTAATTGGAAAACATGGCGTTGGTAAAATGAACTCCAACGGGCTTATGCTCTTAGAATTCTGCACCAGATTCCAGCTCAGTGTCATGGGTACTATGTTCCAACAGAAAAACACCTTAAAGAACACAGGGCAATACCTACGTTCAAAGCACTGGCACCAAATCGACCATGTACTATCCAATAAGGCCGCAAAACCATATGTCACAGTGACACGAGTCAATCGAGTAGCAAATTGCTTCACCGATCATAAGCTCCTGGTTTCTAAGTGCCTGTTCTTTATTAATAACAAGAAGAGTGGTACAAGGCCTCCCAAGAAGCTAGACATACATTTGGATGATGACAAAAAAGCATTACTGGAGCTCTTCTTCCAGAAATCCACGGAGCTGCTCATCCGTAAGCTGCCCATCCAGTGCCTGGTGAGGGAGATCGCTCAGGACTTCAAGACCGACCTGCGCTTCCTGAGCTTTGCCGTCATGGCTCTGCAGGAGGCCAGCGATGTCACGTGGGATGAGACGCCGTGTCATCCGGCGCTCAGACCATATTCCCTCAGCCCTGTCCTTTCTGTGGCAGCGTCTCAGCGGGCTCCCAGCTGTCAGTTATGGGACGGCTGGAGCCCAATTAACCCTCATCAGCTGAGGTGCTGCTGATGAGTATAAGAAGGAGCAGTTCCGATCACTCGGGGCTGCGACTTAGCACACTGAAGGCTGGAACCCCTACGCCCGGCGCCAGTCCTCTACTCGTCATCCTGCATTACTTGTGAGTGTACATTGTATGAGTATTTGTGCCTTTTGGTCCACGAGGCCGTGTTCCTTATCCCCTCAGAACTCAGAACTCAGAAAGGATTTATTGCCAAGTACATTAACAGTAAACAACTGATAACATACGAGGGATTTGACTTGACACAGAAAATGACCTGCATTTCCGGTGACGCGGCAGCGTCTGAAAAACGCGCCTGTCATCAGATGGGTACAGGATGCATAGGGAGGAAAAGGATAACACAATAGGAAAGAGCAAAAAACCATTGATTGTCAGAATACCGGTCATATATGATCAATATTATGATTACAAGAAAAAAAGCCCTCAATGCACAATTAGCAGACAAGAAAGTACACAAAGACACAAAGGGAGCAGTGAGTGAATGATCTTTTTCATCAGTTTTTTTGAGTCAGTGTGGGTGTAGTGTTGAGTGTAGGTGTTTGTATCAATTAAGAACAACAAAGTCTCTTTGGCAGGGGATGTTTAGTCTTAGCGGCTGGCATTTGTCCTTGGCCATGCAGCTGGCTGTCCGTAGAGTCAATGCAGCTCAAATGTTTTGGAAACAAAAAACTGCAGATAATCTGGAGGACTTGTGTGAGGGGGTCAGATTAGTTGAATAGTACTGATCACAGAGAAAAAAACTTTATATTCTCTTCAGATTCAGTACTTTAATCCTTCAGTGCTGGACGTTGAATCCTTCATGGACGGCTCTCAGCGTGATCATGATGCAATCCATTTTCCTAGACAGTTCTCCATTTGCCGCTGTCAGAGTCCTCTCCATTTTTTCAATTTGATGGTTAAGCCTCGCCTGGCCAGCATTTTGATAGGCTATGTCCATCTTCATCAATTTACGGTACACCAAGACAATCCCAGATCCAATCAGAACGATCCCAATGACCATTACTACGAAGACGTACAAATCTTCGACATCTTCGATGGAAAGATCAGACAGGCACAAGAGTTTCCAATTTCTTGTGTCCCTCAAATAGCCAGCAGCACCAGTTCCTGCGGGGCAAACAACCTCCCCCGGGGCACTTTTCCTCGTTGAAAAAATTGTGTCAATTGCGTTCAAAGCCCAGCTTATTAAATCCATAATTTCGTTCGATAATCAGCAGTAGAGACACGCAGACAGACGATAGCAAGCTGGGATCCAGTCAGTTAGAGGAGGAAGGAGATAAAAAGTCAGAGCTGGAGAGAAGAAAAAAGCGTCTGCTCTCTTTGAGAGGCGGAAGTGAGATATCCCCTGTTCCTCATTATTAATAAAACATCACAACTCACTGGCTCGGCCTCGGCTCTCATTGTGTGGCTCGCGAGGGCCACACGTAACAGTAAGTCGCAGCCAGACGAGTTGCCGGCGGTCGTGAGTTTGCTACTTTGGACCGTTGCCCTTACCTGTCTAGGTACCGTCGCGGAAGCATGCCGTCACGGATGTCCCGCACTCAGGAGTTGAGTGATGTCCTCACAGACGCCCTTGACTGCGTGGATGAGATCCTCAACACCGCTTCCTCCCTTAACTTCAGTAGCGACGTGCACCGGTACTTAGACCAGGCTGAGGAGGTACTGGATTATCTTCCCCGCTTCGCCTGTCATCCTGAGGTGAGTGTGAGGAGATGGGACATGGCCGCACAGCGGGAAATACTCCGTGGGTTGGAGGGAAATCCCGGCAGGAAGCCGAAGAGGAGGAGACGTCACCCTTTGCTTCGGGATCCCGTTCCTGCCTCCGCTCCGGCCCGGGAGTTCGCGCCATCCAGAGGGTTTTCCCCAACCAGCACGACGTCACTCGGGATACCCCCGGAGGATCTGCAGCTGACAACTATTAAGGTCCGGGACCGAGTGGCTGCTCCACGCTCTGCTGTGCACCCGTCCTCAGTTACTAAGCTTGTTCCCCGTCCGGATCCAGTTCTGGGTCGCCGCCAGGTCTCATCTTCCCACGCAGCTGTCACTCCTGCGCCTCGTCTGAGAGGAGATCCCACAGCCTCGCCTCTTGAGCCTCCTCCCCCCGCTGTCACGCCAGCACTTCGGGCCCGGCTCGTCTCGGCTGTCACCCCCTCCTCCTCGACGCGCTCCCCGGATGCTGTGTGCGTCCAAAGTCCTGACCTGGCAAGCTCCCTCCTGGAATTTACACGAGCGGCTCCCCGACGTCCTCTCAGGGGGTCCACCGTTACCGCCCGGCGGGGAAAGGAAGGAGCAACGTCCACTACAGCAGGCACCATCCAACCTCCAAGAGACAGGCAAGTCCCAGTTTTTTCACATCCACCTTGTGATTTGCCCTGTCAAACTCCTGGAGGTGGAGTTCAGGGTTCGCAGCTCCCCAAACTCCCACCACCTGCTGTAGCCTTTGTCATTAATCCTGCACCCTCTGTGTCTCCCTCCGCTGAGCGGTTCCCGGCGCCAGGCCAACGTTGTGGGATGAGGAGGGGGCCTGAAGTTCTGGACAGCCTGGTTCCGGTTCCGCAGCTACGCCGTGGATGGAGGAGGAAGACGGATTGCTACTTGGAGTCTGCGCCAACGACCAAGTGTCCCCGGGTCTCCACGGAGGAGCGGTCCGGTCCAGCGGGACGAGGTTCTCCTGCCACCACGCCATGTGGGCTGTCGGCGTGGGCACCGGTGCCGGAGGAATCACAAGCTGCGCTGTCCATCATGCCGGCTGCGGAGCCCGACAAAGCTGAGTGGGAGCCTGATGACGACCTCCTGATGCTGGATCCTGGATCTTCGCAGTCCTGGATGGCGTCAGAACTCGAGATCAGGCAAGTGCTCTACTTTATCTTTCTTCTCCTTATCTTTGAGCACTTTAGCCTGTCTCTAGGGGAGATGAGCCGGGTGCAGCCGTCCGCTGCTTCTGAGCTTATCTCGCCGGGTTCTGGCGCTGCCGGTGATCCTGATCCCGGTTCTGTTTTCTCTCCTGAGCCTTCTCCCAGGGTTGCCGGCGAGGAGCTGCCATCACTCGTGGTGCTAGAGAGTCCAGGTTCGACGTCGGAGGTCGGTTCTGGTGCGGCAACGGAGACCCAATCGGGGTCTGACGTGGGTTCGTCCGAGACCCAATCGGGGTCCGACGTGGGTTCTGCACCAGCGGTGTCCAGGTCCGGTGAGGGAGCTGCTGATCTCCTGCCATCTGACGTTGGACCACCTCGTCATCAGCTCTTTCCCAAGCCTCTTCCACTAGGGCCCATTTGGACCTCCCCCTCCCCCCCACGGGCCTGGTGGTTGAGCGATGCGGGTTGGCCGCCAGAGGATCTGCCGTGCCCATTCAGCTCGCTTGTGCGGCCACCCGACCCGCTAGACTTTCTGTTCGGCGATATGGTTCGGCCTCCCGAGGAACTGTGTTTTCTGGCCTGGAGTTCGGGTAGGCCGTCGGAACTTTTCCCTTCATCCCTGTTAGCGGTATGGACGCTGGGTGCGGGGAGACCTCCCGAACTGAATGTCTTGTGCTGTGCTTGTATTTGGGTGGGTACAGCTAAGTTGTTAATTTTTGTTCTGCATTTAGCGTGATTTTTTTTTTGTGGGTTTCCCCTCCTGTGTGAAGGATGGCCGTATGGTTAATTTTCGCCCTTGGGAGTTCTCCTTTTATTTTGGGGGCCCCGGGGTTGATTTTCATTGATTGACCTGTACATGGTTTATGGGGTATTGTGGTTTTTTTTTTCTTCCCTGTGTGTTGGGCTATTATCGCCGCAATTATTCTCTGCCTGTATGGGTTTTTCTCTCATGTGGTACCTTATGGAGTATTGTGTTTGGGTTTTTCCCTTTTACTCTGTATTGGTTTGTTATCGATTGCCTTTTTTCCTTCTCTGGGTTTTTTTTTTCTCTTATGTTATGGAGTATTGTGTTTGGGTTTTCCTGGTACTCTGTATTGGTTTATTGTCGATTGTTTTTTTTTGTTTGTTTTTTTTCTCTCATGTCGTATGGTGTATTGTGTTTGGGTTTTCCCTTGGTACTCTGTATTGAGTTATTGTCGTTTTTTTCTTCTCCTCTCTGATTCTCTCCCTCCTGACCTGCGCCCCATCCGCCCACCCTAGGTGGGGGGGGGTCTTGGATGGTATGGGGTCGTTTGTAGTCCAACCGTGAGGGGGGGGCTGTGTCACGTGGGATGAGACGCCATGTCATCCGGCGCTCAGACTATATTCCCTCAGCCCTGTCCTTTCTGTGGCAGCTTCTCAGCGGGCTCCCAGCTGTCAGTTACGGGACGGCTGGAGCCCAATTAACCCTCATCAGCTGAGGCGCTGCTGATGAGTATAAGAAGGAGCAGTTCCGATCACTCGGGGCTGCGACTTAGCACACTGAAGGCTGGAACCCCTACGTCCAGCGCCAGTCCTCTACTCGTCATCCTGCATTACTTGCCGGTCCTCCGGCATACAACTAGGAAAATACCGGTCGCTATGGAGGGTGAGAATGTGTATGGGCACATAATCATACCATGTAGGATAACTAAGTAGACGGTTATGCTGTTTCATTCCATCTAGCAACAATGCTCTGCACTGTGTGTGTTTATATATTTGCATATTTATTCCATCTAGCTACAATGCTCCGTACTGTGGGTGTTTATATATTTATATATCTACATATTATTCCATCTAGCTACATTGCTCCGCACTGTGTGTGTTTATATACTTGCATATTTATTCCACCTAGCTGCAATGCTCCGTACTGTGGGTGTTTATATATTTACATATTTATTCCATCTAGCTACAATGCTCTGCACTGTGTGTCTGTGTGTGTGTGTATATATATATATTTTATAGTAATACGTACATATGTTTATTAGCTGCTCTTGCTTGCTTGTTTTTTTTTTTTCTTGCCTTCTGATTGTTGCTCTGAGTGTTGCTATCCCTGTGCTGTTGCAATCCTGGAATTTCCCCGTTGTGGGACTAATAAAGGCTTATCTTATCTTATCTTATCTTACTTGTGAGTGTACATTGTATGAGTATTTGTGCCTTTTGGCCCACGAGGCCGTGTTCCTTATCCCCTGTTCCTCATTATTAATAAAACATTGCAACTCACTGGCTCGCCCTCGGCTCTCATTGTGTGGCTCGCGAGGGCCACACGTAACAAGCGAGGCCTACCTGGTGGGTCTCTTCTTCGCTAAGAGGGTCACCATCATGCCCAAAGACTTCCAGCTGGCCCTCCGCATCCGCGGAGAGAGAGCTTACACTTTCTGCTGCACATTCACCAACCATAATGCTCCGCACTGTGTGTCTATATATATATATATATATATATAGTATATATATATATTTATAGTAATATGTACATATGTTTACTAGCTGTTCTTGTTTTTTCTTGCCTTCTGATTGTTGCTCTGAGTGTTGCTATCCCTGTGCTGTTGCAATCCTGGAATTTCCCCATTGTGGGACTAATAAAGGCTTATCTTATCTTATCTTATCTTATCTTCTTAGACGAAAAGTTGTCTACCTGTAAGACAGACTTTGATGAACTCAGAGTTATTCTCCAGAATGCTGCCATTCATGTCTTCGGCAAAAAGAAACGAGTGCAGAATGACTGGTTTGATGATCAGGACCAAGAAATTCAAAAGCTGCTTCAAGACAAGAACTTGGACAGGCATGTTCTAAGAAGGCGGATCAGAGAGCTAAAGAATGACTGGTTTTGGCGCAGAGCTGAGGAGGCAGAGCGGCACTCTCAGGAGAAGAACCTCAGAGAGTTCTATGCTACCCTCAATGCCGTCTATGGCCCTAGATCCAGAAGCACCCATCCTGTGAAGTCCAAAGATGGTGAGCTCCTGACTGCTCCTGACAAGATAAAGGACAGATGGGTTGAACACTTCAGTGACTTATTAAACCAACCAATGGATGTTGACTTGAGCATCGTCGATGACATAGACCAGCTTCCAGTTATCGAATCAATGACCCTCCCAATTGAAGACCAAGAACTTGACCAAGCCCTTAGAAACACCTGATTAGGAAAGAGCCCAGGTCCAGACGGTATTGTACCTGAAGTACTTGTGCATGGAGGATGCCGCTTAAGAGCTTTCCTACTTGTCCTATTCAACATCTGCTGGACTACAGAGATTATCCCAACCGACTGGATAGACGCCATCATCGCAATTCTGTTCAAAAAAGGTGACAGAAGCCTCTGTGGTAATTACAGAGGAATTTCACTGCTCAGTGCTGTGGGTAAAGTCTTCGCGGGCATTATCTTGCAGAGGCTTCACCTGTTAGCAAAATATATCTACCCCCAGTCGCAGTCAGGGTATCGAAATGGTAGAAGTATAATAGATGGGATTTTCACCCTTCGCCAGCTGATGGAAAAAACAAGAGAGCAGCGCAGATGTTTGTACATAGCCTTCGTGGATTTTGTGAAGGCGTTTGACATGGTCAGTCGTGAGCTCCTCTTCATCATCCTTGGCAAACTTGGCTGTCCTACAAAGTTTAAAAGTTTATAAGAATCATCAAGAGACTATACACAGACGTTCACGCCCGACTTGCTATCAATGGTGAACTCACCCAATCCCTTGAATACAACAGCGGGGTCAAGCAGGGGATGTAAACTAGCTCCAGCACTCTTTGGCATGTATGCAGCAGTCCTACTTTGGCTCACTTTCAAAGAAATCAAGCACACCTGCAGCGTACAGATCAGACTGCATTACAATGGCGATCTTTTTGACCAATCTCTAATCTCCCTTTCATTTCAAAAATCTTAGAAAGAGTTGTTGCTACGCAATTATTTGACCACCTGCAGGGAAATGGTTTATTTGAGGAGTTTCAATCTGGGTTTAGAATCCATCATAGCACTGAAACAGCCTTAGCGAAGGTCACTAACGACCTCCTCATTGCATCTGATAATGGACTAGTTTCTGTACTTGTCCTTTTAGATCTTAGTGCAGCTTTTGATACTATTGATCATAATATTCTACTTGATAGATTAGAACACTATGTTGGACTTAATGGAACTTCGTTGCAGTGGTTTAGATCTTATTTATCTGATAGGTTCCAGTTTGTTCATGTAAATGATGAGTTTTCTCTCAGCTCAAAGCTTAGTCATGGAGTTCCACAGGGATCTGTGCTTGGCCCTACTCTTTTTAGTTTATATATGCTTCCGTTAGGCAACATTATTAGAAAGCACTGTATACATTTTCACTGTTATGCAGATGACACACAATTATACCTGTCAATGAAGCCAGATGATACTAATCAATTAGCCAAGTTAGAAGCCTGTCTTAAGGAAATCAAAGTTTGGATGACTTGTAATTTCCTGCTATTAAATTCAGATAAGACTGAAGTCATTCTTGTTGGTCCAAAAAACCTTAGAAATTCCTGTCCAAATCAAACTTTCAGTTTGGATGCAGTTACTCTTTCTCTTAATAGCTCTGTGAGGAACCTTGGAGTTATTTTTGATCAGGATTTGTCCTTCAATTCACATATTAAATTTGTTTCTAAGACTGCCTTCTATCATTTGCGTAATATTGCCAAGATTAGGAGCATCTTGTCTCAGAGTGATGCTGAGAAGCTGATCCACGCTTTTGTTAGCTCGAGATTAGATTATTGTAATTCTTTATTATCAGGCTGTCCTAAAACATCTTTAAAAAGTCTTCAGCTGATCCAAAATGCTGCAGCAAGAGTTTTAACAGGTACTAGAAAGAGAGATCATATCTCTCCGGTTCTGGCCTCCCTTCATTGGCTTCCCATAGAGTTTAGAATTAAGTTTAAAATCCTTCTTCTTACTTACAAAGCTCTAAACAATCAGGCTCCTTTTTATTTAAAAGATCTGATACTACCGTATCATCCTAACAGAGCACTACGCTCCCAAAATGCAGGTTTACTTGTAATACCTAGAATCTCCAAAAGTACAATGGGAGGCAGAGCCTTCAGTTATCAAGCTCCTCTCCTGTGGAATCAGCTGCCAATCTGGATTCGGGAGTCAGACTCGATCTCTGTTTTTAAGAATAGGGCTAAAACCTACCTTTTTGATATAGCCTACAATTAGGGAGGGATCATGTGTTTCTGAACCCTCCCTTAGTTATGCTGCTAATAGGTTTAGTCAGCCGGGGGACCTCCAGTAATGCACTGGGCCTCACTCCTTTCCTCACTCTCTATGAAATATTTTTTTTTTGCTGGTCATTAACATTTTTTTGTTCTCTCCCATAGATTGAGTCCCCATCGTGCTGTTTGCTCTCTACATGTCTGTTCTTTTCTTCTTCTCTGTCCCCTCACCCCCCAGCCAGTCGCAGCAGATGACTGCCCCTCCCTGAGCCTGGTTCTGCTGGAGGTTTCTTCCTGTTAAAAGGGAGTTTTTCCTCTCCACCGTCGCCAAGTGCTTGCTCACAGGGGATCGCCTGATTGCTGGGGTCTTTCTGCAACTGTGGGGGTCCTCCCTACAGTTGATAGTGCTATGAGATGACTGTTGTTGTGAAATGGCGCTATATAAATAAAGTTGAATTGAATTGAATTGAATCTTTTTGACCACAGATTAAAAACGAAATCCAGAGTCCTCACAGAATATATTAGAGAAGCTCAGTATGCTGACGATATTGCAATTTTCAGTGATACACCAGAGGGCCTGCAGACGTTATTATCCTCCTACAATGACGTCGCTAAGAGAATGGGTCTCTGCATCAACACAGTCAAAACAAAAACCATGTGTATTGGCAATACAGCTGAGTTCTTTATTGACGACATCAAATTGGCCAACGTTACTCGCTTCAAGTATCTCGGCAGTTGTCAGCAGCGACTGATCTATGAAGGGGGAACTTGCATCTCGCATCCAAGCAGCATTGTGTGCTTTTGGCCGTCTGCGCAAGAGGGTGTTTGATTCGCATGACCTCACAGTCTCTACCAAAGTCGCGGTTTACAATCAGTGCCTTATGCCCCTCCTGATGTATGGCAGCGAAACCTGGACCCTTTACCAGCATGAAGTCAGGCAGCTTCGCATAATCCAACAGCATCACCTTCGCCTTATACTAATCATCAAGTGGGACGATTTCATCAGCAATGAGGAGGTGCTGCGGCGGGCACACATCGAAGACATCGAGATCAAGCTTGTAATGAGTCGCCTGGGATGGTTAGGTCATGTCTGTCGAATGAATGATGATAGGCCAGTGAAGGAACTCCTGTATTGTGACAGCTCATGGTTCTCGCAAAGTAGGTCAACCCAAACTCCGTTTTAAGGACATATGTAAAAATGCATTGAAGTGTGCCGATGTTTTAGATCAATGGCAATTGGTAGTACATGATAGAGCAGAATGGAAGAACCTCATGAGGAAAGTTTGCAGGGCGCATAATTCAAAGAGAGTGATGGCTTATGAGAAAAGACAGGCTCGACATAGAGCAGAGAGGAGTAAGGAAGGAACTGTGGATATACCCATTTTGGGTGAAAGGCGATGATCTGCTTACTTGCAGGTGTTATGGTGGCTGGCGTTGGCAAGTGAAGCTCCTGCCTGGAGGACAGTGCCCTGCTGCGCGCTCGGCGATGAGAAGGAGAGGAGGACGAGGATGTGGCGAGGATGGAAGGAATCCGCCACCGGGAGGATCCACCTGTGCACAAGGGAGAGACTGAAGGACAGGTGAGCAAACAACACAGCTTACTTGCTGGGAGGAGAATGGCGCAGGTCGGGAAGACGATCCTGCATAGGGATTGAGAGCGTTGGTGAACAGACGGCTCCAGACCAACGCTCTGGGCCGAGTGGGTTAAATAACCGGGGATTGACGAGGCGCAGGTGTGCGTGCAGCTGAGGCAGATGACTGGTGAAGACGAGTTGTGACAGTACCCCCCCCCCCGAGCAGCGCCTCCCGGCGCTGGTTTATCCAGGTGTGCCTGGTGGAACTCCGTGATGAGACGCCTATCCAGCACAAAGGAAGCGTGCACCCAGGATCTCCACTCCGGGCCATACCCCTCCCAATCCACCAGATACTGTAGCCCACGACCTCGGTGTCGGGAGTCCAGGATGGAGGTGACCCTCCACGCCGGGTGGCCGTCGATCATCATGGGAGGGGGAGGCGCCCTAGGAGGAGGACAGAGTGTGTCAGAGATCACAGGTTTGACCTGGGACACGTGAAATGTGGGACAGACGCGGAGGGAGGGGGGAAGGCCAAACGCACAGCCACCGGGTTAATTACCTTGGAGATGGTAAAGGGACCGATGAAGCGTGGCGCCAGCTTCTTCTTCTCAGCCTTAAGGTTGACG
This sequence comes from Pholidichthys leucotaenia, assembly GCA_020510985.1. NCBI lineage: Eukaryota > Metazoa > Chordata > Actinopteri > Cichliformes > Pholidichthyidae > Pholidichthys > Pholidichthys leucotaenia. The sequence continues at coordinate 41,195,953 of CM035846.1, read as the reverse complement.
TCCTGGGCTGATAGCCAGACCCGCTGGCCCACCTGGTAACCGGGGGCAGCTCTCCTGTGGTGATTGGCTGTAGTGCTGTTGCGCGCCGCCGTGCGTAAAAGCGCTTCGCGCGTCCCGGTCCATAGGCTCCGGCAGCACCTCAGATGTGCCTGGATGGATGGAACTGCCACCTCGCCCTCCTGCTAGGGAAACAACGGGGGATCGTATCCCAATGATGCCCGGAAGGGAGACATCCCGATGGCCGATGACAGTGTAGAATTATGGGTGTATTCCACCCAGGCCAGGTGTGAACTCCAGGAAGAGGGATTAGAGGAGGTGACGCAGCGCAGGGCAGCTTCCAGCTCCTGATTGGCACGCTCACACTGCCCGTTGGATTGGGGATGGTGACCGGAGGAGAGACTCACCGTGGCCCCCAGGGCATTGCAAAAACACCTCCACACTTTGGACTCAAACTGGGGCCCCCAATCAGATACGACGTCGGTCGGAATCCCATGCAGCCTGACCACATGTTGGACTAGGAGATCGGCCATCTCCCGTGCCGTGGGGAGACCGTGGAGGGGCACAAAGTGGGCGGCTTTGGAGAATCGGTCCACAATGGTCAGGATGGTGTCGTATGAATTAGTAACAGGGAGGCGAGTGACGAAGTCCAGGGCTACATGGAACCAGGGTCTGCCCGGGATCGACAGGGGATGGAGCAGCCCCGCTGGAGGTGAGTTCGGGGTCTTATTCATAGCGCACTGGGGGCAGGCACGGACGTAATTGGCAGCGTCCTTCCAAAGTCCAGGCCACCAGAAAGAGCGTTGAAGGAGGTCCACCAGCCGGGAGATGCCAAGGTGACAGGCGAGCTTGGACGCCTGTACAAAGGCACAAAGAGCTTTCCAGCCGGACCGCCGCCAGGATCAGGTTTGGTCTCCTGCGTCTTCCGGACCTTGTCCTTGATGGACCAGGAAACCGCCCCCACGACACACGAGGTGGGCAAGATGGTGTGGTCCCGCTCCTCCAGGGTCTCAGAAGTGAACTGTCTGGACAGCGTGTCAGGTTTACCATTCTTGGAGCCTGGACGGTAGGTGATCGTGAACCTGAAGCGGCTGAAGAACAGAGACCAGCGCGCCTGGCGGGCATTCAGACGTTTGGCTGACCTCAGGTACTCTAGGTTCTTGTGATCCGTCCAGACCACAAAAGGCTGCACTGCCCCCTCCAGCCAGTGACGCCACCCCTGCAGCGTGAGCTTCACTGCCAGGAGCTCCCTGTCACCGACGTCGTAATTACACTCAGCAGCCGACAGGCGCCGGGAGAAGAAGGCGCAGGGGCGCAACACCCCATCCACCGGGGAACGCTGAGACAAAACTGCCCCCACCCCCGTGTCGGATGCGTCCACCTCGACCAAGCACTGCAACGAGGGGTCAACTTGGGTCAGGACCCGGGAGGAAGAGAACTCCGTCTTCAAGGTCTCAAAGGCTGATGCTGCCTCCTCGGTCCACTGGAACGGCACCTTGGGGGAGGTGAGGCGGGTCAGGGGGGTGGCGATGGAGCTGTACTTTGGCACAAAGCGGCGGTAGAAATTAGCAAAACCAAGGAACTGTTGCACCTGTTTCCTGGAGGAGGGGGTGGGCCACTCGACCACCGCTTTGACCTTGGCGGGGTCGGGGAGAATTTGATCATGGGAGATGATGAAACCCAGGAAAGAGGTCTTCTTGGTGAAAAATTCACACTTCTCTGCCTTAACGTACAGTCTGTTTTCAAGAAGCCGCTGCAGAACCCGCCTCACGTGGGCCTGATGCTCCTCCCGAGACCTGGAGCAGATCAGGATGTCGTCCAAGTACACAAAAATGAAGACCCCCAAGAAGTCTCGCAGGACGTCGTTGATGAGCCGTTGGAAGACGGCTAGAGCGTTGGTGAGCCCAAACGGCATGACCAGATATTTGAAATGGCCGCTGGGCGTCCGAAATGCCGTCTTCCACTCATCGCCCTCCCGGATCCGAACGAGGTGGTACGCGCTGTGGAGGTCCAGCTTGGTAAACCAGGTGGCCCCCTGGAGGGAGCCGAAGGCAGAGTCCATGAGGGGAAGGGTGTATCTGTCCTTCACCGTGATGTCGTTGAGGGCCCGGAAGTCGATACATGGCCGCAGGGATCCATCTTTCTTGGAGACAAAAAAAACCCCAGCTCCAAGTGAGGAAGAAGAGGGGCGAATGATGCCAGCACTGAGCAACTCTCTGATGTATGTGTCCATGGCCTCCCGCTCTGGGGCAGACAGGCTGTAAAGGCGACCAGATGGTAATGGCGCCCCCGGGTGGAGGTTTATGGCACAGTCATACGGGAGATGGGGGGGAAGAGACATCGCTTTGGACTTACTAAAGACGAGCCCAAGGTCGTGGAACTCCAGAGCCACCAGGGTGAGGTCCGGCGGGGACGAGTCAGGAGCAGGAGGAGGAGAAGAAATCCACCCGAGCCTCGAGGGTGGAAAGTCGGCGTGCGAGCCCGCTGTCCGCTGGGCTGCCCTGCTGGAGCCATACTGACATAATAATGGGCCAAGGGAACATGCACACAGGCTCAGGTGAAATTCAAAGGCTTTATTCAACAACAAGGCGTGTATGGATGCGTGTGTGTGGGATGTGAATGGACTGTGGGTGAACAAGGAGCGCCGGGGGCAGAATGGCATGCCGTGCAGCCAGGCAACCCTATGGACAGAGCAGAGACAGGGATATGAGCAGGCCTTCACCATGCAGGGTTAATATGCAAAGCGTTGCTTACTTGCAGGTGTTACGGTGGCTGGCGTTGACAAGTGAAGCTCCTGCCTGGAGGGCAGCGCCCTGCTGCGCGCTCGGCGATGAGAAGGAGAGGAGGACGAGGATGTGGCGAGGATGGAAGGAATCCGCCGCCGGGAGGATCCACCTGTGCACAAGGGAGAGACTGAAGGACAGGTGAGCAAACAACACAGCTTACTTGCTGGGAGGAGAATGGCGCAGGTCGGGAAGACGATCCTGCATAGGGATTGAGAGCGTTGGTGAACGGCTCCAGACTGACGCTCTGAGCCGAGCGGGTTAAATAGCCGGGGATTGACAAGGCGCAGGTGTGCGCGCAGCTGAGGCAGATGACTGGTGAAGACGAGTTGTGACACAGCACTTTAATATTGAGGTGCAGGATATTAAAAGGGAGTTCTGTGCTGTAAAAGTGAACAAAAGTCAGGGCCCTGATGATATATGTGGGCGATTGGTAAAGTCCTGTGCACGGGAATTGAGTCCTGTATTTCATTACATTTTCAATAAGTCCTTACAGACACAACATGTGCCTAAGATCTGGAAAGATGCTGTGGTTGTCCCTGTTCCAAAATCCAGCTGTCCTAAAATGGTAAACGACTTTAGACCAGTTGCTTTGACTTCAATTTTAATGAAAATTTTTGAAAAACTGGTCAGATTTGAGGTCCTAAAACAGACTGAACATGTATTGGATCCTTTGCAGTTTGCATATAGGCCTCGCAAAGGAGTGGTGAACGCCACTGTCACTCTGTTTAACATGCTTTTTAAGCATCTGGATTTTAATGGGACACACGCCAGGCTTTTATTTGTAGACTTTTCTTCTGCCTTTAATACAATCCAACCTCATATTTTAGTTGAAAGGCTCCTGCAGCAAATTGATTTGAGCAATAATCTGGTGGGTTGGATTCTGGATTTCTTAACCAACAGGACACAGAGTAAGGGTCAATGGTACATTGTCTGACCAAAAGTGTTCTTCTACTGGCTCTCCTCAGGGGTGTGTGTTGTCACCACTACTCTTCATCCTGTGCACAACATGTGTCGGAGCAGACATGACAACAGACACATTATAAAGTATGCTGATGATTCAGTTATCGTCAGTCTCCTCCAGGATGGTGAGAGTGGCCACGGCCCAGTAGTTGATGATTTCGTTCACTGGTGTGAGGATTCCTACCTGCAGCTGAATACGACAAAAACTAAAGATATGATTATTGACTTTAGGAGGAAAACTCCCAGGCACGAAGTCACCGTACTAAAAGGCCAGACCACTGAATGTGTACAGTCCTACAAATATCTTGGGACAATTATTGATAGTAATTTAAACTTTGAAGAGAACTGTGAAAGGGTGTGCAAAAAGGGTCAGTAACATTTGCATTGCTTGAGAAAACTTGCACGCTTCCAAATTGACCGAACCATAATGACAATGTTTTATCGGGCTTTTATTGAATCTGTTTTATCCTTTTCTTTAGTGTCATGGTTTGGTCAGATAAAACTGAAACAGAGGAAATCCTTGGATCAGGTAGTTAGATGGTCCAGTCGTTTGCTTGGCGAGTCACAGCTGAGCCTGACATCCCTGTACACCAGACAGGTACAGAGGATGGCTACCTCCATTTTAAATGATGACTCCCACCCTTTGCACTGCCACTTTCAGCTTCTTCCCTCAAGACGGAGGTTTGCTGTCCCAAAAAATAAAACCCAGCGCTACAGAAACAGTTTTGTTCCTGCTGCTGTCAAAGAGTTGAACAAGTTGTAACAATATATTGCACATAATTTAGTTACCTATTTATTAATTTTATTTTAATTCAATTCAATTCAATTCAACTTTATTTATATAGCGCCATTTCACAACAACAGTCATCTCATAGCACTATCAACTGTAGGGGGGACCCCCACAGTTGCAGAAAGACCCCAGCAATCAGGCGATCCCCTGTGAGCAAGCACTTGGCGACGGTGGAGAGGAAAAACTCCCTTTTAACAGGAAGAAACCTCCAGCAGAACCAGGCTCAGGGAGGGGCAGTCATCTGCTGTGACTGGCTGGGGGGTGAGGGGATAGAGAAGAAGAAAAGAACAGACATGTAGAGAGCAAACAGCACGATGGGGACTCAATCTATGGGAGAGAACAAACAAATGTTAATGACCAGCAAAAAAAAAATATTTCATAGAGAGTGAGGAAAGGAGTGAGGCCCAGTGCATTACTGGAGGTCCCCCGGCTGACTAAACCTATTAGCAGCATAACTAAGGGAGGGTTCAGAAACACATGATCCCTCCCTAATTGTAGGCTATATCAAAAAGGTAGGTTTTAGCCCTATTCTTAAAAACAGAGATCGAGTCTGACTCCCGAATCCAGATTGGCAGCTGATTCCACAGGAGAGGAGCTTGATAACTGAAGGCTCTGCCTCCCATTGTACTTTTGGAGATTCTAGGTATTACAAGTAATCCTGCATTTTGAGAGCGTAGTGCTCTGTTAGGATAATACGGTAGTATCAGATCTTTTAAATAAAAAGGAGCCTGATTGTTTAGAGCTTTGTAAGTGAGAAGAAGGATTTTAAACTTAATTCTAAACTCTATGGGAAGCCAATGAAGGGAGGCCAGAACCGGAGAGATATGATCTCTCTTTCTAGTACCTGTTAAAACTCTTGCTGCAGCATTTTGGATCAGCTGAAGACTTTTTAAAGATGTTTTAGGACAGCCTGATAATAAAGAATTACAATAATCTAATCTCGAGCTAACAAAAGCGTGGATCAGCTTCTCAGCATCACTCTGAGACAAGATGCTCCTAATCTTGGCAATATTACGCAAATGATAGAAGGCAGTCTTAGAAACAAATTTAATATGTGAATTGAAGGACAAATCCTGATCAAAAATAACTCCAAGGTTCCTCACAGAGCTATTAAGAGAAAGAGTAACTGCGTCCAAACTGAAAGTTTGATTTGGAAAGGAATTTCTAAGGTTTTTTGGACCAACAAGAATGACTTCAGTCTTATCTGAATTTAATAGCAGGAAATTACAAGTCATCCAAGCTTTGATTTCCTTAAGACAGGCTTCTAACTTGGCTAATTGATTACTATCATCTGGCTTCATTGACAGGTATAATTGTGTGTCATCTGCATAACAATGAAAATGTATACAGTGCTTTCTAATAATGTTGCCTAACGGAAGCATTTATAAACTAAAAAGAGTAGGGCCTAGCACAGATCCCTGTGGAACTCCATGACTAAGCTTTGAGCTGAAAGAAAACTCATCATTTACATGAACAAACTGGAACCTATCAGATAAATAAGATCTAAACCACTGCAACGAAGTTCCATTAAGTCCAACATAGTGTTCTAATCTATCAAGTAGAATATTATGATCAATAGTATCAAAAGCTGCACTAAGATCTAAAAGGACAAGTACAGAAACTAGTCCATTATCAGATGCAATGAGGAGGTCGTTAGTGACCTTCGCTAAGGCTGTTTCAGTACTATGATGGATTCTAAACCCAGATTGAAACTCTTCAAGTAAACCATTTCCCTGCAGGTGGTCAAATAATTGCGTAGCAACAACTCTTTCTAAGATTTTTGAAATGAAAGGGAGATTAGAGATTGGTCTATAGTTAGCTAAAGCTCCTGGATCTAGTGTTGGCTTTTTGAGTAAAGGTTTAATTACAGCCGTTTTAAAAGCCTGCGGTACATGGCCTAAAGTTAATGAAGAATTGATTATATGAAGAATAAAGCTACCAATAAGTGGGAAGACTTCTTTAAATAACCTGGTAGGAATAGGATCTAAAAGACAAGTTGAAGGTTTGGATGAGGAAACTACTTTGTCTAACTCACAAAGGTCAATTGGAGTAAACTCATCAAGACAGACATCAATAGAAGGAGTTGTAGTAGTTACAGTATTTAAGTTAACTGTGGGAAGAATCTGATTGATTTTATCTCTGATGGATGAAATTTTATTATTGAAAAAGTTCATAAAGTACTGACTAGTAAGCTCTAAGGGGATGCTAGGATTGACAGAGTCCTGACTCTTTGTCAACCTGGCTACAGTACTGAAAAGAAACCTGGGATTATTCTTGTTCTCTTCTATTAATGCAGAGTAATAACTCGTTCTAGCTTTTCTAAGAGATTTTTTATAAATTAAAAGATGATTTCTCCAAGCTAAATAGATTTCATCTAAATTAGTAGAGCGCCATTTTCTTTCTAATTGACGAGTCTTCTGTTTTAAGCTACGAGTTTCTGTGTTGAACCAAGGAGTTAAAAATCTCTGATTAGACTTTTTCTTTTTTAAGGGGGCCACCAAGTCTAGAGCCTGAGGCAGAGAAGCTGAAACACTATCCACCATGTTATCAATTACAGAAGGAGCAAGCTGTCTATAGCTTATTTCCGTTGTGTTGACACATGGCATAGAGGAAACAATCTGCATAAATTTTATATTTAATATAATAATTTTATATTTACTTATTTTTGTAGGATTTTTATTTGGGTTCTAAATCTTTTATTGGGTTTTAGACCTTTGAGTTTTTAACCTCTTTGACTAGTCTTTAACTTTTTAATATGACCCTTCTCTCTTATCTCTGGTTTTTCTCTCATCTCTTTGTCTTATATCCTGATTGGTGGAGCCTTGAGTATTTTTTATCATGCTTATAGTCAGCTTCATGTGTGCCTGTGTTTGTGTTCATTTGAATGTAATTGTGGTTTGTAAATATGGATGTCACCAGACTGCAAAACAAATCTACCTACGGGTACAAATAAAGTAACCTGAACCTGAACCTGAAACCGTTGGCTTATTAGAGATCTTACAATTTTTGGTCGAAATTTGTCAGTAAAAGTGAAGGAATATCAAAATGATATCTCCTTGTCAATCCTTGTACATCCCTCCTCAAAAAATAAAAAAAGATCAACTCAATTCTAATGGATTTCATTTGTAAAAACAAAACTCATGATGTTAAGAAATCACAACTGGTCAAGGAATACAATATGGGAGGAATAAAGTCTACTGACTTTGAGGCAGTGGGAGGAATGCTCAAGTTAAACTGCTGAAAAGCTTTTCTTTCAAACCGGGATTCTATGTGGTTCCACGTTCCAAAAAACATATTTAACAAGTTAAGTCTTAAGTTGGAGGTATTGATTTTCTTTTAAAATGTAATGGTGAAATGTCTAAACTGCCGGGAGGCTCTCAAAATTCCAGACTCAAATCTTGTTTTCCTGGAAGATGATGTTCACTCATAACTTTACTCCACATGGCTCAACCTTATGGGATAATAGAACCGTTATCATTAAGAGAAAAACATTATTTATATAAGAATGGTTTGATAAAAATATTATTTTTGTAACAGATATGATGGATAACAATGGAAATATTCTTGAAAGAGAAACATTTCAAGCAAATTTTCACATTGGGTGAACTGCCAGACAACATGATCAGATCTGCAGAGCCGTTCCACCTGCCTTCATTCATTTAATACAAAACACACTCATAAATTCTGATGTCCAGGCAATTTTACCAATTTAAAAATTGAACAAATTCACTTACTGGACAGAAAGAGTGACAACAAATTTTTGAATACAACTTTCAAAAGCATCCTTTTTAATCAATATCAAAGTGAAACAAAAAGAATACTTTGTGAAAGTAGCAAAATTATCTCAAAAAATACTTGCAAATATTTTAAATGGCCAATTCCTCCAAAAACAGAAGAAATTCAGTTTAAAATTCTGACTAATTATTACCCAGTTGGTGAGACTGTGAAAGAGAGATTTGGTTTTGAGGTTGAGCCATGTGGATTTTGCAGTCAAGAACCAGAAACAACAGAACTTCTGTTTTACTCTTGTTCTGTCACTCAGTTGTTTTGGATAAATGTTCAGATCTGGCTAAATGTAAAAATGAATAATGGATCTCTCAGTATGCAGCATATTCTGTTTCATGAACATAACCTTTCAAAAGATACTGGTCACTTTGTTCATTTCATTATTTCCATGGATAAAAATCATCTTCACGTATGTAAATGGAGAAATCAAAAACCTTCTCTTTCAGCTTTTAAAAATGAGCTTAAACTATACTTCATCTCATTAAAGCTAATTTCTGATGTTCATCATTGAGCTGGAAACATTTTTGAAAGTGCTCAAAAGATGTGAACATTTTAATTTGTTTCTTTTTTCCCCTCTTTCGTTGTGATTTGCCAAATTTAGATTGTGTTGGACTTTTAAAAGCTTTCAGAAATTGTACAAGCGGGGATATATTGTATTGAAGTCCTCATATGGGAGCATAATATGGCCTTACGTTTCTCCGTTCTTATTGATTTTTTTCCGGTTCTTTGTCTTGCTAGTCATTGAATTTGTACCCCAACGAGTTATTGTAAATCTTGTTGTTATAATTAAATAAAAAAAAAACAACAACCTTGATTGTGGGTGGAAACACCACGTCACTGCAGACCCACGCGATCTTTACATCACAGCTCAGACCAGATTAGTTTGTGAAATCCGCGCAGTCTTCCTTTTTTTAATAATTCTTTTGTGAAATGAAAACAGAACGACGATAATAGCCATTATATCGTTCTCGCCTTGTCAAAATAAAATCGAAATTGAGCAAAAACGACAGAATGGTTCTGATTCCTTTTGGTGTTGGGTTTTTTTCCTTTTATTTTGTCGGTCACAGCCGGAAGTGGTGATGGCAGCAGCAGCAGAGCGGCGCCATTTTCAAACAAGCCTGAAAGGCTAGCTGTTAAATCTCACTTTAAAATGGGGAAAATGCCCAAAGTTGCAGCATAGAGTCATGCAGACATCAGCATCTGATGAAAGATGAGAAGGACTGCCAGAAACAGATGTTTATAGAATTCCCATCAGCCAGCAGAGAGGATGAAAGGAGGACGTAGTGGACAAATGGATCCCGAAGGCCTGTGGGGAGAAATGAAATGTTGAGGTGACTGTCATCATGGCCGCTGGGCCGTCATCTCTCTCATCAGCTCCAGCTGTGCACAGACCAGCAGGTGTTAATCAGCGGCTATTAAAAGCCAGCGTCGTTGACAGCCCGGGACGGAGTCGTCTGTCTACCTCGACCGAGTATGAGCCAGAGCTTCGTTTCACAGCCAAGTCAAGAACGCCACGACAAGACCCACCATGTAAGAAAACCATTTGCTTTTCAACGCCAAACCTTTACCCCTGTGCACAGGTGGACCTCCCAGGCGGCGGACCGGTATCTCCAACTGACGGAGAATTACCCTCTCCTCCCCGGAGCTCCTCCTTGCCATCGCTACTTCAGGAACTCTCATCACCACAGCTGCAGGTACTGTTACTCTCCCAGCCACAGGAGCCACTATCACCACAGTTACGGTCATTATCACCTCCACGGCTACGGGAACAGTCACCGTCACAGCTGCCAGTGCAATCATTGCTCTCGCCACGATCTCCACCACGGTTACAGGAGTTATCACCATCACAGCCTCAAGCACCAGCACTACCACAGCTCACGGACATCGGGGAACAGCAAGATACAATCAGTGACAACCTCAAGTAAGCTTCACACCTGGACTTGTCCTTTTGTGCTGAACAGCCTTAACGGTTTCTGCTTGTGTGTTCCAGGGTTGCCAGGTCGTCATCTGTATCGCTCAGCTCCGGTGACCAGGCCACTATATCTGCACTCACACTTGCACTACACTCACTCTCACTTAACAATAAAGAATAACTATTTTGTATCTGCCCGTGTCTGTGTCTGTCTCTTGGGTCCTGAAACATGTCAGTGACCTCTGTTTTGACCACTTTACAACAGGTAAGGTGTACTTATAAATTATGCTTCTATTACTTTTTTCTCTTTTCAGGTTAGTTTGGGCTCCACATGTCGGCTCAGTGATTACTGAGGTGATGCAAGTTTCCAGCAGTTTTAATATGACTGGAGTGTCTTTGATTTTATGTGATATTTAGTGTTGATATTTGCATTCTGGGTGATTCAAAGGTGTTTGTACTTGATTGTCTTTTGTATTTTCATATGTCCCACTTTAGAAAGTGATGTTTTTGTCTTTGCCTCCAAGTGTTACAGCTTTAAAAGGAACTCCGATTATAATGACTTATAGATTTAAAAATACAAACACTGGCCTCCACTATTAAAATACATTGTTAGAACTATATGAACATTTATTGTAGTTATAAAAATTGTTTTTGTTTACAATGTAAATCGATACATGGCGGCCGCCATGTTTTCAGGTGCGCAATGCATTCTGGGGGCGATGACGTAGAATGGTTGCAGCTGTTTTTTCTGTCTTATACAAGCCAAGAAGCAAAGCTACGAACTACTGCCATTTGTCAGTGAAAATGCCACATTGCGCGGCTTTTGGATGTAATTTCCAATCAAAGGGAAATAAAGAGAGCGAGGTAAGCCTCCATAGCTTTCCTGAAAAGGGAAAGTTGAGGAAAAAGTGGGGCGGCAGCGGCTCAGGAGGTAGAGCAGGTCGTCTAATAACTCGATGGTTGGCAGTTCGAATCCCGCTCTCCCCAGATATCCTGCCGTTGTGTCCCTGGACAAGACACTTCACCCGCATTGCCTCCAGTGCCCATAACACTGGGTATGAATGTGTAAAAATGTTTAAATGTTCGGTGGTGGCCGGAGAGGCCGTTGGTGCGGATTGGCCGCTACGTTTCCATCACTTTTTGAGTGTCTATGATAAAGCGCTATATCGCTCAAAGCACACGCTTGAGCACACGCGTGCGCTTTGAGCGCTTTGAGTGTCTATGATAAAGCGCTATATCGCTTTATCAAAGACACTCAGTGTCTATGATAAATCACTATATCGCTCAAAGCGCACGCTTGAGCATGCGCTTTGAGTGCTTTGAATGTCTATGATAAAGTGCTATATAAATCTTATTATTATTATTATTATTATTATTATTAAAAGTGGGAGGATGCGGTTGGAAGAGTCCAACTTCCCAAAGACCCGCAGCTGTGCTCTCATCACTTTAGCCCTGAGGATTTTGAGGATTTTCGTCGCCCTCAGCTCATGAAAGAGCTCACAGGTGTGTCTGGCTACAAACGATGGCTTAATGCAAACTGCATCAAAGCTTTGATGTGCTGTGATACAGGACAGATCTGTAAAGCAGGCATGCATCCTTTTATACCACTTTAACAAGTGACTGAACAAGATACATTTATAGCATCAGGTACCATGGACAGCGGCAGAAATGAAGTGGAGCTCTTTGTAACAGATGCTCACAAAAACACCATCCAACATGACCAGCTCTAGCTTCCTCGCGGCTGCTGTCTTCATTCTTAAGTCCATTTTCACTTTGTGTGTCTTCGTCATTGTCTTTATTGCTTTGGCTTCGCACTGGTTCGAACTGAAAAGGCTGTTTACAGACCGCTGCTGCTACAACCAATCTACGTCACTACCTAGAATGCATTGCGACGTAAACAAAAATAGCGATTTACATCGTAATAAAGGTTTTTAAAAATATATAAAACTGGGAATTATTTTCAAAAAAATTACATTATAGTTATGTTACTAACATCAAAATAAAGCATATAGAGCTAACATGCCAATATAATCGCAGTTCCTTTTAAATTTTTTCTTCCATAAAACTAATTTAATATACAAGTTATCATTTTTATATGACTACCTTCTGTCTCCACAGTACACAGCTTTATTTATTATAGTCTCTTTACAAACTTTAACATGCAAAGTAATAAACTCAGAAAAACAGACTTCATAGTGTACTATGGTCTGATGTTCTATTTCTCTGTGTGTCTGATAAAATTCCTTCATGTGGAACCTGAAGACAGTGTGGACCACTTGTCCTAGACTGATGAGAACCAGTTCATGACCCCAACCATCACAGATGAAATTCAGTGTCTTAAATGTTAAAGTTCCAGTAGAGGAAAGAGTCCATGCTGGAACCTAAAATCACTTGTGTTTCCAGAGGACAGCAGAGAAGATCCCTGGTCCTTCACTTCCTCCTGTTCAGGAGGTTTCACACCAACCAGGAACAACCAGGAATCACACCGTCATCACCACCACCGTGCACTCGTCTCCCTGTTTTGTTATAATAAAATTTAACAGAACAGCAAAATATATTTTCTTATTTATTTGTTAATTTTCTATCTACATTTTATCTTCAAACCAGAGGTGGGCAGAGAAGCCAGAAATTGTTCTCCAGTAATATTACTGTTATTGGAATTGTTCAAGTATCAGAGTCGTCGCCAGAAAAGGTGAGGATAAAAGTATTCAATAAAAAAGTTTTGGAGTAGCAATGACGGAACTAAATTTGCAAACTTTTTCTCCTAAAATTCTGAGTCTTTTCATATAATTTGTCTTTTTTTGAATATACAACTTTTATCCGATAAATCAGAGTTTTTCCACATAAATTAGATTTTTGTAACATACATTTTCAACTTCTTAAAAAATTAGCAGTTCTATATTTCAAACATTTTTTTTCTGTTAAATTATCAGTGTCAAATTTGTGACTGTTTATTTATATTATTTTTTTAAAACATGAATTTGTACCATTTGACATATAAACTTTTCACATAAATCTGTAACTTTAAATCTGACTTGTTTAAATTACTTGTTCTTTGTAGCTGGAATAGAAGAACAATAATATCAACCCCCATCTCAGCTAAATCAGATGATAAATTTACTAAAATGACGATGAAGATGCAGTAATTTCTAGTGAGACTAATCAGTCATTTTAAACAGGCACATTTCTGATCAGTTTTCCTCAAATCAGTGAAATTAAAATTTAGTGACTGTCACCAAAGGTACTTGAGTAAAAGTAGTTTTATCCTCACATGTACTTGAGTAGAAAGTATCCTGCAGTAAAGTTACTCACCTAAGTACTGTTCTGTCAAAGGATCTACAAGTACAAGAACCTTTTCTGGCAGCAGGTTTCTGCATCACTGCCAATGTCTGACTGTTCTGAACAAATATTTCTTGGATTCTACCCAAACCTGCAGTGAATATTAATGATTAGAAATAAGTGACGACAGATAAAGTACTTGAGATAAACCTTTAAATAATTTAAAAAATATTTTTGGAAATACCAGATTATGTCTTGTCATAAATAAATGCATAAAGAATGCATGAACTGAGGTGCAGCTCACAGCTGTGGAGGTTAACACAGTTAACACAGTTAAATGAGACTTTTTTTTTTTGTAAACATGTAAAACATCAATGTAGGTCTTAAAGAAGAAAGGAAAAGGTGCTTCCATGTCAGAACCAGTGGATGTGGACACCATTCACACCAGACTGGTCCCCTGGTCTCTGCAGCTCTCAGCTCCACGTCAGATGTCGTCATCACGGATCACACAGACGTTTGCTGGATTAAAAAATTCACAGTGATTAACGTGCATTAGCTCCTCTGCTCGGTTGAATGTTTCCAATAGAAAATAACCTTTACTGACTTGTGTGGCTGTTGGACAGTGAAGGACTTCAGAGACGGTTCCTGGTGTATCTGATTTCTGAAAGAGAGAATTGATACAAAGATGTTTAATTGTCATATACAGAGGTGGGTACAGTAGTCAGAAACTGGTCAATAAATTTATAATTACTCAAGTCTGAGTCGTCACCAAAAACATTAGTAAGAAAGTATCTACTAACAACATTACTTTAGTAAGAAGTTTACTCTCCCTTGTTTGAGTTTTTCCCCCCTAAATTTATGAATTTATATTTTTTCTTACAAATTTATTTTTCTTCTTAAAATTTTCCAGCTGTTTTTTGATGGATTTGTCACCCCCACCCCCAAAAGAAAATAGTGATTTTGTTTCCATTTTGTGAGTTTTGTTTCCTCATAAACGTGATATTTATTTTGTAAATTTATAAGCTTTTCATAGAAATTTCTTAGAAATTTTCATTTATTGGTTTGTTATTTTTTGATATTTTTTTAACTCATTGCTCATCAATAGTAGAAACACAATTCAGTAAATTAGTGACAGTTTTATAATAATAGTAGAAAGCACAATTTGGGTGACTAGTCAATATTGTGAAGGTTCATTGGTCCTAAAGTCTATTAAAATGGTTCTGTGCAGTTCAAACCAGCCATCAGATGAATAAGTTTACTACAACTCAACCAGTCAACATGACATCCTCCCTTCTCCTCCACCACACATGTACACACTTTGCATTTAGTGTATTCATGTATATATACTTAATAATATGGTCAATAAAAATTAAACTGGAGTCTTGTTTTGTCTGTCATAAACAGTATGTTTAATTAACTAATTTATCCCTATGATGGGTGAGACATAAATGCAACCTTAATTTTCAAAGAAAAATAGTCTGTGAATTTAGGCCTAATTTTCGGATCAATGGACCTTTTATTCTCCCTGTAGACCTAGCAGAGGTTGGTCACCTCAACCTTTCATTTCTCGCCACAGGCCTTCAGGATCCATTTGTCCACTACGTCCTCCTTTTGTCCTCTCTGCTGGCTTATGGGAATTCAATAAACGTCTGTTTCTGGCAGTCCTTCTCATCTTTCATCAGATGCTGATGTCTGCATGAGTCTATGCTGCAACTTTGGGCATTTTCCCCATTTTAAACTGAGATTTAGCAGCTAGTCTTTCAGGCTTGATTGAAAATGGCTGAGGCTGCTGTCACCACTTCCGGCTGTGACCGACAAAATAAAAGGAAAACAACACCAAACGGAATCAGATCCATTCTGTCGTTTTTGCTCAATTTCAATTTTATTTTGACAAGGCGAGAACGATATAAAGGCTGTTTTGGGTTATTTCATATTCATTTCACAAATGAAATATTAAAAGAAGGAAGAGTACAGGGATTTTGTGAGGAAGTGAAACTCAGACTCTGAGAGGAGAAATGGCACAGAAAATTAGCAAATTTATAAAAAAAAATGTGTATGAGAACAAAGTTGCAAATTCATAATAAAAATATGCCAGTTTTTGAGAACAAAATTTGCAAATTTTTGAGAAAAAAGTTGCAAATTTATGAGACAAATGTGTACATTTATGAGAAAAGTGTTACAAATTTATTAGAAAAAAGTTGCAAATTAATGAGAATAAAGTCACAAAGTTATCAGAAAAAATGCAAATTTATGAGAAAAAATGAGACAATGAGAGAAAAGTTGGAACTTTATGAGAAAAAAGCAAATTTACAAGGAAAAACTCCAAATTTATGTGAAAAAAGTTGTATATTTATGATAAAAAAAAGTCTGCAAAGTCATAAGAAAAAAGTAGCAAATTCATGAGAAAAAAGGTGCAAATGTATAGAGTGAAGAAAAGATCATTTTCAGTGTCCCTCCAGAAAAGGTTAGAATAAAATAGAATAGAATAGAATAGACTTTATTTGTCATTGTCACAGCTCGCCTCTCTCAGGCATCCACCTCAGCTGCGTGCGCACCTGCGCCTCGTTAGCGAAGAGCCATTTATTCCACCTCGCCCTGAGCATCGGTCTGGAGCCGTCTGTTCTACAACGCGCTCAAACCCTCAGCAGGATCATCTCTCCAGTCCTGCCACTCATCACTGCTTCACGTAAGCTGTCATATCTCTTACCTGTTTCCTCAGCCTTCCCCTGTGCACAGGTGGATTCCCTGGCGGCAGATACCCTCACTTTCGCCATCTTCTCCTCCCGCATCTTCACTCTTCGTCGTGTGCGCAGCAGGGCGCTGTCTCCCAGGGCTGAAATCCTCGCCAATGCCAGCCACCATACCCTCTGCAAGTAAGCATAACTCTGCATCACTTTCCCGTGTGGTTTTGCCCAGCTCACTCCCTGTCTGTGTTTCTCCCATAGGGTTGCCTGGCCGCACGGCGTGCTGCTCTGTTCCTGTTCTCATCGTCCACCCACAATCCATTATCATATCACATACACGCACCCAAACACACCTTTCTGGTTGAATAAAGCTATCAAATCTACCTGAGCCTGCGTGCGTGTTTCCTAGGCCGAGAATTATGTCAGTCATTATAACAAGTACAATGAAATTAAAATGCAAACCAATCAGTGAATGAGAAGTAAAAAGAAGCTTTAAAAAAATTATATAAATTACTAATTTTAAATATCACACACACTCAATTTCACAGTTTCAAACCTCATGTTCTACTGGAATTCAGAAAGGTAATTGCGGTCGGATAAAAACTGTTTTTGAATCTGTTTGTCCTTGTTTTGATTGCTCTAAACCACCTTCCTGATGGTAGTAGTTGGAAGAGAGAGTGACCGGGATGGAAGGGGTCCTTCAGGATTTTTTGTGCCTTTTTAAGGCAGCAGGCGTGGTGCAGTTCTTCAAGGCTGAGGAGAGGGCAACCAATAATTTTTTGGGCTGTGTTGATGACAGTCTGAAGAGCTTTCTTCTGAGCTACCGTGCAGCTGCTGAACCAAATACAAATACAATAAGTTAAAATGCTCTCAATAGAGCAACGATAAAAAGACAACAGCAGTCTCTGACAGATGTTGTTTCCTCTCAGCACCCTGAGGAAATGTAGTCTCTGCTGGGCCTTTTTCAGCAGCTCAGTTGTGTTCACCCCCCCATGTCATGTCCTCCTGAATATGAACCCCCAGGAAGCGGAAATCCTCGACCCTCTTCACACCCATACCACTAATAGTCAGAGGTTGAATGTCTGTTTTATTTCTTCTGAAGTCTATGATGACCTCCTTTGTTTTTGTGACATTTAGAAGACGGTTGTTGTCTCTACACCACTCTATCAACTGCTGCACCTCGCCCCTAAAACCAGTCTCATCCCCCCCCCGAGATGAGCCCCACCACTGTGGTGTCATCAGCAAACTTGATGATGCTGTTGTTGTGGTGTATGGGGGTGCAGCTATAGGTGTAAAGGCTGTACAGTAGGGGGAGCCGGTGCTGAGGCTGATGGTGGTGGACATGTGAGGTCCCACTTTGACCCTCTGGCTGCGATCCGAGAGGAAACTTTGGATCCAAGTACAAGTGGAATATGGAAGTCCTAGTTCCCTAAGTTTGGGCACCAGTCTGCCTGGGAGGATGGTGTTAAAGGCGGAACTGTAGTCCACATATAGCATCCGCACGTAGCTCCCCGGCTGCTCCAGGTGGAACAGGGCAGCGTGGAGGGCCATGGCAACAGCATCCACAGTTGAGGGTGAACTTGTGTTGTCGGGGCCCTGCAGCATTGAGTGCTCTACTTTATAGCCACCAACAGCTCTCCATATGGCTCCAGAGCTGTGGGTTGTGGACCTCTGCATCAGACTAAATGTGTCCTGACAATCAGAGACAAAAACAGCCACACACAGAGAGACAGAACGGTGGTTTATGAGCATGGACATGTGGACCACAGCGGGTCAGCCATGATAATAATAATAATAATAATAATACATTTTATTTGAGGCGCCTTTCAAGACACTCAAGGACGCCGTACAATAAAAACAAAGAATAAAACATTTAAAAACACATCACAAGTACAAAAAAAAATCACACAGAATAAGCCTTAGTAAACAAAAAAGTCTTGAGATGGGATTTGAAGGTGGAGAGTGAATTTAAATTCCTGAGGTCCAGTGGGAGGGAGTTCCAGAGCGGGTGGTGGTGCAGCTGAATGATCGAAGGCCCATGGTGGTCATACGTGCAGAAGGGACAATGAGATTGATGGTATTTGATGATCTAAGAGTTCTGGATGGTATATGAACGGAGAGGAGTGCAGCCAAGTATGGGGGGGCGAGGCCATGGAGGGCTTTGTAAGTGAGAAGGATGATTTTATAGTCAATGCGGTGTTTGATGGGCAGCCAATGGAGGTGCTGCAGAACCGGGGTGATATGATGGGTGAATGGAGTTCTAGTAATGATCCGGGCGGCAGCGTTCTGAACCAGTTGAAGTTTTTTAAGCGTTTTGAGGGGGAGACCAGAAAGAAGAGAGTTACAATAATCCAGACAGGAGGTAACAAGAGAATGGACCAGGATAGCGGTGCTGGCAGGGGTGAGGGAGGGACGGAGACGGTTGATGTTACATAAATGAAAAAATGCTGACCGGGTGACATTATTAATATGGGATTTGTAGGAGA
This sequence comes from Pholidichthys leucotaenia, assembly GCA_020510985.1. Classification (NCBI taxonomy): domain Eukaryota; kingdom Metazoa; phylum Chordata; class Actinopteri; order Cichliformes; family Pholidichthyidae; genus Pholidichthys; species Pholidichthys leucotaenia. Next base: position 41,177,273 of record CM035846.1, on the reverse strand, counting down.
GGGTGGTGTCCAGGATTACCCCAAGGTTTTTGACTTGAGGGGAAGGGGAAACAGTAGTATTATCAATAGTGATGGTGATATTGTTTGACTTTGAAATGGTGGATTTTGAACCGACTAAAAGGACTTCTGTTTTATCACTGTTAAGTTTAAGAAAGTTGGAAGAAAACCAGGAAGTGAGTTCATGAAGGCAGTTACAGAGGGAGGTGGAAGGGAGGTTGGAAATAGGTCTGGAGGAAAGATATAGCTGGGTGTCATCAGCATAACAATGGAATTGAATATTAAATTTACGAAAAATATGACCAATAGGAAGAAGATAAATGACGAAAAGAATTGGACCAAGGATTGAACTTTGGGGGACACCAGAAGAGATGGATGATGGCTGGGATGTGTATGATTTTAACTGGATGAATTGGGAACGATCAGAAAGGTAGGATGTGAACCAGTTTAAAACAGTACCAGAAAAACCAAGAGATGCCAGTCTATGGAGGAGGATGGGGTGAGAAATGGTATCAAAGGCTGCAGTCAGGTCAAGAAGGATGAGGATGGAGAGGAGCCCAGAGTCTGCTGACATTAACAAATCATTTGTGATTTTAAGAAGGGCCGTTTCTGTGCTGTGGTGGGGACGGAAACCGGACTGGAACTCTTCATAAATGTTATTAGAGGAAAGGTAGGAGTGGACTTGGGCTGCTACAGATTTTTCCAAAATCTTAGACAAAAATGGCAGGTTGGAGATGGGACGAAGGTTGTTTAGATTGTTGGGATCCAGACCAGGCTTCTTGAGTATAGGGGTAATGGCAGCTGTTTTTAGGAGTGAGGGGACTAGACCAGTAGTGAGGGAGGAGTGGATGATATGAGTAATAAGAGGTGCAAATGAGGACAGAGATGCTTTGACGAGAATGGTTGGAAGGGGATCTAGACGACAGGTAGATGATTTGGATTTGCTTATCAGTTCAGAAATAGCAGTGATGGAGGGAAGAGTAAATGCAGAAAAGGAGAAGGTAGGAGACACAAGAGGAAATGTTGATAAAGGATTGTGAGAGATCATTGGGACAAGCTGTTGATGAATATTCTGAATTTTGGAGGTAAAAAATGAAATCAAATTATCACAAAACGCAGGGGAGACCATGTGCGGGGGAAGGGAGTCCGGCGGTTGAGTGATGGTTTTCAGTAAGGAGAATAGGGCCTTAGTGTCATCTTCATATGAACTAATCAAACTGGTGTAGTAAGTGGATTTGGCGTGTTTGCAGCAGTCCTTGTAATGAGTGATATGATTTTGGTACATTTCTTGATGAGCAGTTAAACCAGTTTTCCTAAAGAAATGTTCCAACTGGCGTCCCTTGGCTTTAAGTTGTCTGAGAGCAGGAGTGAACCAGGGTGAATGATGATGGACTACAGAGACCAGTTACAGGTCAGGGGTCTGCAGCCTTTACTATAGCTACAGTCATTGATGGCAAAATCTGAATGGAGCTATGACATGTGGAAAGGTAAAACTGCTGAGTCATGACTACAAACACTTTTCTGCAGTTTGTAACTTTTCTGAAAATTGAAAATCCTTTGAGAACTGTGAATTTGTGATAATTTTCTTATAATTTTTCTGAATTTGTCACATAAATTGTCAGCTGTTTTCCTCCAAATTTGCCGTTCTTCTCATTAATGTGTGTTCAGCTTTTCCATATAATTACTGTGGCAGAACCAAATTATGATCAGCCCATCATGCACGAATACACAACAAAGTTTACAACCCACAGTTGTAGGTCAGGATCCTGAGGGGAAGTTTAGTGGCCTGAGCTTTCTTTGTTGTTGAAATATAGCTGATAAGCCATTTTGATGTTGACCTTGACCTTGTGATCCCAAAACCATGAGGTGCGTTCTAATGGCCCAGTAGTGTACTCTGAAGTGGACTGTCCAGGATATTTCACCATATTAAGTGAGGTTCCAGACCGAAGGGAGCCAAGGGTCTTCACTTCAAAGGGAACTGAGAAGTGAGCAGGGAAGAAATGAACAACCTGTCATGAATCCGGGTTTGGAGGCCAAACCTGGTTCTGACTTATTGTTATGATTTGTCTTAGTTTCCTCCTGACAGCTCTAGTACGCCCCCTCCTCCTGTCAAGCACCATCAGCTGCACTGTCACTGGTGCTCACACACATACACACACCCACATGCACACACACACATGCATACGCTCCATTCACTCTCATTTCACATGCTCTCACACACCTGGTGTCAATCACTTCTGCCCACACATTCTCGCACTGGCAATCTCTTTCCTCATTAGCTTCAGGAGTATATGTTTGCCGCTCCAGAGGAAAGAGATTGTCAGGGCATTCACCCTCGTTCATGATAGCCTGTTCTCCATGAATGACGTATCACTCCCTTCACGTACTCAGCCCGACATCTTCAGACGATCAATCCTTGGGTGTTCGCAGCTGCCTCTGCTTCCCATCCTTATCCACTAGACTGCTTGGTTTCGCCCTGGATTAGCTCCAGCTTTGTAAGTGTCTTTCTTCGCTTTTTCTCCTGTGCACTGCAGCCCCGCAGCACTAGGCTGTGCGCCTTTCCTTTTGTGCTTTACGCAGCCCTGCAGCACTCGGCTCCATTTTAGACCAGGCTGTTGAGCATTCGGCTGGTGCCCTGTATGTTTGGTGGCCAAACCTTGTCATTACATATCTCTGTATTTGTGTGGTTTAACTGAACTGAACTTGGTGATAACTGGACTTGTTATTTTGTTCGTGTTGGTTAATAAAAGTGCACCATCAACTCTCGCAATTGGGTTATTCATTCTCTCTCTCGTGTGCCGAGTCATGGTGCACAGAGGTTTGTGACACAACCGTACGTCACTTCACTGGGAGTTGACAAGATTACCCAGAAGTCCCTGCAGCTCAAACATGAGTAAAACAAACTGTTGTTGCTAACGTTGTTAATAAGCTAAACAGATAGTGGTTATTGTTTCTATCAGCTAATAGTGATAACAATACTGTATATTTGGATTTTATTTAAGCTGTATAAAATGTCCACAGTAGTGTCAGTACGTGTCCATGGTTACCGTGGTAACATACAGAGGAGGGAGGTGACGCTGCAGGGTGTTTCAAAGGGAGAAATTTAGTGAAGGGGAGTTCACTTGACTGATGTTCCCTGAGAATGTCACAGGACTGAACACGGGTTCAGTCCTACCGGGCTCAGTCTCTCAATTGATTTGTGAATATTTTCTGCATGTTTTCCTACCTTGTGGTGCTTTCCTGTGTTTTGATTTCTGTTGTATTATCATCCTACTTATTGTTTATGTTTGAGTATGATATTTATGTTGTCTATTTTGTACGGTTAGATTGTTTTGTCTTCTCCTGTGGCAGGGTCGTTTTCTCTTCTGTTCCCAGATGCAACCACCTTTTTCTCACAGCCCATTTTCCCAGTTCACCTCAGCTGTAAGAGATTTTTTGAATTAGATCTGCCTGCTCCTGGCCACACCAGCTGCTCGTCATTCCCCATTCACCTCCTGATATTTAAACCGTGCACTTTCACTGTGTTGTGCGGCTAAATTAAATTGTCTGCATTGTCTTCAATTGTCTCCTTGCTACACGCTGGCGGCCTCTGAAGCCTTACCTTCTCCAGAGCGCATCTTGCTCTGAGGCACCGGTGTTAAGTGCTTTCCTGTATGCATTTTTGTATTGTGGGCACCTTTTGACATTTATGTTGCCTTTTGTTAATAAATGTCTTTAACACAACCTGTATTAGGATCTGTCCTCTCTGCTCCTCATAGAGGCACATATGACAGAGAAGGGAGCAGGGAGTCGGGAGCAGAGTTGAAGTAGACTGTGGAGCAGAATGGAGCTGCAGTCACACTTCAGGCTGACTGTAGCTCTACTGGATATGAAGGAACAATTATGAGACTGATTATATTTTCCTGATGTGTTGATTTTCTTTGTCATGTAACAGGGGGAGGTGTTTTGATCAGCGTCTGCTTCAACCTACACCCTTTCACTTTTTCATGCCTTTCCTTTTCTTTACCTCATCTTGTTTTGGATTTTAATGAACCACACTGAATGAAGAAATAAAGAAATAAACCTGTGTACCAGGTTTGGTGACCCTAGTTTTACTGCTTTTATAGTAATAGTAAATGTAGCATTTACCATAGTGCAACTGCAATGTTAACTTTGACTTTTGACCCCTTGACCCCAAACCCAGAGTCAGGTCAGGGTGTAAAAGGTCCAAGATGTGTCTTAGATACAACTACTGTATCGATCTGAAAAGCCTCCATCATTTCTTTCAGTAGTTACTGTGTTTAGAAGATTTAGACAAAATCTGACCTCTGACCTTTGACCTCAAGGTCATCTGATGAGAGTCAAATTACAATATGCGCATCATCAGAGTCTATCAAAGCATGGTACCAAGTTTCAAAACAATCAAAACCAAACTGTAGGAGGAGTTGATTTCACCAAAGTGGGACAGACAGACGGACTGATCCAGAACAGAATCCTCCTTCGGTCTTCACCCTACGGGCTCTTCAGCACTTTTGGGCTTCATAAAGCAGGGATGGAAAATCACTAATTTATGAGAAAAAAGTGGGAAATTCAGAAGAAAAAACCTGCAAATTTATGAGAAAAAATTAAGTTATGATTTAACAGGAAAAAATTCCAAATTTATGAGAAAATAACTTTTTTGAGAAAAGTGTTATATTTATAAGAAAAAAACCCACAAAATTATGAGAAAAAATGGAAACTTTATAAGAAAAAATGTAAATATATGAGAAAAGTGTTGGAAATTCACAACAAAAATGACAAATTTACAAGAAAAAAAGCTGCACAGTTACGATAAAAAAACCCCAGCACATTTCTGAGAAAATAGCTGCAAATTTATGAGGAAAGTGTCAAATTAATGAGACAAAAGTTCCAAATTTATGCAAAAAAGATGCATATTCATGTGAAAAAAATACAAATTTATGACAGAAAAATCAGCACATTTCTAAGGGAAGTGTTTCAAATTCACGAGAAAAATGTAGCAAATTTCAAAGAAAAAAAATCAAAATTTTTGAGAAAAAGTGCTAAATTTATAAGAAAATATTTATAAAATTAAGAGAAAAAGTTGCAAATTTATGAAAAAATCAGCAAATTTATAAGAAAAAAATTGCAAATTAATGAGAGAACACTTGCAACTTTGAGGAAAAAGTGTCAAATTAATGAGACAAAAAATTCCAAATTTATGCAAAAAAAGATGCACATTCATGTGAAAAAAAATTGTAAATTTATGATAAAAAAATCAGCAAATTTCTGAGGGAAGTGTTTCAAATTGATGAGAAAAATGTGAGAAATGTCCCCGCTGTGCTGCTGGGACGAGGTGATGATGGATGAGGAAGAGTTCAGGTCTTAGATGCTGCTGAAGAAGATGGAGCAAGAGAAGGTGAAAAGTCAAACCTGCATCAGTGAGGCGTCACCTCCAGAGCTGCATTATACCACCAGTTTGTTCAAGGCAGAAGAAATGAAAACTAAATGTTGTCAAACACTGAATAATGGGGCTAAAACTTCATCTGAGGCTTGATTCACTCTTTCTAGCTGCGCCTGTTCAGCATCATTACTAAGAGGTTGATTTATTTCCAGACACCCACAGAGACAGACGATGGCGCTCTATTGGTCACACGGAGGAAATCATGTGAGGAACTCCACTGCTAAGGTGACAGGCTGCCGCTGAACGCTGCTATGAAAGTCAGCTGACTGTGCTGGTTGGGCTTGTAGACGGCCCATTTTAACGCCGGCATGACTGTGAGGGCCAGCTTGTTAGCTACGTTCTGAGTGGGACGTGTGGTGCTTGGCAGCAGATGAGCCGCTCAGGGGAAAGCAGACCGTGCGTCATCTTCATTCTGACATCAGCACGTCACACTGACAGGGATCAGACAGGACTGGATTTCTGGGACTCCTGTTCATTTTCACACTTAACCCTTATGTAACCCAGCTGAGAAAATGACCCTTTTTTTTCTCAGATGTTAATTGTATTAATACAATTGTGTGATTTTATTTTGAAAACCGATTATTTTGGGGAAGAGGAAGTGTGATCCTCGTTATCCAACTTTTAAATTCCCGTTTAATGGTCACGTTGGGTGATCTGGGTCTTCCCATTCGTTAAGAGCGATATTAGCCCCGCCTTCCGAGTAGAGGCAGCAAGCGCACACTCGGGTTTCGGTCTTTCACGATATGAGAGTGGACGAGAGAGGCTGTGAGCAATCTGGTTCACACTGATACCTCTTCTTGGTGAGTTAATTCAGAAAGATGCTATAAATGGATCTAAACACTCTCCAAACGCTAATTTGCAACCTCTATTATCCTAAGTTGATGGGAGCATGAGCTTGAGAGGCCGTGAAGCAGTGACTTTTGCTGTGTTCACACTGAGACTTCATCTTGGTGAGTGAGATACATGCTAATGTTAGCGTTATGCTAATGCTAATCGCGAGTGGATTTTTTCCTGTTTAAAAGCAATGGAAAAGGCTGTCTTTGTGTCTGTATGGTTTTCCTAAATGTGATTTCAGTTCCCAACAGTATGCTGAAGTACTTTTAGTTCTTATGCACTATTTCTGTCAAATGAAATGTGTAGGTTGATGCTAAAAGCACATGGTATTGGTCCCCTATGTAAAAGCATAGGTTATGCTAAACCCAGTAGCTCAGACCGGATTTTACTGATTTTTAAAAGGGAATATTAGAAGTAATGGGACAGTATGTTCCCTGGTTATGTTATAAATTAATTGTATTTCATTTCATGATTTACAGAGACAAGGTTAGAGAGGATTAATCATAATTTCATGGTTAAATGATGTAGAGATGAACAGAGGAATTCATTTAATTGGTTACATGAAAAAAGGGTATTTCATGTGCTACCAGAGAGATTGTGAGAAAAAAAAAAGAACACATGCATGTAAGATGTAAGATGTGAAATGTAAGATATTACTATATTGCTGGATTGTAATAATAGTAATATGAGAGAAGAATTTAAACACTAAGCTATGGTGTTATATAAAAAGGGATTGGAAGACGAATTACTCTAGCTGTAAACAATAATACCATTATTGTTGTGCAGGCTAGGTTTTTTTGGTTGTCGACCAAGAACCTTCTGGATCCTGGATTCTCTCCGAATGGAGATGGCGAGCCTGACCTGAGACTGAACCGAGATTGAACCGAGATCTGACCAAGATCTCGATTGAAGAGCATCCTTCCTCTCTCCAGTGCCCAATGTTGAAGTGATAACAACCCAAGTAGCCACTTTAAAAGAGGAAAAGAAACCTGAGTCTGGAGATACAAGATATCTTGACTGGTCAAACGACTAAACCGAAAGGACAAACAAACACTGAGCTCAGTAGGACATCTTTGGGTTTTATTTCATACCGGCCATTGTTATATTTGTACAGTTGTAAATTGTCTGTATATATTGCTCACTTTAGCCCTATAAATAACAACCATTATTGCTCATTTCTTGCCTCCAGCTATTTCATTCCACACTCACTTTAATTCCCTATTGTAACCCTTACGAACCTAACAACTGGTCTACACTTAATTATTTCCCTTACCTAATTAACATAAGGCAAGGGTTACAATAAGAAGTGGCGAGCCCTGCCAGGAGCCTTTTTCTTCTCTCCCTGACGTCATTTCAAGCCTATAACGTACCCAAAATGGATATTGTTGAACGTGAATCTGTGAAAATTCCAAATGCAGTGATAGTGAGTGAAATCGCTGGAGATGAGCAACTTGATGAAGTGACTGAGTTTTTGAAACGGTATGGATCGATTTCAAGAGTCATAAAAGTAGCAGATAGTAAGTCTGAGTTTTCCCAGAGTGCTATTTTTGAGTATCATTCGGGTATTGCTTTTGAAGCTCTTGACCCATTGCCATGCACTCATGTATCTGATAGTGGAGCCAGCTATATGATACAATCTCTTGCCAGTGTTTATACGCACCGTGTAGGGAGCGAAATGACCAAGTTACATCTCACTAACATTAAAAACCTAGAGAAGATGAGGGGCAGAGATTTTGCAGATGTCCTGAAATACGTGATGTTACAGATTTCTGAGGCAATCAAAGAATCTGAAAATGATCAATCAGAGCAAGTTAAATTACCTGATAACTTACCTGAAGCTTTCTTAGATGAACCTCAACCTCAGCCTTCTGCAGCTGAGCCCAGTATTCAAGGTGCACAGCCAACTAACCAGTCGAATCGCACTGCGAGCACCCCAGCTCAAAGAATGCCCACCATTTCTGCGCATGATTTAAATCCCCCAGAAGTGCAACATGTGGTAGTTGAGCACATTGTAAAAATGGAAGATTTTTCTGTGCAGCCGTTTTCACAAAAGCTCAGCGCTTTTTCTGGCAAAGACCTCCAACCAACTTATGAGCTAGATTATGATACTTGGCGCTCCAGTGTAGAATTAATCTTGACTGATCCTGCTATGTCCAAATTGCAACAATCCCACGTGCAAACTGTGCAATGCAGTTCAGGTGAAAATGAGAACAATATCACGTTAAACCCACTCCAAGAACTCTCAAAACAAGTTGCAGAAATTCAAACGCAACTAGTAAAACTAACTGCAGAACCAAAAGCTCAAAACTCACAAAGTACACTCAGTACAAAGCCAAAAGAGAAACAAAAGTCGGAGGTTCGAAGATGACCAGATACCGTCGTAGTTCCGCCCATAAATGATACCGGATGGAGACAATACTGAAAATGATCACATTACAACTCAACCAATACTGACGATGGACAATCTTGGTTGCACATGCAACGGGACGTGCATGATATTTAGCACGGGAGAGTGTAACCCAGCTGAGAAAATGACCCTTTTTTTTCTCAGATGTCAATTGTATTAATACAATTGTGTGATTTTATTTTGAAAACCGATTATTTTGGGGAAGAGGAAGTGAGATCCTCGTTATCCAACTTTTAAATTCCCGTTTAATGGTCATGTTGGGTGATCTGGGTCTTCCCATTCGTTAAGAGCGATATTAGCCCCGCCTTCCGAGTAGAGGCAGCAAGCGCACACTCGGGTTTCGGTCTTTCACAGTATGAGAGTGGACGAGAGAGGCTGTGAGCAATCTGGTTCACACTGATACCTCTTCTTGGTGAGTTAATTCAGAAAGATGCTATAAATGGATCTAAACACTCTCCAAACGCTAATTTGCAACCTCTATTATCCTAAGTTGATGGGAGCATGAGCTTGAGAGGCCGTGAAGCAGTGACTTTTGCTGTGTTCACACTGAGACCTCATCTTGGTGAGTGAGATACATGCTAATGTTACCATTATGCTAATGCTAATCGCAAGTGGATTTTTTCCTGTTTAAAAGCAGTGGAAAAGGCTGTCTTGTGTCTGTATGGTTTTCCTAAATGTGATTTCAGTTCCCAACAGTATGCTGAAGTACTTTTAGTTCTTATGCACTATTTCTGTCAAATGAAATGTGTAGATTGATGCTAAAAGCACATGGTGTTGGTCCCTTATGTAAAAGCATAGGTTATGCTAAACCCAGTAGCTCAGACCGGGTTTTACTGATTTTTAAATGGGAATGGGCTGCACGGTGGCGCAGTGGTTAGCACTGCGGCAGCACAGTTTACCCTTGGCCGGGGGATTGTGGGGATCGTGGGATCGTGGGTTCGATCCCAGCCCCCGACCAACAGTGATCTGTGTGGAGTTTGCATGTTCTCCCCGTGTTGCGTGGGTTTACTCCGGGATTTCTCCGGTTTCCTCCCACATGCCAAAAACATGCATGTTAGGTTAATTGGCTGTTCTAAATTGTCCCTAGATATCTGTTTCCTATAGGCCCTTAGAATAGAGGGTTAGTATTAATGAAAGCGCTTTGAGTGGTCTTTGTGACTAGAAAAGCGCTATATAAGTGCAGGTTAGTTAGTTAGTTAATATTAGAAGTAATGGGACAGTATATTCCCTGGTTATGTGATAAATTAATTGTATTTCATTTCATGATTTACAGAGACAAGGTTAGAGAGGATTAATCATAATTTCATGGTTAAATGATGTAGAGATGAACAGAGGAATTCATTTAATTGGTTACATGAAAAAAAGGGTATTTCATGTGCTACCAGAGAGATTGTGAGAAAAAAAAGAACACATGCATGTAAGATGTAAGATGTGAAATGTAAGATATTACTATATTGCTGGATTGTAATAATAGTAATATGAGAGAAGAATTTAAACACTAAGCTATGGTGTTATATAAAAAGGGATTGGAAGACAAATTACTCTAGCTGTAAACAATAATACCATTATTGTTGTGCAGGCTAAGTTTTTTTTGGTTGCCGACCAAGAACCTTCTGGATCCTGGATTCTCTCCGAATGGAGATGGCGAGCCTGACCCGAGACTGAACCGAGATCTGACCAAGATCTCGATTGAAGAGCATCCTTCCTCTCTCCAGTGCCCAACGTTGAAGTGGTAACAACCCAAGTAGCCACTTTAAAAGAGGAAAAGAAACCTGAGTCTGGAGATACAAGATATCTTGACTGGTCAAACGACTAAACCGAAAGGACAAACAAACACTGAGCTCAGTAGGACATCTTTGGGTTTTATTTCATACCGGCCGTTGTTATATTTGTACAGTTGTAAATTGTCTGTATATATTGCTCACTTTAGCCCTATAAATAACAACCATTATTGCTCATTTCTTGCCTCCAGCTATTTCATTCCACACTCACTTTAATTCCCTATTGTAACCCTTACGAACCTAGCAACTGGTCTACACTTAATTATTTCCCTTACCTAATTAACATAAGGCAAGGGTTACACTTAGCATTCCAGACAGTTTCCCTTAGTTTGTGGAGTGTGTAAATGAAGAGGCATATTCATTTCAGACGATTTATTACACACTCACATCTCACAAGCAAAGAACAGACTGACTGGTCACATCAAGCATTCCTCTCTCTATATCAAGTCACACTTCACAAGGTTAAAGGCACTTCCTCCTCACAGCATGACATCTACACTACACTTCATTCAACCCCCTCTCACCCACTTGGGCATTGTTCTCCCATGTGTATTCATTGTCTCTGTCTAAGGTGTGAAATAACCTGAGGCCCACAAGTTTAGCATACGCTAAGAAAATCAAACTCTGTCACCACTGAGTGGCAGCAGAAAATCTGAAACGTCCCGCCGGTGGAAGAGCGGAATTTAAGAGGTTAAATTTGCAACATTTTACCCGTAAATTTGCAACTGTTTTCATATAGGTTTGAAACTTGGTGAAAGAAAAAATTGATATTATTCTATAATACTGTTTTATAGTGCCATTTCTGATATGACTTGTGATTCATGTATGGCCTTGAACAGCCCTGGTCTGTGTGTGAGAGAGCCTGAGTTAGCAATTTTAATCACCAGCTGTACTGATATATTTTTGTTTTGGATGTCTAGTCCTGTGTGACTGAGAATGTACTGGCTTCTTGTTTCCTGGGAGCAAAGATAAGAACTGTTACACCCTGTCTTGCCAGATGTACTCAAGGACAGTTTCTCCATGGTCTCTGCATCTTCCCATGGATAACACAGCTTTAAAAGCTAGAACAATGAATGGCTGATTCAGAGGTATGGATGGTCAGACTTGGGGCTGCCTCTCTATTTCTCCCTCATTGGCCACATGAGGAATAAATCTACTTATATCTAAATATTCTGCCTAATTTTTGACTCAGATTAATTATACTGAAAATTATTCTAACACTTGGAAAATTCCAGAACACTGGAATTTTAAGACTTATGTTAACTTGGTTTTGACTTGGTGTAAACGGAGCTTAGGAGAGACCGTCTGGATGCTAACGACAAACCCAAAACGCGCCACTCGCGGCAGACTGACAGTGATGTGACATGCTGCCGCCACCTGCAGGTGTGGTGGAGATCACCATAGCCGTGGCGGTGGAGCAGGAGCCCAGGGCGTTCGACTTCTGCGACGACAGCGGTTTGAGCATGCTGATGGACGTAGGAGGCTCCAGGAAGCCGGAGGGGGAGGTGGTCAAGCTGGGGACAGCGTCCGCCTCTGGTCCTCCGGTGTCTGGTGGAATTCCAGCCAGAGGCGGCGATGTCTCTGATACGTCGTCTCTGGGTGCAACTGCAAGAAAAAAAAAAAGAAAAAACAGAAATATTTAATTTTTTTCTATAATTTACCATGAAAATAAAAAAGCTTCATGTTTACAAGAAGACTGAAACTGATGGAGGAGAAAAACAAATACTGCCTTTACATACAGTGGGGCAAAAAAGTATTTAGTCAGCCACCAATTGTGCAAGTTCTCCCACTTAAAAGATGAGAGAGGTCTCCAATTTTCATCAGAGGTATACCTCAACTATCAGAGACAAAATGAGAAAAAAATAATCCAGAAAATCACATTGAAGGATTTTTAATTTTTTGGATTTTTTGATTTTGTATACTTTATTGTTCCCCAGAGGGGAAATTGAGGGCATCCACCTGGATGGATGAAGCAGCCACGATACGGCGCTATCCCTTAACCATTCACACACACATTCACACCTAGGGCCACTTTAGAGTCTCCAATTAACCTAACCTGCATGTTTTTGACCTGTGGGAGGAAACCGGAGAAATCCCGGAGTAAACCCATGCAGATACGGGGAGAACATGCAAACTCCACACAGATCACTATTGGTCAGGGGCTGGGATCGAACCAGGGATCCCATGGCCAAGAGTGAGTTGCTGTGCTGGTGCAGTGCTAACCACTGCTCCACCACACCGCCCATTAATTGGTAAATTCCTCAGTAAAGTAAGTATTTGGTCACCTACAAACAAGCAAGATTTCTGGCTCTCACAGACTTGTAACTTCTTCTTTAAGAGGCTCCTCTGTCCTCCACTCGTTACCTGTATTAATGGCACCTGTTTGAACTCGTTATCAGTATAAAAGACACCTGTCCACAATCTCAAACAGTCAGACTCCCAACTCCACTATGGCCAAGACCAAAGAGCTGTCAAAGGACACCAGAAACAAAATTGTAGACCTGCACCAGGCTGGGAAGACTGAATCTGCAATAGGTAAGCAGCTTGGTGTGAAGAAATCAACTGTGGGAGCAATTATTAGAAAATGGAAGACATACAAGACCACTGATAATCTCCCTCGATCTGGGGCTCTACGCAAGATCTCACCCCGTGGGGTCAAAATGATCATGAGAATGATGAGCAAAAATCCCAGAACCACATTGGGGGACCTAGTGAATGACCTGCAGAGAGCTGGGACCAAAGTAACAAAGGCTACATCAGAAACACACTACGCCGCCAAGGACTCAAATCCTGCAGTGCCAGACGTGTCCCCCTGCTTAAGCCAGTACATGTCCAGGCCCGTCTGAAGTTTGCTAGAGAGCATTTGGATGATCCAGAAGAGGACTGGGAGATAGTCATATAAGATAAGCCTTTATTAGTCCCACAATGGGGAAATTCCAGGATTGCAACAGCACAGGGATAGCAACACTCAGAGCAACAATCAGAAGGCAAGAAAAAAAACATGAAAAACAGGTATGATTATGTACCCATACATATTGTCACCCTCCGTAGCTACCGGTATTTTCCTAGTTTTATACCGGAGGGGACCATTGTGTAAGTCTATTGCGTCTTTTGCATTCAATACTATTAGGTTGTCACGTCTTTTTGCTATCTCTGCGAGCAGCCCTGCTTAGGTTATACAGTCTGACAGCCGTTGGTAGGAAGGACCTGCAAAACCTCTCGGTTGTGCACCTAGGATGATGTAGTCTGCTGCTAAATGAGCTCCTTAGTGCATTCAGTGTGTCCTGCATAGGGTGGAACTCGGACTCCAGCAGAGATGACAGTTTAGCCACCATCCTTCTCTCTCCCATTTCCTCCACTGGGTCAAGGCGCTGCCCCAGGACAGAGCTAGCTTTCTTGATCAGTTTGTTCAATCTCTTCCTATCGGCTGCTGTAATGCCACTGCCCCAGCAGACCACTCCAAAAGTGATGGCTGATGCCACCACCGTGTCGTAGAATGTCTTCAGCAGCGCCCCTTGTACACCAAAAGACCTGAGTCTCCTCAGTAGGAACAGCCTGCGCTGTCCCTTCTTGTAGAGTGCGTCAGTACTGTATGACCAGTCTAGTTTATTGTTCAGATGAACACCCAGGTACTTGTAGGATGTCACCATCTCAATGTCTGTTCCCTGGATGTTTACTGGTGCTGTGAGGGGTTGTCCTTGCCTGTGGCAGTCCACCACCAGCTCCTTAGTTTTCCTCGCATTGATCTGGAGGCAGTTCCGATGGCACCAGTCCACAAAGTCCTGGATAAGCCCTCTGTACTCAGCTTCATCTCCGCTGGAGATGAGGCCAACGATCACAGAGTCGTCAGAGAACTTCTGTAGATGGCAGTGTGTTGTGTTGTGTGAGAAGTCCGCAGTATAAAGGGTGAACAGGAAGGGAGCCAAAACCGTTCCCTGTGGGGCCCCCGTGCTACCGATGATCGTGTCGGACACACAGTCCCGGGTTCTCACAAACTGAGGCCGGTTAGTGAGGTAGTCCAGGATCCATGATGACAGGTGCTGGTCCACCCCTGCGCACAGCAGCTTGTCCTTCAGGATCATCGGTTGGATGGTGTTGAAAGCACTGGAGAAGTCAAAGAACATGATCCTCACTGTATTCCTGGGCTTCTCCAGGTGGAACAGAGAACGGTGAAGGAGGAAGATGACCGCATCCTCCACCCCAATACAATGCTGGTAGGCGAGTCCATCGCTGAACCCACCAGGTCCATTTTCCACCATAATTTGCAAATAAATTCTTTAAAAATCCTTCAATGTGATTTTCTGGATTTTTTTTTTCTCATTTTGTCTCTCATAGTTGAGGTATACTTATGATGAAAATTTCGAGACCTCTCTCATCTTTTAAGTGGGAGAACTTGCACAATTGGTGGCTGACTAAATACTTTTTTGCCCCACTGTAAATTAAGTTTCTATAGGCAGTAAATGAACAAATTCCAGACACTGATTTTCCTTGAGAATCAATATCAGGATCCCTTTAATTCATCCCTCTGGGAAGGTCACCAAACAAATGCTGCAGCTAAGTGTTAGAAAACCTGCTGCTCCTCGCCCTGGAATGAGGAAAGTCTGGTTTGTAATCCAGCAGCTCCTCTCTGCTCAGACACTTCCTCGTTTCCTCCCCTCCAGAGCTGCACCTTGATTATGGGTGGAAACACCACGTCACTGCAGACTCATGTGATCTTTACATCACAGCTCAGAGCAGATTCATTTGTGAGGAAGTGAAACTCAGAGGCTCAGAGAAGAAATGGCGCAGAAAGGAGTTCAGCTGGACGCAGAAAGGTTCTCCTGTTCCATCTGTCTGGATCTATTGAAGGATCCGGTGACGATTGCCTGTGGACACAACTACTGTATGAACTGTATTAATAAATACTGGGATGATGATGAGGAGGAGAAAACTCACAGCTGTCCTCAGTGTAAGCAGACATTCAGACCGAGGCCTGTCCTGTTGAAAAACACCACGTTAGCTGAGTTAGTGGAGGAGCTGAAGAAGATTGGACACCACTGCTATGCTGGACCAGAAGATGTGAACTGTGATTTCTGCACGGGGAGAAAACGGAAAGCCCTCAAGTCCTGTTTGGTCTGTCAGGTTTCTTACTGTGAGAAACACCTTCAGCCTCACTTTGATGTGGCTCCGTTAAAGAAACACAAGCTAGTTGAGCCCTCCAAGAACCTCCAGGAGAACATCTGCTCTCGTCATGATGAGGTGATGAAGATCTTCTGCCGTACTGATCAGCAGATTATCTGTTATCTCTGCTCCATGGACCATCATAAAGGCCATGACCTGGTCTTAGCTGCAGCAGAAAGGACTGAGAGGCAGAGAGAGGTGGAGGGGAGTCGACGAAACATCCATCAGAGGATCCAGGACAGAGAGGAAGATGTGAAGCTGCTTCAGCAGCAGGTGGAGGCCATCAATTGGTCTGCTGATAAAACGGTGGAGGACGGTGAGAAGATGTTCACTGAGCTGATCCGTCTAATCCAGAAAAGAAGCTCTGATGTGAAGCAGCAGGTCAGATCCCAGCTGGAAAAAGAGGTGAGTTGAGTCAAAGATCTTCAGGAGAAGGTAGAGCAGGAGATCTCTGAGCTGAAGAGGAGAGACGCCGAGCTGGAGCAGTTGTCACGCACAGAAGATGACACCCAGTTTCTGCACAGCTACCCCTCCTTGTCAGTAGTCTGTGAGTCCACACACTCACCCAGCATCCATGTTCTTCCTCTGAGATACTTTGAGGATGTGACAGCAGCTGTGTCGGAGCTCAGAGACAAAGTACAGGAACTTCTGACAGACACGTGGACAAACATCTCACTGATAGTCAATGTAGTGGATGGTCTACAGCCACAACCAGAGCCGAAGACCAGAGCAGAATTCTTAAAATATTCACAGGAAATCACTCTGGATCCAAACACGGTAAATGAAGATCTGTCATTGTCAGAGGAGAACAGAAAAATAACAGCAACATATCAACAACAGTCTTATCCTCCTCATCCAGAAAGATTCACTTATAACTGTCAGGTCTTAAGCAAAGAGAGTCTGAGTGGACGCTGTTACTGGGAGGTGGAGTGGAGCAGGGACAGACTTTATGTAGCAGTCACATATAAGAACATCAGCAGAAGAGGGGAGGAAAGTCTATTTGGTTATAATGACAAATCCTGGGCATTGGTCTGTTACCAAAACAGTTTTAGATTTACACACAACAGAATCCAAACTCCCGTCTCAGGTCCTCGGTCCTCCAGAATAGGAGTGTTCCTGGACCACAGCGCAGGTCTTCTGTCCTTCTACAGCGTCTCTGAAACCATGACTCTCCTCCACAGAGTCCAGACTACCTTCACTCAGCCCCTCTATGCTGGACTTTGTGTTTGGTGTTGTGTTTATGGAACCACTGCTGAGTTAGTTAAAGTCATCTAGACTGAAGTCAGTCCAGTGGTGGTGGGTTTAAATCTGCTTTTTTTTTTATTTTTATTTTCTCTCTATCGTTGTGGTGGCATTTCTGCAGAGATCAGCTGTCAGTCAAACACTGTGGGCGGGACCTGGACATCATCTAGTCCTTTTAATGTTTTAGTTTTTTAATGTCAGACGTCTCATAACTGACAGTTTTTTTTTATTTCTTGTCAACTTTTTCTCATGACGTTAAAATAACAAAGTAGCCTATCAACATCGGTGTCTGGATAGTTTTGGTTTACTATTATTATCTGTGTAACTTTGTAACCTTTACATCTGTGGGCTGTTTTATCTGCAGCTCTGTCAGTGTCTCCTTCACTATGGAGGCGTCACTGCTCATGAGGATTTTTAATTCAATTCAACTTTATTTGCATAGTGCCATTTCACAACAACAGTCATCTCATAGCACTTTCAACTGTCAGGGAAACCCCCACAATTACAGAAAGACCCCAGCAATCAAGCGATCCCCTGTGCGCAAACACTTGGCGATGGTGGAGAGGAAAAACTCCCTTTTAAAAGGAAGAAACCTCCAGTATAACCAGGCTCAGGGAGGGGCAGTCATGCGTGACTGACTGGGGGTTGAAAAGATAGAGAAGAAGAAGAAAAGAACAGACATGTAGAGTGCAAACAGCACCACGGGGACTCAATCTATGGGAGAGAACAAAAGATGTTAATGACCAGCAAAAATATTTCACTGAGACGGAAGAAAGAAGTGAAGCTCAGTGCATTGTTGGAAGTCCTCCAGCTGTCTAAACCTATTAGCAGCATAACTAAGGGAGGGTTCAGGGGCACATAATCCCTTCCTAATTGTAGGAAATATCAAAAAGGAAGATTTTAACCCTATTCTTAAAAATAGAGATCGAGTCTGACTCCCAAATCCAGATTGGTAGCTGGTTCCACAGGAGAGGAGCTTGATAACTAAAGACTCTGCCTCCCATTGTACTTTTGGAAATTCTAGGTATTACAAGTAATCCTGCATTTTGGGAGCATAGTGCTCTGGTAGGATGATAAGATAGTATCAGATCTTTTAAATAAAAAGGGGCCTGATTGTTTATAGCTTTGAAAGTGAGAAGAAGGATTTTAAACTTAAGTCTAAACTCTATGGGAAACCAATGAAGGGAGGCCAGAACCGGAGAGATATGATCTCTCTTTCTAGTTCGTTGTTGGCCTCCGTCAGTCTATGATGACCATGGAAGAGAATCCTAAACGTCTACTCTGCTGGAACAGCACGGCCTGTGGCTGAACAGGCCAATGCGCATCGGTGTTCTACCTTCCAGCATTGGGCGTTGGTAGAATTCAAGTCTGGGCAGGAAGATATGGAAGACAAGATGTTACCCATGCAGCATGTCCCCCCTCTCCACGTCACTGATGAATCCAAAGGAGCAGCAGGGCTGTTATTGTTTGGCACCAGCGCCGTCGCAGGAGCTGCCAGAACGATGTTGAGCACAACAGAGAACTGCCTTAGGGGCTCCGACTCCGGATTTTTCCTCAGGGTTGACTCCTGAAGCCTTTCCTGTGACCGGGTGTGCCGCAAGGCAGTGGAGGTTTGAAATCAGGGTTTACCTTCCCCTAGATGGGCTACCTTCCCAGGTTGACGAGCCACCATCTACCCGAAGCATCTGGTTTTAAGGCGCCAGAGATCCGCCTTCGCCCCTTCTCCTATTAGTAACAGCAGTTCCGCCGGGCTTAGAGACTAAACCACATGGGCAGGCTAGGAGTTGGACTTAGTTGTCAGAGGCTTTTCGAGACGCACGCCGTAAGGAGCATTTTATGAGCACTGGGAGCTTAACCCCAGTGCCGCTCCTGGCTATGACAACCTTGGAACCTTGCTGCAGCATTTTGGATCAACTGAAGACTTTTTAAAGATGTTTTAGGACAACCTGATAATAAAGAGTTACAATAGTCTAATCTAGAGCTCACAAAAGCGTGGATCAGTTTCTCAGCATCATTCTGAGACAAGATGCTCCTAATCTTGGCAATATTACGCAAATGATAGAAGGCAGTCTTAGAAACAAGTTCAATATGTGAATTAAAAAACAGATTTTGATCAAAAATAACTCCAAGGTTCCTCACAGAACTATTAAGAGTAACTGCATCCAAACAAAGAGTTTGATTTGGAAAGGTATTTCTAAGGTTTTTTGGGCCAACTAAAATAACTTCAGTCTTATCTGCATTTAATAGCAGGAAATTACTTTTTTAAAAATTTATTTTTCCAAAATCCAGGACAGTTTGTTGCAATATAACACAAATTTTTCTGCTGTTGCAATTTCTGAGACTTGGCTAAAAATGACTAACTTCATACAGTGCAAATGAGAGGCTATGATTTATATACCACAAGCAGGTCAAAAAAAGGGGTGGTGGTGTTGGTTTATATATCAGGTCCTGACACCAAAGCCAAGTTGAAGATAATATGCCTTTTGAAATGGAAAACATCATGGAGTGTGTAACTGTGGAATTAATTACAACTACAAAAAACATCATAATAAGTTGTATTTATAGAGCACCGGGTACCGATATTGACATTTTCAAAGAAAATTTTTCTCAGCTTTTCAGTGCAGTAGGTAATAAGAAGCTGGTATTTATTTATTTATTTATTAACCTGCTGCACTTCTGTGTACCGCGGGCGGGCACGTCTCTGCGTCCTAGAGCGCACGAGGGCGCACAAGGGCGCTGCATCCTAGAGCGCACTGAAAAAAAAAGCTGCATTTCCGTTCTTCCACTACAGACACAGCCTCGAACAGATTAGATATGATTAACCTCTCATTCGACTAATAAGAGCCTTGAATTGGGTTTCTGAAACCTTGAAGAACCAATGACTGAAAACCTAGCAAGAAGGACCCGCCTACCAACGGCTGGAAATACAGCCAGCCAATTGAAGCACAGAAGTTCGAAAGCTGTTTTGTGTAAGGCTGGGTGAAGAGAGACTGACTGCTGCAGCAGATAAAAAAAAGGACCCGCAGGAAGAACCGCCTCAGACCCAGCAGCACGGAGACCACCCACAAGTGCGACCTGTGTGACAGGGACTGCCATTCGCGCATCGGCCTGTTCAGCCACAGGCGGTGCTGTCCCAGCAGAGTAGACGTTTAGGATTCTCTTCCATGGTCATCATAGACCGACGGAGGCTGACGACGAAGGCTGGGTGACACACACGCGTTCGCCAGTCTTTTTTTTATTACTACTGTTATTTGTTTTGAAAAATCGTTCGCCAAAACCGCAATCATGGAAGCGCAAAACCGCAATAATGGAATTATGTTTTGACCGGGTCGCGAGACCAGAACCACAAGTCCGTAATAAGCGGACCAGCTTCATGTTCGTCTGACAATGAGGAAGAGAAGTTCGCCAGCTATGCTGCTGTTGTGAACAGTTAAGTGTTATCAGCTAAATTATTCTTTATCCCTGAAAATTGTAATCAAAAAGGACTTTTGACCGATCGGTAAATTACAACTGTGCATCATCGCCACATGACGGACCGCGGCGCACGAACGATGTCCGTCCTCTGTAGCAGCGGGGGGGGGGACAACTCCCCCCCCCACACACACAGCCCTGAGTGTCACCTTTCATTAGAGCCCAAGATGAAGCTTCTATATTGAATCATTCAAAAGTTACAGACGTTTTTCCAAATTGTGCCATTTGGCACAATTTCGCACAGTTCAAAAACGCCTGGGAACAACCTGAGAACAAAGCTGTGTAATATATTCATTTTTTGTGGTATTGTTACAAAATTTTGACCTCAGCTGGATAACACTTGGTTCTACATTTGTGTTGCATTTTCCAGCCCGGATCTGAAGCTGTGTGTTATTTGCAAGCATTTGTATCAAAAAAACCCCACCCAGACAAAATTTATTTTCTTCAAGTTCAGTATGTTTAGATGACTGTTACTCAGTGGCCGGAGCACTTAGAGAGATTATGACTGTTTTGCCAAAAAATTCAAAGTGTTTTCTTTTATGTGAGACCAACCCCATGAAGATGCTCCAAAGGATTGAAGAACAGCTTTTGATTTACTTTGGGCACGTTATTTTTTGGCGTTTTTAGGGAAATTGACCAGAGTGCAAGGGGTTTACTCTTTATTTAATATGGACATAACAAATTACATTAGTACAATCACAAGGAGAGACCAGATGTTTTGCATAGGTGTATATAGCACAAGTGCTAATTCTCAACACCAGTCCATAGGTGGCTTATATAGGTCATAAGTTAGCCTATACATACAAAATTTATAAGTTAATTAAAATTACAAATACATTACAAATTATAAATAGAGCAAGAGATCCATGATCACAACAAACATAATAATTCAGACTAGATATGTACACATTGCTGGTAGGATTTTAGCCAATCTTTAACGCCTCTGTTGAAGTGGTTGGCATTTGTCTCCAATTTTAAGTGAGTTGGCAGAGAGTTCCATAAGTTTGCCCCTTTTATGGAAAAAGCAGACTGACCACATGAAGTTCTAGACATGGTGACAATGCAGTCACCGATGATGGAAGCTCGTGTGCTTGCTCTGCTAGAGCTCGAGCATCTAGCCACCAAACCAGAAAAAGGAGGTGAAACAAGATTGTATAGACATTTAAAAACCAGTCTGATATTACAGAAGATAATAAAATTTTCAAAAGTAAAGAGATTGTGCTTGACTAAAATACCACAGTGATGCCACCGCATTGGTTTGCGGTCCAAGATTTTTATAGCCTGTTTATATATTGTGTTGGTAACAAAAACTCACAGTTACTGAAGGTTACTTGTGGAGTCCCACAGGGTTCAGTTTTGGGGCCATTGTTATTCAATATGTGTATAAATGATATATGTAAAGTTTTGGAAAAAATGGATTTAATACTGTTTGCCGATGATACTAATTTATTATGCAGTGGAAGCAATTTGGAACAACTTTTGGATATACTCGGAAAGGAATTAGGAAAGCTTAAACTGGGGTTTGATTCAAACAAATTAACGCTCAATTTAAGTAAGACAAAATTTATAGTTTTTAACAACCATCACAACAACTTAGTATCTAAACTCAGTGTAAATGGTGTAGAGATTGAAGGGGTATCCGAAACTAAATTTCTTGGTGTAATAATTGATAATAAACTGTGTTGGAAGTCACATATTAATTATATTAAAGGTAAAATATCCAAATCAATTGCAATACTACACAGAGTGAAATATTTGCTGAATCAACCCACGCTATATACCTTGTATCATTCATTAATACTCCCATACATGACATATTGTACTGAAGTATGGGGAAATACATATAAAACAAACATATATCCAGTCTTTATGCTTCAGAAGAGAGCTATTAGAATAATAAACAAAGCTGCTTACAGGGAACCAACAAACCCACTTTTTCTTAAATTAAAAGCTCTCAAGTTGAAAGATCTGGTTGACTTTAAAACTGCAGTAATAATGTTTAAAGTGAAGAATCTATCACTGCCCGCAAATATCCAAAAGCTGTTCCAAATAAGGGAGAAACAATATCATTTCAGATGAACATGTATATTTCAAAAACCTTCAGTGAGAACTACCACCAAGCAACACTGTGTTTCAGTGCAAGGAGTCAGATTATGGAACGATTTTGGACCTGAATTAAAATCATGT
Source organism: Pholidichthys leucotaenia (assembly GCA_020510985.1). NCBI lineage: Eukaryota > Metazoa > Chordata > Actinopteri > Cichliformes > Pholidichthyidae > Pholidichthys > Pholidichthys leucotaenia. The sequence continues at coordinate 41,154,754 of CM035846.1, read as the reverse complement.
ACAACGCTCGGACAATTTAAACAAAAACTAAAGGAAGAAATACTCCAAACATATATGCAAGATGACATATAAAATCACATAAGGATTGTCATATCCAGTCTGCGTTGTGTTGTTGCTTACTTTTTGTCTTACTTTTTGTCACATTTTGTCTTAGCTTTGTTCTGAAATGTAATCGCTCTTGTTTGTTTTTCTTTTGAATTCTTGGATGGAATATGGGTGGGCAATATAAGTTGCGGCTTCAGCCATCACCCATTTCGGATAACTTATGTTGAACTGTATAATCAGAGGAGTTATTGTTTAATTTGACCTTGTTGGATTTTCTTTCCCCCTTTGTTACATTATTCTGTTTCTTTTAATCTGTACTTTTAATCTATCCGAAATAAAGATTGATTGATTGATTGACTGATTGATTGATTGCAGTTATGGGTTTTAGTGTAATTTGAAATGTTTGTGACCAAGATGTGATACAGTATGACAGATGTGAAAGAATCATCGCATGCATATATGTATGAGCAGTTCTGAATGACAAATCCCTTCTAATGAGACAGAAGTAATTTAAATTGGGTTTGACTTTCTTACAAATGTAATGCACCTGCTTGTCGAATCGCTGGTTCCTGTCTAGAATGATCCCTAAATACTTGACCTCATTCACTTCAGTAAGCACTTCATTTCCAATTTTAACATCAAAAACATCATTCATGGGCCTGTTTCTAATAGAGATACACATAGCGACAGTTTTTTTGACATTCAAGGTTAAATGCGACAACACAAGAGATGTTCTGTAAAACCTGGGTCAGGTGCTGTTAGGTTTTAATAGCCATCTAAGTCTACTCTTTTAAAAGCTTATCTATGTGTGTAGATGGTTTACCCAGACTCGTTTTTCAAGGAAGAGATTAAGTTTAATTGGAACATGTATTTATTAAGTAAGCAAGTTGAATATAGTAGGTTACAGCGCCGGGTCAAATATTCTCTCCCTGACAGCAACAGATCGTGTCAGTTCATGAAGTCTGACTGGCTAGGCTAGCCCTGACCCGGAATATTTGTACACACATGAACAAAGAACAAAGCATGCATTTAATGAGTGGACAGTCCAGGTGTCTGATTCAGGGAGGATCGTTCCTGGCGCCGAATGTCTCCACATGAAGGTCACTTCACCTCCCAGGTCAGCGTAGGCCAAGCTCAGCCATTCCTTATCGCAACTGTGCCTCCTTTCCGTAAATCCCAGGCATTTGTTATTCTCCCTCATGAGACAAAGGTCCACTATTTTGCAGAGAGTGAACCACACACTTGGCAATATATTTTCCATTATGGTATATTGATCATTTTACCTAGATATAAGCAGAATACAAACATTTTGAGTCACACAATAACTGTTATATGATTATATTGAACACACACATATTTTAGATCACACAGATTACTGTTATATGGTTATTTTAATCACTTTATCCCATCAATTTCCCCCTTTTGGTCTCATCCAAAATGAGACCAATAACTCAAACCCTTTAAGCCTTCAGCGCCACGTCATAATCCTCATCATCATCATCTTTGTCTGATTCCATGTCAAGTGCAATTGATCCATCAGGTTTTAATAGTGGCATTTGATATGGAGGAGGATGTTTACTTCCCAATGCTGTAGTGATGACCCTGAGGCAAAGAGATCAAATACAAGGGACACAACAACACCCACAAAATGCAAAGATAGCAATAACACAATGGATCTAATGATAGAAACAATCACATTGTTCCATTTTCCAAGCATTCTCTCCAGTTATCCATCCAGGAGATTGTTAATGCCAGAGGCCATTCACCATACAGTCACACAGTTATGCAATTACACAGTTCACTAATTACTGATTATGTGATGATTTATACTTCTTAGCAAACAAATAAAAACCTTTAAGCAATTAATGACTACAGAACACTTTTATTATATAAAAAGTCACTGGTTACTGTCCTTTAAGTCCTTTCTGATGTTACTCAATGTACGTCCTGGTTCCTCAGCAGCTGCACACATACTCCAGTGATACCATGTGTCGCCTTTACCTTTTAACCTCACAGCGTGTGAAGTTCTTTCCACTACTTGGAATGGTCCTGTCCACCTTGGTTCTGACCACTTCCTTTTTATGCACTTCAGGAGAACCCACGCTGTTGTGATTGGTTCCGTGGGTTTCAAATCACCTCCTGGTTTCTTCTTTTCCTGTACCTGTTGTGAGAAAGCTAACACAAGAGCTCTTAGCTGGTCATAGAATGGTTTATAGCCCATCTTGGGCTCTCCTTCCTCACACAACTGCAATCGTGCTCCCGGTCCCGGGAACTGACGACCTGTTAAAAGTTCATAAGGAGTAAAACCTGTTAAGCTGTTAACAGAACTTCTAACCGTCAATAGGGCAATAGGCTAAGCATCCAACCAGTTCATTCCTGTCTGGCTACAGATCTTAGCAAGCTTTACCTTAATGTTTTGATTCATCCTCTCAACCTTACCCTGAGATTGAGGGTGATAAACTGTTCCAAATGAATGTTTTAGACCTAGCATTTTTTCCACTTTTTGTAGGTCTTGATTTTTGAAATGTGTTCCATTATCTGATCTAATTCTCCTAGGAAATCCATAAGTAGAGATATATTGATTTATCAAAAATTTGTTTACTGTTTTGGATTGTACAAAACACAAATGGCACAACTTTTTACAAAATTTTGTATCATATCAGGGAGAAAAGGATGCCACCAGTGACTCAAATGTCTGTTCATTTGTTTAGCTCCTACATGTGCTAATCCATGAGCTTCATGTAACACATTTTCTCTGATTCCTGGGGGTAACACTGGTCTACCATCCTGTGCTCTCCACAACCCTTCTTTTTCTGTGGCGCCTCTCTGTTTCCACACTGTTTTTTCTTCAGGAGACGCTTTTCTCTGTTCATCTATTAACATATTTACATCAATCTGTGGCAAAATGTCCTGAACCTCCTTGCCTGTTTGTGTCAACATTAGCGATGGCTGATATCCTGCTGCCTTTTTTGCTGCTTTGTCTGCCTCATGATTACCTCTGGCCACATCTGTTTCTGTTTTGTTGTCATGACCTTTGCACTTAACCACTGCTAGCTGTCGTGGTAAGATTAGCACTTCTGCTAATTTCTTCATTTCTGTCTCATGTTTTATAGGAGTCTGAGATGCTGTCAAAAAACCTTGTCTAATCCATTGTGCTAATTCTGTGTGAATTGACCCAACAACATAAGCTGAATCTGTATAAATGGTGACCTTTTTTCCCGCTGACCACTCCAATGCTTTGATCATAGCTGTCAATTCAGCCAACTGAGCTGATTGTCTGTCCTGCAATGTCCCATTTAGCACTTCCGCAAATCCATTTGCTTTTTGTCTCACAACTGCATATCCTGCCTTCAATCCTTCTGTGGGGTGACGAAAACAACATCCATCTGTAAACAAAACTTCATCTGGGTCAGTCAATGGTGTCACAGATAAATCTATCCTCACCTTCACATCTTTTCTGACCCTTTTTTCACATTCATGTGGTTCCCCATCCAACATCTGATCTGCCATGTTTATTCCTTCATGTGTGAATGTGATGTGTGGTGCTGATAGGATTTTTTCCATTCTTGTCTGTCTGATTGAGGTCATAGTGAATGCTGCAGAATTTACATATGACATGACGCTATGTGTGGTCAGGACAGTCAGTGGATGTCCCATTACCACATGAGCTGTTTTTTGCAAAATTTTTGCCACTCGTGCAGCATGACGTGTACATGCTGGTTGCCTTTTTTCCATTGGGTCTAATATTATGCTGACATAGAGGAGTATCTTTCTTTCTCCCCCTTTTTTCTAAAACAGAACACCATTTACTGTGTGTTCTGCTTCAGAAACATCCAAGTAGAAACGTTTGTTGTAATCAGGTATTGCCAAATCAGCTGCATGTGAGAGTTCATTTTTCAAAGCAATGAATGCTTCCTCAGCTTCCTGTGTCCACAATAACTGTGCAGCAAGATTTCTCATACCTTGTTCATTAACCAGTGCATGCAATGGTTTTGTCCTTTCACTGTACTGTGGTATATAATGTCTACTGAATCCTGTTAGACCCAAAAATGATAACATTTGTTTTACCGTGCATGGTTTGGGGTGATGAAGGATGGAATCCCTGTGTGACGCAGAAAGGCCAGAACCTGTGGGTGTAATGACACGGCCCAAAAAGGACATAACGTCTTGCACACTGTAATTTTTGTCTTGATACTTTAAATCCACATTCCAACAATCTCAACAACACACTCTTTGTAGCTTCCAGACAACTGTCAGGATTTGGTGCTGCTATCAATATGTCATCTACATACTGTATCAGAATGACGCCTGGAGGAAGAGGACAACCTTGTAGTTGTTCCTTCAAAACCTGATTGAAAATACCTGGTGACAAAATGAACCCCTGTGGTAGCCGGGTGTAGCGCAGCTGTGTGCCCTTGTAGGTGAATGAGAAGAAATCCCTGCGCTCCTCTGCTAAAGGAAGACAGAAAAATGCATTAGCCAAATCAATACATGTAAACCATGAATGTTGTGATGTGAGAGCAGATAAAGCAGTGTATGGGTTAGGCACGGGTACTGTGGGGGTGGAAATCCGTGAATTGACACGCCTCAAATCATGGGCCATTCGATATTTACCGGTGTTTTGCTTTTCAACTGGGAGAATAGGAGTGTTCCAGGCAGAGTGAGAATTTTCTAATACCCCTGCCTGAAGCAGCCCTTCAATGGTATCAGCAATGCCCTCCTGTGCCACAGGCTTATGCGCATACTGATTTTGCCAAATGGGTTGACCTTGTAGGACCTGAAATGAGATGGGAGAGATATTAATACATTTACCAACGTCCGTGGGTCCCTGTGACCATAAATTTTGTAGCGGTGAATTCAACATATCTGCTGCTGATTCATGATCAATGCGTTCCCTACCATGCTCCCTCTCAATTTGTCTGTGTTCAAACAAAAGCTCATCAGTTGTGTCAATTTTAATGCGATAGGCCTGATGTTTTGCAGAGTATTCAACATTTGGGATCTGTGTCACCTGCCAATCAGTGGCTTCAGCCAGTGTTTTAACCATAGGCCCTAACTCTTTAGCTTGATGATTAGCATGTATGAGCAAGGTAATGTGTGGAGCTGATTCCTCTGACATTTCATACCACTGTAATTGCTCTGCACTTAATACAGCATCTGCGGCGACACCCTCTTGTCCTACATACAGAAACCTAGATTTGATGGTCCAAGTTTGACCATCCAGTTGGGAGAAAAATCTGTCATGATAAACATCATCCGAATTTCTGTCATAATACAGAGTGACACGTAGGGGATCAATGGGAGGTGTGTGGGGTGCCAGAAGAGCAATCCACGGCTTCCAGACCATGAACACTGGCAACACGCCAGTCTGTGAGGGCGAGTCAGGCGATAACAGGCCCCAGTAAATGTCAGCCCAGGTATTTGGCGCTTGTGGTGTCACATCAGGTTTCAACAGCATTTGTCCATGCACAGAAAGTCCTTGCACTGAACAGTTCATAGCAACACCATTAGGGAATGACAAGATGACTCCATCAGCCGAGCACAGCACTGATGCTCCCAGTTTAATAAGCAGGTCTCTCCCCATCAAGTTTGTGGGAGAGTTCTTTGAGCAGGCATAACGTTGTTTCACAGTTTGACCAGCAACACAAGTGTCCAAAGGCTTTGTCACAGGCAGTCTTTCAGGAACCCCAGAGAAACCAATAACTAACTAACTAACTAACTAACTAACCTGCACTTATATAGCGCTTTTCTAGTCACAAAGACCACTCAAAGCACTTTCATTAATACTAACCCTCTATTCTAAGGGCCTGTAGGAAACAAATATCTAGGGACAATTTAGAACAGCCAATTAACCTAACATGCATGTTTTTGGCATGTGGGAGGAAACCGGAGAAATCCCGGAGTAAACCCACGCAACACGGGGAGAACATGCAAACTCCACACAGATCACTGTTGGTCGGGGGCTGGGATCGAACCCACGATCCCACGATCCCCACAATCCCCCGGCCAAGGGTAAACTGTGCTGCCGCAGTGCTAACCACTGCGCCACCGTGCAGCCAATAACCTCCACAGCTTTAGCCGATAACAGTGTAGGCTCAATGTCACAGTTCAAAGTGGAATAGGTTGCCCCCGTATCAACCAGAAAAGGCAGGTCACAGTCCATAACCTTTAGTGTGACCATGGGATCTGCCATTCCCACGTCACTTTTTCTCTGTGGGCCCCGTCATTGTTCCTCATATTGTGTGAGGTACACTTCCCCTGCAGTTGAATTGTATGCTGGATATTGGCCAGCAGGTGGAGCTGCCACTGCATAAGGTGCTTGATGTCCTGCACTTGCTTGTGCCACTGGTGGTGGGTAAGGATTAGTTGGACAATCCTTCCTCCAATGACCATTTTGACCACAGCCATGACATGCATTCAGGCCCATGACCTTTCGACCCTGAAAGCTTCTCACACCCCGCCTTCCACGAAATGCCCCCCGATAATAATTAAAACCACGTGGTACACCCTGAAAATATTGTATTTGGGGTGTCCAAGCTGTGGGTGCCGGGTACACAAAGGCAGGTAAGGCTGCCATTCCCGGTGTGAGCATTAGCCGTGAGGGTGTTTCCAGAGCCTGCTGTACCAACTGCTTAGCTGATTTTTTTAGTTTCTTAACCTTAGCTAGTTTTTGTTTTACCTTTCGTAACTGCAATTTTAACAGTTGCAGTTCTTGATTATCTCTGTCAACCTTTTCTTTCTCTGCTTTTTCCTGTTCCTTACGCATATGATGTGTGAAGTGCCTCTCCCACAATTCCACAGGGCTACTGGGAATATCAGGGTTACTGTCCATGGCCTCTCTTACTACCTGAGGCACTCCTTTTAACACTGCCTGCCTAAATACGTCCCTCTGAAAATCAGATGTATTAGGATGAGAGCCAGCAGCCGCTGTCCACTCCATTTTACATCTACTGATAAATGCCATAGGAGACTCATTCTCCTTATTTGAAAAAGTTAAAGCTCTTAAAGCTCCTGGTGGAATTGGAAATTTGTGCCTCATTGCTGTGCCTAAGGCTGATGCTACAGGGGTGAAAGGTGCTGAATCTGAAACTGTTTGGGTTCCTGCCAACTGTTCAATTTGAGAGACTTCCACAACACTTAATTGTCTCCCAAGCAAAGCTCTAAAATCTCCCATTGCCACTGTAACTCCTTGAGTTAACTGATCAAATTTTGTCATCCACTGACCTCCACCTTCACAGGGCGGGGGCGTTTTTTCTGAAATGCCATTTATGTCTGTCCATGAGAATGGCTGATATGTTCTGCCTCTGCTTTTCATTACCAGCGGTGCTTGTGTGTGTATGCGGCGCTCTATGTCCTGTTGTGTGTGTCTGCGTGTAGCTGAATTAAGACGGCGGCCTGTAGAAGGGTCACATTCATCATCATCCCAAACTCTTCGACATAGATCTCTATTTCTGAAACTATAAGGCCTGCCTCGCACGTGCTGTTCCTGATTTCCTAATTCTCTTTGTTGTTGATTCGCCAATCTCACTTGTCCCATCAATTGATAAAATCTATTCTCTTCCAATGGCCTGCTTTCATGTTTTTGTGCATTATTTATTTTTGTAAGAGCTGCAGTCATAGCATCTGAACTTTCTCTCCTCTGCCTGCTCTTAAAATCATCTTGACCATAAGGAGTAGATGAAGCAAATACTTTAGGGAAAAGGAGATGTATTTCCTCACTGTCTGTGTGTTCACTCCACTGACCACAGTTATCCTTATAACCCCTGTCACTTATCTGTTGATCAACTGTACCTTCATCATCTGCTACACCAGATTCCACACTGCCAGCATTAGACCATAAACTATGCTGAAGATCCTGTGTTTGTCTTTGCAAATTAATTACACCAGCTTCAACATTCTGCAGCCGTTCTCCCACAGGCTTTTCCAACCTTAATCTTTCAAGCTTTTCTTGCAGCCAACCTTTCAACTGTTCACATTGTTCCTGTGATGTCACCTCCTCAACTTCCACTAATCCGCTGTAACATCCATATCTTTCATAGATTGTATATCATCTAGTCTTCTTTGTTCCAAATCCATTAAAAACTGGGTCAAACTGTCCTCTTTGTTTAAATTTAGAATGTCGTCTTCCCTCAATTTCTGATACAATTTATCACATTCTGCTTTAACCCCCTTTCTGTCTTTGGGTAATGTACCACTGAGCATTTGAGTCACTGTTGAATCCCATTGTTTTTTCATATTTCCTTTATACAACTCAGCATCTCCCAAGCCTTGTGAGGCAGGCAGCCCCGCCTCTTGCATTCTTCACTTGAGCTGAGCAAAAATTCACCTTCTGTTTTTTCTAGAGGCCAAATCTGACTCTCCCCCGCCCCTGAGGCAAAAGGAGAGAGAGAGAGAGAGAGAGAGAGAGAGATTGATTTGATTTTTAAAAGATCTTTAATAAACACACTTGTCCATCAGTCAATACAATTTCTATATCATGCTATGTTACACAGAAAATTAATCCCCCAAAAAACGCCCAAAAAAAAGCTGTCCATCATGAACTGAACAGAGGACATTCTCCAGGGACCAGAGGGTCCTGAAACCTTCCACATCCCCATTCCCCATAAAAAACTGAAAGTCCAGCCTGATTCTGGCTTTAAGTAGCCTCACAAATAAAATTTTGACATCAACATCATTCTCAACATTCTCAAGTTTTCTTCTCCGGCTTACATAGATAGCCAACTTTGCCTGCCCTAAAACAAAGTTCAGTAGTTGACACTTCTGCTTAAAACGACGATTGTACATAAAACCACAAATGAAAACCTGCTTAGAGAAAACTTCCTTAAAAATATGAAAAAGTTTTGTGAGAAGTTCAAAGAGGCCACTCAGGCGCTGACATTCAATAAAACAATGAAAAACAGTCTCCCTAGAGGAACAAAAAACACACTGATCACTGACACTGCTGTTAATCACAGAAACAAAAGCATTGACAGCTATAATACCATGCAGGACCCTCCACTGTAAGTCTCCATGCCTCTTAGGGAGAGGGGCTTTGTAAAGAGCCCTCCAGGCAGGCCGATGCCCTTTTCCTAGTTTAAAATAGGCTCTCCAAGGAGTGTCCACACAGGTGTTCAATCGGTCCTTGTTGAGTGCCATCACCACCAGTCTGTAGAGTGCCTTACCACTGGCTCCTCCAAAGTCCACACCAGTGGGAGCACAGAATGCCAGTAAGGAGCAAGGAGCGACGTCAAAGTCCATATAGAGCGTGAGAGAGGGAAAGGGGTCAGTGCTTTCTGGCTGCAGCGTGCCATTGCTAAAGTCCAAGAGTAGGGAGTGCTCAAGTCCATGAAGCTCCTGTTTCCAGTGTGCAAGAAGACCATCGATGAAACGATTCGACCTGACACCAAGATGAGCTGCTAAAGCTGAGGCGTTGTTGAGGCCAGGACCAGCCAGTTCCACCACTTGCTTCAGAGTGAGAATGTTCCTGGAACACAGCCTATCAAGGAAGGTCCTTCCAACTCCCGGCAGGACACCAAGGCGACCACCAAAAACCAGCGGCTCCCTCAACAACCAGTAGAGGGAATCGCATGGCCCTCTTTGTTTTTTAAAAAGAGTCCACACTGAAAAGAGACTGCGGTAAAAACTGGGTAAAGACAGTGCATTAGAGTTCTTAAAATCCATTAAAAACACAGGGAGGTCTAGCCCAAGCCCAAGGACTCTCTGTAAAATAACACAGGCCAAAGGCCTCCATACCAGGTCCTGGGGGCCCGTCAGCAGTCTCTGTATGAAAGTCAGTCTAAAAGCAGCACCTCTACTAGCTAAATGAATCACTCCTTGCCCCCCCTCCTCTTTGGGAAGAAATAACAGGGCTTGAGGAACCCAGTGGAGTCCACCCCCCCCAAAAAAGTCCACCAAAACAGACTGAGTTTTGGACAACAAACCAGCAGGGGGGTCCATGCACATGAGGCGGTGCCACAGGGATGAGGAAACAAGATTATTTAAAATGAGCACTCTTCCTCTAAAAGATATTCTTGGCATTAGCCACTTCCACTTGTTTAGTCTCCCGTTAATCTTCTCTATGACCCCATCCCAATTTTTTTGCTCAAACTGCTGATTTCCAATAAAGACACCAAGATACTTAAAACCTCCTTTTTTCCAAATCAACCCACCCGGCAGCGTAAGCTGATTTTCTAGTTTCTCCCCCTCCATCAGAGCCTCGTTTTTCCCCAGTTTATCTTTGCAGAGGAAAGTTGGCCAAAAAGGTTGACACTCCTAACCAGAACGTCAATGTCACTCTGCTTGTTTAGCAGAATGACTACATCATCTGCATAGGCCGACAGCTTGAACGTGGTGTCACAGCCAGGAAAAGTAACTCCTGATAGATCCCTTCTCAGGCAGTGAAGCAAAGGCTCTATGGCGAGGGAGTACAGCATCCCTGAGAGAGGGCAGCCCTGCCGAACCCCCCTCTGGACTTTTAAAGGGGCAGACAGGCCCCCATTTATCTTCAGCACACTCTCAATGTCACTGTACAAGACCCGTATCCTGGCTATGAAGCCTGGGCTGAACCCAAAAGCTGTTAAAACTGTCCATAAATATTGGTGTTCAACCCGATCAAACGCCTTTTCCTGGTCAATTGAAATCAAACCAGTTTCTACCGCCAATGAACCAGAGACCTCCAAAATATCCCGAATTAAAGTGACGTTGTCACTAATCAGCCTGCCAGGCACACAGTAAGTCTGGTCTACATGAATGAGCTCGCTCATCACCTTTCTCAGTCTTCGGGCCAGAGCTTTTGAGAGAATCTTGTAGTCTGTGCAGAGCAGAGAGACTGGCCTCCAGTTCTTTAGGCTCTGGAGGTCCCCCTTTTTCGGCAACAGTGTGATGATGGCCCTCCTGCAGGTCGTGGGTAGGGTCCCCCTTTCCAAGCTATCTTGGAGAACCTCCAGCAGGTCTGGACCAAGCAGGGGCCAGAATTCCTTAAAAAAGTCCACAGAGAGACCATCCATGCCTGGTGATTTTCCATTCTGGAGGCTCATTAGCGCCGTATGCAGCTCAGACAGAGACAGTGGAGCATCCAAGCCGGCAACAAGGTCCTCTGAGAGCACTGGAAGACCATCAAGGAAAACCTGGCCCAGTGACGTGTCCTCCCTCCACTCTGCTCTAAACAATTCACTGTAAAAGCTAGCAGCGTGTTTCCTGATCTCTGCTGCTGTGGAGATTGTTCTCCCGTCATCGCCCAACAAGGAGTGAATGAGCTTTCTCTGTCCATTTTTCCCCTCCAGTCCAAAAAAGTACTGGGAGGGCGAGTCCATCAGAGCTACATCCATGTAGCGTGAGCGGACCAGAGCACCCTGTGCGGTGACCCCTAGCAAGCTAGCCAAGGCTGACCTTTTTGACTTGAGAGCCTCTAAGTGCTCCTGTTTTCCTGTAGAACTGAGTAACTCCTCTAGCTCTACCACCTCAGTCTCCAGAACTTTCAAGGATTGGGTCAAGCTACGAGTGACATTTTGAGTGTACTGTTGGCAGAATTGTTTTATCTGTGCCTTACCAAAATCCCACCACATTTGAAGAGAACTAAAAGAAGATTTTTGTTCCCTGTGTGACTTCCATACATCATGAAAAACTCCCTTAAAAAACACATCATTTAAAAGTGTATTATTAAAATGCCAAAAAGCACTCTTACACTTTACATTTTCAATGAAAACAGAACAAATCAGCAGGCAGTGATCAGTGAAACCAACAGGACAGATACAACTATTTTTAAAAACACTCATTTGGTGTTTAAAACCATAGAAACGGTCTAACCTAGCCATAGATAAGAGGTTATCTTTAGCATGGCTCCAGGTGTACTGCCTCTGGTCCCCATGATGTGATCTCCACACATCGGCCATTTCATGTGCCTTCACTAGTTCCCTCAGCCTATTGGCAGAAGCAGGGTGAGGTTCCTGATGGTTCCTGTCCAGTCTGTGGTTTAATGTACAGTTAAAATCACCCCCCAGAAATAAAAAACTATTTGGATTACAGGATCTAACCGTATCTGATAGCATATTAAAGACCCTGATCCTTTCTGCTCTCTGGGTTGGCACATACACGTTTATAAGAACCAAGTTTACGTTTTCAAACTGTACCTTTAGCAAGAGTACATGTCCTTTCACCACCTCTTCTACCTCATAAGAGACAGGCACACAACCCCTAGAGAAAAGTACAGCCACCCCTCCACTATTATTGGATTTGTGGCTAAAAAAAAAGCAGCCATCCCACTCTTTTCTCCACTGGCACTCTATGTCTACAGTGCTGTGAGTCTCCTGGACCATCAGCACGTCAAGTGCCTTTAAATTAAAAAGCTTGTATAAAGAGGCCCTTTTTACATCATCCCTGGCCCCGTTTATATTAAGAGTGCCAATTCTAAGGTGGGGCATTAAAAAGGATAAAAATAAGGTACAGTAAAAAAACACACACATAGCATAAAAGGGAAGAAACAAACTAAGAGTCAACATGACTGTTAGTAATTTGTGATTTCAGTTTGACAACCAGTTTCTTTAAACGAAAAATTTCCTGATCAGTAAAAGTCTCATTCCCATCATTCAGTTTCATCAGCTTGCGAGCTGATGCCACAAATAACTCCAGATCTGGAAAGTAATTTTCCACTTTCACAGCTCTGCTCCCCTTGGTCACCTGGAGAAATTGCCTAATTTTGGAAAAACAATAGGAGCTTTGCTCCTCCTGCGTTTGCATCATTTCAGACTCGGCTCCACTTTCGTCAGAGACGCTCTCATCTAGTAAATCTAACTTCCCAACCCTACTAGATTTAGCAGAGCTCTGCAAGTTTTCAGCACTTTTTCTTTTTTGTGCAGCTTTAAAAGGATCCTCTTCAGCAAAACTACATTCCTGCATTTCTTCATGAACTGCAACGTTTGTCATGCAGTGTTTGCTCTGTGTGTCCCCTACAGCCTCAAACCGCTCCTCCCCTGCCTGCAAAGTCTGTTCATTCACGTTCCTTTGTTTAACTGCACTTTTACTTACACCCTCCACCTGTTTACCCCGGGCGACAGGCTCGTCACAATGATCAGAGCTGCCGCCAGACAGAAATTCCCCACCATCACTGTTTGGGGGGGCAACTACCGCGCCCGCCGCGGCCACCCCAGCAGAGGCGGCCGCGGCCGCCCCAGCACAAGCGGACGCGGCCGCCCCAGCACAAGCGGACGCGGACGCGGACGCCCCCGCAGAAGTAGAAGCGGACGCGGACGCCCCCGCAGAAGTAGAAGCGGACGCGGCCGCGGTCGCGGTCGCGGCCGCGACCGCCCCAGCAGAGGCGGGCGCCGCAGCGGCATCCGCCGCACCACATGTAGCACTACCCTCCGGACCACCAGAAACAGCGGCGTCACCTTTCTTACCGCCAGTGCTCTTTGTGTTCGCCTTTTCAGGACATGACCTAATAAGATGGCCTTCTGCGCCACACGCAAAACACTTCATGGTTTCAGATGTTGCAAACACCAAGTAGCTAAAGCCGTCAATCCTGAAATTAAAAGACGCGTTCAGTTCAGCAGAGCTGTCTTTCAACACCATGAAACACTGCCTCCTGTGACATACAACATGCTTCAGCAGGGGTGATTTACTACCCAGAGAGACCATTCTGATAGGGGACACAACCTGGCCAAAACGGGACAACTCTCTAATCAGCTGATCATTTTTAACGAAAGGAGGAGCGTTTGAGATGGTGATCCTCCTAGACGGATTCGCCAGCGGTAAAACGGGAGTAAAAGTGTCACCTATGACCACTCCCTGTGCCACCACCTGATCAGCTTTTTCAGTCGAATCCAGAAAGATCACAATTGCGCTGTTCATCCTCGATGCTGATTTTATGCTGCCATGCCCAACCACCTGTCCTACAGCGAGGCTGGCCTCCTCCACAGAACAGGGAACTGTCGGGAGGATTCTCACGCCATGACGCCGGGTTAAGCGCTCAAACTCCACACCACCATCAATCACCGGCATGATGCCGGCCGGGAAAAACCGGCAGCAGAAGCTACCGTTCCCCAACACACTCACTCCAACACTCACACCCCAGCACACACACACTCAACCCACTATATGAAACACACACACCTCAAACACACAAGATAGAGAAAAAGTTAGAAAATACAAAGTTTAAAGTACTCACTCGACACCACTCCACACCCCTGCTCCCACAAACGCCCACGCATGCGCACGAGAGAGAGAGAGAGAGAGAGAGATTTTGATTTTTGATTTTTAAAAGATCTTTAATAAACACACTTGTCCATCAGTCAATACAATTTCTATATCATGCTATGTTACACAGAAAATTAATCCCCCAAAAAACGCCCAAAAAAAAGCTGTCCATCATGAACTGAACAGAGGACATTCTCCAGGGACCAGAGGGTCCTGAAACCTTCCACATCCCCATTCCCCATAAAAAACTGAAAGTCCAGCCTGATTCTGGCTTTAAGTAGCCTCACAAATAAAATTTTGACATCAACATCATTCTCAACATTTTCAAGTTTTCTTCTCCGGCTTACATAGATAGCCAACTTTGCCTGTCCTAAAACAAAGTTCAGTAGTTGACACTTCTGCTTAAAACGACGATTGGACATAAAACCACAAATGAAAACCTGCTTAGAGAAAACTTCCTTAAAAATATGAAAAAGTTTTGTGAGAAGTTCAAAGAGGCCACTGAGGCGCTGACATTCAATAAAACAATGAAAAACAGTCTCCCTAGAGGAACAAAAAACACACTGATCACTGACACTGCTGTTAATCACAGAAACAAAAGCATTGACAGCTATAATACCATGCAGGACCCTCCACTGTAAGTCTCCATGCCTCTTAGGGAGAGGGGCTTTGTAAAGAGCCCTCCAGGCAGGCCGATGCCCTTTTCCTAGTTTAAAATAGGCTCTCCAAGGAGTGTCCACACAGGTGTTCAATCGGTCCTTGTTGAGTGCCATCACCACCAGTCTGTAGAGTGCCTTACCACTGGCTCCTCCAAAGTCCACACCAGTGGGAGCACAGAATGCCAGTAAGGAGCAAGGAGCGACGTCAAAGTCCATATAGAGCGTGAGAGAGGGAAAGGGGTCAGTGCTTTCTGGCTGCAGCGTGCCATTGCTAAAGTCCAAGAGTAGGGAGTGCTCAAGTCCATGAAGCTCCTGTTTCCAGTGTGCAAGAAGACCATCGATGAAACGATTCGA
The DNA here is from genome assembly GCA_020510985.1 of Pholidichthys leucotaenia. NCBI lineage: Eukaryota > Metazoa > Chordata > Actinopteri > Cichliformes > Pholidichthyidae > Pholidichthys > Pholidichthys leucotaenia. The sequence continues at coordinate 41,139,527 of CM035846.1, read as the reverse complement.
CCTGACACCAAGATGAGCTGCTAAAGCTGAGGCGTTGTTGAGGCCAGGACCAGCCAGTTCCACCACTTGCTTCAGAGTGAGAATGTTCCTGGAACACAGCCTATCAAGGAAGGTCCTTCCAACTCCCGGCAGGACACCAAGGCGACCACCAAAAACCAGCGGCTCCCTCAACAACCAGTAGAGGGAATCGCATGGCCCTCTTTGTTTTTTAAAAAGAGTCCACACTGAAAAGAGACTGCGGTAAAAACTGGGTAAAGACAGTGCATTAGAGTTCTTAAAATCCATTAAAAACACAGGGAGGTCTAGCCCAAGCCCAAGGACTCTCTGTAAAATAACACAGGCCAAAGGCCTCCATACCAGGTCCTGGGGGCCCGTCAGCAGTCTCTGTATGAAAGTCAGTCTAAAAGCAGCACCTCTACTAGCTAAATGAATCATTCCTTGCCCCCCCTCCTCTTTGGGAAGAAATAACAGGGCTTGAGGAACCCAGTGGAGTCCACCCCCCCCCCAAAAAAGTCCACCAAAACAGACTGAGTTTTGGACAACAAACCAGCAGGGGGGTCCATGCACATGAGGCGGTGCCACAGGGATGAGGAAACAAGATTATTTAAAATGAGCACTCTTCCTCTAAAAGATATTCTTGGCATTAGCCACTTCCACTTGTTTAGTCTCCCGTTAATCTTCTCTATGACCCCATCCCAATTTTTTTGCTCAAACTGCTGATTTCCAATAAAGACGCCAAGATACTTAAAACCTCCTTTTTTCCAAATCAACCCACCCGGCAGCGTAAGCTGATTTTCTAGTTTCTCCCCCACCATCAGAGCCTCGCTTTTTCCCCAGTTTATCTTTGCAGAGGAAAGTTGGCCAAAAAGATTGACACTCCTAACCAGAACGTCAATGTCACTCTGCTTGTTTAGCAGAATGACTACATCATCTGCATAGGCCGACAGCTTGAACGTGGTGTCACAGCCAGGAAAAGTAACTCCTGATAGATCCCTTCTCAGGCAGTGAAGCAAAGGCTCTATGGCGAGGGAGTACAGCATCCCTGAGAGAGGGCAGCCCTGCCGAACCCCCCTCTGGACTTTTAAAGGGGCAGACAGGCCCCCATTTATCTTCAGCACACTCTCAATGTCACTGTACAAGACCCGTATCCTGGCTATGAAGCCTGGGCTGAACCCAAAAGCTGTTAAAACTGTCCATAAATATTGGTGTTCAACCCGATCAAACGCCTTTTCCTGGTCAATTGAAATCAAACCAGTTTCTACCGCCAATGAACCAGAGACCTCCAAAATATCCCGAATTAAAGTGACGTTGTCACTAATCAGCCTGCCAGGCACACAGTAAGTCTGGTCTACATGAATGAGCTCGCTCATCACCTTTCTCAGTCTTCGGGCCAGAGCTTTTGAGAGAATCTTGTAGTCTGTGCAGAGCAGAGAGACTGGCCTCCAGTTCTTTAGGCTCTGGAGGTCCCCCTTTTTCGGCAACAGTGTGATGATGGCCCTCCTGCAGGTCGTGGGTAGGGTCCCCCTTTCCAAGCTATCTTGGAGAACCTCCAGCAGGTCTGGACCAAGCAGGGGCCAGAATTCCTTAAAAAAGTCCACAGAGAGACCATCTATGCCTGGTGATTTTCCATTCTGGAGGCTCATTAGCGCCGTATGCAGCTCAGACAGAGACAGTGGAGCATCCAAGCCGGCAACAAGGTCCTCTGAGAGCACTGGAAGACCATCAAGGAAAACCTGGCCCAGTGACGTGTCCTCCCTCCACTCTGCTCTAAACAATTCACTGTAAAAGCTAGCAGCGTGTTTCCTGATCTCTGCTGCTGTGGAGATTGTTCTCCCGTCATCGCCCAACAAGGAGTGAATGAGCTTTCTCTGTCCATTTTTCCCCTCCAGTCCAAAAAAGTACTGGGAGGGCAAGTCCATCAGAGCTACATCCATGTAGCGTGAGCGGACCAGAGCACCCTGTGCGGTGACCCCTAGCAAGCTAGCCAAGGCTGACCTTTTTGACTTGAGAGCCTCTAAGTGCTCCTGTTTTCCTGTAGAACTGAGCAACTCCTCTAGTTCTACCACCTCAGTCTCCAGAACTTTCAAGGATTGGGTCAAGCTACGAGTGACATTTTGAGTGTACTGTTGGCAGAGTTGTTTTATCTGGGCCTTACCAAAATCCCACCACAATTGGAGAGAACTAAAAGAGGGTTTTTGTTCCCTGTGTGACTTCCAAACATCATGAAAAACCTCTTTAAAAAACACATCATTTAAAAGTGTATTGTTAAAATGCCAAAAAGCACTCTTACACTTTACATTTTCAATAAACACAGAACAAAACAGCAGGCAGTGATCAGTGAAACCAACAGGACAGATACAACTATTTTTAAAAACACTCATTTGATGTTTAAAACAATAAAAACGGTCTAACCTAGCCATAGATAAAAGGTTATCTTTGACATGGCTCCAGGTGTACTGCCTCTGGTCCCCATGATGTGATCTCCACACATCGGCCATTTCATGTGTTTTCACCAGTTCTCTCAGCCTATTGGCAGAAGCAGGGTGAGGCTCCTGATGGTTCCTGTCTAGTCTGTGGTTTAATGTACAGTTAAAATCACCCCCCAGAAATAAAAAACTATTTGGATCACAGGACTTAACCGTATCCGAAAGCACGTCAAAGACCCTGATCCTCTCTGCTCTCTGTGTTGGCACATACACGTTTATAAAAACGAAGTTCACGTTTTCAAACTGTACCTTTAATAAGAGGAAATGACCTCTCACCACCTCTTCTACCTCATAAGAGACAGGCACACAACCCCTAGAGAAAAGTACAGCCACCCCCCCACTGCTACTGGATTTGTGGCTAAAAAAAATGCAGCCATCCCACTCTTTTCTCCAATGGCTCTCAATGTCCACAGTGCTGTGAGTCTCCTGGACCATCAGCACGTCAAGTTTCTTTAAATTAAAAAGCTTGTATAAAGAGGCCCTTTTTACATCATCCCTGGCCCTGTTTATATTAAGAGTGCCAATTCTAAGGTGGGGCATTAAAAAGGATAAAAATAAGGTACAGTAAAAAAACACACACATAGCATAAAAGGGAAGAAACAAACTAAGAGTCAACATGACTGTTAGTAATTTGTGATTTCAGTTTGACAACCAGTTTCTTTAAACGAAAAATTTCCTGATCAGTAAAAGTCTCATTCCCATCATTCAGTTTCATCAGCTTGCGAGCTGATGCCACAAATAACTCCAGATCTGGAAAGTAATTTTCCACTTTCACAGCTCTGCTCCCCTTGGTCACCTGGAGAAATTGCCTAATTTTGGAAAAACAATAGGAGCTTTGCTCCTCCTGCGTTTGCATCATTTCAGACTCGGCTCCACTTTCGTCAGAGACGCTCTCATCTAGTAAATCTAACTTCCCAACCCTACTAGATTTAGCAGAGCTCTGCAAGTTTTCAGCACTTTTTCTTTTTTGTGCAGCTTTAAAAGGATCCTCTTCAGCAAAACTACATTCCTGCATTTCTTCATGAACTGCAACGTTTGTCATGCAGTGTTTGCTCTGTGTGTCCCCTACAGCCTCAAACCGCTCCTCCCCTGCCTGCAAAGTCTGTTCATTCACGTTCCTTTGTTTAACTGCACTTTTACTTACACCCTCCACCTGTTTACCCCGGGCGACAGGCTCGTCACAATGATCAGAGCTGCCGCCAGACAGAAATTCCCCACCATCACTGTTTGGGGGGGCAACTACCGCGCCCGCCGCGGCCACCCCAGCAGAGGCGGCCGCGGCCGCCCCAGCACAAGCGGACGCGGACGCGGACGCCCCCGCAGAAGTAGAAGCGGACGCGGCCGCGGTCGCGGCCGCGACCGCCCCAGCAGAGGCGGGCGCCGCAGCGGCATCCGCCGCACCACATGTAGCACTACCCTCCGGACCACCAGAAACAGCGGCGTCACCTTTCTTACCGCCAGTGCTCTTTGTGTTCGCCTTTTCAGGACATGACCTAATAAGATGGCCTTCTGCGCCACACGCAAAACACTTCATGGTTTCAGATGTTGCAAACACCAAGTAGCTAAAGCCGTCAATCCTGAAATTAAAAGACGCGTTCAGTTCAGCAGAGCTGTCTTTCAACACCATGAAACACTGCCTCCTGTGACATACAACATGCTTCAGCAGGGGTGATTTACTACCCAGAGAGACCATTCTGATAGGGGACACAACCTGGCCAAAACGGGACAACTCTCTAATCAGCTGATCATTTTTAACGAAAGGAGGAGCGTTTGAGATGGTGATCCTCCTAGACGGATTCGCCAGCGGTAAAACGGGAGTAAAAGTGTCACCTATGACCACTCCCTGTGCCACCACCTGATCAGCTTTTTCAGTCGAATCCAGAAAGATCACAATTGCGCTGTTCATCCTCGATGCTGATTTTATGCTGCCATGCCCAACCACCTGTCCTACAGCGAGGCTGGCCTCCTCCACAGAACAGGGAACTGTCGGGAGGATTCTCACGCCATGACGCCGGGTTAAGCGCTCAAACTCCACACCACCATCAATCACCGGCATGATGCCGGCCGGGAAAAACCGGCAGCAGAAGCTACCGTTCCCCAACACACTCACTCCAACACTCACACCCCAGCACACACACACTCAACCCACTATATGAAACACACACACCTCAAACACACAAGATAGAGAAAAAGTTAGAAAATACAAAGTTTAAAGTACTCACTCGACACCACTCCACACCCCTGCTCCCACAAACGCCCACGCATGCGCACGAGAGAGAGAGAGAGAGAGAGAGATTTTGATTTTTGATTTTTAAAAGATCTTTAATAAACACACTTGTCCATCAGTCAATACAATTTCTATATCATGCTATGTTACACAGAAAATTAATCCCCCAAAAAACGCCCCCAAAAAAGCTGTCCATCATGAACTGAACAGAGGACATTCTCCAGGGACCAGAGGGTCCTGAAACCTTCCACATCCCCATTCCCCATAAAAAACTGAAAGTCCAGCCTGATTCTGGCTTTAAGTAGCCTCACAAATAAAATTTTGACATCAACATCATTCTCAACATTTTCAAGTTTTCTTCTCCGGCTTACATAGATAGCCAACTTTGCCTGCCCTAAAACAAAGTTCAGTAGTTGACACTTCTGCTTAAAACGACGATTGTACATAAAACCACAAATGAAAACCTGCTTAGAGAAAACTTCCTTAAAAATATGAAAAAGTTTTGTGAGAAGTTCAAAGAGGCCACTCAGGCGCTGACATTCAATAAAACAATGAAAAACTGTCTCCCTAGAGGAACAAAAAACACACTGATCACTGACACTGCTGTTAATCACAGAAACAAAAGCATTGACAGCTATAATACCATGTAGGACCCTCCACTGTAAGTCTCCATGCCTCTTAGGGAGAGGGGCTTTGTAAAGAGCCCTCCAGGCAGGCCGATGCCCTTTTCCTAGTTTAAAATAGGCTCTCCAAGGAGTGTCCACACAGGTGTTCAATCGGTCCTTGTTGAGTGCCATCACCACCAGTCTGTAGAGTGCCTTACCACTGGCTCCTCCAAAGTCCACACCAGTGGGAGCACAGAATGCCAGTAAGGAGCAAGGAGCGACGTCAAAGTCCATATAGAGCGTGAGAGAGGGAAAGGGGTCAGTGCTTTCTGGCTGCAGCGTGCCATTGCAAAAGTACAAGAGTAGGGAGTGCTCAAGTCCATGAAGCTCCTGTTTCCAGTGTGCAAGAAGACCATCGATGAAACGATTCGACCTGACACCAAGATGAGCTGCTAAAGCTGAGGCGTTGTTGAGGCCAGGACCAGCCAGTTCCACCACTTGCTTCAGAGTGAGAATGTTCCTGGAACACAGCCTATCAAGGAAGGTCCTTCCAACTCCCGGCAGGACACCAAGGCGACCACCAAAAACCAGCGGCTCCTTCAACAACCAGTAGAGGGAATCGCATGGCCCTCTTTGTTTTTTAAAAAGAGTCCACACTGAAAAGAGACTGCGGTAAAAACTGGGTAAAGACAGTGCATTAGAGTTCTTAAAATCCATTAAAAACACAGGGAGGTCTAGCCCAAGCCCAAGGACTCTCTGTAAAATAACACAGGCCAAAGGCCTCCATACCAGGTCCTGGGGGCCCGTCAGCAGTCTCTGTATGAAAGTCAGTCTAAAAGCAGCACCTCTACTAGCTAAATGAATCACTCCTTGCCCCCCCTCCTCTTTGGGAAGAAATAACAGGGCTTGAGGAACCCAGTGGAGTCCACCCCCCCAAAAAAAGTCCACCAAAACAGACTGAATTTTGGACAACAAACCAGCAGGGGGGTCCATGCACATGAGGCGGTGCCACAGGGATGAGGAAACAAGATTATTTAAAATGAGCACTCTTCCTCTAAAAGATATTCTTGGCATTAGCCACTTCCACTTGTTTAGTCTCCCGTTAATCTTCTCTATGACCCCATCCCAATTTTTTTGCTCAAACTGCTGATTTCCAATAAAGACACCAAGATACTTAAAACCTCCTTTTTTCCAAATCAACCCACCCGGCAGCGTAAGCTGATTTTCTAGTTTCTCCCCCACCATCAGAGCCTCGCTTTTTCCCCAGTTTATCTTTGCAGAGGAAAGTTGGCCAAAAAGATTGACACTCCTAACCAGAACGTCAATGTCACTCTGCTTGTTTAGCAGAATGACTACATCATCTGCATAGGCCGACAGCTTGAACGTGGTGTCACAGCCAGGAAAAGTAACTCCTGATAGATCCCTTCTCAGGCAGTGAAGCAAAGGCTCTATGGCGAGGGAGTACAGCATCCCTGAGAGAGGGCAGCCCTGCCGAACCCCCCTCTGGACTTTTAAAGGGGCAGACAGGCCCCCATTTATCTTCAGCACACTCTCAATGTCACTGTACAAGACCCGTATCCTGGCTATGAAGCCTGGGCTGAACCCAAAAGCTGTTAAAACTGTCCATAAATATTGGTGTTCAACCCGATCAAACGCCTTTTCCTGGTCAATTGAAAACAAACCAGTTTCTACCGCCAATGAACCAGAGACCTCCAAAATATCCCGAATTAAAGTGACGTTGTCACTAATCAGCCTGCCAGGCACACAGTAAGTCTGGTCTACATGAATGAGCTCGCTCATCACCTTTCTCAGTCTTCGGGCCAGAGCTTTTGAGAGAATCTTGTAGTCTGTGCAGAGCAGAGAGACTTGCCTCCAGTTCTTTAGGCTCTGGAGGTCCCCCTTTTTCGGCAACAGTGTGATGATGGCCCTCCTGCAGGTCGTGGGTAGGGTCCCCCTTTCCAAGCTATCTTGGAGAACCTCCAGCAGGTCTGGACCAAGCAGGGGCCAGAATTCCTTAAAAAAGTCCACAGAGAGACCATCTATGCCTGGTGATTTTCCATTCTGGAGGCTCATTAGCGCCGTATGCAGCTCAGACAGAGACAGTGGAGCATCCAAGCCGGCAACAAGGTCCTCTGAGAGCACTGGAAGACCATCAAGGAAAACCTGGCCCAGTGACGTGTCCTCCCTCCACTCTGCTCTAAACAATTCACTGTAAAAGCTAGCAGCGTGTTTCCTGATCTCTGCTGCTGTGGAGATTGTTCTCCCGTCATCGCCCAACAAGGAGTGAATGAGCTTTCTCTGTCCATTTTTCCCCTCCAGTCCAAAAAAGTACTGGGAGGGCGAGTCCATCAGAGCTACATCCATGTAGCGTGAGCGGACCAGAGCACCCTGTGCGGTGACCCCTAGCAAGCTAGCCAAGGCTGACCTTTTTGACTTGAGAGCCTCTAAGTGCTCCTGTTTTCCTGTAGAACTGAGCAACTCCTCTAGTTCTACCACCTCAGTCTCCAGAACTTTCAAGGATTGGGTCAAGCTACGAGTGACATTTTGAGTGTACTGTTGGCAGAGTTGTTTTATCTGGGCCTTACCAAAATCCCACCACAATTGGAGAGAACTAAAAGAGGGTTTTTGTTCCCTGTGTGACTTCCATACATCATGAAAAACTCCCTTAAAAAACACATCATTTAAAAGTGTATTATTAAAATGCCAAAAAGCACTCTTACACTTTACATTTTCAATGAAAACAGAACAAATCAGCAGGCAGTGATCAGTGAAACCAACAGGACAGATACAACTATTTTTAAAAACACTCATTTGGTGTTTAAAACCATAGAAACGGTCTAACCTAGCCATAGATAAGAGGTTATCTTTAGCATGGCTCCAGGTGTACTGCCTCTGGTCCCCATGATGTGATCTCCACACATCGGCCATTTCATGCGCCTTCACTAGTTCCCTCAGCCTATTGGCAGAAGCAGGGTGAGGTTCCTGATGGTTCCTGTCCAGTCTGTGGTTTAATGTACAGTTAAAATCACCCCCCAGAAATAAAAAACTATTTGGATTACAGGATCTAACCGTATCTGATAGCATATTAAAGACCCTGATCCTTTCTGCTCTCTGGGTTGGCACATACACGTTTATAAGAACCAAGTTTACGTTTTCAAGCTGTACCTTTAGCAAGAGTACATGTCCTTTCACCACCTCTTCTACCTCATAAGAGACAGGCACACAACCCCGAGAGAAAAGTACAGCCACCCCTCCACTATTATTGGATTTGTGGCTAAAAAAAATGCAGCCATCCCACTCTTTTCTCCACTGGCACTCAATGTCTACAGTGCTGTGAGTCTCCTGGACCATCAGCACGTCAAGTGCCTTTAAATTAAAAAGCTTGTATAAAGAGGCCCTTTTTACATCATCCCTGGCCCCGTTTATATTAAGAGTGCCAATTCTAAGGTGGGGCATTAAAAAGGATAAAAATAAGGTACAGTAAAAAAACACACACATAGCATAAAAGGGAAGAAACAAACTAAGAGTCAACATGACTGTTAGTAATTTGTGATTTCAGTTTGACAACCAGTTTCTTTAAACGAAAAATTTCCTGATCAGTAAAAGTCTCATTCCCATCATTCGGTTTCATCAGCTTGCGAGCTGATGCCACAAATAACTCCAGATCTGGAAAGTAATTTTCCACTTTCACAGCTCTGCTCCCCTTAGTCACCTGGAGAAATTGTCTAATTTTAGTAAAACAATAGGAGCTTTGCTCCTCCTGCGTCTGCGTCTGCATCAGTTCAGACTCATCTCCACTTTCGTCAGAAGCGCTCTCATTCAGTAAATCTAAATTCCCAACCCTACTAGATTTAGCAGAGCTCTGCAAGTTTTCCGCACTTTTCCTTTTTTGTGCAGCTTTAAAAGGATCCTCTTCAACAAAACTACATTCCTGCATTTCTTCATGAAACGCAACGTTTGTCATGCAGTGTTTGCTCTGTGTGTCCGCTACAGCCTCAAACCGCTCCTCCCCCGCCTGCAAAGTCTGTTCATTCACGTTCCTTCGTTTAACTGCACTTTTACTTACACCCTCCACCTGTTTACCCCGGGCGACAGGCTCGTCACAATGATCAGAGCTGCCGCCAGACAGAAATTCCCCACCATCACTGTTTGGGGGGACAACTACCGCGCCCGCCGCGGCCACCCCAGCAGAGGCGGCCGCGGCCGCCCCAGCACAAGCGGACGCGGACGCGGACGCGGACGCGGACGCCCCCGCAGAAGTAGAAGCGGACGCGGCCGCGGATGCGGCCGCAGTCGCGGCCACGGCCGCCCCAGCAGAAGCGGGCGCCGCAGCGGCATCCGCCGCACCACATGTAGCGCTACCCTCCGGACCACCAGAAACAGCGGCGTCACCTTTCTTACCGCCAGTGCTCTTTGTGTTCGCCTTTTCAGGACATGACCTAATAAGATGGCCTTCTGCGCCACACGCAAAACACTTCATGGTTTCAGATGTTGCAAACACCAAGTAGCTAAAGCCATCAATCCTGAAATTAAAAGACGCGTTCAGTTCAGCAGAGCTGTCTTTCAACACCATGAAACACTGCCTCCTATGACATACAACATGCTTCAGCAGGGGTGATTTACTACCCAGAGAGACCATTCTGATAGGGGACACAACCTGGCCAAAACGGGACAACTCTCTAATCAGCTGATCATTTTTAACGCAAGGAGGAGCGTTTGAGATGGTGATCCTCCTAGACGGATTCGCCAGCGGTAAAACGGGAGTAAAAGTGTCACCTATGACCACTCCCTGTGCCACCACCTGATCAGCTTTCTCAGTCGAATCCAGAAAGATCACAATTGCGCTGTTCATCCTCGATGCTGATTTTATGCTGCCATGCCCAACCACCTGTCCTACAGCGAGGCTGGCCTCCTCCACAGAACAGGGAACTGTCAGGAGGATTCTCACACCATGACGCCGGGTTAAGCGCTCAAACTCCACACCACCATCAATCACCGGCATGATGCCGGCTGGGAAAAACCGGCAGCAGAAGCTACCGTTCCCCAACACACTCACTCCAACACTCACACCCCAGCACACACACACTCAACCCACTATATTAAACACACACACCTCAAACACACAAGATAGAGAAAAAGTTAGAAAATACAAAGTTTAAAGTACTCACTCGACACCACTCCACACCCCTGCTCCCACAAACGCCCACGCATGCGCACGAGAGAGAGAGAGAGAGAGAGAGCGCACTATCCCTCGCCCGCCCCCTTTGGGAGAGCGAGGAACAGAGAGAAAGAGAGAGAGAGAGAGATAGAGAGCGCTGCTTGCCCCTCCCCTTGCTGATGGGAGAGAGAGAACAGCTGCTCGCACCTCTGCCTTTTTTTTTTTTTTTAAACTTTTACCTTCTCACTTACAGCGTTCCCAATATAACACAAATAGCAATACCTTACCAATATAAACCAAATAGCACTTGCAGCAGTGATTAAATAGTATTCTGGGTGCACTACGTCCAGGGAATTTCACCAGTTCGTGATTAACGTCTTAATCAACGTGCAAGGGAACTGTTCGAGGGCGCCACTTCCCCGGGGCGTTACCCCAATTCTCGCCTTCCCGTCGGACTGCGAAGGATTGTCTCCTTGGCGCTGGACTTTTTCGGGTACTAAACCGAGGGCGTCACTTTTATATGACCCAGGTTTTATAGCCTTCGTCAAGGCTAAGGGAGTCCAACCCAGTTCCTGTCCTCACAAGTCACGGACCAATTTGCTCAGTCCGTGAACCCGTAGTCAGGCCGGATGACCATGAATAAATATGCAGCGATATCATCCGGGCCGGGGGGCCTTTCACCTCCCCGGTCTTGGCCGTTAATGTCCCAAGCGATCACAATCTAATCAATCAATATAAAATCAATGTCAAATCGTGATTGGTTGGTCAAAATCGGGTCCTGCACCCGAGCCGGGGGCCTTTCACCACTCTCTCGGTCTTACGGTCTTTTTAAGCAAGCCAGCATACATCTTTCTTTACCAAAGCATCTTTTTTAACCAAGCATCTCTCTTTAACCAAGCATGTATTCATCAAAAAAAAAAAAAAAAAAAAAAATTACCATATTCAACTGCTTTTTTAACCTAGGACACACATCAAACCGTTTGACAACACAGAACTTAACTTTGGTTATGGCCAATGTAGCAGAACTTTTTATATAAAAGGCGTCTGCTTACCTCTTTTTCAGTGCGGCCGCTCGTGTTGTCAGTCGGTGATGCAGGTCCGTTGTCCAGACAAAGATCGATCTAAATCAGATGATAATCTCCCCCTTTCACCGGACGAAGCCCCCAAATTGTTAGGTTTTAATAGCCATCTAAGTCTACTCTTTTAAAAGCTTATCTATGTGTGTAGATGGTTTACCCAGATTCGTTTTTCAAGGAAGAGATTAAGTTTAATTGGAACATGTATTTATTAAGTAAGCAAGTTGAATATAGTAGGTTACAGCGCCGGGTCAAACATTCTCTCCCTGACAGCAACAGATCGTGTCAGTTCATGAAGTCTGACTGGCTAGGCTAGCCCTGACCCAGAATATTTGTACACACATGAACAAAGAACAAAGCATGCATTTAATGAGTGGACAGTCCAGGTGTCTGATTCAGGGAGGATCGTTCCTGGCGCCGAATGTCCCCACATGAAGGTCACTTCACCTCCCAGGTCAGCGTAGGCCAAGCTCAGCCATTCCTTATCGCAACTGTGCCTCCTTTCCGTAAATCCCAGGCATTTGTTATTCTCCCTCATGAGACAAAGGTCCACTATTTTGCAGAGAGTGAACCACACACTTGGCAATATATTTTCCATTATGGTATATTGATCATTTTACCTAGATATAAGCAGAATACAAACATTTTGAGTCACACAATAACTGTTATATGATTATATTGAACACACATATTTTAGATCACACAGATTACTGTTATATGGTTATTTTAATCACTTTATCCCATCAGTGCTCAGCTGCCATGCTAGCCGTTTTGGCAGACAGATTACGGTGTCATCAGCATACATCTGGCAGCTGGCACCTGGGCAACTATCGGGCAAGTCGTTGATGTATATTATGAACAACAATGGCCCTAGTATAGATCCTCGTGGTACTCCCATGTTATTGGTGAGCAACCCAGATTTCTCCCCATTGACCTTGACGCATTGATCTCTTCCCTCCAGGTATGATCTAAACCACTGTATTGCCTCAGTTGAAATCTTGAGGTCTTTTAACTTCGACAATAGGACAGTGTGGTTTACCGTGTCAAAGGCCTTTTTTAGATGCAGAAACACGGTCCCCACAACATGCCCCTTAACCAATAAAGCCTTGACCTTCTCAATAAAATAACAGTTAGCTATTTCTGTGGAATACTTAGGTCTAAACCCAAATTGCTGTGGATAAAGTAATTGATTGGACTCTAAATGTTCTATCAATTGAGCAGCAACAATCTTCTCCAGAATTTTTGAAACTACAGGCAATATAGCAATCGGCCTGTAGTTACTTGCTAGGTCCTTGTCTCCCGACTTATAGACCGGGGTAATTACTGCTGTTTTCCAATTCTCTGGAAAGGTATTTGTTCTTAGTGACAAGTTAACTAAGTGAGTAATAGGCTCCAACAGACTATTCTGGTGTTTCTTAATTAAGGTAGCATTTAAGTTATCAACATCCTTTGCCATAGAGTTATTCATTTTCCCAATAATCTCTTTAACTGCATCACTGGATACCTCTTTAATGCGAAAACTGTTGTAAACATTAACATGTTCCTTAGAGGATAACTCAGGTGGTCTAAAATAACTTGCCAGTTTATGAACAGATTCAGTGAAAAAACAGTTAAAGACATTGGCCATGGACTCATTACTATCGATGAGGTTATCATCTACCTTGAGACTACTTATTGTTGGATGCTTTTGTTTACTCAAATTTGTTAATCTATTAATATGGTGCCAGAGTTTAGAACTGCTCCCATTGGCCTCCTCAATTAGTTTAAGGAAGTAATTAGTCTTAGCCTTCCGAAGCTCAGACACCACTTTGTTCCTTAGACTAATGAAAGTAAAATGGTCAGTGTTGGTTTTAGTGACCAGAGACCTTTTGAGAGCAAGATCTCTCTTTTTCATAAGCTGAAGAATGTCCTTATTAAACCATGGGAGGGAGCATTTCTTAGGTCTGCTTTTCCAGGTTCTTGTGTATTTACTAAGTAAGTTGCTTAAGGTTGACATAAAATTACTGACACTACTCTTTAAGTTCAACGCTTTGGTTACATTCTCCCAATTTGCATTCATTAAGTCCTGTTCGAAGTGAACCATATTTAATTTAGAAATTCCTGTTGTGAACCTAGATTGATTTTCATTTTTAATATGATAGACAAGGCGTTGTTTTGATAGCTTTCTTACAACCAGCGTCATGTTGTGATCTGAAAGTCCAGTAATCAAATTACATGCTTTTACGACTCTCTCTGGCCTATTAGTGAGAATCAAGTCAGTAAGAGTTTCAGATACAGTGATCCCTCGCTACTTCGCGCTTCACCTTTCGCGCCCTCAGTGCATCGCGGATTTTTCAAAAATATTCATCAAAAATTCAAAATTGAGAAATAATGGGCGGGCGCTAGCAGAAGTTAGGGAGACTACATTAGACCATCAGGTATCAACACGGAGAGCAGCACAACTCAAAAATCCACCTCTCTGTTCGCTGTTCTCGTGTTGGCTCGGCTCGGAAATCTCGCAAGCTGATTGGCTGAGACGTTTCACCCCGCAAGCTGATTGGCCGAGACGTTACACCCACCTTCTCTCCCTGCCGAACGCCCATGCAGGAAGACCACATTCATTGCTCTTTATCGCTTGTGTTGCTTAGTCTCGCCGCGTGGAACTTTTTGCTGTTCTCTTGTGCCATTTTGTGCGAAATAGTCTTCCCGTCGAGCCACTACGCCACCTCCTGCAGCTTCTCCAGCTCTATCGGAAGCTGCCCTCGACGATGCTGCGCCTCTAGCACCTCACGATGAGGCATCACCTGAGGAGCAGTAAAGCTCTCATTAACCTGTGCAGTAAATCATCTTCATCTTGAGTTACGTATCTTGTTATAAGAATAAGAGTTCTAAAAACATATTTATGCACACTTTATTTACATCTACGTATGAATGTACACTTACACACACACACACACGTATCATATGAGAGAGAGAGTGAGAGAATGAACGTACGTATTATTTATGGGTGACGTCATTAGGGGTGACGCTACTTCGCGGTTTTTCACTTTTCGCGGTCGGTTCTGGAACCCATTAACCGCGATAAGTGAGGGATCACTGTTTCCTTGTGATACGGGTGGGTTTATCAATCAATTGTACATATCTAAATTTCCCCGTAGCTGATTTCAATTTGCCTTTGGCACTTTTATCCATCCAATTAATGTTAAAATCACCGAATACAATACATTAGGTGGTGTGGGGAGCATGAAATAACGAAGCTGAATTGGCTTTTAATTCAGGTTTTATTCAAGCACTTCATCCCCAGCCATCTCTCAAGAAACAAAAGAGGATGAGCTGCATCAGACCTTCACATTTATACCCTCACACAAAGGGAGAATCACATATCCCTGTCAAAACCCCCTATTGACATTAACTCCCCCTCCGGTCTCTCAGTCCTCCACCTGTCCCCCAGGAGGTCGGGAAGTCCTTCCAGTCTCTTATCCCCGTACCTCCGTCCTCTTGTTGTTAACCGCAGGTGGTCCAGACATATTGTTCCATTCAGGACGTGAGGTCAATCCACACATGCAATCTCCTTTGTGCTTAAGCATATGTAGGCAAAAATATATGGGCTACATAACCCCCCCCCCCCCCCAAACGTCGAAGAATGGACAAATATTAAAATTGAGAGAACATGTTAATTCCAACAGCACAGTCTATACCACATGACCACATCAAAAATCAGTGATAACATCAATAGCATAGCCTATACCACATGATCACATCAAACATCAAACACCAAACAGTCAGTCCGTACGCCGTCTGGGCTTCAACCGTCTTCCAAATCTGCTGTAAGCAGGTCTCGGCGTCCCTGCAGCGCCGTCCTGCAAAGAATCTGCTGACTGAGGAAGAAAGTGGTTATTTGATCCCTGCGGGGACTCCGGGACGCGTTCCCTGGGGGATCTGCCGCGTCGAGGTGCCCTCGCTACCCGTACAGACTCGTCGTTCATCACAAAAGCAGGCTTTAGTCTGTGCCGATCGGTGGTCCAAGAGCCGGGAGGCGTCCCGGTTCCGGATGCTCTGGTAGAAACTCACCAGGCAGCCTGAGAGGTTGAGCAAAAACTAACTCCGCTGGGGAGGCATTTAAATCCTCCTTAGGCGCAGAACGCAACCCTAATAAAACCCATGGTAGTCTGTTTACCCAATCTGCATCCGTAAGCGACGCTCTGAGGGCTGCCTTCAAAGACCTATGAAAACGCTCGCACAAACCGTTAGCCTGAGGATGATAAGCGGTAGTGCGGTGAATTTTCGCTCCTAAGCTGCTGGCCATCGCTTACCACAGCTCAGAGACGAATTGAGGCCCTCTGTCGGACGTAATATCCGACGGGACCCCGAAACGCGCTACCCAGGCCGTCAAAAAAACGTGAGCCACTTCTGCGGCCATGGTCGATGTCATTGGGACCACTTCCGGCCAGCGTGTGGTTCGGTCCACCATTGTCAAAAGATGTGTGAACCCCTGTGACGATGGTAGGGGGCCCATAAGGTCGACGTGCACGTGATCGAATCTTTTGGCCGGAATGTGGAATGGTTCTAAAGGGGCTCTTGTGTGCTTATGAATTTTGGCCCGCTGACAAGCCATGCAGGTCCTCGCCCACTCTTTCATGTGCTTGCGCAGGCTCGGCCAAACAAACTTCTCCGCTACCATTTTCACAGAAGCGCGCACCCCTGGGTGTGCCAGGGAGTGAACCGAGTCAAAAACGCGGCGGCGCCATGCGGCCGGGACTACCGGGCGTGACCGCCCAGTTGACACATCGCAGATTAGGGGGGGCATACCGGTTTGCAAACACCTGCTCTCCAGCCTTAACCCTGTTGGTCCAGACTGGAGTGCGCACACGTCCGCATCTCTGCCCTGCTCCGCTGCCATGGCTGCGTAGTCTATCCCCACGTGAACTGGGGCCGCGTGCGCTTCCGCACTGCTATTTTGCTTCGCGGCTGCTGCAGTATAATCTGCCTCTGCGTGCGCCGGTGCTGTGGCCGCGCGAGAGAGGCAGTCTGCTACTATGTTGAGTTTACCCGCTACGTGCTGAATATCAGTGGTAAATTCCGAAATTGCGGCCAGCTGCCTCTGCTGCCGGCCCGACCACGGATCTGAAATTTTGGACATCGCGAAAGTGAGCGGCTTATGGTCAACAAAAGCGGTGAAACGCCGACCTTCCAGCCAGAACTGGAAATGGCGGATGGCCAGATGGAGCGCTAAGAGCTCCCTGTCAAACGTGCTGTATTTCCGCTCAGCTTCGCTCAAGGATTTGCTGAAGAAAGCTAGCGGCTGCCACACACCGGCAACGTGCTGCTCTATAACTGCCCCTATGGCCAAATCTGATGCGTCGGTAGTTAGTGCGATGCGGGCCGATGGGTCCGGATGAGCTAGAAGCGCGGCTTCAGCCAAGGCTTTTTTTACCTCCGTAAACACGCGCTCCCGCTCCGGGGACCACTCGATTGTATTGGAGGGTTTTTGCTTTCTGAGCGCGGCGTATAATGGCTGCATGAGCTGCGCTGCGTGGGGTAGGAAACGGTTATAAAAATTCACCATTCCTAAAAATTCCTGCAATGATTTGACCGTTTGTGGTTGGGGAAAATCTGCTACTGCGCGCACCTTATCCGGCAGCGGAACTGCCCCTTCTGGGGACACGCGGTGGCCCAAAAAATCAATCTGCGCAACGCCAAACTGGCACTTGGCTGGATTAATTATTAAGCCATGCTCTTCCAACCTCCGAAAAACCACAGTGAGGTGTTTTTCGTGTTCTTCCTCTGAGGTACTGGCGACCAAAATGTCGTCGAGGTAAACGAACACGAATGGAAGATCACGTAACACGGCATCCATCATGCGTTGGAATGTTTGTGCGGCGCCTTTGAAGCCAAACACCATGCGCAAAAACTCAAAAAGTCCAAAAGGGGTTATAACCGCCGTTTTAGGAATGTCCTCCGGCCGGACCGGAACCTGATGGTAGCCGCGAACCAGGTCTATTTTAGAAAAAATGTGCGCCCCCGCTAAATGCACCGAAAAATCCTGGATGTGTGGGATGGGGTAGCGATCGTGTGCCGTGGCGTTGTTTAGCCTGCGGTAATCTCTGCAAGGTCTCCATGAGCTGTCGGCTTTCGGGACCATATGCAGCGGCGAAGCCCATGGGCTTTTCGAACGGCGAATAATGCCCAGCCTCTCTAGGCTGGCGAACTCCTCGCGCGCCATGGAGAGTTTAGCAGCATCCAGGCGCCAAGCTTTCGCGAAGACGGGGGGGGCCACTTGTATTGATAAAATGCTCCACCCCGTGTTTAGCAAATGTTGCCGAAAACGTGGGAACCGTGAGTGCTGGAAACTGGGTGAGTATTGTGTTAAACTTACCACCTGCTGTGGCGACGTTGGTCTGCACCGGTGGCGGGGACACTCGAGCTGCACAGGGGATAGAGTAAAAAGAGAGTGCATTTACCAGCCGCCTATTGGCAAGATCAACTAACAAACCATGTGAGCACAGAAAATCAGCACCTAACATGTTGAAACTCACCGCCGCTATGACAAAAGTCCATTCATAAGAGCGGCCATGTAAGGACAGAGACAAAGTCCTTTCCCCGTAGGTGTTGATGCTCGAGCCGTTCGCCGCCGTTGCCCCATTTCCACGGGGGTCAGCCACCCGGTCAGCATAGGTTGGGGTGATGAAACTCACTTGGGCTCCGGTGTCTATAAGGAACTGGCGCCCGGAGCTCGTATCTGTGATGTATAACAGCTTATTTCTTTCGCCAAGAGCCGAAGCTGCTAACGATTCTCGGTCCTGCCGTTTCCCGACTTCTTGAAGATGCACGGTGGCACACACCTGTGCGCCCTCTCTGCGAACCGCCGATGATAAAAGCAGAGATCCTCTCCTCCGCGCCTCTGCTGCTGGGCCATCACCTCTGCTGTGTCGGGGCCGCACCGCTGCCATGGTTGGTATGTTCGGCTCGGCTGTCTCCGGCTCGTCGCTGCCTCGGGTCGCCGCCGCGGTCGCCTGCTCGCCGCAGGAGCTGAGGAGCCTCTGCGCCTCTTGGGCCAGGTCACGGAAATCCTGCTGGGTGTCACAACGCATGCTGGACAGCGTTCCTCTCATATGCGTCGGGAGGTTAGTCAGGAAGATGTACTTAAAGAGGAAATCGTCGTCGTCTGACCCCCTCAGCTGCAGCATGTCTTCCATCAGGGCGACTGGCCTGTGATCTCCTTGGTTGAGCATAGCCAGGAGCCTCCTAGCCCTCTCTTCGGCTGAGGGCATGAAACACTTGGTGAGGGCAGCCTTCAATCTGCCATATTTGTCTTCGGCGGGTGGCTGCTGTACCAAGCTCCGCACGCATCGAGCTGTGCGGTTGTCGAGTCTAGCGATGACGTGGTAGAACTTAGTGTCATCCGCCGTTATGCCTGCAAGCGTGAACTGTGCCTCCGCCTGGAGGAACCACGAGTCTGGGTTGTCCTGCCAGAATTCCGGCAGTTTGACGGCGATGGCGCTCGCTAGGGCAGACTCCAGTGAGTCCTGATCGTGGAGAGCATTTCCAGGCATTCTCACACGTCACTGGTCACCAATGTGGGGAGCGTGAAATAACGAAGCTGAATTGGCTTTTAATTCAGGTTTTATTCAAGCACTTCATCCCCAGCCATCTCTCAAGAAACAAAAGAGGATGAGCTGCATCAGACCTTCACATTTATACCCTCACACAAAGGGAGAATCACATATCCCTGTCAAAACCCCCTATTGACATTAACTCCCCCTCTGGTCTCTCAGTCCTCCACCTGTCCCCCAGGAGGTCGGGAAGTCCTTCCAGTCTCTTATCCCCGTACCTCCGTCCTCTTGTTGTTAACCGCAGGTGGTCCAGACATATTGTTCCATTCAGGACGTGAAGTCAATCCACACATGCAATCTCCTTTATGCTTAAGCATATGTAGGCAAAAATACATGGGCTACAGGTGGCATCATTGTTATATTCTAAAAAAATATAATTATTGAGTTCTGAGAGTTTCATTGACCTCTGTTTTCTAAAATTAATTTTCAAATGTTTCCATAAATCAGCGCCAGAGCCACTTGTTGGATTCATCCAAAGACAGGACAGCAGCAGAGCCACCAGGAGTTCTGTTAACAATAACTGTAAAATATCCCACCGCGGAACCACATTTGGACAAACAGCTTTCTCTATAAAGGGCAGTCATATCTGGAACACAATGCCAAATGAAATCAAAATAATAACGGATTTTAAAACATTTACTACAAAGGTTAAAAACTGGCTGAAAAGTAAACAAGAATGTACCCATGTACGAAATGACTGTCTGCAGGGTGTGAGTGAAGAAGGGAAGGCAAATGTGTAACAGGCATTTTACTGTAACAGGCAAATGTGAATCAGGTTTTTATATTGTGTATTTATAATTCTGTTTGCATTGATGTATGTGGATATTGTTTATACTTTTCTCATTTTGTTTTTTCTTCATCTTTTTCTCTTTTTTTCCGTTTCTTTTCTCTAAAGCCCATCCAGGGACAAGAGTTGCAAATTAGCTTAATACTATACACTCTCTGTGCAAATCATCAGATTTTCTTTTTTGTCTATGTTTATTGCACTGTCCCTGACAAATAAACAAATAAATAAATTCAATACATTTATCACAGATGGAAAGACAACTCTTAAATTCATTGTAAAACTCAGCACCATGAGATGGGGGATTATAGACTACAACAATGTTAAAATTCATATTTGGTGATAGAATTACATTAAGTCCCAGGCACTCCAAATTTATATTCAGTTCAAGTTCGACACATTTAAGACATTCCCTTATATAAATTAGGACACCCCTGTGGAGAGCGTGAAATGAAGAGGCTGAATTTATTTCTCAATTCAGGTTTATTGACGATCTCACATCTCCAGCATTCTCTCAACAGACAAAGAGATCGAACTACCCCAAACCCCCACTTTTATACCTGGGACATCAAAGAACAGAATCACATTGTCATCAAACCCCTCATCGACAACAACTGTCCCCCAAGTCCCTTCGTCCTCCAGCTGACCCCAGGAGGTCAGGAAGTCCTCTCAGAGTCCTCACCAAAGGCACCTCCACCTCCTGCTGTTATCCCCAGGAGGTCCAGACATATTGTTCCTTCAAAGACATGAGGTTACAAAATACATATGCAGTCTTAAGCATCTCAATCATTGTGCTATACATATGCAGTCAAAATATGTGCGCCACAACCCCCTCCCTTTCTTGTAGTTCTATCATTTCTATAAGTATCCTGATATACTAACTAGATCATCTGATACATTACAATTCAGCCAGCTTTCAGAGATACATAGAAAATCCAAATTAGACTCAATGAGCATATTCCGTATCTGATCCATTTTTGGTAATATGCTTCTAATATTTAAAT
Source organism: Pholidichthys leucotaenia (assembly GCA_020510985.1). Taxonomy (NCBI): domain Eukaryota; kingdom Metazoa; phylum Chordata; class Actinopteri; order Cichliformes; family Pholidichthyidae; genus Pholidichthys; species Pholidichthys leucotaenia. Next base: position 41,118,595 of record CM035846.1, on the reverse strand, counting down.
GACCTCCTAGCAAACCTTTAGATTTGGATCCTGGGTTCTAAATAACTTGTGCGTGGTTTACCGTTTGGAAGAGCTTGTGCTCTCTCTGTTTTGACGATGTGCGTTGATAGGAAGTCCTTTGGTCCCTCGCAGGATTCCGTTGTTGTTTACATTCTGCCCCAGATGAGTCAATATGATTACTGTCTGATACATGAATGTGAACCTCAGGACTTAACCCAGTGACAGAGGCAACGACCCTGGGTTCTTCCAACCCTGCAAATATGCAGGATTCACTGGATAACGGTAGACGGTTATGCTGTTTCATTCCATCTAGCTACAATGCTCCACACTGTGTGTGTTTATATATTTACATATTTATTCCATCTAGCTACAATGCTCCGCACTGTGTTTATATATTCATATATTTATTCCATCTAGCTTCAACGCTCCACACTGTATGTGTGTTTATATATTCACATATTTATTCCATCTAGCTACAATGCTCCGCACTGTGTGTTTATATATTCATATATTTATTCCATCTAGCTACAATGCTCCGCACTGTGTTTATATATTTATTCCATCTAGCTACAATGCTCCGCACTGTGTGTGTTTATATATTCATATATTTATTCCATCTAGCTACAATGCTCCGCACTGTGTTTATATATTTATTCCATCTAGCTACAATGCTCCGCACTGTGTGTCTATATATTTATGTTTATATGTACATCCTGGAATTTCCCCATTGTGGGACTAATAAAGGCTTATCTTATCTTATAACATTTTCATCGGCATTCCTCCAGGATGTAACATTGGTCGTTTCGCAGCAGTCTCTGAAGCAGCTGTAGCGTTAGAGTTCAGATGGTTCAATACGTTAATTCCAGCGACGGTGGTGGAATAGGGCTGATCATCCATCCATGCTTCTTCCTTCAAGTCCCTCCGACGGAACTCCTCTTCGGCCAATCGACCATTACAGGCAGCGTCCGCAGGGGTTCCACAGATGACACCCGGCAAAAGCCCGAGTAAGTTGTGGGGATAATGATGTTGGTTGAAGGGGACCAATTGGCGATTCTAACAACCTCGGAGTCAAAAAACTTGTGGAGACTTCAGTATTGACTTATTAAGTCCAAATGACCATATCCAAATAAGTGAATTCATAAATTCCATGTTTTGTATGGGTTTCTACCCTTCAAAACCATACCCCACTAGAATAACAACACATTCAGCAACGCTTATTGATAACATTTTCACAAATGTCACTGAGGGGAATGTAACTGCTGGCCTTATCATCAATGATGTGACAGACCATCTGCCTGTTTTTGTTTCTTCACACACTGGTGTAACACATAACGTTGAAATAGATAAGGTTTTTAAACGACTTGTAACAGAAACTGCAATTAACCATCTTAGAAATGAACTAAAAATACAACACTTGAGCGGTGTTTATGTTGACGACATTGACACAGCATATGGAGAATTTCATTCATTCATCTTCTTCCGCTTAATCCTTTTTGGGTTGTGGTGGGGGCTGGAGCCTATCCCAGCATCTTTGGGTGAGAGGCAGGGTACACCCTGGACAGATCACCAGTCCATCACAGGGCCAACACAGAGACAGACAACCATTCACTCTCAGTCATACCTAAGGACAATTTAGCATCCCCAGTTTTGATGCCAATTAACCTAACTTGGATTTTATCACAACTATATAATAAACACTGCCCTCTAGCGGTAAAGGAAACTAAAGTTAAATACAGAGATAAGCCTTGGATCACCAAGGGCCTGCAAAATGCTTGTAAAAAGAAAAACGTTATATAAAACGCTTCTGAAATTAAGAACTGTGGAAGCTGAAAAGAAATACAAGACTTATAAAAATAAATTCAGTATCTTAAGATTGAGTAAAAAATATATATTACAGTAAATTATTGGAAAATAAAACTAATACATGTAATATATGGAAGGTGTTAAATAATATAACAAAGAGAGGAAAACTAAATTCCCACCACATCTCTTATTTAAATTCAGAAAATGGAATAATCACTGAAAATAGCTTGATCTCCAACACATTTAATGAATATTTTGTTAATATAGGAAAAAAGATCGCCAACTCCACTCTATCATCAGCAAATACAAGTGGCGCTGACAATGTCGTCAACATAAACGCTTACTCAATGTTTATGAAAGAAACAGATGAAAAAGAAATTCTGACATAGTTAACAAATTCAAAGACAAAAAAATCAACTGATTGTAATGATTTCAGTATGTTCTTGGTTAAATGTATTATTGATTGTATTGTTAAACACTTCACTTACTGCCGGTAAATTTCCAAAGAAAATGAAAATGGCAAGAGTCGTTCCTCTGTATAAGACTGGTGACAAACACTTATTGTCAAACTACAGACCCATCTCCTTGTTACCTCAATTCTCCAAAACACTGGAAAAAATATTTGTTTAGAGACTAAATGATTTCATTGATAAGCACAATATACTCTGCGAAGAACAGTATGGATTCAGGAAGAACCGGACCACCTCACTGGCACTCATGGACTTTGTTGAACAGATTATGGATGCAACAGATAGAAGAGAATACACAGTTGGAATATTTCTGGACTTACAAAAGGCATTTGATACAGTTGACCATAAATTACTCCTCAGCAAATTACATAAGTATGGCATCAGAGGAATTGCTTTTGACTGGTTACACAGCTATTTAGAAGAAAGATATCAATATGTTAATGTCAATAATACAGACTCTGAGTTGCTGAAGATGATGTGTGGGGTACCACAGGGTTTTGTGCTTGGTTCATTGCTGTTTATTTTGTATATTAATGATTTATGTTCTGTGTCTAAATTGCTCAAGTGTATTTTATTTGCAGATGACAACTTTTTTTTGTAGTGGAGAAAATCTTAAGCAGCTTCTGGATTCTTACTCCGAGGCACCAGTGTAAGTGATTTCCTGTATGCATTTTTGTATTGTGGGCACCTTTTGACATTTATGTTGCCTTTTGTTAATAAATGTCTTTAACACAACCTGCATTAGGATCTGTCCTCTCTGCGCCTCATAGAGGTGTATATGACAGAGAAGGGAGCAGGGTGTAAGGAGCAGAGTTGAAGTAGACTGTGGAGCAGAACGGAGCTGCAGTCACACTTCAGGCTGACTGTAGCTCTGTTATATTATTTTAATGGATATGAAGGAACAATTATGAGACTGATTATATTTTCCTGATGTGTTTATTTTCTTTGTCATGTAAGAAGGGGAGGTGCTTTTATCAGCGTCTGCTTCAATGTACACCTTTTCACTTTATCATGGTTTTCCTTTTCTTTACCTCATCTTGTTTTGGATTTTAATGAACCACATTGAATGAAGAAATAAAGAAATAAACCTGTGTACCAGGTTTGGTGACCCTAGATTTACTGCTTTTATAGTAAAAGTAAATGTAGCATTTACCATGGTGCAACTGCAATGTTAACTTTGACCTTTGACCCCTTGACCCCAAACCCAGAGTCAGGTCAGGGTGTAAAAGGTCCAAGATGTGTCTTAGATACAACTACTGTATCAATTTGAAAAGCCTCCATCATTTATTTCAGTAGTTACTGTGTTTAGAAGATTGAGGCAAAATCTGACCTTTGACCTCAAGGTCATCTGATGAGAGTCAAATTACAATTTGCGCATCATCAGAGTCTATCAAAGCATGGTACCAAGTTTCAAACCAATCAGAACCAAACTGTAGGAGGAGTTGATTTCACCAAAGTGGGACAGACAGACGGACTGATCCAGAACAGAATCCTCCTTCGGTCTTCATCCTACGGGCTCTTCAACACTTTTGGGCTTCGTAAAGCAGGGATGGAAAATCACTAATTTATGAGAAAAAGTGGGAAATTCAGAAGAAAAAACTGCAAAATTATGAGAAAAATTTAAAAGTTATGATTTTACAGGAAAAAAATTCCAAATTGATGAGAAAATAACTTGCAAATTTTTGAGAAAAAAATATTAAATTTATAAGAAAAAAAATTACAAAATTGTGAGAAAAAAACTGCAAACTTTATGAGAAAAACATTTAAATTTATGAGAAAAATGTTGCAAATTCATAACGAAAACGTGACAAATTTACAAGAAAAAAGATACACATTTACGATAAAAAAGCTGCACATTTGAGAAAATAGTTGCAAATTTATGAGAAAAAAAAATGAAAATTTCAAATTACTGAGAGAACAGTTGCAACTTTATGAAGATAAAGTGTCTAATAAGACAAAAGTTCCAAATTTATGCAAAAAAGCTGCATATTCATGTGAAAAAGTTGTAAATTTATGATAAAAAAAACTCAGCAATTTTCTGAGGGAAGTGTTTATAATTCCTGAGAAAAATGTGAGAAATGTCCCCGCTGTGCTGCTGGGACGAGGTGATGATGGATGAGGAAGAGTTCAGGTCTTAGATGCTGCTGAAGAAGATGGAGCAAGAGAAGGTGAAAAGTCAAACCTGCATCAGTGAGGCGTCACCTCCAGAGCTGCATTATACCACCAGTTTGTTCAAGGCTGAAGAAATGAAAACTAAATGTTGTCAAACACTGAATAATGGGGCTAAAACTTCATCTGAGGCTTGATTCATTCACGCCCATCACTGGAAGTCTGTCGTTTATGGCAGATTTGCTCTGCACTGTGTGTCTGTGTATATATATATATATTTATAGTAATATGTACATATGTATATTAGCTGCTCTTGTTTTTTGTTTTTTTCTTGCCTTCTGATTGTTGCTCTGAGTGTTGCTATCCCTGTGCTGTTGCAATCCTGCAATTTCCCCATTGTGGGACTAATAAAGGCTTATCTTATCTTATCTTATTTACAGTGATGTGACACGCTGCCGGCCCCTGCAGGCGTGGTGGCGATCACTGTAGCCGTGGCGGTGGAGTGGGAGCCCAGGGCCTTCGACTCCTGTGACGACAGTGGTTTGAGCGTGCTGATGGACGTAGGAGGCTCTGGGAAGCCGGAGGGGGAGGTGGTCAAGCTGGGGACGGCGTCCGCCTCCGGTCCTCCAGTGTCCGGTGGAATTTCAACCAGAGGCGGCAACGTCTCTGATACGTCGTCTCTGGGTGAAGCTGCAAGAAAAAAAAGAATAAACAGAAATATTGAATTTTTGCTACAATTTACCATGAAAATGAAAAAGTTTCATATTTACAAGAAGACTAATACTTATGGAGGAGAAAAACTAATACTGCCTTTACACAGGAGTGGAGATCGTTGAGAGATCACTTCCCTTTGGAGATCGATGAGAGATTGTTTTCAAAGTCAAAAAAGTCTCTCAACTGTGGAGACTGTGGAGGTTACTGGAAGATCAGTGAGAGATCTTGGCAATCACTGAGAGCTCTTTTAAAGTTAGTTGAGAGATCTGGCCATTTTTTTAATCTTTCAACAATCTCTCAGTGATCTCCACACCTGTGTAAAGTTGGTAGAAGAGCACTAGAAACCTCCCAGATATACAAACACCTCTTTGATCCCCCCCAACAAACTCTCAATGATCCCTCAGCAACCTCTCCTGATCTCCTAGTGATCTCTCAAAAATCTTTCTAAGATCTCAATAATCACCATGATAATCTTACAACGATCTCCCAAACATGTACAGAGAAACTGCTTTTTTGAGGCTTCAGGAGATAATTGAGATATTAGGTCAATTTCTGATCTCTGAATGGTCACCCAACGATCTCCACCTGTGTGAAGGGATCCAAACATGAGCGGTTAAAGTGATCAGAAACAGCTGTTTACACTGAATCCCCTTATTGATGTGGTTTAATATTCCTGAACTTGTGAACAGTCGCCGTCTTACCGTGAGGTGCTGTCAATCATCAAATCAGCCTCACCTGGCACACAGCTTCTCATATCCGGCCCCAGGTCCTGTCCGTCTGGGCAGGCGCAGGTGTACTTGGGTGAGTGTTTGGTGATCTGCAGGGCCTTCAGACACAAGTACTGGCAGCCGCCGTTGGCTACGCTGCCCAGGTTACAGCTGTCGGGGCCTGCAGGAAATGAGGCAGAGGTGGAGAATCAGAATCAGCGCAATGACGGTGGCATAAATGAAATCAGCATTAGACGGCAGAATCAGAGGGACACAGTCGTCTGCTGAATCCCTTTAAACAAAGATGGTTAATCTGTGTGCACACAGTAACGTGATTTAATCTGTAACATGAACAGTTTGATGTTGGTTTACAAGGTGTATCAACTCCACCGGGGTCTGTCCTGGATTTAGTTTACGTTAATAAATGTCCCTTGTTGATCTGATGAATGAATAAAGGTGCAGAGTCAAAGACACCTTTTACAACTTGGCCAAGAAAAGAAAATGGTGTGTCCCACACACAGGCGAGCACCACGAGAAGATTCAAAGTCTCAGAACAGAGCAGAGAGATTTAATACAACAGACCAAACAGATAAGCTTTGTGTGGAGAACGTTGAGTCAGCAGTGTTCAACGGCCTGGAGCCTTGCTGTCTCATGGGAACAGTACTGGGTGTGATGTCACTTATGATTACAGGAGACAGAATGAATGGACAATAATAAAAATTGTCCTGACAGGTTCTTTGGACAAAATGAGGATGAGGACGGTTGAAGAGCAAACTGGGAAAATGAATAGAAAAGGACAGAATGATCTTGTACAATGTCAGAAAACACAGCACAGTAGAAATAAAGCACTTGGACACTGTCACCTTTCACCTGAAAACTGAGATTAATGGTTCTAGGTCTGTGTCCCCCAACAGGTCTGATGCTGCTTTATCTTTTATTACCATATAAATGAAGTGTTTCTACAGACAGTAAATGAACTAATTCCTGACACTGATTTTCCTTGAGAATCAATATCAGAATCCCTTTTATTCGTCCCTCTGGGAAGGTCACCAAACAAATGCTGCAGCTAAGTGTTAGAAAACCTGCTGCTCCTCGCCCTGGAATGAGCAAAGTCTGGTTTGTAATAGGGGTTCTGCGCAACACACTTCCGCATTCTGTGAAACAAGACGCTTTATTTCCGGTTCAGGTTCCCTGCCCTGTATTTCTGTTAAATGGCGCTATTCTACTCAAGATGACGGAAGAGCCAGTCCTGATGACATGGAGGTAGGCGTTGCTGGGAGAGTGGCTGCTGAAGAGAAGGAGGATTTCCTCCGTCAGTCCAGCACGGGATGACGCTGTCTGCGGGAAGCTGGTGCTGGTTTCAGTGGAGTGGGCATAGTACTCGGGCATGGAGCGGGAGCGATGGAGCCCCGGGAGCGCCTCCCCCTTGACGCGGGCCTGGTCTTCATAGGGGACTTCCTCAACCTCTTGCCGTGCTCACGCCGTAGCGCTGCCAACAGGGAAATCCTCTGAGCTCCCTCTGGGTGCTCCACAAGCTGAGGACATTGCTGGACCTCAGCCTCCGCCACACTCACATACAAGAGGATGTCCTCCCGGGTGGACTATGTTCTCGCCGAGGAGATGAACCCGTCTATGTCCATTAGGGCTCGGCAGCGTTCCCACCCAAGGCTCATCGAATAACTCCGATTTGCTGCATCCATGGCAAACTCCAACACAGGTAAGTGAAAAAGAAGGGAAAAAAAACAGTTCTAAAGAAAAAAAAAAAACAGATGTGTGGGTGAATCCACTAAATCCTGGCTGGCTGGACCAGTCTGTCACGAACCTCCTTGTGCACTTTTATGCAGCGCATGGAGGAGGAGAAGAAAGAAGGATTTATGAGCAGGTATTCACCACAACACATTTATTTAACGCAAAGGCTGACAGTTTCAAAATAAAGACTGACAAAAAGGTAACAGGGTACACAAAATGGCATAAGCGACAAGCGTGTGGTGGGCAGACCACTGTGTACTGTGGCCACAAGACAAATATGCACAAAACAGTATAACGACCCGGGTTAACTTGGGAGTCCTCTAGGAGGCTCAGCTGAATGGAGAAAAAAACTGGGCAGAAAGCCAAAGCGTAGCACCGTGGGCAGCACGGTGGTGCAGTGGTTAGCACTGTTGCCTTACAGCTAGAAGGTTCCTGGTTCGAATCCCCAGGCTGGCAGGGGTTGGAACCTTTCTGTGTGGAGTTTGCATGTTCTCCCTGTGCTGCGTGGGTTTACTCCGGGGGCTCCGGTTTCCTCCCACAATCCAAAGACATGCATGTTAGGTTAATTGGCTGTTCTAAATTGTCCCTAGATATCTGTTTCCTATAGGCCCTTAGAATAGAGGGTTAGTTCTAGTGAAAGCGCTTTGAGTGGTCTTTGTGACTAGAAAAGCGCTATATAAGTGCAGGTTAGTTAGTAGTAGTTAGTAGCAGCAGCACTGCACGAAGAAATGCTAACAGTTTTTTTACTCACAAAGCAGGCGCTGTCCAAGATGTCCAAGTAATACGAGTCCACGCAACCCCTCATAGACAGTACATCCAAGTGACTAAGTACACATAAGATGATGCACAATGGTCCAGCAGTGTTTGACTGGCAAAGGCCGCCTAACTACAAACACTGCTGGCACCACAAATTGGGCAAACCTGGGCGAGGCGTGGGAAAGACAATCACCGGGGAGGAATCAGCTGGCTGTCAAGAGAGAGGGGGCGTGGTCGGACCAGCGAATATTAGACAATGCCCACACGAATGTGGGTCAAAGAGGCTGCCTAACAGCCACTGGCCTGAACGGTGGGTGCGGGCACGGAAAAGAAAAAGAACAAAAAGGTAAACACCACAAAAACTAAAAAGATAACAATACATAAATCACCCGGCACCCGAGCCACAGAGAACAGTCAGAACCGAGCCTACAGGAACACAGGCTCGATTCATGACATGTATCTGCTAATCCTAGCTAACTGTTCTGAACAGGAATGTCCCCAGCAAGCTCACTAATTAATCTTACCATATATTAAGCATGCCGTTTTGTATACTATATACATTTTTGTTTCTAGCTGCATAATCACATTGTCACACATTTTTCACAGTTTCAAGTAAAGACGGGCTAACAGGTACCGTCAGTATCAGGGCAGCCTGTCACAGATCAAAGAGGAACGAGAAGCCTCACAGCTTGAAAGTTATGTTAAGGTTGGTTTGGGTGTTCTGTTCAAGTTCAGAAGTATGTTTCAGTTCAGGAACAATTATCAAGCCTCTCAAGGTCTGAGTAAGTTTAGATTAATTAATCACGATCAGATCCCATTGACCCATAATCAGCAATGAGCCATCACATTCTGAGAGGCTTGGTAAATGCATGAACTGTTCCACATTCGTTTTTGTCTTGTTCAAAGTCAAGGATATAGAGGTCACTTGGGTATAAATGGCACAAGCTGCAAAACGTTTCATTTTCAATGTTGTTCATCATGCCATATTATTCATAATAAGGCCTTCTTATATTAAAAAAGTGTCTAAGTATAAACAAATCCTGGCTTTGTATTTTCATTGCTAAACTTGCCCCAGAAACCTGTAGAAACTGCATGTTGTAACTACTTTTTATGTAGAACAAATAAAACTATGTTCTCTCAGTTGAGGTGTGGTTGTAAAACTTTCTCTCCACGTACCTTTGAACAGATAGAGCTTCGTGATTCAGACCCTGTCATCCTAATATCACATGGGTGTACCCGTGTTGCTGCCACTGCAGTGTGGAACCACACAGTTGCTTTGCTCTTTCAAACTGCCCACTACTCAGAGCTGAATCTGCAAGTTGTGCCCCCAGTCCACTCCTGCACTGAGACAGAGCAGCAGTGGCACAAGCCCAGGGTAGAGGTCAGAGTAAAGACTTATTAACATGCTGAATAGTTGTGGAATTTATGATACCATCATGCCCAAAGACATCCAGCTGGCCCGCCGCATCCGCGAAGAGAGAGCTTAGACTTTCTGCTGCACATCCACCAACCACAATGCTCCGCACTGTGTGTCTATATATATATGTATACTAGCTGCTTTTGTTTTTTCTTGCCCTCTGATTGTTGCTCTGAGTGTTGCTATCCCTGTGCTGTTGCAATCTTGGAATTTCCCCATTGTGGGACTAATAAAGGCTTATCTTATCTTATCTTATATACCGGGGGGGGGGGGGCTGAAAAGTTCACAGTGGTCAAATCTGACCAAATGTGTTTCATTTTTTAGCGTAGTCTCCCCTTCGGTCCACACACTTCTTCCATCGGTCTTGCAGCGCTTGGATCCCTGTGGTTGAAAAATAAACCACATTTGGTCAGATTTGACCACTATGAACTTTTCAGCCCCCTCTCGTAGTATTATAGAAAAAGATACAATGGAACAACTGTATCGGATGCATGATTTCAGTATTCATTGATGTTTTACAAGATCAAGAAATTTAGAAAGGGAACAAAATACAGTATTGTTTTAGTTAATTATACTGGAATATATCTTTTGGATATTTTTGATATCTGACATTGTCTTTTCTTTTTCAGGGAGTGAAACCTGGACCAGTAAACAAACTGGTCATCACCAGACCAAGACTCAACAGTTGTCTTGAAGAAGCCACTTCTTTAACTATATACAACTTTGAAAAGATGTTCCCTCTGTTTTCTCGTTGGATTATAGTGAAGGGAACTATATGTAGATGGTCAAAGAAACGTTTTTAAAACTGCAAATCTGATAGTGGCTTAAAGCTGTTGTACAGTAATAGGTCTTTCAATGTGTACATATCCAGATGAACACGTATGTTCTTTGGCCCAAGCCTTGACCAGTGACTTGTTCTGATAGTTTGTGAGGAGGCAGGCTACTGCAGAAATCTGGTTGATACTGCCAGCAATGGTCAGAGGGATAATGGAGTCAAACAGTTTATTCTCTTTGATGCACCTGATTGTTGTCTCCACATGGATCCTTAACCGTGTGATGTCCTGAGTCATCAGCACTTCATCTTGAGACAGCTGGGACCTTTAACTGAGAAAAGGTCTGTAAACTTTGCAGGGCACCAAGTCATTGATCCTGAATCCCTTGTCCACCATTACAGCCATGTTTTTTATCCAAAAGAGGCATAATGCCAGATTGTCTGAACAATTCTTTTTCACTTACAGAGCCAGAATACAACGGGGACACAAAAGTAAAAGTACCATGTGGTGACACACCTATCAGTCCTTTCATGGTTGTGTGGGATTTATAATGTGAGAACATCTCACTCTGTACGAGTAAAGAGGAGGGGGTTTGGCATCTCAACTCTGTACAGTCAAGTATGACTTGGGTGTCGGAGTACTTGGCATCGTGGCTCTGATTGTCTCAGGAGGCATCCATATTCCAACAGCACCCAATATGGTGTACAGAAAATTTATCCAAGTATCGATAATCCTGCTGACTGTGGACTGATGAAGGCTGAAACGATCACCCAGATCTTTCTCCTTCAGACCCAGGGACAGGTACACCAAGAAGAGCAACAGTTCATCAGTAAGAGGGAGGCAGCGGCTCTGGTACAGGGAGATTCAGGGAAAACAAGTCTGAATGATAAATTCGTTGCCTGGTCATATATGCAAGTACAGTGCCTTGAAAATTTTTAGACCTCTGTTTTTCCATTTTGGAGGACCATTGTCTCATTTTAAAACATGTGTTTTATTTTTCCATTAATCAACTAATAATGTTCAACAGTATATTGGCTCCAAGTTGGCTACAAATAATCAGTACGGATATATCTCCCACAGCTTTAAAAGTAATGGGGTGTACATAAGAAATTGAAGGTGTTATATTAAAAAGTCTTAATATTTATGCTTAGTTAACAACAGGATATACAATTTTACTTTAACTGCACAAGTGCTTAACAGTATGTTTTTCATTTAGATAGAAAAAGAAAAGGAGTCAATATATTTCAATAAAACATGCCACTGCAAACTGAAAAGATTTAAAGTCTAAAAATTCTGCAGGTACTGCATGTGTTTTAATTAGACAAGTGTATTTTTACAGTGTGTTGATTAATCAAACACAAAAAAGGATGTAAACCAAATGTCACGTACCCGTCTACGAGGAGGATCAGTGCTCTTGTCAGGAGCTGCTGTTGTGCTGCAAGTGGAGGAACGTGAGCAAAACCGCACACGTCTCCTTGTTGCAGAGTCAGTCTGTCTCCAAAATGACAGTAGATGGCAAATCTAGGCGTTAAAGAAAATAATTATCCTTTATTAAGATTAAATTGCTCTGTTATTGATCTTTACCATTATCTTGCTAATATACCACTATGGCAATAGCAGCCAAGTTGATGTGTAGGGATGAGAATGGGGTTTGGGAAAAAAAGAGGAAACTAAGCCGGGGGTTTTGGGGGACGCAGGCCCCCAAGACCCCCGGCTTGGGGGCTAGCCCCAGAAGCTAACAAAATCTGGTGTTTTAGAATGCTCAAATGTGGTCTTGTGGGGAACGTGAAATGAAGAAGCTGAGTGATTTTATAAATCAGATTTAATGTCGGCTTCCATCCCCAACATGTCTCATCCAAAGGCAGGAGCAAAAAGAGGCTGAACGCAGTCAGACCCCCGTACTTATGCATCACATAACAAAAGCCAACATCATTATGCATTACACAACAAAAGCCAACTTCACACGTCCTTGTCATATCCTTCCGATGTCCTCCCGTTCCTCCACCTGACCCCAGGGGGTCAGGAAGTCTTTTCAGGTCTGCACCGCCGCTCCTCCATCTCCTTGAGGTGGAGACTCATTGTCCTCTTCTGAGACGTGAGGTCATTCCACACATGTAATTACAACACATTCCCCTGTGTCTATCATATGCAGAAATGGATACATGAACTACAGTCTTATATTTAAAGTTAGAAGTAAGTACAAATGCATTTATAGTTTACCTTTTTAATCTGCTGCTGCATCACGTGTAAATTTATGATATCTGAATGGTATGTTGATGTAATAATACTAAATTATATTTTACTACTATTTAATATGTTTAGAACTGACAGAGAATTACATTTACATAGTTCTAGAACAGACAAAATAATTTAACCAAGTAAAATAAATTATAAATATGAACAAAATTCCATCACCAAGTCCATCACTCATTTATTAAAATATACTGACATTCTGCAAACATTTTGATTTATTAATGTGTGCATTTGTTAGTGTTACTAGGAATATAAAAAAAAAGTTGCATATTAGTATATTTTAATATTTGAAAGATAATCTAAGAAAGTAAGTAAAACCTAAAACATGTTTAATATTTTTATGCAATGACCGTAAAGAAATTATGTTTACTAATAAAAGCAAAGATATTAGGAAAGGCAACCCATCACCACCCATGACAAAAAAACTTACACATGCATTATGTAACTCCTCCTAGTGAAACAAAAAATGATAAATTATATTCAAAATTCTTAGATTGCATTTCAAATTGTGAGAAAATATGTAATAACATAATAATCAATAATCGGCATTCAAATGCAATTAGTGTTTCAAAACAGGCATGATGTCACAACTTACACATGCTATTTCATAACAAATTCATTACGCGAAAATTCTCAAATACATTACTTATAACGAGAAAAAAATCTAACCTCGGAATGTGTCTTCCGATCACTAATTGCTGTAATCGGGGCCGGTTGTGATGAACTTTGATTGACTGGCATCTGAATTTGACCGTGTCCATCGATCGTTTTGAACGCAGCATGAGCGAGTCGTTCGATCTCCTTGTAGCCACAATTCTGAGATGTTTCTGTTTTGAACAGTGTTCAACTAAGGCAACACAACCACGAGATCCATAACTCAAGAAATTGTTGCAGTAAACACACTGGGCTTTCCCTGGAACTTCGCATTTCGCTATGAAGTCGGCCATTTTTTCAACCACATCTTCGGTATTTTTACCGATCTTTACAGTCATTTACATAGTTTTTTCGAGCCATTCCCAACGAAACTCGTTCCTTATCCCTTTGCCGATTTCTAAAGTTCTTGCTTTGTTGTCTTTCGTGAGTTTTAGGTTCACCATTTTCATGAAATCGGGAAAACTCGGTTGATTGAACTGTCCGCCATTTGCATTTCGCTCCGCGTGTTGGATATGACAAAGGAAATCTAACAAAATCGCCGATTGGTTGCTTCAATAAGTATCAGCCAATCAGTGGCCTTGTTACATTACATTACTGATGTCGCTGGGTAGCGCGTTCTGCGCGGTGGATTTTAGCAGCCGATCGAAAATACGGCTCACCGCTCATAACATACCCCCCCCCCCTAAAATTTTCTCCTTGAATTTAGACGATTCACGAGAATGACCCTAGGCATGATCAAATCCGAGGAATTCCGTGGATCCACGGAGGATTCTCATCCCTGGATGTGATGTTACCAAATCAACTTGGCTGATTAAATTATTATTACATATCATTATTTGATACGTAAATAGAGTGCACTATGACCTAGAGCTGCACATCAGAAATGACTGAGAATTTGATATTTGAACAAAACCATAAAACAGTAGAGAGACAAAACGCTCAGAGTGCCCACATAAAAGTGTCTGTCTACTCACTCAATATAAATAAAGGTTTAATAATTAATAAATGAAAATCAAAAGCACATTGGAATGCAAGCTTAGCACTAATGTACCTGGTATAGAAGCTGATGTCTTCATCAGATGATGAAAACCTCTCCAAACCAAAGGACTGCTTCAGTGGGATCTCCTCCAGCCTGGTTCAGAACTCCTCCATCACCTGCTGCTGAGCCTCCATTTTCTCCCAGGCTAGATCCAGAGCTGAAGGTTCTGCTTTAGCATCAGAATCGTGGCACTTGAGCAACAATTCAGCATCATCACCTCTTCATCGGTGGATTCCTTCTTTGGACGTTCTGTTCTCTCCCAGACACTGGGTCTGGCTGCAGGCAGTCAATAGTGGTTCCAGGCCAACAACACAGGCACAGCCCCTTCTTTCAACCGTCGTCGGCCACCTTGAATGATGTCTGTCGGGACCAAATGTCTACTACAGACTGTTGTCGTCCTCTTTAAATAAATTCTCCCACCTCACATTATGTATCCAGATTTTTCTTAAGGCTTCATCTTTTGGGAAGTGATGGAAACTTACAGCGGAGTTGAACTTTCCCGACATGGAGCAGTGAAGAACACAGCAGAAATCACTATTAGGATGATCCCGCTGCTGATCCTTCACTGGTCTTGACAAAGACATTTAAGTTAAGGAGTTACACTCATCCATGAACTGGTAACAACATACTAAGACTAAAATTCACTGTGGGATCAGTGTAAGCTTGCGTGGGTGATAATTGAAGGTTAGTCCTTCTGCCACAAGAACGAGACCATTTGAGCTCTTCCCATAACTTCAATATCCAGCCATAGCGGCACCCAATGTTCTATTTACAAAAACATCCCCCCACGTCACTTCCGTCACTCCTCCTTCATAATAAAAGCCTTTTCCATTCTGTGTACTTTCTCTTGCCAGACTAACACCACAAAAGAGCAAAAACAGGATAAACAAACTAAATTATTCATTAAAATGTTTAAGTATAACATTTAAACTAATCACTTTGAGTAATCATGAAAATTACTTCTCAAATAAAGAACTGCCTGTTTTCCAAAATTATCTCTTACACTACTTCCCCTTCACAAAAGAAGCATCCTTGCTTCACAACAACAACAACAGCAAAAAAGACAATCTAGTACTACACATCTGTCAGGGAAAACTTCCAAACTATTAGAGAAGAACTGGGGTGTACAGTTTTTTTTTGTTTGTTTTTTTAAGTCCAGTCTGCTTATGTTTGCATATGAGGTCAATGGTGAACGCTAAACAGTGAAAGTGTCAGTTCTGTAACGCTGTGGCCGTCGAACACAACGTCCTGACTTGGTCTTCCTTTGAGAGGGAGGTTGAGCAACAACAGGTGGCTGTTGTGGAGGCACAGCTGATGAATCGTTTCTCACTGGAACATGTCCATATGGGGGTTGCTGCACATGGGGAACATCAGGTACTGGAGGTGAAGCAGGGGTTGGGTGTTGATACACATAAGGCCTCGAGCCTGAGAGTGCAGTGAGTGGTGGTGTAAATGGACTAGAGGAAGAAGGTGGTACTTGTTCTGAGGTTTGGGGCAGTGACTGTGCTGCAGACCATGGGGATCAATGAGGCTTGAGACGGTTGGTTTAACATATCCAACAGCTCATAGACCACACTACTGTCATCTGTACCAAAGTCCAGCCTCTGTAAGAGTTTGAAAGGGCCTGTCCATTTGGGAGACAGTTTGTGCCTAGTGAGAGAGGGGAGATCAACCCAAACCAGGTCCCCTGCTTCATAAGCCATATGTCTCATGCGACCATCATAGTAATGCTTCTGCTGAGCACCTGCAGCAGCAATATTATGTGCAGCAGAGTGGAACAAATCACAGTTTTTTCACAACAGAGTGAGCATAATCATGTGGCGCATCTTGTGTGTTTCCTGAAGCTCCAGGGGTTTCCCCAAGGAGGAGGTCGGTGGGTAGACGAGCCTCTCGTCCATGAACTAAGAAGAAGGGCGTGTGTTTGGCGGAAGAGTGGACAGTGGTGTTATAAGCAAACTCAAATTGTTCAAGATGCTCATCCCATTCTCCACCTTTGGTGAAAAGATACTTTGCTAACTGATCCTTTATGGATCTGTTAGCCCGTTCCACCATGTCATCTGACATAGCATGATATGGAGAAGTTCTTGTTTTGTGAATGCCCAAAAGTGAACATAGACATTTTACCAAATCTGAGTCAAACTGGCGTCCTTGGTCAGTGTGCAGGCTTTGTGGCACACCATGGCGGCTGATATAGTCTTCCAACAAACATTTTGCCACAGTAACTGCTCGTTGATCAGGGAGGGCATACAGGTTAAGATATTTTGTTTAGCAGTCCATTATGACAAGGATGTACCCATTACCTCGATGGGTGAGAGGCAGCTCTGTCAGGTCCATGGCTATTTTCTCAAAAGGCACTGAAGTAACCACATTTTGCATAGGGGCTTGTTGCTGTGGAGTCTGTGGCCTCCGTGCTTCACAGGCAACACACTGCTGGCACCATTCATTTATGTCGCGTGCCATATATGGCCAATAACATCTACCCTGGGCACTTTGCAATGTCTTTTCACCACTAAAATGGCCAGTCAGTGAATGTCCATGTAGTGTTTGAAACACTTCTCTTTGTAAGCTGCTTGGGGTCACAATCTGTAAGACTGGGTCACCTGGAGGGTGTCTTACTTTTCTACACAGAATAGAGTCAGCAACAGTAAGCTTTGGGAACTCTCTCCAGAAATGTCTGTGCTCAGGCGAAGTGTGTTGGACTTTAGCAAATGGTGGCCTGGAATTTGTCAGCACCCACTCAATGACAGTTTTTAATACCAGGTCATCTCACTGAGCTTGGATGAGATGGCTACGGTCCCTGTTTAGGAAGGAATAATTGGTGGCCATTTCAGGCTCCACATTTACCACCTGCTCAGATTGTGATGTTTTTGGGAATGTGGGTGTTTGATCAGTCTGTGTAGCAGCAGAAACAGTGCTTAAAGGGCTTGCTGAAGGGTTAGCTGTCAGGGGACTGGGCACCTGCTCAGGTGCTTTTTCCTGTGGGACTGCTTGAGCTGGACACAGCTGTGCTTTTACAGATTCAATGGCCCTCGTGGATGATGGTCAACGTGACATAGAATCAGCATTAGCATGTTTACTGCCTTGCCTACGTTCAACCGTCCAATCATAGGGGTCTATCTCGAGACCCCACCTTGCTCTACGTCCTGATGGGTCACAATCTAGGGTCATTTTTCCCAAACCAAGAAGAGGGTTGTGATCCGTGATGATGCGAAAATGGTGTCCAGTCAAATATTGGCAAAAGTGACGAATAGACCACACAACAGCCCACAGCTCCCTGTCATAGGTGGACCAGCGTCTCTCAGTCCATGTCAGGACGTGGCTACCATAGGCAATGACTTTTTCCATATTACAGTCATTAACCTGTGATAACACACACCTGATGGCTGTGTTGGATGCATCCGTAAAGAGCAGGAATTCTTGTAAGAAATCCGGGTAGGAGAGGATGGGTGTGTGAGTTAGGGCGTGGCGAAGGCAGTCAAAAGCAGACTGTTCAATTTCAGTCCAGACAAATGGTTTCCCTTTCTGAATGAGGCTATGCAGAGGTTCAGACAGCTTAGCATATTGATAGATGAAACGGCGGTAATATGAGCATAAGCCGAGAAATGCTCTGACTTCAGGGGGGTTCTAAGGAGTGGGCCACTCCTGTACTTTCTGAATGGTTTTAGGGTCAGGTTTCAGACCAGCTGCAGAGACTACATGCCCTAGAAATGACACTTCTTGAGCAAAGTGACACTTTGATGGTTTGAGTTTTAAATTAGCTGATCTTAGCCGATCAAACACCTCTCTAAGATGCTACAAATGTGTGGAAAAACTGGGGCTGTACACGATAATGTCATCTAAATAAACGAGACATGTTTTCCACGAGAGGCCTTGTAATACCAGCTGCATCAAATGCTGAAATGTGGGTGGAGCATTCACAAGACCCATGGGCATAACACAGAACTGGTAAAGACCCCTACCAGTAGTAAAAGCTGTTTTGGCTTCGTCTTGCTCATCCAACTGCACCTGCCAATACCCTGATGAAAGGTCCATGGTACTGAACACTGATGAGCCCCATAATGCATCCAATGTATCATCTGTTCTGGGCAAAGGGTGAACATCTTTCGTGGTCACAGCATTCAAACCCCTATAATCAACACAAAAACGCCATGAGCCATCCTTTTTTCGCACCATTACAACAGGGGCTGCCCAGAGACTATGGCTGATTTCAGTAAGTCCTTTGTCTAACATGTCGTTCACCTGTGACTGAATCGCCTCCTGCATCTGGGGTGAGGTGCGATAGGCACGTTTTCTAACGGGGGGTGAAGCATTTGTGTGGATTTTGTGTTTGACAATGTCAGTTCTGCCAAAATCTGTAGGGCTTTTACTGAACACATCGTGATAACACAGGAGCAGTTCGGTCAGTTGAGACCTCTCAGAGGCAGTCAGAGCACCACACTGAACATCAAATGGCAATTTGTCAGAGATTTGGGCTGTGTTTGTTGCCTTGTGTGATTGTAAAGGGCAGATGGATACATTGAATACAGGGGCAGACTCTGACACTATGTCATCTTGTGACACAGGGATGAACTGTCCTATGTGCATACCTGGCTGCAGGGTGATGGGACTATCCGCTGGATTCTCAAGGCGCACTGTAGTCACACCATTTACTGCCGTTGTCAAGGTGCGCGCCACTGCGATGCCCTCAATGTCCATCTGGCGTGGCTCTAGGCAGCCATCATAGCTGTCTGGGATGCCAGCAGTGATTGTGGGAGGGTTTAATGCGATCTGACAGTTCATTTCACAATGTGGGGGTACAGTTGTGCATTCCATAACCTTTGCTGTACAGTTATCAGGGGCCAGTAGTGATGGGTCCGGCAACACCGATGCGTCGGCGCATGTGTCAAGCTCATAGAGCAAAACCCCATGTCGGTGTGCGTATCGCTTTAAGAAAGTCACGTGACCGATACAGGAACTGTTTCGAACTGACACTGACGCGCGAAACTGCGTTTATAAGGAAGCGCATCTGTCAACGGGATGCATCTGCCCAAAGAATCTCTGATGTGTTGCGGTTCACCGTCAAATTCATCCAGAATTATGGAGCAGCCTCAAGCTAAAAGAAAGGTTTCTGCCGTGTGGGACCATTTTGATGTCATATCGGAAAATAAGGTATTTGTTTTAATTTCCTTGTTGTTTCATCTTGTTCCTCTCGGAGTTTCCACTTGATCTATCTGAATTCAAATTCATTTCAAAGTGACTCTTAGTTTACTATTCATATTATTTTCTGCAGGTTAAATGTTGCATTTGTTCGACAGAACTTTCATATTTAAACAAAACCACCTCAATGCTGAGGCATTATAGGGCCAGGCATGAGAATGAAGTCCCAGATACACCCAGGATAAACTCAGGTATACAGCCATTCTACAACTTACTCACAGTTGCTTTATTGATAATTAATTCCTATTAATTTATTCTTTACTTCATTTTTAACCATCAAGCTTCCAGGAAGCAGATGATGGATGAGGCTCTGCTCAATTTCATCCTGAAGGACTGCCAGCCCCTCAGCATTGTGGAGAGTGAAGGGTTCAGGGAACTGGTTCAGGCCCTTCAGCCCTCATATGTTTTGCCAACCAGAAAGGTTTGTGTGGAAATTATCTAAAGTAGTAGTTGATATGCCCAGTTTATTTAATCTTTAATTTAAATACAGTGATCCCTCACTTATCGCGGTTAATGGGGTCCAGAACCGACCGCGAAAAGTGAAAAACCGCGAAGTAGCGTCACCCCCCCCCATTTTTTACATACATTTTTTTGTGTATATATAATACGTGTATATTAACCCTATAAATGCATATGTTATCATTAGAACATTAAAGAATAGTTTGAAACATGTAAATAAAATATTAATAATATAAATAATATACATAAAATAATGTATAAATAATATAAATAATACGTACGTTCATTCTCTCACTCTCTCTCTCGACGAGAAGGCGTAGAGGCAGCAGGAGGAGGCGTAGAGGCAGCAGAAGGAGGCGTAGAGGCAGCAGCGACGTCTCGGCCAATCAGCTTGCGAGATTCCCGAGCCGAGCCAACATGAGAACAAAATCTCTTAGGGGGGGATGCTGGCCAGCGAATCAGAGAGGTGGATTTTGAGTTGTGCGGGCTCTCCGTGTTGATACCTGATGTTCTAATGTAGTCTCCCTGCCTTCTGCTAGCACCCGGGCAACTTTTTTCTCAATTTTGAATTTTTGATGAATATTTTTGAAAAATCCGCGATGCACTGAGGGCGCGAAAGGTGAGGCGCAAAGTAGCGAGGGATCACTGTATATTGATTTGCTTTTGGTTTGACTTGGTGTACAGTGATCCCTCGCTACTTCGCGCTTCACCTTTCGCGCCCTCAGTGCATCGCGGATTTTTCAAAAATATTCATCAAAAATTCAAAATTGAGAAATAATGGGCGGGCGCTAGCAGAAGGCAGGGAGACTACATTAGACCATCAGGTGTCAACACGGAGAGCCGCACAACTCTCTGTTCGCTGTTCTCGTGTTGGCTCGGCTCGGAAATCTCGCAAGCTGATTGGCCGAGACGTTTCACCCACCTCCTCTCCCTGCCGAGCACCCATGAAGGGAAGGAAGACCGCATTCATTGCTTTTTATCGCTCGTGTTACCTAGTCTCGCCGCGTGGAACTTTTTGCTGTTCTCTTGTGCCATTTTGTGCGAAATAGTCTTCCCGTCGAGCCACTACGCCGCCTCCTCCAGCTCTACCGGAAGCTGCCCTGGATGATCCTGCGCCTCTAGCACCTCACGATGAGGCGTCACCTGAGGAGCAGTAAAGCTCTCTTTAACCTGTGCAGTAAATCATTTTCATCTTGAGTTACGTATCTTGTTATAAGAATAAAAGAGTTCTAAAAACATATTTATGTACACTTTGTTTACATCTACGTATGTATGTACACGTACACACACACACACGTGTGTGTGTACGTGTATGAGAGAGAGAGAGTGAGAGAATGAACGTACGTATTATTTATGGATGACGTCATTAGGGATGACGCTACTTCGCGGTTTTTCACTTTTCGCGGTCGGTTCTGGAACCCATTAACCGCGATAAGTGAGGGATCACTGTAATTTTCAGACCATCAAACAAATGGTGGCCAAAAAGTACGAGGAGAAACGGGAACAAGTGAAAAAGGAAGTACAGCAAGCTGTGGCAGTGAGTGTAACAGCTGACATTTTTTTTTTTGTACTTATTTTGTACCCGTAGGTAGATTTGTTTTGCAGTCTGGTGACAAGCCACCAGCTGCCAGTCGCTGCGTGCGCAAGCGCCCCGTATCCCTAACCTGCATGTTTTTGGCATGCGGGAGGAAACCGGAGAAATCCCGGACTAAACCCACGCAACACGGGGAGAACATGCAAACTCCACACAGATCACTGTTGGCCGGGGGCAGGGATCGAACCCAAGATCTCATGATCCCCGCGATCCCCCGGCCGAGGGTAAACTGTGCTGCCACAGTGCTAACCACTGCGCCACCGTGCAGCCCAATGACATGACAATATTGTGGAGACAATATTGACATGACATGTGGACATCTATGAACATGGAGGCTTTCTTGGCTCTTACCTGTCACTACATTAATGAGAATTTGCAGTTGTGTACATCTGTGTTGGGTGTGCAGTACTTTCCACAAAGTCACACTGCTGACAATTTGGCCCAAGTCAAAAGGGGCATGATGGAGGACTGGGCCATAACCAATAAAGTAAAGTGTCTTGTGACCGACGCAGCACCAAACATGATTGCATCCACTAGACAGCTCCAAATTCGGCACTCAATTTGCATTGCACATAGTCTCAATTTATTAGTTAGTAAATCATGTGATCAGATCCCCACACTTCAGGGATGGCAACAGGAAATTCTGATTTCAACTGAAATCTAATTTGGTCGATTGACTTATGGGGGGGCTGGGGGGGCGCAGCCCCCCTGAAGCTGGGAGTTTTTCAGTAAAACATAAGTAATTTAGACTGAAAAAAATGATTAAAAAAATGAAATACTAGACTTAGATAAATCATTAAATTTAATGAAAAGTTAACTTACTTTTTCTTCAATGTTGTCTCACCGTCTTTAGTCCAACATATTTAACAGTTCCATAAGAGTTTATTACACTATTTACACTGGTCACCAAGTCACTTCTAATGTGAAACTTTCTTCCTTTTGGCAGCAAGCTGTGTCAGTCTCTGAACTTTGAACTTCATTTCCTTTTCTGGTTTCTTCAGAAATTGTCCGAGTGTTTCTGTTACCTCATCGAACTTTGAGCCAATTTTCACCTTTACCGTCACTTTTCTCTCAAGCCAATTCCATCGGAACTTATTTTTGACACTTTTGTCTATTTCTAGCACTGATGACTCCTGATCCTTCGATAAAAATCTCATAATTCCGCTGAAAACAATACCGAAAGCTCAGAATTCCAACACAAACCAGGGATGTGATTAGGGGTTGGGGAAATTATCTAAAAATTCAGCAGGGGGTCTGGGGGACACAGTCCCCCAGCGGGGTCCGGGAAACTCCTAAAAACCCCATAAAAACCCATACTCCATAAAAAACTCTATAAAAACCCAGGAGCTTCGGGGAAGCTCCTGGGTTTTTATGATTTTTAAGTACCAGAACTGTGCTTAAATGACATAAAACAAACAGCTGAATGCCACTTATTACTGTATAATATTGGCTTATGTTCCAAGAAGATAGCATTCCTAAAATATTCCAACAAGCATTATCCATCACATGCTTTAACACTTGATCAAATCAAAATCAGTTAATTTTATCTATTCCATAATAGAAATAAAATTCCAACATACCATTACTTTTTATAATTTCAGCATTCATTTCAGATCACCAGTTTCAATCTCCATTGAGACTTGAGCAGTTCATTTTGCACAATCACTGATGTAGCCAAGTCTTAGAAATATTCAAAAGTTATGAGTCAATGTCCACTGTGCACTGTCAATTTCAAACTGTTTGGAATCATAAAAGGGGATGGTTAACTTTTATTACCGTTTCCTCCCCTGCGCAGCCCAGCTCATACAGCCGTTGTATGCCACCAGTAACAGAGAGTTAATGGCTCTCCACCTGGCCATACGCCACTTCCAGTTCTGCCTGAAAGGGCGCAGCTTCACTGCGTTCGTGGACCACAAGCCGCTAACGTACTTAACATACTTTATCTTCCTGGAAGATAAAATAAAGCGGAATTCGGCGAATTAGCAGAAAATCACATCCCTGAGAACACGCCGCCATGAATTTTTGACAAAGCATACAACGAGCCATTTGATTGGTCCAATCGGTTGCAACTATCCAATCGCAGGGCTGTTTACAATACAGCAGTAGCTTGAACACAACACATACGGATTATCGCGGGAGACTACTTCCGGGGAAGCGCCGAGCGTTTATGTAATCGTGTTGATTTTTGCTAAAATCGGTAACAATAAGGTACCTTACTCCCCCTAAAATTTTCTCAACGGATTTAGACGATTCACAGAAATGATCAATTTGAAAATAAATCATCGGAAATCCGTGGATCGGCGGAAAATTGCCATCCCTAACACTTACATCCATCAGACACAAAGCTAGGCACATTGTCACATACTTCAGATCAAGCACTACAGCCAAGGAGAAGCTTGCTCAAGTGCAGCAACAGATGGGATCTTACACTAGAGCGTAATGCTTCAACCTTGCACACACAGGCAGCCATACACCTACATGAACACCTGAAGCGTTGAGTCACAGACACTGCTTCCAATCTGGAGTCATTAAGTGTGTTGACCCTAGCAACACTTCTAGACCCCCGACTTAAATCACTCGGATTCTGCAGTTCCTCCAAGTGCAATGAGGCTATCAGTAGACTGTGGTCAGAATGTGCGTCTGTAATCGGACGCACAAATGAGCCCCAGCCAGGACCGTCTTCACAACAGCTGTCTGCACCCACTTCAGGCATGTTATTCAGCATTATTTGTTTGTTGTTGTTTGGAAATCCTGTACTAAAATGTCAATTTGTTGTTTTTTAGATTACCTTTGGCAACGTCTCAACATCGAAGTGGGCAGGCAGACCAAAAGTGCCACAGCTGATGCCATCCAGGAGGTGCAGAGATACCTGGCAGAGGGCAATATTACCAGGTCCCAGGATCCTCTGAGATATTGGGACACCCAAAAGACAATCTATCCAAACCTCTTTCAGCTTTCCTTACAATTTCTCTGCACTCCAGCCTCATCTGTGCCGTGTGAGCGGGTGTTTTCTACAGCTGGAGAAGTTGTATCCAAAAAGCGTAACAGACTCAATTTCAAAATGTTGGAAAAACTTATTTTTTTGAACAAAAATTCGTAAAAAAAAAAATCCCAGTCCACAAGCATCCTCATTCACAACATGTTCACTTAGATTTTCACGTTATGATACATGTTCACATTATTTATTGACTGTATCTAAAAATATCAACGATATTTGAAATTAAAATGAAGATATGAAATAATACAATATAAAATACAATGACTTAAATTATATACAGCTCAAAAAAATAAACGGAACACTAAATAACACATCCTAGATTTGAATGAATGAAATATTCTTATTAAATACTTTGTTCTTTACATAGTGGAATGTGCTGACAGCAAAATCCCACAACAGCATGTGAAATTGATTGTCAATCAGTGTTGCTTCCTAAGTGGACAGTTTGAGGGACAGTGTTCCCTTTATTTTTTTGGGAAGTATATTATTGTATATACTAGGTCATCCAATCAGTGTCAGTTGAGTCTGTCAACTAGGTTGCCTGTAGGGATTTTTAAGGTCCAGCAGGTGTCAGTATTCAGTGACACAGTATCGATACAGTTTGGCAATGTGTCGAAATGCTTCATGACGCCTCATGTACCCATCACTAGGGGTCAGCTGTGTAGTTTTTAACAGTGGCGGTTCCTCCCCATAAAAACTATATACACCCTTGCCCATATCCAAGGCAACCTTATGGAGCTGAAGAAAGTCTAGGCCCAACAGTGTGCTTTGAGTAACATTTCTTATCACCTGCATGTTATGATGGAATGTATGGGAGCCTAATTTCAGAGCCACATCAATGTTGCCCAAAGTATCTAAACCAGGGGACTCCAACCTGGGGCTCCTGGAAGTTTCTGTGGTAAATTTTCTAATTTCACTTCTTAATTGGTCCAAAGATTTGCAAATAATTTGACATTCTTGTGCATTTGTTCTGTAGGCACCCTTGCACCCATGCACAACAGAAAATTATTTGCAAATCTTTGGACCAATTAAGAAGTGAAATTAGAAAATTTCCCACAGAAACCTGAACGTTCCAGGAGCCCCACGTTGGAGACCCCTGATCTAAACTGTGTCCAGTTACTGCTTTAGACAGAATGTAATGCTTCATAAGAGGCTTTTTGGCTAGTACTGAAATGGACATTCTGGTTGCTTCACTGATAAATGAGATATGGGAGCCTGAATCTAACAGAATGTGTGCATCTGTACCCTCAACAAGTCCATTTACATATGAAGAAAAGGGGATCTCATTTATCACTGCAACAGTGTTTTGATTTTCAGTAGGGGAAAATGTAGTACCTCTGTTGTCACTAGAGGGCAGCAAAGCAGCACTGATGTGTGGTGCAGATTTATCAATTTCATTTGGGGCTCCTAAGGGCCCAGCTGAAGAGTGCCCCATATCTTCAGCTAGCGCCCATTTCCCTGATGAGAGGTTTGTGGGCCCAGGTAGGTAGGTAGGTAGGTAGATACTTTATTTCGAACAAAAAAGTATAACAAAAACAAAACAAATGACAAATGCAATAAAGTAACAGCCATACAACCTCTGTTGTGTTTGAAAGGGAGAAGGAAGAAGTGAACACTTATTAATTCCATCTCCTCTTTTCCATAAATACGCCCATGTGAATTATATACAAATTACCACCTTTAACTAACTAACTAACTAACCTGCACTTATATAGCGCTTTTCTAGTCACAAAGACCACTCAAAGCGCTTTCATTAATACTAACCCTCTATTCTAAGGGCCTATAGGAAACAAATATCTAGGGACAATTTAGAACAGCCAATTAACCTAACATGCATGTTTTTGGCATGTGGGAGGAAACCGGAGAAATCCCGGAGTAAACCCACGCAACACGGGGAGAACATGCAAACTCCACACAGATCACTGTTGGTCGGGGGCTGGGATCGAACCCACGATCCCACGATCCCCACAATCCCCCGGCCAAGGGTAAACTGTGCTGCCGCAGTGCTAACCACTGCGCCACCGTGCAGCCCTTTAAGACCCCAACTAAACAATTTACTGTATTTTTTACATATCAACATTAACACCCATCCATCCTAACATACATTGATGTCCATACATCAAAACCAGCCCCAAACAACACAGCTATACACAGTGCTGTCCCACCCACCATTCCATAGTGTCCCATAATGTCCCAGAGTGAGCATAGTGAATCGTACATATAAATATTACCCTTCTAACATATATCCTTTCAGCAAATAATGTTTATACCTCTTTTTGAATTGATTTCTGTTTGTACATAGTTTCAGTTCCGGCTCCAGACTGTTCCACAAATCCACCCCACAGACAGATATGCACATACTTTTCTTGGTTGTTCATATCTTGGGTTTTGTAAAGTTTAAGTCTCCTCTCAAATTATGATCATTGTCTCTTTTTTTAAATATTTTTTGTATATAAGTTGGGAGTTGATTATTAATTGCCCTGTACATTACTTGTGCTGTCTTAAATTTAACTAAATCGATGAACTTTATGACATGTGACTTTAAAAACAACGAATTGGTATGGTCTCTATATCCGACATTATTTATTATCCTTATAGCTCTTTTTTGTAATGTGCATATTGACTGTAGGTTGGTTTTGTAGGTGTTTAACCCAGACTTCTACACAGTAGTTAAGATAAGGTAGAAACAGTGAATTGTACAGTGAGACCAATGATTTATAGTCCAAGAAGTGTCTTGTATTCCCCAGTATGCCTATACATTTTGCTAACTTGGCCCGGATGTGACTGATGTGAGGTTTCCAGCAGATTTTATTGTCTAGCGTCACCCCCAGAAACTTATTTTCCTGTACTGTTTCTATTCTGGTATCATCTATCGTTACCATTATTTCATGATTTATTTTATAATTTCCAAACAACATAATCTTTGTTTTTTTTAGATTTAGCGATAATTTATTTTTGTTGAACCACTGCGTTAATTTTTCCATTTCAGTTGTGACCACCTCTAAAACCTGCTGCAAATTCTCACCAGTGCAAAGGATATTTGTGTCATCCGCAAACAAAATAAATTTCAGAATTTTTGGTACTTGGCATATGTCATTTATATACAAAATAAAGAGTTTGGGTCCCAAAACTGACCCCTGGGGCACACCACAAGTGATGTCCATGAAGGGTGATTTGTGCTCACCAATTTGTACAAATTGTTGTCTGTTACTTAAGTAACTTTCCACCCAACTCAGTCCGATCCCTCTTATCCCATACCTTTCCAGTTTCCTTAGTAGTATTCTGTGGTCAATGGTGTCAAAAGCTTTCTTTAAATCTATAAATACTCCTACAGCAACCTTTTTTTTTATCTATACAACTAGTAATTTCTTCTATAAGTTCGATCAGTGCCAAAGATGTAGATTTATCTGCTCTAAAACCATACTGGCTATCTGTAAGGAGGTTGTGTTTTTCAGTGAAATCATCCAGTCTCTTAGTGAAGATTTTTTCAAGTATTTTGGAGAATTGTGAGAGTAAAGAGACTGGCCTGTAATTTGTGAAGCGATGACTGTCTCCTGTTTTGTATAGAGGTATTACTTTTGCTATTTTCATTTTGTTTGGAAATTTACCAGTTTGAAATGACAGGTTACAGATGTGGGTGAGTGGCTTAACAATTCCTTCAATTACTTTTTTCACTATTGTCATGTCAATTTCATTCCAGTCCGTTGATTTTTTGTTCTTAAATTTACTCACAGTCTTGATAATTTCCTTTTCAGTAACTGCACCCAAAAAGATTGTGTTTGGATTTCTATCTTCTATTTCATTTACAGAACCACTGTTGTTTGTTTCTGCTGTCACTATTGATTTTGCTAATTCAGGACCAACGTTTACAAAAAATTTATTGAAACCACTGACCACATCCTCCATATTATTTATCAAATTGCCATTTTCAATAAAATATTCTGGATAATTAGCATTCTTAGGTCGATTACTAATAATCCCATTGAGTACTTGCCATATTCCTCTTAAGTTATTTTTGTTATCCTCTAATATTCTGTTGTAATATTCTTTCTTACAGGTCCTCATTATAGTAGTAAGCTTATTTTTATATCTTTTATATTTGATCTCAGCTTCCACTGATCTGCATTTAATGAATTGTTTATATAATGCATTCTTCTTTTTACATGCATTTATTAACCCCTTGGTGACCCAAGGATTATTTTTTTTGTTGTCTGTCACTGTATTGTTTTATAGGACAGTTTTTATTGTACAATGATTGAAATATTTGTAAAAATTTATCATATGCTTTATTTATATCATTTTCATCATAAACTATCTTCCAATCTTGTATTAATAATTCCTTTGTCAGTAAATACATTGATTCTTCGGTTCTTATTCTTTTATATTTAATATTTTTGGTACACTTTTTCTTCCTATAATTACATTGATAGACAACAAAAATCAGCAGATGGCCACTGATATCATTCAATAAAAGCCCACTCCTGATATTATTTTCCATAATGTTTGTGAATATGTTATCTATTAGTGTGGCACTGTGTGACGTGATTCTGCTAGGTCCGGTAATTGTTGGATGTAAGCCCATACTGTACATTATGTTGATAAATTCTTCTGTCAAACTGTGTTGTTTTGAATTCATCAGATCTATATTGAAATCCCCACAGCTGAACATAACTTTATTAGTTAGTTTTGCATACATTTTTTTCCATCCAGTCCTTAAATAAGTCAATGTTTGATCCAGGTGTTCTATATACACAGCTCACTACTATATTCTTCACATTGTCCAGACAGATTTCTATTGTAATGCATTCAAATAAATCATCCACAGTTACTGACAGATTTTCAACAACCTTGTATTTCAAGCTCTTGTCAACATAAATTGCAACTCCTCCTCCTTTTTTCACTTTTCTATTTATATAATTTAATTCATAGCCATCCATGGTAAAATCCACTCCTTTCTCTTCACTGAGCCACGTCTCTGATATTGCCACAATATTGAATGGCTCTTTAAACTGATGTAAATAATCTTTAATGTTATTAAAGTTGGCATAGAGACTTCTGCTGCTGAAGTGGATCATAGAAATATTGAAATCAGATGTGACCATTGTGTTAAACTGTTCATCCGTGTAGTAACTACAGTTATTATTGATGGAGCTAAATAAATTATTATCAGGGTCTATGTCATATTCTACGTCCTGTGGGTTGTGATCTGTGTATTCGAAAACTTTCAGTTCCTGTTGTTCCTGTTTGTTGATCTTTTGTTTCATGTTGTTAAATGTCCAGATGCAGATGAGTATAATCCTTCAGTGTCCTAAAATTGTCTCTTGTTGCCGTCGACTCCAGTTCATAACATTCATTGATATTTGTCCAGTTCCATAATATTACGGATGTTAATGACCTTGGCTTCTTCAGGTGATCCGTTTAATTTGATGTATATTTTACAGTTTGATGTCCAAGTGTTTTGAATCTTTTTCTGCTTTCTCATGTATCTTGCTTTTCTGGCTATTTCTGCGTTTTCTTTTGTGAGGTGCTCGTTTATGTAAATGTTCGTTCCTTTCAGTTTCCTACCTTGTTTCAGCAGTGCAGTCTTGTGTTTTCTGTTCACAAACCTCATGATCACAGCCCGTTTGTCGCCGTTTTTCCTGGGCAGAGGGTGGCAGGCCTCAATGGTATTAAAGTCCAGCTGGATTCCTTTGGACTGCATGACGGCCGCCACTTTTTGCTCCATGGATTCCTCTTCCAGCGCGTCGAGCCTCCCTCCGCTGTCTGCGGCCACCGCTCGCGCGTATGATCGGGGTTTAATGTGGAGCTCCGTGATGATCACGTCGTTCACCTGGGTGTTCTGCTCCAGTTCCGACACTCTGCTCTCCAGATACGCCAGCCTCTTGTCCTTCTCAGCGTTCTGGATCCGCAGCGCTTTCACCTCCTCGATCAGGTCCAGGATGTTTCTTTGCTGCAGCTTAACAGCAGAAATCTCTTCAGCCAAGAAGTCCAGCGCTCTTTTTATGTTGTCCACCTCCTCAATCTGCTGAGCTTTCTTGGGACCCATGATCCCGGCCGATGTTCGTTGATTGTGATCGTAAGAAACAACAACAAAAAAAAAAAAAACACGTGGGAGAAATCCCTTTGTTCTCCCTGAGCGTGAGGGACCTGATTGCTTCACCAGCCAATACAATATTAAGTTATGAAACTGGCAATTTCTCTTTTTTCGCACGAGCAGGTTTATTCTCCAGCGGTAGTAACAAAAAAAAAAAAAAAAAACAGCTCAAAACACTAGCTCTAAACTGAGTTTTAAGCCAGAAACGAACTGGGAGCCATTACCTGTGCGTCCTCACCTTACAGGAACCGGAAGTGCTTTTTAGTAGGTAGTCATAGTTTGAGTGCTGCTGATGGCCACGAAACCAGGTGTTGGAATCCATGGCTGTCCCTCTGATGGTCCTGGAATGAAACATGTTTACGCCGGGGAATTGGGCTCCTCTGACACAAACTCAAAGGGGGTCCTGAAGGAGAGCGGTGAGCTCCACTTCTGTTATCATACTGTTCGGGAGAATAACAGGATTCTTGGCTACGTGACTTGTCCGCTGAATATGTTGCTGCATTTGGCCTATATGAGCGCTGACATTATCCAGCTCTGTAATTGTGGGTTGGTGAATGCCGATAGTTAAATTCAGGTGAGGAGGAGGGAGAGCGTCTTGAGGAGAGACGTGCATTGCGGGTCTCAGTGTATCTAGCTGGACTACGCCCATAACGTAAAGGAGACCTGTGAGAGTGTCTGTAGCCATGCGTTTCTGGCTGGTACATTCTGCTTTGCTCTTCCAGTTTTATCTTCAGTGCAACAAGATCTTTGCTCAAATTTTGGACGGTGGCTGTGAGGTCCTGGACAGCCGTTCTCACATACGTGTCATTATCAGTCACAGAATTAACTGACTGGGTTGTGTTGCCAACATCTCTGGTAGTGACATTATGTGGGCAGACTGGTGTCACTAACCTTGCAGCCTGGTGAGCACGCTCAGCTAGAGTGGCTACTTCCACAGCCTCTTGAAAACTTTTCACTCCTCTCTCATCACACTGAATTTGGAGCTCCTGATCCAACCCAGCACTGAAGCCTGACATTTTCATGAACTCGGATGCATTGTATTCAAAATCAGGGAAAGCCTCCTTCACAAGTCTGCACACATCCGCGGCATAAACCTCCATGGCCTCATTTGGTTTTCCGCTGCGGGCATTTGGGAATGTCTGAAAAGAAGCGATAACGTCCTTTTGACCAAAAGCAGCCTGAAGATCTTTCTTTGTATCTGCATAGGAACGCTGTGTGGTGGAAGGCAGGTTGTCCCATACAATAAACAGTTCAGGCGGCAGTCTTGTGGGTAGCTCCAATGCCAATACTGCACCCAAATCAACATTGCAATCCTTGTAAGGGGCGGCCTGAATTACCTCATAGCTGTGAGCCCATAATTGGAAGGACTCCCGACCGTCATTGCAGGATGGCGGGGGCAGCGAAATTCCTCAGGGTGGGCCCTGCACTGCTGCAGGTGAAACCGGGGCAGACTGCCTGCTGCGCTGTCTGATACTGGAGTCTGGTGACTCCCCGTCAGACATAGTGGCGTGGTGTCCACTCTAGAAGGAGAAAGCAATAGAAACGTGATGCCTAATAACACTGAGCTACAAAACAATGAAACGGTATTGGCGGCAACTAGCTCACTGTACATAGCCGTTAGCTTAGCTTGTAGTTAGCTTCCAACTGTCGGATTGCTAAATAGGCTCACCAAGTTGAGAAAAGTCCTCAAAAACCAACACCGCTGCCACCAGTGTAAGCTTGCGTGGGTGATAGTTGAAGGTTAGTCCTTCTGCCACAAGAACAAGACCATTTGAGCTCTTCCCATAACTTTAATATCCAGCCATAGCTGCACCCAACGTTCTATTTACAAAAACATCCCCCACCTCACTTCCGTCACTTCCCCTTCATAATAAAAGCCTTTTCCATTCTGTGTACTTTCTCTTGCCAGACTAACACCACAAAAGAGCAAAAACAGGATAAACAAACTAAATTATTTATTAAAATGTTGAAGTATAACATTTAAACTAATCAGTTTGAATAATCAAGAAAATTACCGCTCAAATAAAGAACTGCCTGTTTTCCAAAATTACCTCTTACATTAGTTTAGCATTAATATCTCCATCAAGTCATCTGATTGCTGCGGCTGTTTAACACAACCGGATATCATGCACACTGTTTTCCGGATTGGTCACATGACCTTCGGCATAACTCCGATCCAGCAGCTCCTCTCTGCTCGGCACTTCCTTCCTACAGCTCCGGAAGATGGCGATCCGGACCAGTTCGCTCTTCTAAACCCGCATTCTCCAGCCCCGAAACTTGGACAATAACTCATATTCAGACTGAAAACATTTTCAGAGCTGACAGCTTTAAAGCAAGTAAGTTCAATTGGTGATTTTGAACGCAAGTTTCTGTCACGGGAAACTAATCAAATCCGACTAACATGTCCAGCGGGAAAACGAACGTTAAGCTAACAACAGCTACTACTGACCATGACTACACCCCGATGGAAACCTCTGTTAGTAGCGGTCCTGGTAAGAGAAAAAGTTCTCCCGTCACTCCAACTAAGTCCTCTGCTCCGCCACTTTCCAAGATGAAAACCGCCCAAGAGCAATCTTACGACAACTTGGTAGATGCTATCACAAAACTAACCACCAAAGTTGATGATTTTGGAGCGCAGTTAAGGGAGACCGCCACAATGGTAGCCAGCATCACCCGACTTGTTGAAATTAATACTGCTGACATCAAAAATTGCCAGACCAAACTACAGAGCTTTGAGAGAGACATCCCCAAGCTTATACAAGAAAACGAAGAGCTAAAGGAAAGGATTACTGAGCTGGAGAGGTACAAGAGGCGCTGGAACCTTAAAATACACGGGATCAAAGAAAAGGATAATGAAATGATCCATGAGGAGGTAATCCACATTCTGTCAGAAATTGCACCGCAGTGGGCAACGACCATGGGCACTATTGTTGATAGTGTCCACCGCCTTGGAAAACGTGAAAATGGAAGAAACCGCCAGGTTATTCTTCACTTTGTTATGAGATACCACTGTGAAGAAATTTGGAGGCTGACCAAAAACTCCAAATTCTGCAGAATAGCCGGGATCCGATTCAAGCGAGATTTCTGTAAAGCCGACAGGGATGCCCGCGCAGCAGCATGGCCACAGATGGAGCAAGCCCGTGCAGCTGGGAAAAACGTCTGGCATAAAGGCCATGTGGGATACATCGACGGTAGAAGAGTCAGCATCTAAGGGTCTGGTTCACAACTATGGCTGAACAAGCACTTTGACTCTTTTATGTTCTGTACATGTTGCTAAGCTACTTCAATGTTTACTTTATAGGGAGTCATTTCATAGTCCCCTTTTGAAGTACGCTGTGTTCCTGGCAGCTGTCATTTGGAAATGTTTACATGCTACTTTTACTCAGGTTCCTGCCCCTTTTTTTTGAAGGGTAGATTTATAAGGCAGCTCTTTTTCAATGCCATTTTGATAATTTGCATTACATATTTTCGATAATTTTATAGATTAGGTTTCTGGATTCTGTCATAACAAGCGTGCAGCTTGGGGAAAAAGGAGGAAGGGAAAGAGGAAAGAAAAGGGGGAAAAAAGGGAAAAGAAGGGGAAGGAAAAAAGGGAAGGAAAAAAAGGGGGAAAAAAAGTTATGAGTTAAAACATACATTTAGCAATTTAATCAGGGGCTTTCTTCAGTGTACTTGGTCCAAAGTAACAACCTAAACCGTTTATCTACTTGTTATTTTTATTTTATCATTATTTTAATTTTTTCCTTATTCTCTTTCATCCTTTATGTCTTTTATTACAACCTTTTCTTTTGCATCACTTAATGCTAGGGGTTTATGAGACTCTATAAAAAGAAAGGCTACATTTCTATTCCTTAAAAATGAAAAAGCACATTGTTATCTTATTCAGGAGACTCACAGCAACGATACAGATGAAAAAATGTGGACAAACCAATGGGGAGAAAAAATATACTATAGTCATGGCACAAATAGGTCAGCAGGGGTCGCCATACTCCTAAATAACTTTCCTGGGAAAGTAGTTGCAACCAAAAGAGATGACACAGGACACTGGATTATTTGCGTTTTTGAAATACACAAACAATTCTTGATTCTTGTTAACATTTATGGATTTATTAACCACAACCAGAACAAACAATTAATTACAGACGTGACTAACATATTGAAGGAATGATTGATAATTTGATAATCTGAAACACTAATTAAACATCTTTTAGGTTTTACTTACTTTCTTAGATTACCTTTCAAATATTAAAATATACTAATATGCAACTTTTTTATATTCCTAGTAACACTAACAAATGCACACATTAATAAATCAAAATGCTTGCAGAATGTCAGTATATTTTAATAAATGGGTGATGGACTTGGTGATGGAATTTTGTTAATATTTATAATTTATTTTACTTGGTTAAATTATTTTGTCTGTTCTAGAACTATGTAAATTCTGTCAGTGTCTACTTCACCATGGAGGCCGTCACTGCTCATGAGGATTTTTACTGACTATGTGTTGTTGTGTTTGTGCACACCTTCATTTATCACACGTTTTGTTCTCCTCCCTTTGAATGAATGAATGAATGAATGAATTTATTTCGGATAATACAGTACAGGTTAAAAGAAACTGTATAATATAACAACAAGGTCAAATTAGACAAAGACTCCTTCTACTAAACAATTCCACGTGAGTTATCCGAAATGGGTGATGGCTGAAGCCGCAGCTTATATTGCCCACCCATATTCCATCCAAGAATTCAAAGAAAAAAGAGTAAACAAGACAAGAGTGATTACAATTTAGAACAAAGCTAAGACAAAGTGTGACTGAGAGAAAAAAAAAAAAAAAGAAAACTCAGCTAAGCTAAGTTAAGCGGTTACTATTCAAGAAAAATCTAAGACAGAATGTCACAGCGAGAAAAAAAAAACTGTTTAAACTGCTGCATATATAATCTGCTGTGGGCTGTTATAACTCTGTGATTATGACGGTTATGATCCACGATTTTCTTCATTTGTTGGGATTCTGAACTGAACAGACTGTTGATGAAATGAAATCACTGGACAGAAGTCATGGAAGACAGCTGATAGGTTCAGTCACAAATAAACTTTTTCTTTAAGACAAACCAAATATTTTCTTCTGTTTTCATCCCACGAGCTCACCAAAACTTAATACACATTAAAGGGCCTATATCATGCTATTTTAAGCCTTTCAGAGTAAACTATATGCATGTATGTGATAGTATATTACCTTTGGTACACTGGAGAATGAATTTCTTATGAAATATGAGTTATTTTCACGAGCTACTTTTCCAACCCGGAAGTAAGATGCCTCGATCTCTGAGGCTCCGTCTCTTCTTCTTGTGGCTGCCGCCCATTTCATGACGATATTAAACTCCAACCATTTCTGACGAGTAGGCTCTTCTTTAGGAAGGCTGAACAAACTCCTAAATCTCTCACAGCCAAAGACACATTTACGCCACTTAGAAGACATTGTCTTACGTAAAAAAGCAAACAGTTGTTGTCACTGAGCAGATTAAGTGTGAGAGGAACTGCTTCTTCACAGCGTCAATGCTAAAGTGAAAGAGTTTTGCCGATTACCTCTCCGTTAGCTGCGCGGAGAAAGTGGGTGTGTGCGTTAGCCTGGGGGCGGTGCTGGCAGCACAGGCACTTCCTGGAGTGGGCAGCTCACCCACGCTTATACGTATAAACGTGGGGACCCAGTCATTATCAGGGACAGGGCGGAGCTTCAGCTCAGAGAGCAGGGTTGAGGAGGAATACTCAGAGATGCGTGAATGGAGCAAAATACCACTTTGGTTTTTGTTTTGTTTTTTAAATCTTTTTAATTTAAAATTTAATTTAAATTCCTCACCAAAATTTTTGGTGAGAAATTAACATTATAACATGCTTAAAAGCTCAAAAAAGTTGATTTTGCACGATATAGGCCCTTTAATTTAAATCAGTTTTCTGTTTGTTCACCATTAGTTTTCATCTGAGTTTCCCAGGATTTATCTGGATTTCCTTTTAATCCTGTTAATATACGAGTCAACTATGGCTCTTATACCACGGCTCTATAAGTTATGATGATGAATGACACATTTTTATTAAACTACTTCAGTCATGGTTCTATACTGAATCATTTGTTTCACTTCCAGCCTTATAATTATGTAGGTAATATTGTAATATGTATAAACACTAAGGATGTGCTTTGGTAAAAAAAAATCTAACAAATCAGTTGCACTTTTTTTATACTTACTTGTGATTAATGGCTAAACTTGTGTAAAACAATCAATGAAAAAGTATTCTTTAAATTATATTTTCATTCCTACTTGTGACTCTCTCATGCAACAAAAATGCTGCTAGAGCAACATAAATCACTTGATAATCATGAATGTAAATGTAATTAAAAATGTCAATTTATGGCAGCAATTTTTTTTCTACAAAACTTTTTAAAATAATGTCACATTTCCTGTTTTATTTTTTAAATGGTCAAAGCGGAAGTGCTTCTAGTTAAGGTAACTTTCCTAATCATCTCAACCTTTAAAAGTACAAACTGAGCAATTTTAATTGATTTTCAGAGCTCCTGACCTTAATGGAGAGTTTCTGACAGAATCTCTCCCTCTTTTCATACTTTTGAGTGAACAGCCCGAATCAACGTCACTATGTCTCCCAGCTGGTCTGGGAACGCCTTGGTATCCTCTCCGAAGAGCTGGAGCAGGGGGCTGGGGAGAGGGAAGTCTGGGCTTCTCTGCTTGAACTGTTGCGTCCGTGACCCGGACCGCCAGAAAAGCAGTAGAAGATGGATGGATGGATGTTTTTTGATGCATAAAGCAGCCCTCTGAAACAGTTCTATGTATCCAAGCTGAAATTATTATTATTATTATTATTATTATTATT
This sequence comes from Pholidichthys leucotaenia, assembly GCA_020510985.1. Taxonomy (NCBI): domain Eukaryota; kingdom Metazoa; phylum Chordata; class Actinopteri; order Cichliformes; family Pholidichthyidae; genus Pholidichthys; species Pholidichthys leucotaenia. The sequence continues at coordinate 41,080,931 of CM035846.1, read as the reverse complement.
ATTATTATTATTATTATTATTATTATTATTATTATTTCAGCTTGGATGCATAGAACTGTTTCAGAGGGCTGCTTTATGCATCAAAAAAACCCATCCGTCCATCCATCTTCTACCGCTTTTCTGGCGTTAGAAGATTATTAATATTAATTAATATTAATTAATTAATTAATTAATTGACTAATTAATATTATTATTATTAGGTTCCAAGGTTGTCATAGCCAGGAGCGGCACTGGGGTTAAGCTCCCAGTGCTCATAAAATGCTCCTTATGGCGTGCGTCTTGAAAAGCCTCTGACAACTAAGTCCAACTCCTAGCCTGCCCGTGTGGTTTAGTCTCTAAGCCCGGCGGAACTGCTTTTACTAATAGGAGAAGGGGCGAGGGCGGATCTCTGGCGCCTTAAAACCAGATGCTTCGGGTAGATGGTGGCTCGTCAACCTGGGAAGGTAGCCCATCTAGGGGAAGGTAAACCCTGATTTCAAACCTCCGCTGCCTTGCGGCACACCTGGTCAGGGGAAAGGCTTCGGGAGTCAACCCTGAGGAAAAATCCGGAGTCGGAGCCCCTAAGGCAGTTCTCTGTTGTGCTCAACATTGTTCTGGCAGCTCCTGCGACGGAGCTGGTGCCAAACTGTAGCAGCCCTGCTGTTCCTTTGGATTCATCAGTGACGTGGAGAGGGGGGACATGTTGCATGGGCAACATCTTGTCCTCCATATCTTCCTGCCCAGGCTTGAATCCTACCAACGCCCAACGCTGGAAGGTAGAACACCGGATCACTGGAGAGGACACTCCAGCTTCGCCTTTGGCATAGACAAAACACGGGGAATGACAGTTACCGGTTATAAGCCACCGCTCAATTGGCGTAGAGCGCGGCGCCAGGGGTTGTTCCCGATGGTGGGAGGGATCATCGGATCTCACTGGACAGCTACCGCCCGCCTCAAGCTGGGCAGCCCCCAGCCAATAAGGTGTTGTCCCGCCACAGCTTGCTTTCCTCATTGGGTGCATGGGGATGAGGAGAAGTCCGAACAGCAGGCTGAGAACCTTCGCACCAGGCAAGACAAAAAAACAAAAGAGACCAACTCTAAAACTGGGAACTTGGAACGTCCGCACTATGATGACAGGACTCGCTGCTAACCTCAAGGACATCAACGACACCAGGAAGACTGCCATCAACAATAATGAGCTGAAGAGACTGGAAGTGGATATTGCCACTCTCCAGGAAACACAGTTGGCTGACGCAGGCACACTGAGAGAGAAGGACTACACGTTCTACTGGCAGGGAAAGTGCAGTGACGAACACAGGGAACACGGAGTGGGCTTCGCAGTGAAGAGCACCTTGCTGAAGATGGTGGAACTGGGCAGCAATGGCTCTGCACGACTCCTCACCCTCCGCCTCAACACCTCTCAAGGCCCAGTCACCCTCGTCAGTATGTATGCCCCAACACTGACAGCCACACCAGAGGCAAAAGACGAGTTCTACCAGAATCTCGCAACAACTGTCAAGATCATCCCCAACTCTGAACAACTCATTCTCCTTGGAGACTTCAATGCCAGAGTGGGTGCTGACCACGACTCCTGGCCCTCCTGTCTTGGACCATGTGACGTGGGCAGAATGAACGACAACGGACAGCGGCTGCTCGAGTTCTGCACATATCACGATCTGTGCATCACAAACTCGTTCTTCAAGACCAAGCCCCAACACAAGGTTTCCTGGCAACATCCGCGCTCAAAGCACTGGCACCAGCTGGACTTGATCCTGACCAGGCGCACCTCACTGAAGAACGTGCTAATCACCCGTTCGTTCCAGAGTGCAGATTGCGACACAGACCATTCATTGGTGTGTTGCAAGGTCAAGCTGCAGCTGAAGAAATTCCATCGTGCTAGACAGCCTGGAAAGGCACGGATTGACACCAGCAAGATGGCCCAACCAGAACTTGTTGAGCAGTTTGCCTCCACCTTTGAAAAGGAACTTGGTGTACCACAAGAAGGAGAATCTGCAAAGCAGAAGTGGGAAGAGCTGCGAAACACCATCCACCGCACAGCCTTGGCTACCTTTGGGAGGAAGACCTTGAAGTCACAGGACTGGTTTGATGCCAAGTTGACCGAGATGACCCCCATCATTGAAGCCAAGTGCTCAGCACTTGCTGAGTACAAGAAGTACCCAAACGAGAAGAATCTCCAGATTCTCAGGGCTACGAGAAGCAAAGTTCAGCAGACTGCTCGGCGCTGTGCCAACGAGTACTGGACTCAGCTCAGCCAAGACATTCAAACCACTGCCATAACAGGGAACATCCGTGGTATGTACGATGGCATCAAGAAAGCACTTGGTCCGGCTCAGAGCAAGACAGCCCCCCTCAAATCCTCCACTGGGGAGATGATCACAGAAAAGAACAAGCAGATGGAGAGATGGGTGGAACACTACTCTGACCTCTACTCCAAACAGAACACTGTGACACCGTCAACCCTTGATGCCATCGACTGCCTGCCATCCATGGATGAACTTGATGCCGAGCCAACCATTGACGAACTCAGCAAGGCCACTGATAGCTTGGCCGCTGGCAAAGCACCCGGCAACGACGGCATACCCCCCGACCTGATCAAGCACTGCAAGACCACCCTATTGCTGCCATTGCATGACATCCTCTGCCAGTGCTGGAAGGAAGGTGCCATACCACAGGACATGAGGGATGCCAAGATCATCACCATCTACAAAACCAAAGGGGAGAGAAGCGACTGCAACAACTACAGGGGCATCTCCCTCCTCAGCGTTGTTGGCAAAGTCTACGCACGATTTGTTCTCATTCGTCTACAGAAGCTTGCCGAACGTGTCTACCCCGAGTCTCAGTGTGGCTTCCGCGCTGTGCGATCGATGGTAGACATGATATTCTCCATCCGCCAACTCCAGGAGAAATGCAGAGAACAGAACATGCCCCTGTACGTCGCCTTCATCGACCTCACCAAAGCGTTCGATCTGGTCAGCAGAGAGGGCCTTTTCAAGATCCTGCCAAAGATAGGATGCCCATCAAAGTTGCAAAGCCTCATCGAATCGTTTCACACCAACATGCAGGGGATAGTGCAGCACGACGGCAACGTCTCAGAGCCATTCAACATACACAGCGGAGTGAAACAGGGCTGTGTACTTGCGCCAACCCTCTTTGGGATTTTCTTTGCTATGCTCCTGAGGCATGCCTTCAGCACAGCAACAGAAGGAATCTACCTGCACACAAGATCTGACGGCAGGCTTTTCAACCTCGCCCACCTGAAAGCCAGAACCAAAGTACGCGAGGCTCTAATCAGAGACATGCTGTTCGCAGACGACGCTGCAGTCGCAACCCACACACAGCAGGAACTTCAGACCCTGATGGACCACTTCTCCCAGGCATGCAAGGACTTCGGGCTTACCATCAGCCTGAAGAAGACTAACGTCTTGGTGCAAGGCACGGAAGCACCACCAACCATCACCATCGACGACTACGAGCTGGAGGTCGTGAATCAGTTCACGTACCTGGGGTCCACGATCAGCAACAACCTCTCCCTTGATACAGAGATCGACAAGAGGATTGGAAAATCAGCCTTCACACTCGCTCGCCTCACCACACGAGTGTGGGAGAATCCCAAACTCTCTGTCAAGACGAAGATGGCAGTGTACAACGCCTGCGTCATCAGCACACTGCTCTATGGGAGTGAGACGTGGACTACATACGCCCGGCAGGAAAAGAGACTGAACTCCTTCCACTTGCGCTGCATTCGCCACATCCTGGACATATCCTGGCAGGACAAAGTGCCCAACACAGAAGTTCTGTCCCGCGCCGGCCTTCCCTCCATGTCCATTCTACTCAGGCAGCGCAGGCTCCACTGGCTAGGACACGTTCACCGTATGGAGGATGGCAGAATCCCCAAAGATGTCCTCTACGGAGAACTGGCGACTGGCAGAAGAGACGTTGGCCGCCCACAGCTGCGCTTTAGAGACGTCTGCAAGGGAGACATGAAGGCCCTGGAGATCAACACAGAGCGCTGGGAGGACCTTGCAACGGACCGCTCCAAATGGAGAGGCACCCTGACCAAACAGCTCAAGGCGGGTGAAGAGAAACTGACTGCTGCAGCAGATGAAAAAAGGACCCGCAGGAAGAACCACCACAGACCCAGCAGCACGGAGACCACCCACAAGTGCGACCTGTGTGACAGGGACTGCCATTCGCGCATCGGCCTGTTCAGCCACAGGCGGTGCTGTTCTAGCAGAGTAGACGTTTAGGATTCTCTTCCATGGTCATCATAGACCGACGGAGGCCGACGATATTATTATTATTAATATTATTATTATTTTCAATGTGATTCCACTTTGTGCTGTGTGCTCACTTCATCCTGCCTGTGGAAGTCTGAAGTCTGGAGCTGAGAGAAAAATCAGCTGAATAATTCTACACTCTTTGCTTTTCTTCTTCTTTTTTTTTTTTTTTTTCTCTGCCCAAGGTCCTGGTCTAGTTAAAAATCCTTTCAGATTCCTGATGGCAGCAGCGGCATAAATGTCCTCATCCTTTTTTTTTTTTAAAGATGTCATTTAAAAGATTTCTAAATGTCGCCGTCTCTCCACAAATGCTTATTCCTGTTTTGAGCTGCAATTACTTGTGGTGACTCTCACAAGTCCTGTGTCATTTGCTGTTGTCTATCGTCCTCCACAATATAATAAGGACTTTGACATAACTATCGGCACAGGAAACACGCACGCAGCCTCAGGTAAAATTCAACAGCTTTATTCAACAACAAGGGGTGATTGAGTGCGTGTATGTGATATGTGTATGGAGTGTGGGTGAACGATGAGAATCGGGAACAGAACAGCACGCCGTGCAGCCAGGCAACCCTATGGGAAGAGCAGAGACAGAGATATGAGCTGGGCTTCACCATACGGGAGAGATATACTGAGTTTTGCTTACTTGCAGGTGGGAAGGTGGCTGGCGTTGGCTAAGGATCTTCGGCCTGGGAGACAGCGTCCTGCTGCGCACACGACGAGGCGTGGAGAAGAGGGGAAAGGAGATGGCGAAGACGGGAGAATCCGCCGCCAGGGAATCCACCTGTGCACAGGGGAGAGACTGGTAGACAGGTGAGTGGCAATACAGCTTACGTGCTGAAGTGAAGAGCGACAGGACGGGAAGAAACAATCCTGCGGGGGGTTTGAGCGCGTAGAAACACAGACGGCTCCAGACCGATGCTCTGGGCCGAGTGGGCTAAATAGCCTGTGACTGATGAGGCGCAGGTGTGCGCGCAGCTGAGGTAGATGACTGGGAGCGGCGAGTTGTGACAGACTTCATTAATGAGTTTTCTGAATTTTTGGCAGATGTTGTGCCAGAATATGATAAACTTTTGATCTGTGGGGACTTTAATATTTATGTCTGTTGCCCATCTGATCAGCTGGCATCTGATTTTAAAAGACTGTTGGCGACATTTAATTTAAATATTTTAGCGGACAAACCAACACACCGTCTTGGTCACACTCTGGACCTTGTTATCTCTTTTGGGCTCGCAATCTCTCTGAAAGAAATTTCTGAGTCTGTCATCTCAGATCATTCCCCCATTATTTTTGAATTGCTGACCCCTTCATCACCCAGCAAGCCTGTGGCTCCATCATGCTGGCGTTGCATCATCACTTCTTCAACGCCAGAGGAGTTTTTTGCTGCTTTTAGGGATTCACAGTTTTTTGCCTTGAATGGACTCGTTTCCCCTTCCCATCCGGATAACATTCTTTCCTCCTTTCATACCACCTGCTCTGGGATTTTGGACTCTTGCCCCATTTCGGCTTAAATTGGCTAAACCAAAAACAGATCCCTGGCTAAACGACACTACCCGTGCCATTAGACAACAGGTCAGGCAGGCTGAACGGAGATGGAAAAAGGACAAATTACATGTGTCTCTGGGAATTTTTAGGGACTGTCTTGCTGATTACCAGAGGACCATGCAAAAGGCAAAATTTCAGTATCTCTCTGATATTATTTCCAGCAGCAGTCACTGTCCTAGAGTGCTGTTTAACACAATTAACTCTTTTATAAACCCACCCACTCTGACTGTAACAGATGATTCGTTTACATGTGAGACTTTTCTTCGCTTTTTTGATGATAAAGTGGACTCTGTCATACGAGCTATTAATAACAGTTTTAATGGGAGCTTGTCTGTTGTCCCGGGTTACTCTGCTGTGTTTGAACAGTTTGAGTTGGTCTCTTTATCATTGCTTACTGATATAGTGAAGTCTCTGAAGCCGACAAATTGCTCACTGGATGTTGTTCCTGCTGGATATTGAAAAGGGTTTTTAATACTGTAAGGTCTGGTCTTTTGGTTTTTATTAATTCCTACCTTAGTTCAGGATTTGTCCCACCTGCTTTTAAACATGCTGTGGTTAGGCCCCTTCTTAAAAAACCTCACCTTGACCCTTCAGTTTTATCTAATTTTAGACCCATTTCTCATTTGCCCTTTATATCTAAGGTTTTAGAAAAAGTTGTTTTTATACAGTTGCAATCTTTTTTAGAAGACAATTCTATTTTTGAGAAGTTTCAATCTGGGTTTAGATTTCGTCACAGCACTGAGTCTGCCCTGCTAAAGGTGCACAATGATGTTATGATGTCTGTTGATGCCAAATGCCCTGTGGTCTTAGTGCTGCTAGATCTTACAGCAGCCTTTGACACTGTGGACCATACTATCCTTTTGTCACTCCTGAATCACCATGTTGGCATCCATGGCACTGCACTTAAGTGGTTTGAATCCTACCTATCTAACAGAACTTTTTCTGTAATGATTGGTGACATGTCTTCTTCTAGTGCCTCTCTCTCCTGTGGGGTCCCACAGGGCTCTATCCTTGGCCCTATTCTGTTTTCATTATATATGCTGCCACTCGGGTCAATAATAGCCAGGCACAACATGTCTTTCCACTGTTATGCGGACGATTTGCAGCTTTATTTACCTTTGAACCCAGAACAAACAAACTCACAAAGTGTTCTATTGGACTGCATCATTGACATTAAGTTGTGGTTAAGCCAAAATTTTCTCCACTTAAATGAAGAAAAAACAGAATGTATTGTGTTTGGGGATACTGTAATGGCTGGCTTTGGTACCCCCTCTTTAAGGCTCAGTTCAGCTGTCGGAAATTTGGGGGTGATTTTTGGCAGCCATTTAAAATTTGATAAACAGATTGACAATGTAGTCAAGATGAGCTTTTATCAATTATGTCTGTTATCCAAAGCCAAACCTTTCCTGAGCCATCATGATCTTGAGATAGCCATCCATGCTTTAATCACTTCTCGACTTGATTACTGCAATGCACTTTATGTTGGCATCTCTCAGTCTTCTCTTGGCCACCTTCACCTTGTGCAAAATGCAGTGGCCCATCTTTTGACCAACACACCTAGGAGAGAGCACATTACTCCAATTCTTTTTTTTTTACTTTATTGGCTCCCAGTCCATTTTAGAATTAATTTTAAAGTTTTGCTTATTGTTTTTAAAGCCTTGCTCCGGTTTATAGGTCTGAGATTTTGACTGTCCGTGATCAAGGCAAGGCTTTGAGGTCATCCAATCAGCTTTTGCCGGATGTGCCTAGGTCAAGGTATTAACAATGGGGTGACCGAGCCTTTTCTGTTGTCACCCCCAGGCTCTGGAATAATCTCCCCCCTGACCTACGTGCTATCTCTGACCTGGCCCTTTTTAAATCAGAACTTAAAACATATTTGTTTAGGATGGCTTTTAATACCTAGTAGTGGTGATATTTGTCTTGACATTTGTTTTTATTTTATTCTTATTTGTAGGTGTTTATTCTTATTTGTTTGTGTTATTTGTTTTTAATGCTGTGTGTGTTTTTAATGCTGTTAAATTTTCTGTAAAGCACTTTGGTCACCTAGGGGTTGTTTTAAAGGGCTATATAAATACAGTGGGGCAAAAAAGTATTTAGTCAGCCACCAATTGTGCAAGTTCTCCCACTTAAAAGATGAGAGAGGTCTCCAATTTTCATCAGAGGTATACCTCAACTATGAGAGACAAAATGAGAAGAAAAAAAATCAGAAAATCACATTGTCTGATTTTTAAAGAATTTATTTGCAAATTATGGTTGAAAATAAGTATTTGGTCACCTACAAACAAGCAAGATTTCTGGCTCTCATAGACCTGAAACTTCTTCTTTAAGAGGCTCCTCTGTCCTCCACTCGTTACCTGTATTAATGGCACCTGTTTGAACTCATTATCAGAATGACACCTGTCCACAACCTCAAACAGTCAGACTCCAAACTCCACTATGGCCAAGACCAAAGAGCTGTCAAAGGACACCAGAAACAAAATTGTAGACCTGCACCAGGCTGGGAAGACTGAATCTGCAATAGGTAAGCAGCTTGGTGTGAGGAAATCAACTGTGGGAGCAATTATTAGAAAATGGAAGACATACAAGACCACTGATAATCTCCCTCGATCTGGGGCTCCATGCAAGCTCTCACCCCGTGGGGTCAAAATGATCACAAGAACGGTGAGCAAAAATCCCAGAACCACACGGGGGGACCTAGTGAATGACCTGCAGAGAGCTGGGACCAAAGTAACAAAGGCTACCATCAGTAACTGACATAACGCACGGCTCAGGAGACACGCACACACAGGCTTAGAGTAGTTCAAAGAGTTTATTAACAGCAGGGGTGAATGAGTGTGTGTCTGCGGGATGCAGATGTGTTGGTGGTGGCGTCTGCTTCAGGCACAGAGGCAGATGACCGTTCGGCCGAGCAACCCTATGGAGAGAGCACAGGGAGAGGGTGACAGGCATACACCAACACAGGATGAATTATGGCAAGAGAAGATCTTACTTGAGTTGTCAGGATAGCTGGCACAGCAAGGGGAACGTAGCCCGGGAGACAGCCACCTGGAGAGCTCCGTGCAGCAGCGAAGGATGGGCGATGGAACGGAGATGTCCGCCGCCGGGGAATCCACCTGTGCACAGGGGAGCAGACTGGGAAAGGAGGTAAGGGTTCTTACCCAGAATAGCGATGCTGAAGAAAGGTATGCTCATGGCGGTGAGGGAACGAAGTCTGACGGCTTCAGGCCGAGGCTCCGGGCGAGGCGGCTTTTATCCCTCGCCGCTGATGAGGATCAGGTGTGTGAGCAGGTGGCGCCGCTGATGAACGGCGCGGCGTGACAGTACTCCCCCCTCTAGCAGCGCCTCCTGGCGATGGCTTATCCGGGTGCGCTCGGTGGAAGTCCGCGATGAGCGATGGGTCCAACATAAACGACGGGGGCACCCATTGTCGATGCTCGGGCCCATAGCCCTCCCAGTCCACCAAGTATTGCAACCCACGACCCCGGCGCCGGGAGTCCAGGATGGAGGAGACGGACCAGGCCGGGTGGCCACCAATCATCCGGGGCGCGGGTTGCGCTGCAGGAGGAGGGCAAAGGGGGTCGGTGACTGCCAGCTTCACCTTTGATACGTGGAAGGTGGGATGGATGCGGAGGGAGGGGGGAATAGCCACGCGCACAGCCACCGGGTTGATGATCCGGGTGATGGGGAAGGGACCCATGAAGCGCTGTGCCAGCTTCCTCCTCTCGCCTTTTAGGGTGACGTCCTGGGTGGAAACGTAGACAAGTTGCCCAACTCTGTACGCCGGGGCAGGTCTTCTACGCCGGTCCGCCACGGTCTTGTTGCGCTCCGCTGTGCGTAAAAGCGCATGACGCGCGGCGGCCCAGGTGGAGCGGAACTGCCTCACGTGCGCCCTAACTGACGGAACAGTTACCTCGCTCTCCTGCGCTGGAATCAGCGGGGGGTCGTAACCCAGGGACGCCTTGAAGGGGGACATCCCCGTTGCAGAAGAGCGGGCGGTGTTGTGGGCGTACTCCACCCAGGCGAGATGGTTGCTCCATGACGTCGGCTTGGATCTTGCAACACAGCGGAGCGCAGCCTCCAGCTCCTGATTGGTCCTCTCACACTGCCCGTTAGACTGGGGGTGATGGCCGGAGGAGAGGCTCACCTTGGCTCCGATGGCGTTGCAAAAGGATTTCCAAACCTCGGATGAAAATTGGGGGCCCCGGTCCGAGACCACGTCCACCGGGATCCCATGCAGCCTGACCACGTGTTGGACGAGGAAGCCCGCCGTCTCCAGGGCGGTAGGGAGACCTCGCAGGGGGATGAAGTGTGCTGCCTTGGAGAAACGGTCCACGACGGTCAGGATGGTGTCGAATGAGTTGGAAGCTGGGAGCCCGGTGACGAAATCCAGTGCGATGTGCGACCATGGCCTGCCAGGGACGGGCAGAGGCTGGAGCAGACTCGCTGGAGGGGCGTTTCCCGACTTGCTGGTGGCACAAATTGGACAAGCCCGGGCGTAGCGGGCTGCATCCCTCCGCAGGCCCGGCCACCAAAAGGACCGTTGGAGGAGGCTGATCATCCGAGAGGTGCCGGGATGACAGGTGAGCCGGGAGGTGTGGAGCCAGTGGATGACCTCTCCTCGGACCGTAGACGGAACGAACAGTCTTCCCTCCGGTCCGCCGCCAGGATCAGGTTCCACCTCCTGTGCCTTCCGGATCTTGTCCACAATGTCCCAAGAGATAGCTCCCACGACACACGACCTGGGCAGGATAGTGTGGGGCGTCTCCTCAGCCCCCATGGGGGTGAACTGTCTAGAGAGGGCGTCAGGCAGGCCGTTCTTGGAGCCTGGCCTGAAGGTGATAGAGAACCGGAACCTGGCGAAGAACAGAGACCAGCGCGCCTGGCGGGCATTCAGGCGCTTGGCAGATCGTAGGTACTCTAAATTCTTATGGTCCGTCAAGACCACAAACGGCAGGTCCGCCCCCTCTAGCCAGTGGCGCCACTCCTGTAGGGCGAGTTTAATGGCCAGGAGCTCTCTGTCCCCCACATCATAGTTCCTCTCCGCCGGGGACAGGCGCCGGGAGAAGAAGGCGCACGGTCGCTTGGCGCCATCGTCCGGTGATTGCTGGGATAACACTGCTCCCACTCCCGTGTCCGATGCGTCCACCTCCACAATGCACTGCAGCGCGGGGTCGACCTGGCGAAGGACCCGGGGGGAGGAGAACTCCGCCTTCAGCGCCTTAAAGGCAGTATCGACCTCTTCGGTCCACCGGAACGGGACCTTCGGGGACGTGAGGCGGGTCAGTGGTCCGACGATCCAGCTGAAATTCGGGACAAAACGGCGGTAAAAATTGACGAAGCCAACAAACTGTTGCACCTGCTTCCGAGATGCGGGAGTAGGCCACTCCACCACCGCCTTCACCTTCTCTGGGTCCGGGAGCACCTGGTCTTGGGCGATGATGAATCCCAGGAAGGATGTGGTCCTAGCGTAAAACTCGCACTTCTCAGCCTTCACGTACAAACGATTCTCCAGCAGTCTTTGAAGGACCCGCCTCACATGGACCCAGTGCTCGTCTCTGGACTGAGAGAAGATCAGAATGTCGTCCAGGTAGACGAACACGAAGAGGCCGATGAAATCCCGGAGGACGTCATTGATGAGGCGCTGAAAGACGGCAGGAGCGTTGGTCAGCCCGAACGGCATGACGAGATACTCAAAGTGGCCGTTCGGGGTACGGAAGGCTGTTTTCCATTCATCTCCCTCCCGGATCCGGACGAGGTGGTAAGCGCTGCGGAGATCCAGCTTGGTAAACCAGGTCGCCCCCTGGAGGGAGTGGAAGGCAGTGTCCATGAGGGGCAGGGTGTAACGGTCCCTCTCAGTGATGTCATTAAGAGCTCGGTAGTCAATACAGGGACGGAGGGAACCGTCCTTCTTCCCTACAAAGAAAAACCCCGCCCCCACGGGTGATGACGATGGGCGGATAATCCCAGCGCTCAGTGATTCCTTCAGGTACGTATTCATAGTCTCCTTCTCCGGCGCCGACAGGCTGTAGAGCCGACCAGATGGCAGGGGGGCCCCCTGGCGGAGATTGATGGCACAGTCATATGGTCGATGCGGGGGAAGAGACATAGCTTTCGACTTGCTGAATACCATACCCAGGTCATGAAAATCTGGGGGCACCAGTGACAAGTCCGGGGGTGCTGTATCCGCCACAGGAGGAGCCGCGGACGGGGAGCAGGCAGCGGACTGAAGGCAGGTGCCCATGCAGAAGGTACTCCACGCCGACACCCCAGCTGACCTCCAGTCCAGGACAGGACGGTGGCGCAGTGGTTAGCACTGCGGCAGCACAGTTTACCCTTGGCCGGGGGATTGTGGGGATCGTGGGATCGTGGGTTCGATCCCAGCCCCCGACCAACAGTGATCTGTGTGGAGTTTGCATGTTCTCCCCGTGTTGCGTGGGTTTACTCCGGGATTTCTCCGGTTTCCTCCCACATGCCAAAAACATGCATGTTAGGTTAATTGGCTGTTCTAAATTGTCCCTAGATATCTGTTTCCTATAGGCCCTTAGAATAGAGGGTTAGTATTAATGAAAGCGCTTTGAGTGGTCTTTGTGACTAGAAAAGCGCTATATAAGTGCAGGTTAGTTAGTTAGTTAGTTAGATTGTGGAGGCGTAGCCAGGGATACCCCAGGATGACGGGCGACACAGAGTTGGGCAGGACGTAGAAAACCATTTCCTCCCGGTGGTTCCCTGAGATGATGACTGGGACAGGAATGGTTTGATGGGTAACTCTCCCAAGGGAGGCACGGGAGAGATGGACCAGGGAGATGGGGTGTTTGAGCGCCTGACAGCGGATGCCCAATCGGGTTGCCAGGCCTTGTGAAATGAAGCTGCCCTCTGCGCCCGAATCCACCAGTGCGTGGGTGAGGTGCCCAGTGGGATTGTGGCAAAAACGGATGGGCAGCTTTAATTGAGTGAGGGGACTTTGCCGATTGACGTCCGCGAGGCCCCCTACAGTGACTCGCGGACCCCACCGTTTGGCTTTTGTGGGCAAAGCTCTACCGTGTGTTGATTGTCTCCGCAATACATGCAGAGACCCAACTCACGGCGGCGCTGTCTCTCTGCCAAGGAGAGCTTTGCCCAGCCCGTCACCATCGGCTCCGACTCCTCGGGGCACGATGGTGGCGGCGTCGCCAGGGGGCGAGCTTGGGGCAGGCATAGCGGGACTCCTCGAGGGCGAGAAGCAGACGGCTTCCGTCCTGAGGAGCGCTCGCGCAGCCTGTTGTCCAAGCTGATTGCTAATGAGGTTAGCTCCGCTAACGTTCCGGGAATATCCCGTCCAGCCAGTTCATCCCTCAGATCACTATTGAGGCTGCGGAGAAACAGGCCGCAGAGGGAGCGCTCCTCCCAGCCCAGTTCCTCCGCCGCTACCCGGTATTCGATGGCATAATCCGCGGCCGACCGGCTTCCCTGCTGGAGAGCGAGAAGCCGATCGACCTGGACCGCCTCGGAATGGGAGTGATTGAACACCTCCAGGAAGCGCCTCACGAACTCGGCATAGGTGAGGGTGGCATAACTGGGTCTCGCCATAATAGCGTAGGCCCAAGTTAAAGCACGCCCCTCCAGGAGGTTCCCTATGTAGCCGATCCGGCTGTGATCTGAGGGAAAGTCTCCGGGCACACGGTCAAACACGGACTCGCACTGCATCACAAACCCCCACGCTCCGCCGAGCTTTCCGCTAAAGCGGGCGGGGGTCGGAATTGGTGTGAGTCGGGCCGGTGCCACTGGAGCTGGCTGGACGGCCACCGGAACAGCAGGAGCTGCGCCACCCTGAGGAGCCGGGGGGAACGGCTGCTGGGGGTCCAGGCGGTCCAATCGGCCAGTGATAGTTATCAATTGATTCAGGATCACCTGCTGTTGATAAGCTATTTGATCCACTCTAGCCTCGAGAGTGGTAAGCCGGTGTGCGAGCCCGCCGTCCGCCGAGCCGCTCTGCTGAAGCGGTACTGACATAACGCACGGCTCAGGAGACACGCACACACAGGCTTAGAGTAGTTCAAAGAGTTTATTAACAGCAGGGGTGAATGAGTGTGTGTCTGCGGGATGCAGATGTGTTGGTGGTGGCGTCTGCTTCAGGCACAGAGGCAGATGACCGTTCGGCCGAGCAACCCTATGGAGAGAGCACAGGGAGAGGGTGACGGGCATACACCAACACAGGATGAATTATGGCAAGAGAAGATCTTACTTGAGTTGTCAGGATAGCTGGCACAGCAAGGGGAACGTAGCCCGGGAGACAGCCACCTGGAGAGCTTCGTGCAGCAGCAAAGGATGGGCGATGGAACGGAGATGTCCGCCGCCGGGGAATCCACCTGTGCACAGGGGAGCAGACTGGGAAAGGAGGTAAGGGTTCTTACCCAGAATAGCGATGCTGAAGAAAGGTATGCTCATGGCGGTGAGGGAACGAAGTCTGACGGCTTCAGGCCGAGGCTCCGGGCGAGGCGGCTTTTATCCCTCGCCGCTGATGAGGATCAGGTGTGTGAGCAGGTGGCGCCGCTGATGAACGGCGCGGCGTGACAGTAACACACTACGCCACCAGGGACTCAAATCCTGCAGTGCCAGACGTGTCCCCCTGCTTAAGCCAATATATGTCCAAGCCCGTCTGAAGTTTGCTAGAGAGCATTTGGATGATCCAGAAGAGGATTGGAAGAATGTCATATGGTCAGATGAAACCAAAATAGAACTTTTTGGTAAAAACTCAACTTGTCGTGTTTGGAGAAGAAAGAACACCATACCTACCGTGAAGCATGGGGGTGGAAACATCATGCTTTGGGCCTGTTTTTCTGCAAATGGACCAGGACGACTGATCCGTGTAAAGGAAAGAATGAATGGGGCCATGTATCGTGAGATTTTGAGTGAAAACCTCCTTCCATCAGCAAGGGCATTGAAGATGAAACGTGGCTGGGTCTTTCAGCATGACAATGATCCCAAACACACTGCCTGGGCAACAAAGGAGTGGCTTCGTAAGAAGCATTTCAAGGTCCTAGAGTGGCCTAGCCAGTCTCCAGATCTCAACCCCATAGAAAATCTTTGGAGGGAGTTGAAAGTCCGTGTTGCCCAGCGACAGCCCCAAAACATCACTGCTGTAGAGGTGATCTGCATGGAGGAATGAGCCACAATACCAGCAACAGTGTGTGAAAACCTTGTGAAGACTTACAGAAAATGTTTGACCTCTGTCACTGCCAACAAAGGGTATAGAACAAAGTATTGAGATGAACTTTTGTTATTGACCAAATACTTATTTACCACCATAATTTGCAAATAAATTCTTTAAAAATCCTTCAATGTGATTTTCTGGATTTTTTTTTCCTCATTTTGTCTCTCATAGTTGAGGTATGCCTATGATGAAAATTGGAGACCTCGCACATCTTTTAAGTGGGAGAACTTGCACAGTTGGTGGCTGACTAAATACTTTTTTTACCCCACTGTAAAGTACATCACATTACATCCTGCAGCAGGACAAACATATATGTGGTGGATGAAGCTGCTGTGAAGTGTGCAGCTCATGGCTCTGCTGTTAGAGCAATATCGTTCATTGGTGAGGAGGGAGAATGATTTTTAAAACTATAATTTTAGTTATCATTGTGTTTGGTGTGGAGAGCCCTTTACCTTCTAAATATGTATTTATAATGGGCTGGTCCAGGAGTGGTAAACATGTGGCTGCAGGCCAAAATCTGTACACCAGGGTGTCCAAATTTTTCTCAGTGAATTTACAGCTTTATTTCTAAATTTCTGACTTTTAATGATTAAAATTGTTCATGTAAATTTGAGACATTTTTCTCCTTAAGATGAAACTTTTTCTCTTCATTAGTTTTCCATTCTTTCTCTTCTTTTTTTCTGGTGAAAACAGGTAGTGTCCATTTCAGTTCAATCCATCAGCAACTACTCATGACAAAGTGCAGCCTGAAGGGATGTCCCAGATATGGGTCATTTTCAGCCCTGAAGGGCCACTGGGTAGGAAGAAGGCTACAAATGAGATTTGGGACGGACCCCAGATCTACCTGGACTTCACTCTCACGTTGCAAATATTTTTTTCCACTGTTTTACAGGATTTACTGCTGTTCATAAATAAGACTGTAGAGGAAGGATCAGATGAGACACGAGCTGACAACTTTATTTCCTCCAGCAAGCAGAACAGACTTACTCGGGTACCACAGCAAATCTCTTTATTACAGCTTTATTCCCACCCTTGGCACCCAGAGTCCACACATCAACATACACAACAACAGAGCATGACTCAACGCAATACTTTTGCGCCCAGCATACCCAAGATGTGAACAGCATCCTCCACCCCACACAACAGGTTCACGCCTGGCATACAGGAAGTAAAGGCACATTGTAGCGGTTTGATTTAACCCCCACAACAGGCTAAAGTCAATCACCTCACATTCTGGTCGTTTCTGCTACAGTCTGCCGGTTATGCATGTCACTGCTTTGAGTTAATGTATCATCCATGTGTTATCCATGCATTGTGCTCATGCATCCTGTCTGTTCCTTTGATATGCAAATGCCAGATTGACTGCTGTGAAGGTCCTTTGATCTATTGTTTGAGTTGGGTATAAATGCTGTGCCAAGTTGTGATTCTGCCTCTCTTTCTGATTCTGCAACTGCGGGACACACACACCGTGTGTCCTCGCTCCTCTTTGAGAGCTGGAGGAACGAGGCTTCAGCCTGCTGACACTATGGGGCTGGAGCCGAGTTCTGATGAAGGCGGATGATAATAAAACTATTAAAAATCCAACGCTGCCTTTATTTTATCATCCTCTTCACTGGTGACCCCGGAATGCACACGTTTTGTGCAAACGCAACCTTCTGATCTGAACAGCCATGCTGGCGACCCGAGACTGAAGAAAACGAGCGGCCAGCGAACGCAGCACCCGGGCATGAATGCTCAGTCGCCGCGGCCTGACTGGTCTGCCCTCCCTGCTGCCTCAGGGAGGCCTCGACGCAGAGCCCACGGAGGGCGAGCTGCTCTCAGGACGTCAACCAAGACCGGGTAAGTGGCAGAGAACGTCATGGCACGCCCTCGCCGAGATCGGCACATCCATGCGGGACCGGCCGCGCAGCTCCTCCACATCAGAGCACATGCGGGCGACTCACATGGCCGACGGAGCACACGTGGACCTGAACGCACCATGACTAATCTGCAGCCACGGCTCGTCAGAGATGTTTTTCGGCGCAGACTGCGCCGATCTCCACCAAGTTTCCGACCCTGATTTCCTCTCCAGCGGGCCCACCCACGCACGGAGCCCCGGCACGCGCACCGGGGGTGACGAGGACGGCGCACCACGCACGGGACAAATACGGCTTTTCCGACCGCCTTCCTTCTGCTGCACACTGGCCCTTCAGGCTTGCTTGTACACCTGAGGCCCGCAGCTTGCTCACGGGATTTTATGGTCTTAGCCACGGCACACAAGGGGAATTCAGCTGTCTGCAGTTCCCGAGGCTGTAGGGTTACGTCTGCCCTAAAGTCAACACGCCAGTCCCTCTGCTTTTATT
This sequence comes from Pholidichthys leucotaenia, assembly GCA_020510985.1. Classification (NCBI taxonomy): domain Eukaryota; kingdom Metazoa; phylum Chordata; class Actinopteri; order Cichliformes; family Pholidichthyidae; genus Pholidichthys; species Pholidichthys leucotaenia. The sequence goes on along the minus strand of CM035846.1, from coordinate 41,063,577 downwards.
TTTTTCTTACCGCCGCTCCTGTTTTTCTTCATGGCCACGAGAGGAGTCAGAGACTAATTTTTTTCTTCTTCTGATCTCCGCATGTTCAGACGGGACATCGCGGAGCAGCAAACACTTTTGGCACGACTCGAACGATTTTCCCGCGCCCGGTCAGCATTTGCTACCCCCCTCCCCCTCCACAGAGCTTTTCCCTGCTCGCTGCCCAAACTGCAACATCAAGGTCACGGTCCCCTACCGTGTCCTCTGGCGGGGGGGGGAGCAGTGTAGCGGTTTGATTTAACCCCCACAACAGGCTAAATTCAATCACCTCACATTCTGGTCGTTTCTGCTACAGTCTGCCGGTTAGGCATGTCACTGCTTTGAGTTAATGTATCATCCATGTGTTATCCATGCATTGTGCTCATGCATCCTGTCTGTTCCTTTGATATGCAAATGCCAGATTGACTGCTGTGAAGGTCCTTTGATCTATTGTTTGAGTTGGGTATAAATTCTGTGCCAAGTTGTGATTCTGCCTCTCTTTTTGATTCTGCAACTGCGGGACACACACACCGTGTGTCCTCGCTCCTCTTTGAGAGCTGGAGGAACGAGGCTTCAGCCTGCTGACACTATGGGGCTGGAGCCGAGTTCTGATGAAGGCGGATGATAATAAAACTATTAAAAATCCAACGCTGCCTTTATTTTATCATCCTCTTCAACATCTTCATTTGGTTTATTACCCCTTAGCGCTCTGACGCCCGTCCTTGGTTCCTCTCCCTTCTCATTTTCATCTCTCACCTCCTGCCTCCAGTTCCCCAAAGTCCTGGGTGGAGTGCGATCTCCTGTTGTGTCACCACAAGACAGTGTTTCTGTTTTTATGGACGACGTATAAGGATCATTTAAAAAGGTTGTAAATTTAGTTGACGTAAATTTTAGCGTGCATGTTAGCATGCAATAGTCAAATTCAGTTATATTAAACATAATTTTCCAACCACAAAATTGCAGCTGGTGGAAAGGCTGAGTGGCTAGTATCTTTGGAAAATCACTAGCCACAGTGGCTGGTCAGCAAAAATGTTTGCCCCCCCCCCCCTTATTGAACAAAATTTACAAACTCTTGTAGGGCAAACAATACTGCACAAACAACTGAACTTAGAACAACAAAACAATGAGGGTGTTAAAATTCTTCTCCAATGAGGCTGTAATATAAAATCAGAACAAAAGACAGTTAGTGAATGTATCAAAGAATTTTGAGATTGACTGATCTTTCTGTGCCAAAGTCTTTCAGGAAAGAATGAAGTTTATCATTTCATTTTTAAACTCATCTAAGGTTGGTAATGTGTTCTTCCATTTATTGACATGAATATGGCATTTACCCAAAATGACAATAATGTTTAGCATTTTCTTATTTGGAATGTTATCCAAAAACAAAAGGATCTGAGACGTCTCAAGAGGAATATCGATGCCAAGATTAATCCATCTAAAAACATTGCTCCAAAACAGAGCAGATCTTGTCATGACTGATTAGAATATTCAGCCCGCGTGCAAGGTGGAGCAACATGGAGACAAACAGTAAACACGTTTGAATGTTTTATTAAATATCAAAACCCGCTCTGCTACAGAACAGTCACTGGCCAGAGGAATGGGCCTGTGGAGAGAAAGTGAGGGCTGTGAGCAGGAGAATGGAGATGGGGAAAATGGGCGAGCCAAATTACCACTTACGTGGGCTCCGAGGGAGCGCAGGTCGAACCCCAGATGGGAGTAGACGAACCGGCAGGGCAGGGAACTGCGGGTGGAGTCTGACCGGGCGGAGGTTTCCGTCGTGGGAAAAGTTGTGGCAGGAGAGCGCGCGCAGCCCTCAACAACATACCTACACGATGACAGCAACCTGCACCAAGGAGAGAAAGCACAAGGATAAATAACTTCTTTACCGTTGCGTATGAGACGACTTACTTGTCTGTATGATAATATACCCAGACGACCCAGCGTTAAATCACTGACGCGAGCTTCCTTAAATACGCTGGCTGATAAGAGGGCGCAGGTGCGTCCTCTCCATCAGGTGCGCTGATGAGCAGTGGAGAGATGAACGGGAGGGAGCAGGAGCGCTCTCGCCGCCCATGACAAGATCAAGGACGGGAAAAGAACAAATGTTCAGTGGTCTCAGCATAGATATTAAATGCTAGATTGGCAGCGCTGGCCAGTCCGTGCTTGCGGTGGCGTGACGCGCGTCCGCCAGCTTGGTACAGGATATCTGTAGCACATCCCTGTGGTCCAGTGCAGACACCTGCTTGGGTCATTCTCCTTTGTTAAACGTTTGACAGGCTTCAGTGAACATGTTTACAACACAGTACAACACAGCGCATAGTGGTTTACTTTCAGCATAATCTGCATAAATATTAGGTGTTTAAGAGCTTCATAATTATTAAATTATGGCATTTTGCAGTGTCTCAATCAAGAACTGTCAAATGAGCTGAAAAAGAAGTTACCATACCCCCGATTAATAATTAAGCCTACCTCTTTCATTGTGGCCATTTATGCATAAATATATGGCCGAAATTGATTAATTCATACTTTGTCCTGGGCTGTATTTGTTATATTTGCCACCCCAGGCAACCAGCTTATAGCCCCCCCCCCCCCAATTGTCAAAAATGTTTATCAAAGAAATATTTCAGCCTGTGCTATACAAATTGGCCCAGATATGTCAACTTTGAAATAAAGAGAATAAAAAATTACAAATCAATTATTCAAGTTTCTTCATTTAACTAGACAGACATTATACACTCCCCCCCCCCTCTACCTGGATCTGTATAGTTGTTTAAAATCAATTTGAAATTCTTATTGATTTTAGGCCCACATAAATTTATACAATACACCAATGTCCATTACAAATTTATTAAATTTATTGCATAGAATAATGCACTCAACATGAAAGCAGCAAGCTCATATTAATCAATTGCAAAGTGAGGTGAAGTGTTAATTGAATCAAAACACAGTTTAAAGCAGTAGATGTAGGCTTTATTAATTTAACCCAGAGCCCAGCCCATCGTCATCACCATCATCATCACACGTAATATCCACCCTGTCCCCTCCTATCCATCATAGCAAATATTTATAGTAATGTCAGGCAAAATGTAATATAAGACAGAAATAGTAATGTCTATGAGATATGACTGCATTAATCATCACCAGATCTTCTTGTACCCCCTCCCTGTAATAGACAAATGTGAAATAGGTAATGTAAAATTCTATCTGTAAAGTTTCAATTTTCAAATAACATATTGTGGAAGTTGTGTTCAATGATGAGACTGAGTTCATTCCTCAGGTTCGGCTTTATTGCAGAACACAATCATCCAACATTCTCAAATAGAAAGAAGAGGCAGAATCATGACACATCACATTCTTATACCTCCGGGGGATTAAGAACTCAAGTCACATGGTGCTTCTGCAAACATTTAATCACAATGCAAGTCTCTGAAGATTCACCATTGTCTCTTATTCTCCGATGTTCCGGGGATGCCCCCAGGGCCTCCTCTCTGAGACAAGGGTCTGACTTCACACCTCCTCGACATCTCCTGTCGGCCCCCGTCGATCCAGACTCTTTGTTCCTCCAGATGTGAAGCCCTAATCCACATAAGCCATACATTTGTGGAAGATATGAACCAGACATATGTGCCACAATATCTGTAAATTACTATCTGCAAACCTTCATGATGTTGGTCTGATACAGGAGGTAGATGTTTGTACACATATATGTGTAATTATTGTGTAAAGACGGTTTGATAAACCTAAATCTTTCATTAGGCCAAGTGTATACAGGAAAAAGAAAAACTATCCTCACGCTATTTGAGTAACTACCAAACTAGTTACAAGAACCCAAAGTTCATTGTTGATAATATTGGCTACCAATACTGACCCAGTAACAAAGAACACAATGTAACACTGTATACTAATATCACATGAGAAATATTGCCATAACTATCGATACTGAATTACAATATACAGTATATTACACTCATGGCAGTCATGCATGTACAGAAATCAGTGACCTCCCAAATGAAAATCAGAGTTTTTACCTTTATTTTTGACAACACGCCATTAAATTATTTAAAAACAAATACTCGACACTTACCGTAAGGGTTCCAGCATAACAGTGCTTAAGTCGCAGCCCCGAGTGATCGAAGCTGCTCCTTTTTATCCTCATAAGCAGCGCCTCAGCTGATGAGGATTAATTGGGCCCCAGCCGTCCTGTAACGCTGCCCAATGAGAGACAGCGATGAGAAGGGACTGGTCTGAGCACCGGAAAACCCGGAGTCTCATCCCATGGTGACAGAAATGAAGACATAATCAGAGTGTTGTGCGTTAAGCTGAGCTGTGGATTTGTTGTGATTCCTGTACCAATATGGCGGCCGTAAATCTCGCGCTCCAGTGACCTACTGCCAATCTAGCATTTTATATCTATGGGTCTCAGGTTCCTCTGCACGGAAAACACATGGCTCCACCTCAAATTTAAATCTTCTCTGTAGGGTCTCTGCAACTGGATAAAAATTATTTATAATCTTAAAATAGGTTTCCTTTACCTTAGGTGGAATAGGCCACTTTAGAAAGTTATAATTTTTGTTCTTTGGCAAGCAGTTTTCCAGCAGTTCCAAAATCTATAAAAAGTTTGTTTAAATGCATTGCCAATTACTTTATCATAGCACTGTTTTATCCAAATCTTAACTCCCCCTATTTTTAACTCTGGTGATTGAGTGGAAACCTTGGAATAAATTAAAATATTCCTGATTAACGGAACCAAGGGAAGTGGAATTGTTTTAAAGACTGAGTTATATTCTCTTACTAAACAGTCCAATTAAAATTTATCAACAAATGATTTACGATATAAAAAAGTTCCATTTTCATCCATCAAATCAATTACATTTATATTTTTATGTTCCCACTCCTTCTGAAATAAAGTTTCCCTATTGATTGTAATAACTCGATTATTCCACAAGGTGAAGCCATGCAGTGGAAAGTTATTAACTAACTTACTAACCTGCACTTACTATATAGCGCTTTTCTAGTCACAAAGACCACTCAAAGCACTTTCACTAGTACTAACCCTCTATTCTAAGGGCCTATAGGAAACAGATATCTAAGGACAATTTAGAACAACCATTTAACCTAACATGCATGTCTTTGGATTGTGGGAGGAAACCGGAGCCCCCGGAGTAAACCCACGCAGCACAGGGAGAACATGCAAACTCCACACAGAAAGGTTCCAATCCCTGCCAGCCTTGTGATTAAATACCATTTTTCAATAATACAGAACTTGTTTATGGAACTCTGACAACTTCAGAGGTATTTTTGACATTTCAAAATCACATTTCAGAAAAAATTCCAAACTTTCAACTTTTTCAAACAGGTTTTTTTGTATGTGGAACCAAAGGGAATCAGGATGAGACAGAAATTGTTTAATCCACTTCAGTCTGAGCATCCAATGACAGATTCAATTCAGCTGCTTTTAGCCCACCATGTTGGTAGTCCTTAATTATATGTGATTCTTTTAAATAATGGGTCTGTGGAGAGCGTGAAAAGATGAGGCTGAGTTTATTTCTCAAATCAGATTTATTCACTTGTCTCCAACATCCTCCAAACGGAAAAAGAGGAAGCATCCCCCCATGTCTGTCCGTCTTATACCTAGGACATCAAAGCAGAGTCACATTGTCTTTTAATCCCAAGACACAATACTTCTTCTTCCAAGTCTTCTCCCCCCCACCTAAAGTCACTGGTGGTCAGGAAATCCCTCAAGGTCCTTTCTTTGCATAACAAAGGTCACATTTCGCATCCTCCTGTTATCCCCAGGAGACTCCGTCCTATTGTTCATTCTGAGACGTGAAGCAACAGTAATATACATATGAAGTCTATGAAACCCCTTATGTGTCCCACATGACCCCCCCCCCCCAAACGTCTAAGATGGAACAATATAACACAGTTGCATATCATGATAAAATCACAACATCAGTCCACATGCTGCTTGGGCTTCAATCTTCTTCCGAACTTGCTGTAAGCGGGCTTTACCACTCCCGCGGCACCATCCTGCTGTGGATCTGCTACCTGGGGGTGAGAACTGTTAGTCAATCCCTGTGGGAGCTCTGGGGGATGCTCCCTAGGGGGTCTGCCGCGCCGAGGAGCCCTCGCCAACTGCACAGCTTCGTCAGCCATCACAAAAGCAGGTTTGAGCCTGTTTATGCCAATCATTTCCTTTCTGCCCCCCAAATCTAGCAAAAAGTGCTTATCTCCTGTTTCCAGCACTCTAAACAGTCCATCATAGGGTGGTCGCAAGGTTGGGCGATGGGCATCATGTCTGACAAAAACAAACTCCGCATTTTTTAAAGCCTTAGGCACAAAAACGCGCGGAAAACTGTGATGAACAGGGCCAGGAAGCGTGCTCGCTCCTGTGTCGCTCTGCAACCGCTGAGCGGGGGAGCACTCTGGCGCGTGATTATCTGGGAGAAACTCCCCGGGTAGCCGGAGTGGTTGTGCAAAAACTAACTCCGCTGGGGAGGCTTTTAAATCCTCTTTAGGTGCAGAACGCAACCCCAACAAAACCCATGGTAGCCTGTCCACCCAATTTGCATCCGTAAGCGACGCTCTGAGGGCTGCTTTCAATGACCTATGGAAACGTTCGCATAAACCATTAGCTTGCGGGTTGTACGCGGTAGTGCGGTGGATCGTTACCCCCAGGCTGCGGGCCATCGCTGACCAAAGCTCGGAAACAAATTGCGGACCTCTGTTGGACGTAATGTCCGACGGAACTCCAAAACGCGCTACCCATGCCATCAAAAATGCACGCGCCACCTCTTCGGCTGTGGTTGATGCCAGTGGGACCACTTCCGGCCAACGCGTGGTGCGGTCCACCATTGTCAGAATGTGTGTGCACCCCTGTGACGGCGGGAGGGGGCCTACGAGGTCGACATGCACATGATCGAACCTCTTAGCCGGGATGTGAAACGGCTCCAAGGAAGCTCTAGTGTGTTTGTGAATTTTGGCTCGCTGGCAAGCCATGCAGGCTGACGCACACTCCTTAACTTGCTTGTGCAGGCTCGGCCATACAAATTTCTCTCCTACCATTTTGACCGATGCGCGCACCCCCGGGTGCGCCAGAGAATGAATCAAGTCAAAAACGCGGCGGCGCCACGCAGCCGGCACCACCGGACGCGGTCGTCCCGTGGAGACATCGCAGATTAAGGGGGGCATACCACCTTGCAGCACCCTGTTCTCCAGCCTTAACCCTGTTGGTCCAGACTGGAGCGCGCACACGTCCGAGTCGCTAACCTGATCCGCAGCCATGGCTGCATAATCTATCCCCACGCGGACTGGGGCGGCGCGCACCTCCGCGCCGCTAGTCTACTCCGCGGTCATGGCTGCATAATTTACCCCTACGTGGACTGGAGTAGTTACGGCGCGTGAGAGACAGTCTGCCACTACATTTAGTTTACCCGCTACGTGTTGAATATCGGTAGTAAACTCGGAGATTGCAGCCAGCTGCCTCTGCTGCCGGCCTGACCACGGTTCTGAAACCTTGGTCATCGCGAATGGCAGCGGCTTGTGGACGACGAACGCAGTGAAATGGCGTCCTTCCAGCCAGAACTGGAAGTGGCGAATGGCCAAGTGGAGCGCTAACAACTCCCTGTCGAACGCGCTGTATTTTCGCTCGGTATCGCACAAAGTCCTGCTGAAAAAAGCGAGCGGCTGCCAAGCCCCGGCAACTTGCTGCTCCACGACCGCCCCTATGGCCGCATCTGATGCGTCAGTAGTGAGTGCTATGCGGGCCGTTGGGTCTGGGTGTGCTAACAACGCAGCGTTTGCCAAAGCTGTTTTAACCTCCGAGAATGCCCGCTCCGGGGACCATTCGATTTTATTTGTGGGTTTTTGCTTTTTAAGTTCGGCATACAGTGGTTGCATGAGCTGCGCTGCGCGGAGGAGGAAACGGTTATAAAAATCCACCATTCCAAAAAACTCCTGTAATGCTTTGACCATTTGTGGCTGGGGAAAATTTGTTACTGCGCGCACTTTGTCCGGCAGAGGAACCGCTCCTTCTGGAGAGACGTGATGCCCCAAAAAATCAATCTGCGTCACCCCGAACTGACACTTCGCTGGGTTGATTAACCCGTGCTCCCCCAACCTCCGGAAAACTGCCGTGAGGTGGTTTTCGTGTTCCTCTTCGGACACGCTGGCTACTAAAATGTCGTCCAGGTAGACGAACACGAGGGGGAGATCGCGCAACACCGCGTCCATCATGCGTTGGAACGTCTGCGCAGCGCCTTTAAGCCCAAACGGCATGCGTAAAAACTCGAAAAGTCCAAACGGAGTTATTACCGCTGTTTTGGGAATGTCCTCAGCACGTACTGGGACTTGATGGTACCCGCGGACTAAGTCTATCTTAGAAAAAATGCGCGCCCCTGCCAGATGAACTGAAAAATCTTGGATATGCGGGATTGGGTAGCGGTCGTGTGCCGTAGCATTGTTTAACCTGCGGAAATCTCCGCAAGGACGCCACGAGCCGTCAGCTTTAGGGACCATGTGCAGCGGGGAAGCCCATGGGCTTTTCGAACGTCTGATGATGCCCAACTTTTCAAGGTTGGCGAACTCCTCGCGCGCTATGGTCAGTTTAGCTGCATCCAAGCGCCGAACTTTTGCAAAAACGGGAGGACCGGTGGTAGTAATAAAATGTTCCACCCCGTGTTTAGCGACGGCCGCTGAAAATGTGGGAACTGTGAGTGCTGGGAACTGGGTGAGGAGTGTGTGGAACTTACCGCTTGCCGTTGCAACGTTGGCTTGTGCTGTGGGTGGGGTCACTCGGGCTGCACAGGGAATAGAGTAAAAAGAAAGTGCATTAACCAAGCGCCTATTAGCAAGATCCACCAACAACCCATGTGAGCACAGAAAATCAGCCCCTAACATGTTGAAGCTCACCGCAGCTATAACAAAAGTCCACTCAAATGTGCAGCCGTGTAGGGACAGAAGCAGAGTCCTCTCACCGAAGGTCTTAATCCTCGAGCCGTTCGCTGCTGATGCTCCGTGACTCCCGGGGCCTGCCAGCTGGTCAGCATAGGTTGGCATGATGAAACTCACTTGGGAGCCTGTGTCCACAAGGAATTGCTTCCCCGAACGCGCGTCTGTCAAGTAGAGCAGCTTGTTCTGTTCTCCGAGAGCCGCGGCTGCTACCAACCCCCGGCTCTGGCGTTTCCCGAGCTCTTGAACTGGCACGGTGGCATACAGCTGCGGGCCCTCTCTGCAAAGTGGCGATGGTAGAAACAGAGGTCGTCTCCTCCGCGATGTTTGGCCTTCACCGCCGCCGTTGTCGGTGGGTCTGCTGCCGCCGCCTCTGGCCCCCTGCCATCTCCGGCCATTGCGTCGAGTCCTGTCGCTGTTGCGGTGGCCGCGCACTGTCTGCTGGCGTTGAGAATCCGCTGTGCCTCCTGGGCCAGCGCGCGGAAGTCCCGCTGGGCCAACAGCGGTGAACCGGCCAGGGTCGCTCTCGTGGCCGACGGTAGGGTTCTCAGGAAAATGTGGGTGAAGAGGAAGTCGTCGCCATTTGAGCCCCTCAGCCTCAGCATGTCCTCCATCAGGCCGACGGGTGTGCTAGCTCCCAAGTCGTTCAGGGCCAGGAGTCTCTCCGCTCTCTCCTGGACTGAGGGAGTGAAGCGCTGGATGAGTGTAGCCTTCAACCCGCCGTATTTGTCATCGGCCGGTGGGTGCTGCACCAGGCTCTGCACATGTCAAGCCGTGCGGTTGTCGAGCTTGGCAATAACGTGGTAGAATTTTGTGTCATCTGCCGTTATTCCCCAGAGAGCAAACTGAGCTTCGGCCAAGAGGAACCAGGAGCACGGGTTGTCCTGCCAGAAATCTGGTAGCTTGACTGAGACTGCGTTCACCTGGCTGGTTCCTGGCGAGTCCAGGTCGGGGGAATTTCTTCCGCTCATGATACGTCTTAAGGTCACCAGTGTGGAGAGCATGAAAAGATGAGGCTGAGTTTATTTCTCAAATCAGATTTATTCACTTGTCTCCAACATCCTCCAAACAGAAAAAAAGGAAGCATCCCCCCATGTTTGTCCCTCTTATACCTAGGACATCAAAGCACAGAGTCACATTGTCTATTAATCCCAAGACACAATACTTCTTCTTCCAGGTCTTCTCCCCCCCCACCTAAAGTCACTGGTGGTCAGGAAATCCCTCAAGGTCCTTTCTTTGCATAACAAAGGTCACATTTCGCGTCCTCCTGCTATCCCCAGGAGACTCCGTCCTATTGTTCATTCTGAGACGTGAAGCAACAGTAATATACATATGAAGTCTATGAAACCCCTTATGTGTCCCACAGGTCTTGTTTTTCCAAACAAAGTTAAAAATTATTGAATTTATTTTTTAATCAGTTGAGGAGGACATACAAGCTTAATGCAGTGGTTCAAAAAAATTATCTCTAAATTAGAAAAAAAACAAACAAAGATTATGTTGTTTGGAAATTATTAAATCAATCATGAAATAAGGGTAATGATAGATGATGCCAGAATTGAAATAGAACAGGAAAATAAGTTTCTGGGGGTGACGCTAGACAATAAAACCTGCTGGAAACCTCACATCAGTCGCATCCAGGCCAAGTTGGCAAAATGTATAGAGGTACTGGGGAAGATAAGACACATTTTGGACTATGAATCATTATACTTACTGTACAATTCACTGTTTTTACCATATCTTAACTACCGTGTTGAGATCTGGAGAAACACCTACAAAACCAACCTACAGCCAATATGCACATTACAAAAAAAGCTATAAGGATAATAAATAATGTAGGATATATAGAGACCATACCAACTCACTGTTTTTAAAGTCACATGCCATAAAGTTCATGGATTTAATTAAATTTAAGTCAGCACAAATAATATACAGGGCAATTAATAAGCAACTTCCAACTAATATACAAAAAATATTCAAAAAAGAGACAATGATTACAATTTGAGAGGAGACTTAAACTTTACAAAACTGAAGGTTTGAACAACAAAGAAAAGTATGTGCATATCTGTCTGTGGGGTGGATTTGTGGAACAGTCTGGAGCTGGAACTGAAACTATGTGTCACGGTCTGAGAGCTGATTCTGTCCCCACTCGGGTTGTCCAGTATTTTCCCCGTTTCATCCCATTTCGGGCCGTGTTCATGGCCTTCTAGGGCTTTTGTTGTGACAGCGTCACGGCGGGACTTCCGGCTGTCAGAGCCAAGCTGCGCTGTGACAGCTGAATTACATTCCCTAATTACATTCTCATTTCTGATTAGCCAGATGGCATTATTTAAGGGAGCAGCTGAGGTTACTCCTGGCTGCGACCTCGCATAATGTTGGATCCACACAACATTCGGTTGGAGTCCCTAACCCCGACTCCAGTCTCCCTTTTGATTCATCGTGTTCTCAGTAAGTGTGTTTTCTCAGAGTCTGTTATCTAGTGTCTGGACAGTGTTCGTGTTTTTGCCCCACGTGGCTGTTTATTTTGTCATTTGTACCTTTTGTTAATAAATATGCAAACTCATCGGCTGGCCTATAGTGTCTCATTGTTGTCCGGTGAGGTCCATCCATGACAGTAGGTCGCAGCCAAAGTGAGACGCCGGTCACCGTGAGTTTGCTTTGGCTTGAGGTTTTCCCTTCTCTGGGTGCCAGTATTTTTTTGGGGGTGAACTATGTCAGCATTCGAGCGTGGGTTTTGCCCCCAGTGGCTGTGGGAAGTGGATGGTCACCTGTTCAACGCCCGTCTGCTTATGCCCACCCACTCTGCATACTGGCACCTGGATCTTGCACAGAGGACAGTATTAAGCTATCATCTGACCTCCTTTCCGGAGGGGAAGGAGAGAGTGACTTTGATAGTGGCGCTACGGGAACAAATAGAGAGGGCAGCCGAGAAGCCTCCTCTTCCTCTCCAAGACACGGTCGTCGCAACAAGGGGGAAGTCTCCTGTGCGGGCCGCTCTTCCATGAGGTTCCCATCCGCAGCGGAGAAGGGGGACAGCTGGGACCCCCGTGAAGAGACACAGTGGGTAGCCAAGCTCATCAGGGGCCGCTTGGCTGAAGCTCGCTCTTCCTTCAATCCCAGTGACATCCAAAAGAATGTGGTGGCAGCAGCTAGACTAGTAAAGATCAATCCTGAGCTTCATGATTATCCTGAGTACGCCACGCTGCTAGCCTCCGTTTCTATGCAGCAGCGGTGCTTTCCTGACCAGAAACTAGTCTCGCTCTCTGCCGGAAGATGTCTCCACCCTGCCTGCAGTCAGCCTCTGCGAGATCCCCGTCCAGATCCTGTTCCGGGCCGCCGTGAGAACTCTGCCTCCCAGCTAGCTGTTATCCCTGCGTCACTACGGAAGGGACAGACAGCAGCCTCAGCCTCTGGGTCTTCTGTTCCCTCTGTCCCGTCAGTTCCTCATCCCCGGACTGCCTCGGCTGCTCCTCCCTCCTCCTCGATGCTCTTTCCAGCTGCTGCGAGCTCAGAGAGTCGTGCTCTGGCTCCGCCCGTCACCAATCCTGTGCGAGCAGCTCCTCTTCGTCTTCCCGGGGGGCCCTCCGTCACCATCCATAGGGGAAAGGGGGAAAACCAAGCCCGCTGCAGCAGTCACCATTGGCCCTCAGGAGAACAGGCAAGTGCTGTTTCATTCTCTTCCTCCATATAATGAATTGCCTTGTCTGACTCCTGGGGGTGGAGTTTGGGGTTCACAGTCCCCCGAGCTTCTTCCACCTGCTGTAGCTATAAATAGTGAACCTGTATCCTCTGTGTCTCCTTCCCCTCTCGGTGAGTGTCCCCTGGTGCCAGGAATATACCGCAGGATGAAGAAGGAGCCTGCGGCCCTGGAGAGCCTGGTACCAGCCCCGCAGCCACGTCATGGGCAGAGGAGGCGGGCGGACTGCCGTTTGGAGCCTGTGCCGACGATCAAGTGTCCCCGGGTCTCCGTGGAGGAGCAGCCTGACCCAGCAGGGCACGGATCCCCTGCCACCACGCCGTGCGGGCCTTGGGCGTGGACTTCAGCGCCAGGGAGTCCCCAGACTGTGATGACCATCATGCCGCTGCAGAGCCCGCCACAGTCGGGTCGGAACCAGGAATGGACCTCCAGATCATTAAGCCTGGATCATCGGAGTCCTGGACAGTGGTGGAGCCCGAGATTAGGCAAGTGCTCTATTTTGTCTTTCTCTTTTCTGTTCTGGAGCATTATTGCCTGTCTCTTGGGGAAACGAGCCGGGTGCAGCCGTCCGCTGCATCCGAGCTTGTCTCGCCGGGCTCTGTCGCTGCCGGTGATCCTGATCCCGGTTCTTTTTATTCCTCTGAGCCTTCTCCCAGGGTCACCGGTGATGAATCTGTTCTGGTCATCATCATGGAGGTTCCAGGTTTGTGCTCGGAGGTCATCCCTGGTGCTGTGCCGGCCCAGTCAGGGTCCGTCGTGGGTGCTGTTCCGGCCCAATTGGGGTCCATCGTGGTTGCTGTTCCGACCCAATCGGGGTCCATCGTGGGTGCAGCGCTGTCCCGATCGGGGTCCAGCAAGGGCACAGCGCCGGTTCGGTTCAAGGTCGGTGAAGGAGCTGCAGATTCTCTGCCATCCTATGCCGGACTGGCCCCTCATCTTTCCCCCTATCCTTCTCCAACGGGTGCCGCTGGGGTTTCCCGTATTTGGCTCGGCTTTCCCTCGCTATCCCTCTCGGTAGGGAGGCCACCTCCGAGTTCTCCCCTCCGGTCCTGGTGGCCAAAAGACGCAGGTCGGCCACCTGGGAGACTTCTTCGCTGGTTCAGTGTTCTGGGTCAGCCACCCAAAGGACTGCCTTGTTGGTTCGGCAACCTGGTCCGGCCGCCAGAGGTACTGTTTCTCTGGGCCTGGGACTGGGGAAGGCCCCCCGAACTGTTTTTTCTTTTTTCCCCTGCCAGCGATTTGGACTCTGGATGCGGGTCGACCTCCCAAACTGCTTTTTTCTTCTCTTTGTGCTCTACCTGCCAGCATCCCTGTAAGTGGTGTTTTTTTCTTTCCTCTCCTCTGTAGTTGGAAGGGATGCTCTTTTTGTTTTTTGTCTCTGCCGAGTTGTAATTTTGGACTATATTATAATAAATAAAATAAATAATGTTGCTGATCTACTCTGTAGTTTTTTGAGTTTTTTTTTTTTTTCCTGGTGTTTTTTAGGGTACTGTGTATTTTTGTTATGTACCTGTATTTTAGTTTTCTTGTTCCCTTGCTAGGCGAAATGTGATGTTATTCTTTTTGTATTCAACTGTGCTCTAGGATTGTTTGTAGCATGTTCTGCCTTGTTTTTCTGTGTTTATGCCTCATCATTTTGGTTTTCGTTGTTGCCCTCCATTGTGTGTGTGTTTTTTTTTCTTTTTATAGTGTTTTTCACTTTTTGGTTCTTGCCCTCCTGGCCTGTTTCCCCCTCCGCCCTCACTGGGTTGGCCCTGGTAGCCTTCTGGTTGGGGGGGGGGGATGTTACGTTTGCGCCTGGAATGCGCTTTGTTAACGGGGAGTACTGTCATGGTCTGAGCGCTGATTCTATACGCCTATAGTGTCTCATTGTTGTCCCGTGAGGGCCACACTATGTACCAACAGAAACCAATTCAAAAAGAGGTATTGTGGAAGATGAAAGCAGACGAGGCAGCGAGCTAGACAACACATGAACTTTATTCACCTTCTAACATCATGCACAGAAAATACTCTCTTCCTCCAGTGACTCCGGTGTCTCCTAAACTTCCCGGGGGGTGGATAGTCCTTTCTTTTACGTCTGAGACCCCCCGGTGCCACTTCCTCCTTCAGTCCTTTGTTCCATCTCCCCCCCGGCTTCCCACTCTGGATGGAGAACCCCCCACACACTGCGACCACGGTATAAACATTATTTGCTAAAAGGATATATGTTAAAGATGTAGTATTAATATGTAAGATGAACTAAACTCACTCTGGGGCACTATGGTATGATAGGTGGGACGACACTGTGTATATCTGTGTTGTTTGGGGCTGGGTATAGATGTATGTACTGTATATGTATGGACTGTATGTATGTAGGGATGGATGGGAGTCAGTGTTGATATGCATAAAATATATTTATTTGTATACTTGGGGTTCTTAATAGAGGAAATATGTATATATTTCACACGGGTTCTATTTAGGGAAAAGAGGAGTTGGAGTAAATAAGTATTAACTTCTTCCGTCTCCTTTTGGAGCACTGGACACTGTCACTTTTATTGCACTTGTCATTTGTTTGTTTCTGCTTTATTGTTCGAAATAAAGTATCTCATCATCATCATCATCATCAATCCATGTTGTGATTATTTTCCATACAGGATATTATATTTATACCCAGTCACGCTAAAGCAGGACGGTAGCTGCTTTACCACATATTTGGTCTGCTGTTTACATGATGGAGATCACTATAGAGGGCGTGTTTTAGAGAAAGATTATCACAAATTGGGGGAAGTAAAGTTGGAAAATGACCAGGAAAAAAAAAATCTTAAATTTGCAAGAAAAAGTGTCTCAAATTAAAGACTAAAATCTAACAAATTTATGACAACAAAGTCTTAAATTAAGGAGAAAATGTAACAAATTTACTAGAAAAAAACTACAAATTTATGAGAAAAAGTTGCAAATTTATGATAAAAAAATTGCAAATTCATGAGACAAGTTTTGCAAATATATCACCAAACAAATGCTGCAGCTAAGTGTTCAAAAACCTGCTGCTCCTCACCCTGGAATGAGGAAAGTCTGGTTTGTAACCCAGCAGCTCCTCTCTGCTCAGACACTTCCTCGTTTCCTCCCTTCAGAGCTGCACCTAATGATGGGTGGGGGGAGAGTCCAAGATGGCGGAATAAGCAGACGTATGTTATGTCTCAAAAGTGAAAACTGTTTTAATGGTCCAAACTTGATATTTATTCAAGCAACCAGCAGGAAACTTGAAATTATCCAACTTAACATCAACTAAGCCTGTTTTTAAGATGGTGAAATATTCTTCAGTGAAAGATATTTGATATGGCTAACAAGCAACAGGTTAGCATGGGCGACCATGATTACAGTCTGTTGTCCGATAACATGAGTGCTGAGAAGGAACTGGAAGAGATGGAAGAGGATTCACAGTCTTTTCAGAACGTTCACACTCCTCTACCCAGTCCACACCCTAAAAAGTTGAAGAAAAAAGACACAAAAGGACAACCGACTGAAGTGAGAAATGAAAATATTTTTGAAGCAGTGCAGCTTATTCTCAAAAAATTTGACGAACAGGACATGTGGCTCAAGAGCTTTGAAGAGCACATTGAGAAGGCAATATCAGAGACTCAGGAAAATAAAAAGGAAATAGACAAACTGAAGGAAAAGGTGGTAAACCTTACACTAGAAAACAAATTCCTGATGGAGAGATGCCTGGAAAACGCCAGATATAAAAGGACATGGGACTTGAGGCTCCAGGGTCTACCTGAAAATGACGATGAGAATACTGGTGAAGTGGTGATTGGTATTCTCACCCACATCATTCCCTGGTCCATGGAGAAGCTCCGGAACACGGTTGACACGGTGCATCACCTGGGCGGAAGGAGCGGCGCCGCCAACAACAACATGGTGAGGCCCATCATCATTCAGTTTGCCATGCTGCCATGTACACAGTGCGGGATGAAGTTGGGAGAAAATCCAAAGAAGCCAAGGTTTGTAAAGACATGAACATTGGCTTCAAAGAAGATTTCTGCAGAGAAGATAGAGAAGCCCGAGCAAAGCTGTGGCCCAGAGTTCAAGAGGCCCGACGGAACGGGAAGAAAGCCTTCTTGAAAGAGGGCTACGCCATCACTGATGGGAGAAAGACTGATCCATGATGCTGAGTATAAGGTCATGATGCTGATTTAATAATATCTTTCTACTTTCTAAGGCCTTTCGATTTTTGTTTTGCAAAGGATGCACTAAATTCAATTTACAATCTCTGTAACTTTTTAGTATTGGTTTTTTCAGAAGTGCAGAAGCCTTTTTCATTACCCTGATGGCAACTTTTGTTGCTCCTTTTTGTCAAGTATGCTTTTAGAATACTTTGTTTTTCTTAAATGGGGAAATTAATGGGAATTTGTACTTATTTTATAGTTTGTTATACCCATGTTTTTTGTGGTTATGTGGCGATGTTAAAATAAGGCACGGCGTCTGGAGTTTTAATGAAGTTTATTGATCAAATCATCGCCATCACAGAGCTCACCCCAGCTGCTGTATAAGCATGCTGGGGATCGCTCTCAGGCTCTCATGAGCTGTAGTCAGAAGCAGTCAGAAGAAGAACAGAGGGTGAACATATGAATTCAGCCACTTAAATACCCAGCAACGGACAATACATCAAAGGCATTTTATCATCAAAGGAAATGCATTCAGACATGTGACATTTGTACCACAATGCGAGCAGGAAGCATGAATGTTTGCATTTGCGTCATACATATCCACAGGATGCTGGTGCCTGAACTAAGCACAGGAAGGCTGCCTATTGATCTCAACACACACATCTCACTGTCCTGTTAATTGCTCTAGTCGAGCGCTGTGTTTGTCCGTGGCTGCTGTGGGGGGGGTACCCCATACACTCCCCCCCCAGAGGGCTTAGCGGGGAGCTGAGACCTCGGTAGTCCCGCTTTGGTGGCGAGCTGCGGGGAAAGTCTGTGCCGGGGAAGGGAGGAGGGTGGGGGTTGCAAGTGGCGGGGGATGTCCATGGCTGTGGGAAGAAAAGTTAGTCTCTGATTCCTCTCGCGATTCAGTCCGGCAATGAAGAAAAACAGGAGCTGAAGCTATGTGAGGGACTTGGCGTTTAGGCTTTAGGTGCGTTCGCGGCCCTAAAGCCCTCGGGGACAGCTGACGGCTGGATTCCCGTCGTGCGCCGTGGCTGAGACTTACACCAAATCCTGTGTGCGGGCTGCGTGTGTGCTTCAGGTGTGTGAGCAGTCCTGAAGAGCCGTGTGCAGCGGCGGAGGATGATGTATAAGTCTGTAGAGCCAGCTTGTCTCTGGTGCGCGGCACGCGCTGCGGCCACGTGCCTTCCAGCTGCGCTGTTCTGATGCGAGGCTTCTGTGCATGGCCGGTCCGCTGTCGCGAGGCGAATCAGGGTCAGGGGGCTTGATGGAGATCTGCGCAGTCGGCGCCGATTGTGTCCCCTGTTCGGGCTGTTGGTCGTCGCTCGTGCCGGGTCATGGTGCGTTCAGGTCCACGCGTTCTCCGTCGGCCATGGGCCGCCGTCGTGGAGAGAGGGCAAGGTGTGTGCGCTCTCGTGTGGAGACACAGAATTGTGTGTCAGGAGCCGTGAGAGCGGCCGGTCCAGCGTGGATGTGCCGATCTAGGCGTGCAGACCTCACCATGAAATTTCCTCAGCTTTCCCGGTCGTGGGTGGTCTCCGAAGAGCGTCAGAATCTCCCTAAAGCAGAAAGGAAGGGCAGATCAGTCGGGCTGCCGCGTTCGCTTGTCGTCGGAGAATCACTGCCGGGTGCTGCGTTTGCTGGCAGCGTGTTCTTTTCAGCGTCGGGTCGCCAGCGTGGTTGTCCAGACCAGAAGGTTGCGTCGCACAAAGCGTGTGCGTCTGCGGGGTCACCAGTGTGGCGATGTTAAAATAAGGCACGGCGTCTGGAGTTTTAATGAAGTTTATTGATCAAATCATCGCCATCACAGAGCTCACCCCAGCTGCTGTATAAGCATGCTGGGGATCGCTCTCAGGCTCTCATGAGCTGTAGTCAGAAGCAGTCAGAAGAAGAACAGAGGGTGAACATATGAATTCAGCCACTTAAATACCCAGCAACGGACAATACATCAAAGGCATTTTATCATCAAAGGAAATGCATTCAGACATGTGACATTTGTACCACAATGCGAGCAGGAAGCATGAATGTTTGCATTTGCGTCATACATATCCACAGGATGCTGGTGCCTGAACTAAGCACAGGAAGGCTGCCTATTGATCTCAACACACACATCTCACTGTCCTGTTAATTGCTCTAGTCGAGCGCTGTGTTTGTCCGTGGCTGCTGTGGGGGGGGTACCCCATAGTTAGTCATTTGAACCTTAAATAAATGTCATGATCTCCCCTTGCACTTTTACGCAGTGCATGGAGAGGGAGGATGAAATAACGGATTTACATGCAGGTTACACCACAACACATTTATTAAAGCAATGACAAACAGTCCAAAAGGGTGAAGACTTAGAAAAACACAAAGGTACACTTATGGTTGGCGTTTGGGGGCCGACATCGCCCTGCGAACGCAGGAGGAGAAACGTGTGACCACGCTGGCGTCCCACAGCCGGTATTGCTGTGCGGACAAGAGAGAACCACAACAAATGTGGGGTGGCCAACACGTCAAAATTGTGCTGACAACAGACTAATCACTGACAATGCAATGACCCAGCAATGCGTGACTGGCAAAAAGGCTGCTTAAGTACACGCATTGCTGGTGATGGTGAGATTGGGAGCATCTGGGTGAGGAGCAGGGAGAAGGCAAACGGGAATGGGAACAGCTGGTGGTAATGAGAGAGGAGGCGAGGTCGGACCAGCAGGCTGTCAGCCAGTGCTCACACAAGAGTGAGCCAAAGAGGGCTGCCTCACAGCTGCCGGCCAGAGAGCAGTGGCTATGGGTAAGGAAGCAGCACAGAAGTACATCATATACACATACACAGCAGCACCTAAACCCACAGGGAGGTCAGGACCGAGTCGGGGAGACTAAACCGACTCAGCTCCTGACAAATAAATAGTGCATTGCTTGTTTTATAGATAATTCTAAGAAGGTTGCTTTAGATCTGGTGAGAAGGAATTATTTAGCTCATTCCTGCCAAAAGTAAGGGAAAAAAACTCAAAACATTTTTGCTTTTTCTGATCAGAATAATGTTTGTTGTGATGTCTGTTTTGTTTTCATCTTTAAATGTTCAAGCTTTGAAAAATTTAGTTAAACGCAAGGCCATCTTTTTATTTTGTAAAGAAGTTAAGGCAGCTTGTTTTTTTGTTTTTTAAAAGAGACCCACTCTGAAAGTTCTGATGAGATTTTTTGGGAACAACAATGGGGAGACAGAATCCTCTGTTCACATGGTACCACACATTCTGCAGGTGTTATGATCTTAATCAATAGATTTCCAGGACAAATAGTCGATCACACAGAGGATGAAGAAGGACACTGGTGGATGTCTGTAGTAGAGATGTACGAACAAAAATTTATTTTACTCAGTGTATCTGGGTATAATAACAAAAGTCAGAACAAGGAGGCAATGTTGAGTTTAGCTCTACTGATAAATGAATGGAAAATTAAATACAGACGTGGACAAAATTGTTGGTACCCCTCTGTTAATGAAATAAAACCCCACAATGGTCACAGAAATAACTTGAATCTGACAAAAGTGGTAATAAATAAAAATTCTATGAAAATTAACCAATGAAAATCAGACAATGCTTTTGAATTGTGGTTCAACAGAATTATTTTAAAAAACAAACTCATGAAACAGGCCTGGAGAAAAATGATGGTACCCCTAGAAAAGACTGAAAATAATGTGACCATAGGGACATGTTCAACCAAGATGTGTCCTCTGATTAACATCACAGGTGTCTACAAAACTTGTAATCAGTCAGTCGGCCTATTTAAAGGGTGACAAGTAGTCACTGTGCTGTTTGGTGACATGGTGTGTACAACACTAAACATGGACCAGAGGAAGCAAAGGAGAGAGTTGTCTCAGGACATTAGAAAGAAAATTATAGACAAGCATGTTAAAGGTAAAGGCTATAAGACCATCTCCAAGCAGCTTGATGTTCCTTTGACTACAGTTGCACATATTATTCAGAAATTTAAGATCCACGGGACTGTAGCCAACCTCCCTGGACGTGGCCGCAGGAGGAGATGGATAATACGAATGGTAACAAAAGAGCCCAGAACAACCTCTAAATACATTCAAGGTGAACTCCAAGGTCAAGGTACATCAGTGTCAGATCGCACCATCCGTCGTTGTTTGAGCCAAAGTGGACTTCATGGGAGACGACCAAGGAGGACACCACTGTTGAAAACAAATCATAAAAAGGCCAGACTGGAATTTGCCAAACTGCATGTTGACAAGCCACAAAGCTTCTGGGAGAATGTCCTATGGACAGACGAGACAAAACTGGAACTTTTTGGCAAGGCACATCAGCTCTATGTTCACAGACGCAAAAATGAAGCATACCAAGAAAAGAACACTGTCCCTACTGTGAAACATGGAGGAGGTTCTGTTATGTTCTGGGGCTGCTTTGCTGCATCTGGTACAGGGTGTCTTGAATCTGTGCAGGGTACAATGAAATCTCAAGATTATCAAGGTATTCTAGAGAGAAATGTGCTGCCCAGTGTAAGACAGCTTGGTCTCAGTCACAGGTCATGGGTCTTGCAACAGGATAATGACCCAAAACACACAGCTAAAAACATCCAAGAATGGCTAAGAGCGAAGCATTGGACGATTCTAAAGTGGCCTTCTATGAGCTCTGATCTAAATCCTATTGACCATCTGTGGAAGGAGCTGAAGCATGCCGTCTGGAGAAGGCACCCTTCAAACCTGAGACAACTGGAGCAGTTTGCTCATGGAGGAGTGGGCCAAAATACCTGCTGAGAGGTGCAGAAGTCTCATTGACAGTTACAGAAATGGTTTGATTGCAGTGATTGCCTCAAAAGGTTGTGCAACAAAATATTAAGTTAAGGGTACCATCATTTTTGTCCAGGCCTGTTTCATGAGTTTGTTTTTTAAAATAATTCTGTTCAACCACATTTCAAAAGCATTGTCTGATTTTCATTGGTTAATTTTCATAGAATTTTTATTTATTACCACTTTTGTCAGATTCAAGTTATTTCTGTGACCATTGTGGGTTTTTCTTTCATTAACAGAGGGGTACCAACAAATTTGTCCACGTCTGTACGTGACTGAAAATGTGATAATGGGAGGTGATTTGAACATCGCTCCTAATTCGTGGCCTGATAGAGTACCATCAAGAGGTCTGCAACCTGTGGACGATGACACCATAAACAAGTTATGTATGGAAACAGATACAGTGGACTATTGGAGGATCTTAAATCCCACCTTACAGAAATATACATGGGTGAACCCCTCAAACAGTAATCAGTGTTCTAGACTAGACTATTGGTTTATATCTCAGTCCTTCAGTAAATATGGAACTAAATGTGATATTCTACCATCTCCTTTAACAGACCATTGCCTCATCAGTTAGTCACTGACTTTTGTACAACAACCTCCAAAATCACAAAACATCTGGAAATTCAACAAAGTTCTCTTGAATAATGAGGACTTTTGTAAAGAAGTTAAATTCCTCCTCCAGAATGTGAACAACGTGATTACATCAAATATTAATAAATGAGAATGGTTTAAATTTAAAGTGAAAGAGAAGGCAGTCATAACAGCCAAAAAGCTATTACAAATTCATAAAAAAACAAAAGGTTCTCACTGAAAAAATAAATTCATTATGTGGTAAGCTGGATATTTGAAACAAGAATGATACAGAACTATAAAATCTTCAAAGGCAATTAGATGAACTATATTTGGAAAAAGCAAATGGTGCCTTTATACGACCCAGAGCCAAATGGACTGAACAAGGGGAAAAGAATTTGTCTTATTTTTTTCGACTGGAAAAAAATTGACAAAATAGGAAAAAAAATTGTAAGTTGGAAATAAACAATGTTACTACTGTTAACACTGATAAGATAAATAAAGAAGTTTGGCAATTTTCTGATAATCTTTTTAAATCTGTTATGACCCGAGCGCTGGGTTCTGATCGCGCTTGGGCTATGCTCAACTCGCTGCCGGCCTTGACAGCTGTGGGTTGTATTCTGGTCTCACCGGGCTCTTATTGTGAAGGTGCTCGGTGGGGCTTCCGCCTGTCAAGGCTGGTCAGCTGTGTGTCATTACTGCTCGTTAGCGTTCACCTTCATAAAGTGAGCACTAGCGACAGTAATGCTGCAGGAGTATTGTCAGACGTTGTCAGACATTGTCAGCATCTTGTCAGTTATGGTCTACACCTCGTCAAGCTTTGTCTGAGCATCGTTAGACCTTCATGTCAGGTTTGTGATTTGCCATGTTACAGTTTAGCTTGTAGTGGCTGGGGTCAGCCTTGCGAGCCCATGTATTGATTTGTGTGTTTTTGCCGAGAGCGGCTCACAGTCTTGTCCTGTCTCGTCTTGTGTGTTAAATAAACCATCATCGCAAAACTCACTGGTGGACTCTTGGCGTCTTATGGTGATCCGCGAGGATCACCACATGACAGTATACTCCTGCCAGACGTCTAAACGGAGACGCCACACCGAGACGCCTTTTTCACCGTGAGTTTTTGCTTTTTTGGACGTTTGTTCTTTTCCTGTCTGGGTATGGTGTGCTGAAGGAATGCCGTCGCGGAGGGGCCACGCTCGGAGACCGAGCCACGAGCTGGCGGACGTCCTTGAGTACGTGGATGAAACGCTCATCTCTGCTTCCCTCCTCGACTATGACAGCGAGGTACGCTGGTACCTGGACTGCGCTGAGGATGTGCTGAATCATCTTTCTCCCCGCTACGCTGACCACCCTGAAGTCGGCGCGAGGAGGGATGCCATCGCCGCACAGCGCGAGATACTCCGTATGGTGGAGGAGGACTACGGCAGGAAGCAGCGGAGGAGGCATCCTCGCTCCCTGTGCTGGGATCCCGCTCCTGCCCTTGACCCGGTCCAGGAGTTCGCACCATCTGGGGGCCGACGACGACATTGGCGCCGCGGCCCAGGCGATCCTCAGCAGAATCCCCGGCTGGACCCGCTGCCGGCGAAGCCTGTCAGCGAACTTCGGAGAGCGGCTCCACCTCGCCCTTCCAGGGGGCCCTCTGTCGCCATCCAGCGGGGAGAAGGAGGAACAACGTCCCCTACAGCAGGAACCATCTCTTCTCTGGGAGGAAGGCAAGTGCAGGTTAATTTATTACATCATGATTATAATCTGCCTTGTCTGACTCCTGGGGGCAGAGTTCGGGGTTCGCAGCCCCCCGAGCTCCCTCCACCTGCTGTAAAGAAAATTATTAAACCTGCTGCCTCTGTGTCCCCCCTGTCTAGCGGTCCGCGACGCCAGGCCAGCGTCGTCGGATGAAGAGGGGGCCTGCAGTGCTGGAAAGCCTGGATGCGGCCCTGCAGCCACGTCATGGACGGAGGAGAAGAGCGGACTGCGGCCCGGAACCTGAGCCGACGAAGAAGCGTCCCTGGGTCTCCTCGCCGGAGCGGTCCGAGCCAGTGGGTCGAGGGTCCCCTGCCCCCACGCCATATGGGTCATCGGCGTGGACAGCAGCGTGGGAGGAACCTCAGGCTGCAAATGACATCCTGCCAGCTGCGGAGCCCGATGCAGCTGAGTTCGAGCCTGCTGATGAGAGTCGCCGCCCTGAACCTGGATTGTCGGAGTCCTGGGTGGCAACAGAACCCGAGTGCAGGCAAGTGCTCCCTCTTTTATCTCTGTCCCCTGTGTTGGAGCATTTTTGACTGCCTCTCGGTGAGGCGAGTGAGGAGTAGCCGCCTGCTGCGCCCAAGCTCGTCTCGCTGGGTTCTGTTGCTACCGGTGATTCTGATCCCGGTTTTCTTGTTTCTGAGCCTTGTTGCAGTGTCGCCGGCGTGGAACGAGTCGGAGTCACTGGGTCGGAGGTCCCAGGTTCGGGGGTGGAGATCGTCAGCGGTCACTTGATCGTCACTTTTGTTTCTGGGTTTGGGTTCTGATCGCGCTCGGGCTATGCTCAACTCGCTGCCGGCCTTGACAGCTGTGGGTTGTATTCTGGTCTCACCGGGCTCTTATTGTGAAGGTGCTCGGTGGGGCTTCCGCCTGTCAAGGCTGGTCAGCTGTGTGTCATTACTGCTCGTTAGTGTTCGCCTTCATAAAGTGAGCACTAGTGACAGTAATGCTGCAGGAGTATTGTCAGATGTTGTCAGACATTGTCAACATCTTGTCAGTTATGGTCTACACCTCGTCAAGCTTTGTCTGAGCATCGTTAGACCTTCATGTCAGGTTCGTGATTTGCCATGTTACAGTTTAGCTTGTAGTGGCTGGGGTCAGCCCTGCGAGCCCATGTATTGATTTGTGTGTTTTTGCCGAGAGCGGCTCACAGACTTGTCCTGTCTCGTCTTGTGTGTTAAATAAACCATCATCGCAAAACTCACTGGTGGACTCTTGGCGTCTTATGGTGATCCGCAAGGATCACTGCATGACAAAAACCTAAATTTCAGAAAAATGAATGTGACAATTTTTTTGATATTATCAATGAAAAAATAACTAAAATAAATGAAGCCGACAAAAATCTATTGGAAAAGGATCTGGCATTGTTTGAGATTGAACAAGCTTTAAAAAAAAGAGTAACGGGAAATCTCCCAGAATTGATGGTTTGACAATAGAATTTTATAAACACTTCTGGGAGGATATTAAAAATGTACTTTATAAAGCCTTCTTAGAGTGTATAAAACATGGGTGTTTGTCACCTTCGATGAAAACTGGATTAATAACCCTCGTTCCTAAATCTGACAAAATCTTTACAAATCTAGACAATTGGAGACCCATTACTCTATGATGTAACAACTACAAATTAATAGCATTGGTGTACGCAGATCGTGTCAAGACTGTTTTAGTAAAATTAACTGATGAACGCCAGTCAGCCTTTATCAAAGGAAGACATATTTATAATCATACATGATTGATTTTAGATATGATTGATTACCAGTCATTTATTGATTCTGAAAGTTTTATTTTATTCATTGATTATTTCAAAGCATTCGACTCACTAGAGCACACCTTTTACTTCAGACAATAACAAAATTTGGTTTTGGAGAAAAATTCTGTGACATCATAGAAATGTTTTATAAAGATATTTATTGTTACATTTCCCTAAATCCAGGACTGACTCCCAGAATAAAAGTGTCTCGGGGTGTTAAGCAAGGTTGCCCAATATCTCCTAAATGATTCATTCTATGCACACAGATGATGGCTCACCTCATCATGAACCACCACAACATAAAGGCTATCACGGTTTTTGATTAAAAATATAAAATTAGTCAAATTGCTGATGACACGGTTCTCCTTCTAAAAGATAAAACCATCCATCCATCCATCTTCTACCGCTTTTCCGGAGGTCCGGGTCGCGGAGGCAGCAGTTCAAGCAGAGAAGCCCAGACTTCCCTCTCCCCAGCCACCTGTTCCAGCACTTCAGAGGGGATACCAAGGCGTTCCCAGACCAGCTGGGAGACATAGTCTCTCCACCGAGTCCTGGGTCTGCCCCGGGGTCTCCTCCCAGTGGGACGTGCCTGAAACACCTCAAGTGGGAGGCGTCCAGGAGGCATCCTAATCAGATGCCCATACCACCTTAACTGACTCCTTTCAATGTGGAGGAGCAGCGGTTCTACTCTGAGCCTCTCCCAGATGACTGAGCTCCTCACCCTATCTCTGAGGGTGAGTCCAGCAATCCTACGGAGAAAGCTCATTTCAGCCGCTTGTATCCGCAATCTCGTTCTTTCGGTCATTACCCAAAGCTTGTGACCATAGGTGAGAGTAGGAACGTAGATTGACTGGTAAATCGACAGCTTTGCCTTAGAACTCAGCTCCCTCTTCACCACAACAGACCGGTACAACGTCCGCATCACTGCAGATGCTGCTCCAATCCGTCTGTCGATCTCTCACTCCATTTTCCCCTCACTCGTGAACAAGACCCCAAGATACTTAAACTCCTCCACTTGAGGCAGGAACCTGTCCCCAACCCGGAGAGGACAATCCACCTTTTTCCGGCTGAGGACCATGGACTCAGACTTGGAGGTGCTGATTCTCATCCCAGCCGCTTCACACTCAGCTGCAAACCATCCCAGCAAGAGCTGTAGGTCATTGCTGGATGAAGCCAACAGGACAACATCATCTGCAAACAATAGAGATGAGATCCTGTGGTCACCAAGCATGACACCCTCCATTCCCTGGCTGCGCCTAGAAATCCTGTCCATAAAAATTATGAACAGGATCGGTGACAAAGGGCAGCCCTGGCGGAGTCCAACTCTCACTGGTAATGACTCCGACCGAGAGTTGGCAATACGAACCAAACTCTCATAACGGTCGTCCAGAGACCGAATAGCTCGTAACAACAAGCCCGATACCCTATACTCCCGAAGCACCCCCCACAAAAATCCACGAGGGACGCGGTCAAATGCCTTCTCCAAGTCCACAAAACACATGTAAACTGGTTGGGCAAACTCCCACGAACCCTCAAGAATTCTCGAGAGGGTAAAGAGCTGGTCCGATGTGCCACAGCCAGGATGAAAACCACATTGCTCCTCCTGAATCCGAGGTTCGACCAATGGCCGGACTCTCCTCTCCAGTACCTTGGCATAGACCTTCCCAGGGAGGCTGAGGAGTGTGATCCCTCTAAAGTTGGAGCACACCCTCCGGTCCCCTTTTTTTGAAGAGAGGAACCACCACCCCAGTTTGCCATGCCAAAGGCACTGCCCCTGACCTCCACGCAATGTTGCAGAGGCGTGTCAACCATGACAACCCAACAACATCCAGGGCCTTGAGGTACTCAGGGCGAATCTCATCCACCCCTGGGGCCCGGCCACCAAGGAGATTTTTAACCACCTTGGCGACCTCA
The DNA here is from genome assembly GCA_020510985.1 of Pholidichthys leucotaenia. Lineage (NCBI taxonomy): Eukaryota > Metazoa > Chordata > Actinopteri > Cichliformes > Pholidichthyidae > Pholidichthys > Pholidichthys leucotaenia. Next base: position 41,036,008 of record CM035846.1, on the reverse strand, counting down.
GCCCCTGTGATAGGCGAGTCATCCCTCTCGTCCCCAAACCCTGCTTCCTCTGTGGAAGGCGTATCAGTGGGATTGAGGAGATCCTCGAAGTATTCCTTCCACCGCCCGACAATATCCCCAGTCGAAGTCAACAGTATCCCATCCGCACCATACACAGTGTGGACGGGGAGCTGCTTTCCCCTCCTGAGCCGCCGGACAGTTTGCCAGAATCTCTTTGAGGCTGACCAAAAGTCTTGTTCCATGGCCTCACCGAACTCCTCCCATACCCGGGTTTTTGCTTCAGCAACCACCCGAGCTGCACTCCGCTTGGCCTGCCAGTACACCTCAGCTGCTTCAGGAGTCCCACAAGCCAACCAAGCTTGATAGGACTCCTTCTTCAGCTTAATGGCCCCCCTCACCACTGGTGTCCACCACTTGGTTCGGGGGTTGCCACCACGAGATGCACCGACCACCTTGCGGCCACAGCTCTGGGCCGCCGCTTCAACAACAGAGGTGGAGAACATGGCCCATTCAGACTCCATGTCTCCAGACTCCCTCGGAATGTGGTTGAAGTTCTTTCGGAGGTGGGAGTTGAAGACCTCCCGGACAGGGGCCTCAGCCAGATGCTCCCAGCACACCCTCACTATACGTTCGGGTCTACCAGGTCTGAATGGCTTCCTCCCCTGCCATCGGATCCAACTCACCACCAGGTGGTGATCAGTTGACAGCTCTGCACCTCTCTTTACTCGGGTGTCCAAGACATACGGTTGCAGGTCTGATGATACGATAACAAAATCGATCATCGACCTGCGACCTAGGGTGTCCTGGTGCCAGGTGCACATATGGACACCCTTATGCTTGAACATGGTGTTTGTTACGGACAGACTGTGGTTAGCACAGAAGTCCAATAACTGAACACCACTCGGGTTCAGATCGGGCAGGCCGTTCCTCCCAATCACCCCCCTCCAGGTTTCACTGTCGTTGCCCATGTGCGCATTGAAGTCCCCCAGTAAGACAATGGAGTCTCCAAGAGGAGCACCCTCCAGCACCCCAGTCACAGACTCCAAAAAGGGTGGGTACTCTGAAACATCATTTGGTGCATAGGCACAAATGATGGTCAGGACCCATTTCCCAACCCGAAGGCGCAGGGAAGCAACCCTTTCGTCCACCGGGGAAAACTTCAATATAGAAGCAGCAAGGTGGAGCGATACAAGAATACCCACCCCTGCTCGTCGCCTCTCGCCCGGGGCAACTCCAGAAAAGGCCAAGCTCCAGCCCCTCTCCAGGAGACTGGTTCCGGAACCGGAGCTGTGTGTTGAGGTGAGGCCGACTATATCTAGCCGGTATCTCTCAACCTCGTACACCAGCTCAGGCTCCTTCCCCACCAGAGAGGTGACATTCCACGTACCAAAAGCCAGTTTAGAAAGCTTGGGATCAGTCCGCCAAGGTCTCCGCCTTTGACCGCCACCTAATCCACATAGCACCGGACCCCCATGATCCCTCCTGCAGGTGGTGAGCCCACTGGAGGGTGGACCCATGTAACTCCTTCAGGCTGAGCCCGGCCGGGTCCCATGGGTGGAAACCCGACCACCAGACGCTAGCCTTTGAGCCCCTCCCCCAGGCCTTGCTCCAGGGTGGGGCCCCGGTAACCCCATACCGGGCGGGGTACACTGAATCCTTGATCTAGAATTTATCATGAGAGTCTGTTGGATCGTTCTTAGTCTGGCCCTTCACCCAGGACCAGTTTGTCTTGGGAGACCCTATCAGAGGCAAATTGCCCCGGACAACATAGCTCCTGGGATCACTGGGGCACGCAAACCCCCCCCCCCCCACCACGATAAGGTGACGATCCATGAGGGGGAAAAGATAAAACAATTATCAAAAAAGCTTTAGCTGCTTTGTCAACCTTCTCAAGGGCATCTGGTTTGAACTTAAATTTGAATAAATGTGAATTATTGCCGCTGTTTTCCTGTACCAATGTTCAAATAGAATCAATTCCTGTCAAATCAGAAATAAAATATTTAGGTATTAAGATAATAAAAAATGAGGACGAGAGGGAAGAAAAGAATATTCAAGAAAATGTTGAAAAAATGAAAAGTGTCATGCGGTGATCCTCGCGGATCACCATAAGACGCCAAGAGTCACTGGTGAGTTTTGCAATGATGGTGGTTTATTAACAAAGATGAGACACTAACACAAACAGAGAGTCACTGTGGCAAAAATACACAAAGCTCAGAGCATGGGACTGTAGGGCTAACCCCAGCCACTACCGATCTAAACATGGACAAGACAAGAATAAGCACGAACCTGACATGACGAAGACCAGGAAACATTGACGACTGTTTGACGATACTCCCACAACTAAACTGCCGTCAGCACCCGCCTAATAAAGCCAGGCGCTAATGAGCACTAGTGACAAACAGCTGACCGGCCTTGACAGCCAGAAGCCCCACCGAGCACCTTCACAATAAGAGCCCGGTGAAGCCAGAATATAACCCACAGCTGTCAAAGCCGGCAGCAAGAATACATAGCCCGAGCACGGGCAAGACCGGCGCTCGGATCGTGACAGTACCCTCCCTGCGAGGGCGGGCTTCCAGAACGCCCATAGACCACTATGCCCCCCTGCACCCCCTCCAAGGTGGGCGGCTGGGGCTAGGTCCAGAGGGAGAGAGATACCAAACACAAAATCAGTACAACAGGAAGAACAAAATCAAGACTAGGCAAGGGAAAAAAAAAAACCCAAAAAACTAAACACAGCACCATGACAAAAAATACCAAATACTCAAATAATGATTACAGAGAACAGCACAGGACAGCAAGGAAAAAAAAACAAACAGAATTACTGGCTCCCACCTAGATACACACAGAACAAAATAAGGCAATCTGCAAGACATAAACACAAATACCCACAGATACCCAAATGACCAGGACAAAGAACACACAGGATCGCAAGGGAAAAAAACAGAACAATTACTGGCTCCCACCAAAAAAGTGACCTCTACCCCCCCAAGAGTTCATGCCAAACGGCGGAGACCCAGCACCCCAGGAGCAGTTCGAGCAGTCTCCCCGCGTCCAACAGCCGGCGGGTGGTCATGGGAGGCGGAACATGACTGGGCGGCTTGTCAAAGTCCCAGGCCCGGAAAGTCCCCTCCCTGGAGGCCGAACCAGGTCGCCCAGAAGAACACATAACATGTCGGGTGGCCGACCTGAGGCACCAAATCATGAAGCAGTTCCTCAGGTGGCCGACCCGCGTCCCTCAGCCACCAGTACTGGGGGAAAACAGCCCGCAGCGGCCTCCCTGGCGAAGACAAAACATGGGAGAGCCAGGGCGAGCGTAGCAGGACCCCCATGGCCCCCGGCGATAAAGAGCAGGGGCGATGACTCTGACGAGGGACTAGGAAACAAGGATGAGCCTGTACTCCGTCCGACGGTGAAGGGTCTGCAGCTCCTCCACCGTCTGCGGACCACACCGGCGCTGCACCTCCGCTGGACCCCGATTGGGTCCCGGCTGCACCCACGTCGGACCCCGATTGGACCACAGCGGCTCCCGTGCTGGACCCCGATTGGGCCTCGGGCGTACCCACGTCGGAACCAGACTGGGTCAGGATAACTCCAGTGGTGGACCCTGATTGGGCCTCGGGCGCACCCACGTCGGACCCCGATTGGGCCAGAACCGCACCTGCGGTGGACCCCGATTGGGCCTCTGGCGCACCCACGTCAGACCCCAACTGGGCCAAAGCAGCTCCCACGATGGACCCCGATTGGGTCTCGAGTGCACCCACGTCGGACCCCGATTGGGCCACAGCAGCCTCCACAACAGACCCTGACTGGGTCGGTGCAGCTCCGCTGGCGACCTCCGCCCCTGAACCCGGAACCTCCAATTCAGTGACTCTGACTGGCTCCATGCTGGTGACACTGCAAGGAAGCTCACAAGGAACAGAAAAACCGGGATCAATATCACCGGCAGCAACAGAACCCAGCGAGACGAGCCCGGGAGCAGCAGGCGGCTGCCCCTCACTTGCCTCCCCGAGAGGCAGGCACAAATGCTCCAAAACAGGGGACAGAGACACAAGAGGGAGCACTTGCCTGCACTCGGGTTCTGTTGCCGCCCAGGACTCCGACGATCCAGGTTCAGGGCAGCAACCTTCGTCAGCAGGCTCCAACTCAGCTGCGTGGGGCTCCACAGCTGGCAAGGTGACGTCTGCAGCCTGAGGTTCCTCCCACACTGATGTCCATGCCGATGACCCGTTTGGCGTGGGGGCAGAGGAAACTCGACCCACTGGCTCAGACCGCTCCGGCGAGGAGACCCAGGGACGCTTCATCGTCGGCTCAGGCTCCAGGCCGCAGCCCGCTTTTCTCCTCCGTCCACGACGTGGCTGCAGGGCCGGATCCAGGTTTTCCAGCACTGCAGGGCCCCTCCTCATCCGACGACGTAGGCCTGGCATCGTGGACCGCTCAACAGGGGGGGACACAGAGGCAGCAGGTTTAGTTATTATAACTACAGCAGGTGGAGGGAGCTCGAGGGGCTGCAAACCCCGAACTCCGCCCCCCAAGAGTCAGACAAGGCAGGTTACAATTATGGTGTAATGAATTAACTTGCACTTGCCTTTCTCCTGGAGGAAAGATGGTGCCTGCTGTAGGGGACGCTGTTCCTCCTTTTCCCTGCTGGATGGCGACAGAGGGCCCCCTAGAAGGACGAGGTGGAGCCGCTCTCAGAGGTTTGCTGACGGGCTTCGCCGGCAGCGGATCCAGTTGGGGATTCTGCTGAGGATTGCCTGGGCCGTGGCGCCGACGACATCGTCGGCCCCCAGATGGCGTGAACTCCTGGACCGGGTCAAGGGCAGGAGCAGGATCCCAGCACGGGAAGCGAGGATGCCTCCTCCGCTGCTTCCTGCTGTAGCTCACCTCCAGCCCACGGAGTAGCTCGTGCTGATCGGCGAGTTCCGCACTCCTAGCGACGATTTCTGGATGATTGTAATGGTGAGGGAGGCGTCCTAAGAGGTCCTCAGCAACGTCCAGGTGCCAGCACATGTCGCTGGGGTTGTCGTCAAAAGTTGCGGCGAGGAGCGCTCCGTCTACATGCTCCAGAGCGTCTGCCAGCTCGCGGTCCAGACGCCGACCGCGGCTCCTGGATGACGGCATTTTCCCCAGCGTGGACACCCAGACAGGGAAGAACAATAGTCCCATTCAGCAAAAACTCACGGTGAAAGGCGTCTCGGTGTGGCGTCTCCGTTTAGACGTCTGGCGGGAGTATACTGTCATGCGGTGATCCTCGCGGATCACCATAAGATGCCAAGAGTCACCGGTGAGTTTTGCAATGATGGTGGTTTATTAACCAAGACGAGACACTAACACAAACAGAGAGTCACTGTGGCAAAAATACACAAAGCTCAGAGCATGGGACCGTAGGGCTAACCCCAGCCACTACCGATCTAAACATGGACAAGACAAGAATAAGCACAAACCTGACATGACGAAGACCAGGAAATACTGACGATTGTTTGACGATACTCCCACAACTAAACTGCCGTCAGCACCCACCTAATAAAGCCGGGCGCTAACGAGCAGTAATAACAAACAGCTGACCGGCCTTGACAGCCGGAAGCCCCACCGAGCGCCTTCATAATAAGAGCCCGGTGAAGCCAGAATATAACCCACAGCTGTCAAAGCCGGCAGCGAGTATACATAGCCCAAGCGCGGGCAAGACCGGTGCTCGGATCGTGACAAAAAGGTCCTTAAACTCTTGGCTTATTAGAGATCTTACAATTTTTGGTCGAAATTTGTCAGTAAAAGTGAAGGAATATCAAAAATGATATCTCCTTGTCAATCCTTGTACATCGCTCCTCAAAAAATGAAAAAAGATCAACACAATTCTAATTGATTTCATTTGGAAAAACAAAACTCACGATGTTAAGAAATCACAACTGGTCAAGGAATACAATATGGGAGGAATAAAGTCTACTGACTTTGAGGCAGTGGGAGGAATGCTCAAGTTAAACTGCTGAAAAGCTTTTCTTTCAAACCGGGATTCTATGAGGTTCCACATTCCAAAAAACATATTTAACAAAGTTGGAGGTATTGATTTTCTTTTAAAACGTGATTTTGAAATGTCAAAACTGCCAGTGAGGCTCTCAAAATTCCAGACTCAAATCTTGTTTTACTGGAAGATGATGTTCACTCATAACTTTACTCCACATGGCTCAAACTTATGGAATAACAGAACCGTTATCATTAACAGAAAAAATTATTTATACAAGAATGGTTTGATTAAAAAAAAACATTATTTTTGGAACAGATATGATGGATAACAATGGAAATATTCTTGAAAGGGAAACATTTCAAGCAAATTTCCACATTGGATGAACTGCCAGACAACACGATCAGGTCTGCAGAGCCGTTCCACCTGCCTTCATTCATTTAATACAAAACACACTCATAAATTCTGATGTCCAGGCAATTTTACCAAACTTAAAAATTGAACGTCACTTATTGGACAGAAAGTGTGACAACAAATTTTTGAATACAACTTTCAAAAAGCATCCTTTTTAATCAGTATCAAAGTGAAACAAAAAGAATACTTTGTGGAAGTAGCAAAATAATATCAAAAAAATATTTGCAAAAATTTAAAATGGCCAATTCCTCCAAAAACCAAAGAAATTCAATTTAAAATTCTGACTAATTTTACCCAGTTGGTGAGACTGTGAAAGAGAGATTTGCTTTTGAGGTTGAGCCATGTGGATTTTGCAGTCAAGAACCAGAAACAACAGAACTTCTGTTTTACTCTTGTTCTGTCACTCAGTTGTTTTGGATAAATGTTCAGATCTGGCTAAATGTAAAAATGTATAATGGATCTCTCAGTATGCAGCATATTCTGTTTCATGAACATAACCTTTCAAAAGATACTGGTATGGTGCATATTTAAGGCACATATATGGCATGCTTGTATGGTATGCATTCTCCCCCACATGCTTCCAGTAGGCATGACGGTGCAGACCCTACAGATCAAACGTCCATAAGAACAATGCCCCAGCAGGGACCTCGGCTAGGAGGTGGGTGCTGGAGGAAGACGGAGGTGAGAGACAATGTCCCAGCAAGAGCCCCGAGGTGGAGAAGAGGACAGAAGCACCAGCGAGTCTCGGGGACTGTGGGTTCAAGTGTTTACCTAACTTCTGTGGGGTGAAGGTGTGAGATACTTGATGTGGGGGTTTTGTATCTCTGGGTGATAAAAGCTGTGGGGAAAGTTGGGTCTGTCTCTTTTTCTGCTGAGAACTTTGTTGATAGAAGATGTGACTTCCAATAAAGCTTTCCTGAGATAATACACTCAGTCTCGTTTGTAAGGCATCTTCTACACTGGTGACCTACGACTACTTATGGCCGGTGACGGCGTGATTTCCGCACCGGACTCTTCAGGAGCCAACCGGGTTAACGCGGCTACCGCGCTACAGCTGCCTGACTTCTGGCAACATAACCCGCGCTCCTGGTTTACCACTGTGGAGGCGCAATTCCACCTTCGGGGAATCTCAGCGGATGCAACGAGGTTCTACCATGTCGTCGCGAAGCTGGACAGCCTCACAGTGCAACGGGTGGAGAGCCTGACCAACCACCCGCCCCAAGACGACAAGTATAGCGCATTGAAAGATGCCCTCATCCGAGCCTTCACTCCCTCGCTGGAAGAGCGGGCAGAGAAGCTCCTGGCACTGACAGAGGGAGAAGCAGACAGGCCAGCGGATCTGATGGCGAAGATGATGAGCCTGAGAGGTGAGGACGACGACAGTTTTATCTTCGCTCACCTCTTCCTCAGAACGCTCCCGCCAGCAGTGAGAGTCACCCTGACCAGCTCGCAGCCGCTCGTCAACCGTAACTACCACGAGCTGGGACAGGTGGCGCAACGGCTCGTCGACTCCCATAGATGGCGCGCAGCCATGACGGCAGCAGCGGCGGAGACCAGGAGAAGCGGAGCTGACAACGCCCTCTGCTTCTACCATCGACGTTTCGCCGAGAAAGCCCGCAGATGCGTCCCACCATGCCGGTACCAGCGCCAGGGAAACGCCAAGACCGGGAGCCGGTAGCAGCTGTGACTCTCGGCATGAAGAATAGGCTGCTTTTCGTGACGGACGCGAATTCTGGGAAAGAATTCCTGGTGGACACGGGCTCCCAGCTGAGTTTTGTCAAGCCTACCTACGCGGACACACTGGCGCCGGCCAGCGGCCCCCTGGTGTTAGCAGCGAACGGCTCCACGATCAAAACCTATGGGGAGAAGACACTCCGCCTGTCCCTTCACGGGCGCAACTTCGAGTGGACCTTCGTTGTCGCTGCAGTTAACAGCAACATGCTAGGTGCTGACTTTTTGTGCTCAAACAGTTTGTTAGTTGATCTTGCTAATAGACGTATTGTAAATGCACTGTCTTTCTACTCTATCTCCTGCACAGCTCGGGTGGCCCTGCCTTCTGCACATTCCAATGTCACAGCTGCGGGTGGTAAGTTTCATGCATTACTCAACCAGTTTCCAGCACTCACGGTCCCTACATTTTCAGCGTCAGTTGCCAAACACGGGGTCGAACATTTCATAAGTACTTCGGGCCCCCCTGTTTTTGCAAAAGCTCGGCGGTTGGACCCAGCTAAACTGGCCATCGCGCGCGAGAAATTTGCCAACTTGGAAAAGCTGGGCATAGTCCGGCGTTCGAACAGCGCCTGGTCGTCACCCCTGCACATGGTACCCAAAGCTGACGGCTCGTGGCGCCCTTGCGGCGATTTCCGCAGATTAAATAATGCTTCAGCCCACGACCGCTATCTGATTCCGCACATCCAGGATTTTTCGGCGCATTTAGCGGGGGCGCGCATCTTTTCCAAAATAGATTTGGTGCGTGGTTATCACCAAGTTCCAGTCCGTGCGCAGGACATACCCAAAACGGCAGTTATAACCCCTTTCGGGCTTTTCGAGTTTTTGCGCATGCCTTTCGGCCTCAAGGGTGCCGCGCACACGTTCCAACGCATGATGGATGCAGTGCTGCGCGACCTCCCTTTCGTGTTCGCTTATTTGGATGATATTTTGGTAGCCAGCGCGTCCGAAGCCGAGCACGAACGCCACCTCACAGCCGTTTTTCAGAGGCTCACAGACCACGGGCTAATCATTAACCCAGCGAAGTGCCAATTCGGGGTAGCGAAAATCGATTTTTTGGGACACCGCGTGTCGCCAGAAGGCGCGGTCCCGCTGCCGGATAAAGTGCGCGTGATAACGGATTTCCCCCAACCGCAGACGGTTAAGGCGCTGCAAGAATTTTTGGGGATGGTCAATTTTTATAACCCTTTCCTCCCAAACGCGGCACGGCTCATGCACCCATTGTACGCGGCATTAAAGAAGCAAAAACCTGCATCTAAGGTCGAGTGGTCCCCGGATCGGGAGCGCGCTTTTTCACAGGTCAAATCAGCCCTCGCGAACGCTGCGTTATTGGCACACCCGGTGCCAGCAGCTCGCATGGCGCTAACCACAGACGCCTCCGACGTGGCAGTGGGAGCGGTTGTCGAGCAACTGGTGGCAGGATGCTGGCAACCACTTGCGTTTTTCAGCAAAACATTGCGCGAGAGCGAGCGTAAATACAGCGCGTTTGACAGGGAGCTTTTGGCCCTGCATTTGGCCATCCGCCACTTCCAGTTCTGGTTGGAAGGCCGCCGTTTTACCGCGTTCGTGGACCATAAACCCTTAACTTTTGCAATGGCTAAGGTTTCAGAGCCTTGGTCGGGCCGACGACAGAGGCAGCTGGCTGCAATTTCGGAGTTTACCACTGACATTCAACACATGGCAGGTAAACACAATGTAGTGGCAGATTGCCTCTCACGTGCAGTTGCAGCGACAGGCCCCCAGGGGGCAGATTCAGCGGCGGCAGACCTAGGCCAGGCTTGCGGCGTGGAAGCGCTCACAGCTCCGTTCTGCGTCGGGTTAGATTATGCAGCCACGGCCGCTGAACAGGTTGGCGACGCGGACGTGCGCACGCTCCAGTCTGGGCCAACAGGGCTGAGGCTGGAGCACAGGGTGCTTCACAGAGGCATCCCCCCCTAATCTGCGATACTTCCACGGGGCGTCCCCGTCCCGTAGTCCCGGCTGCGTGGCGTCGCCGTGTTTTCGACTTAATACATTCACTGGCACACCCAGGCGTCCGCGCATCTATCAAAATGGTTGGAGAGAAGTTTGTTTGGCCGGGGCTGCGTAAACAAGTCAAAGAGTGGGCTGCAGCCTGCACTGCGTGTCAAAGAGCAAAGGTACACAAACACACACGAGCCCCTCTAGAACCTTTTCACATCCCAGCCAAACGCTTTGATCATGTGCATGTCGACTTAGTAGGACCTCTTCCGCTGTCCCAGGGTTTCACACACCTTTTAACCATGGTAGACCGCACCACGCGCTGGCCAGAGGCGGTTCCTTTGGCGGCAACCACAGCGGCAGATGTCGCTCGTGCCTTTTTAACAGCTTGGGTCGCACGTTTTGGTATCCCGTCAGACATAACGTCTGACAGAGGACCCCAGTTTGTTTCCGAGCTCTGGTCGTCCATGGCACTCAGCCTGGGGGTGAAAATTCATCGCACGACCGCTTATAACCCCCAGGCCAACGGTTTGTGCGAGCGCTTCCATCGGTCATTGAAAGCAGCCCTCAGAGCGACTCTCACGGACACAAATTGGGTTGATAAACTCTCATGGGTTTTATTAGGGTTGCGTTCAGCACCTAAAGAGGATTTGCAAGCCTCTCCGGCAGAACTCGTCTACGCCCAACCCCTCCGGTTACCGGGAGATTTCCTCCCTGAGAACCCTGCTCCGGAGCACCTCCCCGCTCAGCTGCTGCAGAGCGAAGCGGGGTCACACACCCTCCCCGGTCCCGTTCATCACAGTTTTCCACGTGTTTTTGTGCCCAAAGCCTTAAAAAATGCAGAATTTGTCTTCGTTAGACACGATGCACAGAGGTTAGGTTTAAGGCCACCTTATGATGGACCGTTCAGAGTGTTAGAAACCGGGGAAAAGCATTTTTTGCTCGATTTGGGAGACAGGAGGGACTTAGCCTGCATTAACAGACTCAAACCCGCTTTTGTGTTAGCTGACGACCTAGTCCAGTTGGCCAGAGCCCCCCGCCGCGGCAGGCCACCCGGGAGGCGCTCTGCTAAGCTTTCACGACGATGTGTTAATGATTCTACTTCACAGATGCAGCAGACAGCCACAGGCAGAGCGAGACCTGCTCACAGCAGATATGGCAGAGAGTTAAAGCCCAAGCAGTGGGACATGTGATCTGTTGTGCCAAGTTTTTTTCTCTCTCTTGTTCTGTGTGGGGTGTCATGATTCTATGCATTTGAAATGTAACTTGTCCTTATTTGAACGTTTGGGGGGGGGTTATATGGTGCATATTTAAGGCACATATATGGCATGCTTGTATGGTATGCATTCTCCCCCACATGCTTCCAGTAGGCATGACGGTGCAGACCCTACAGATCAAACGTCCATAAGAACAATGCCCCAGCAGGGACCTCGGCTAGGAGGTGGGTGCTGGAGGAAGACGGAGGTGAGAGACAATGTCCCAGCAAGAGCCCCGAGGTGGAGAAGAGGACAGAAGCGCCAGCGAGTCTCGGGGACTGTGGGTTCATGTGTTTACCTAACTTCTGTGGGGTGAAGGTGTGAGATACTTGATGTGGGGGTTTTGTATCTCTGGGTGATAAAAGCTGTGGGGAAAGTTGGGTCTGTCTCTTTTTCTGCTGAGAACTTTGTTGATAGAAGATGTGACTTCCAATAAAGCTTTCCTGAGATAATACACTCAGTCTCGTTTGTAAGGCATCTTCTACACTGGTCACTTTGTTAATATCATTATTTCTATGGGTAAATATCATCTTCACGTATGTAAATGGAGAAATCAAAAACCTTCTCTTCCAGCTTTTAAAAATGAGCTTAAACTATACTTTGTGGTGACACTAAACACAGCTGGGACACATTCCTCTGGGACATTTCCCTGAAGCATTCCTCACACCCAGCAGTCACCCAGCAGGGGCTCGGAGGAAGCAGAGGACAATTGACACACGACCAAAAGAACCACAGGAGACAGTCAGACGGGACTGAATTCATGCATCTTTGTGCACGGTGGTGCAGTGGTTAGCACTGTTGCCTTACAGCTAGAAGGTTCCTGGTTTGAATCCCCAGGCTGGCAGGGGTTGGAACCTTTCTGTGTGGACTTTGCATGTTCTCCCTGTGCTGCGTGGGTTTACTCCGGGGGCTCCGGTTTCCTCCCACAATCCAAAGACATGCATGTTAGGTTAATTGGTTGTTCTAAATTGTCCCTAGATATCTGTTTCCTATAGGCCCTTAGAATAGAGGGTTAGTACTAGTGAAAGCGCTTTGAGTGGTCTTTGTGACTAGAAAAGTGCTATATAAGTGCAGGTTAGTTAGTAGTTAGTAGTTGTGCCAACCAATGTCATGCTAATCATACGTATTGACCAATGGTAGTAGATGACAATTGATATGCTAATATGTCATGCATTCTCTCTGTATGATAACAGTATAAAAGAGCTGCTCTCCCTCATCTCTTTCTCTTCTCTCTCACTTCTACTTTCATCACTACTTAACCGGGCCCCAGCGTGGCCGCTGGGGCCAACAGGCTGTATTCATGTTAGAGGGTAAATAAAGAATCTGTGCTGACCTACCCTCGTGCCTCGCTTCCACATCTTTTCCTTCACACCCTCTACATTGGTGACCTAACGTGAAATGGACTATCTCTCCCTCTCACCGCGTTGTGGATTCCAGAGACCGGGGATCGCCTACATCCTTCACATCCACACGGGAGCGCGCCTTGTCCTCTCTCCACGATGGCGACCTCCAGGGCTGGACGGACAGCGCGGCGCTGGGACCGAGACGCACGAGAATCAGCGACACAACCAGCACACAGAAACAGCCTGAACAGGGAAGACTATCGGCACTGACTGCATTGATTTCCATCAAGCTCCCTGACCCTGACTCACCTCATGGCAACGTACCTTCCGCCCACAAAAGCCACGCGCGCACACTGCAGGATTATGAGGACAGTGCAACTGGAAGCTACGTGGCCGCAGCGCGCGCTACGCACCAGGGACAAACCAGCTCCATTGTTTGTATGGGTTTCTCTGCCGCGGCACACAATGGAGATTTAGCTAATTGCTGTCCCGTCCGCATCTATGGCCACACCGCCAAGTCTCTCACACAGCTACAGCTGTTTCACAGCCGCTACGCATCCTTGGGGAATTTGGCTGCCCGCCTTCCTCACATCCTCACATGACAAGCCGTGAGAGGAGTCAGAGACGTAAGTTTTCTTTTTTTTTTTCACAACCACCGGTTTTTCCACCCTTCCCCTTTTCCCCCCACAGACTTACAGGCCCTCCAACACTCCTCACCAGCAGGCAGTTCGACCGGAGCGCCAACCCCCCCCCCCCCCCCCGCTGCAGCCTCCACTGGCGTTGACTTGAGCCCAGAGGACAATTGACACACGACCAAAAGAACCACAGGAGACAGTCAGACGGGACTGAATGCATGCATCTTTGTGCCAACCAATGTCATCCTAATCATGTGTATTGACCAATACACATGATTGGTATTGGTATCCGGCCAGCGCCGGCCAGTCCGGCGCTGGCCGGAAACGAAGGCGGCGTGGTAAACGTGCCAGTGCGCTAGTCAGGCTGAAGAAACGAGGATTTCGCACGCCGCTCCCATCGATCCATCTGGCAAATATCCGCTGTTTGGCGAACAAAATGGATGAACTGCTGCTCCTGACTCACAAAAACCGGGATTTTAGCAGATCTGGCGCCCCTTGTTTCACGGAGTCCTGGCTGAGTGAACACATCCCGGACAGCGCGGTCCGCCTGGACGGATTCCAACTGTTTCGCGCTGATCGCAGCCGAGAATTCTCTGGAAAGACTAAAGGTGGTGGAATCTGCTTCTACATAAACGAAGGTTGGTGTACTGATGTCACAGTGTTGAAGAAGTTTTGTAGCCCTAACCTAGAGTCACTGTTCATAAACTGTAAACCCTTTTATTCACCGCGAGAGTTCTCCTCGTTTATTCTGGTCGGAATTTATATCCCGCCTGCTGCTTCTACAACAGAGGCACTGCAGCACCTCGCTGACCAGATAGCAGACGTGGAGGAAAAACATCCAGACTCTCTGCTTATCATTCTGGGTGATTTCAATAGAGCTAATCTCACAAATGAGCTTCCTAAATACAGACAGCATATTAAATGTCCCACCAGGGACACAAATACACTCGACCACTGTTACACAGTTTTAAGAAATGCCTATCATGCCGTCCCCCGTGCAGCTCTGGGTTTTTCTGACCACTGTCTGCTCCATCTTATTCCAACATACAGACAAAAACTAAAAACTTCCAAGCCTGTTGTAAGGACTGTGAAGAAATAGACTGAGGAATCAAAGCTGAAGTTACAAGCCTGCTTTGACTGCACAGATTGGAGTGTTTTTGAAGCTGCAGCCATTAACTTAAATGAACTCACTGACACTGTGACGTCATACATCTGTTTCTGCGAGGACATGTGTGTGCAGACCAAGACCTTCTGCACATACAACAACAATAAACCCTGGTTCATTCCTAAACTGAAGCAGCTACGTCAGACCAAGGAGGAGGCCTACAGGACTGGTGACTGGACTCTGTACAAGCGGGCCAGAAACATGCTGACGAAGGAGATCAGGCTTGCTAAGAGGAGCTACAGTGTGAAGTTACAAAAAAACTTCTCAGCCAACAACTCTGCTTCTGTCTGGAGAGGCCTGCAGAATATCACCAACTACAGGAGACCACCCCCCCACCCTGTGGAAAACCTCCAGCTGGCTAACGACCTAAACAGCTTTTACTGCAGGTTTGAAAAGAACCTACAGTTCTCACCTCCCACCCACACAAAAGGATTATCTGCAGCCCCAGGAACTCCATCCCTCCTCCACTCTGACCTCCCACCAGCACTAACGATCTGTGAAGAGGGCTGTGGGCTGTGGGCTGTGGGCTGCACGGTGGCGCAGTGGTTAGCACTGCGGCAGCACAGTTTACCCTTGGCCAGAGGATTGTGGGGATCGTGGGATCATGGGTTCGATCCCAGCCCCCGACCAACAGTGATCTGTGTGGAGTTTGCATGTTCTCCCCGTGTTGCATGGGTTTACTCCGGGATTTCTCCGGTTTCCTCCCACATGCCAAAAACATGCATGTTAGGTTAATTGGCTGTTCTAAATTGTCCCTAGATATCTGTTTCCTATAGGCCCTTAGAATAGAGGGTTAGTATTAATGAAAGCGCTTTGAGTGGTCTTTGTGACTAGAAAAGCGCTATATAAGTGCAGGTTAGTTAGTTAGTTAGAAGAGGAGGTGTGCTGGGTCTTTCAGAGACAAAAGATCAAGAAGGCTGCAGGACCTGATGGTGTGTCTCCGTCCTGCCTGAGAGTCTGCTCCAACGAGTTGGCCCCCATCTTCACCCGGATCTTTAACAGATCACTGGAGCTGCGTGAAGTGCCTTCCTGCTTCAAACGCTCCATCATCATTCCAGTTCCCAAGAAACCCTCTGTTACAGGATTAAACGACTACAGACCTGTTGCCCTGACCTCTGTGGTCATGAAATCCTTGGAGAGATTGGTGCTGAACCACCTGAAGGTCATCACAGGCCCCCTGATGGACCCACTGCAGTTTACCTACCGGTCAAACAGGTCAGTGGATGATGCAGTGAATATGGGACTACACTACATCCTGCAACACCTCGACTCCCCAGGGATGTACACCAGGATCCTGTTTGTCGACTTCAGCTCAGCGTTCAACACCATCATCCCAGGCATTCTTCATCAGAAACTCCTCCAGCTCAAGGTGCCCCCCTCCACCTGCCAGTGGATCTCCAGCTTTCTGACTGACAGGTGGCAACAGGTGAAGCTAGGGAGATTTACATCCAGCTCCCGAAAAATTAGTACTGGCGCCCCCCAAGGATGTGTCCTTTCCCCACTGCTCTTCTCCCTCTACTCCAATGACTGCACCTCAGAGGACCCTTCGGTGAAGCTCCTGAAGTTTGCGGACGACACCACAGTCATCGGTTTGATCCGGGATGATGATGAGTCTGCATACAGGCGGGAGGTGGAGCAGTTGATCCTCTGGTGCAGCCAGAACCATCTTGAACTTAACCCAGCCAAAACGGTGGAGATGACTGTGGATTTCAGGTGACACCCCCCTTCATTCCCCCCACTCACCATCCTCAACAGCACAGTGTCCACTGTGGACTCCTTCAAGTTTCTGGGTACCACAATCTCCCGGAACCTGAAGTGGTCCTCCCATATACACACTGTCCGGAAAAAGGCCCAGCAGAGGTTGTTTTTTCTGCGTCAGCTCAAGAAGTTTGATTTGCTTCAGGAGCTGCTGGTTGTCTTCTACACCGCCATCATCCAATCTGTCCTCTGCTTTTCCATCACTGTCTGGTTTGGATCTGCCACTAAACAGGACAAGACCAGACTGCAGCGGATCATTAAGTCTGCGGAGAGGATCATTGGTACTGACCTACCCTCCATTGAGAACTTATATCGGTCCATAACCAGGAAACGGGCGGGAAACATCTGTGCTGACCCATCACACCCCGGCCACAAACTGTTTGAACTTCTATCTTCTGGTCGTCGTTACAGATCACTGAAGGTCAAAACCATCCGTCACAGGAACAGTTTCTTTCCTCAAGCCATCACTCTGATGAACTCCTAACATTCACCTAGTCCTACCCGTTGTGGTACTCATGACTTTTCATCCATTATTACATTGCACATAACTCTCACACTGCTTTTTACTTCATTCACATTATATCACTGAATCTGAGTTCACATTGAAATACTGTGTGACTGTATATTTTTTCATATATTTCTGCAAAGTGTGGTTAGTCTGAGTAAATAACTACATATATTCCTGTATATATTTGCATCCTTTTATAGAAACGTGGACAGACTGTAATTTACTGTACATACTCTGTTGTCATTGAATCCTTATTTAAATCCTCCACCTGAACAATGAGAGCAAGTTTTCAGCCAAAGTCAAATTCCTTGTATGTGTTGTGCATACTTGGCCAATAAAGCTGATTCTGATTCTGATTCTGATTCTGATATGGGAGCATAATATGGCCTTACGTTTCTCCATTCTTATTGTTTTTTTTTCTGATTCTTTGTCTTGCTATTCATTGAATTTGTACCCCAAGGAGTTATTGTAATCTTGTTGATTACAGTAGTGATTAGTGCTGTTTGCTCTCTACATGTCTGTTCTTTTCTTCTTCTCTATCCCCTCACCCCCCAGCCAGTTGCAGCAGATGACTGCCCCTCCCTGAGCCTGGTTCTGCTGGAGGTTTCTTCCTGTTAAAAGGGAGTTTTTCCTCTCCACCGTCGCCAAGTGCTTGCTCACAGGGGATCGCCTGATTGCTGGGGTCTTTCTGCAACTGTGGGGGTTCCCCCTACAGTTGATAGTGCTATGAGATGACTGTTGTTGTGAAATGGTGCTATATAAATAAAGTTGAATTGAATTGAATTGAATTAAATTAAATTAAATTAAACCTTGATTGTGGGTGGAAACCCCACGTCACTGCAGACCCATATGATCTTTACATCACAGCTCAGACCAGATTAGTTTGTGAAATCCATGCACTCTTCATTCTTTTCATATTTTGTTTGTGAAACGAAAACAGAACGACCGAAAATAGCCGTTATATGGTTCTCGCCTTGTCAAAACAAAATCGAAACTGAGCAAAAACAACAGAACGGATCTGATTCCGTTTGGTGCTGTTTTCCTTTTATTTTGTCAGTCACAGCCGGAAGTGGTGATGGCAGCAGCAGCAGAAGGCCGCCATTTTCAAACAAGCCTGAAAGACTAGCTGCTAAATCTCACTTTAAAATGGGGAAAATGCCCAGAGTTGCAGCTTAGAGTCATGCAGACATCAGTATCTGATGAAAGATGAGAAGGACTGCCAGAAATAGATGTTTATAGAATTCCCATCAGCCAGCAGAGAGGATGAAAGGAGGACGTTGTGGACAAATGGATACCCAAGGCCTGGGAGAAATGAAAGGTTGAGGTGACCTCTGTTTTGACCACTTTACAACAGGTAAGGTATACTTACAAATTATGCTTCTATTACTTTTTTCCCTTTTCAGATTAGTTTGGGCTCCACATGTTGGCTCAGTGATTACTGAGGCGATGCAGGTTTCCAGCAGTTTTAACATGACTGGAGTCAATGTGATATTTAGTGTTGATATTTGCATTCTGGGTGATTCTACGGTGTTTGTACTTGATTGTCTTTTGTATTTTAATATGTTCCACTTTAGAAAGTGATGTTTTTGTTTTTGCCTCCAAGTCTTACAGCTTTAAATTTTTTCTTCCATAAAACTCATTTAATATACAAGTAATCATTTTTATATGACTACCGTCTGTCTCCACAGTACACAGCTTTATTTCTTATAGTCGCTTTACAAACTTTAACATGCAAAGTAATAAACTCAGAAAACTAGACTTCATAGTGTACTAAGATAAGATAAGATAAGCCTTTATTAGTCCCACAACGGGGAAATTCCAGGATTGCAACAGCACAGGGATAGCAACACTCAGAGCAACAATCAGAAGGCAAGAAAAAAAACAAGCAAGCAAGAGCAGCTAATATACATATGTACATATTACTATAAAATATATATATATACACACAGACACACAGTGCAGAGCATTGTAGCTAGATGGAATAAATATGTAAATATATAAACACCCACAGTACGGAGCATTGCAGCTAGGTGGAATAAATATGCAAGTATATAAACACACACAGTGCGGAGCAATGTAGCTAGATGGAATAATATGTAGATATGTAAAAACACAGTGCGGAGCATTGTAGCTAGATGGAATAAATATATAGATATATAAATATAAACACACCCAGTGCTGAGCATTGTAGCTAGATGGAATAAATATGTAAATATATAAACACACACAGTGCAGAGCATTGTTGCTAGGTGGGATGAAACAGCATAACCGTCTATTTAGTTATCCTACATGGTATGATTATGTGCCCATACATATTCTCACCCTCCATAGCGACCGGTATGTTCCTAGTTGTATGCCGGAGAGGACCATTGTGTAAGTCTATTGCATCTTTTGCATTCAAAAAAAACTATTAGTTTGTTACGTCTTTTTGCTATCTCTGCGAGCAGCCCTGCTTAGGTTGTACAGTCTGACAGCCGTTGGTAGGAAGGACCTACGAAACCTCTCGGTTGTGCACCTGGGATGATGTAGTCTGCTGCTAAATGAGCTCCTCAGTGCATCCAGTATGTCCTGCATAGGGTGGAACTCGGACTCCAGCAGAGATGACAGTTTAGCCACCGTCCTTCTCTCTCTTATCTCCTCCATCGGATCAAGGCGCTGCCCCAGGACAGAGCTAGCTTTCTTAATCAGTTTGTTCAGTCTCTTCCTATCGGCTGCAGTAATGCCACTGCCCCAGCAGACCACTCCAAAAGTGATGGCTGATGCCACCACCGTGTCATAGAATGACTTCAGCAGCGCCCCTTGTACACCAAAAGACCTGAGTCTCCTCAGCAGGAACAGCCTGCGCTGTCCCTTCTTGTAGAGTGCGTCAGTATTGTGTGACCAGTCTAGTTTATTGTTCAGATGAATACCCAGGTACTTATAGGATGTCACCATCTCGATGTCTGTTCCCTGTATATTTACTGGTGCTGTGAGGGGCTGCCCATGCCTGCGGCAGTCCACCACCAGCTCCTTAGTTTTCCTCGCGTTGATCTGGAGGCAGTTCCGATGGCACCAGTCCACAAAGTCCTGGATAAGCCCTCTGTACTCAGCTTCATCTCCGTTGGAGATGAGACCAACGATCGCAGAGTCATCAGAGAACTTCTGTAGATGGCAATGTGTTGTGTTACTATAGTCTAATGTTCTATTTCTCTGTGTCTGATTAAAGATCTTGATAATGTGGAACCTGAAGACAGTATGGACCACTTGTCCCATACTGATGAGAACTAGTTCATGACTCCATCACAGGTGAAATTCAGTGTCTTAAATGTTAAAGTTCCAGTAGAGGAAAGAGTCCATGCTGGGACCTAAAATCACTTGTGTTTCCAGAGGACAGCAGAGAAGATCCCTGGTCCTTCACTTCCTCCTGTTCAGGAGGTTTCACACCAACCAGGAACAACCAGGACTCACGTCGTCATCATCACCACCGTGCACTTGTCTCCCTGTTTTGTTATAATAAAATTTAACAGAACAGCAAAATATATTTTCTTATTTATTTGTTAATTTTCTATCAGTATCTTTGCTTCAAACCAGAGGTGGGCAGAGAAGCCAGAAATTGATCTCCAGTAATATTACTGTTATTGGAATTGTTCAAGTATCAGAGTCGTCGCCAGAAAAGGTGAGGATGAAAGTATTCAATAAAAAAAGTTACTGGAGTAGTAATGACAGTTCTAAATTTGCAAACTTTTTCTCCTAAATTTCTGAGTCTTTTCATATAATTTGTCTTTTTTTGAATATACAACTTTTATCCTATAAATCAGTTATTCCACATAAATTTGATTTCTGTAACATACATTTTCGACTTCTTAAAAAATTAGCTGTTCTACATTTCAATTTTCTTTTAAATGTATCACTTTGTCAAATTTGTGACTGTTTTATATGATTTTTTTAAAACATGAATTTGTAACATTTTACATATCAACTTTTCACTTAAATCTGTAACTTTTTAAATCTAACTTGTTTAAATTACTTGTTCCTTGTAGCTGGAATAGAAGAACAATAATATCAACCCCCATCTCAGCTAAATCAGATGACAAATTTATTAAAATGACCAAAGATGCAATAATTTCTTGTGAGACTAATCAGTCATTTTAAACAGGCACATTTCTGATCAGTTTTCAAATCAGTGAAATTAAAATTTAGTAACTGTCACCAAAGGTATTTGAGTAACAGTAGTTTTATCCTCACATGTACTTGAGTAGAAAGTATCCTGCAGTAAAGTTACTCATCTAAGTACTGTTCTGTCAAAGGATCTACAAGTACAAGAGCCTTTTCTGGCAGCAGGTTTCTGCATCACTGCCAATGTCTGACTGTTCTCAACAAATATAACTTGGATTCTACCCAAACCTACAGTGAATATTAATGATTTGAAATAAGTGAAGGCAGATAAAGTACTTGAGATAAACCTTTTATTTAATCATTTAAAAAATATTTTTGGAAATACCAGATTATGTCTTGTCATAAATAAATGCATAAAGAATGTATGAACTGAGGTGCAGCTCACAGTTGTGGAAATATGTGACTGACTGGTTATTTAAAAAGGTTAACATGTCATGATGGCCACTGGGCCGTCATCTGCCTCATCAGCTCCAGCTGCGCACAGACCAGCAGGTGCCAATCAGCGGCTGTTAAAAGCCAGTGTTTCTGACAGCCCGGCACGGAGTCGTCTGTCTTCCTCGTCTGAGTTTGAGCCAGAGCTTCGTTCCACTGTCAAGCCAAGAACGTCTCATCAGGATCTGCCACGTAAGAAAACAATCTGCTTTTCTACCCCTTGCCTTTACCCCTGTGCACAGGTGGACCTCCCAGGCGGCAGACCAACTTCCCTAGCCGACGGGGCGTTGCCACCTTCTTCACGGAGCTCCTCGTTACCACCACAGCTACGGGTACAACCATCACCACAGCTACAGGAGCTAGCATCATTACAGCTACAGGAGCTATCGTCATCACGGGCACTGGTACAACCACCACCTCTGCTACGGGAGCAATCATCATCACAGCTACAGGTGCAATCACCACCACGGCTACGGGTACTATCACCACCACATTGCACGGACAATGGAAGTCAGCAGAACATTACCTGTGGTATATCCAAGTAAGCCTAACCACCCACAATTACCTGCCATCGTTGAACAGCTGTAATTGTTTCTGCTTGTGTGTTCCAGCATTGCCAGGTCGCCATGTGAACTGCTCAGTTCCAGTGACCAGACTTCTATACTTGCACTTGTAACGGATGCCAACTAGTACTGTTCGGCGTAGAACGTTAGTAAAAACCTCCCTCCCGAAAGCCTCATACAGTATCGGTAGCGCTGAGGTATCGGTCGGACCTTTAGCTCAGCGCGATCGTGCTGTGTCTCCCATGCTCGAACTGTGTAGTTGACTGGTAGGTCGCGGGTTCGTGTCCCGTGTGGGGCGAACTGCGCAGGATGATCTCTGTCACAATGGTGCCGTGAACCCGGGATGGGAGTGAGGTTTAAGGGGGAGAGTGTAACGGATGCCAACTAGTACTGTTCGGCGTAGAACGTTAGTAAAAACCTCCCTCCCGAAAGCCTCATACAGTATCGGTAGCGCTGAGCTATCGGTCGGACCTTTAGCTCAGCGCGATCGTGCTGTGTCTCCCATGCTCGAACTGTGTAGTTGACTGGTAGGTCGCGGGTTCGTGTCCCGTGTGGGGCGAACTGCGCAGGATGATCTCTGTCACACACTCACACACGCACTACACTCCCTCACTTTACATTAAAGAATAATTGTCTATATCTGCTCGTGTCTGTCTGTTTCCTGGGTCCAGAACATGTCATAACACTGTTTAATGAGACTTTTTTTATGGATTTAAATTGTAAACATGCAAAACATCAATGTAGGTCTTAAAGAAGAAAGGAGAAGGTGCTTCCATGTCAGAACCAGTGGAAGTGGACACCATTCACACCAGACTGGTCCCCTCAAAAATAACTCCAAGGTTCCTCACAGAACTATTAAGAGAGAGTAACTGCATCCAAACACAGAGTTTGATTTGGAAAGGTATTTCTAAGGTTTTTTGGACCATGTACAATAACGTCAGTCTTATCTGAATTTAATAGCAGGAAAATCCATCCATCCATCTTCTTCCACTTAATCCTTTTCAGGTCGCAGGGAGGCTGGAGCCTATCCCAGCATCTTTGGGCGAGAGGCAGGGTACACCCTGGATAGATCGCCGGTCCATCGCAGGGCCAACATAGAGAGACAACCATTCACAGTCATACCTAAGGACAATTTAGAATTCCCAGTTTGATGCCAATTAACCTGTCGCACTCCGGGATACCGCGGGCGGTCACGTCTCTGCGTCCTAGTGCGTCTCAGTGCGCACTGGAAAAAAAAAGAAAAAAAAAGCTGCATTTCCGTTCTTCCAGTACAGACACAGCCGCAAACAGAAAGCCAAAGGAGTGTTTTGATTGGTTTAGATTTGATTGAACTCTCATTCGACTAATAAGAGCCTCGAATTGGGTTTCTGAAACCTTGAAGAACCAATGACTGAAAACCTAGCAAGAAGGACCTGCCTACCAACGACCGCGAATACGAGTCAATTGAAGCAGAGAAGTTCGACGATTGAAACACGTGTCCCGTGCGTAAAATTTGTTTTGTCTAAGCCGCTAGGTGACACACGTTGAGACCTGTGTGTAACCGTAGCGTTAGCCAGTCTTTTTTTATTACTACTGTTCTTATTTGTTTTGAAAAATTGTTCGCCAAAACCGCAATCATGGAAGCGGAGATGACCGCTTCGGGTCGAGTGACCAGAACCATGAGTCCGTAACAAGCGGACCAGCTTCATGTTCGTCTGACAATGAGGAACAGATGTTCACCAGCGACACTGCTGTTGTGGACAGGTAAGTGTTATAAGCTAAATTATTCTTTATCAATGAAAATAGTAATAAAAATGACTTTTGACCGATCAGTAATTACAACGGTGTGTCATGGCCACATGACGGACCGTTGACGGACTGTTTTTTGTGCGCCGAGCTCCTCTGTAGCGGGGGTGGGGGGAGTTGTTATCCTCTACCTTTCAGATATTTTAGTATAATTTGTATTGCACTGTAGGTTATTTTTTCTTGTAAAAAAAGGCCACACATTTTTTACGTGGCATGCTTCTTTGTGTGTGGGGGGCTTGTTTGTTCATTCATTCATGAATGAATAAACAACCCCCCCCCCCACACACACACACACACAGCCCTGAGTGTCACCTTTCATTAGAGCCCAAGATGAAGCTTCTATGTTGAAGCATTCAAAAGTTATAGACGTTTTTCCAAACTGTGCCATTTGGCACAATTTGGCACAGTTCAAAAACGCCTGGGAACAACCTGAGAAAAAAAGTTGTGTAATATATTCATTTTTTGTGGTATTGTTAAAAATTTTGACCTCAGCTTGATAACACTTGGTTCTACATTTCTGTTGCATTTTCCAGCCAGTATCTGACAGCTGTGTGCTATTTGCAAGCATTTGTATCTAAAAAAACACCCAGGCGAACTTTATTTTCTTCAGATTCAGTATGTTTAGATGACTGTTACTCAGTGGCAGGAGTATTTAGAGAGATTATGACTGTTTTGCCAAAAAATTCAAAGTGTTTTCTTTTAAATGAGACCAACCCCATGAAGATGCTGCAAAGGGTTGAAGAACAGCTTTTGATTTACTTTGGGTACGTTATTTTTAGGCGTTTTAAGGGAAATTGACAAGAGTGCAAGGGGTTAACCTAATACTTTTTTAAAAACTAATTTTTCCAAAATCCAGGACAGTTTGTTGCAATATAACACAAATTTTTCTGCTGTTGCAATTTCTGAAACTTGGCTAAAAAATTACCAACTTCATACAGTGCAAATGAGAGGCTATGATTTATATACCACAAGCAGGTCAAAAAAAGGGGGTGGTGATGTTGGTTTATATACAGCCGTGGACAAAATTGTTGGTACCCCTCTGTTAATGAAAGAAAAACCCACAATGGTCACAGAAATAACTTGACTCTGACAAAAGTGGTAATAAATAAAAATTCTATGAAAATTAACCAATGAAAATCAGACAATGCTTTTGAATTTTGGTTCAACAGAATTATTTTAAAAAACAAACTCATGAAACAGGCCTGGACAAAAATGATGGTACCCCTAGAAAAGACTGAATATAATGTGACCATAGGGACATGTTCAACCAAGATATGTCCTCTAATTAACATCACAGGTGTCTACAAACTTGTAATCAGTCAGTCGGCCTATTTAAAGGGTGACAAATAGTCCCTGTGCTGTTTGGTGACATGGTGTGTACAACACTAAACATGGACCAGAGGAAGCAAAGGAGAGAGTTGTCTCAGGACGTTAGAAAGAAAATTATAGATAAGCGTGTTAAAGGTAAAGGCTATAAGACCATCTCCAAGCAACTTGATGTTCCTGTGACTTCAGTTGCACACATTATTCAGAAGTTTAAGATCCACGGGACTGTAGCCAACCTCCCTGGACGTGGCCGCAGGAGGAAACTTGATGAAAGTGGAAGAGACGGATCATACAAATGGTAACAAAAGAGCCCAGAACAACCTCTAAACACATTCATGGTGAACTCCAAGGTCAAGGTACATCAGTGTCAGATCGCACCATCCGTCGTTTGAGCCAAAGTGGACTTCAGAATCAGAATGAGATTTATTGCCATTGTTCATGTAGTACACAAACTAGGAATTTGTCTTGGTGCAATGCTGCAACATTAAACATGGAGTAGCACTACAGATAAAAAAACTATGCATGCAATAAAAGGTAGAAGCACTTCATGGGAGACGACAAAGGAGGACACCACTGTTGAAAACAAATCATAAAAAAGCCAGACTGGAATTTGCCAAACTGCATATTGAAAAGCCACAAAGCTTCTGGGAGAATGTCCTATGGACAGACAAGACAAAACTGGAACTTTTTGGCAAGGCACATCAGCGCTATGTTCACAGACGCAAAAATGAAGCATACCGAGAAAAGAACACTGTCTCTACTGTGAAACATGGAGGAGGTTCTGTTATGTTCTGGGGCTGCTTTGCTGCATCTGGCACAGGGTGTCTTGAATCTGTGCAGGGTACAATAAAATCTCAAGATTATCAAGGTATTCTAGAGAAGAATGTGCTGCCCAGTGTAAGACAGCTTGGTCTCAGTCACAGGTCATGGGTCTTGCAACAGGATAATGACCCAAAACACACAGCTAAACACCCAAGAATGGCTAAGAGCGAAACATTGGACTATTCTAAAGTGGCCTTCTATGAGCCCTGATCTAAATCCTACTGAACATCTGTGGAAGGAGCTGAAACATGCCGTGTGGAGAAGGCATCCTTCAAACCTGAGACAACTGGAGCAGTTTGCTCATGAGGAGTGGGCCAAAATACCTGCTGAGAAGTGCAGAAGTCTCATTGACAGTTACAGAAATGGTTTGATTGCAGTGATTGCCTCAAACGGTTGTACAACAAAATATTAAGTTAAGGGTACCATCATTTTTGTCCAGGCCTGTTTCATGAGTTTGTTTTTTAAAATAATTCTGTTGAACGACAGTTCAAAAGCATTTTCTCATTTTCATTGGTTGATTTTCATAATTTTTTTTTTTTTTATCTATTACCACTTTTGTCAGATTCAAGTTATTTCTGTGACCATTGTGGGTTTTTCTTTCATTAACAGAGGGGTAGCAACAATTTTGTCCACGTCTGTATCAGGTCCTGCTACCAAAGCCAAGTTGTAGATAATGTCTTTTGAAATGGAAGACATCATGGAGTGTGTAACTGTGGAATTAATTACAACTACAAAAAACATCATAATAAGTTGTATTTATAGAGCACCGGGTACTGACATTTTCAAAGAAAAATTGTCTGAGCTTTTCAGTGCAGTAGGTAATAAGAAGCTGGCATTTATTTGTGGAGACTTCAGTATTGACTTATTAAATCCAAATGACCATATCCAAATAAGTGAATTCATAAATTCCATGTTTTGTATGGGTTTCTACCCTTCAATAACATACCCCACTAGAATAACAACAAATTCAGCAATGCTTATTGATAAAAATTTTCACAAACATCACTAAGGGGAATGTAACTGCTGGCCTTATTATCAGTGATGTCACAGACCATCTGCCTGTTTTTGTTTCTTCACACACTGGTGTAACACATAACGTTGAAATAGATAAGGTTTTAAACGACATGTAACAGAAACTGCAATTAACAATCTTAGAAATGAACTAAAAATACAAGACTGGAGCGGTGTTTATGTTGAAGACATTGACACAGCATATGGAGAATTTGTCTCTATTTTATCACAACTATATAATAAACATTGCCCTCTAGTGGTAAAGGAAACTAAAGTTAAATACAGAGATAAGCCTTGGATCACCAAGGGCCTGCAAAATGCTTGTAAAAAGAAAAAACTTGTTATACAAAATGTTTCTGAAATTAAAAACTGTGGAAGCTGAAAAGAAATACAAGACTTATAAAAATAAATGCAGTATCTTAAGATCGAGTAAAAAAAAATATTACAGTAAATTATTGGAAAATAAAACTAATATATGTAATATATGGAAGGTGTTAAATAATATAACAGAGGAAAACTAAATTCCAACCACATCTCTTATTTAAATTCAGAAAATGGAATAATCACTGAAAATAGCTTGATCTCCAACACGTTTAATGAATATTTTGTTAATATAACAAAAAATATCGCCAACTCCACTCTATCATCAGCACATACAAGTGGCGCTGACAATGTCGTCAACATAAACACTTTTTTGTCGTCAACATAAACACTCAATGTTTATGAAAGAAACAGATGAAAAAGAAATTCCGGACATAGTTAACAAATTCAAAGACAAAAAATCAACTGATTGTAATGATTTCAGTATGTTCTTGGTTAAATGTATTATTGATTGTATTGTTAAACACTTCACTTACATATGTAACATGTCACTTACTGCTGGTAAATTTCCAAAGAAAATGAAAATAGCAAGAGTCGTTCCTCTGTATAAGACTGGTGACAAACACTTATTGTCAAACTACAGACCCATCTCCTTGTTACCTCAATTCTCCAAAATACTGCAAAAAAATATTTGTTTAGAGACTAAATGATTTCATTGATAAGCACAATATACTCTGCAAAGAACAGTATGGATTCAGGAAGAACCGGACCACCTCACTGGCACACATGGACTTTGTTGAACAGATTATGGATGCAACAGATAAAATTCAATTCAATTCAATTCAATTCAACTTTATTTATATAGCGCCATTTCACAACAACAGTCATCTCATAGCACTATCAACTGTAGGGGGGACCCCCACAGTTGCAGAAAGACCCCAGCAATCAGGCGATCCCCTGTGAGCAA
This sequence comes from Pholidichthys leucotaenia, assembly GCA_020510985.1. Taxonomy (NCBI): domain Eukaryota; kingdom Metazoa; phylum Chordata; class Actinopteri; order Cichliformes; family Pholidichthyidae; genus Pholidichthys; species Pholidichthys leucotaenia. The sequence goes on along the minus strand of CM035846.1, from coordinate 41,007,904 downwards.
GCACTTGGCGACGGTGGAGAGGAAAAACTCCCTTTTAACAGGAAGAAACCTCCAGCAGAACCAGGCTCAGGGAGGGGCAGTCATCTGCTGCGACTGGCTGGGGGGTGAGGGGATAGAGAAGAAGAAAAGAACAGACATGTAGAGAGCAAACAGCACGATGGGGACTCAATCTATGGGAGAGAACAAACAAATGTTAATGACCAGCAAAAAAAAAATATTTCATAGAGAGTGAGGAAAGGAGTGAGGCCCAGTGCATTACTGGAGGTCCCCCGGCTGACTAAACCTATTAGCAGCATAACTAAGGGAGGGTTCAGAAACACATGATCCCTCCCTAATTGTAGGCTATATCAAAAAGGTAGGTTTTAGCCCTATTCTTAAAAACAGAGATCGAGTCTGACTCCCGAATCCAGATTGGCAGCTGATTCCACAGGAGAGGAGCTTGATAACTGAAGGCTCTGCCTCCCATTGTACTTTTGGAGATTCTAGGTATTATAAGTAATCCTGCATTTTGGGAGCGTAGTGCTCTGTTAGGATAATACGGTAGTATCAGATCTTTGAAATAAAAAGGAGCCTGATTGTTTAGAGCTTTGTAAGTGAGAAGAAGGATTTTAAACTTAATTCTAAACTCTATGGGAAGCCAATGAAGGGAGGCCAGAACCGGAGAGATATGATCTCTCTTTCTAGTACCTGTTAAAACTCTTGCTGCAGCATTTTGGATCAGCTGAAGACTTTTTAAAGATGTTTTAGGACAGCCTGATAATAAAGAATTACAATAATCTAATCTCGAGCTAACAAAAGCGTGGATCAGCTTCTCAGCATCACTCTGAGACAAGATGCTCCTAATCTTGGCAATATTACGCAAATGATAGAAGGCAGTCTTAGAAACAAATTTAATATGTGAATTGAAGGACAAATCCTGATCAAAAATAACTCCAAGGTTCCTCACAGAGCTATTAAGAGAAAGAGTAACTGCGTCCAAACTGAAAGTTTGATTTGGAAAGGAATTTCTAAGGTTTTTTGGACCAACAAGAATGACTTCAGTCTTATCTGAATTTAATAGCAGGAAATTACAAGTCATCCAAGCTTTGATTTCCTTAAGACAGGCTTCTAACTTGGCTAATTGATTAGTATCATCTGGCTTCATTGACAGGTATAATTGTGTGTCATCTGCATAACAATGAAAATGTATACAGTGCTTTCTAATAATGTTGCCTAACGGAAGCATATATAAACTAAAAAGAGTAGGGCCTAGCACAGATCCCTGTGGAACTCCATGACTAAGCTTTGAGCTGAAAGAAAACTCATCATTTACATGAACAAACTGGAACCTATCAGATAAATAAGACCTAAACCACTGCAACGAAGTTCCATTAAGTCCAACATAGTGTTCTAATCTATCAAGTAGAATATTATGATCAATAGTATCAAAAGCTGCACTAAGATCTAAAAGGACAAGTACAGAAACTAGTCCATTATCAGATGCAATGAGGAGGTCGTTAGTGACCTTCGCTAAGGCTGTTTCAGTACTATGATGGATTCTAAACCCAGATTGAAACTCTTCAAGTAAACCATTTCCCTGCAGGTGGTCAAGTAATTGCGTAGCAACAACTCTTTCTAAGATTTTTGAAATGAAAGGGAGATTAGAGATTGGTCTATAGTTAGCTAAAGCTCCTGGATCTAGCGTTGGCTTTTTGAGTAAGGGTTTAATTACAGCCGTTTTAAAAGCCTGCGGTACATGGCCTAAAGTTAATGAAGAATTGATTATATGAAGAATAAAGCTACCAATAAGTGGGAAGACTTCTTTAAATAACCTGGTAGGAATAGGATCTAAAAGACAAGTTGAAGGTTTGGATGAGGAAACTACTTTGTCTAACTCACAAAGGTCAATTGGAGTAAACTCATCAAGACAGACATCAATAGAAGGAGTTGTAGTAGTTACAGTATTTAAGTTAACTGTGGGAAGAATCTGATTGATTTTATCTCTGATGGATGAAATTTTATTATTGAAAAAGTTCATAAAGTACTGACTAGTAAGCTCTAAGGGGATGCTAGGATTGACAGAGTCCTGACTCTTTGTCAACCTGGCTACAGTACTGAAAAGAAACCTGGGATTATTCTTGTTCTCTTCTATTAATGCAGAGTAATAACTCGTTCTAGCTTTTCTAAGAGATTTTTTATAAATTAAAAGATGATTTCTCCAAGCTAAATAGATTTCATCTAAATTAGTAGAGCGCCATTTTCTTTCTAATTGATGAGTCTTCTGTTTTAAGCTACGAGTTTCTGTGTTGAACCAAGGAGTTAAAAATCTCTGATTAAACTTTTTCTTTTTTAAGGGGGCCACCAAGTCTAGAGCCTGATGCAGAGAAGCTGAAACACTATCCACCATGTTATCAATTACAGAAGGAGCAAGCTGTCTATAGCTTATTTCCGTTGTGTTGACACATGGCATAGAGGAAACAATCTGCATAAATTTGGAAACAGCATCATCTGAGAGGCATCTACTGTGATAATATTTTTCTTTAGGAGCCAAATAGTCAGAAATAGTAAAATCAAAGGTTAACAGACAATGGTCTGACAGTACAGGGTTATGAGGAGACACTACAAGATTTTCTATTTCTATGCCATATGTCAGAACAAGGTCCAATGTATGGTGGAGGTAATGAGTAGAATTTCCTACTTTCTGAGAAAACCCAATCGAGTCTAATATTGAATTAAAAGCCACATTAAGGCAGTCACTATCTACATCCACATGTATATTAAAGTCCCCTACTATAATTATTCTATCAGATTTCAACACTAAATCAGGTAAGAAATCAGCAAATTCGGATAAAAATTCTGAATAGGTTGATGGGGGACGATAAACAATGGCAAATAAAATTGGGTTTAACCTGAAATTGCTAAAGTGCCCAATACTGAGGACCAGGCCCTCAAAGGAATTATAACATGTTTTTTGCTTTACATTAACTAGTAATTTGGAATGGTAAATTGTTGCTACTCCTCCTCCACGACCAGAACTTCTGGGATTTTGACAGTTTAAATAACCAGAGGGGGTTGATTCATTTAAACCTACATAATCCTCTTGTCCTAACCAAGTCTCTGTAAGGGAAATTAAATCAATCTGATGATCAATTAACAGATCATGGACTAACAGAGACTTGGGAGTTAGAGACCTAATATTTAACAAACCACATTTAATTTTTAAATTATGAGGAGGAACAGAGGCCAAATCATTCAATTTAGAGGCTTTATGTTTAATTTGAGTTTTACCAATATTTTGCTTTATCACTTTGGGATGCTTATACATTATATTTTTATTGACTTTGGAGGGAGCAGACAATGATTCTCTGATGGGGAAGACAGGGGCTAAGCTGAGGGGTGGCGGATGAAGAGGAGCTGCAGAGAGGCGTGTAAGACTGCGACTCTGCTTCCTGGTCCCAACTCTGAGTAGTCATGGTTTTGGAAATTTGGATAAAAAAGATGCCAGATTGTTAGATAAATGAGAAGCACCATCCAAAGTGGGATGAATGCTGTCTCGTCTCATAAGACCAGGTTTTCCCCAAAAAGAGCTCCAATTGTCAATGTAGCCCATGTCATTTTTAGGACACCACACAGACAGCCAGCGGTTCAAGGATGACGAGCGACTAAACATGTCATCACTGGTCAGATTGGGGAGGGGCCCAGAGAATACTACAGTGGCAGACATCGTTTTGGCAAACTCACACACCGATTCTACATTAAGTTTCGTGACTTCCGACTGCCGGAGACGGATGTCATTAATGCCGGCGTGAATAACAATTGTGGAATATTTACAGTTACTTTTAGCCAGCATTTTCAAATTTGACTCGATGTCGCCTGCTCTGGCCCCAGGAATACATTGGACTATGACCGCTGGAGTCTCTAGGTTCACGTTTCTGACTACAGAGTCGCCAATGATCAGAGTTTTTTCCTCAGCGGGTGTGTCGCTGAGCGGGGAAAAACGATTAGAAACGTGAACAGGTTGGTGGTGAACCGGGGCTTTGCGACTAGGCTTCCTTCTCACCGTCACCCACCCAGTCTCCTCGCTGCTGAGGAGAGCCGGGGAACCGCTGACAGGGGGGCCTAAGCTAGCTAGCTCCGCTGCAGCTAATGGGCGTCCGTCGAGATTAACTGGCGCAGACGGTGTTTCAATGCAGCGGAGCCGGGATTCCAAATCAGACAACCTCGCCTCGAGCGCCTCAAAAAGACAACATTTATTACATTTACCGTTATCACTAAAAGAGGCAGAGGTGTAGCTAAACATCTGACAGAGAGAGCACACCAGAGGAGAGGAAAGAGAGCTAGTAGCCATAGCTAGTGGCTAGAGAGCTGGAGAGCAAACCACACAGGCAGACAGCAAAACAGGAAGTGACGATACGTTACCACAAGGAAGTGACGATACACAGTTGGAATATTTCTGGACTTACAAAAGGCATTTGATACAGTTGACCATAAATTACTCCTCAGCAAATTACATAAGTATGGCATCAGAGGAATTGCTTTTGACTGGTTACACAGATATTTAGAAGACAGATATCAATATGTTAATGTCAATAATACAGACTCTGAGTTGCTGAAGATGACGTGTGGGGTACCACAGGGTTCTGTGCTTGGTCCATTGTTGTTTATTTTGTATATTAATGATTTATGTTCTGTGTCTAAATTGCTCAAGTGTATTTTATTTGCAGATGACAACTTTTTTTTGTAGTGGAGAAAATCTTAAGCAGCTTCTGGATTCTTGCTCTGAGGCACTGGTGTAAGTGATTTCCTGTATACATTTTTGTATTGTGGGCACCTTTTGACATTTATGTTGCCTTTTGTTAATAAATGTCTTTAACACAACCTGTATTAGGATCTGTCCTCTCTGCGCCTCATAGAGGTGCATATGACAGAGAAGGGAGCAGGGTGTTGGGAGTAGAGTTGAAGTAGACTGTGGAGCAGAACGGAGCTGCAGTCACTCTTCAGGCTGACTGTAGCTCTGTTAGATTATTTTACTGGATATGAAGGAACAATTATGAGACTGATTTCATTTTCCTGATGTGTTGATTTTCTTTGTCATGTAACAGGGGGAGGTGTTTTTATCAGCATCTGCTTCAACCTACACCCTTTCACTTTATCATGCTTTTCCTTTTCTTTACCTCATCTTGTTTTGGATTTTAATGAACCACATTGAATGAAGAAATAAAGAAATAAACCTGTGTACCAGGTTTGGTGACCCTAGCTTTACTGCTTTTATAGTAATAGTAAATGCAGCATTTACCATAGTGCAACTACAATGCTAATTTTGACCTTTGACCCCAAACCCAGAGTCAGGTCAGGGTGTAAAAGGTCCAAGATGTGTCTTAGATACAACTACTGTATCAATTTCAATCCATAACAAATTCAATTCAATTCGATTCAAATTCAATTCAAATTCAATTCAATTTCAATTCATAACAAAAATATGACAAATTTACAAGAAAAAAGATACGCATTTATGATAAAAAAGCTGCACATTTCCAAGAAAATAGTTGGAAATTTATGAAAAAATGTGCAAATTTATGAGAAAAAAAATTGAAAATTGAAAATTCATGAGAGAACAGTTTCAACTTTATGAGGAAAAAACATCAAATTAATGAGACAAAAGTTCCAAGTTTATGCAAAAAAAGATGAACATTCATGTGAAAAAGTTGTAAATGAATGATATAAAAAAAAATCAGCAAATTTCTGAGGAAAGTGTTTCAAATTTCAAATCCGCCAGGGCTGCCTTTTGTCATCGATCCTGTTCATAATTTTTATGGACAGGATTTCTAGGCGCAGCCAGGGAATGGAGGGTGTCATGCTTGGTGACCACAGGATCTCATCTCTGTTGTTTGCAGATGATGTTGTCCTGTTGGCTTCATCCAGCAATGACCTACAGCTCTTGCTGGGACGGTTTGCTGCTGAGTGTGAAGCAGCTGGGATGAGAATCAGCACCTCCAAGTCCGAGTCCATGGTCCTCAGCCAGAAAAAGGTGGATTGTCCTCTTTGGGTTGGGGACAGGCTCCTGCCCCAAGTGGAGGAGTTTAAGTATATTGGGGTCTTATTCACGAGTGAGGGGAAAATGGAGTGAGAGATTGACAGATGGATCAGAGCAGCATCTGCAGTGACGCAGATGTTGTACCGGTTTGTTATGGTGAAGAGGGAGCTTAGTTCTAAGGCAAAGCTGTCGATTTGCCAGCCAATCTACGTTCCTACTCTCACCTATGGTCACGAGCTTTGGATAATGACCGAAAGAACAAGATTGCGGATACAAGCAGCTGAAATGAGCTTTCTCCGTAGGATTGCTGGACTCACCCTCAGAGATAGGGTGAGGAGCTCAGTCATCCGGGAGAGGCTCAGAGTAGAACTGTTGCTCCTCCACATTGAAAGGAGTCAGTTGAGGTGGTATGGGCATCTGATTAGGATGCCTCCTGGATGCCTCCCACTTGAGGTGTTTCGGGCACGTCCCATTGGGAGGAGACCCCGGGGCAGACCCAGGACTCGGTGGAGAGACTATGTCTCCCAGCTGGTCTGGGAATGTCTTGGTATCCTCTCTGAAGTGCTGGAGCAGGTGGCGGGGGAGAAAGAAGTCTGGGCTTTTCTGCTTGAACTGTTGCCTCTGCGACCCGGACCTCTGGAAAAGCGGTAGAAGATGGATGGATGGATGGATGGATGGTGTTTCAAATTCCTGAGAAAAATGTGAGAAATTTCCCTGCTGTGCTGCTGGGAAGAGGTGATGATGGATGAGGAAGAGTTCAGGTCTTAGATGCTGCTGGAGTAGATGGAGCAAGAGAAGGTGAAAAGTCAAACCTGCATCAGTGAGGCGTCACCTCCAGAGCTGCATTATACCACCAGTTTGTTCAAGGCAGAAGAAATGAAAACTAAATGTTGTCAAACACTGAATAATGGGGATAAAACTTCATCTGAGGCTTGATTCACTCACGCCCATCATTGTAAGTCTGTTGCTCAAGGAAGACTGACAGTGATGTGACACGCTGCTGCCCCCTGCAGGCGTGGTGGAGATCACCGTAGCCGTGGCGGTGGAGTGGGAGCCCAGGGCCTTCAACTCCCACGACGACAGTGGTTTGAGCGTGCTGATGGACGTAGGAGGCTCTGGGAAGCCGGAGGGGGAAGTGGTCAAGCTGGGGACGCGTCCGCCTCCGGTCCTCTGGTGTCCGGTGGAATTTAAGTCAGAGGCGGTAACGTCTCTGACACATCGTCTCTGGGTGAAGCTGCAAGAAAAAAAGAATAAACAGAAATGTTTAAAATTTGCTAAATTTACTATTAAAGCGGATGATAAAATAAAGGCAGCGATGGAGTTTTAAGTTGGTTTATTGAATCATACCGCCTTCATCGGAACACCTCCCCAGCCCTCGTGCTGCGGGCTGGGGTGATGTCCTCAGGCTCTCAGAGAAGAGGGACACACAGTCTGTGCCCAACAGCAGCAGTTGCAGAATCAGAATGAGAGAATGAACATGAAAATCAGACAGCTTATATACTCAGCTCAGACAATACATCAAAGACATTCAGAGCAGTCAGTCTGGGCATTTGCATATCAGAGGTACAGACAGGATGCATGAACACAATGCATGGATGACACTTTAACCTCACAGCTGTAAACGCAGCATGCAGCGGAAAAAACCCAGGAGTGCGAGCTGACTGTCTCTGTGTGTTGTGGGGGGGTTGAATTCAACCCGCTACACCGCTCACCCCCAGTGGGCACAACAGGGGGCTGAGACCTCGATGTTGCAGCTTGGGCAGCGAGCAGGGAAAAGCTCTGTGCAGGTGGAGGGGGAGGGGGAAGGTACGTGCTGACCAGGCGCGGTGAAATCGTTCGGGCCGCACCAAAAATTGTTTGCTGCTCCGCGATGTCGAGGGGCTGTCCCGTTGAACTTGTGGAGATCACCAGAAGAAAAATTAGTCTCTGACTCCTCTCGTGGCCGTGAAGAAAAACAGGAGCGGCGGGGTTGCGTAAACAAACGCAGAGGAATTTGGCGTGTTGACTTTAGGTGCGTGCGCAGCCCTAAAGTCCTCGGGAAAAGCAGACGGCTGAATCCTTTGTGCGCCGTGGCTGAAACCATCAGTGAATCCTGTGGGCGCGCTGCGCGCGTGCTTGCTTCAGGTGAGTGCGCAGCCTTGAAGGTTCTGCATGCAGCTGCACAGGACGATGGCGGTCTCTGAAGCCATTCTTGTTCCGTGCATGTTGCGCCGTCCCCGTCACCCCCGGTGCGTGTGCCGGGGCTCCTTGCGTGGGTGGGCCCGCTGGAGAGGAACCAGGGTCCGAAACTTGGTGGAGATCGGCGCAGTCGGCGCCGAAAAACATCTAGATGAACCGTGGCTGCAGATTAGTCATGGTGCGTTGGAGCGATGAGGGGAGTTAGACGATCTTTGTCCCTCAGGCTGTCCCGCATGGACGCCCCGATCTCGGCGAGGGTCGCGCCATGACGTTTACTGCCATTTACCCGGTCTTGGGCGATGTCCGGAGAGTAGCTCGCCTGCCGTGAGCTCTGCGTTGAGGCCTTCCTGAAGCCGCAGGGAGGGCAGATCAGCCAGGCTGCTGCGTTTGCTCGTCGGCGGAGTATCACTGCCGGGTGCTGCGTTCGCCGGCAGCTCATTTTCTTCAGCGTCGGGTCGCCAGCGTGGCTGTCCAGACCAGAAGGTTGCGTTTGCACAAAACGTGTGCGTTCTTGGGGTCACCAGTAAAGCGGATGATAAAATAAAGGCAGCGATGGAGTTTTAAGTTGGTTTATTGAATCATACCGCCTTCGTCGGAACACCTCCCCAGCCCTCGTGCTGCGGGCTGGGGTGATGTCCACAGGCTCTCAGAGAAGAGGGACACAAAGTCTGTGCCCAACAGCAGCAGTTGCAGAATCAGAATGAGAGAATGAACATGAAAATCAGACAGCTTATATACTCAGCTCAGACAATACATCAAAGACATTCACAGCAGTCAATCTGGGCATTTGCATATCAGAGGTACAGACAGGATGCATGAACACAATGCATGGATGACACTTTAACCTCACAGCTGTAAACGTAGCATGCAGCGGAAAAAACCCAGGAGTGCGAGCTGACTGTCTCTGTGTGTTGTGGGGGGGGGGGTTGAATTCAACCCGCTACACCATGAAAATAAAAAAAGCTTTGTGGAGGACCCAGTCAGTGTGTTCTCTACTCAGACTGAATAACACGGCAGGAGGAGATGCATAAGAGAGGAGAAACGGAAATGCATTCTCCTCCGGTCTGCATAATAATGGTCCGGCAGGCTGGGTGACAAAAGGAATCGTCATGGGGGATGTACAGTATGTGTGTTAATGTAAACAGTGACAAAGGGGATTTTCTTGGTAAACGTATTCATGCTAATGTGAACACCACAGGCGGCAGGGCGTGTGGTATGGTATCAAAAGAGAGGTGCCCACGGCTTGCTTTTTAGGCCTCTGATTCTTGTGAATGTGAGAGAGAGATTAATAAAGTCTGCTCTACTCCGGAACCACCTCGCCTGATTATTCCTCTCTCTACACTGGTGACCCTTGATGCACAATGGAACTTGAGGCGAATACCCCTGAGACGACCCGGACTGGAGGTGCCAGCACCGCGTGCGCCGTTTTGGTCAAACTCCCAGACTTTTGGCTACATGACCAGAAGTCTTGGTTCCTCCACACCGAGGCCCAGTTCACGCTCCGGGGAGTAACGGTGGATGACACCAAATATTACTATGTGGTTGCAGCACTGGACGAACGCACAACACAGCAGGTGGCGAGCCTGCTCCAGCAGCCCCCAGCCCACGACAAATACGACGCTCTCAAAACCGCACTGACCCGGTGCTACACGCTCTCGGACTGCGAGAGAGCGGAAAGGCTCCTGATGCGCTCCGAGTTGGGAGATAGGTCGGCAGTCGAATTAATGTAGAAGATGTTGGCGTTGATGGGCACAGATTACGGGCATTTCCTCTTTGCCCACCCTTTCCACCGGAACCTCCCGACAGCAGCTAGAGCGGTCCTTGCCAATTCGCTGCTGCTGGCCACGCACAACTACCGGGCGCTAGCACAAGAGGCAGATCGGATTATCCTCACCACCAGAGCCTTTGCTGTGAACGCAGTGGTGTAGGAACCCAGCGAGACAGCCAGCAGAGGCGAGGAGCCAACAACAGTGGCTGCAGCGGAGGCCAAGAAGCACCGGAGAGACATACTCTGCTTCTACCACCGCCGTTTTGGAGAAGAGGCACGCCAATGCGTTCCACTGTGCCAATTCAAGCACTCAGGAAATGCCAGGGCCCGCAGTCGGTACCAGCTGCGACCGGCGGTGACACAAACAAGCTGCTCTATGTGACAGACTCACGCTCGGGGAGATGGTTCCTCATGGACTCCGGCTACCAAAAGAGCCTCATCCTACTGTCCTACGCAGACCAGCTGGCGGGAAGTAGCGGCCCTGAGCTGGTGGCCGCAAACGGCTCAGACATTAAGACTTTTGGTGAGAGGACACTAACTATATCCTTGCTCGGCCGTACATACCAATGGACACTCGTCATAGTGGCATGTAGCTTCCCCATTTTGGGCGCTGATTTTTTGTGTGCACACGGACTATTAGTAGACGGACTATTAGTCGACGTCAATTCTCTTTATAACAAGGTAGATGAACTGAGACTGCTGATGCGATTTAAGGACCTCTCCACCTCGTGTGCCCTCTGCTTCACTGAGACCTGGCTCAAGGAAAAGACACAGGACAGCGCGCTCCTCCTCGAGGGATTTCAGCTGTTTGGTGCAGACCGCGACATGGGGCTCTCCGGCAAGACCACAGGCGGAGGAGTCTGCTTCTACATCAACAGCAGCTGGTACTCCGATGTAACTGTGATCTCCCAACACTGTTCTCCCGCTCTGGAATATTTATTCATCAACTGCAAGCCATTTTATTCCCCGCGTGAGTTTGCTTCATTCATCCTGGCCGCTGTTTACGTCCCGCCCAACGCGGACGTGTGCGAGGCTCAGCGCGCGCTCGCGGATCACATTCAGCAAGCGGAGCAGACTTTCCCGGACTCTCTGGTTATTGTGGTTGGCAACTTTAACCAGAGCAACCTGAGCCACGAACTCCCCCGGTACATACAGTTTATTAAATGCCCCACCAGAGGAGAGAACATGCTGGATCACTGTTACACTACAGTTAAGGACGCGTATCGCGCTGTTCCCCAAGCTGCGCTCGGACTATCTGATCACGTGATGGTCCACCTGATTCCCACATACAGACAGAGACTGAAGCTCACAAAACCTGTTGTGAGCACTACGAGGAAATGGACCAGTGAAGCTGTGGAGGAGCTGCACACGTGCTTGGAAATAACTGACTGGGACATGTTTAAAGGAGCCACATATGATCTGGATGAGTACACGGACACTGTGACCTCATATATCCACTTTTGTGAGGAGAGCATTCTTTCATCGCGCACCAGGGTGAGTTACTCCAACGACAAGCCCTGGTTCACAGCTAAGCTCAGACAGATCAGGAAGGAGAAGGAAGCAGCGTTGAAAAGTGGAGACAGGGACTGCTACAGGGAGGTCAAATACAGGTTTAGCAGAGAGCTGAGGAGAGCTAAATCTGTGTATTCTGAGAGACTCCAGCAACAGTTCACTGCTAACGACTCTGCTTCTGTGTGGAGAGGACTGAGGCAAATCACCAACTATCGGCCTCAGGCTTCTAAGGGACAGGATGACAAAGCCCTTTGTCAAAGACTGTCCCAATACTATGCCCGTTTTGACACCTCGTCAGCTGTGTCCAATTCCCCCCTCCCCCCAGCGCCACTACCTCCATGGTCCCCACTTCATCAAAGGCGCCCCCCCCTCCTCCCCCCCTGCCCTTGCCATCAGTGAGCAGGACGTGCACAGACAGTTCTCCAGACTGAACCCGCGCAAGGCCCCCGGTCCGGACGGCGTGTCTCCCTCCACCCTGAGACACTGTGCGGAGGAGCTGACTCCTGTCTTCATAGACATTTTTAACACCTCCCTGAAGTCATGCCACGTGCCGGCCTGCCTCAAAACCTCTACCATCGTCCCTGTCCCCAAGAAGCCACGGATCACTGGACTTAATGACTACAGACCTGTAGCACTCACCTCTGTAGTCATGAAGTCCTTTGAGTGCCTGGTCCTGCCCCACCTCAAGACCATCACCGCTCCCCTCCTGGACCCGCTGCAGTTTGCCTACAGAGCCAACAGGTCTGTGGACGATGCAGTCAACCTGGCCCTCCACTCCATCCTGCATCACCTGGACTCCCCGGGAACCTACGTCAGGATCCTGTTTGTGGACTTCAGCTCTGCATTCAATACCATCCGCCCCGCCCTGCTCCAGGACAAGCTGTCCCTGCTCAACGTGCCTGACTCCCTCTGCAGGTGGATCACCGACTTCCTGACGGACCGGAGGCAGCATGTGCTGCTGGGAAAGACTGTCTCAGACTCTGTTAGCATCAGCACCGGATCACCCCAGGGCTGTGTACTTTCCTCCCTGCTCTTCTTCCTGTACACCAACTCCTGCACCTCCAGCCACCAGTCTGTCAAGCTGATCAAGTTTGCGAACGACACCACCGTCATCGGGCTCATCTCCAACGGCGACGAGTCCGTCTACAGGAGAGAGGTGGCCCAGCTGGCGTCCTGGTGCAACCACAACAACCTGCAGCTGAACGCTTTGAAGACAGTGGAGATGATCATGGACTTCAGAAAAGTCACAGCCCCTCTGCCCCCCCTTACCCTCACAGACTCTCCCATCACCACTGTGGATTCCTTCCACTTCCTGGGCACCACCATCACCCGGGACCTCAAGTGGCAGCCGACCATCAGCTCCCTCATCAAAAAGACCCAGCAGAGGATGTTCTTCCTGCGGCAGCTGAGGAAGCTCAAGCTACCCACCAAGATGTTGTGCAGTTCTACACGGCCATCATCGAGTCCATTCTCACCACCTCCATCACCGTGTGGTACGCAGGAGCCACCGCCAGGGACAGACTAAGACTGCAGCGTGTTGTGCGCGCTGCTGAGCAGGTGATCGGCTGCAAGCTCCCATCCCTCCAGGACCTGTACATCTCCAGGACCCGGAGGCGTGCAGGTCGGATCATAGCCGACCCTTCACACCCTGGACACGCACTGTTTGCCCCCCTCCCCTCAGGCAGAAGACTTCGGTCCATTCAGACTAAAACCTCCCGCTACATGAACAGCTTCTTCCCCTCTGCCATCAGACTGCTGAACACTAAGTGACTTATTAGACTCTCGTGCACTACGTACAGCAGCTCAACTGGACTCATGACAATTATCACTGTTTTCTTTTTGCACTACCGACTGCACTATGTGGAACTCCACAATATCTGCTGCTTGTTAATATATTTAAAAATTGCATAGATACTTATTCATATTCTACCTTTTATTGCATGCATAGTTTTTTATTTTTATCTTTAGTGCTACTCCATGTTTAATGTTGATGATGAATAGATACATCCATAGAGGCGCCGAGACACATCATCAGTGATGTTTCCTGACGTCATCGGGTGTTTCGGGTCTCACAACATCAGACACCCTCAATCAGGCGACCCAGCCAGGGTTGATCAGACCCTGACTTGTGTCCCGGCAGCATTGGCCCACGATTCTGACCTCTTAATCCATAGCCACCGAGAAGCTCTTTCTGCAGCCTCAGTGGCAGATTTGATGGCCTTCCTTTTAGCAACTCCTTTAATACCAAGGAGAGTGTAAATTTTGCACAGGGAGCGGGCAGCAAAGCCTCGACATCCCACCTCTATGGGCTCACAGTGTGCTCTCCAACCATTCCTCTGGCACTGTTAAGATAAGATAAGATAAGATAAGCCTTTATTAGTCCCACAACGGGGAAATTCCAGAATTGCAACAGCACAGGGATAGCAACACTCAGAGCAACAATCAGAAGGCAAGAAAAAAAACAAGCAAGCAAGAGCAGCTAATATACATATGTACATATTACTATAAAATATATATATATACACACACACACACAGACACACAGTGCAGAGCATTGTAGCTGGATGGAATAAATATATGAATATATGAACACACAGTGCAGAGCATTGTAGCTAGATGGAATAAATATGTAAATATATAAACACCCACAGTACGGAGCATTGCAGCTAGGTGGAATAAATATGCAAGTATATAAACACACACAGTGCGGAGCAATGTAGCTAGATGGAATAATATGTAGATATATAAAAACACAGTGCGGAGCATTGTAGCTAGATGGAATAAATATATAGATATATAAATATAAACACACCCAGTGCTGAGCATTGTAGCTAGATGGAATAAATATATAGATATATAAATATAAACACACCCAGTGCAGAGCATTGTAGCTAGATGGAATAAATATGTAACTATATAAACACACACAGTGCAGAGCATTGTTGCTAGGTGGGATGAAACAGCATAACCGTCTATTTAGTTATCCTACATGGTATGATTATGTGCCCATACATATTCTCACCCTCCATAGCGACCGGTATGTTCCTAGTTGTATGCCGGAGAGGACCATTGTGTAAGTCTATTGCATCTTTTGCATTCAAAAAACTATTAGTTTGTTACGTCTTTTTGCTATCTCTGCAAGCAGCCCTGCTTAGGTTGTACAGTCTGACAGCCGTTGGTAGGAAGGACCTACGAAACCTCTCGGTTGTGCACCTGGGATGATGTAGTCTGCTGCTAAATGAGCTCCTCAGTGCATCCAGTATGTCCTGCATAGGGTGGAACTCGGACTCCAGCAGAGATGACAGTTTAGCCACCGTCCTTCTCTCTCTTATCTCCTCCATCGGATCAAGGCGTTGCCCCAGGACAGAGCTAGCTTTCTTAATCAGTTTGTTCAGTCTCTTCCTATCGGCTGCAGTAATGCCACTGCCCCAGCAGACCACTCCAAAAGTGATGGCTGATGCCACCACCGTGTCATAGAATGACTTCAGCAGCGCCCCTTGTACACCAAAAGACCTGAGTCTCCTCAGCAGGAACAGCCTGCGCTGTCCCTTCTTGTAGAGTGCGTCAGTATTGTGTGACCAGTCTAGTTTACCAGTTCTTGGTATTTGAGCCGTTTACGTTCATTGGCCTCTTCTATGCGCTCCTCCCAGGGAACTGTGAGCTCCACTCACAGAACTTGCCTGGAAGAGGAAGATGTTAGTACCACATCTGGCCTAAGAGATGTTGCTGTTACATAATCGGGGAACTTAAGCTGCTTTCCCAAGTCAATTCGCAGGTCCCAGTCTGATGCTGAAGAAAGCAGACTGGCTGATGGTCTAAGCTGTGGTCGGGGCCTCTCTCCAGCTTTAACGAATGTAATTTTCCTTTGACTACCGACCTGCTTACTGTTTGCCATGGCGCTGGAGATGGTCTCCACTACACACTTTAGCACTTGGTCATGGTGCCAACGATATCGGCCCTCTCCAAGAGCTGTCGGGCAACTGCTAAGAATGTGTTCAAGCGTGCCCTTTCCTGAGCAGAGAGGACATGTTGGCAGCTCGCTCTTACCCCAGGTATGCAGGTTTGCCGGACTGGGTAGCACATCATACACTGCTCGGAGCATAAATTGGATGCACTGAGGCTCTGCATTCCAGATGTCATTCCAGGTCAGCTTCTTATCCACTACTCCCTCCCATTTTGTCCATGCCCCCTGCTGTCGCATGCCTACCATCCTACCAGTCCTCACTTCTTCAACACCTGCTCTCACCTCCTGCAGGATTAACTTGCGTTTGTCCTTTCCTTGGACTTTATCGTAGCGCGGCTGTGGGATGGAGCCCAGCCCTGTATGTCCTATTGCCACCGTGCCCACCAGAGCTTTGTGTCTCAACCGAGATTCTGCAAGCTCCAACCCCTCTTGAGCTCTCCACTTCCGACCTGTCCTCACCACAATGCCTGCTACTGCCACTCTCGAGTCTCTAGAGTCACGATAGGCTAGTACCTCCCTTGTGCGGTAAACCTTGAACTCCTCTTCCAAACCACTAATAGGAAGCTGGAGTTTGTTGCTCCTGCCATAAAGCGCCGCACTACTGAAGCTATGTGGTAAACCCAACCATCTTCGAAGGTAGGAGCTGATCTTCCTTTCCAGGGTCTCCACTGTAGAGAGAGGCACCTCGTACACCAGCAGAGGCCAGAGGATACGGAGCAAAATGCCATGTTGGTACACCCAAGTCTTGAACCTGCCGGGAAGGCCAGACTTATCCACGGTCAACAGCCATGTTTCCAATTTCCTGATGGTAGTTCGAATGGATGCTGTGTCCCTGAGACTACAGTCAAAGACCTTCCCTAGGCTTGTGACTGGTTTCTCTGTGATAGATGGTATCACAATGCCATCCAGATGGAAACGGAACTTATCCACCACTTTCCCTCTTTTCAGGACCATAGATCTAGACTTTGATGGTTTAAAGTTCATTCTTGCCCAGGAAATAAGTTTTTCCAGGCCTTGAAGAATCCACCTACTACCAGGCACTGACGTAGTAGTAACTGTCAGATCATCCATGAAAGCTCTAATGGGGGGCTGCCGGATTCCTGACCTTGAAAGGGGTCCTCTACATTCGACCTCCGCTGCTTTAACCAGCATGTTCATGGACAGGGTAAAAAGGATAACAGAAATGGTACAACCTGTTATAATCCCTTTCTCCAACTGGTGCCAATCTGAGGTCAAGCTGCCAGAGGTGACTCTGAGTCTAAATTGACCATAATAGTTCAGAATGAGAGCCTTGATCTTACTGGGTATGTGGTGTTGGTCCAGTGTAATATCGACCAGCTTATGGGGGATTGACCCGTAAGCATTGGCAAGATCCAGCCAAAGTACCACTAGATCTCCATTTCCCTCCCGTGCCTCTCTGATCAGCTGAATGACCACTCCAGTATGTTCCAAACACCCTGGTACACCTGGGATTCCACCCTTCTGTACTGATGTATCGATATAATTGTTCTTCAGAAGGAAGTGGGTCATTCTCCTAGACAAGACACTAAAGAAGATCTTGCCTTCCACGCTGAGGAGTGAGATAGACCTGAACTGCTCCAATTTAGATGACCTCTCTTCCTTGGGAATCCACACTCCCTCTGCCCATCTCCACTGCTCTGCTACAGTTCCTCTTCGCCAGATCACTCTCAGTATCTTCCATAGGATTCTCAGGAGCTCTGGGCAACGCTTGTATACTTTATAAGGTACTCCACTGGGGCCTGGAGCAGAGCTGGCTCTTGCCGCTGCCACCACTTCCTGAACTTCCTTCCAGGTGGGTTCTGAGGTGTTGAACTCCACCAGAGGGGCTGGAATGTCCAAAAGAGCTCTCTGAGGTCCCAGATCCTGCTCTCTAAAAGGATCACTTAGGGTATTATGCAAGAAATGGTCAACTTCCTCCTTAGAACACTCCAGTCTCCCACTGCGCTTCTGCCCTAGCATCTTCCTCATAAAGCCAAATGGATCTGCCAAGAATGCAGTTCGTCTCCTGGCTCTCTCAATCCTCCTCCTCCGATGCCATTCAGCTCTACGCAGGGTCATAAGCTTCTTCCTGATGGCATGTCGAAGCTCGGCAAGTGGTGGCTTCTCCTCTTCTGCTGCTGCTTGAAACTGTCTTGTCAGCATCCTCAACTCTTTCTGCAGCTGATGAATCCTGCCAGCCCTATGGTTCTTAGTGTAAATAGACCTGCCAGCTCTGCGCTCCATAATGCCAAACCTCTCTACCCCAAAACTCATAATGATGGTCGTCATGCTTCGAAGTTGACTATCCACATCTCCCTTTGCTATTGTTCTGATGATCTCTGCTGTATCTTCATCAAACTGTTGCCACAATTGATGCTGCTTTGCTGCAGGCCACTTAATCCGATGTTGCTTGACTACTGTGCTTGGAACTGGGGCACTGGACACTTGGAGGTTCTGGGCACTGTGGG
The DNA here is from genome assembly GCA_020510985.1 of Pholidichthys leucotaenia. Classification (NCBI taxonomy): domain Eukaryota; kingdom Metazoa; phylum Chordata; class Actinopteri; order Cichliformes; family Pholidichthyidae; genus Pholidichthys; species Pholidichthys leucotaenia. The sequence continues at coordinate 40,990,001 of CM035846.1, read as the reverse complement.
GTGACTCCGGGCCGGGCTCCTCCTGCGTCTCACCAGGTGTAATTCCTGTGCGTTGTGCCACAGCCCCCTGAACCAAGCATTTCATCCGGGTCTGATGGATTTTAAGGCCTCGTTCGTTTTTACAGACTTTGCCGCAGATGCATCTACTCGCCGTTATCGATAGTCTGTTCTCCAAGATCATCATCCTAAGGTCCGTCCTAGTGGGGTGCTCACCCCCCCCCTCTCTGGCACCCCTGGGGGTATGTCGCTGTGGGTTAATCCGTAGCTTAGATGGGTTCTTCTTCACAGAAGATGCAAGTTGGGCTGCTAATCCTCCCTGCCCCAGTTGCCGTCTCTCCGTGCTGTCCACTGTCTCTCCAGTTGTCACCAATCTATACTTGGTTGTCACCCAACCTATTCTTGCAGCATTGCACCGAGACAAATTCCTAGTTTGTGTACTACATGAACAATGGCAATAAATCTCATTCTGATTCTGATTCTGATGTGGCTAACAGACGCCTGATTAATGCAATGTCTTTTGATTCTCTGCCCTGTACAGCTAGAGGACAACATGGCCCACAACACTAGCCAATGTCACAGTTCCAGGGGGTAAGTTCCACACACTACTCACCCAGTTCCCAGCACTTATGGTTCCGACATTTTCGGTGGCCGTCACTAAACACGGAGTGGAGCACTTCATTACCACCACGGGGCCGCCCGTTTTCGCACAACCTCGGCGCCTGGTCACAGCTAAACTGGCCATAGCACGCGAGGAGTTTGCCAACTTGGAAAGGTTGGGCATCATCAGAAGCTCAAACAGCCCATGGGCATCCCCGCTACATATGGTTCCTAAGGCCGAGGGATTGTGGCGACCATGTGGAGATTTCCGCAGATTGAACAATGCCACAGCGCACGATCGCTACCAGATCCCCCATATTCAGGATTTTTCCATTCACCTCACTGGGGCACGCATTTTTTCCAAGATAGACCTCGTCCGTGGTTACCACCAGGTCCTGGTACATGCGGAGGACATACCTAAAATGGCAGTAATAGCCCCGTTTGGCCTTTTTGAGTTCTTAGGCATGCCTTTCGGGTTAAAAGGCGCGGAGCAGACATTTCTACGCATGATGGATGCGGTGTTGTGCGGTCTGCCATTTGTGTTTGTTTTGGGTTAATAATCAACCCGGCGAAGTGCCAGTTCGGGGTGACGGGAATTGATTTTTTGGGACACCGCATCTCACAAGAGGGTGCGATACCCTTACCGGACAAAATGCGCGCAGTGGCAGATTTTCCCCGGCCTCAGACGGTCAGGGCGCTGCAAGAGTTTTTGGGGATGGTTAACTTCTACAACCGTTTCTTCCCCCACACAGCCCAGCTCATGCAGCCGTTGTACACTGCACTTAAATGGAAACCGGCGGACAGAGTTGACTGGACTCCTGAGCAAGACCAAGCATTTTCCGAGGTTAAAACAGCTCTAGAGAACGCCGCACTACTGGCGCACCCGGACCCAGCGGTTCAGATAGCGCTCACTACCGACACATCGGACTTGGCCATAGGGGCCGTCGTGGAGCAGTGTGTCGCAGGTTCTTGGCAGTCGCTCGCCTTTTTTAGCAGGTCTTTGTGCGACAATGAGCGTAAATACAATGCGTTCGACAGGGAGTTACTGGCTCTCCACCTGGCCGTACGCCACTTCCAGTTCTGGCTGGAAGGGTGCACCTTCACTGCATTTGTGGACCACAAGCCGCTAACGTACGTGATGGCCAAGGTTTCAGAACCATGGTCGGCCCGGCAGCAGAGACAGCTGGCCGTGATCTCGGAGTTTACGACTGACATTCAGCATGTGGCCAGTAAACTCAACGTGGTGGCGGACTGCCTCTCGCGCGCATTAGTGGCCCCAGTCTATGTAGGGATAGATTACACGGCCATGGCCGCTGAGCAGATCGATGATGCAGACGTTTGTGCACTCCAGTCTGGACCAACAGGATTAAGACTGGAGAGCGGAGTACTGCAAGATGCCCCCCCACCCAATCTGCGACGTCTCCACAGGCCGCCCGCGCCTGGTGGTCCCACACGCTTGGCGCCGCCGCAATTTTGAGTCGGTTCACTCCCTGGCGCATCCAAGAATGTGCGCGTCAGTCAAAATGGTGGGAGCAAAGTTTGTCTGGACTAGCCGCCGCAAACAGGTGAAAGAGTGGGCTGCAGCCTGTGTAGCATGCCAACGAGCCAAGGTGCACAGGCACACAAAGGCCCCCCTTGAGCCATTCCATGTCCCAGCTAAAAGGTTTGACCACGTTCACATGGACCTCATGGGCCCCCTCCCGCTATCGCAGGGGTTCACGCACCTCCTGATAGTAGTGGACCGTACCACGCGCTGGCCCGAGGCAGTCCCGTTAGCTTCCACCGCATCCGCAGAAGTTGCACACGCTTTTTTGATGACATAGGTGGCACGTTTAGGCACCCCTTCGGATATCACGTCCGACCAGGGCCCGCAGTTCGTTTTCGACGTCTGGTCCACGATGGCCTGGAGCCTGGATGTCACAATTCATCACATGACCGCGTACAACCCCCAGGCCGATGGGTTATGCAAGCGTTTCCATAGGTCGCTTAAAGCAGCGCTCAGGGCTTTGCTTACAGATGCAAATTGGGTGGACCAGTTGCCGTGGATTCTATTAGGGTTGCGTTCAGCTCAGAAGGAGGATTTGGCGGCCTCCCAAGCAGAGCTGTTTTTTTCCCAGCCGCTGTGGCTCCCCGGAGAATTTCTGCCAGACAGCCCCATGCCGAACACTGATCCATCCCCGCTTTCACTGCATAGCACAGATGCAGGGGCAGTACCCGGCCCGGCCCACCACTGTTTTCCCTTTGGTGCCAAAGACCTTGAAGGACGCATCGTTCGTGTTTGTCAGGCATGATGCCCACCGGACCCCGTTGCGCCCGCCCTGCGACGGCCCGTTCAGGGTGCTGGAACCTGGGGAGACACATTTTGTGTTAGACTTGGGGGGGGGGGGGGACGGAGAGAAACAATCTGTATAGACAGGCTTAAGCCCGCCTTCATTTTAGCAGACGAGCAGGTGGTGTTGGCCCAAGCGCCTCAGCGTGGATGACCCCCACTGAGAACTCCCCAGGTAAATGACTCGTCAGATCAGTCACAATGGCATGCTGAAGATGCCTCCCCCCCAATGTCCCCCCACAGACGGATGCGCCCCCAAGAGCGCCCCACCGGCACAGCAGCACCTCAGAGCCCCCCCCCCCCCCCCCTTGTTACAGCAGCTATGGACGTAGGCTGAAGCCCAAAGGACATGAGGGTTAAGGCTCAGTCTGAGTTTCTGGGGGTGGGGGGGTGGACCCAGTCAGTGTGTTCTCTACTCAGACTGAATAACATGGCAGGAGGGGATGTATAAGAGAGAAGAAACGGATATTCATTCTCCTCCGGTCTGCATAATAATGCGCCGGCAGACTGGGTGGCAAAAGGAATTGTCATGGGGGGGTTGTATGTGTGTTAATGTAAACAGTGACAAAGGGGATTGTCTTGGTAAATGTATTCATGTTAATGCGAACACCACAGGTGGCAGGGCATGTGGTATGGTATGAAAAGAGAGGTGCCCACAACCTGCTTTTTAGGCTTTTGATTCTTGTGAATGTAAGAGAGAGATTAATAAAGCCTGCTCTGCTCCGGAACCACCTCGCCTGATTATTCCTCTCTCTACAGCTTCATGTTCACAAGAAGACTGAAACTTATGGAGGAGAAAAACTAACACTGCCTTTATTTGGGCGCATACGCATGCAGCGACCGGCAGTGGGTGAAAAAAATTTGACGTCTGTGTCTTTGTTTTTATGCACTTTAATGTGTTTTAACGTAATTCTATGTGTCGTTTTTGTCCTTGAATGTTTGCAGACTATATAACGAAGAGCTCCCTGGTTCCATCAGTATGGATTTCCTTCTTGTTTTTACACTGTCGTTTCTTTCTTACCGGCTCTTTGTCTTGGAGGTAAACACAATCGCGATCATGCCGGGAAGAATACAGTATCCCAGAGACATGTTACTGCATTTAAACATGGATAATGCAGCATCTGTATTTGAGTCTGTGCCGCAACTGCCGGACTTTATTTTAAGAGATTTTCATGGACACAGCGATGAAAAGAGAGGCAAGAAGAGGAAACGCGGAAAGCGTGGAGGCGTAAGATTAAACCTGAGGAGGCATCAGCTTAACCGCATTCCTCTTCCTTCCATTATTATGGGGAACGTACAATCCCTGAGAAATAAAATGGATGAAATTCAAGGAAATGTCCGATATCAGAAGGATTTCAAGAACTGCTGTGTCATGGCTTACACGGAGACGTGGCTTACAGCACATGACCAGGATGCAGACCTGTGGATTGACGGCTTTGGAGCCCCACTTAGCTCGGCTCGGCAGGACGAGGTAACGGGGAAACGTCAGGGGGGCGGCATATGTTTATATATTAATAAACAGTACTGCACATCTGTCACGGTCAGAGAGCGCATCTGTACACCAGATGTGGAGCTTCTGTCCATGTCACTATGCCCCTTTTATCTGCCCCATGGGTTCCCCCAACTTTTCATAACGACTGTGTACATTCACCCAAGGGCAGATGCTGCCGCCGCCTCCAGCAGCGTCTTTGATGTGGTACAGCGGTGTCGATTTCCCCAGAGGCTCCACATTTTATACTTGGGGATTTTAACCATGTGTCTCTAAAGAAGACACTTAAAAACTTTTATCAGTATGTCTCCTGCCCAACCAGGTGAAAAAAGACATTGGACCTGTGCTACGGATCCATAGAGAGGGCCTATAAATCTCTTCCACTTCCTCCTTTAGGATCCTCAGATCACAACTGCGTACATTTGCTGCCCACATATAAAACTGCTCTCAGAAGAGGCAAGGCAAAGACCAGAGACATAGACATGTGGACAGAGGATTCAGTGCGCTGCCTCCAGGAATGCTTTAACTGTACGGACTGGGAGGTGTTCACGCTTGCCTGCGGAGAAGATTTGGACACTTTAGTGGACGTGACATGCTCATACATGGCTTTCTGCAGAAACATGATCGTTCCATGTAAATGTGTCAAAATATATCCCAACAACAAGCCATGGGTTACTAAATCAGTTAAATCCTGCTTACAGAGGAAAGCACTTCCCTTTAAACAGGGGTTGTTTCTGAGTTGCAGGTTACCACAAAAGAGCTGAAGGCCAAAATTTTAAGAGCAAAACAGAATTATAAATCAGAGTTGGAAAGCAAGATGGCAACAAAGAAGCTTGGTTCAGCCTGGGCCAGTATAAAAACTATTGCAGGCCTTCAGAGCACAGAGCACAGTAATCGTGTGTTTTTAGATACTTTTAGTTCAGACACATAGCTGGCTAATGCTCTTAATTGTTTTTATGGTCGTTTTGATTCCTTTGATTCGAGCACAGAAACCCAAGATTTGAAACAGAAACTCAAAGACAATCAGCACTTTAATATTTAGGTGCAGGATGTTAAAAGGGGGTTCTGTGCTGTAAAAGTGAACAGAAGTCAGGGGCCTGATAATATATGTGGGTGCTTGGTAAAGTCCTGTGCGCATGAACTGAGTCCTGTGTTTCATTACATTTTCAATAAGTCCTTACAGACACAACATGTGCCTAAGATCTGGAAAGATGCCATGGTTGTCCCCGTTCCAAAATCCAGCTGTCCTAAAATGGTAAACGACTTTAGACCAGTTGCTTTGACTTCAATTTTAATGAAAATTTTTGAAAAACTGGTCAGATGTGAGGTCCTAAAGCAGACTGAGCATGCATTGGATCCTCTGCAGTTTGCCTATAGGCCTCACAGAGGAGTGGAGGATGCCACTGTCACTCTGTTTAACATGCTTTTTAAACATCTGGATTTTAATGGGACACACACCAGGCTTTTATTTGTGGACTTTTCTTCCGCCTTTAATACAATCCAGCCTCGTATTTTAGTTGAAAGGCTCCTGCAACAATTTGATTTGAGCAATAATCTGGTGGGTTGGATTCTGGATTTTTTAACCAACAGGACACAGAGAGTAAGGGTCAATGGTACATTGTCTGATCAAAAGTGCTCTTCTACTGGCTCTCCGCAGAGGTGTGTGTTGTCACCACTACTGTTCATCCTGTACACAAACACGTGTCGGAGCAGACATTACAACATACACATTATAAAGTATGCTGATGATTCAGTTGTTGTCAGTCTCCTCCAGGATGGTGAGAGTGGCCACGGCCCAGTAGTTGATGATTTTGTTCACTGGTGTGAGGATTCCTACCTGCAGCTGAATACGACAAAAACTAAAGATATGATTATTGACTTTAGAAGGAAAACTCTCAGGCATGAAGTCACTGTACTAAAAGGCCGGACCACTGAATGTGTACAATCCTACAAATATCTTGGAACGATTATTGATAGTAATTTAAACTTTGAAGAGAACTGTGAAAAGGTGTGCAAAAAGGGTCAGCAACATTTGCATTGTTTAAGGAAACTTGCATGCTTCCAAACTGACCGAACAATAATGACAATGTTTTATCGGGCTTTTATTGAATCTGTTTTATCCTTTTCTTTCATGTCATGGTTTGGTCAGATAAAACTGAAACAGAGGAAATCCTTGGATCGGGTTGTTAGATGGTCCAGTCGTTTGCTTGGTGAGTCACAGCTGAGCCTGACATCCCTGTACACCAGACAAGTACAGAGGATGGCTACCTCCATTTTAAATGATGGCTCCCACCCTTTGCACTGCAACTTTCATCTTCTTCCCTCCAGACGGAGGTTTGCTGTCCCAAAAAGTAAAACCCAGCGCTACAAAAACAGCTTTGTTCCTGCTGCTGTTAAAGAGTTGAACAAGATGTAACAATATATTGCACATAATTTAGTTACCTATTTATTAATTTTATTTTATATTTACTTATTTTTGTAGGTTTTTTATTTGGGTTCTAAATCTTTTATTGGGTTTTAGACTTTTGAGTTTTTAACCTCTTTGACTAGTCTTTAACTTTCTAATATGACCCTTCTCTCTTATCTCTTTGTTTGTTCTCTTATCTCTTTGTCCTATGTCCTGATTGGTGGAGCCTTGAGTACTTTTATCATGTTTATAGTAAGCTTTATGTGTGCCTGTGTTTGTGTTCATGTTGAATGTAATTGTGGTTTGTAAATATGGATGTCACCTGACTGCAAAACAAATCTGCCTACGGGTACAAATAAAGTAACCTGAACCTGAATCTGAACACAGGAGTGGACATCATTGAGAGATCACTTCCCTTTGGAGATCGATGAGAAATTGTTTTCAAAGTCAAATTCAAAAAAATCTCTCAAGTGTGGAGACTGTGGCGGTCACTGGAAGATCATTGAGAGATCTTGGCAATCACTGAGAGATCATTTAAAGTTTGTTGAGAGATCTGGCAATTTTTTTAATCTTTCAACAATCTCTCAGTGATCTCCACACCTGTGTGAAGTTGGTAGAAGAGCACTAGAAACTTCTGAGATATACAAACACCTCTCTGATCCCCCAAAAAACTCTCAATGATACCTCAGCGACCTCTCGTGGTCTCCTAGTGATCTCTCAAGGACCTTTCAAAGATCTCACTAATCACCATGATAATCTTACAACGATCTCCCAAACATGTACAGAGAAACTGCTTTTTTGAGGCTTTAGGAGATAGTTGAGAGATCAGGTCAATTTCTGATCTCGGAATGGTCACCCAACGATCTCCATCTGTGTGAGGGGGTCCAAACATGAGCGGTTAAAGTGATCAGAAACAGCTGTTTACACTGAATCCCCTTATTGATGCAGTTTAATATTCCTGAACTTGTGAACAGTCGCCGTCTTACCGTGAGGTGCTGTCAGTCATCAAATCAGCCTCACCTGGTACACAGCCTCTCATATCTGGCCCCAGGTCCTGTCCGTCTGGGCAGGCGCAGGTGTATTTGGGTGAGTGTTCGGTGATCTGCGGGGTCTTCAGACACAAGTACTGGCAGCCGCCACTGGCTATGCTGCCCACGTTACAGCTGTCAGGGCCTGCAGGAAATGAGACGGAGGTGGAGAATCAGAAACAGCGTAGTGACGGTGGCATGAATGAGATCAGCATTAGACGGCAGAATCAGAGGGACACAGTCGTCTGCTGAATCCCTTTCAACAAAGATGGTTAATCTGTGTGCACAAAGTAACGTGATTTAATCTATAACATGAACAGTTTGATGTTGGTTTACAAGGTGCATCGACTCCACCAGGGTATGTCCGAGATTTAGTTTATGTTAATAAATATCCCTTGTTGATGTGGTGAATGAATAAAGGTGCAGAGCCAAAGACGCCTTTTACAACTTGGCCAAGAAGGGAAAATGTTGTGTTCCGCACAAAGGCAAGCACCACGAGAAGATTCAAAGGCTCAGAACAGAGCAGAGAGATTTAATTCAACAGACCAAACAAATAAGCTTTGTTTGGAGAATGCTGAGTCAGCAGCGTTCAAGGCTGGGCTGGAGCCTCGCTGTCTCATGGGAACAGTACTGGCTGTGATGTAACTTATGATTACAGGAGAAGGAATGAATGGACAATATTAAAAATTGTCCTGACAGGTTCTTTGGACAACATAAGGACGAGGACGTATGAAAAACAAACTGTGAAAATGAATAGAAAAGAAAAAAAAAGAATGATCTTGTACAATGTCAGAAAACACAACACAGTAGAAATAAAGCACTTGGACACTGTCACCTTTCATCTGAAAACTGAGATTAATGGTTCTTGGTCTGTGTCCCCCAACAGATATGATGCTGCTTTATCTTTTATACCATATAAATGAAGTGTTTCTACAGACAGTAAATGAACTAATTCCTGACACTCATTTTCCTTGAGAATCAATATCAGAATCCCATTTATTCGTCCCTCTGGGAAGGCCACAAAACAAATGCTGCAGTTAAGTGTTAGAAAACCTGCTGCTCCTCACCCTGGAATGAGCAATGTCTGGTTTGCAATAGGGGTTCTGTGCAACACACTTCCGCATTCTGTGAAACAAGACGCTTCATTTCCGGTTAAGGTTCCCTGCCCTGTATTTCTGTTAAATGGTGCTATTTTACTCAAGATGCCTTCAAGAGCTACCAAAGTTGAGCTTACCTGATGTTCATCGCATGTGCAGGTTGACATCTAAAGCACCTGCCACCAAAATGGACAAGGAATTTAAACTGTATGTTTCCTACATATACGACTACGAGGGTATGTATGTATTGTCACAAACCTCATTGTGCACTTTTACACAGCGCATGGAGGAGGAGAAGGAAAAATGGATTTACGAGCAGGTATTCACCACAACACATTTATTTAACACAAAGGCTGACAGTTTCAAAATAAAGACTGACAAAAAGGTAACAGGGTACACAAAATGGCGTACGCGACAAGCGTGCAGCGGGCAGACCACTGTGTACTGTGGCCACAAGACAAATATGCACGAAACAATATAATGACCCGGGTTAACTTGGAGTCCTCAAGGAGGCTCAACTGGATGGAGACGAAAACTGGGCAGAAAGTCAAAGCGTAGCAGCAGCACTGCACGAAGAAACACAAACAGTTTTTTTACTCACAAAGCAGGAGCTGTCCAAGATGTCCAAGTAATACAATGAGTCCACACAACCCCTCATAGACAGTACATCCAAGTGACTAAGTACACATAAGATGATGCACAATGGTCCAGCAGTGTTTGACTGGCAAAGGCCACCGAACTACAGACACTGCTGGCACCACAAATTGAGCAAACCTGGGCGAGGCGCGGGAAAGACAATCACCGGGGAGGAATCAGCTGGCTGACGAACGAGAGGGGGTGTTGTCGGACCGGAGAATGTTAGACAACGCCCGCACGAATGTGGGTAAAAGAGGCTGCCGAACAGCCACCGGCCAGAACGATGGCTATGGGCACGGAAAAGAAAAAGAACAAAGACATAAACACCACAAAAACTCAAAAGATAACAATACATAAATCACCCGGCACCCAAACCTTAGAGAACAGTCAGAACCGAGCCTACAGGAACACCGGCTCGGTTCATGACATGTATCTGTTAATCCTAGCTAACTGTTCTGAACAGGAATGTTCCTAGCAAGCTAACGCTAATTAATCTTACCATATATTCAGCATGCTGTTTTGTATACTATATATATTTTTGTTTTGAGCTGCATAATCACATTGTCACACGTTTTTCACAGTTTAAAGACGGGCTAACAGGTACCGTCAGTATCAGGGCAGCCTGTCACAGGTCAATGAGGAACAATGAGAAGCCTCACAGCTTGAAAGTAATGTTAGGGATGGTTTGGGTGTTCTGTTCAAGTTCAGAAGAATGTTTCAGTTCAGGAACAATTATCAAGCCTCTCAAGGTATGAGTAAGTTTAGATTAATTAACCACGATCAGATCCCATTGACCCATAATCAGCAATGAGCCATCACATTCTGAGAGGCTTGGTAAATGCATGAACTGTTCCACATTCGTTTTTGTCTTGGCACAAGCCACAAAACGTTTCATTTTAAATGTTGTTCATCATACCATATTATTCATAATAAGGCCTTCATAAATTTAAAAAAATGTCTAAGTATAAACAAATCTTGGCTTTGTAATTTCATTCTAAACTTGCCCCAGAAACCTGTTGAAACTGCATGTTGTAACTACTTTTTATGTAGAACAAATAAAACTATGTTCTCTCAGTTGAGGTGTGGTTGTAAAACTTTTTCTCCATCTACCTTTGAACAGATAGAGCTTCGTGATTCAGACCCTGTCGTCCTAATATCACATTGGTGTACCCGTGTTGCTGCCACTGCAGTGTAGAACCACACGGTTGCTTTGCTCTTTCAAACTGCCCACTACTCAGAGCTGAATCTGCAGGTTGTGCCCCCAGTCCACTCCTGTATCAGATGCATGATTTCAGTATTCAGTGATGTTTTACAAGATCAGGAAATTTAGAAAGGGAGCAAAATATTGTTATAGTTAATTATACTGGAAAATATATTTTGGGTATTTTTGATATCTGACATTGTCTTTTCTTTTTCAGGGAGTGAAACCTGGACCAGTAAACAAACTGGTCATCACCAGACCAAGACTCAACCGCATCATGGAGGGAGGAATCAGGTGAGGTCGTGATCTGCTAGAACAGCAATTACTCTAAGAAATTTTAGGAATGAGGTATATTAATGAATGCAAACAGAACAATCAGAACAAAGTAACTAAATATATTGACTCAACTGCTTTTATTTTGACAATGTTTTGATTAAGTTACCTTTTGTTTATACTTGACCATATTTTAGAAGCATGTGGGACGATTTGTGTATTTGTACAAGCACTGTTATAGATTAAAACACTTGGCACATTATATTAAAAAGCAAAACATGGTCAGATTTTCTGAGGTCCAGAACAATATTCAAAACTAAGAAAAAAACAGTAGGCTCAAATGCCTTAAATGTTAGCTTTTTCATCACTAGTACCCCTGCGCTCTACTAATACTTATTAACAATACTTTTATTCCAACAATCATCAGATATACAGTTTCATGGTATAGGTGGTACATATGTAATTAAGTGATGCAGACAGTGTTTTTTTTTCCCTAAATATGAGTGTAATGTCTAATGTTACTACTGTCTTTCACAGACGTACACTCTACAAGGGCATAGTTGGGGACCCACTTGACCTTTCCCTGATACAGACTGCAGACATATACAAAGACTTTGATATAACGGAGAAACCTTTAGCTGCAACTGTGGTCATCAGTGATGAGAAGCCCCTTGTTGAAACAGCCTTTGGTTTGGCACAATAGGGGAGTGTGCTCTCATACCAGCAGCCCATTTTGCCCACCAAGTCTGTCAAGATGCACCCAGATTCTCCACCTTACCCACAGCTTCCGCTTGTGGATTCCAGGCTTGCCCCAACAGAATGTGTACACATGTGCACTGAGGAAGAGCACTTTCTTCTTCAAAGCATCACTGTCTCACTGGACATGGCTCACTGGGTTGAGGTGACAACAAGGGACCACCTCACTAGCATGCAGTGGTGTGACTTTGTGATTCGTACTCAGGAAGATATGCTAGCGCAGCGTATCCATGTCAACTCAAAGGTCACCACAATCATCAGAGAGAGGGCGGACCTGTTCTACTTTCATGTGGACATTCAGAAGCATCTTTCAGTTTCCAAAAGATGCAACTGATTGATGCCAGAGACTTGACATGGAAGTGTGACTGTGAAGAGAAATTAAATGACACATTATTAAATCGGATTTCAGAAAGTAGGAGGAAAACACATTTGATGCCTTATATCAGAATTCTAAAGTTTTCTGTAAACTTGTGCTGTTTTTACCTATTTTCGCCTAAACTTCTACTGTAATCATTTCAGAATTTCTAGTTTCGCTTCGAGTTTTTAGTGTGCTCATAAGATACAGAAAACTTTATACAAAGTAGAACAAAAGAACATGATACACACCATTTACTCACTATTGCCTGTTCCTCTATTGTAGAACATTGCTGAGATTCTTCAAAGAAGGGAACCATTTACATGTTCAATGTTTATGTTCTAAAATGAGACCAGAGCCTTGATGTGAGCTCTGATAAGCACTTACTGTATGGATTGCTGTAATAAATATGTTTTTTGCACTCCACCAATATATCTGAGATTAAGATGCATCTTAATCTAATGGTTCTATAATTATCCTTTAAGTAGGTAATATACTGTACAATTTGCAATGAACAGTTTTTGTCCCCACAAAGATATATTGGTGAAATCATTTCATTTGCTGTTCTTCTCATGTTGAGTTTTTAATAGTTTTGCTTGGCTTATTTAATTTTAGATAACAATATAACAAAAAATAACAGCTGTCATTTTGAATTTTTTAAACAATTCAAAGTCAAAATTATGTGAGATGTAATGCTACATTTCATACTATTTGCATTACTAAATAAATTATCTCTGGGCACTTTACATAGAAACAAAGTAATACAAGAAAGCGGAACACTGTTTGAATATGTACAATAAATCTAATCTCATTTAGTCAACAATTTTCAAGACATTCAAAGGTTTACACTAAGCATCGACTTTGTCTTAAAGAAGCCACTTCTTTAACTATATACAACTTTGGAAAGATGTTCCCTCTGTTTTCTCGTTGGATTATAGTGAAGGGAACTATATGTAGATGGTCAATGAAACTTTTTTAAAACTGCAAATCTGATGGTGGCTTAAAACTGTTGTACAGTAATAGGTCTTTCAATGTGTACATATCCAGATTAACACGGATGTTCTTTGGCCCAAACCTTGACCAGTGACTTGTTCTGATAGTTTGTGAGGAGGCAGGCTACTGCAAAAAGCTGGCTGATACTGCCAGCAATGGTCAGAGGAATAATGGAGTCAAACAGTTTATTCTCTTTCATGCGCCTGATTGTTCTCTCCACATGGATCCTTAACCGTGCGATGTCCTGAGTCATCAGCACTTCATCTTGAGACAGCAGCTGGGACTGTGATGGCTCTCTCCAGCTGATTATGATCCGCAGCTGCGCGCACACCTGCTCTCCATCACTACCGGGCTATTTAACCCACTCTGTCCTCAGATCAGCGCGGAGCCGTCTGATCCTCTTGGCTCATCAAGACTGCGCTCGTCTTCGCCTATCTTCTGAGATCCTCTTTGACTACATCGTTCTACCAGAGTCATCTCTCGCTTCCTATTCTCCTGGAAGGAGCTACGCTCTGAAACCAAGTAAGCCATCCTGCTACTCACCTTCTCCTCGCTCATCCCCTGTGCACGTAGCGGCGGAATCCTTCCTCCTGAGCAGCGGACTAAGCTCCCTCTTCGTTGTCAGCTGTGCTGTGGCTTCGGGCGCTGTCCTCCTGGCTGGAGCCTTCGGGCTAACCTGAACACGTCTACATCCCAGCAAACAGTAAGCCTCTGTCATTCTCGCACGTCTCCATCTGGGCATTACTAATGCCTGCTGTCTCTGCTCTGCCCATAGGGTTGTCAGGTTGCACGGTGCTCTGCTCACCCCCAGCTGCCACATCATCCCTGAGCCACACTCAGACACACACACTCTCATACACGCACTCACTCATGCTCACACACACACACACACACACACACACACACACACACACACACACACACACACACACACTGGTTAACACAATAAAGATAATTGTATCTATCCTTGAGCCTGTGTCTGTTTACTGGGTCTAGTAATCATGTCAGTACAGCTCCGCCATAACGACCCAGTAAACAGCGCCCTAGTGTGCCGAATTAACAACTTAGAAGCTCAGGTAGATCAGTTAGCTTACCAGCAACAGGTCATCCTCTTTCAGCTGGTTCAGATCAACAGTAGGCTGGATATGTTGTCAGGGTCACAGCCTCCTCCACCAGCCTCGGGTAGCACTTTTGCTCCCGCTAGCTCGCCACCTAGCCAGGCTTTTTCTCCCCGGTTAACACCTGTACCCACTCCCACTCGCTTTAGTGGTGAGCTGGGGAGGCTAGGGGTTTCTTGCTTCAATGTGAGATAGTGTTCCAGTGTGTGCCAGGGGATTTCCCCACAGATCACAGCCGTATCGGCCACATAGCCAACCTATTGGAAGGGCGAGCGTTAGCCTGGGCTTGTGCTGTGATGGCTAGGGCAAGCTATACTAATCTTACTTAGAGTCAATTTGTCAGCTAATTCAACGAGGTGTTTGATCATTCTGACCGTGATAGCGTGCTCATGTGAGCAAGCATGACAAAAATGCTTGTGCGGCATTTTTGTCAAAAGCCTGAGCCCCTGTCTGCGGGATGAGCTGGCCCGCTTAGACAAACCAGAAAAGCTAACCGAGTTAATCTCCTTAGCTATTAGCCTCGATAACAGGCTGAGGGAGCAGGCAGCTGAGCGTAGGACTTCTGGTCGCTCTGGTTCCCAGTTTCGTCGCTCCCTACAGCTCCCTCTATTGGCCCTGCCATCCCTAGATCCCCCGGATGCACCAGAACCTATGGCTGTAGGGTCATCCAAGCTATTTTTAGCGGAGAAACACTGGGAGTTAGAGTTATGTTTCTACTGTGGCAGTGAGGAGCATGAAGTAGGGTCCTGTCCCATTCGGCCCAAAAGAGGGAGTCCGTGTGTTGCAGTAGGGGGACTCACGGACTCGCCACAGTTAAATCCCCTCACTAAATTCCTACTGCCCATTAGGTTCATACATAATCACAGGGAAATTGTCACTTAGGCCTTGATTGATTCAGGGGCTGAGCAGAGTTTCATCTCGGGGGAACTGGCAACCCGATTGGGACTTCCGTGTAATCCGTTGAGGACTCCCCTCCAACTTATTGCCCTGTCCAATACCCCTATGGCAGTGGTATCCAAGCAGACCGCCCCGGTGTCTGTCATCGTTTTGGGAAACCATCGGGAGGAGCTTAGGGTGTTTGTGTTACCGGGTTCCTCCTCTCTGGTCATCCTGGGCTATCCCTGGCTTCAACGTCACAACCCCATGATTGACTGGCGCGCTGGGAGCGTTGTTTCATGGAGTTCCTTCTGTTTGAGTGCCTGTCTGCAGTCCGCTGCTTGCTTGTTGTCCATGCCCCTGTCTTCTCCTTCCACTTCTCCTCCCGATCTGTCCAGGATTCCCCTGGAGTATCACGACCTGGGGGCCGTATTCAGTAAATCCCAAGCACTGTCTCTTCCCCCCCACCGCCCATATGACTGCACCATCAATCTTCAGGCTGGAGCTCCGCTGCCGTCGAGCCGTCTCTACAGCCTGTCAGCTCCGGAGCGGGAGGCGATGGAGTCATATATTAAGGAATTGCTTAACTCCGGCGTCATCCGTCCTTTGTCTTCAGCGGTGGGGGCTGGATTTTTTTTTTTTTGTCGGGAAGAAGGATGGCTCCCTCAGACCGTGCATCAACTTCCATGGCCTGAATGACATTACCATCAAGGATAAGTACACTCTTCCCCTGATGGACAAGGCGTTCGATTCTCTCCGGGGGGCCTCCTGTTTTACTAAACTGGACCTTCGTAATATTTATCATCTGGTGCGGATCAGGGAGGGTGATGAGTGGAAGATGGGTTTTTGGACCCCTTGCGGGCATTTTGAGTACTTGGTGATGCCGTTCGGGCTGACCAATGCCCCTGCCGTCTTCCAGCGCCTGATTAATGACATTTTGAGGGATTTCCTGGACTTGTTCGTCTTCGTATATCTGGACAACATCCTGATCTTCTCTCAGTCCTTAGACGAGTATCGGGTACACTTGAGGCGGGTTCTGCAGCGGCTCCTGGAGAACAAGCTTTATGTGAAGGCTGAGAAGTCCGAGTTCCACACTCCCCAAATGTCGTTTCTTGGTTTCATCATCTCGCATAATCAGATCATCCCTGATCCCGGCAAGGTAAAGGCGGTGGTAGATTGGCCCACCCCCACCTCCAGAAAGAAGCTCCAGCAATTCCTGGGGTTCGCCAATTTTTACCGCTGTTTTATTCAAAACTACAGCATCATTGCTCTTCCTTTGACCCACCTCACTTCCCCCAAGGTGGTTTTTCATTGGTCAGCGGAAGCTGAAGCGGCGTTCTCCGCATTGAACTCTAAGTTCTCATCCTCTCCTATCTTGACACAGGTGGATCCCGCCGTTCAATGCCTGGTGGAGGTGGATGCCTCGGACTTGGGGGTTGGAGCCGTGCTGTCCCAGCGCTCCCCAGTCGATGGTGAGATCCGCCCATGCACGCTCTTCTCCCGCCGTCTGTCCTCGGCAGAACGTAACTATGACATTGGGGACAGGGAGCTCCTGGCAATCAAGCTCGCCCTGGAAGAGTGGCGTCACTGGTTGGAGGGGGCCGCCCAGCCATTCATCGTCTGGATGGACCATAAGAATTTGGAATACCTGAGGATGGATAAATGCCTGAATGCCCATCAGGCCCGCTGGTTCCTGTTTTTTGGACGATTCACTTTTACTATCACCTACCATCCCGGGGCTAAGAACACGAAGCCGGGTGTGCTGTCCAGGCAGTTCTCCTCGGATGCTGCGGAGGTGTCACAGCATCCCGTCATGCCCTCATCCTGTGTCGTGGGCGCCCTCTCGTGGGGTTTCAAGGAAAGGGTCTTAAGAGCACAGGAGGCAGAACCAGATCTGGGCGGGGGTCCAGTGGGGAGGTTGTTCGTTCCTTCCTCCGTCCGGAG
Source organism: Pholidichthys leucotaenia (assembly GCA_020510985.1). Classification (NCBI taxonomy): domain Eukaryota; kingdom Metazoa; phylum Chordata; class Actinopteri; order Cichliformes; family Pholidichthyidae; genus Pholidichthys; species Pholidichthys leucotaenia. Next base: position 40,972,902 of record CM035846.1, on the reverse strand, counting down.
TGAGGTTGTTCATTGGGGTCACTCCTCCAGGCTTTCGTGTCATCCAGGGAGGGCTTGCATGGTGGAACTCCTCCAGAGGACGTTTTGGTGGCCATCGCTCTGGAAAGATGTCGCTGAGTATATCTGCGCCTGTCCCCAGTGCGCCACCAGGAAGACATCTTCATCACCTCCGGCTGGGTTGCTCCACCCTCTTCCTATTCCTGGCAGACCCTGGTCCCACGTCGCCCTCGACTTCATTACCTGTCTCCCACCGTCTAACCATCACACCGTCATCCTCACTATCGTGGACAGATTTTTGAAGGCCGCCCACTTTGTCCCCCTACAGGGGCTGCCTACGGCTAGGGAAACGGCCAATCTACTCATCCACCACGTTGTGATGTTGCACGGCATCCCCACAGACATCGTCTCTGATCGGGGTCCTCAGTTTGTGTCCCGGGTGTGGAGATCGTTCTGCAACGCCCTGGGAGCCACGGTGAGTTTGTCTTCTGGTTACCACCCGCAGAGCAACGGGCAGTGCGAGCGTGCTAATCAGGAACTGGAGGCTGCACTGCGGTGTGTCGCCACTGTGAATCCAGCATCTTGGAGTGCCCATCTCCCCTGGATCGAGTATGCCCACAACATCACCGTGTCCTCGGCTATTGGCATGTCCCCATTTGAGGCCTCCCTGGGATACAACCCCCCACTGTTTCCCGAAGAGGAGGGAGACATCGCTGTGCCGTCTATTTGGGCTCACCTGCGGCGCTGTCGTCGGCTGTGGAGGGCAACCTGGACTGCACTTTGCCGTACGGCAGAGCACAACACCACGACAGCCAATCGCCATTGGACGCCAGCTCCTTCCTATCAGGTGGGTCAGCAGGTTTGGCTTTCTACCAAGCACATTAACCTCAAAGCTGAGTCAAAGAAGTTGTCTCAACGGTTTATTGGTCCCTTCCCCATCGTCCGCATAATCAATCCTGTGGCTGTGCGCCTTGCTCTCCCCCCCTCCCTCCGCATTTGCCCTACCTTTCATGTCTCCCAAATTAAACCTTTTTTTTCCAGCCCTCTGTGTCCCCATCCCAGGTCTCCACCTCCACCTGTGGTGATTGATGGCGACCCAGCGTGGAGAGTCAACGCCATCCTGAACGTCCGTCGTCGGGGTCGCGGCCATCAGTACCTGGTGGACTGGGAGGGGTATGGCCCGGAATGGAGGTCCTGGGTGCGTCCATCCTTCGTGTTGGATGGTCAGCTGATCAAGGGCTTCCATCGGATGCACCCAGGTAGGCTGGATTGAGCACCAGGAGATGCCCTTCAGGGAGAGGGAGTACTGTGATGGCTCACTCCAGCTGATTATGATCCGCAGCTGCGCGCACACCTGCTCTCCATCACTACTGGGCTATTTAACCCACTCTGTCCTCAGATCGGAGCGGAGCCGTCTGATCCTCTTGGCTCATCGAGATTACGCTCATCTTCGTCTATCTTCTGAGATCCTCTTTGACTACATCGATCTACCAGAGTCATCTCTCGCTTCCTATATCTCCTGGAAGGAGCTACGCTCTGAAACCAAGTAAGCCATCCTGCTACTCACCTTCTCCTCGCTCATCCCCTGTGCACAGGCGGAGTTCCGTGGCGGCGGAATCCTTCCTCCTGTGCGGTGGACTAAGCTCCCTTTTCGTTGTCAGCTGTGCTGTGGCTTCGGGCGCTGTCCTCCTGGCTGGAGCCTTCAGGCCAACCTGAGCACGTCTCCATCCCAGCAAACAGTAAGCCTCTGTCATTCTCGCACGTCTCCATCTGGGCATTACTAATGCCTGCTCTCTCTGCTCTGTCCATAGGGTTGCCAGGTTGCACGGCGCTCTGCTCACCCGCAGCTGCCACGTCATCCCTGATCCACACTCAGACACACACACTCTCATACACGCACTTGCTCACGCTCACACACATACACACGCTCTGGTTAACACAATAAAGATAACTGTATCTATCCTTGAGCTTGTGTCTGTTTCCTGGGTCTAGTAATCATGTCAGGGACCTTTTACTGAGAAAAGGCCTGGAAACTTTGCAGGGCACCAAGTCATTGATCCTGAATCCCTTGTCCACCATTACAGCCATGTCTTTATCCAAAAGAGGCATAATGCCAGATTGCCTGGACAATTCTTTGTCACTTACAGAGCCAGAATACAACAGGGACACAAAAGAAACAGCACCATGTGGTGGCACACCTATCAGTCCTTTCATGGTTGTGTGGGATTTATAATGTGAGAACATCTCATTCTGTAAGAGTAAAGAGGAGGGGGTTTGGCATCTCAACTCTGTACAGTCAAGTATGACTTGGGTGTCGGAGTACATGGCATTGCAGTTGGCATTGATTTGGTGTTACCAAATCAACTTGGCTGATTAAATTATGATTACTTCCTTGTGGTAACGTATCGTCACTTCCTGTTTTGCTGTCTGCCTGTGTGGTTTGCTTTGTGGTTTGCTCTCCAGCCACTAGCTATGGCTACTAGCTCTCTTTCCTCTCCTCCTCTGGTGTGCTCTCTCTGTCAGATGTTTAGCTACACCTCTGCCTCTTTTAGTGATAACGGTAAATGTAATAAATGTTGTCTTTTTGAGGCACTCGAGGCGAGGTTGTCTGATTTGGAATCCCGGCTCCGCTGCATTGAAACACCGTCTGCGCCAGTTAATCTTGACGGACGCCCATTAGCTGCAGCGGAGCTAGCTAGCTTAGGCCCCCCTGTCAGCGGTCCCTCAGCTCTCCTCAGCAGCGAGGAGACTGGGTGGGTGACGGTGAGAAGGAAGCCTAGTCGCAAAGCCCCGGTACACCACCAACCTGTTCACATTTCTAATCGTTTTTCCCCGCTCAGCGACACACCCGCTGAGGAAAAACTCTGATCATTGGCGACTCTGTAGTCAGAAACGTGAACCTAGAGACTCCAGCGGCCATAGTCCAATGCATTCCTGGGGCCAGAGCAGGCGACATCGAGTCAAATTTGAAAATGCTGGCTAAAAGTAACTGTAAATATTCCACAATTGTTATTCACGCTGGCATTAATGACATCCGTCTCCGGCAGTCGGAAGTCACGAAACTTAATATAGAATCGGTGTGTGACTTTGCAAAAACGATGTCTGCCACTGTAGTATTCTCTGGGCCCCTCCCCAATCTGACCAGTGATGACATGTTTAGCCGCTCGTCATCCTTGAACCGCTGGCTGTCTGTGTGGTGTCCTAAAAATGACGTGGGCTACATTGACAATTGGAGCTCTTTTTGGGGAAAACCTGGTCTTATGAGACGAGACAGCATTCATCCCACTTTGGATGGTGCTTCTCATTTATCTAACAATCTGGCATCTTTTTTATCTAAATTTCCAAAACCATGACTACTCAGAGTTGGGACCAGGAAGCAGAGTTGCAGTCTTACACGCCTCTCTGCAGCTCCTCTTCATCCGCCACCCCTCAGCTTAGCCCCTGTCTTCCCCATCAGAGAATCGTTGTCTGCTCCCTCCAAAGTAAATAAAAATATAATGTATAAGCATCCCAAAGTGATAAAGCAAAATACTGGTAAAACTCAAATTAAACATAAAGCCTCTAAATTGAAGGATTTGGCCTCTGTTCCTCCTCATAATTTAAAAATTAAATGTGGTTTATTAAATATTAGGTCTCTAACTCCCAAGTCTCTGTTAGTCCATGATTTGTTAATTGATCATCAGATTGATTTAATTTCCCTTACAGAGACTTGGTTAGGGCAAGAGGATTATGTTGGTTTAAATGAATCAACTCCCTTTGGTTATTTAAACTGTCAAAATCCCAGAAGTTCTGGTTGTGGAGGAGGAGTCGCAACAATTTACCATTCCAAATTACTAGTTAATGTAAAGCAAAAAACATGTTATAATTCCTTTGAGGGCCTGGTCCACAGTATTGGGCACTTTAGCAATTTTAGGTTAAACCCAATTTTATTTGCCATAGTTTATCGTCCCCCATCAACCTACTCAGAATTTTTATCCGAATTTGCTGATTTCTTAGCTGATTTAGTGCTGAAATCTGATAGAATAATTATAGTAGGGGAATTTAATATACATGTGGATGTAGATAGTGACTGCCTTAATGTGGCATTCAATTCAATATTAGACTCGATTGGGTTTTCTCAGAAAGTAGGAAATTCTACTCATTACCTCCACCATACATTGGACCTTGTTCTGACATATGGCATAGAAATAGAAAATCTTGTAGTGTCTCCTCATAACCCTGTACTGTCAGACCATTGTCTGTTAACCTTTGATTTTACTATTTCTGACTATTTGGCTCCTAAAGAAAAATATTATTACAGTAGATGTCTCTCAGATGATGCTGTTTCCAAATTTATGCAGATTGTTTCCTCTATGCCATGTGTCAACACAATGGAAATAAGCTATAGACAGCTTGCTCCTTCTGTAATTGATAACATGGTGGATAGTGTTTCAGCTTCTCTGCATCAGACTCTAGACTTGGTGGCCCCCTTAAAAAAGAAAAAGTCTAATCAGAGATTTCTAACTCCTTGGTTCAACACAGAAACTCGTAGCTTAAAACAGAAGACTCGTCAATTAGAAAGAAAATGGCGCTCTACTAATTTAGATGAAATCTATTTAGCTTGGAGAAATCATCTTTTAATTTACAAAATATCTCTTAGGAAAGCTAGAACAAGTTATTACTCTGCATTAATAGAAGAGAACAAGAAAAATCCCAGGTTTCTTTTCAGTACTGTAGCCAGGTTGACAAAGAGTCAGGACTCTGTCAATCCTAGCATTCCCTTAGAGCTTACTAGTCAGGACTTTATGAACTTTTTCAATAATAAAATTTCATCCATCAGAGATAAAATCAATCAGATTCTTCCCACAGTTAACTTAAATACTGTAACTACTACAACTCCTTCTATTGATCTCTGTCTTGATGAGTTTACTCCAATCGACCTTTGTGAGTTAGACAAAATAGTTTCCTCATCCAAACCTTCAACTTGTCTTTTAGACCCTATTCCTACCAGGTTATTTAAAGAAGTCTTCCCACTTATTGGTAGCTTTGTTCTTCATATAATCAATTCTTCATTAACTTTAGGCCATGTACCGCAGGCTTTTAAAACGGCTATAATTAAACCCTTACTCAAAAAGCCAACGCTAGATCCAGGAGCTTTAGCTAACTATAGACCAATCTCTAATCTCCCTTTCATTTCAAAAATCTTAGAAAGAGTTGTTGCTACGCAATTATTTGACCACCTACAGGGAAATGGTTTACTTGAAGAGTTTCAATCTGGGTTTAGAATCCATCATAGTACTGAAACAGCCTTAGCGAAGGTCACTAACGACCTCCTCATTGCATCTGATAATGGACTAGTTTCTGTACTTGTCCTTTTAGACCTTAGTGCAGCTTTTGATACTATCGATCATAATATTCTACTTGATAGATTAGAACACTATGATGGACTTAATGGAACTTCGTTGCAATGGTTTAGATCTTATTTATCTGATAGGTTCCAGTTTGTTCATGTAAATAATGAGTTTTCTTTCAACTCAAAGCTTAGTCATGGAGTTCCACAGGGATCTGTGCTAGGCCCTACTCTTTTTAGTTTATATATGCTTCTGTTAGGCAACATTATTAGAAAGCACTGTATACATTTTATTGTTATGTAGATGACACACAATTATACCTGTCAATGAAGCCAGATGATAGTAATCAATTAGCCAAGTTAGAAGCCTGTCTTAAGGAAATCAAAGCTTGGATGACTTGTAATTTCCTGCTATTAAATTCAGATAAGACTGAAGTCATTCTTGTTGGTCCAAAAAACCTTAGAAATTCCTTTCCAAATCAAACTTTCACTTTGGATGCAGTTACTCTTTCTCTTAATAGCTCTGTGAGGAACCTTGGAGTTATTTTTGATCAGGATTTGTCCTTCAATTCACATATTAAATTTGTTTCTAAGACTGCCTTCTATCATTTGCGTAATATTGCCAAGATTAGGAGCATCTTGTCTCAGAGTGATGCTGATAAGCTGATCCACACTTTCGTTAGCTTGAGATTAGATTATTGTAATTCTTTATTATCAGGCTGTCCTAAAACATCTTTAAAAAGTCTTCAGCTGATCCAAAATGCTGCAGCAAGAGTTTTAACAGGTACTAGAAAGAGAGATCATATCTCTCCGGTTCTGGCCTCCCTTCATTGGCTTCCCATAGAGTTTAGAATTAAGTTTAAAATCCTTCTTCTAACTTACAAAGCTCTAAACAATCAGGCTCCTTTTTATTTAAAAGATCTGATACTACCGTATTATCCTAACAGAGCACTATGCTCCCAAAATGCAGGATTACTTGTAATACCTAGAATCTCCAAAAGTACAATGGGAGGCAGAGCCTTCAGTTATCAAGCTCCTCTCTTGTGGAATCAGCTGCCAATCTGGATTCGGGAGTCAGACTCGATCTCTGTTTTTAAGAATAGGGCTAAAACCTACCTTTTTGATATAGCCTACAATTAGGGAGGGATCATGTGTTTCTGAACCCTCCCTTAGTTATGCTGCTAATAGGTTTAGTCAGCCGGGGGACCTCCAGTAATGCACTGGGCCTCACTCCTTTCCTCACTCTCTATGAAATATTTTTTTTTGCTGGTCATTAACATCTGTTTGTTCTCTCCCATAGATTGAGTCCCCATCGTGCTGTTTGCTCTCTACATGTCTGTTCTTTTCTTCTTCTCTATCCCCTCATCCCCCAGCCAGTCGCAGCAGATGACTGCCCCTCCCTGAGCCTGGTTCTGCTGGAGGTTTCTTCCTGTTAAAAGGGAGTTTTTCCTCTCCACCGTCGCCAAGTGCTTGCTCACAGGGGATCGCCTGATTGCTGGGGTCTTTCTGCAACTGTGGGGGTTCCCCCCTTCAGTTGAAAGTGCTATGAGATGACTGTTGTTGTGAAATGGCACTATATAAATAAAGTTGAATTGAATTGAATTGAATTACATACTATTTGATACGTAAATAGAGTGCACTATGACCTAGAGCTAAACACCAGAAATGGCTGAGATTGTGATAATTGAACAAAACCATAAAACAGTAGAGAAATAATACGATCAGAGTGCCCACATAAAAGTGTCTGTCTACTCACCAGGTATAATTAAAGGTTTTATAATTAATCAATGAAAATCAAAAGCACATGGGAATGCAAGCTTAGCACTAATGTGCCTGGTATAGAAGCGGATGGCTTCATCAGATGATGAAAACCTCTCCAAACCAAAGGACTGCTTCAGTGGGATCTCCTCCAGCCTGGTTCAGAACTCCTCCATCACCTGCTGCTGAGCCTCCATTTTCTCCCAGGCTAGATCCAGAGCTGAAGGTTCTGCTTTAGCATCAGAATCATGGCACTTGAGCAACAGTTCAGTATCAATCACCTCTTCATCGGTGGATTCCTTCTCCGGATGTTGTGCTCTCTCCCAGACACTGGGTTTGGCTGCAGGCAGTCAGTAGTGGTTCCAGGCCAACAACACAGGCACAGCCCCTTCTTTCAACTGTCGTTGGCCACCTTGAATAATGTCTGTCGGGACCAAATGTCTACAACAGACTGTTGTCGTCCTCTTAATAAATAAATTTTCCTGCCTCACATTACATATCCAGATTTTTCTAAAGGCTTCATCTTTTGGGAAGTGATGGAAACTTAGAGAGGAGTTGAACTTTCCTGACATGGAGCAGTGAGGAACACAGCAGAAATCACTATTAGGATGATCCCGCTGCTGATCCTTCACTGGTCTTGACAAAGACATTTAAGTTAAGGAGTTACACTCATCCATAAACTGGTAACAACATACTAAGACTAAAATTCACTGTGGGATTAGTTTAGCATTAATATCTCCATCAATAAGCGACTTTCGCATCTTGGCTCATGCAAAGCATCATGGGAACGTGGCTACCAAACATGCTCCATCGATACATTTAATTTATGGAAAGTTCCTGATCTATGAGCATATTGTATGCGTAGGGGTCTTCCCGGTTGTACCTGCAAATGCAAGGATGAACTAGTTGCACTTGCATTCACGGCCACATTGCAGAAATTGGCCAAAATGGCCCCCCTGTATGTACGCTGACATAGCAGATTTGTTTTGTCAAAGGACCAAGCACCCTTACTTGCGAGACTCCGAAACGACTACAAAGAAGGTAAGCGAGTGGTTTGACAGCTCAACTTTGGTTTTGTCATTTTGAGTAAATTTCACTACAAGGCATAGCCAGCTTACTTAGATCTAGAGGTCGATACTACTATAGTTTAACTACCACACATTTTCAATGATTTGCAATTTCATTTTATACTGATGTAGGGAACCCACGCTGGGATATTCATCTCAGACTGGAAGCAGAGGGGAGGGAAATATTCCCTCTGCTGGCAGAGCGTGGGGAATTTAACGGAGAAGGACAGTCCGTATTGTAATGGGAAAAGATGGTAATGCAGCAGGAAGGAGTAGCTGTGGGGACAGTAAGGGATGAATGTGTGAACGTATTGTAATGCAAGATTTCAGGCAACAGGGGGAAGGAATGGAGTGGTATAAAAGGAGAGACCATGGTGTATTGAGGGATTCTTTTTCTGTGTATGATTGAAGTGAGAGTGAGAAATAAAGTTCATCTGCTGAGCAAGTCTGGTCCCGTTATTTGCACTCTTCACACTGGTGACCATTGACGAATTATGGAACACGAGGCAAGAACCCCGGAGTTGGCCCGGACGGGAAGCCCCAGCAACGCGGCAAGCATCCCAGAGACAGCCTGGACAGAAAGCCCCAGCAATGCGTGCGCTGTTTCGGTCAAACTACCGGACTTTTGGCTGCACGGCCCGCGGTCTTGGTTCCTCCACACCGAGGCTCAGTTTGCCCTCTGGGGAATAACGGCAGATGACACCAGATATTACTATGTGATCGCAGCGCTGGACGCTCGCAAGTAGCGAGCCTGCTCCAACAGCCTCCAGCCCACGATAAATATGGGGCTCTCAAGGCCGCGCTGACCCAGCGCTACACACTCTCGGACTGTGAGAGAGCAGAGAGGCTCCTGAGGTGCTCCGAGTTAGGAGATGAGTAGGCGGTCGAACTGATGGAGAAGATGTTGGCGTTGATGGGCACGGACGATGGGCATTTTCTGTTTGTCCACCTTTTCCTCCGGAACCTCCCAGCAGAGGCAAGAGCGGTCCTGGCCAACTCGCCATTGCTGGCCACACACGACTACCGTGCGCTAGCCCAGGAGGCAGATCAGATCATCCTCACCACCAGAGCCCTCACAGTGAACGCGGTGGCATCAGAACCCAGCGAGACGACCAACGGAGGCGAGGAGCCGGCGACGGTAGCGGCAGCGGGGGCCAGAAGGCGCCAGAGAGACATGCTCTGCTCCTACCACCGCCGTTTTGGAGAGAACGCACGCAGATGTGTGCCACCATGCCAATTCAAACGTTCGGGAAACGCCAAGGCCGGCGATCAGTAGCAGCTATGACTGCCAGTGAAGATAACAAGCTGCTCTATGTGATGGACGCGCACTCGGGGAGATGGTTCCTCATGGACTCCGGCTCCCAAAAGAGTCACATCCTGCCGTCCTACGCCGACCGGCTAGCGGGAGCTAGCGGCCCCGAGCTGATAGCCGCAAATGGCTTTTCTGTGTGCACACGGGTTGTTAGTCGATGTTGCTAACAGACGCCTTGTTAATGCAATGTCTTTTGATTCTCTCCCCTGTACAGCTCGAGGGGCCGGGCCAACAACACTAGCCAATGTCACAGCTCCAGGCGGTAAGTTCCACACACTGCTCACTCAGTTCCCAGCACTCACGGTCCACTCTTGCCCGACAAGGTGTGCGCCGTGGTGAATTTTCCCCAGCCTCAGACGGTCAGAGCGCTGCAAGAGTTTTTGGGGATGGTTAACTTTTATAACCGGTTCCTCCCCCACGCAGCTCAGCTCATGCAGTCATTGTACGCCACGCTCAAGAAACGGAAGCCGACGAACAGAGTTGAATGGACGCCGGAGCAGGCATTCTCTGAGGTTAAAACAGCCCTGGCAAACGCCGCATTGTTGGCGCACCCGGACCCAGCGGCTCGGATAGCGCTCACTATTGACGCCTCGGACGTGGCCATAGGGGCTGTTGTGGAGCAACGTGTCGATGGTTCTTGGCAGCCGCTCGCTTTTTTCAGCAGGGCTTTGCACAACAGTGAGCGTAGAATACAGCGCGTTCGACAGAGAGTTGCTGGCTCTCCACCTGGCCATATGCCACTTCCAGTTCTGGCAGGAAGGGTGGAGAGTCACTGCATTCGTGGACCACAAGCCGCTAACGTACGCAATGGCCAAGGTTTTGGAACCATGGTCGGGCTGGCAGCAGAGACAGTTGGCCGCGACCTCGAAGTTTACGACCGATATTCAGCATGTGGCAGGTAAACTGAATGTGGTGGCGGACTGCCTCTCCCGTGCAGTAGTGGCCCCAGTCTGCGTAGGGATAGTTTATACAGCCATGGCCGCAGAGCAGATTGGCAATGCGGACGTGTGCACGCTCCAGTCTGGACCAACAGGGTTAAGGCTGGACAGCAGAGTACTGCAAGACGGCAGCCCCCCCACCCCCCAATCTGTGACGTCTCCACGGGACGCCCGGGCCCGGTGGTCCCAGTTGCTTGGCGCCGCCGAGTGTTTGAGTCAGTTCACGCTCTGGCGCACCCAGGAGTGCGCGCGTCATTCAAAATGGTGGGAGCAAAGTTCGTATGGCCAGGCCTGCGCAAACAAGTGAAAGAGTGGGCTGCAGCCTGCGTAGCGTGCCAACGAGCCAAAGTACACAGACACACAAAGGCCCCTTTGGAGCCGTTTCGTATACTGGCTAAGAGGTTCGACCATGTTCACGTGGACCTCGCAGGCCCCCTTCCGCCATTGCAGGGGTTCACGCACCTTCTGACAGTGGTGGACTGCACCACACCCTGGCCAGAAGCAGTCCCACTAGCGGCAACCATGTCCACCAATGTGGCACGCGCCTTTTTGACAACATAGGTGGCACGTTTTGGCATCCCGTTGGACATCAAGTCCAATAGGGGCCCTCAGTTTGTTTCCGACCTCTGGTCCGTGATGGCCCATAGCCTGGGTGTAGCAATTCATCGCACAACCATGTACAATCCACAGGCCAATGGGTTATGTGAGCATTTCCATAGGTCGCTGAAAGCAGCGCTCAGGGCTTCACTTACGGATGCAAATTGGGTAGACTGGCTGCCGTGGGTTCTGTTAGGGTTGCGTTGCGCACCAAAAGAGGATTTGGAGGCTTCCCCGGAGGAGCTTTTTTTTTTCTCAGCCACTGCGGCTCCCCGGGGAATTTTTACCAGATAATCCCGTGCCGGACAACTGTCTGTCTCAGCGTTCGCAGCATAGCGCAGATACGGGCACGCTACCGGGCCTGGCCCATCATTGTTTTCCACACGCTTTTGTGCCAAAAACTTTGAAGAACGCGGCATTCGTGTTTGTCAGGCACGATCCCCACCGTCCCCCCATTGCACCTACCCTACGATGGCCCGTTCAGAGTGCTGGAACCAGGGGACAAACATTTTTTGTTAGACTTGGGAGGTCGTCAGGAGAAAATATGCATAGACAGACTTAAGCCCACCTTTGTGGTGGCCGACGAGCAAGTGATGTTGGCTCAGGCCCCTCGGCGTGGAAGACCCCCACGGAGAACTCCCCAGGTAGAAGATTCATCAGAGCAGCCACACGGGCAAGTAGAATGCCCCCCCCCTCGCCATTACCCACCCACAGACAGACACCCCCCCCCAAGAGCCCCCCACGGGCACAGCAGCACTGCGGAGTTGAAGGTCCCTTGTTACAGCAGATATGGGAGGAGACTGAAGCCAAAAGGACGTGAGGGTTGAAGCTCAGTCTGAGACTCGGGGGGGGGGGGGTGTAGGGAACCCACGCTGGGATATTCATCTCAGACTGGAAGCAGAGGGGAGGGGAATATTCCCTCTGCCGGCAGAGCATGGGGGATTTAACGCAGAAGGACAGTACGTATTGTAATTGGAAAAGATGGTAATGCAGCAGGAAGGAGTAGCTGTGGGGACAGTAAGGGATGAATGTGTGAACGTATTGTAATGCAAGATTTCAGGCAATGGGGGAAGGAATGGAGTGGTATAAAAGGAGAGACCCTGGTGTATTGAGGGATTCTTTTTCTGTGTATGAAGTGAGAGTGAGAAATAAAGTTCATCTGCTGAGCAAATCTTGTCCTGGAGCACCTTGGGAGAGTCAGATTTCTAGCATCTCAGACCGAGCTAGGAGAGGGTTTGGCCGTAGACCTGATGGAGAAGATGCTGGCGTTAATGGGCACGGATGACGAGCACTTTCTGTTTGCCCACCTCTTCTTCCGGAACCTTCCGACAGTGGCGAGAGCGCTTCTGGCCAATTCGCTGCGGCTGGCCGTGCGAGACTACCGTGCGCTAGCCCAGGAGGCAGACCGGATCATCATCGCCCTCAGGGCGACCATAGTCAACGCAGCAGCGGTGGAGCCCAGCGAGATGACCAGAGGAGGCGAGGAGCCACCGCCGGTAGCAGCAGCGGGGACCAGGGAACGCCAGGGAGAAACGCTCTGTTCCTACCACCGCCGCTTCAGAGAGAACGCATGCAGATGTACGCCACCGTGCCAATTCCAGCGCTCGGGAAAACGCCAAGGCCGGGGGTCGGTAGCTGCAGCGACCCTCGGTGAAGTGAACAAGCTGCTCTACCTAACGGACGCACGCTCGGGGAGGCATTTTCTCGTGGACACCGGAGCCCAGAGGAGCTTCATCCGGCCGACCCACGCTGACCGGCTGGCAGGATCTAGCGGCCCCGAGATAGTGGCAGCAAACGGCTCAGATATTAAGACCTTTGGTGAGAGGACTCTGCTCTTATCTCTACACGGCCGTACATATGAGTGGACTTTTGTCATAGCAACACTGAATTACCATATACTGGGGGCTGATTTTCTTTGTGCACATGGTTTACTGGTTGATGTTGCTAACAGGCGCCTGGTTAATGCACTGTCCTTCGATTCTCTTCCATGTATAGCTCGAGTGACCCAGCCAACAGCACAAGCCAACACACACTCACAGCTACAGGCGGTAAGTTCCACACACTGCTCACTCAGTTCCCAGCACTCACGGTCCCGACGTTTTCCACGGCAATCGCTAAACACGGGGTGGAGCACTTTATCACCACCACCGGGCCACCCGTTTTTGCAAGACCTCGGCGCTTGGACGCAGCTAAGCTGGCCATAGCGCGCGAGGAGTTCGCCAGTCTGGAAAGGTTGGGCATCATCAGGCGCTCGAACAGCCCATGGGCTTCCCCGCTACACATGGTCCCTAAGGCCGAGGGATCGTGGCGACCGTGCGGTGATTTCCGCAGGTTGAACAACGCCACGGCGCACGACCGCTACCCGATTCCCCACATACAGGATTTTTCCGTTCACCTCGCCGGGGCACGCATTTTTTCCAAAATAGACCTGGTCCACGGTTACCACCAAGTCCCAGTGCGCGCTGAGGACGTACCCAAAACAGCGGTAATAACTCCGTTTGGTCTATTCAAATTCCTGCGCATGCCATTCGGGTTAAAAGGAGCGGCACAGACGTTCCAGCGCATGATGGATGCAGTGCTGCGGGATCTCCCGTTCGTGTTCGTCTACCTGGACGATATCCTGGTAGCCAGCGCGTCCGAAGACGAAGACGAAACCCACCTCACGACAGTTTTCCGAAGGTTGGAGGAGCACGGGTTAATAATCAACCCGGCGAAATGCCAGTTCGGCATAATGGAGATTGATTTTTGGGGCACCGCGTCTCTCCAGAAGGAGCGATCCCGCTGCCCGACAAAATGCGCGCCGTGGCGGATTTTCCCTGGCCTAAAACAGTCAGGGCGCTACAAGAATTTTTGTGAATGATGAACTTTTATAACCGTTTTCTTCCCCGCGCGGCACGGCTCATCCAACCATTGTATGCCGCGCTCAAAAAACAGAAACCCGCAGATAGGGTCGAATGGACCCCGGAGCGAGAGCGGGCATTCTCGGAAGTTAAAGCAGCCCTGGCAAACGCCGCATTGCTGGCTCATCCAGACTCGGCGGCCCGTATAGCGCTCACCACCGACGCTTCAGGCGTGGCCATAGGGGCTGTTGTGGAGCAGCGCGTTGCCGGGGCTTGGCAGCCGCTCGCCTTTTTCAGCAGAACTTTGCGCGACAGTGAACATAGATACAGCGCTTTCAACAGAGAGTTGCTGGCTCTCCACCTGGCCATTCGCCACTTCCAGTTCTGGCTGGAAGGGCGCAGTTTCACCGCGTTCGTGGACCACAAGCCGCTAACATTCACGATGGCCAAGGTTTCAGAACCGTGGTCGGGCCGGCAGCAGAGACAGCTGGCCGCGATCTCAGAGTTTACTACCGATATTCAGCATGTGTCGGGTAAACTGAATGTAGTGGCGGACTGCCTCTCGCGCGCCGTGGCGGCCCCGGTCTGCGTGGGGATAGATTACGCAGCCATGGCCACGGAGCAGATTAGCGATGCAGACGTGCGTGCACTCCAGTCTGGACCAACGGGGTTAAGGCTGGAGAGCAGGGTGCTGCAAGACGGCATGCCCCCCCTAATCTGCGATGTGTCCATGGGTCGCCCGCGTCCCATGGTCCCGGCTGCGTGGCGCCACCGCGTGTTTGAGTCGGTTCACACTCTGGCGCACCCAGGAGTACGCGCGTCGGTCAAAATGGTGGGAGAGAAGTTTTTGTGGCCGAGCCGACGCAAACAAGTGAAAGAGTGGGCTGCAGCCTGCGTGGTGTGCCAACGAGCCAAGGTACACAGACACACGAAGGCTCCCTTGGAGCCGTTTCGTATTCCGGCTAAGAGGTTCGACCATGTTCACGTGGACCTCGTGGGCCCCCTCCCACCATCACAGGGGTGCACGCACCTCCTGACAATGGTGGACCACACCACGCGCTGGCCAGAAGCGATTCCGCTGGCGGCAACCACGTCCGCAGATGTAGCACACGCTTTTTTAACAGCATGGGTGGCGCGTTTTGGAGTCCTGTCCGACATTACGTCCGACAGGGGCCCTCAATTTGTTTCAGAACTCTGGTCTGCGATGGCCCGCAGCCTGGGTGTTACAATTCACCGCACAACCACGTACAACCCACAGGCCAATGAGTTATGCAAGCGTTTTCATAGATCACTGAAAGCAGCACTCAGGGCCTCATTGACGGATGCAAATTGGGTAGACAGGCTGCCGTGGGTTTTATTGGGTTGCGCTCCGCGCCGAAAGAGGATCTAGATGCTTCCCCGGCAGAGCTCGTTTTTACGCAACCACTACGGCTGCCCGGGGAATTTCTACCAGATAATCCCGCTCCGGGCAGCTCCGCGTCTCAGCTTTTGCAGCGTAGCGCAAACTCAGGCACGCTGCCGGGCCCTGCCCACCACAGTTTTCCGCGTGTTTTTGTGCCTAAAACTTTGAAGAGCGCGGAGTTTGTGTTTGTCAGACACGATGCCCACCGCCCTCCATTGCGCCCACCCTATGATGGACCTTTCAGAGTGTTGGAAACAGGGGATAAGCATTTTTTGCTAGACTTGGGGGGTAGGAGGGAAAAAATTGGCATAGACAGACTCAAACCCGCTTTCGTTGTGGCGGACGAGCAAGTGCTGTTGGCTCGGGCCCCTCGGCGTGGAAGACCCCCACGGAGATCTCCCCAGGGAAACGATTTGCCAGAGCAGCCACACGGACAGTCCGAAGTGGCCCCCCTCCCAGCAACCTCACACCGGCACAACAGCGCCGTGGAGGCGGTAAAACCCAGTTACAGCAGATACGGGAGGAGACGGAAGCCCAAACAGCATGTGGACTGATGTTCTGTTGTTCTATCACAGCATGTGGCCTGTTATTCTATTGTCCTATCTAACATGCTGGGGGGGGGGTATTTGTAGCACCTTGGGAGAGTCAGATTTCTAGCATCTCAGACAAGAGACAGTGAATAAGCATGGGAGACAAAAGAGCAGGAGGCTCCTGGTGAGAGAGCAAGAAGGAGTCAAGGATGAAGGGGGTTGAATGCAGTGTGATGCAAATGTCCTGTTGTGTGTGATGTAAGCCGTGAAACTTAAGAGGAGAGTCTCTGGTAAAAAGTTCTGTCTGTTCTGTGCTCGTGAGATGTGAGTGTGAAATAAATCATTTTGAAATGAACCTGCTTGTGATTTCACACACTCCACAATCCCTTTATTTGCACTCTCCACACTAGCCTACTTATCAATGGCCTTAATTACATGTGTGTGTAGATCAAGCTTCATTACCATTATACATACCTACTACTTCAGGGTTTAGACACTTGAACAATACACAACACTATTTAATTATAATATAGACTTACTGCTTTAATCCAACAATTACGTCCGTCCGGATGCTTCAGCTCCGTGGGGAATGTATATAAGGTGAATAGGGGCGGACATGTGTACACGCTGGTCCTGAAGTTACACGCACGTATGCTGCAAGTTTGTTTTTTCCACCGCTCTAGATGATACATGCCATTCCCACACTTCACTACGGCACAATGTGCACCTGGCATAACGGAGATTTAACCTTCCTCCTGTGTTAGCTTTCTGTTACCATCCCTGGTGTTAATGGGTCGGTTTCGACCCGTGCCTTAAATCCGCTTTAAAATACACTAAAAACAATAACCTATCATCCAATTTTTTTGTCATCTCTTGGTTATCTTGTTAGGCTTCCTTATCCATGAAAATGTTGGGTTTAATATTTTTGGTGTGGGTCTCTGGGCCTTTTTTTGTTATCAGTATACCTCTGGATTTCAATTTAAAAAAAAAAAGGAAAATTAACCTCAAGAGAATCATATAAATAAATTAAAGGTTGTTGTGTTACCTGAATATTACTGAGGGGTATAGAACACATCTCTGAAATGAATTTGCTTGATTTGTTTTTTTCAATTTAAAATTAATAACTATAGTAACATCTATGGTGTTATGGGTTAGTTTCAACCCATATATATTTTCTTCAAGAAAATGCAAAAAAAAAAAAAAAAAATTGTCAACAATAGAACTTTAATATAAACACATTGAAACACAGAACAGGTCATAACACAAAATATTGATTTGCAAGTTCAAACAAACAACAACCAATCAAACCAAACCAATAGACATGCCCGTCTTTGTTTGTTTTGTTTTGAAGCTATTCTGGACAAATGAGCATCCCCTGAAGCTCACGCATGCCTGGGAGAGGAGGTGGCTGTCAGTGTGTTGGCTGACAGTGTACTTATGATTTCAATTTTGGCTCTAGTTATTGCTTTATAATCTTATTTTTATAACCGGGTCAAAACCGACCCTAACACCACAAAGGACATAATTTCAACCAGAGCATTTTATAATGTAGTGAAAAAAAATTTTTGTTTAATTTTGTTGAAATCAAGGTTCCTGACAAAGTCAAAAAGCCTTGATGCAATAAACAAATTTTAAGTGATTCTTTTATGCATTTAAAAACTAAAATGGGTCGGTGCCGTCGACGTCAAGTCGGTGTCGGCTTGAAGCAGACTTTAAGCAGCAGTTGTTCAGGTGTCACAGTACTATCTCTATACAAAAGCAAGGCAGCTACCGGAATGTTTGGTAGTTTTGAACTTTGAACTCACATAGTCCGCACATGCGCCCTCGTAATGTGAAAGTCACTTTTTCATCTGATTGCTGCGGCTGTTTAACACAACCGGATGTCATGCACGCTCGTTTCCGGTTTGGTCACGTGACGTTCGGCATAACCCCGATCCAGCAGCTCCTCTCTGCTCAGACACTTCCTCGTTTCCTCCCTTCAGAGCTGCTCCTTGATAAAGGGTGGAAACGCCACGTCACTGCAGACCCACGTGATTGTGAGGAAGTGAAACTCAGAGGAGAAATGGCGCAGAAAGGAGTTCAGCTGGACGCAGAAAGGTTCTCCTGTTCCATCTGTCTGGATCTACTGAAGGATCCGGTGACGATTGCCTGTGGACACAACTACTGTATGAACTGTATTAATAAATACTGGGATGATGATGAGGAGGAGGAAACTCACAGCTGTCCTCAGTGTCAGCAGACCTTCAGACCGAGGCTTGTCCTGGAGAAAAACACCGTGTTAGCTGAGTTAGTGGAGGAGCTGAAGAAGACTGGACTCCTGGCTGCTCCTGGTGTCCACTGCTATGCTGGAGCAGAAGATGTGGCCTGTGATTTCTGCACGGGGAGAAAACTGAAAGCCATCAAGTCCTGTTTGGTCTGTCAGGTTTCTTTCTGTGAGACACACCTTCAGCCTCCCTATGACGTGGCTCTGTTAAAGACACACAAGCTGGTGGAGCCCTCCAAGAACCTCCAGGAGAACATCTGCTCTCATCATGATGAGATGATCAAGATCTTGTTCCATACTGATCAGCAGATTATCTGTTATCTCTGCTCCATGGACCATCTCAAAGGCCATGACCTGGTCTTAGCTGCAGCAGAAAGGACTGAGAGGCAGAGAGAGGTGGAGGGGAGTCAACGAAACATCCATCAGAGGATCCAGGACAGAGAGGAAGATGTGAAGCTGCTTCAGCAGCCGGTGGAGGCCATCAATCGGTCTGCTGATAAAACGGTGGAGGACAGTGAGAAGATGTTCACTGAGCTGATCCATCTAATCCAGAGAAGAAGCTCTGATGTGAAGCAGCAGGTCAGATCCCAGCAGGAAACAGCGGTGAGTCGAGTCAAAGATCTTCAGGAGAAGGTGGAGCAGGAGATCTCTGAGCTGAAGAGGACAGACACCGAGCTGGAGCAGCTCTCATGCACAGAAGATGACACCCAGTTTCTGCACAGCTACCCCTCCCTGTCAGCAGTCTGTGAGTCCACACACTCACCCAGCACCCATGTTCTTCCTCTGAGATACTTTGAGGACGTGACAGCAGCTGTGAAGGAGCTCAGAGACAAACTACAGGAACTTCTGACAGACACGTGGACAAACATCTCACTGATAGTCAATGTAGTGGATGGTCTACAGCCACAACCAGAGCCCAAGACCAGAGCAGAATTCTTAAAATATTCACAGGAAATCACTCTGGATCCAAACACAGTAAATGAATTTCTGTTATTGTCAGAGGAGAACAGAAAAGTAACAGGAGCATCTCAACCACAGTCTTATCCTCCTCATCCAGAAAGATTCACTGATTACTGGCAGGTCCTGAGCAAAGAGAGTCTGAGTGGACTCTGTTACTGGGAGGTGGAGTGGAGCGGGGGCAGACTTTCTGTAGCAGTCACATGTAAGAACATCAGCAGAGGATGGATTGAAAGTCTATTTGGTTATATTTTTTTTTTCTTGCCTTCTGATTGTTGCTCTGAGTGTTGCTATCCCTGTGCTGTTGCAATCCTGGAATTTCCCCGTTGTGGGACTAATAAAGGCTTATCTTATCTTATAATGACAAATCCTGGGCATTTGTCTGTTACCAAAACAGTTTTACATTTGTCCACAACAGCATCCAAACTCCCATCTCAGATCCTCAGTCTTCCAGGACAGGAGTGTTCCTGGACCACAGTGCAGGTCTTCTGTCCTTCTACAGCGTCTCTGAAACCATGACTCTCCTCCACAGAGTCCAGACCACCTTCACTCAGCCCCTCTATGCTGGACTTAGGGTTTGGGTTTGTGGAACCACTGCTGAGTTAGTTAAAGTCAACTAGACTGAAGTCAGTCCAGTGGTGGTGGGTTTAAATCTCTGTTTTTAATTTTTATTTTCTCTCCATCGTTGTTGTGGCATTTCTGCAGAGATCAGCTGTCAGTCAAACACTGTGGGCGGGACCTGGACATCATCTAGTCCTTATTTTTATGTTTTAGTTTTTTAATGTCAGACGTCTCATAACTGACAGTTTTTTTAATTTCTTGTCAACTTTTTCTCATGACGTTAAAATAACAAAGTGGTCTGTCAACATGGGTGTGTGGATAGTTTTGGTTTATTATTATTATCTGTGTAACTTTGTGACCTTTACATCTGTAAGCTGTTTTATCTGCAGCTCTGTCAGTGTCTACTTCACCATGGAGGCCGTCACTGCTCATGAGGATTTTTACTGACTAATGTGTTTCTCCACATGAAAACGTAAACCGCTGTGTGCTCTAAATGACTGATGATGTGTGTTGTTGTGTTTGTGCACACCTTCATTTATCACACATTTTGTTCTCCTCCCTTTGTTTAAACTGCTGCATATATAATCTGCTGTGGGCTGTTATAACTCTGTGATTATGACGGTTATGATCCACGATTTTCTTCATTTATTGGGATTCTGAACTGAACAGACTGTTGATGAAATGAAATCACTGGACAGAAGTCATGGAAGACAGCTGATGGGTTCAGTCACGAATAAACTTTTTCTTTAAGACAAACCAAATATTTTCTTCTGTCTTCATTCCACGATCTCACCAAAACTTAATACACATTAATTTAAATCAGTTTTCTGTTTGTTCACCATTAGTTTTCATCTGAGTTTCCCAGGATTTATCTGGATTTCCTTTTAATCCTGTTAATATACGAGTCGACTGTGGCTCTTATACCACGGATCTATAAGTTATGATGATGAATGACACATTTTTATTTAACTACTTCAGTCATGGTTCTATACTGAATCATTTGTTTCACTTCCAGCCTTATAATTATGTAGATAATATTGTAATATGTATAAACACTAAGGATGGGCTTTGGTAAAAAATGTAACAAATCAGTTGCACATTTTTTTATACTTGTGATTAATGGCTAAACTTGTGTAAAAGAATCAATGAAAAAGTATTCTTTAAATTACATTTTCATTCCTACTTGTGACTCTCATGCAACAAAAATGCTGCTCGAGCAACATAAATCACTTGATAATCATGAATGTAAATGCAATTAAAATGTGACAATTTATGGCAGCAATTTTTTAATTTTTCTACAAAACTATTTTTTAAATATTGTCACATTTCCTATTTTATTTTGAAATAATCAGAGCAGCAGTGCTTCTAGTTAAGGTAACTTTCCTAATCATCTCAACTTTTAAAAGTACAAACTGAGCAATTTTAATTGATTTTCAGAGGTACTGACCTTAATGGAGAGTTTCTGACAGAATCTCTTCCTCTTTTCATACTTTTGAGTGAGCAGCCCGAATCAACGACACTATAGGTGCTTTTCCACTAGCCCCGATTAGAAAACCCGACTCTACTCACTTCGATTCGGTTCTGCCTTGGTTGCATTTCAACATTACTGCTGGCACACCTGCTGGCACACCTGCAGTGGGTGGGATTTGTTGAACAGCAGGCGGCGCCACACTCTCGTGACGTGAAACACGCGACCGAATCCTCCACAACAAACAAAATGGCTGATGACGAGGAGAGAAGGAAGGAGGAAGGAGAGAGGAATGACTGTGACATGAAACTGGTGAAATCTATGGTGCTGACTTGTTGTGCTCTGCCTAATCTGTGTGAGAGTCATGGAGACACGTTTGACACTACATTGGATGATGCAGTAGATGAACCAGTGGTGGCAGCGGCACAGAGAGCAGAGGAGCAGGGTGCCGATATACGAGATGCTGTGATGCAGTACTTGTCTAGCAATAGGTAGAAATGTAATTTCGCCCACATTTATGTGCATACATATTTCAAAAATGTTGTTTTGTAAATAAAATGTGCATGTTCCATCTACCTGTCCTCTGTTGTTCATAACGCTTATCTGTTAAGAAGGTGCGAAGCCATCAGCCTAATGATGAGTCCACACTTCTCACTGTTGTGATAATTGCTCACGCTGAGCGCTCTGCCAGACCCGTAAGCTGTGGGGGTCACACACACGACGTGTTCCTCCACACTCTCAATCATTTTATTTCCCGTATATTTTTCTTTTTGCCGTACAGAAATGGCAATACGCCCGTATTTGCTAAAATTGCATTTTCCCCGTATTAAAATACGGCGAAACCGTATCACTTGACAGGTATGTAATTACATGCAGAAACACCGCACAGGCCATCTTCACAAAAATCCAGCTCGACAAGCCACTTTTGCTTAGGTGGAAATGCAAATTGAACTATAAATCATGTGCTGATACATGTCATATTCCCATGTAAAGGTCTCCCACTTTTACTTACAAATTGATTTTTAATTTTTGGGAAAAGGGAATATAAATTTTGCACAAGTTGTTGTTAACAACAGTTGTGGTACTGCGAATTACATGCAGAAACACCTCACAGAGCATGTTCAAAAAATGCTGCCAGACAAGCGACTTTGGCTTTGGTGGAAATGCAAAGCTAATATTAATTTGGCACAACTTGTTGGTACCAACAGTTGCGTGCAACAAAAACACAGTTGTGTCTACTGTTATTAGTGCAAAATTTTTGCTAGATTCCTTCTTAATTAATTAAATTTTGACTGGTGATGCAACATTCAACTTACATGTACTTACCTTTATCAGTGTCTACTGTACAAGTTAAAGTACACTTGTACAACTGCTTATAACATAAAAAATGTACCTGTTTGAGAGAAATGGATTCAGCATTGCAAATTTGTTTAAAATAAAAAAAAAAACTACCAAGACATTATGTTTCATTGTGTTGTTAAAAATTAAATTACCATTAGAAGGCTATACACCTGACCTGATGAACAGCAGCATGTGGAGTGAACAGAGAATGGAATGTGTATGTAATTATTGGCTTTTCTCATACGGTGTCATAACAGATAAACCAGACTTTTGATCCAAACAATACAATTTTATTCCAGAAGCAAAATTTACAAACAAAAAAACAGACTGGGCGTGGAGAGACATGGTTAGACACGCCGACTGCTAAATGCGTCCACAAGCCTGCCAAATAGGGTCAGGAAATTTCTATTGAATGTTGACATCTCTGCGAGCTCTTCCCTTCGTAACACAGCGTCCTGCTTCAGGGCTTCACGCGCATCTGCCCACACATCTACGGCCACCTGTTGCAAATGCTGCACGTACTCCTGATGGTGTTCTTGCCGCTGGTCATGTTGCCGTTCCAAGAGCCGCATCTCTTCGTCATGCATGTTGACCATCGCTGATGTAAGGTCAGCGATGGAGTTTTTCCTTGTCCTCTTGGCTAAATTGAAAGACAGAAAGGCATGGTTGTTAAAGCTGGATCACTACATATATTATGGAATTACACTGGTGAAAGTCTGTGGTGGAATGTCACTATTATATTATGCTTCATTGCTGTATATAAGCTGAACTGTCATGTTGCTGCCCCTCAGTAGAGCAGATTTTGCAACACGCAGTGTGCTGTCTTCGGCTGCAGCCCCCCTGCAAAACTAAAAAGGATTAAGATTAAGAATATGGATGGATGGATGGGTAATGTTTAAAATAGTTGCTTGTAGTGTGGCCGCAGAAATCTGAATGGGTTAATACAGTCAGCTGACGCGAAGCATTTCAATGAAGTATGTTGATTTCCACTGCAGTTCATGAGCTTTATTTGTTTTTCTAAAACAGGAGTTACAACAGCACTTCAATCACCACACCTAAAAATGGGACTGGGTTGTGAAACACCGATAAGTGAAGACCAAAGAATAACCTTTTTGTACATTTAAAAAGACATTTTCAATTAATTAATATGCAGCTACAGGAAATTGCATTAATCAATTTGGTACATAACTTGTTAGGCTCCAGCCACCCCCCCCCGCGACCCGTAAAGGATTAAGCGGTAGAAGATGGATGGATGGATGGATGGATGGATTTTCGACCCTGGTTTCCGCTGGACCTGTTTCACCAAAAAAAAATTGTGGTTATTGTGCCTTACTGGCACTTGAACGTGATCCAGATGGAGCTGGTGATGTGGCTGTCATCGGAGTCGATCCAGCTGGCGCTCCGGCAGACGCAGACGCAGAGGCAGACGCAGGAGAGTCCGGTGTGTCCATGTCCACTGAGGTGGACCCCTGTGATATGAACTGCGATTCGAGAAAGAAAATGCACGCAATTTAAAACTTAACACCAAAGTGCAACATGTACACAACACTCTCAAGTTTTTAACCGGAATACAATAAGCGTAATTCAGCATTTTGTTCGCGCTAATACTTAACACAAAGCAAGCGTGAATCTGCAGTTGGCTGCAAAACAGCAGGCAAGCCTCAGTAACAACCATTACCCACAATCTAACAACCTTCCTATTTCTTAAAAACAGTGAGCTTGGCACAGAAAGGATAAATTGGCGAAAAGACGTGCAATATCAAAACAACACTCACCATCCATGGTTTCCAAGGCCGTGGCCGTGACTGTGGCCGTGTCGAGGGCCTATGTCCATAGATCGCGTCCATCTCAGCAAACCACTTCCACTCCTTCCGATCCGCTGCACTTCAAGCATTGTGGTCCTTCACTGCTCGGTAATCGCTTTTCAGCTTTTTCAGCTTCTCCCGACACTGTTTGGCAGTACGGATGTGCCCTTGGGAACCCATCTGCTCGGACACCTGCTGGTATATTTTTTCATTTCGAGTAGATCCGTCCAACTCGTGCTGGATGCGATTGTCGGCTAATATAGAAAGAAAATTGCGCACCTCCTAATATATAATATTAGGAGCATATTATTATACGTATAAGTATATTATACAGTATATTAATATAATTGTCATGGCGGCCTCTGGGCCGTCATTGGCATCATTAACTCCAGCTGCGCACAGATCCACAGGTGTTAATCAGCAGCTGTTAAAGGCCAGCGTTGCTGACAGCCCGGCACGGAGTCGTCTGTCCTCCTCGTCTGAGAAAGAACCAGAACTCCGTTCTCTGGCCTCGTCAAGGTATTCTCTTGTCTCGTCAGAATCTGTCTCGTCAAGAATTGTCTTGTCAAAAACTGCCTCGTCAGAAGCTGTCTCGTCAGAAGCTGTCTCGTCAGAAGCTGTCTTGTCAGAAGCTGTCTTGTCAGAAGCTGTCTTGTCGGAAGCTGTCTCGTCTCAAGCTGTCTCGTTAGAAGCTGTCTCGTCAGGAACTGTCTCGTCAGGAACTGCCTCGTCAGAATCTTCTCTGGCCTCGTCTAGAACGTCTCTCGCCTTGTCAAGGACTTCAGGTCAAAGTCAAGCACGTAAGAGAGCTGTTTGCTACTCTACTCCTAACCTCTACCCCTGTGCACAGGTGGACTCCCTTGGCGGCGGACCTGCGCCCCAGCTGACGGGGTTACGCCAACTCGCACACGTAGCGGTTCGCTACCACCACGACTACCGGTACGTCTGGCTCCACAAATTCCTGAATTGTTACTGTATCAGTTACAGGAGTACTGGCCACCGTTACTGGTGGAGTTTGTGTCATCGTCATCTGTTGTGTCATCGTCACCACGCTCTGTGGAATCACTCACCTCGTCATCGTCTGGATTGTCATGGTCACCACGCTCTGTGGAATCACTCGCCTTGTCATCGTCTGGATTATCATCGTCACCACGTTCTGTGGAATCACTCGTCTTGTCATCAGCTGGTTTGTCATCGCCCCGGTCTGTGGTGTCACAGCCGGAGTCACTGGAAGACCTGTCCTCGTCTCAGTCACAGGTGGAAGCCCCAGCTCGTTCCCGGACGCCTTCACCTCCACGTTGCACGGCCGCTGGTTCTCAGCAGGACGTAACCTGTGCCTCTCCAAAGTAAGCCTCACTACTGATAGCTTGTCATTAGCGTGGGACAAAAGTAATTGTCTGTGCTTATATGTTCCAGGGTTGCCAGGTCTCCGTCCAGAGTGCTCAGTTCCAGTGACCAGGATACTATCCACGCGCTCACACTTGCACTACACACCCTTTCACTCTAATAAAGATTATTGTTCACTAATTTGCCCGTGTCAGTGTCTGTCTCCTGGGTCCCGAAACATGTCAGTACGACTCCGTCACGTTGACCCAGCGGACAGCTCACTGTCGCGCTTAATTAACACTCTTAGCGCCCGGGTAGATTTGCTAGCCCACCAGCAGACGGTAATCTTGAATCAATTAACTCAAATTAATGGTCGGCTGGATTGTTTGGAGGGACACCAAACGTTTCCCCCGACCGCAAATACCTCAACCCCTGCAGGCTTAGCGTCAGGACTAGCTAACACCTCCTCGTCCTCTCGCCTCACTCCTATTCCAACACCTGCCCGGTTCAGCGGAAAACTCGGGGAAGCTCGAGGATTCATTTTACAGTGTGAATCAGTTTTTCTGCGTGTGCCGGGGGATTTTTCTCTTGACTCTAGCCGGATAGGCTATGTCATAAATTTGCTGGCAGGTAGAGCCTTGGACTGGGCATATTCGATCATGGCTAGACCTAACTATTCTCTGCTTACCTACCAGGAGTTTGTGTCTGAATTTCTGTCTGTATTTGATCACACGGATAGGGGAGAGGTGTTGACAGAACGTTTTTTTAAGCCTACAGCAGGGAAAGAGATCAGCTGCAGATTACGCCATTGACTTCCGGGTTTTGGCCGCAGAGATTGGGTGGGGGGAGCCATCTCTTTGTGGCATTTTTCTACGCAGCCTTAGCGACGAGCTAAAGGATGAGTTAGCGGCACGGGATAAACCAGATAACTTGCAAGATTTAATTGCTTTGGCAGTTAGTATCGATAGTAGGTTAAGGGAACGGGCGGCTGGTCGGCGAGTTACTTCCCGTCCGGTTAAACCCCGCCCTCGTGTCCCTGTCTCTCTTCCTCTCGCTTTACCCGCGTCAGAGAAGGCCCCGGATCAGGAAGCCATGATTGTTGGTCATTCTAAGGTGTCTGCAGCTGAGAAACAGCGCCGTAGGGATCAAGGCCTGTGTTTCTATTGTGGGAAGGAGTCACATGGGGTTTCCGAATGTCCTAGTAAGTTAAAAAGGGAAGGCCCGTGGATCGCAGTAGGGGGATTCACGGGCAAGAACACAGAGGAACCCCTTACTTGTTGTCATTTACCCCTCAGACTCATTCATACTCACACAGAACACTCTACACTAGCGTTAGTTGATTCTGGAGCTGAGCAAAATTTCATTTCTAGAGACCTGGCAACCCGGATGGGCCTTAGTTGTCAGACTTTAGAACCCCCTGTCAGATTGATTACCCTGTCGAAGGCGTCGTTGACTACCATTAACCTTCAGACAACACCTGTGTCTATAATTGTCTCAGGAAATCACAGGGAGGAGATTCAGTTCCTAGTGCTGCCCGTTTCCTCTTCGCCCGTTATTCTGGGATATCCCTGGCTGCGCCTACATAACCCCACTATTGACTGGCAAGCTGGGAGAATAACGGCATGGAGTACGTTTTGCCTTAGTGCCTGTCTCCAATCAGCGGCGTGCGCCCCATCTGTGAAAGTGCCTCTGCCCGATTCATCTCCACCGGATTTATCTAAGGTACCTGAGGTTTATCACGATTTGGGGCAAGTGTTCAGCAAATCTCGGGCGTTGTCTTTACCCCCCCCCCCCCATCGTCCGTATGACTGCGCCATTAATCTGAAGGCTGGGGCCCCTCTACCTGCTAGCCGCCTTTACAGCCTATCAGCCCCGGAGCGCGAGGCCATGGACACTTACATTAAGAAATCTTTGGCCTCTGGTATTATTCGCCCGTCGTCGTCGGCAGTGGTGGCCGGATTTTTCTTTGTTGGAAAGAAGGACGGTTCACTACGCCCCTGTATTGACTTCCGGGGGTTAAATGAAATAACGGTCAAGGATAAATATACACTGCCCTTGATGAACACTGCGTTTGACTCCCTCCAGGGGGCATCATGGTTTACTAAACTGGACCTCAGGAATGGTTACCATCTAGTGCGCATTAGAGAAGGTGATGAGTGGAAAACGGCTTTCCGGACCCCCAGCGGTCATTTTGAGTACCTGGTAATGCCGTTTGGGTTAACTAACGCCCCAGCCGTTTTCCAGCGTTTAATTAACGATGTACTACGGGATTTCTTGAACTCATTTGTTTTCGTTTATCTCGATGATATCCTCATCTTCTCCCGCACACTAGAGGAACATCGGGTGCATGTCCGCAGAGTATTACAGTGCCTCCTGGAGAACCAGCTGTTCGTCAAGGCTGAGAAATGTGAATTTCATACTGATCAGACTTCTTTCCTTGGATTTATTATTGCTCGGAACCAGGTGCTTCCTGACCCTGCCAAGGTCAAGGCAGTGGTGGAATGGCCTGCACCCACCTCCAGAAAGCAGCTTCAAGGGTTCCTGGGGTTTGCTAACTTTTATAGGAGGTTCGTGCCTAACTTTGGTAATATTGCCCGTCCTTTGACTGCTCTCACCTCCCCTAAGATTCCATTTTGCTGGAGTAAGGAAGCAGCCGATGCATTTGAGAAGCTCAAGAGGGAGTTCGCCTCGGCCCGAGTCCTTACCCAGGTGGACCCGAAGCTTCAATGTTTGGTGGAGGTGGACGCGTCTGATGCGGGAGTTGGAGCAGTACTCTCCCAACGATCTCCCATGGATGGTAAGATTCGCCCTTGTGCTTTTTTCTCTCATCATCTCTCCCCTGCAGAGAGGAACTACAGCATCGGGGACAGGGAGTTACTGGCTGTGAAATTGGCCTTGGAGGAATGGAGACATTGGCTGGAGGGGGCTGCTCAGCCGTTCGTGGTTTGGACTGATCACCGTAACCTGGAGTACCTCAGGACGGCTAAGAGCCTGAATGCACGCCAGGCTCGCTGGTCCCTCTTCTTCGGCCGGTTCAATTTTACCATCACGTACCGGCCGGGAAGCAAGAACGGTAAGCCGGACGCTCTCTCCCGGCAGTTTGACCCCCCATCCTCCGAGGATCAGGAGACCCCTATACTGCCGCCTTCCTGCGTCGTGGGCGCCCTGTCCTGGGGAATCTGCAAGACGGTTCGCCAGGCCCAGAAGACTGAGCCGGACCCTGGGGGGGGGCCCCGGGCCGCTTGTTTGTTCCACGCGCTGTCCGAGGCAAGGTGATTGAGTGGGGTCACGCTTCCAAGTTGGCTTGTCATCCTGGAGTGGGTCGGACTGTGGATCTTCTTCAAAGGACCTTCTGGTGGCCAGGGTTGCGGAAGGACGTTGTTGGCTACATCCGGGCCTGCGCTCAGTGCGCCACCGGGAAGACGACGTCATCTCCCCCGGCAGGCTTACTACATCCGTTAACTGTTCCTTCACGCCCTTGGTCTCATGTAGCAATGGACTTTGTGACTGGGTTACTCACTTCAGATGACTACACCACAGTATTAACCATTGTTGACCGGTTCTCAAAGGCGGCCCATTTTGTGCCACTTCGGGGTCTGCCTTCGGCCCAGGAGACTGCGGACCTCCTGGTGCAACACGTGGTACGTCTTCATGGCATCCCTGCGGATATTGTGTCCGATCGAGGACCCCAGTTTGTATCTCAAGTTTGGAAGGCCTTCTGCACGGCACTAGGAGCCACTGCCAGCCTCACTTCTGGCTATCACCCCCAAAGTAATGGTCAGTGCGAGAGGGCTAATCAGGAGCTGGAAGCCGCCCTCCGTTGTGTCATCTCCTCCTGCTCATCTTCCTGGAGCAAGTTCCTGCCCTGGATTGAGTACGCTCACAACGCTACGATCTCCACGGCCACGGGCGTCTCCCCGTTTAAAGCCTCTTGTGGGTTTGATCCTCCGTTGTTTCCTGAGGAGGAGAAGGAGGTAGCGGTTCCTTCTGTCCAGGCACATATTAAACGCTGCCGGCGAGTGTGACTCCTCGCTCGCAAAGCTTTGTTGAAAACTACTGAACGTAATATCCAGGTGGCCAACCGGCATAGGAGACCGGCCCCGGAGTATAAGGTGGGTCAGAAGGTTTGGTTATCTACCCGGAATGTTGGTGTGCCGGCTGAAAAGCGTAAGCTGACTAAACGCTTTATTGGTCCCTACACCATTAATCGTATTGTTAACCCTGTGTCTGTGCGCTTGTCTCTCCCCTCTTCGATGCGTATCTGCCCCACCTTTCATGTCTCCCAGGTCAAGCCGTACGTCTCTGACCCCCTGTGCCCTGCTCCCGCGGCACCCCCACCCCCAAGGATGATTGATGGCCATCCAGCCTGCGGGGTGACTGCCATCTTGGATGTTCGTAGGCGGGGTCGTGGCCTTCAGTATTTGGTGGACTGGGAGGGCTTTGGACCGGAGGATCGGTCTTGGATTCGCCCAGCGTTGATCTTGGATAAGCAGCTGATTCGCGACTTCCACCGGGCGAATCCAGGTAGGATTGGACAGGTGCCTGGAGGCACTGCTAGAGGGGGGAGTCATGGCAGCCTCTGGGCCGTCATTGGCATCATTAACTCCAGCTGCGCACAGATCCACAGGTGTTAATCAGCAGCTGTTAAAGGCCAGCGTTGCTGACAGCCCGGCACGGAGTCGTCTGTCCTCCTCGTCTGAGAAAGAACCAGAACTCCGTTCTCTGGCCTCGTCAAGGTATTCTCTTGTCTCGTCAGAATCTGTCTCATCAAGAATTGTCTTGTCAAAAACTGCCTCGTCAGAAGCTGTCTTGTCAGAAGCTGTCTTGTCGGAAGCTGTCTCGTCTCAAGCTGTCTCGTCAGAAGCTGTCTCGTCAGGAACTGTCTCGTCAGGAACTGCCTCGTCAGAATCTTCTCTGGCCTCGTCTAGAACGTCTCTCGCCTCGTCAAGGACTTCAGTTCAAAGTCAAGCACGTAAGAGAGCTGTTTGCTACTCTACTCCTAACCTCTACCCCTGTGCACAGGTGGACTCCCTTGGCGGCGGACCTGCGTCCCCAGCTGACGGGGTTACGCCAACTCGCACACGTAGCGGTTCGCTACCACCACGACTACCGGTACGTCTGGCTCCACAAATTCCTGAATTGTTACTGTATCAGTTACAGGAGTACTGGCCACCGTTACCGGTGGAGTTTGTGTCATCGTCATCTGTTGTGTCATCGTCACCACGCTCTGTGGAATCACTCACCTCGTCATCGTCTGGATTGTCATGGTCACCACGCTCTGTGGAATCACTCGCCTTGTCATCATCTGGATTATCATCGTCACCACGTTCTGTGGAATCACTCGTCTTGTCATCAGCTGGTTTGTCATCGCCCCGGTCTGTGGTGTCACAGCCGGAGTCACTGGAAGACCTGTCCTCGTCTCAGTCACAGGTGGAAGCCCCAGCTCGTTCCCGGACGCCTTCACCTCCACGTTGCACGGCCGCTGGTTCTCAGTTCTCTTCTTCTTCTTCTTTTCTCTGCCCAAGGTCCTGGTCTAGTTTAAGATAAGATAAGATAAGATAAGATAAGCCTTTATTAGTCCCACAATGGGGAAATTCCAGGATTGCAACAGCACAGGGATAGCAACACTCAGAGCAACAATCAGAAGGCAAGAAAAAACAACATCTAGTAAACATATGTCCATATTACTTTAAATGTATATATATAGACACACAGTGCAGAGCATTATGGTTGGTTGGTGAATGTGCAGCAGAAAGTCTAAGCTCTCTCTCCGCGGATGCGGCGGGCCAGCTGGAAGTCTTTGGGCATGATGGTGACCCCCTTAGCGAAGAAGAGACCCACCAGGTGGGCCTCGCTGGTCTCCTGCAGAGCCATGACGGCGAAGCTCAGGAAACGCAGGACGGTCTTGAAGTCCTGAGCGATCTCCCTCACCAGGCGCTGGACGGGCAGCTTACGGATGAGCAGCTCCGTGGATTTCTGGCAGCGACGGATCTCTCTCAGAGCCACGGACCTGTGACGGCGAGGCCTCTTCACTCTGCCGGTGGCCGGAGCGCCTCTCCGAGCAGCCCTGGTGGCTAGCTGCCTCCTGGGGGGCTTCTTCCTCCAGTAGATTTTACGGGCGGTCCACTTGGTTAAAAGATCCTTTCAGATTCCTGATGGCAGCAGCAGCATAAACAGTCTCATCCTGCAGCAGGACAAACATATATGTGGTGGATGAAGCTGCTGTGAAGTGTGCAGCTCATGGCTCTGCTGTTAGAGCGATATTGTTCATTGGTGAGGAGGGAGAATGATTTTTAAAACTATAATTTTATATTTATCATTACTGTGTTTTTTGTGGAGAGCCCTTTACCTTCTACATATGTATTTATAATGGGCTGATCCAGGGGTGGTAAACATGTGGCTGCAGGCCAAAATTTGTTCACCAGGGTGTCCAAATTTTTCCTCAGTGAATTGACAGCTTTCTTTCTAAATTTCTGACTTTTTTTAATGATTAAAATTGTTCATGTAAATTTGAGACATTTTCCTCATTAAGATGAAACCTTTTTCCTCCTCAGTTTTCCATTCTTTCTCTTCTTTTTTCTGGTGAAAACAGGTAGTGTCCATTTCAGTTCAATCCATCAGCAGCTATTTATGACAAAGTGCAGGGCAGCACAGTGGTGCAGTGGTTAGCACTGTTGCCTTACAGCTAGAAGGTTCCTGGTTCAAATCCCCAGGCTGGTAGGGGTTGGAACCTTTCTGTGTGGAGTTTGCATGTTCTCCCTGTGCTGCGTGGGTTTACTCCGGAGGCTCCGGTTTCCTCCCACAATCCAAAGACATGCATGTTAGGTTAATTGGCTGTTCTAAATTGTCCCTAGATATCTGTTTCCTATAGGCCCTTAGAATAGAGGGTTAGTACTAGTGAAAGTGCTTTGAGTGGTCTTTGTGACTAGAAAAGCGCTATATAAGTGCAGGTTAGTTAGTTAGTTAGTTAGCCTGAAGGGATGTCCCAGATATGGGTCATTTTCAACCCTGAAGGGCCCCTGGGTAGGAGGAAGGCTACAAATGAGAATTGGGACGGACCCCAAATCTACCTGGACTTCACCCTCACATTGCAAATATTTTTCTCCACTGTTTTACAGGATTTACTGCTGTTCATAAATAATAAGACTGTAGAGGAAGGATCAGACGAGCCACGAGCTGATGACACACAACTTTATTTCCTCCAGCAAGCACAACAGACTGACTCAGGTACCAGAGCGAATCTCTTTATTGCAGCTTTTTTCCCGCCCTTGGCACCTTGGCACCTTGCTTGGTGAACAGCCTTTTCCACCCCACACAACAGGTTCATGCCTGGCATACCGGAAGTGAAGGCACATCTTCATTTGGTTTATTACCCCCGAGCGCTCTGACACCCGTCCTTGGTTCCTCTCCCTTCTTCTCCTCATTTCCATCTCTCACCTCCTTCCCCCAATTCCCCAAAGTCCTGGGTGGAGTGTGATATCCTGTTGTGTCACCACAGAGCCCCTCCTCCCTCAAACACCAAGAAGGGGCTTTAACCCTCTGGTGCTCTGGGCTTGGGCAAGTGCCAGTAATGGCTGTAACGTGGAGGCGTCGGGCCGACCGAAGTGCCTTGCTGTCGAGGTGGGTAGGAGAAAAGCTCGGTCTCTGGCGAGCAGTCCTCTGGAGGGGGAAAGGGTGGGGAGGGGAAAGATCTAGTCTCATGAAAACAGTTCTCTGTAGAGGGAACACCAACCTGCGGACCCACCATAAGTGGGCGTCCACGCTGGGTTGCCTGGGCCAGCACCATCTGCTCATCTGCCAACACATACACCGGCATAGGCCTGTCTATACAGATGGTTTCCTTACACCCCCCAAGGTCTAACACAAAATGTTTCGCCCCCATTTCCAACACTTTTAACGGGCCGTCGTATGGCAGACGTACTGGTGTTCTGTAGGTGTCGTACCTAACGAAATCAAATTTGGTGTTTTCAAAATGTTTTGGAACAAATGTGCGGGGAAAACAATGGTGCGGTGGCCCTGGGACGCTGCCATTCTCTGCCCCAGAAAAAGGGCATGCGGACGGGTTGGAATTGGGCGTGGGGCTCTCCGGCAAAAATTCCCCAGGGATCCACAATGGCAGAGAAAAAACAAGCTCTGCTGGGGAAGCTGCCAAATCTTCCTTAGGCGCGGAGCGCAACCCCAGTAGGACCCAAGACAGGTGGTCGACCCAATTTGCATCCGTTAGCGAGGCTCTGAGCACTGCTTTAAGCAACCTGTGAAACCACTCGCACAAACCATTAGCCTGCAGGTTGTGCACAGTTGCGTGGTGGATTTTTTAACCCCCAGGCTCTCGGCCACCATGGACCAGAGTTCCGAAACAAATTGTGGACCCCCTGTTGGAGGTGATGTCCATCGGGGTTCCAAACTGTGTGACCCAGGATGACAAAAATACGTGGGCTACATTGGCAGATGTGATGGAATTCAGCGGAACCACCTCTGGCCAATGCATAGTGCGGCCCATGATTGTCAGAAGGTGTGTGAACCCCTGTGATGGCGGAAGGGGACCCACTAAATCCACATGTATGTGGTCGAACTCTCATGGCCAGAATTTGAAAAGGTTCAAGGGGGGCTTTGGTGTGCCTCTGCACCTTCGCCCGTTGGCATGCGACGCACACTGTGGCCCATTGTTTCACATCCCTGCATCAGCGAGGCCAGACAAATTTGGACCCTACCAGCTTAACCAAAGCTCGTATGCCAGAATGTGAAAGGGAGTGGACAGACTCAAAAATGTGGTTGCGCCAAGAGATCGGAACCACCGTGTGGGGACGACCAGTGGAGACATCGCAGAGCGGGGGGGGGGGCACCATTCTTGTACCACCCTGCTCTCCAGTTTTAATCCGGTACCTGCGGATTGGAGCATGCAAATGTCAGCATCCCCGGTTTGGCCGGCAGCCATTGTAAAACAATTAATACCCATGTAAACCGGAGAGACCAGCGCGTGTCACAGGCAGTCCGCCACAATGTTAAGTTTACTGGCTACATGTTGGATGTCGGTCATGAACTCCAAAATTGCAGCCATGTACCATTGCTGCTGAGCCGACCATGGTTCCGAGACTATGGACATTGCATAGGTTAGTGGTTTGTGATCGACAAATGCAGTAAACTCGCAACCTTCAAGCCAGAACTGAAAATGACACGTAGCCAGGTGGAGAGCCAACAACTCTCTCTCAAAAGTGCTATACTTACACTTGTTATCGCGCAAAGTTCGGCTGAAAAAGGTGAGGGGTTGCCACAAACTGGAGATGTACTGCTCCACCACGGCGCCTACCGCAACATTCGATGCATCTGTGGTGAGCGCTATTCATGCTGACGGGGCTGGGTTGGCCAGCAGTGTCGCATTAGGAGGGGCGTTTTGGCACCTGTGAAAGCCTGGACCCGATCGGGCGTCCAGCTTTCTTCTTTTTGAGTGCGGTGTAGAGCGGTTGCAGCAGCTGGGCTGCGAGGGGGAGGAACGGTTGTAAAAACTGACCATCCCCCAAAATTCCTGCAGCGCCCTCACGGTTTGCGGGCGTGGAAAACCTGACACTGCGCGTACTTTATCTGGCAGCAGGAACACGCCCTCCGGCGAGGTGCAGTGACCTAAGAAGTCGATTAATGGCAGCCTGAACTGACACTTTGCAGGATTAACAATCAGCCCGTGTGCATCCAACTGTTGGAAAACCTGCTTGAGGTGAGCGATGTGCTCCTTCTCTGACGCACTAGCCACCAAAATGTCATCTAAGTAGATGAAAACGAACGGCAAGTCACAGAGCAACGCTGCACTCTTTAACCCGAACGGCATGTGTAAAAACTTGAAAAGACCAAAGGGAGTTATTACTACCATTTTGGGGACTTCCTCAGCGTGACTCGGGACCTGGTGGTAACCACAGACCAGATCCACTTTTGAAAAAATGCCCATTCTGGCCAGGTGCACGGAAAAATCCTGGATGTGCGGGATGGCGTAATGGTCGTGTTAGTGATGGAAATCACCGCACGGCCACCACAAACCATGGGAGTTGGGCATCATGTGCAGCGGGGACGCCCAAGGGCTGTTGGAGCGCTTAGAGATCTCTAAGTATTCTAAGTTAGCAAACTCCTCGAGCATGGTGGCTAGCTTAGCTGAGTCCAGGTGGCATGGATGCACAAAAGCCGGCAGGCCCTTCATGGTGATAAAGTGCTCGACCCCATACTTGGTTATGGTAACAGAAAAGTTGGGCACTGTGAGTGTGGGAAACTCAGCAAGCAAACGCTGGTACTTATCCCCCGGAGCTAAAACATCTGCATGTGTTAGTGGCCCAACTCCCCGAGCTATGCAGGGTAATGAGGAAATAGAAACAGCATCGACTAAACGTCTGTTAGCAATATCAACAAGGAGATCATAAGCACACAGAAAATCAGCACCTAAAATAGGAACAGAACATGCAGCTACCTCAAAGTCCCTCTCATAATTGCGTCCATGCAAACATACAGTCACCGACCTTTCACCAAATGGGGGATCCGTTGGTGGCTGTTAACAATGGACTGCAGCCTTCTGCCAGCCTGTCCACACTGACTGGCAAAATGAGGCTCTTTTGGGAGCCAGAGTCCACCAAGAACTGTCTCCCAGAATGTGTGTCCTCGATGAAAAGCAGCTTCTCCCTGTTGCCAGCGGCCATAGCTGCTACTGACTGCTGGCTGGTCTGTTTCTGCGTCCTCTGGAAATGACACGGCGGCAGACAACGTTGTGCATCAGTGCCAAAATGGTGATGATGAAAGCATACCGTCTCATTCCTGTGTTTCCGAGTAGCCGTGCCGGTCACTACCTGCGGGTCCTTGACTTCGTTGGACTCCACAGACAATCCCGGTCTCGCTGAGTGGATGCCAAATCTCTGTTGTTCGACCTCAATCTCAATCTCACTGCCTGGACACTGAAATTCCTGTTAGCCAGGATGATGCGGTCTGCTTCCTCTGCCAGCGCTCGATAATCGTTGGTCACCAGCAGCAGCAAGTTGGCCAGGATTGCCCTCGCCAAAGCTAGTAGCTTCTTCGGGAAGACGTGGGCAAAGAGGAAAGATCCGTCATCTGCACCCAGCAAAAACAGCATACTCTCCATTTATTCAACAGCCGATCCGTCTCCTAATTCCATGTGTGAGAGGAGCCTCTCTGCTCTCTCTCCGGTTCAGGGGACATAACACCGCAGCAGCAGCCGTTTCAGAGTGTCATATTTGCCCCGGGCTGGGGGAGCGCTAAGCAGGCTCATTGTGCATTGAGTGGCACATGGGTCCAGTGAAGGTACCACGTAATGGTACTTTGTGTCATCCTCCAAGACTCCACGGAGAGCGAAGTGGGCTTCCATGTGATTGAACCAAGCGGCCGGGTCGTGGAGCAAAAAGTCCAGGAGTTTGACCGCTACGGAGAGCGTAGCGGGGGGAACCCCAAGCACGGATGTTCCCGCGGAGGTGCTCGGTCTGTCTTGTATTTTCACATCTTAGGGTCACCAATGTGGAGGAAGGATCAGACACGAGCTGACGACATACAACTTTATTTCCTCCAGCAAGCACAACAGACTGACTCAGGTGCCAGAGCGAATCTCTTTATTACAGCTTTATTCCCCCCCTTGGCACCCGGAGTACACACATTAATATACACAACAACAGAGCATGACTCAACACAATACTTTCGCGCCCAGCATACCCAAGGTGTGAACAGCATCTTCCATACCCACACAATAGGTTCATGCCTGGCATATCGGGAGCGAAGGCGTATCTTCATTTGGTTTATTACCCCTTAGCGCTCTGGCGCCCGTCCTTGGTTCCTCTTCCTTATTCTCCTCAAATCAATCTCTCTTCTCCTGCCCCCAATTCCCCAAAGTCCTGGGTGGAGTGCGAGCTCCTGTTGTGTCACCACAAGACAGTGTTTCTGTTTTTATGTATCAAGTATAAGGGTCATTTACATTTAAAAAGGTTGTAAATTTAGTTCAAGTAAATTTTAGCATGCAACAGTCAAATTATATGAAACATAATTTTCCAACCACAAAATTGCAGCTGGTGGAAAGGCTGAGTGGCTAGTATCTTTGGAAAATCACTAGCCACAGTGGCTGGTGAGCAAAAGTGTTATTTTTTTTTCAAACTTTATTGAACAAAACAATTTACAAACTCTTGTAGGGCAAACAATACTGCACAAACAACTGAACTTAGAACAACAAAACAATGAGGGTGTTAAAATTCTTCTCCAGTGAGGCTAGAATATAAAATCAGAACAAAAGACAGTTAGTGAATGTATCAAAGAATTCTGAGATTGACTGATCTTTCTGTGCCAAAGTCTTTCAGGAAAGAATTTAGTTTTCATCTCATTTTTAAACCCAGCTAAGGATGGTAATGTGTTTTTCCACTTATTGACATGAATATGGTATTTACCCAAAATGACAATAATATTTAGCATTTTCTTATTACCTCCGCCAAGGAGGTTATGTTTTCATCGACGTTGGTTTGTCTGTCTGTCTGTCTGTTTGTTTGTTTGTTTGTTTGTTTGTTTGTTTGTTTGTTAGCAAGATAACTCAAAAAGTTATGGACAGATTTTCATGAAATTTTCAGAGATTGTCAGAAATGGGGTATCCTACAGATGAATACATTTTGGTGGTGATCCGGATCACCGTCTGGATCCAGGAATTTTTTAAAGGATTCTTTTTTTTGTTTTGTTTTGTTTTTGTTTTTTTTTTTGTTTTATTTAACATTGCCAGATAGGGCCATTTTCAATATTTTTTTTTTTTTTTTTTTGTGCATGTAACTCTGCCAAAAAATCGTCAGAACACTTGGACAAAAAAAAAAAAAATACAGGACAACATGCCCACAGGGGAACTGTGGCGCTTGGCGGAGGACTGCGCTCTCCGAGTGCTTTTCTAGTTTGGAATGTTATCCAGGTACAAAAGGATCTGAGACGTCTCAAGAGGAATATCGATGCCAAGATTAATCCATCTAAAAACATCGCTCCAAAACTGAGCAGATCTAGAACAGGAAAAGAACAAATGTTCAATGGTCTCAGGTTCCTCTGCACAGAAAACACATGGCTCCACCTCAAATTTAAATCTTCTCTGTAGAGCCTCTGCGACTGGATAAAAACTATTTATAATCTTAAAATGTGTTTCCTTTACCTTAGGTGGAATAGGCCACTTCAGAAAGTTATAATTTTTGTTCTTTGCCAAGCAGTTTTCCAGCAGTTCCAATCTCCTTGGTGTTCCAAAAAGTTTCTTTTTAAATGCATTGACAATTACTTTATTATAGCACTCTTTTTTCCAATTCTTAACTCCCCCTATTTTTAACTCTGGTAATTGAATGATCACCTTGGAATAAGTTAAAATATTCCTGATTAACTGAACCAAGGGAAGTGGAATTGCTTTAAAGACTGAGTTATATTCTCTTACTAAACAATCCAATTTAAATTTATCAACAAAGGATTTACGATCTAAAAAAAGTTCCATTATTATCCATCAAATCAATTCCATATAATATATTTTTATGGACCCACTCCTTCTTAAACAAAGTTTCCCTATTGATTGTAATAACTCGATTATTCCACAAGGTGAAGCCATGCAGTGTGAAGTTGTGAGTAAATACCATTTTCCGATAATTCAGAACTTGTTTATGGAACTCGGACAACTTCAGGAGTATTTTTGACGTTTCAAAATCACATTTCAGTAAAAATTCCAAACTTCCAACTTTTTCAAACAGGTTTTTTTGTATGTGGAACCAAAGGGAATCGGGATGAGACAGAAATTGTTTCATCCACTTCAGTCTGAGCATCCAATGACAGATTCAAATTCAACTGCTTTTAGTCCACCATTTTGGTAGTCCTTAATCATATATAATTCCTTTCAATAATGGGTCTTGTTTTTCCAAACAAAGTTAAAAATTATTGAATTTATTTTTTAATCAGTTAAGGAGGACATACAAGGTTAATGCAGTGGTTCAACAAAATAAATTATCTCTAAATTAGAAAAACAAAACAAAACAAAGATTATGTAGTTTGGAAATTATTAAACAAATCATGAAATAATGGTAATGATAGATGATTCCAGAATTGAAACATTACAGGAAAATAAGTTTCTGGGGGTGACACTAGACAATAAAACCTGCTGGAAACCTCACATCAGTCACATCCAGGCCAAGTTGGCAAAATGTGTAGAGATACTGGGGAAGGTAAGACACATTTTGGACTATGAATCATTATTCTTACTGTACAATTCACTGTTTTTACCATATCTTAACTACCGTGTTGAGATCTGGGGAAACACCTACAAAACCAACCTACAGCCAATATGCACATTACAAAAAAAAAAAAAAAAAAAAAAGCTATAAGGATAATAATGTAGGATAATAATAATAATAATGTAGTAGTAATAATGTAGGATATAGAGACCATACCAACTCACTGTTTTTAAAGTCACATGCCATAACATTCATGGATTTAGTTCAATTTAAGACAGAACAAATAATGTACAGGGCAATTAATAAGAAACTTCCAACTAATATACAAAAAATATTCAAAAAAAGAGACAATGATTACAATTTGAGAGGAGACTTAAACTTTACAAAACCGAAGGTTCAAACAAAAAAGAAAAGTATGTGCTTATCTATCTGTGGGGTGGATTTGTGGAACCGTCTGGAGCTGGAACTGAAACTATGTACCAACAGAAACCAGTTCAAAAAGAGGTATTGTGGAAGATGAAAGCAGACGAGGCAGCGAGCTGAACGACACATGAACTTTATTCACCTTCCAACATCATGTACAGAAAATACTCTCTTCCTCCAGCGACTCCGGTGTCTCCTGAACTCCCCGGGGGGTGGATAGTCCTATTACATCTGAGACCCCCGGTGCCACTTCCTCCTTCAGTCCTTTGTTCCACCCCCCACCCCCCAACCCCCGGCTTCTGACTCTGGGTGGAGAACCCCCCACACACTGCCACCACAGTATAAACATTATTTGCTAAAAGGATATATGTTAAAGGTGTAGTATTAATATGTAAGATGCACTAAACTTATGCTGGGACACTATGGTATGGTAGGTGGGACAGCACTGTGTATATCTCTGTTGTTTGGAGCTGGGTATAGATATATGTATATGTATGGACTGTATGTATGTAGGGATGGATGGGTATCATTGTTGATATGTATAAAATATATTTATTTGTCTACTTGGGGTTCTTCATAGAGGAAATATGTATATATTTCACATGGGTTGTATTTAGGGAAAAGAGGAGTTGGAGTAAATAAGTATTAACTTCTTCCTTCTCCTTTTGGAGCACTGTACACTGTCACTTTTATTGCACTTGTCATTTGTTTGTTTTTGCTTTACTGTTTGAAATAAAGTATCTCATCATCATCATCATCACCATCATCATCATCATCATCATCATCATCAATCCATGTTGTGTTTATTTTCCCTACAGGATATTATATTTATACCCAGTCACGCTAAAGCAGGACGGTAGCTGCTTTACCACATATTTGGTCTGCTGTTTACATGATGGGGATTACTTAAGAGGGCCTGTTTTAAAGATTTCACAAATTGGGGGAAGTAAAGTTGGAAAATGACCAGAAAAAAATCTTAAATTTGCAAGAAAAAGTGTTTCAAATTAAAGACTAAAATCTAGCAAATTTATGACAACAAAGTCTGAAATTAAGGAGAAAATGTTACAAATCTACTAGAAAAAAACTACAAATTTACAAAAAAAAATTGAAAATTGAAAATTTATGATAAAATCTGCAGATTTATGAGACAAATTTTGCAAATATATCACCAAACAAATGCTGCAGCAAAGTGTTAGAAAATCTGCTGCTCCTCACCCTGGAATGAAGAAAGTCTGGTTTGTAACCCAGCAACTCCTCTCTGCTCAGACACTTCCTCGTTTCCTCCCTTCAGAGCTGCACCTTGATGATGGGTGGGGAGGGGGAGTCCAAGATGGTGGAATAAGCAGACGTTATGATTCCCCGTGCGCCATTACGTGGTGCATGAAGGAAGGAATGACAAACCCAAAAGCAGGAGTTGATTCATGCATTTTATTGACTAAACCCCAAATAATAAGTCCAGTAAACAGCCCCGATAATTTACAGAGAGTTGATATGATTAGATGAGGCCACCAGACATACAGCGACGTCACCCGGATGCTCAACAGCCTGGAAAAGAGAATGCCTAGCGTTGCTATATAGCTGTCGGCACGGAGAGAAAGGCAGACATGAACTTACGGCTTGAGCAATCCGGGGCAGTCCGTGCAGTCCAGTGGATGAGGGAATGCAGCAACAGCCGCTAACACCAATGAAGCCCACGATCTTATGGCATTAGAGAAGACAACGACGTCAGGCTGAAGGTTAATGTAAGTAATGAAAACTTGCATACACGGAGGTACACGCTGCCGTGTATGAAGCACATAATGCTCCGGTGGCCTCTCCCTTAATCCCATGTGTGCATGAGTGAGTGTCTGAGCATGTGAATGGTGTGTGTGTGTGTGTGTGTGTGTGTGTGTGTGTGTGTGTGTGTGTGTGTGTGTGTGTAACACCCATAATACAAAACAGCTGGTGATACTGACAGGAGGAGGAGGCGTACCCAAGCTGTCAGGGAGCCGAGGACCCCAAAGAGCTCCCTGAAGCGCCTGATTGAAAATGAATAGTGAAACGGGCCAAAAATAGTCACAGCGTCAGAACTGGGTGTGGAGCATTAAACCCAGGTTCATGACAGAGCCCCCCCCCCACCCCCCGGGTGGATTTCAGACACCCCAGTACCACCAGCCACAAAACAAAAAACAACACTAGGGACACCTCCCCCCCCCAGAGACAAACAATTACCCAGGGTGGGAGGTGGGGGAAATCAGGTTAGGAGGGAACAACCAGTTAAAAATACAAAACAATAATATGCACATACAGTACAGTGACCCTCCTAACAACCCCCCCCCCCCCCCAGGACACTAACCCCTCTCCCCAGGAATCCAAAGTTCATGGGGTTGACCAGAGTCCCAGGCCTGGCGAGGGGTGACTGATCGGGTGGCCTGCATGATACCCAAGTCCAGCAGGTGGCCTGTTGAACAGAGTCCGGCGGCCTGCCAAGGCCAGTGGACCACCTGACCCAAAGGCCAAGTCTTTCGGGTGGCCAACCAGCGTGGTAGAGACACCCGGATCGGAGGGGAAGGCGAAGAGGTAGTCTACCCACCAGGGAACTTAGGTGGCCTAGCCAAGGGATTGGAGCCCCCCACCCTCTGAAGCTTGGAGGAAGGGGACCGTAGCACCCGTGATGGTCCCAGTCCGGGACATGGCTGTACCGGCAGTGGACTCCGGCTGGAACTCCGCTGCACCGGCGGTGGACTCCGGCTGGAGTTCCGCCGCACCGGTGGTGGACTCCAGCTGGAGCTCCACTACACCAGCCGTGGACTCCGGTTGGAGCTCTGCTGCACCGGCGGTGGGCCCTGACTGGGCCATTGCTGCACCCACAGCGTGCAAGCCGACCTGTGAAAGCACCAGAGTCAGGAGATGGTCCACCGGGGAACACCAGGCGAGGGCACAGGAGGCGGGTCCACGGTGACCACGATGGGGGAAGCTGCACCCGCGATGGTCCTGGTCTGGGACATTGTTGCACCAGTGGTGGCCCCTTCCCGGGACCTCATTGCTCCCACGGTGAGCCCCAACCAGGCTTGCGTTGCACCCATGGTGGAGTCCGGCTGGACCCCTGCTGCCCCCACGGTGAACTCCGGCTGGAGCTCTGCTGCACCTGCGGTGGACCCCGGCTGGGCCAATGCTGTGTCCTCAGGAAGCTGATCTACCAAGGCGAGCACCACATCTAGGAGGCAGCCCACCAGCGGAACAACAGGCAACAACGGCGTCGTGGAACCCTTTGGCAATGTTAGACCATCTCCGGTGACCCTGAATGAAGGCTCGGAAAGAGGGCACAAAGAAGGGAGGTCAGGGTCACCGGCAGCGGCAGAGCCCTGCGAGGTGAGCTCAGGTTCAGCTGATGGCTGCACCCGACTCTCCTCACCAAGAGCCAGGCAAGATTTCTCTAAAGCTGAGTAAAGAAAAATAAAAGAAGTCACTCGCCTGAACTCGAGCTCCACCGCCGTACAGGACTTCGTCGATCCTGCTGTGAGTGATGGATTGGGCACCGACTCTGTTGCGGCAGCCTCCACAGCAGGCATGATGATAGCTGCAGTCCTGATCATCCTCCAGCAAACTCTACAATGCCGGCGACTCCTCCAGCGAGGATTCTGGAGGACAAGCCTCATGTTGCGCTGGACCCTGGAAGGCTGAAGCCAGGGGACGCTCCTCCGTTGGTGCAGGCTCCATATTGGTCTCAGCACCTCTCCTCAGACCATGGTGGCTCTGCAGGGCTGGGGTAGAGTAATTCAGCTCTGCGGCCCCCTTCCTCCTCCTATAATCAAGCTCCAAGGCTGATGGATGATCAAAAGGGAAGGAAGGACATGAGAGAGTTGGTGGATTAATTTTTGCTGCAGCGGTCGGTGAGAACCCAGCAGACTGCACAAACTGGGCCTCACTCCCGGGCATCAGGCAAGATGATTTATCAAATGCATTAATTGAATGAAAACACACTTGCCTGTTTATCCTGGGAGCAATGGTCCTTGC
The DNA here is from genome assembly GCA_020510985.1 of Pholidichthys leucotaenia. Taxonomy (NCBI): domain Eukaryota; kingdom Metazoa; phylum Chordata; class Actinopteri; order Cichliformes; family Pholidichthyidae; genus Pholidichthys; species Pholidichthys leucotaenia. The sequence continues at coordinate 40,928,791 of CM035846.1, read as the reverse complement.
TACAGTAAACCTAGCCTCCTGCTTCTTCTGGAGGGCAGGCAAAGGAGTTCCTCCTTTGGTCCGAAGCTGGGTCCTGGTGCCGTGAAGTGGGCGAAGCCGGCGGAACAGGATCCAGTTCACCAGGGAGGATGCAGGGCTTCTCTTGCCGAGCTCTCCTCAGTGTGGAAGCCAGCCTCGCATCACACGGCAAGGAAACGGGTGAAGGCAGAGGCAGTAGTGGTGGAAGTGAGAGAACTTGGCTGGTTTCTCTTTTTCTGGCCAGAGCATTCTGTTATGATTCCCAGTGTGCCATTACGCGGTGCACGAAGGAAGGACTGACAAACCCAGAAGCAGGAGTTGATTTATGCATTTTATTGACTACACCCCAAATAATAAGTCCAGTAAACAGCCCCAATAATTTACAGAGAGTTGATATTATTAGATGAGGCCACCAGACATAGAGGGACGCCATCTGGATGCTCAACAACCTGGAAAAGGGAAGGCCTAGTGCCGCTATATAGCTGTCGGCACGGAGAGAAAGGCAGACATAAACTTACGGCTTGAGCAATCGGGGCAGTCCGTGCAGTCCGGTGGATGAGGGTACGCAAGAACAGCCACTAACACCAATGAAGCCCACAATCTTATGGCGTTAGAGAAGAAGACAACGTCAGGCTGAAGGTTAATGTAAGTAATGAAAACTTGCATACATGGAGGGACACCCTGTCGTGTATGAAGCACATAATGCTCTGGAGGCCTCTCCTTACTGACGCATCATTTAAGTAATAATACTAACAAGGGAAGAGACCACCGGTGTGAGAATGCGTGGGTTGAACATAACACCGGTCAACACCAAATTTATTGTCTAAGTCTTTTTTAGCTGATTTAGAACAATTTTGATGTGCTGAATCCAAAAATCACATTGGTTTTGCTCAGTCAGGTCAACTTTTTGAACTATGGCCACATGCTTTTTACGTTTTTGTTTACATGTATGAGTATTTTCACTTTATATGATGCAAAATTCTTTTTTATTTCTTGAAATTCTCTGAATTTTTAACAATGATAATGTATCATTCAATTAACATGTACTTACCTTTATCAATGTCTACAATTCAATTTGCTGTACAACTGCTTACAACTTAGCATAAAAACCTGACCTGATCGAAAGAAACGGATGTCATTTTCTGATTCAGCAGTGCAAAATTGTCTTAAATGAGTTGAAAAAACACAGACAACTTACAAAAAAAATATTTTTATGTTGTGTAATTAATCCCATGTGTGCATGAATGAGTGTGTGTGTGTGTGTGTGTGTGTGTGTGTGTGTGTGTGTGTGTGTGTGTGTGTGTGTGTGTGTGAGTGTGTGCGTGTGTAACACCCATAATACAAAACAGCTGGTGATACTGACAGGAGGAGGGGGCGTGCCCGAGCTGTCAGGAAGCCGAGGACCCCAAAGAGCTCCCTAAAGCACCTGATTGAAAATGAATAGTGAAATGGGCCAAAAATAGTCACGCGTCAAAACTGGATTTGGAGCACCAAACCCAGGCTCATGACAGACGTATGTTATGACTCAAAAGTGAAAACTGTTTTAATGGTCCAAACTTGATATTTATTCAAGCAACCAGCAGGAAACTTGAAATTATCCATCTTAACATCAACTAAGCCTGTTTTTAGACAGTGAAATACTCTTCAGCGAAAGATATTTGGTATGGCTAACAAGCAACAGGTTAGCATGGGCAACCATGATTACAGTCTGTTGTCCAATAACATAGGTGCTGAGAAGGAACTGGAAGAGGATTCACAATCTTTTCAGAACGTTCACACTCCTCTACCCAGTCCACACCCTAAAAAGTTGAAGAAAAAAGACACAAAAGGACAACCGACTGAAGTGAGTAATGAAAATATCTTTGAAGCAGTGCAGCTTATTCTCAAAAAATTTGACAAACAGGACATGCGGCTAAAGAGCTTTGAAGAGCGCATTGAGAAGGCAATATCAGAGACTCAGGAAAATAAAAAGGAAATAGACAAACTAGACAAAGGTGGTAAACCTTACACTAGAAAACAAATTCCTGACCGAGAGATGCCTGGAAAATGCCAGATATAAAAGGACATGGGACTTGAGGCTACAGGGTCTACCTGAAAAGGATGATGAGAATACTGGTGAAGTGGTGATTGGTATTCTCACCCGCATCATTCCCTGGTCCATGGAGGAGCTCTGGAACACGGTTGACACAGTGCATTGCCTGTGCAGAAGGAGCGGTGCCGCCAACAACAACATGGTGAGGTCCATCATCATTCAGTCTGCCATGCGCACAGTGCGGGATGAAGTTTGGAGAAAATCCAAAGAAGCCAAAGTTTGTAAAGACATGAATATTCGCTTCAAAGAAGATTTCTGCAGAGACGATAGAAAAGCCCAAGAAAAGCTGTGGCCCAAAGTTCAAGAGGCACGACGGAACAGGAAGACAGCCTTCTTAGAGGGCTACGCCATCATTGATGAGAGAAAGATTGATCCGTGATGCTGAATATAAGGTCATGATACTGATTTAATAATATCTTTCTACTTTCTAAGGCCTTTCGATTTTTTTTTTTTTTTTTTTGCAAAGGATGCACTAAATTCAATTTACAATCTCTAACTTTAATTTAGAAGTACTGTTTTTTTTAGAAGTGCAGAAGCCTTTTTCGTTACCCTGTTGGCAACTTTTGTTGCTCCTTTTTGTCAAGTATGCTTTTAGAATACTTTGATAGATACTTTATTTCGAACAAAAAAGTAAAACAAAAACAAAACAAATGACAAGTGCAATAAAGTAACAGTATACAGTGTTCGAAAGGGAGAAGGAATAAGTGAACACTTATTAATTCCAACTCCTCTTTTCCATAAATACACCCATGTGAAATATATACAAATTACCACATTTAAGACCCCAAGTAAACAATTAACTATATTTTGTACATATCAATATTAACACCCATCCATGCCAACATACATACAGTCCATACATCAAAACCAGCCCCAAACAACACAGCTATACACAGTGCTGTCCCACCCACCATTCCATAGTGTCCCATAATGTCCCAGAGTGAGCATAGTGAATCATACATATAAATACTACCCTTCTAACATATATTCTTTCAGCAAATAATGTTTATACCTCTTTTTGAATTGATTTCTGTTTGTACATAGTTTCAGTTCTGGCTCCAGACTGTTCCACAAATCCACCCCACAGACAGATATGCACATACTTTTCTTAGATGTTCGTATCTTAGGTTTTGTAAAGTTTAAGTCTCCTCTCAAATTATAATCATTGTCTCTTTTTTAAATATTTTTTGTATATTAGTTGGGAGTTGATTATTAATTGCCCTGTACATGACTTGTGTTGTCTTAAATTTAACTAAATCGATGAACTTTATGACATGTGACTTTAAAAACAATGAATTGGTATGGTCTCTATATCCTACATTATTTATTATCCTTTGTCAGAAAATTATGCATATGTATATACTAGTGCTGTCAAAATATCGCGTTATTATCACGTTAACTCAAGCGCCTATTTAATGGCGAGATTTTTTTTAACGCGAGATTAATGCTGTGACCGTAGTTTTTCATAAGCACAGTGTACTGGCTGTAATACCACGCACGTACACATGGTGGCGGAACGAAGGATACGATTTCAAATATCAAGCAAAGAAGAACCCAACGACTAAAGCACGCGGCACTGGCAGCACTAGTCAGCCACAGTAATGGACGCACCAGGGACACTTCTGAACGGAAAGTTTACATTTAAAATAGGAAAGGATGGTTCGATCGATAAAACTAAAGTTATTTGCACTTATTGTCGATGTGAACTTAGCTACCATCGAAGCACATCCAGTTTAAAATACCATTTGATGGCCAAACACACCAGTGATGTAGCTTCGCCTCCTCCGCGTCAGAACCAAACAAGTTTGGATGGCTTCCGACAGCGGCCCATGGATGCTGCTACTAAAATGAAGCTAACAGCTGCCATAGCTAAGTGGGTGGCTACGGCATGCAGGCCCGTTAGTATTGTGGAGGATGAAGGTCTGGCCGAGATAATTTGCATCGCATCCAACGACTGGACCTACGAAACTCCTTCCAGAGCTACTATCACACGCCGGATAGAAACGTTGTTTGAAACGGAGAAGTCCCAGTTACAACAGGCATTGGGGCAGACAGAAATAGTCGCGCTAATGGGAGATTACTGGACGTCACTTGGCAATGACAACTACCTCGGGGTCACAGCACATTATTTCACCCCACAGTGGAAACTTCAGTCCCATGCTTTGACTGTTATGAAGACAGAAGAGAGGCACTTCGCTGATAATGTTGCAGAGCACTTCATGAATGTAGCCAGAGAGTGGGGCATCGAAAAGAAAGTTGTTTCACTGACCACGGATAGTGCACGCAATATGATGGCTGCAGCCAGAGAGCTCCCCTTTGAACACCTGCCGTGCATCGCACACAGCGTGCACCGAGCAGTCATGGTTTCTCTGCACAATAGCCCATTCGACAGCGCATTGGCAAAATGCAGAAAACTTGTGGGACACTTTAAACACAGCCCAACGAATGCCCTGGAACTCGAGCGGCAGCAAATCACACACAACCAGAAAGAAGAAGCGCTCACGCAGGAGGTAGCAACAAGATGGAATAGTACCCTTGAAATGATAAAGCGTGTCAACCGGAATATTGAACCTCTGACAGCTGCCCTGGCCCTACACTCAACCAAAGTCACCATGCCAACAGCAACGGAGCTGGAGAAAACAAAGAAGCTCGAAGCTGCGTTGGAGCATTGCAGGTAGGCCTAATTATGTCTTGTAGCCTATATCTGATTCTTTAACAATTAAAGTAGATCTGTGTCAAGACAGAAACATTAGCACCTGTCTCACCCAACGTAAAATACCACCCTGTGGCATGTTTTAGATGGGCCATCTCTATGTGTAGACTGTTTATTTGCTTCATTTTACTCAAAGTGTAGCTCGTGATTATCTGTATATTTTTTCTGTATTTTGACATAATCAGTGACTGTTTCAATAGCTATGATTCCCTGTGTAACTTAACAACAGAGAAGGCCAGGAAACGCCCAAGAGGCTAGGTTTTCAGCACTTTCCGCCCTAAAAACGCATTTGGTGGACACAGGCCCTAATGTCTGTCTGTCGGTATCACCTCTCTCCCTTCAACTGTGTGTGTTTGTCCCGCACAGCACTGTAAATGGGTAATGTGTGTGTGTGTGTGTGTGTGTGTGTGCGCGCAGGAACACATGTGATTCCTCATATCCCCTCCCATCACTGTAACTGTAGGTTATCTATCAGGTGTCCGTATGTGTGTGACAGAGTTTTGTGAAAGAGCTTTTGTATATTGTTGCAGATATGTGACAGATCTTCTGGGTGGAGAGAAGTTTGTTTCTTGCTCTGTGGTGATGGCAGCATTATGCCACCTGTCCCGAGTAATGGAAGTCACTGAGGACGACCCAGCGTACTTGATCAAGTTCAAGGAAACCTTTTCAGCGGATATGGAAGGTCGCGAAGAGAAGTTGAACATCGCATGGCTCAGGGTTGCTACAGCACTCGACCCAAGGTAAGATATTCATTCTACATTCTTCTCAGTATTTTGTCTGTCTTAAGCACCACTTTGTTTTGTGGGTTGGTTCTCTTCAATATCCATTTTTTTTCTTCTGAATCTGGAATAGAGATTAGGTCAATGTTTTGTTTTACTAGTGCCTTTGCTTGTATGGCAATAACATTGATATTTTTTATTATTTCATTTCAAGGTTTAAGGACCTCAAGTGTCTGAGCAAACCTGACCGGGTTGTCGTGTGGGATTCCATCCGTGCCTTACTCCAGCAGCAGGAGAAGGGGAGACCAGCAGCACTGGATGACCAAAGCATGCCTGAGCCAGAGAAGAAGAAGCCAGCTCTCATGTTTGCACAAGAATCTTCCTCAGATGAAGAGGAGGACACCGTGGAACGCTGCATTGAGCGCTACAAGGCAGAACCTATGATTGGCATTGAAGACTCTCCACAGGAATGGTGGTCCACACATAAAGCGTCACACAGTGAGATGGCCTCCCTTGCATGCGAATACTTAGCAACGCCTGCCACGTCAGTACCATGTGAATGATTGTTTTCACTGTCTGGACATGTCGTTCAGAAAAAACGATCTTCCCTGTTATCTGAAAATGTCAATAGGCTTGTCTGTTTGAGCAACTGGCTCAAAGACAGAAAGTAGGCCTTTAGGTTGACTCACCTGTTACGTGCTAGCAGTTACATTATGTTCATGTTCAAGAGGCTGTGTTGGTAAGTTTAAAACTGCAGCAGTTGGGCTACTATACAGTCATTAGACTGTACTACTCCTCTCAGGGGACACTCTCCTCTTGTTTTCATTTTGTATTTAAGGGGCTGCTTTTGTGCCTATATATTTTTTATTTGTATGTATCTTTTTTTATCGCAGATATCAGTGGCAGGGTTACTAAACTAATGAAAAGGAAAAAAAGAAAACATTTTTTTTATTTTCAGAGTAATATGTCCTGTTTTGTTTTCTCGGTCTAATACGGAAGATATGGAAGCTTTGCAATGATAATAATAATAAAAAACATTTGTACAAAGCAAGTCCACTCACTTTTTGTGCTGTTAAGAGAATTACAATGGTTTTTCATGAGACAAAAATACGCAACTAAAATGTGATTAATCATGAGTTAACTATGAGATCGTGTGATTAATTATGATTAAATATTTTAATCGCTGGACAGCACTAGTATATACATGTTATCATTTCATAATGGATTTTGAACTATACTTGCTGATTTGTACCTTTTCACTATTGCCCTTTAATGAACATGTCTGGTGATGTCTGGAACTTACTAAGAAAGCTAAAAATAATTTGTCTTGTCTGTACTTAAGTTTGGAAACTGCTGAGTTGTTGTCTAAAGAATCTTGTGATGAGAAGTCTGATTTCTGTGCGCCACTCACAAGGGTGCGGCAAGTGTTGTGTAATTATTTCCAGCGTCTACTTTGTGTATATAAAGGAAGTGCTGCCTGTGTGCAGCAGCGCTCACTTCCAATTCTGTAACAGAAGGTCAGTGTCGCTCCTTGTGCACAAGTAAAGACTTAAATGAGCAATAAAGGTCTCGTATCTGATTGACAAATATTTATAATAGAATGTTTTTGTCCTTGTGAGTTCAAATACTTTCAGATATCCTGACATACGTGGTGCCAAAACCCGGGACGCCAACAACCCAGCCAGAGTGAGGAACGGACCGGGCTCCAGGTTGAAAATCCATGCATGGTCTGACTTGACAGTCAGTTTTGGAAACTTGCCTTCAGAGAACTCTGCGAGCCTGTGACGTCCTACCTCTGTCTGGTGCCGGCGTCCCGCACTAGTAGAGTTTTAAAGTAAGTGAAGTTTATTGTCTAAATCGCGGAAATGCAATTGCTATCAGTGTAACCACAGGTCAAGCTGACGCTAAGTGATGGTATTGTGAGGCGGCGACCCACAATTTTCCTGGTGGTAAAAATAATTATTGTGTGAGAATCTATTTCCATCCAAAAAAGTGAGCACAATAGTTTCAGGGTAGTGTGACGGCGTTTCACAGCTACATAAAAATGGGCAATTGTATAGGAAAACCGGATAGACAAGGGAAAAATGAACATAGACAAGAGAAAAATAAGCAGAAGAAGAGAGAAGAAGTTGCGCGCAGGACAATAAAAAACTACAATGAAAAATTAAAGGATAAGGAAAAAGTGAAGGATCCTAATAAGTATCTAAATAAATGGGAAAAGGATTTCTCATTCAAACCCACGTTGAGCGTGGATGAATGTCAAGTGTTAGTGAGTACAATAGAAATGACGTCAAGAAATAGGGGAAAAACTAAAAGAACCAACAAACCAAGCCCAGAATTACAATGCGCTACACTTTGGGCAAATGCCGCGGCAGAAGCTAAAACAAAAGCAGATGAAGGGAAAAAGAAAAATGCAGGTAAAGGGGCGGTGAATGCAAAAATGAATGTCCAAGCCAGCGCTGGCTGCTCCAGCTCAGCGCCGCCCTTACCCCTGGTTCAGAGCGGCACCGAGCCTCCGCCCCCTTACGCTAACACAGACTGTGGAGATCCTAAGGAGGGTCCATATGCTAAATTAGTGGCGGAAATATACAAAATAGAAAATGTTATTAAACAAAAAGAAGAAACAAGTGCCAATTTTCCATTTATTGAAAAACCTATTTGTGTGCCAATTACTCACGATATGACAAACCCCGATGGAACGGCCGGCGGTAAAATTAAAACCAGTATAATTAGAACTGCCACTACTTACAAGCCTTGAACCTTAGCAGAAATGCATAACATTGCAAAAGCTGTACCCAAACCAGAGAGTGATATAAAAAGGTGCACTGAAGAAATAGATGAGATTAGGCTGATGTATAATCCAAGTGCTGATGAAATGATTAAAATTCTCAGAGTGATCCTAGGAGCTAAATTTGATTTATTTTGCCAAGATTTGGAGAATCATGCGTGGGGAGATGGCGGATATCACCCAGAGAGAGACAAAGCTACTCTTGGTTATCTAATAGCAGAAATACTTGAAAGAATGTCAGGCCATTATAAACCCATTAAAACCCTCTCTGATGTGGCAATGACCAGGATGAAACCAGGTGAAGACATACAGGAATACTGGTGCCGCTTCAATAAGATATTTACGGATGTAGTGGGAGAAATAGACACTGCAAAAGAGCTCCTCTTGTTTAAATACACATTTTTAGACACTCTACCCACAGAACTTAAAGAGGCAATCAAAGTATCATGTGTGACACTTAAAACATGCACTCAGGAGGAGTTTAAAGATCATGTTTTTCATGTAGCAGAGGCAAAACTAAAAAAGAAAACCCCAGTTAAACCAGTTCCGCTTTTTGCCTCCACAGAAAATGATACAGACACTGTATACGTGGCCCAAATGACACGAGGAGGAGCTAGACTGAGGAATAGGTACCAGACCAGAGAGAGAGATGAAGGAAATCAAGATGTGTGTTTTAATTGTGGTCAACCTGGACACTGGTGGCGAGATTGCCCCATGTCCAGGAGGCAGGGATTCTTCAAGAGAGGACGAGGAAGTAGAGGGAGAGGAAGGTTTGATGGATGGATGAGAGGAAGAGGCAGAGGGCCTTTTCAAGGACAAGGACAGAGCACAAACCTAGGACCCTCAGGGGGTCAAGGACAGCAGGAGTGGAGAGCATGACTAACCGACAAAGACCCGCTCTCCCCAGAGGACCAATCAATTGTTGATGACCAAAACCGACGACTAGCTGCAGCTGTAAATAGACCAACTGAGACTTTAGACTTGACTAGTTTAAATATGTACTGCAGCACTACTTCGGCCCCCACCATTGTTTTACTGGTTAATGGGAAAGAAGTAAAATTCCTGTGTGACACAGGAGCCACAAAAACAACAATGCGTGAAATTCCACCACAGTGTTTCCCTACAGGTGAAACTATAAGAGTTCAAAATGCTGGTGGAACTACCACAACTGAAAGTGTTTGTGGCCCAGCAACCATAGTTGACCCAAATACTGGACTCACCTGCGTCACCACAGTAGCAGTAGCACCCTCCTGCCCGGTGAACTTGCTGGGTAGAGATGTGCTTTTCAAGCTAGACATCATTCTGGGTCCTGACAAAATTAAGGATGATTACACTATTCTCAGAAACCAGCATGCATTTTTTATAAATGATGAGGATTGTGACGACCACGGATGTGGTACCCTATATTCTTACAACCTCCAAATTGATAGCAAAACAGAAGCTGCGCTCAGTTTAGAAAGCGCTAGACACATGACAAGTATTCTTACCTGGTTCCTTGTGAGGGATCTCCATGGGCCAAGGCCACTACATGTTACCATGAAATACACACGCGGTAATGAGCCATTTGAGGGGCGCATGCGCACGCAGCGACCAGCAGCTTGATGATATAGTGCGTGTGTGCGTGTGTGTGTTTTTTGTACTTTTTTACGTTTTTAGAAAATCCTCTGTGTCGTTTCTGCCCTGGAGCGTTTGTGGAATATATGGCGAAGAGCTCCCTGGTATCTGCAACATGGATTTCCTCTCCTTTCTCGCACTGCTGCTTTCTGTGCTGTGGCTCTTTGTCTCTGAGGCAAACGCGTTCGGCTCCATGGCGAGCAGAATAGCGGGCAGAATACAATATTCCAGGGACGTGTTGCTACGCTTTAACACAGCTGATGCAGCGTCTGTGATTGAGCCCAAACTTGAACTGCCGGACTTTATTTTGAGAGACGGACACAGCGGTGAAAAAAGAAGCGGCAGGAGGAAGCGTGGAAGACGTGGAGGTGTGAAATTGCGCCTTAGGAGACGTCAGTTTGGTAACATTCCTCTTCCTTCGATCATTTTTGGGAATGCACAGTCTGTGAGAAACAAGGTGGAGGAAATTCAAGGCAACGTACGTTACCAGAAGGATTTTAAGAACTGCTGCGTCATGGCTTTCACTGAATCTTGGCTTACTGCGCATGGTCGAGATGCAGACCTGTGGATTGACGGCTTTGGAGCTCCGCTGCGCTCGGATCGGCAGGAAGAGGTAACTGGGAAGCGTCAGGGGGGCGGCGTATGTTTATACATTAATAAGCAGTACTGCACATCTGTCACGGTCAGAGAGCGCATCTGTACACCCGATGTGGAGCTGCTGTCTGTGTCGCTTCGCCCCTTTTATTTACCTCGAGAGTTTCCCCAACTTTTCATCACAGTTGTGTACATTCATCCGAGGGCAGACGCTGACTCCGCCTCCAGCACCATCTCTGATGTGGTGCAGCGGCTGCAGTCAATTTCTCCAGAGGCGCCAAACTTCATTCTTGGGGATTTTAACCATGTTTCTTTAAAGAAGACACTTAAAAACTTTCATCAGTATGTCTCCTGCCCAACCAGGCGAAAAAAGACATTGGACCTGTGCTATGGATCCATAGAGAGGGCCTATAAATCACTCCCCCTTCCTCCTTTAGGATCATCAGATCACAACTGTGTTCATTTGCTGCCCACATATAAAACTGCTCTCAGAAGAGGCAAGGTGGAGATGAGAGACATTGATGTGTGGACAGAAGATGCAGAGCACAGCCTCCAGGAATGCTTTGACTGTACAGACTGGAAGATGTTCATAATGGCCTGCAGGGATGATTTGGACTGTCTGGCTGAGCTCACATGCTCATACATGGCTTACTGTCAAAATAAGATTGTTCCACGTAAACGTGTCAAAATATACCCCAACAACAAACCATGGGTTACTAAATCAGTTAAATCCTGCTTACAGAGGAAAGCTCTTGCCTTTAAACAGGGGTCTGTTTCTGAGCTACAGGTTGCCACCAAGGAGCTGAAGGCCAAAATTTTAAGAGCAAAACAGAATTATAAATCAGAGTTGGAAAGCAAGATGGCAGCAAATAAACTTGGTTCGGCCTGGGCCAGTATGAAAACTATTGCAGGCCTTCAGAGCACAGAGCGCAGTAATCGTGTGTTTTTAGATGGTTTTAGTTCAGACACAGAGCTGGCTAATGCTCTTAACTGTTTTTATGGTCGTTTTGACTCCTTTGATTTTAGCACAGAAATCCAAGATTTGAAACAGAAACTCAAAGACAATCAGCACTTTAATATTGAGATGCAGGATGTTAAAAGGGAGTTCCGCGCTGTAAAAGTGAACAAAAGTCAGGGCCCTGATAATATATGTGGACGCCTGGTAAAGTCCTGTGCACATGAACTGAGTCCTATATTTCATTATATTTTCAATAAGTCCTTACAGACACAACATGTGCCTAAGATCTGGAAAGATGCCGTGGTTGTTCCCGTTCCAAAATCCAGCTGTCCTAAAACGGTAAATGACTTTAGACCAGTTGCCTTGACTTCAATTTTAATGAAAATTTTTGAAAAACTGGTCAGATGTGAGGTCCTAAGGCAGACTGAACATGCATTGGATCCTCTGCAGTTTGCCTATAGGCCTCACAGAGGAGTGGAGGATGCCACTGTCACTCTGTTTAACATGCTTTTTAAACATCTGGATTTTAATGGGACACACGCCAGGCTTTTATTTGTGGACTTTTCTTCTGCCTTTAATACAATCCAACCTCATATTTTAGTTGAAAGGCTCCTGCAACAATTTGATTTAAGCAATAATCTGGTGGGTTGGATTCTGGATTTCTTAACCAACAGGACGCAGAGAGTAAGGGTCAATGGCACATTGTCTGACCTAAAGTGCTCTTCTACTGGCTCTCCTCAGGGGTGTGTGTTGTCACCACTACTCTTCATCCTGTACACAAACATGTGTCGGAGCAGACATGACAACAGACACATTATAAAGTATGCTGATGACTCAGTCATTGTCAGTCTCCTCCAGGATGGTGAGAGTGGCCACGGCCCAGTAGTTGATGACTTTGTTCACTGGTGTGAGGATTCCTACCTGCAGCTGAATACAACAAAAACGAAAGATATGATTATTGACTTTAGGAGGAAAACTCCCAGGCACAAAGTCACCATACTAAAAGGCCAGACCACCGAATGTGTACAATCGTACAAATATCTTGGGACGATTATTGATAGTGGATTGAACTTTGAGGTGAACTGTGAAAGGGTGTGCAAAAAGGGTCAGCAAAATTTGCATTGTTTGAGGAAACTTGCACGCTTCCAAATTGACCGAACCATAATGACTATGTTCTATCGGGCTTTTATTGAATCTGTTTTATCCTTTTCTTTAATGTGATGGTTTGGTCAGATAAAACTGAAACAGAGGAAATCCTTGGATCAGGTAGTCAGATGGTCCAGTCGTTTGCTTGGTGAGTCACAGCTGAGCCTGACATCCCTGTACACCAGACAAGTACAGAGGATGGCCGACTCGATTTTAAATGATGACTCCCACCCTTTGCACTGCAACTTTCAGCTTCTTCCCTCCAGACGGAGGTTTGCTGTCCCAAAAAGTAGAACCCAGCGCTACAAAAACAGCTTTGTCCCTGCTGCTGTCAAAGAGTTGAACAAGCTATAAAAATTATATTGTACATATTTTATATTTACCTATTTTGTAAGATGTGTGCCTGTGTTTGTGTCTATGTTGAATGTAATTAGTGGCTTGTAAATATGGATGTCACCAACTGCAAAACAAATCTACCTACGGGTACAAATAAAGTAACCTGAACTTGAACCTGAACCTTGATTGTGCATTGGCTGAAGCGCTGTACTGTGAGCCTACCATCACAGTAATAACAAATCATCTTTACTTTAAAGCTGAGGGTGAAGCAGCACTGGACGTAGTGCTGCCCCAGAAGTTTCTGCCCTTACATAATACAGGCACACCCTCACACATGACTATGTGGGGACCTAAAAATTATTTTTGGGCAGATGCAGGCAAATTAGTCCAACAGGGACAGCAGGTAACAGACTGGAGGAACACCGACATTCTCAATGTTGAATTTTCCCCCACAACAATGCTGTATCGTGTTCCTATGCACATGTCCATTATTCTACATTTTGACATTACCTATTTGTGTGGCACAGAGCATCCACCTGATGCTTTAGGAATCACAGTACCGTCTGCTCCTGTATTTGTTAGTGAATGAGAGTTGCAGTCTCTACCAAAAACTTTGTGGTCTACAGGAGATGCAGACGTTGGGAAATTAAAAAATGCTACTCCCGTGCAAATTCATTCTAATGGGAGAGGATTCCCTTACAAAAAACAGTATCCTTTAAAACCAGAAGCAATAGAAGGCATCCAACCAATCATTTCTGATCTGTTGAAAAGTGGAGTGATCATACCATGTCTTGATTCTCCTGTGAACACTCCTCTTTTCCCTGTAAAAAAGGCTCCACCTAGTGTTGGATGGAGATTAGTCCAAGACTTACAAGCTGTAAACGCTGCAGTCGTAGCCAGAGCTCCTTCCGTCCCCGACCCGCATACATTGTTAAACACTGTGGGTCATGATTCATCTGTTTTCTCAGTGGTTGACCTCAGTAATGCATTTTTTACTATTCCAATACATGAAGATAGCCAGTTTTGGTTTGCATTTACCTTCAAGGGTAACAGATACATTTACACCAGACTGCCACAGGGTTACTGTGAGAGCCCAACCATTTTTTCACAAGAAATGTCAGCTTTAATAGCTAAGTTTTCACCACCTGCAGGATCTAAAATCCTCCTGTATGTGGATGATGTACTAGTGGCGTCAATTACTGAGGAACAGTGTAAACAAGACACTCTGGCTTTGCTTCACTTCCTCTTTGACAATGACTTAAAATGCAGCAAGAAAAAAACTGCAGTTTTGCAAAAGCAGTGTCAAATTTCTGGGGCATACATTGTCAGCTGGGGGGAAAATGTTAGAAAAATCACAAATCAGTACAATACAGAACCTACCACTCCCAAAAACAAAGAAAGCGCTCATGTCACTTTTAGGCACCCTGAATTATTGCAGGCAGTGGTTACCCAATTTCTCACAACACACTGCACCACTGTATGCATTACTTCAGGGCCCTCAGGTCAACCTGCATTCCCCGGTTGTCCTTACTCCTGAACATGAAGAAGCTATTAACCATCTAAAATCCATGCTATCTGATGTTTGTGCTCTACACATCCCTAATTATGAAGAGACATTTCATTTGTTTTGTGATGCTGTTGAAGGACACATGTCAGCTGTACTAACGCAATTGCATGCTGGGCAATATAAACCTCTGTCTTATTATTCCAAAAGACTGGATTCAGTTGCTATGGGCCTTCCACCGTGCATGAAAACAGTTGCTGCCACTGTTGACACTGTAACAGCGGTGCTAGACATTGTCCTGTACCACTCACTGGTTGTTCATGTACCACATGCTGTGGACATCCTCCTTTCAGAGCATGGCCACACCATGTTGTCAAATGCACGATGTCTCCGTTACACCATGACACTACTCACCCAACCACACCTTACTTTTGTGAGATGTGCCTCATTGAACCCAGCTACACTGCTACCCTCTGCAGGTGACAACACAGATCCACCAGATCATGACTGCATTCACCAGTCATTAACAGATTTCCTACCTCGTCCAGCTCTCTCACAACAGGTGAATCAGGACTCCCTCTGGCTCTTTACAGATGGATCATCTACTAAACTGCCTGACGGGTCCACTTCAGCTGCTTTTGCCGTAACCACCTTGACAGAGATCTTAATTGTTAAAAACCTGCCTCAACCAGCCTCTGCTCAAAAAGCAGAACTGCTGGCCCTAATTGCTGCTATACACTGGGCTGCTAACATTGATGTCACCATCTGCACAGACAGCAGATATGCCTTTAATGCGGCACACTCTCACACTGCACTGTGGAAACTTCGAGAGTTTATGACCTCTTCTGGTAAACCCACACAACACAGTGACCTCCTTAAGGAACTTACTGATGCTCTTAAGCTTCCTAAAACACTGTCTATTGTCCATTGCCCTGCTCATACTAAAGGCACTGACCTGATATCCAAAGGGAATGCTTTAGCTGACCATGCTGCTCAATGTGCTGCTAGGGGCCATCTGGCCACTAGTTTTGTGTCCTCAACAGTAGATCTTACAGTCCTACTGGACGAGCAACAGCAAATGACTATGCCTCCGCACTCAGTCAAAGCCTCCAATGGGGTTTATTGTACAGATGATGACAAAATAATTCTTCCTCCCTCCTTGTACCGCTGGGTGGCGCTCCTGACACATGGCAGAGGCCACATGTCAGCAGGGGGTATGAAGATAATAGCTGAAAAACATTTTTATTGCCCAGGCATCCTGAAGGAACTGAAAAAAGTGTGCCAACAATGTTTAGTTTACATACAAAATAATGCTCAAGGTGCCATGAGAACGAGACAAGGTAGTTTTCCACCACCCAAAACACCCTTTTCACAGTGGTGTATGGATTTTATTGAGCTGTTTAAGGTTGGACAATTACAATATTGTCTGGTTCTCATTGACACGTTCACCAAATGGACTGAGATACATCCCACTGCTAAAGCAGATGCCAAGTTTGTTTGTAAGGTTTTACAAAACAACATTTTTCCAACATTTGGCATTCCTGAAATCCTCTATGCAGACAATGGTACACATTTTACCGCACAGATGGTCAAAGACTTGACTCGCTCTGTTGGTACACAGCTGAAATTCCACACAGCCTATCACCCACAAAGTGCAGGCCTAGTGGAAAGGAAAAATGGGACAATTAAACAAATGCTAAACAAGGTGATGCATAATCAAGGACTTACATGGCCTAAAGCATTAACTGTAGTTAAGCTGATAATTAACACCATTCCAGACAAGAAAAGTGGCCTGTCTCCTTTTGAGTGTGCTTTCCACAGACCATATGTATTACCAGAATTACTGCCACTACGGCCTACCAACCCATACAAAACTTTGGGAGAGCATTTGCGGGTTTATAAACAGAAAAAAGATTATATTGATTCTGTTAGGATTTTCTGTGATCCACAGGTGGATTTGGAAAACCCCCTGCAACCAGGTGATTACATCTTCATCAAAAATCACCACCGCCAAAACTGGACTTCTGTGAGGTGGGCGGGACCTTATGAAGTACTGTTAACCACTCCTTCAGCAGTACGGATCGCTGAAAGACCCTCTTGGATACATCTCTCGCATGTTAAGAGGCTGCAGGTACCCATTGATGACCTTCAACCACCCCTAGGGTAAGCCCGGGCTGGTTCATCCCAGACCCGGTGAAGATAGTGACCTAAGTCTGTAGGTACACTCCCAGGGGAAACAAGCAACCCTGGCAGCCCATCTTGGTCACAGCCATATTGACTTTTGTGGCTATTGCCCTAGTCACCATACCCACCCTGGAGTGACGGAAATGATGGACTTATCACACAAACCACTGGTGGATCACAGAAGGAGATCATGAACCTGACCCAATATATTCTAATTCATGGTATCAATATGTTTCGAATGTTGTTAAGTCTGTTAACAGGTCGAATTGTTATGTATGCTCTTATATGCCTTAATCAGCTAAACAGGTAACTATCTATGGAATACACATGAATAAATCCCAGGCCAAATGTTATGCCAGTATGGCTGGAATTGGTTATCAGCATTATAATATTAAAATAGATGATAAAGATCCTTATTCTCATGGCCTGAAAAATGGCACATGTGATAAAACATTCTGGGTAAATTGGAAGTTCACCACTAAGCATAGATTTAAACCACAAAGAGTTGTTATGAAGTATTCTGATTATGACCACCCCATGTGTTACAAACAGTCAATAGGTACAGAGTCATATGGTATTACTAAAAACTGCAAACAAACTGCAGTTCAAGGTGAAGGAGCCCCAGTAGTATTAGGACAAGCAAGCAATGGCACTTATTGGGTTCAAGGGGGATGGTGGCTGTGTGGACACAAGGCTTATCCTGTACTTTCACCTAGTTGGACTGGAGTGTGTGCTCCAATATTTGTAAGTGATCACACATTTATAATTGATAAGGAAATGCAGCAGCCCTCACGAAAGAAACGACAGGTACCAGAGGTAAAAACACATGATCGTATTTGGGGAGCAGATGTCCCTGAGGATTTTAAATTGTGGACTACTGGTCAAAAGATTGCCCTCTCATTGTTTCCTTGGGAAGGGGTTGCAAAGTTAATGCTCTGTGTGGAAACACTAGACTATAGACTTGGTTTTTATGTCAATACTTCCCATGATATTGTGAAATTACAAAATACTGAAATTGATTCTCTTAGGGACTTGATAATGATGCATCAAATGGCCTTAGATTTGCTTACAGCCGCAGATGAAGGGATATGTGTTAAATTTAATCTTACCTGCTGTACTTATATCCCAGATAATGTACATAATAACAACATGACTAATGCTCTTACTGCTTTACGTAATATTCAAAAAGCCATGTCTACAGATTATGTGACAGATCAAGGTTGGTTGCACTGGTTCCTTTCAGGTGCCTGGTGGCAGGTATTTTTAAGGAGTCTTATACCACTTGGTGTGATTCTGATTTGTATGTCACGACCTGAACGCTATCTTTCTCTGCGTTCAGGTTGTCCAGTGTCGCTCCTGCTCCGTGGTAGTCCGTGCCGGGTCTTCCAAGGCCCGTTCTTTGACAGCGCCCAGCTGATTGCCAGCTGTCTAGTTCAGCTGCGCTGGGACAGCTGTCTCCTATCTTCAATCACCTCCTCCACTTAAGCGAGCAGCCGAGAGTCACTCGTCGCTGCGACCTCGCTTTGGAAAGACGTGTCTTGTGTTTCCACGACTGTTAGCTCCTCCGTCTAGCTACAGTTCGCCATTACCTCGGCGCCTTCCCCAATGTAAGTGCTGCAACTCGGCGAGTGTTTTTTCCCTCGCCGCCTCTCTAGCCTTTCTCCTTGGGTTGTATGTCATCTTTAGTTCTGTGTGTATTTTAGCCCCACGTGGCTCTTTACTTGGCTGTTTGTTATTTAGTGTAGTGTGAGTGTTTGTATTAATAAATTATGCCAACTCACTGGTCGCCCTCGTATCTCTTTTCTGGCTCGTGAGAGACAGAGTTATAACAGTAGGTCGCAGCCAGACTGAGACGGCCGCGACCGTGAGTTTGCTGTAGGACTCGACGTTTTCTTTTTCCTTCCTCTGGGTGCAGGCAGGCCTGTATCATGTCTCCCTCCAGGAGACGCATGCGGCACCCAGGCCACGATCTCTCGGAGGCTCTGGACCTTGTGGACGGAACGCTGTTCACCACGGACCTCTACGATTCTCCCAGCGAGATACGCTGGCGCTTGGAGCTCACCGAGGGTATGATTAACAATTTTTCTCGCTACTTCCTTCTCCCCGAGGTTAAGGCGAGGAGGGCAGACATCTCTGTGGCCTGGGAGAGACTCCGTAGGCTGGAGGAGAACTCCGGCAGGAAGCCGAAGATAGGACGCCATCGCTCCTCGCTTCGGAATCCCGCTCCTGCCGCTGATCCAGTCCAGGAGTTCGCCTCACCCAGGGGTGATCCCCAGGATAGAGGGACATCAACCGGGTTTCCCCCGGAGAAGATGAGAGTGACAGCGATGTGCATTGCGGACCGAGTGGCAGCCGCTTGTTCCGCCGCCGTTCCCCCCGTAGCCATGAAGAACGTGATTGCGGCGGTCAGGCTGGTCGAGAAGAACCCAGAGCTGAACGATTATCCGGAATACGCTGACCTGTTGGCTTCGCTCACCGCACAGGAGCGGCGTTTTCCCGATCTCACATTCAGAAGACGTCGCTCCCAAATTCCCCGCTCATCTCAGCGAGAGTCCCGTCCGGATCCCGCTCCAGGAAACCACATGAGTTCCGCCTCCCAGCCTGCTGTAGCTCCCGTGTCTTGCCGAAGAAGCGAATCAGCTGCTCCCGCTCCTGGGCCCGCTCTCCCCGCTGTCCCGTCAGCTTTGGGCCCCCGGCTCTCCTCAGCTGTTTCACCCCCCTCTTCGTCATTCACTCCGGCTGCTGGGAATGGCGCAAATTCATCCCCAGGTGTTCCCGGTCCCGATCCGGTGCGGGTAGCACCACCTCATCTGTCCGGGGGGTCCTCCACTTCTATCCGGTTGGGAGAAGAGAGACTCAAGTCCCTTGTAGCGGATTCCACCGTCCCTCCGGGAATTAGGCAAGTGTCCTTTCATTCTCCTCCCATTATGAGTGAATTGCCTTGTTTGATTCCTGGGGGAGGAGTTCAGGGTTCACAGTCCCCTGAGCTCTCTCCTCCCGCTGCAAAAATTGAATATGAACCTGCATCCTCTGTGTCTCTTCCCCCTGAGTGTGCCCCGGTGCCAGGTGTACACCGCCGCGCGAGGAGGAGGCGGCCTGCGGCCCTGGAGGGTTTTGCCCCAGCCCCGCAGCCTCGTCATGGGCAGGGGAGAAGGTCGAACTGCCTGTTGGAGCCAGCGCCGACGATTAAGCGTCCCCAGGTCTCCACGGAGGAATGGTTCGGCCCAGCAGAGTCCAGATCTCCTGCCTCCACGCCAGGCAGGCTGTCGACGCGGTCTTCGGCGTTTGGAGGTCGTTTGACTGTGGAAACCATCATGCCGGCTGCGGAGCCATTTGCAGTCAAGTTGGAGCCGGAGGACGGAGTCCTGCACGCTGAGCCCGGAGCATCGAAGTCCTGGATGGCGGTAGAACCCGAGATCAGGCAAGTGCTCTATTTTGTCTTTCTCTTCTCTTCTTCTCTATTCTGGAGCATTATTGCCTGTCTCTCGGGGGGGCGGGCCGGGTGCAGCGGTCTGCTGCGCTCGAGCCTGTCCCGCCGGGCTCTGCCGCTGCCGGTGATCCTGATCCCGGTTCCTTTTGTCCCTCTGAGCCTCTCCCCAGGGTCACCGGAGACGAACCTGCTCTGGGTGCCGTCTCGGAGGTTCCGGTTCTCTGCACGGTGTTCGCCTCAGATGCTGTCCCGGTCCAGCTGGAGTCCACCGGGAGTGTTTCGCCGGTCCAGCTGGAGTCCACCGGGAGTGTTTCGCCGGTCCAGCTGGAGTCCACCTTGGGTGCTGCGCCGGCCCGATCGGGGTCCACCGGGGGTGCTGCGCCGGTCCGGGTAAAGGTCAGTGAGGGAGCTGGAGGATTGTGTTCGCCTGACATCAGGCTGACTTCGTCCCTTGCCTCCATCATCTCTCCTCCTGCCGCTGTTGGGGTTCCTCTCACCCGGGCCAGTTTCCCCCTGCCCATATCATTAGATGGCAGGCTGACTTTGCCCCTTGCCTCCATCTCCTCTCCCCCTACTACTGTTGGGGTATTTCTCACCTGGGTCAGTTTCCTCCTGCCGTTTCCCTCAGGGAGGAAGCTGCGCCAAGACTTCTCCCTCAGCTCTCCGTGGTCTGAGGTCACGGGACGACCGCCTGAGGAGCCATCTGGCTGGTTCGGTGATCTGGGTTGGCCTCCGGAGAAACTGTGTCTCCTAGCCTGGGACTCGGGTAGGCCACCCGAACTGGTGTTGTGGTTCCTGGCCTGGTGGAGTTCGGGCCGCCCGCCGGACAAGCTGTCATCGCCTGCTCCACCTGCTGTCGTTCCTGAAAGGGTTACTGACTGTATATAGCCTTGTATTTTGTATGCCCTCCATTATTTAATTTCATTCAGGACATCAAGGAACTTTCTGTGCTAGAGTCCTTATTTTGATGTCATTTCAACCAAGAATTTTCCTTAGACAATTTTCTATGTTTTACGATCCCTGTATGGATCCTTATTCTAATTTGTCCCTTAAGTAACATTTGCTTCACTTTGCCTGGCCTCATTCAGAGTAGCCTGGTTTATCTGCATTTTTATCCTCCTCCACACTGTTTGGTGATATCTGTTGTACTAATTCATGATCGAGGAGTGGTTTCTTTTGTGTTTATATGCCAATCGGTAGCTCCAGGCTCTATTTTCAGGGCTTGTGCCCGGATTACCTTTTTTTTTTTGTATATTCTGTCTTGGCCGGGGTTACATGGGTAAATCTTCTTTGACCTTATATTCACTGAGTTTTGCATTGTTATTGTGAACCTTTTTTTTTCCGTGACTATGTCGCTATAGTTCTGCAGCTTGTTCTCCCCACCTCCTGTGGTCACCTGCACAGACCGTCTGGCCTCTGCAGAGGTGGGGGTGATGGTTTTTCTTCCTGTTTTTGAAATTATTATGGTATCTGATCCTATACTGTACCTAGGTTTTTTTTTTTCTTCCCTGCCTCCTTTTCCTGGTCCCTCCCTTTCCCCCAGATCTGGCCCCCACCGCCCTCCCTGGTCTTCCCTCGGGGTGGGGGTGGGGGGTTAGCCCGCTCCAGGAGGCGCGGCTCGGGGGAGGAGTACTGTCACGACCTGAACGCTATCTTTCTCTGCGTTCAGGTTGTCCAGTGTCGCTCCTGCTCCGTGGTAGTCCGTGCCGGGTCTTCCAAGGCCCGTTCTTTGACAGCGCCCAGCTGATTGCCAGCTGTCTAGTTCAGCTGCGCTGGGACAGCTGTCTCCTATCTTCAATCACCTCCTCCACTTAAGCGAGCAGCCGAGAGTCACTCGTCGCTGCGACCTCGCTTTGGAAAGACGTGTCTTGTGTTTCCACGACTGTTAGCTCCTCCGTCTAGCTACAGTTCGCCGTTACCTCAGCGCCTTCCCCAATGTAAGTGCTGCAACTCGGCGAGTGTTTTTTCCCTCGCCGCCTCTCTAGCCTTTCTCCTTGGGTTGTATGTCATCTTTAGTTCTGTGTGTATTTTAGCCCCACATGGCTCTTTACTCGGCTGTTTGTTATTTAGTGTAGTGTGAGTGTTTGTATTAATAAATTACGCCAACTTACTGGTCGCCCTCGTATCTCTTTTCTGGCTCGTGAGAGCCAGAGTTATAACATTGTATGTCATTTTTCTGTTGTTGCATCATTCCATGTATCAGATCCATGATATCTCGCGCTGTTTCACAGCATGCGTTCATGTTCCAACAAACTCTTCTGGCCATTTCCACTGAAGGACAATGCGGACAATAAACCCCACTGCCCCAAGAGACTGATGATGACCATAACCCCAAACCTGAGGACAATGATGACTGCACTCCTGTATAAATTTGGAAATGATGCTTTGTGAAGTCAATGTAGAAAATCTGCTGAAGTTACATTGTACTGATGTTTGCATGTGATGAGAATATTATGAAACGATAAACAGGAGGGAATGTCAGAAAATTATGCATATGTATATACATGTTATCATTTCATAATGGATTTTGAACTATACTTGCTGATTTGTACCTTTTCACTATTGCCCTTTAATGAACATGTCTGGTGATGTCTGGAACTTACTAAGAAAGCTAAAAATAATTTGTCTTGTCTGTACTTAATTTTGGAAACTGCTGAGTTGTTGTCTAAAGAATCTTGTGATGAGAAGTCTGATTTCTGTGCGCCACTCACAAGGGTGCGGCAAGTGTTGTGTAATTATTTCCAGCGTCTACTTTGTGTATATAAAGGAAGTGCTGCCTGTGTGCAGCAGCGCTCACTTCCAATTCTGTAACAGAAGGTCAGTGTCGCTCCTTGTGCACAAGTAAAGACTTAAATGAGCAATAAAGGTCTCGTATCTGATTGACAAATATTTATAATAGAATGTTTTTGTCCTTGTGAGTTCAAATACTTTCAGATATCCTGACATCCTTATAGCTCTTTTTTGTAATGTGCATATTGAGTGTAGGTTGGTCTTGTAGGTGTTTCCCCAGACTTCTACACAGTAGTTAAGATAAGGTAGAAACAGTGAATTGTACAGTAAGACCAATGATTTATAGTCCAAGATGTGTCTTGTCTTCCCCAGTATCCCTATACATTTTGCTAACTTGGCCCGGATGTGACTGATGTGAGGTTTCCAGCAGATTTTATTGTCTAGCGTCACCCCCAGAAACTTATTTTCCTGGATTGTTTCTATTCTGGTATCATCTATCGTTACCATTATTTCATGATTTATTTTATAATTTCCAAACAACATAATCTTTGTTTTTTTCAGATTTAGAGATAATTTATTTTAGATTTAGAGATAATTTATTTTTCCCAAAACTGACCCCTGGGGCACACCACAAGTGATGTCCATGAAGGGTGATTTGTGCTTACCAATTTGTACAAATTGTTGTCTGTTACTTAAATAACTTTCCACCCAACTCAATCCGACCCCTCTTATCCCATACCTTTCCAGTTTCATTAGTAGAATTCTGTGGTCAGTGGTGTCAAAAGCTTTCTTTAAATCTATGAATACTCCTACAGCTGTCACCATGGGATGAGACGCCGGGTTCCGGCGCTAAGACCATGCCCCTTCTCATCCCTGCCTCTCATTGGGCAGCGTCTCAGCAGGCTCCCAGCTGTCAGTGTTATGGGACGGCTGGGGCCAATTAATCCTCATCAGCTGGGGCGCTGCTAATGAGGATAAAAAGGAGCAGCTTCGATTATTCAGGGCTGCGACTTAAGCACTGCTAGGCTGGAGCCCCTTCGTCCGGTGCCAGCCCTTGACTCATCTGGCAGCATTACTCGTAAGTGTTATCCCGTAAGGAGTATTTGTGCCTTTGCACCCCCATGTCGGGTGCTAGCTCTCTGTTCACCTTACTGTATCACTTGGGAGTGTCACCTTGTATGAGTACCTGTGTATTGGAGTCCTTATGCCCAGTGCCAGCTCTCTACTCGTCTGGCTGCTTAACCCGTGAGTGTTACCCGCTGTGAGTTCTCATGCTGTTACCCCTACGCCCGGTGCCAACTGTCAACTCTGGTGCTGTACTGCTCGTGAGCGTTACTCTGTATGAGTGTCCGTGCTTTCCTTATCCCTCACCCCTGTCATCAATAAAACATCTCAACTCACTGGCTCGCCCTTGGCTCTCATTGTGTGGCTCCCTAGAGCCACACGTAACAGTAAGTCGCAGCCAGACGAGTTGCCGGCGGCCGTGAGTTGTTGTGGACTTGTGCCTTCCTGTCCGGGTGTCAGCGCTGTTAGCACGCCGTCTCCCAGGAGTCATGGCCGACGCCAGGGCGACGAGCTGAGGTCCATCCCGGGGGCTGTCGACAGGACGGTCTTCACCCTGCACGATGCCTCCAACTCGAGACGCTGGCATCTGGGCCATGCTGAGAATCTCCTGGACAGTCACCTTCGCTCTTCATACCATCTCGAGCTCTGTGCCAGGAGTGACGCCATGGCTGCACAGCTAGAGAAGCTCCGCGGGTTGAATGGAAATCCTGGCAGGAAGCCGAAGCGGATGAGATGTCGCCCCCCGCTTCAGGATCCCGTTCCTGCCTCCATTCCAGCCCGGGAGTTCGCGTCACCCAGAGGGCTTCCCCCGTTCTGCACAACGCCACTCGGGATTCCCCCAACGGAGCTGCAGCTGACAGCTGTTAAAGTCCAGAACCAAGTGGCCGTTGCGAGCTCTGCTGTGCTCCCAGTTACCATCATCAGGCATGTGGCGACGGTGGAGAGATTGGTAGAGAGGAGTCCAGGGCTACGAAGCTTTCCCGAGTTCAACACCTTCCTCGCCTCGGTCTCTGCTCAGGAGCGGCGCTTCCTGGGTCCCCCCCTCGCTTCGTCCCCTGGGAATAGCCGTCATCACATCGCCAAGTCACCTCAGCATGAACCCCGTCCAGATCCAGTTCTGGGCTGCCGCCAGGATCTTTCCTCCCACGCAGCTGTCACCTTTTCACCTCGTCAGTGTGGAGATTTCACAGCCTCGTTCCCTGAGCCCCCCCCCCCCTTCGCTGTCACGCCAGTGTATTCGGGCCGGCTCATCTCGGCTGTCACCCCCTCCTCCTCGACGCGCTTCCCGACTGCTGTGTGCGTTTGGAATCCCGGCCTGGTTAGCCCTCTTCTGGAGACGACACGAGTGATCCCCAGACGACTTCCCAGGGGGTCCTCCGTTATCGCCCGGCGGGGAGAGGAAGAAGCAATGTCTACGACAGCAGGCGCTATTCAACCTCCAGGAGACAGGCAAGTCCCAGTTTATTCACATCAGTTTTGTGATTTGCTCTGTCATACTCCTGGAGGTGGAGTTCGGGGTCTGCAGCTCCCTGAACTCCCACCACCTGCTGTAACCTGTGTTCTTAATCCTGCATCCTCTGTGTCTCTCTCCGCCGAGCGGTCCCCGGCTCCGGGTCAACGTCGTGGGACGAGGAGAGGGCCTGCGGTTCCGCAGCTACGTTGTGGACGGAGGAGGAAGACCGACTGCTACGTGGAGTCTGCGCTGACGATCGAGCGTCCCCGGGTCTCCGCGGAGGAGCGGTTCGGTTCAGCGGGACGAGGTTCCACTGCCATCACGCCGCGTGGACTGTCGGTGTGGTTACCAGTGCTGGAGGAATCTCAAGCTGCGCTGACCATCGTGCCGGCTGCGGTGCCCGACGCAGCTGGGTGGGAGCCTGACAACGACCTCCTGACGATGGATCCTGGATCTTCGTAGTCCTGGATGGCGTCAGAACCTAAGATCAGGCGAGTGCTCTCCTTTCCTTTTTCTCTTCATATCTTTGAGCACTTTAGCCTGTCTCTCGGGAAGATGAGCCGGGTGCAGCCGCCCGCTGCGTCCGGGCTCGTCTCGCCGGGTTCTGGCGCTGCCGGTGACCCTGATCCCGGTTCTGTTTTCTCTCTTGAGCCTTCCTCCAGGGTCGCCGGCGAGGAGTTGCCGTCTCTCGTGGTGCTGGAGGGTCCAGGTTCAACGTTGGAGGTCAGTTCTGGTGCGGTGCCGACCCTGTCGGGGTCCGTCGTGGGTGCTGCTCCAGCGGTGTCCAACGTGGGTTCGCCCGAGACCCAATCGGGGTCCGATGTGGGTGCTGCTCCAGCGGTGTTCGACGTGGGTTCACCTAAGGCCCAATCGGGGTCCGACGTGGGTGCTGCTCCAGTGTTGTCTAGGTCCAGTGAGGAGGTGGCTGTTTCCCTGCGGCCTGACGCTCATCGCCCTTGTCATCGGCTCTCCCCTGAGCCTCTTTCACCAGGGTCCTCTTTGACCCTTCGCCCGTCTCAACGGTCCTGGTGGTTGAGTGATGCGGGTCGGTTGCCCGACCCGCAAGACTTCCAGTTCGGCAATCTGGTCCAACCCCCCGACGAACTGTGTTTGCTTCTGGGTGGCCTGGCATGGCTACCGGTGGACTTGTTTCTTGGGACCTGGGTCTGGAGTTGGCCGTCCGAACATTTCCTCTTCCCCGGCTCACCAACTGGACAATGAGCGGGGAGACCACCAGAACAATCCCAGCCGTTTTGGACTCTGCCTGCCGTCTCCTCGGGTGTTGCTTACCTTTTGTTATTATTAAGGTCACTCGGGTGTAGTTTCTTTGTCCTTTAGGGGAATATATATTTTTAGTGCTGTGTATTGTGTTTTTTTTATTAACCGTACTCAGCATTTTTCCTCATTGTTATCCTGTTCCTATCCGGTCACCTTTATTTCCTCTAGGTGACCCTCTTTATATATAGTGCTGTGTATCATGTTTTTCTTGTTATCCGTACTCAGCGTTTTCATCATCCTTATCCTATTCTTAGCCTCGTCGGTGCATTATGGAGTAATGTGTTTGGTTCCCTTTTCGACCGTACTCTGTGATCACCTTATCTTTTCCTGTTATCTTCGTGGGGGGCTTTCCCTAGCCCCGACTTAAACATTGACTGTGTGTTATTGTATGGAGTAATGTGTTTTGTTTCCCACTTAACCGTACTCTGTAGTTGCCCATTTGTTCCTGTCACCTTCGTTCCTTTAGGTGATCTTATATACTTTTAGCGCTGTGTATTTTGTTTTCTTTATTACCCGTACTCAGCGTTTTTCATCATTCTTGTCCTGGTCGTAGTCTTGTTTGTGCATTATGGAGTAATGTGTTTTTGGTTTTCCTCTCAACCATACTCTGTGATTGCCTTATTTTGTTCCATATAGCGCTGTGTATTGTTTTTTCTATCACCCGTACTCAGCGTTTTTGTCATTTTTTGTCCTGCTCCTAGTCTTGTTTTTGCGTTATGGAGTAATGTGTTTTGTTCCCCCTTAACCGTACTCTGTAATTGCTTTATTCGTTCCTGTCACCTTTTTTGGTGGGTTTTGTTTCTCTTTCTTGGCCCCGATCTACACGTCATTTGTGTGTTTTGAGTAGTGGGGTTTATCTGTAGCCATACTTGTTATTTTCCCCATCTGTGCCCTGGGTTTTTTTGTGCGATATAGAGTATTGTATTTGGGGTTTTTTTCTCTCTCTGCCCTGTTACTCTATATTGGTCCATTGATTTTTTTGTCTTTCCCTCTGCTTCTCTCCCTCCGGTCCTGCCTCCCTTCCGCCCACCCTGGGGGGGGGGGGATGTTTCGGGTCGTTCGGAGCCCGACCGTGAGGGGGAGGCTCTGTCACCATGGGATGAGACGCCGGGTTCCGGCGCTCAGACCATGCCCCTTCTCATCCCTGCCTCTCATTGGGCAGCGTCTCAGCAGGCTCCCAGCTGTCAGTGTTACGGGACGGCTGGGGCCAATTAATCCTCATCAGCTGGGGCGCTGCTAATGAGGATAAAAAGGAGCAGCTTCGATTATTCGGGGCTGCGACTTAAGCACTGCTAGGCTGGAGCCCCTTCGTCCGGTGCCAGCCCTTGACTCATCTGGCAGCATTACTCGTAAGTGTTATCCCATAAGGAGTATTTGTGCCTTTGTACCCCCATGTCCGGTGCTAGCTCTCTGTTCACCTTACTGTATCACTTGGGAGTGTCACCTTGTATGAGTACCTGTGTATTGGAGTCCTTATGCCCAGTGCCAGCTCTCTACTCGTCTGGCTGCTTAACCCGTGAGTGTTACCCGCTGTGAGTTCTCATGCTGTTACCCCTACGCCCAGTGCCAACTGTCAGCTCTGGTGCTGTACTGCTCATGAGCGTTACTCTGTATGAGTGTCCGTGCTTTCCTTATCCCTCACCCCTGTCATCAATAAAACATCTCAACTCACTGGCTCGCCCTTGGCTCTCATTGTGTGGCTCCCGAGAGCCACACGTAACAAAAGCAAACTTTTTTTTTTATCTATACAACTAGTAATTTCTTCAATAAGTTCGATCAGTGCCAAAGATGTAGGTTTATCTGCTCTAAAACCATACTGGCTGTCCGTAAGGAGGTTGTGTTTTTCAATGAAATCATCCATTCTCTTAGTGAAGATTTTTTCAAGTATTTTGGAGAATTGTGAGAGTAAAGAGACCGGCCTGTAATTTGTGAAATAATGATTGTCTCCTGTTTTGTACAGAGGTATTACTTTTGCTATTTTCATTTTGTTTGGAAATTTACCAGTTTGAAATGACAGGTTACAGATGTGGGTGAGTGGTTTAACAATTCCTTCAATGACTTTTTTCACTATTGTCATGTCAATTTCATTCCAGTCCGTTGATTTTTTGTTCTTAAATTTACTCACATTCTCTATAATTTCCTTTTCAGTAACTGCACCCAAAAAGATTGTGTTTGGATTTTATCTTCTATTTCATTTACAGAACCACTGTTGTTTGTTTCTGGTGTCACTATTGATTTTGCTAATTCAGGACCAACGTTTACAAAAAATTTATTGAAACCACTGACCACATCCTCCATATTATTTATCAAATTGCTATTTTCAATAAAATATTCTGGATTATTAGCATTCTTAGGTTGATTACTAATAATCGCATTGAGTACTTGCCATATTCCCCTTAAGTTATTTTTATTATCCTCTAATATTCTGTTGTAGTATTCTTTCTTACAGGTCCTCATTATATTAGTAAGCTTATTTTTATATCTTTTATATTTGATCTCAGCCTCCACCATTCTGTACTTAATGAATTGTTTATATAATGTATTCTTCTTTTTACATGCATTTATTAACCCCTTGGTGACCCAAGGAATATTTTTCTTTTGTTGTCTGTCACTGTATTGTTTTATAGGACAGTTTTTATTGTATAATGATTGGAATATTTGTAAAAATTTATCATATGCTTTATTTATATCATTTTCATCATAAACTATTTTCCAGTCTTGTATTAATAATTCCTTTGCCAGTAAATACATAGATTCTTCAGTTCTTATTCTTTTATATTCAATATTTTTGGTATACTTTTTCTTCCTATGATCACATTGATAGACAACAAAAATCGGCAGGTGGTCTCTGATATCATTCAGTAAAAGCCCACTCCTGATATTATTTTCCATAATGTTTGTGAATATGTTATCTATTAGTGTGGCACTGTGTGACGTGATTCTGCTAGGTCCGGTAATTGTTGGATGTAAGCCCATACTGTACATTGTGTTGATAAATTCTTCTGTCAAACTATGTTGTTTTGAGTTCATCAGATCTATATTAAAATCCCCACAGATGAACATAACTTTATGAGTTAGTTTTGCATACATTTTTTCCATCCAGTCCTTAAATAAGTCAATGTTTGATCCAGGTGTTCTATATACACAGCTCACGACCATATTCTTCACATTGTCCAGACAGATTTCTATTGTAATACATTCAAATAAATCATCCACAGTTACTGACAAATTTTCAACAACCTTGTATTTCAAGCTCTTGTCAACATAAATTGCAACTCCTCCTTTTTTTCACTTTTCTATTTATATAATTCAATTCATAGCCATCCATGGTAAAATCCACTCCTTTCTCTTCACTGAGCCACGTCTCTGATATTGCCACAATATTGAATGGCTCTTTAAGCTGATGTAAATAATCTTTAATGTTATTAAAGTTGGCATAGAGACTTCTGCTGTTGAAGTGGATCATAGAAATATTGAAATCAGATGTGACCATTGTGTTAAACTGTTCATCCGCGTAGTAACTACAGTTATTATTGATGGAGCTAAATAAATTATTATCAGGGTCTATGTTATATTCTACATCCTGTGGGTTGTGATCTGTATATTCAAAAACTTTCAGTTCCTGTTGTTCCTGTTTGTTGATCTTTTGTTTCATGTTGTTAAATGTCCAGATGCAGATGAGTATAATCCTTCAGTGTCCTACAGTTGTCTCTTGTTGCTGTCAACTCCAGTTCATAATATTTATTGATATTTGTCCAGTTCCATAATATTACGGATGTTATTGACTTTGGCTTCTTCAGGTGATCCATTTAATTTTACGTATATTTTACAGTTTGATGTCCAGGTGTTTTGAATCTTTTTTTGCTTTCTCATGTATCTTGCTTTTCTGGCTATTTCTGCGTTTTCTATTGTAAGGTGCTCGTTTATGTAAATGTTCGTTCCTTTCAGTTTCCTACCTTGTTTTAGCAGCGCAGTCTTGTGTTTTTTATTCACAAACCTCATGATGACAGCTGGTTTGTCGCCGTTTTTCCTGGGCAGAGGGTGGCAGGCCTCAATGGTGTTACAGTCCAGCTGGATTCCTTTGGACTGCATGAAGGCCGCCACTTGTTGTTCCGTGGATTCGTCTTCCAGCACGTCGAGCCTCCCTCCACTGTCCGCGGCCACCGCACGAGCATATGATCGGGGTTTAATGTAGAGCCCTGTGATGATCAGGTCGTTCACCTGAGTGTATTGTTCCAGGTCCGACACTCTGCTCTCCAGATACTCCAGCCTCTTGTCCTTCTCAGCGTTCTGGATCCGCAGCGCTTTCACCTCCTCGAGCAGGCCCAAGATGTTTTGTTGCTGCAGCTTAACAGCAGAAATCTCTTCAGCCAAGAAGTCGAGCGATCTTTTAATATCGTCCACCTCCTCAGTCTGCTGAGCTTTCTTGGGACCCATGATCCCGGACGATGCACGTTGATTCAGGCTCTGTGATCGTAGATTGTAGAAAAGAAAACACGGGGGAGAAGTCCCTTTGTTCTCCCGGAGTGTGAGGGGACTGATGAATTGCTTCACCAGCCACTACAATATTAAGTTTATGAGACTGGCAATTTCTCTCTTTTTTCGCATGAGCAGGCGTACCGTTTTTATTCTCCAGCAGCAGTGACAAAGCAACAGCTAAAAACACTAGCCTAAACTGAGTTTTAAAGGAAGATAGCAAAAAAAGAACTGGGAGCCTTTACCTGTGCGTCCTCACCTTACATGCCACAACCGGAAGTTGTGGCATGTAATAATATAAAAAACACATTTGTTTTTCTTAAATGGGAAAATTAACAGGAATTTGTACTTACTGTATTTTGTAGTTTGTTATACCCATGTTTTTTGTGGTTAGTCATTTGAACCTTAAATAAATGTCATGATCTCCCCGAGAGCTTTTAGGCAGCGCATGGAGAGAGAGGATGAAATAACGGATTTACGTGCAGGTTACACCACAACACATTTATTAAAGCAAAGACAAACAGTCCAAAAGGGTGAAGACTTACAAAAACATGAAGGTACACTTATGGGTGAGGGGGGGGGGGGGCGGCATCGCCCTGCAAACGCAGGAGGAGAAACGTGTAACCACGATGGCGTCCCACAGCCGGTATCACTGTGCAGACACGAGAGGACCACGACAAACATGGGGTGGCTAACACGTCAAAATAGTGCTGACAACAGACTAATCACTGACAATGCAATGACCCAGCAATGCATGAGTGGCAAAAGGCTGCTTAAGTACACGCATTGCTGGTGATGGTGAGATTGGGAGCACCTGGGTGAGGAGCAGGGAGAAGGCAAATGGGAATGGGAACAGCTGGCGGTAATGAGAGAGGAGGCGAGGTCGGACCGGCAGGCTGACAGCCAGTGCTCACACAAGAGTAAGCCAAAGAGGGCTGCCTCACAGCTGCCGGCCAGAGAGCAGTGGCTACGGGTAAGGAAGCAGCACAGAAATACATAATATACAAATACACAGCAGCACCTAAACCCACAGGGAGGTCAGGACCGAGTCGGGGAGACCAAGCCGACTCGGCTCCTGACAAATAAATAGTGCAATGCTTATTTTATAAATAATTCTAAGAAGGTTGCTTTAGATCTGGTGAGAAGGAATTATTTAGCTTATTCCTGCCAAAAGTAAGGGAAAAAAAATCAAAACATTTTTGCTTTTTCTGATCAGAATAAGGTTTGTTGTGATGTCTGTTTTGTTTTCATCTTTAAATGTTCAAGCTTTGAAAAATTTAGTTAAACGCAAGGCCATCTTTTTATTTTGTAAAGAAGTTAAGGCAGCTTGTTTTTGTTTTTGTTTTGTTTTGGTTTTTTTTAAACAAGAGATCCACTCTGAAAGTTCTGATGAGACTTTTTGGCAACAACATTGAGGAGACAGAATCCTCTGTTCACATGGTACCACACATCCTGCAGGTGTTATGATCTTATTCAGTAGATTTCCAGGACAAATAGTCAATCACACAGAGGATGAGAAGGACACTGTTTGATGT
The DNA here is from genome assembly GCA_020510985.1 of Pholidichthys leucotaenia. NCBI lineage: Eukaryota > Metazoa > Chordata > Actinopteri > Cichliformes > Pholidichthyidae > Pholidichthys > Pholidichthys leucotaenia. The sequence continues at coordinate 40,896,158 of CM035846.1, read as the reverse complement.
CTGTAGTAGAGATGTACAAACAAAAATTTATTTTACTCAGTGTGTCTGTCATAAACTCTCCGTGCGCTCTGGCAGAGCGCACGGAGAAGGAGAAGGATGGAAGGATTTAAATGCAGGAGTTCACCAAACACACTTTTATTGGCAAACAGTTCACAAATAAGGACGAACAAGTAGGTTACAATAATGAATGTGCTCGGGAGAGCGGGGAGGACTATGGGGAGCTCAACTGACTTGGGGGAATGCAAACTGGGCACAGCCTAAGCCTAGCGGTTGAGCTGCGGGGAGAAACACCACCAGAAGCGTAGCAGACTTACTGCAGGGGAGAAACACTTCTGGTCCAGCGTAGCAGATAACCACACAGAGAAACACTAACAGTTTACTCACGAATAGGAACAGTCCAAAAAGTCCAGTTCTCAGAATCAGAATCAGAATCAGATTTATTGCCATTGTTCATGTAGTACACAAACTAGGAATTTGTCTCGGTGCAATGCTGCAACATTAAACATGGAGTAGCACTAAAGATAAAAAAAACAAAACAAAAAACTATGCATGCAATAAAATGTAGAATATGAATGAGTAATACTAATCTATGCAATTTTTAAATATATTAACAAGCAGCAGATATTGTGGAGTTCCACATAGTGCAGTCGGTAGTGCAAAAAGAAAACAGTGATAATATCATGAGTCTGGTTGAGCTGCTGTACGTAGTGCACGAGAGTCTAATAAGTCACTTAGTGTTCAGCAGTCTGATGGAAGAGGGGGAGAAGCTGTTCATGTAGTGGGAGGTTTTAGTCTGAATGGACCGAAGTCTTCTACCTGAGGGGAGTGGGGCAAACATCCGCCCCCGGGCCCCAGGCACCAGGAGGCCAGCGACCCCACCCCCCAGGACAGAGACCAGCCAGCGCCCCCAGGCGCGAGCCCCCCCCAGGCACCCCCACAGCGACCCCGCCCCAGCGCCTCCGCTGCACACCCCGGGGACCCCCACGTCCAAAGAAGTCCCCTCGCCCAGGGGAACCCACGTTGCCGAGAGGCACTACCCCCCTTAATCTAGCACCTCCCGACTCGCAGGCACACCCCTCCCCATACCTTTACACCCACATGTTTCCATGCACACCCCTCTCACTCACCCAGACTGACCCATTCTCTCTCACTCCAGTACCCACTCAGATTCACTCCTCATTCACCTTTATTTCAAAAGGCGGCTGTGAAGCAGATGCAGCGAGCCTGAACATGCACCAGTGCCTGGCAGTGACCAGGGAGACCACCGGCGCAGGCCACAGAAGCAGACCCCCAACCCCCGGCGCCCATCTGAGCGAACAATCAGCAGACCACCGCAGGCGCCCCAAGATGCCACCCGGCATGCAAAGCGCCGCACAAAACCGACCCATCATCACCACCTCCATTCATCACCCCCTCACTCACACTAAGACTCATATTCAGCCCCCCATCACTTCCTTGGTTGTATCTATATATTTAGTAGCACCCAGGGATTTTGACAACATGATAGGTCCCAGGCTCCCCACCAGGCTCCCACGCCCCCAGTAAGAGCAGGGCAACAGGGGTGGGGGAAGACAAATTTTGGCCCGCAGCCACATGTTTACCACCCCTGGACCAGCCCATTATAAATACATATTTAGAAGGTAAAGGGCTCTCCACACCAAACACAATAATGATAACTATAAAATTATAGTTTTAAAAATCATTCTCCCTCCTCACCAATGAACGATATCACTCTAACAGCAGAGCCATGAGCTGCACACTTCACAGCAGCTTCATCCACCACATATATGTTTGTCCTGCTGCAGGATGAGACCGTTTATGCTGCTGCTGCCATCAGGAATCTGAAAGGATTTTTTAACTAGACCAGGACCTTGGGCAGAGAAAAAAGAAGAAGAAGAAAAGCAAAAAGAGTGTAGAATTATTCAGCTGATTTTTTGTTCAGCTCCAGACTTCAGACTTCCACAGGCAGGATGAAGTGAGCACACAGCACAAAGTGGAATCACATTGAAAATTAATAATAATAACAATAATAATAATAATTATAATGCCATCTTGGATACATAGAACTGTTTCAGAGGGCCGCTTTATGCATCCAAATCCATCTTCTACCGCTTTTCCGGAGGTCTGGGTCGCGGAGGCAGCAGTTCAAGCAGAGAAGCCCAGCCTTCCCTCTCCCCAGCCCCCTGCTCCAGCTCTTCAGAGAGGATACCAAGGCGTTCCCAGACCAGCTGGGAGACATAGTGACGTTGATTAGGGCTGTTCACTCATTCGTTCATCTTCTTCCGCTTAATCCTATTCGGGTCGCGGGGGGGCTGGAGCCTATCCCAGCATCTTTGGGCGGGGGCAGGGTACACCCTGGACAGATCGCCAGTCCATCGCAGGGCCAACACAGAGAGAGAGACAACCATTCACTCTCACAGTCATACCTAAGGACAATTTAGAATCCCCAGTTTGAGGCCAATTAACCTAACTTGCATGTTTTGGCATGCGGGAGGAAACCGGAGAAATCCCGGAGTAAACCCACACAGACATGGGGAGAACATGCAAACTCCACACAGATCACTGTTGGTCGGGGGCTGGGATCGAACCCAGGATTCCCCGGTCGGGGGCTCAAAAGTATTTAAAAGAGGGAGATTCTGTCAGAAACTCTCCATTAAGGTCAGGAGCTCTGAAAATCAATTAAAATTGCTCAGTTTGGACTTTTAAAGGTTGAGATGATTAGGAAAGTTACCTGAACTAGGAAGCACTTCTGCTCTGACTATTTAAAAAATAAAACAGGAAATGTGACAATATTTAAAAAGTAGTTTTATAGAAAAAAAAAAATTGCTGCCATAAATTGTAACATTTTACTTGCATTTACATTCATGATTATCAAGTGATTTATGTTGCTCTAGCAGTATTTTTGTTGCATGAGAGACTCACAAGTAGGAATGAAAATGCAATTTAAAGAATACTTTTTCACTGATTCTTTTACACAAGTTTAGCCATTAATCACAAGTATAAAAAATGTGCAACTGATTTGTTACATTTTTTTACCAAAGCACATCCTTAGTGTTTATACATATTACAATATTATCTACATAATTCTAAGGCTGGAAGTGAAACAAATGATTCAGTATAGAACCATGACTGAAGTAGTTAAATAAAAATGTGTCATTCATCATCATAACTTATAGATCCGTGGTATAAGAGCCACAGTTGACTCGTATATTAACAGGATTAAAAGGAAATCCAGATAAATCCTGGGAAACTCAGATGAAAACTAATGGGGAACAAACAGAAAACTGATTTAAATTAATGTGTATTAAGTTTTGGTGAGATCGTGGAATGAAGACAGAAGAAAATATTTGGTTTGTCTTAAAGAAAAAGTTTATTCGTGACTGAACCCATCAGCTGTCTTCCATGACTTCTGTCCAGTGATTTCATTTCATCAACAGTCTGTTCAGTTCAGAATCCCAATAAATGAAGAAAATCGTGGATCATAACCGTCATAATCACAGAGTTATAACAGCCCACAGCAGATTATATATGCAGCAGTTTAAACAAAGGGAGGAGAACAAAACGTGTGATAAATGAAGGTGTGCACAAACACAACAACACACATCAGTCATTTAGAGCACACAGCGGTTTACGTTTTCATGTGGAGAAACACATTAGTCAGTAAAAATCCTCATGAGCAGTGACGGCCTCCATGGTGAAGTAGACACTGACAGAGCTGCAGATAAAACAGCTCACAGATGTAAAGGTCACAAAGTTACACAGATAATAATAATAAACCAAAACTATCCACACACCCATGTTGACAGACCACTTTGTTATTTTAACATCATGAGAAAAAGTTGACAAGAAATAAAAAAAACTGTCAGTTATGAGACGTCTGACATTAAAAAACTAAAACATTAAAAGAAGGACTAGATGATGTCCAGGTCCCGCCCACAGTGTTTGACTGACAGCTGATCTCTGCAGAAATGCCACAACAACAATGGAGAAAAAAAAAAAAAAATTAAAAACAGAGATTTAAACCCACCACCACTGGACTGACTTCAGTCTAGTTGACTTTAACTAACTCAGCAGTGGTTCCACAAACCCAAACCCTAAGTCCAGCATAGAGGGGCTGAGTGAAGGTGGTCTGGACTCTGTGGAGGAGAGTCATGGTTTCAGAGACGCTGTACAAGGACAGAAGACCTGCGCTGTGGTCCAGGAACACTCCTATCCTGGTGGACCGAGGATCTGAGACGGGAGTTTGGATTCTGTTGTGCCAAAATGTAAAACTGTTTTGTTTACACTCTAATGCCCAGGATTTGTCATTATAACCAAATAGACTTTCAATCCATCCTCTGCTGATGTTCTTACATGTGACTGCTACATCAAGTCTGACCCCGCTCCACTCCACCTCCCAGTAACAGCGTCCACTCAGACTCTCTTTGCTCAGGACCTGACAGTAATCAGTGAATCTTTCTGGATGAGGAGGATAAGACTGTGGTTCAAATACTAATGTTACTTTTCTCTTCTCCTCTGACAATAACAGAAATTCATTTACTGTGTTTGGATCCAGAGTGATTTCCTGTGAATATTTTAAGAATTCTGCTCTGGTCTTGGGCTCTGGTTGTGGCTGTAGACCATCCACTACATTGACTATCAGTGAGATGTTTGTCCACGTGTCTGTCAGAAGTTCCTGTAGTTTGTCTCTGAGCTCCTTCACAGCTGCTGTCACGTCCTCAAAGTATCTCAGAGGAAGAACATGGATGCTGGGTGAGTGTGTGGACTCACAGACTGCTGACAGGGAGGGGTAGCTGTGCAGAAACTGGGTGTCATCTTCTGTGCGTGAGAGCTGCTCCAGCTCGGCGTCTCTCCTCTTCAGCTCAGAGATCTCCTGCTCCACCTTCTCCTGAAGATCTTTGACTCGACTCACCTCTGTTTCCTGCTGGGATCTGACCTGCTGCTTCACATCAGAGCTTCTTTTCTGGATAACATGGATCAGCTCAGTGAAGATCTTCTCACTGTCCTCCACCGTTTTATCAGCAGACCGACTGATGGCCTCCACCGGCTGCTGAAGCAGCTTCACATCTTCCTCTCTGTCCTGGATCCTCTGATGGATGTTTCGTTGACTCCCCTCCACCTCTCTCTGCCTCTCAGTCCTTTCTGCTGCAGCTGAGACCGTGTCGTGGCCTTTGAGATGGTCCATGGAGCAGAGATAACAGATAATCTGCTGATCAGTATGGAACAAGATCTTCATCATCTCATCATGACGAGAGCAGATGTTCTCCTGGAGGTTCTTGGAGGGCTCCACCAGCTTGTGTTTCTTTAACGGAGCCACGTCATAGTGAGGCTGAAGGTGTGTCTCACAGTAAGAAACCTGACAGACCAAACAGGACTTGATGGCTTTCAGTTTTCTCCCCGTGCAGAAATCACAGGCCACATCTTCTGCTCCAGCATAGCAGTGGACACCAGGAGCAGCCAGGAGTCCAGTCTTCTTCAGCTCCTCCACTAACTCAGCTAACATGGTGTTTTTCCCCTGGACAGGCCTCGGTCTGAAGGTCTGCTGACACTGAGGACAGCTGTGAGTTTCCTCCTCCTCATCATCATCCCAGTATTTATTAATACAGTTCATACAGTAGTTGTGTCCACAGGCAATCATCACCGGATCCTTCAGTAGATCCAGACAGATGGAACAGAAGAACCTTTCTGCATCCAGCTGAACTCCTTTCTGCGCCATTTCTCCTCTGAGTTTCACTTCCTCACAATCACGTGGGTCTGCAGTGACGTGGCGTTTCCACCCTTTATCAAGGAGCAGCTGTGAAGGGAGGAAACGAGGAAGTGTCTGAGCAGAGAGGAGCTGCTGGATCGGGGTTATGTCGAACGTCACGTGACCAAACCGGAAACCAGCGTGCATGACATCCGGTTGTGTGAAACAGCCGCAGCAATCAGATGAATTGATGGAGATATTAATGCTAAACTAATGTAAGAGGTAATTTTGGAAAATAGGCAGTTCTTTATTTGAGAAGTAATTTTCATGATTATTCAAAGTGATTAGTTTAAATGTTATATTTAAACATTTTTATTTAGTTTTTTTTATCCTGCTTTTGCTCTTTTGGATGAAGGTGAGGATGATTTTGAGGTGTTAGTCTGGCAAGAGAAAGTACACGGAATTGAAAAAGGCTTTTATTATGAAGGTGGAATGACGGAAGTGAAGTGGGGATGTTTTTGTAATTAAAACGCTGGGTGCAGCTATGGCTGGATGGGAAGAGCTCAAATGGTCTCGTTCTTGTGGCAGAAGGACTAATGTAAGTGTTGTTATAAAATTATATATTTTCTGTACGTTACATGTTGGTTGTTGCAACTGTATAGTTTGTTGAAATTTATTGTTTCCTGACCGGAACTGATGTTTCCGTCTGGAGTGCCGCTGGGATTGTTTTTATTGTAGCACATAGCGGAAATGAGAAGAACGCTGTGCCACGTTATTCAGCTATCTGGCACTTAAGTTTGATTGAAGATTGAAGCCAAGCAGTTTGTTTTACCTTCAGAACTCTTTTCATGACAAGCGGCCAACGAGGTATTTGTTTTGTAACTTGTTTATTATTTCGCTCTGTACTGTATATATGGTTATGCGTTACGTTTCCCCATACAGTTCTCACGGCGTGACGATGAGGGAGGTGCATAAGTCCCAATAAACGCCCGTTTAAAGGAACCAACCTGTGTCTGTTGTGAAGAGAGCTACAGTGAGAACTCGCCTGCTCAACACGGGTAACAAGGACTCCGAGATCACAGCGGGTAGCGAGGAGAGGAAGATCCAGGTCGTCAGTTAAGCAAGTCCATACCGCACTGTGGTCATAGCAACCGCAAGTAACGGCCGTTAGACTGTGTTAAAGCGCAACTTTACAAGTTAAAGCCAAAAGGCGCTCCACCTCAAGTTTCAAGTTAAGGTGGTGTGAGAAGTGGTTTAACTTGGACATTGCAATAAGGACTCAGATCTATCAACTTGTGTGCTATTTAGTTGTTGTGGTTGGAGATTATCAGATGTCCTGATTTTCACAGTTGCTTCATGTTACAAGGTTAAAGTCAATGTTAAATTTATATGTAAATTAACAATCTTTGATGAACGTTAAAAAATGGCATTTTAATCTGAAACTAAGATTTATGCAAGCTTTGTGTCTATAAAATTTCAACAAGCTTAAAGGGCATTTTCAGTGAAGTTAAAGGGCACTTAACCCAACTCTGTTTTTTCCTATTTTGTAAAATAAGCAATTTAATGCATTTCTAAACATATTATCTCATCTGTTAAAGTTCATATTTACATATTGTGTTACGGTAATTTCACTGTTTTTATTCTTGCTTTGAAATTGAAGTTAGCTGAAAAGTGGCTAAGTTTAAATGTTTATACAGTTATCTTAATGCAGTATTGAAGTCAGTATAATTACAAACTAGTCATCATCCAGTTGTTTCACTGTTGTTCAAGTTATCTCAAAATGTCTGACACAAACACTGAGACCTGCCACAAGATGGCTGACTCATCTGCCCAACCTGAAGTTACCAAATCTGCAGAAGCAGAAGGGCTGCGAAGAGGCGAAAGAATTCGAACCTCACAGAGAAGGGGAGAGAACTTCAAGAAGACAAGATGAAAAGTATCCAACGACGGTACAGAATCATTTATGAGAAATGGAGGTACCATGCTAGAATAGGCAAGGAAATACTGACCAATGAAGCCTCAGAGGATGAATTGAGTGAGCTGATTGAAAATATAAGCAGCACTTGCTCCGAGGTAAAAGCCATATATGAAACATTACGCAAAATACAAACTCCTGAGCCAGATCTGCGACGCAGAGTAGACACTTGCGTTTCACTCTGAGTTAATTATTCAAAAGGCAAAAGGGCAGCTTAAGGAGCCTAAAACAGAAGAAGAGGATGAACCTTGGCCCGATGTTGGATCAGTTCTAAACTCAACTTGCTCCTTATCAAGGCCACCATCTCATCAATCAAAATGTTCTATTTGTTCCAGTACTAACTCAGCCAAAAGATGTGAGGCTGCAGCGGAGGCTGCCGCATCCCAGGAAGTTTTAGCAGTATTGGATGAACAAGAAAGAGAAGAGGCTGAACTCCAAAGGCTAGAGGCTGAAGATAAACAACGGCTTGCACAATTTGAATCTGAAACCTTTGCCAGACAACAAGAAATGCAAGACAAACGTAGAAGGCTTAAACGCTTGGAAGAAGTGAAGAAGTTAAATGCTGCAAGAGCGCGAGTAATGGTCTATGATCAAGTTGAAGAAAATTTTAAAACAGCTGAATTGCTGTATGATGTTGAATTTGGAGAAACACAAGCCCTCAATGCCTCAAGTCCCTCCTTCATCCCTCAGTCTCTGCCAGTCACCACACAAGCCCTCAATGCTTTAAGTCCCTCCTTCATTCCTCAGTCCCTGCCAGTCACAGCTCAAGCTCCACCCATTCCTACAGTACAGAACACCTCAGATTTGGTCCACATGCTAACGGAAGCTATAAATGCGAATCGTCTTCCAACACCAGAGCCTGCATTATTCACTGGAGACCCCTTGAGATTCAAGGACTGGCGACTCTCTTTTGAAACATTGATTGACAGGAAAAACATCCCAAAGAATGAAAAACTGTATTACCTAAGGAAGTATTTAGGTGGTGCTGCAAAAAAGGCCGTTGAAGGATTCTTCTTATTGGGCACTGAAGCTGCATATGACTCGGCCTGGCAGCTTTTGGAAAAACGTTTTGGAGACCCATTTATAATTGGGAAATCCTTCAGGGACAAACTACATGGATGGCCAAAAATAAGCACAAAAGATGGTTGTGAATTAAGGGAATTTGCAGACTTCCTTAAGAGCTGTGAGGCTGCAATGCCCCACATGAAGACATTAGAAATTCTTAATGACTGTAATGAAAGCCAAAAAATTCTGCTGAAGTTACCAGATTGGCTGGTATCCAGATGGAACCGTAAAGTGATGGAAGTCAGACAAGCGAACGCTGATTATCCACCATTTAAAGAGTTTGTAGATTTCCTGTCTAAGGAAGCAGACCTTGCTTGTGATCCCATATCCTCAATTCAAGCGCTCAAAAGTGTGGAAGGTGAGAAAACAAAACACACCCGAAGCCAAACTATTCAAGCAAAGACACTGGCCACAGATACAAAACAGAGCAGCATTCCATCATGTGTTTTCTGCAAAAGAGCAGGACATGACCTTGCTAAGTGCAGAAAGTTCAGTGAAAAGACAGTTCAAGATCGTGTCAAGTTTGTGCAAGCAGAGAAGCTTTGTTTTGGATGTCTGAATGTAGGACATCACTCAAAGGAGTGTGACAACAGAAGTACATGCCAGAGGTGTCAAAGAAGACATCCGACATGTTTGCATGAGGAGAAGTTTAAAGACCGTCAAAGGCTGACTGCTCCAAAAGGAGAAGACAGCTCGAAGGACAAAGCAGAGATCAAAGAAGTAGCTGCGACAGCAACTACCAACAGAGTCATACAAGAGGGCCCAAACACACAAACATCCTCAATCGTACCAGTCTGGATCTCGTCTACAAAGCACCCAGACCACGAAGTTCTTGTGTATGCACTCTTAGACACTCAAAGCGATACAACTTTCATCCTAGATGAAATAGCCCAAGACCTCGATACAAGCAAGGAGAATGTCAGCTTGCGGCTATCCACAATGACTACAAAATCAGTAGTCATAACCTCTCAGAAACTGACAAACTTGCAAGTGAGAGGATACAACTTAGAGGGAAGAATTCCATTGCCAGCACTTTTCACACGAGAGTTCATCCCAGCAGATAGGTCACACATTCCAACCTCTGAAACAGCACTAAAGTGGCCTCATCTTGAACAACTGGCAGACAAGATTCCACCACCACTAGATTGTGAAGTAGGACTACTAATTGGCTACAACTGCCAACAAGCCCTTCTTCCAAGAGAAATTCTGTTTGGGAAAGACAGTCATCCATATGCACAGCGAACTGATCTTGGCTGGAGTATTGTCGGCTGTGCAAATCCCGAAGCTAACTACAATGATGCAAAGAGATTCCACACATTCGTAGCCAACCGGATCCAATGCATAAGATCTAGCACAGATCCCGCACAATGGCGACATGTCAGCACTGAAAACAACCCAGCTGACTGCGCTTCAAGAGGACTGAGTGCAGCTCAGTTAAGAGTCTAATTGGCTGACAGGACCTGATTTTCTTTGGCACCAGAATCTTCCACGTGAAGAGGAAATGGTGGGAGATGTTGAAAGAACTGACCCTGAACTTCGCAAAGCCCATGTCCATACAGTCATGATGAAAGGAATAGAGTCAGTGGCGAAGCGCCTCGCCAAATTCTCTGACTGGTCCAGGGCAGTTAGAGCCATTGCTAGGCTCAAGAGATTTGCCAAAGAAATCAAAGGACTTCAGCCAAGAACAAATGAAGCAACCAGTCTTGAAGAAAGAAAGGAAGCAGAAAGCTTTATCATCAGGCTAGTGCAAGAAGATGCTTTTGCTGCGGACATACAAAAAATCAAAGCTCAGAAGGGAGACACTTTGAACAAGTACAGCAAGTTATATAAGTTGAATGCCTTCTTGGACAAGAACAATGACCTAAGGTTAGGAGGACGATTGTCCCAGTCAGCCTTGCACCATGATGTAAAACATCCGGCGATCCTTCCAAAGAAATCCCATGTTTCAACACTGCTTGTCAAGCATCATCATGAGCGTGTATACCACCAAGGAAGAGGTATAACCTAGACTGGTTTACCTTCAAAGGCCCATTCACAAGGTGGTTACCTTGCTTGAGGCAAATTAAGTAGAAATTAAACAAAGTGGGTCACATTCTTTCAGAGTTCAAATAACCCAAGCCATTGATTCCATTTATAATCTGTGTTTAAAAGAAATCCCGCATTTAAATCAATGAGTGATTTGGTGGGAGTGTAAGTGTTGTTATAAAATTATATATTTTCTGTACGTTACATGTTGGTTGTTGCAACTGTATAGTTTGTTGAAATTTATTGTTTCCTGACCGGAACTGATGTTTCCGTCTGCAGTGCCGCTGGGATTGTTTTTATTGTAGCACATAGCGGAAATGAGAAGAACGCTGTGCCACATTATTCAGCTATCTGGCACTTAAGTTTGATTGAAGATTGAAGCCAAGCAGTTTGTTTTACCTTCAGAACTCTTTTCATGACAAGCGGCCAACGAGGTATTTGTTTTGTAACTTGTTTATTATTTCGCTCTGTACTGTATATATGGTTATGCGTTACGTTTCCCCATACAGTTCTCACGGCGTGACGATGAGGGAGGTGCATAAGTCCCAATAAACGCCCGTTTAAAGGAACCAACCTGTGTCTGTTGACGTGAAGAGAGCTACAACTAACCTTCAGCTGTCACCCACGCAAGCTTACACTGGTAGCAGCGGTGTTACTTGGTGAGTCTATTTAGCAATCCGCATACCTGTCAAGGCTTACCTCATACCTCCCTTGTTGGGGGGGCTTTCACACCTGTACTGAGTACTTAAAAAATGTATTTATCAGCAGATGAAAGAAAACTGAAGCAAAAAAACAAACAAACAAACAAAAACCAACCAAACGACAACAATTACAACATGAACTATTTCAAACATATTTATTCAAATGTACACTTATATGGACACAATCTTGAGCCATAACTTTTTGGTAATGTGAAAATAAGCCAAGTAGCACAAAAAAATAAATAAATAAAAAAAATAAATAAATGATAATATTAATAATAAATAAATAAAAAATTAAAAAAAACATTATTTTTCAAATTTACATTAGCACAAGGTAGATCGCTTAATTTGAAAGTACACAATAAGAATAATTCTGAATATAGTTCTTAATTGTCAGCTAGATATATACACTTGGAATTAAAGAGTTTTTAATTATCAGCTTTGTTACACTAATGCACTTGGATGAACTTGAAACAAGAAAATGTTCACTGATGCTGCTTGTTATAGTTCCAAGTAGCAGCCTTTGCTGACTCTAGCATTTCTTTTGAAGGTTTGACCTTGAAGCATGGAGTGTCACAATTCATTTTCACTTGCATGAAAGAAGTCAGAGTTTCTGGGAGCATACTTTTTCTGAAGTCAGTGTGAATTTTCCTGACCATGCTGAAAGCCCTCTCACTGTCAGCATTGCTGTGAGGAAGGCAAAGCAGTGCTGAGTACACTTTGAGGAGCTGGGGGAAGCGGGGCCACAATTACCGGGACTTACTACACTTCACTGCTGCAGAAATTGCAGAAGGTCATCAAAAGCAATCATCATGCTGACCAAAGGTGTCCACTTCCTGCAAGATGATGCCGGGTTCAAAACTTACACGTTGCCCAGAGGGAAGCACAGTCCTGCAGCTATTTAATCCTTCCTCACCCCACTTCCCCTCCCTACCTTACACCATTGACTTCCACCTTTTTCCAACAATAAAGTCATTTTTGAAGGGCAAGCCCTTCCAAGACAATGAAATGCTGATTTCCATGGTCAAGTTATGGCTTCTGGCACAGCCTGCAGACTTCTACAGGTGAGGTCTCCACAGCTGCATAAAGCGATAGGAGAAATGTGTAACCCTTGGTGGATGCAGAGAAGGACTATGAGAAAGACTAATAAATGTGCCAAGGTTGAGTCTTCTCAGTCCATGGAAGATGACTCAGGGGAAATCTCTTATGAACAGCCCTCATAAAAGTATAACATTTCTATATTTTAGCTAAATTATATAAAATTGAAAAGCCTGTTTTTTTAGTGCCATAGCTATCATGGAGCAGCATATGCCCTGCTGAATCTGAACAGCGCTGTCAGTCAAAGACTGTAAATCATCACCTTCATTGGGTTTGATCTACTGAAAGCTGAAGTTTGATACTTTATATCCAGTGTGTCTAGGAAGCATGAAGGACTAAAAAGGCGCCGACCTGCAGTGTGGGTCTGGCTGTCAGGTACGATCTGATGCAGATGAGCGTATTTTCCCTTCTCGAAGCTCGTACTCTCCCATTCTTTTCGGTGACTTCCAGTCCCTCGATTTCCCTTTTCTTCAAGCTTTGTTTTCTTCCCCGGCGGCGCGCTGCATGAAGCCATTTTGAAAATCACAAAAAGACTGCTTAGGTGCGCTCAGTGTCGCCAGGCATCAAATTACTGGTCAGTTGATTTTAGGTTCTCTTGTGGGACACATACATACACATATGTACTGTATATCACTGTATGATTCATACATATACCACCTTAGGCTTCACATCTGAGACGGAACAAAGGACTGAGCTTCTTTGGAGATAACACGAGGATGTGAAAGTTTGGTCTTTGGCAGGCAAAGAGACGGCCTTGGGGGATTTCGCCCAGCGGCCAGAGACTGAAGGTGGGGGGTGTTAAGACCGGGAAGAAGATGCATTGTTACTGGGGATTAAGTACAATGTGACTGTGTGCTTTGATGTCCTGGGGTATAAAAGGGACAGATGTTGGGGGATTCTTTCTCTTTCTGTTTTTGGATGATGTTGGAGAATGTGAATAAACCTGACTCGTGAGATAAACTCAGCCTCGTCATTTCCACAGTCTCCACACTGGTGACCCTAAGACGTATCATGAGCGAAAGAAATTCCCCCGAGCCGGACTCGTCGGGAGCCAGCCAGGCGAATGCAGCCACAGTCCAGCTACCAGACTTCTGGCAAGACAACCCGTGCTCCTGGTTCCACTTGGTCGAAGCACAGTTCGCCCTCCGGGGGATAACGGTAGATGACACGAAATTCTACCATGTTATTGCCAAGCTCGACAACCGCACGGCTCGACATGTGCAGAGCCTTCTGGAGCGGCCACCGGCCGACGACAAATACGGCGGGTTGAAGGCTGCGCTCATCCAGCGTTTCACTCCCTCAGTCCAGGAGAGAGCGGAGAGGATCCTGGCTCTGAACGACTTGGGAGATAGCACGCCCGTCGACTTGATGAAGGACATGCTGAGGTTGAGGGGCTCAGATGGCGACGACTTCCTCTTCACCCACATTTTCCTGAGAACCCTACCGTCGGCCACGAGAGTGACCTTGGCCAGTTCACCGTTGTTGGCCCAGCGGGACTTGTGCGCGCTGGCCCAGGAGGCACAACGGATTCTCAACGCCAACAAACAGCGCGCGGCCGCCGCGGCAGTGACGAAGCTCGGCGCGACGACCGGAGATGGCAGGGGGCCAGAGGTGGCAGTAGCAGACCCACCGACAACGGCGGCGGCGAGGGCCAAGGATTGCGGAGGAGACGACCTCTGTTTCTACCATCGCCGCTTTGCAGAGAGGGCACGCAAATGTATACCACCGTGCCAGTTCAAGCGCTCGGGAAACGCCAAGGCCGGGGGTCGGTAGCAGCCACGGCCCTCGGGGAAGAGAACAAGCTGCTCTACTTGACGGATGCGCATTCCGGGAGGCAATTCCTCGTGGACACAGGCTCCCAAGTGAGTTTCACTTGCCTACCTATGCTGACTGACTGGCGAGTCCCGGAAGCCACGGAGCGTCAGCAGCGAACGGCTCAAGGATTAAGACCTTTGGTGAGAGGACTCTGCTTCTGTTCCTACACGGCCGTACATTTGAGTGGACTTTTGTTATAGCTGCAGTGAGCTTCAATATGTTGGGGGCTGATTTTCTGTGCGCACATGGTTTGTTGATTGATCTTGCTAATAGGCGCCTGGTTAATGCACTTTCTTTTTATTCTATTCCCTGTGCAGCCCGAGTGACCCCGCCCACAGCACAAGCCAACGTCGCAACGGCAAGCGATAAGTTCCACACACTACTCACTCAGTTCCCAGCACTCACGGTTCCCACATTTTCAGCAGCTGTCGCTAAACACGGAGTGGAACATTTTATTACTACCACCGGACCGCCCGTTTTTGCAAAAGCTCGGCGCTTGGATGCAGCTAAACTGACCATAGCGCGCGAGGAGTTCGCCAACCTGGAAAAGTTGGGCATCATCAGGCGTTCGAAAAGCCCATGGGCTTCCCCGCTTCACATGGTTCCTAAAGCTGACGGCTCATGACGACCTTGCGGAGATTTCCACAGGTTGAACAACGCTACAGCGCACGACCGCTACCCAATCCCGCATATCCAAGATTTTTCCGTTAATTTGGCGGGGGGCGCGCGTTTTTTCTAAGATAGACTTGGTCCGCGGGTACCACCAAGTCCCAGTACGCGCTGAGGACGTACCCAAAACAGCGGTAATAACTCCGTTTGGCCTATTCGAGTTTTTGCGCATGCTGTTTGGGCTTAAAGGCGCTGCGCAGACATTCCAACGCATGATGGACGCGGTGTTGCGCGATCTCCCCTCCGTGTTCGTCTACCTGGACGACATCTTGGTAGCCAGCGCGTCCGAAGACGAACACGAAAATCACCTCATGGCAGTTTTCCGGAGGTTGGGAGAGCACGGGTTAATAATCAACCCAGCGAAGTGTCAGTTCGGGGTGATGCAGATTGATTTTTTGGGGCATCGTGTCTCTCCAGAAGGAGCAGCTCCTCTGCCTGACAAAGTGCGCGCAGTAACAAATTTTCCCAAGCCACAAACGGTCAAAGCGTTACAGGAGTTTTTGGGAATGGTGAATTTTTATAACCGTTTCCTCCCCCGCGCAGCTCATGCAACCATTGTATGCCGCGCTAAAAAAACAAAAACCCACAAATAAAATCGAATGGTCTCCGGAGCGAGAGCGAGCATTCTCAGAGGTCAAAACAGCCCTGGCAAACGCTGCGTTGTTAGCACATCCAGACCCAACGGCCCGCATAGCGCTCACTACTGACGCGTCAGATGTGGCCATAGGGGCGGTCGTGGAGCAGCATGTAGCCGGGGCTTGGCAGCCGCTCGCCTTTTTCAGCAGGACTTTGCGCGATAGTGAGCGAAAATACAGCGCATTCGATAGGGAGTTGTTAGCTCTCCACTTGGCCATTCGCCACTTCCAGTTCTGGCTGGAGGGACACAGTTTCACCGCGTTCGTCAACCACAAGCCGCTGACTTTCGCGATGGCCAAAGTTTCAGAACCATGGTCAGGCCGGCAGCAGAGACAGCTGGCTGCAATCTCAGAGTTTACTACCGATATTCAGCACGTAGCGGGTAAACTGAATGTAGTGGCAGACTGTCTCTCGCGCGCCGTAGCGGCTCCAGTCCGCGTAGGGATAGATTATGCAGCCATGGCCGCGGAGCAGGCTAGCGACGCGGAAGTGTGCGCGGCCAAAGCACATGACAAAGCAAATGACAGGCGCCTCCATGGCTCGCCGCGTCATTGAGAATGTCATTTATGACGTTTTCAGTGTCAAGTCAAATTCCCTGTATATTTACCTGTACTTGTAAATGTGCTTGGCAATAAACTTATTCTGATTCTGATTCTGATTCTGGCCCCAGTACGCGTAGGGATAGATTATGCAGCCATGGCCACGGATCAGATTAGCGACGCGGACGTGCGTGCGCTCCAGTCTGGACCAACAGGGTTAAGGCTGGAGAACAGGGTGCTGCAGGATGGTATGGCCCCCCTAATCTGCGATGTCTCCACGGGACGACCGCGCCCGGTGGTACTGGCCGCATGGCGCCGCCCCGTTTTTGACTTGATCCATTCTCTGGCGCACCCGGGGGTGCGCGCGTTGGTCAAAATGGTAGGAGAGAAATTTGTATGGCCGAGCCTGCGCAAACAAGTTAGGGAGTGGGCAGCAGCCTGCATGGCTTGCCAACGAGCCAAGGTACACAGGCACACGAGAGCTCCCTTGGAGCCGTTTCACATCCCGGCTAAGAGGTTCGATCATATTCACGTGGACCTCGTAGGCCCCCTCCCGCTGTCACAGGGGTGCACACACCTCCTGACAATGGTAGACCGCACCACGCACTGGCCGGAAGTTGTCCCACTGTCATCAACCACAGCCGAGGAGGTGGCGCGCACGTTTTTAACGGCATGGGTGGCGCGCTTTGGAGTCCCGTCGGACATTACGTCCGACAGAGGTCCTCAATTTGTTTCCGAACTTTGGTCAGCGATGGCCCGCAGCCTCGGGGTAACGATCCACCGCACTACCCCGTACAACCCGCAGGCTAATGGGCTATGCGAACGTTTTCACAGGTCATTGAAGGCGGCCCTCAGAGCGTCGCTTACGGATGCAAATAGGTGGACAGGCTATCATGGGTTTTATTGGGGTTGCGTTCTGCACCTTAAGAGGATTTAGAAGCCTCCCCGGCTGAGCTAGTTTTCACGCAACCACTTCGGCTGCCCGGGGAATTTCTCCCAGATAATCCTGCGCCAGAATGCTCCCCGGCTCAGCGGTTGCAGAGTGGCACGGAAGCGGGCATGCTGCCTGCCCCCGTTCACCACAGTTTTCCACGCGTTTTTGTGCCTAAGGCTCTAAAAAATGCAGAGTTTGTTTTTGTCAGACACGATGCGCATCGCCCACCGTTGCGACCACCTTATGATGGACCATTTAGAGTGCTGGAAACAGGGGATAAGCATTTTTTGCTAGATTTGGGGGGCAGGAAAGAAAAGATTGGCATAAACAGGCTCAAACCCGCCTTTACGTTGGCCGACGGGGATGTGCTGTTGGCCACGGCTCCTCGGCGCAGCAGACCTCCTAAGGAACATTCCCCAGAACACCCACAGGGATTGACTAACAGTTCTCATCCTCAGACAGCAGCTCCCCAGCAGGAAGGCGCCGCGAAAGTGGTAAAGCCCGCTTATAGCAGATATGGGAGGAGACTGAGGCCCAAGCAGCACGTGGACTGATGTGTAATAATTTTACCATGACATGCACACTGTTATTACGTTGTTCCATCTTAGACGTTTGGGGGGGGGGGGTCATGTGGGACACATATATACACATATGTATATCACTGTATGATTCATACATATACCACCTTAGGCTTCACATCTGAGACGGAACAAAGGACTGAGCTTCTTTGGAGATAACACGAGGATGTGAAAGTTTGGTCTTTGGCAGGCAAAGAGACGGCCTTGGGGGATTTCGCCCAGCGGCCAGAGACTGAAGGTGGGGGGTGTTAAGACCGGGAAGAAGATGCATTGTTACTGGGGATTAAGTACAATGTGACTGTGTGCTTTGATGTCCTGGGGTATAAAAGGGACAGATGTTGGGGGATTCTTTCTCTTTCTGTTTTTGGATGATGTTGGAGAATGTGAATAAACCTGACTCGTGAGATAAACTCAGCCTCGTCATTTCCACAGTCTCCACACTGGTGACCCTAAGACGTATCATGAGCGAAAGAAATTCCCCCGAGCCGGACTCGTCGGGAGCCAGCCAGGCGAATGCAGCCACAGTCCAGCTACCAGACTTCTGGCAAGACAACCCGTGCTCCTGGTTCCACTTGGTCGAAGCACAGTTCGCCCTCCGGGGGATAACGGTAGATGACACGAAATTCTACCATGTTATTGCCAAGCTCGACAACCGCACGGCTCGACATGTGCAGAGCCTTCTGGAGCGGCCACCGGCCGACGACAAATACGGCGGGTTGAAGGCTGCGCTCATCCAGCGTTTCACTCCCTCAGTCCAGGAGAGAGCGGAGAGGATCCTGGCTCTGAACGACTTGGGAGATAGCACGCCCGTCGACTTGATGAAGGACATGCTGAGGTTGAGGGGCTCAGATGGCGACGACTTCCTCTTCACCCACATTTTCCTGAGAACCCTACCGTCGGCCACGAGAGTGACCTTGGCCAGTTCACCGTTGTTGGCCCAGCGGGACTTGTGCGCGCTGGCCCAGGAGGCACAACGGATTCTCAACGCCAACAAACAGCGCGCGGCCGCCGCGGCAGTGACGAAGCTCGGCGCGACGACCGGAGATGGCAGGGGGCCAGAGGTGGCAGTAGCAGACCCACCGACAACGGCGGCGGCGAGGGCCAAGGATTGCGGAGGAGACGACCTCTGTTTCTACCATCGCCGCTTTGCAGAGAGGGCACGCAAATGTATACCACCGTGCCAGTTCAAGCGCTCGGGAAACGCCAAGGCCGGGGGTCGGTAGCAGCCACGGCCCTCGGGGAAGAGAACAAGCTGCTCTACTTGACGGATGCGCATTCCGGGAGGCAATTCCTCGTGGACACAGGCTCCCAAGTGAGTTTCACTTGCCTACCTATGCTGACTGACTGGCGAGTCCCGGAAGCCACGGAGCGTCAGCAGCGAACGGCTCAAGGATTAAGACCTTTGGTGAGAGGACTCTGCTTCTGTTCCTACACGGCCGTACATTTGAGTGGACTTTTGTTATAGCTGCAGTGAGCTTCAATATGTTGGGGGCTGATTTTCTGTGCGCACATGGTTTGTTGATTGATCTTGCTAATAGGCGCCTGGTTAATGCACTTTCTTTTTATTCTATTCCCTGTGCAGCCCGAGTGACCCCGCCCACAGCACAAGCCAACGTCGCAACGGCAAGCGATAAGTTCCACACACTACTCACTCAGTTCCCAGCACTCACGGTTCCCACATTTTCAGCAGCTGTCGCTAAACACGGAGTGGAACATTTTATTACTACCACCGGACCGCCCGTTTTTGCAAAAGCTCGGCGCTTGGATGCAGCTAAACTGACCATAGCGCGCGAGGAGTTCGCCAACCTGGAAAAGTTGGGCATCATCAGGCGTTCGAAAAGCCCATGGGCTTCCCCGCTTCACATGGTTCCTAAAGCTGACGGCTCATGACGACCTTGCGGAGATTTCCACAGGTTGAACAACGCTACAGCGCACGACCGCTACCCAATCCCGCATATCCAAGATTTTTCCGTTAATTTGGCGGGGGCGCGCGTTTTTTCTAAGATAGACTTGGTCCGCGGGTACCACCAAGTCCCAGTACGCGCTGAGGACGTACCCAAAACAGCGGTAATAACTCCGTTTGGCCTATTCGAGTTTTTGCGCATGCTGTTTGGGCTTAAAGGCGCTGCGCAGACATTCCAACGCATGATGGACGCGGTGTTGCGCGATCTCCCCTCCGTGTTCGTCTACCTGGACGACATCTTGGTAGCCAGCGCGTCCGAAGACGAACACGAAAATCACCTCATGGCAGTTTTCCGGAGGTTGGGAGAGCACGGGTTAATAATCAACCCAGCGAAGTGTCAGTTCGGGGTGATGCAGATTGATTTTTTGGGGCATCGTGTCTCTCCAGAAGGAGCAGCTCCTCTGCCTGACAAAGTGCGCGCAGTAACAAATTTTCCCAAGCCACAAACGGTCAAAGCGTTACAGGAGTTTTTGGGAATGGTGAATTTTTATAACCGTTTCCTCCCCCGCGCAGCTCATGCAACCATTGTATGCCGCGCTAAAAAAACAAAAACCCACAAATAAAATCGAATGGTCTCCGGAGCGAGAGCGAGCATTCTCAGAGGTCAAAACAGCCCTGGCAAACGCTGCGTTGTTAGCACATCCAGACCCAACGGCCCGCATAGCGCTCACTACTGACGCGTCAGATGTGGCCATAGGGGCGGTCGTGGAGCAGCATGTAGCCGGGGCTTGGCAGCCGCTCGCCTTTTTCAGCAGGACTTTGCGCGATAGTGAGCGAAAATACAGCGCATTCGATAGGGAGTTGTTAGCTCTCCACTTGGCCATTCGCCACTTCCAGTTCTGGCTGGAGGGACACAGTTTCACCGCGTTCGTCAACCACAAGCCGCTGACTTTCGCGATGGCCAAAGTTTCAGAACCATGGTCAGGCCGGCAGCAGAGACAGCTGGCTGCAATCTCAGAGTTTACTACCGATATTCAGCACGTAGCGGGTAAACTGAATGTAGTGGCAGACTGTCTCTCGCGCGCCGTAGCGGCTCCAGTCCGCGTAGGGATAGATTATGCAGCCATGGCCGCGGAGCAGGCTAGCGACGCGGAAGTGTGCGCGGCCAAAGCACATGACAAAGCAAATGACAGGCGCCTCCATGGCTCGCCGCGTCATTGAGAATGTCATTTATGACGTTTTCAGTGTCAAGTCAAATTCCCTGTATATTTACCTGTACTTGTAAATGTGCTTGGCAATAAACTTATTCTGATTCTGATTCTGATTCTGGCCCCAGTACGCGTAGGGATAGATTATGCAGCCATGGCCACGGATCAGATTAGCGACGCGGACGTGCGTGCGCTCCAGTCTGGACCAACAGGGTTAAGGCTGGAGAACAGGGTGCTGCAGGATGGTATGGCCCCCCTAATCTGCGATGTCTCCACGGGACGACCGCGCCCGGTGGTACTGGCCGCATGGCGCCGCCCCGTTTTTGACTTGATCCATTCTCTGGCGCACCCGGGGGTGCGCGCGTTGGTCAAAATGGTAGGAGAGAAATTTGTATGGCCGAGCCTGCGCAAACAAGTTAGGGAGTGGGCAGCAGCCTGCATGGCTTGCCAACGAGCCAAGGTACACAGGCACACGAGAGCTCCCTTGGAGCCGTTTCACATCCCGGCTAAGAGGTTCGATCATATTCACGTGGACCTCGTAGGCCCCCTCCCGCTGTCACAGGGGTGCACACACCTCCTGACAATGGTAGACCGCACCACGCACTGGCCGGAAGTTGTCCCACTGTCATCAACCACAGCCGAGGAGGTGGCGCGCACGTTTTTAACGGCATGGGTGGCGCGCTTTGGAGTCCCGTCGGACATTACGTCCGACAGAGGTCCTCAATTTGTTTCCGAACTTTGGTCAGCGATGGCCCGCAGCCTCGGGGTAACGATCCACCGCACTACCCCGTACAACCCGCAGGCTAATGGGCTATGCGAACGTTTTCACAGGTCATTGAAGGCGGCCCTCAGAGCGTCGCTTACGGATGCAAATAGGTGGACAGGCTATCATGGGTTTTATTGGGGTTGCGTTCTGCACCTTAAGAGGATTTAGAAGCCTCCCCGGCTGAGCTAGTTTTCACGCAACCACTTCGGCTGCCCGGGGAATTTCTCCCAGATAATCCTGCGCCAGAATGCTCCCCGGCTCAGCGGTTGCAGAGTGGCACGGAAGCGGGCATGCTGCCTGCCCCCGTTCACCACAGTTTTCCACGCGTTTTTGTGCCTAAGGCTCTAAAAAATGCAGAGTTTGTTTTTGTCAGACACGATGCGCATCGCCCACCGTTGCGACCACCTTATGATGGACCATTTAGAGTGCTGGAAACAGGGGATAAGCATTTTTTGCTAGATTTGGGGGGCAGGAAAGAAAAGATTGGCATAAACAGGCTCAAACCCGCCTTTACGTTGGCCGACGGGGATGTGCTGTTGGCCACGGCTCCTCGGCGCAGCAGACCTCCTAAGGAACATTCCCCAGAACACCCACAGGGATTGACTAACAGTTCTCATCCTCAGACAGCAGCTCCCCAGCAGGAAGGCGCCGCGAAAGTGGTAAAGCCCGCTTATAGCAGATATGGGAGGAGACTGAGGCCCAAGCAGCACGTGGACTGATGTGTAATAATTTTACCATGACATGCACACTGTTATTACGTTGTTCCATCTTAGACGTTTGGGGGGGGGGGGTCATGTGGGACACATATATACACATATGTATATCACTGTATGATTCATACATATACCACCTTAGGCTTCACATCTGAGACGGAACAAAGGACTGAGCTTCTTTGGAGATAACACGAGGATGTGAAAGTTTGGTCTTTGGCAGGCAAAGAGACGGCCTTGGGGGATTTCGCCCAGCGGCCAGAGACTGAAGGTGGGGGGTGTTAAGACCGGGAAGAAGATGCATTGTTACTGGGGATTAAGTACAATGTGACTGTGTGCTTTGATGTCCTGGGGTATAAAAGGGACAGATGTTGGGGGATTCTTTCTCTTTCTGTTTTTGGATGATGTTGGAGAATGTGTATAAACCTGACTCGTGAGATAAACTCAGCCTCGTCATTTCCACAGTCTCCACACTCTCAATAATTTTTTTTTTCCCTGTATATTTTTCTTTTTGGCATACAGAAATGGCAATACGCCCGTATTTGCTAAAATTGCATTTTCCCCGAATTAAAATACGGCGAAACCGTATCACTTGACAGGTATGAATCCGACAGTTGGAGGCTAACTACAAGCTAAGCTAACGGCTACGTACAGTGAGCTAGTTGCCGCCAATAAGTGACTTTCACATTAGGAGTGCGCATGTGCGGACTATGTGAGTTCAGCATTCACGACTAAAAAACTTTCTGGTCGCCGCTTTTTTATTTGGTTTAGAGACAGTACTGTTACACCTGAACAATTGCCGTTTAAAGTGCTTCAAGCTCTTAATCGCTGTTATGCCAGGTGCACATTGTGCTGTAGTTAAATGTGGGAACGGCATGTATCATCTAGAGCGGTGGAAAAAGAAAACTTGCAGCATACATGCGTGTAACTTCTGGACCAGCGTGTGCACATTGCCCGCCGCCATTCACATTATATACATTTCCCACGGATCTGAAGGATCCGGACGGACGTAATTGTTGGATTAAAGCAGTAAGTCTGTATAATAACATAATTAAATAGTGTTGTGTATTGTTCAAGTTCTAGCCTAATTAACACGAATCTAAACCCTGAAGTAGTAGGTACGGACAGGCAGGCCTGGATCTAGTATCTAGTTCTTTGTATATTGGTAATGAAGCTTCATCTACACACACATGTAATTACGGCCATTGATAAGTAGACTGGTGTGGAGGATACGGATAAGGGTCACCAGTGTGGAGGCAAGGATCAAATAAGTGCAGGCGGACATGGCAAACTGAAGTTTAAAGTAGAACTGAACCCACCTTTTTGCGCAAAAAGTAGAATAGCGGATTAATTCCTTATTACCTATTGTATTTTTCAACACATAAAAGAAATTTTTAGGCCAGGCGATGGCCAAGCTACAAGCCGATAAACTTTTGCCTCTGGCTGGCAGTGCCAAACAAACCGGAAGTAGTGCAGACGACGCTGCGTGACATCACGAGTGGGACTCTTAGTAAAACAACAATGGCAGATGATAGCAGTTCCAGCAGTCAAGAAAACCAGAGTTTTCAGAGTGAAGAGGCATTCAGGATTGGTGACGAGACAGAGGAGGATGCAGGAGTGTCAAGTGAACAGGAAGAGAGCGAGGGAGGCATCAAACCGTACAGATTCGAGCCAGAATTGTCGGGGGATTCCGGCACCGACTCAGAGTCAGACCGCAGCAGTGATGGGGAGGAGAGTCGCTTATTGAATACAGAATGGTGAGTCTTTACTTCTCTACTTTGGCATGTTTGGGGTGTCAGGATAAGGAAAATTAAGTCTGGACTGCAGACGATTTTTGTGTTTCAATAACAATAATTCCAGTAGAAAAGGGACAACGCGGTCCAAGGGTGGTGCCAATGGTCTGATGCAATCAGTGCAGTGACCAGCTGGTGACCATGCAATGCATCGCTTCCCGGTCACTTTTTTTTTTTTTTTTGTTACTTATTTGTACCCGTAGGTAGATTCGGTTTACAGTCTGGTGACAAGCCACCGGCTGCCGTTCGCTGCGTGCGCGAGCGCCCTAAACCTACATGTTTTTGGTATGCGGGAGGAAACCGGAGAAATCCCGGAGAAAACCCACTCAACACGGGGAGAACATGCAAACTCCTCACAGCTCACTGTTGGTCGGGGGCTGGGATCGAACCCACGATCTCATGTTCCCCGTGATCCCCCGGCCGAGGGTAAACTGTGCTGCCACAGTGCTAAACCACTGCGCCACTGTGCAGCTTTTCTTCCCCCTTTCTTTTCTTTCGTCACCATGACAGCTTTCCTTGGCCACTGAACAGATCTTCCCAGGTGTTGGAAGTGTTTTGTAGTCGACTATCACGACAAAATGCACCAAAAACAACCAGTGTCGACGTGCTCGCAATGGTAAACATTGAGGACTGTGCCCAATTCGTGACGTCACGCGGAACTCCGGCTGCACTTCCCGATAATCAGCGGATTCGTCGGATTTTTCAGGGCGGGAAATTCAAAATCGCGATTTTCTCCCAAGATTCCAGGATTGGTGGAGGGGGTGCCAATGATAAATTATCTTTATAATTGTATGTACTATCACCCAGTGCCGTTCACTTCAGTTCTACTTTAAAAGGGTGCTTTATTCATCCTCCATCACTAGGCTCACTCAGCGCTGTGGCAGTGCGCTGGAGTGAGCCCTGCATCTCTAAGTCAGCAACAAGCACAGGAGTCGTCAAAGAGAGAGAGAGCTCCAGTGAGGCATATACAGTCAGCTTATATACTCAGCCACAGACAATGCATGCATGGCATATTAGCATCACAGTAAGCAGGAATGCATGGGACATTGACATGAGAGTCACACATATCAATAGCAGGATTACTGGCACCAGAATTCCTCTCTGCTCTGGAGCTGTAGGACAAAAGAGGCTGCAAGGCACATCTACATATTGATATCAGTCCATACATCTCATTGTTCTGTTAATTGCTCAAGCTGAGCGCTCTGCCTGTCCCATAGGTTGTGGTGGGTTACCACACTGGTATAAAATAAAATTGCAAATCACTGAAAACGTGTGGTACTTAAACTATAGGAGTATCGACCTATAGATCTAAGTAAGCAGGCTATGCCTTGTAGTGAAATTTACTCAAAATGACAAAACCAAAGTTGAGCTGTCAAACCACTTGCTTACCTTCTTTATAGTCGTTTCAGAGTCTCGCAAGTAAGGGTGCTTGGCCCTTTGACAACAAAAAATCTGCTATGTCAGCATATATATAGGGGGGGCCATTTTGGCCAATTTCTGCAAGGTGGCCGCGAATGCAAGCGCAACTAGTTGATCCTTGCGTTTGCGGGCACAACCGGGAAGACCCCTACGCATACAATATGCTCATAGATCAGGACCTTTCCATAAGTTAAAGGTATCGATAGAGCAGTTTGATAGCCATGTTCCCATGATGCTTTGCGCGAGCCGAGATGCGAAAGTCACTTATTCCGTTTCATTGTTTTGTAGCTCAGTGTTATTAGGCATCACGTACCTATTGCTTTCTCCTTCTGGAGTGGACACCACGCCACTATGTCTGACGGGGAGTCACCAGACACCAGTATCAGACAACGCAGCAGGCAGTCTGCCCCGGTTTCACCTGCAGCAGTGCAGGGTCCACCCGGAGGAATTTCGCTGCCCCCGCCATTCTGCAATGACAGTCGGGAGTCCTTCCAATTATGGGCTCACCGCTATGAGGTAATTCAGGCTGCCCGGTACAAGGATTGCAATGTTGATTTGGGTGCAGTATTGGCATTGGAGCTACCCACAAGACTGCCGCCTGAACTGTTTATTGTATGGGACAACCTGCCTTCCACCACACAGCGTTCCTATGCAGATACAAAGAAAGATCTTCAGGCTGCTTTTGGTCAAAAGGACGTTATCATTTCTTTTCAGACATTCCCAAATGCCGCAATAGAAAACCAAATGAGGCCATGGAGGTTTATGCTGAGGATGTGTGCAGACTTGTGAAGGAGGCTTTCCCTGATTTTGAATACAATGCATCCAAGTTCATGAAAATGTCAGGCTTCATTGCTGGGTTGGATCAGGAGCTCCAAATTCAGTGTGATGAGAGAGGAGTGAAAAGTTTTCAAGAGGCTGTGGAAGTAGCCACTCTAGCTGAGCGTGCTCACCAGGCTGCAAGGTTAGTGACACCAGTCTGCTCACATGATGTCACTACCAGAGATGTTGGCAACATAACCCAGTCAGTTAATTCTGTGACTGATAATGACACGTATGTGAGAACGGCTGTCCAGAACCTCACAACCACCGTCCAAAATTTGAGCAAAGCTCTTGTTGCACTGAAGATAAAACTGGAAGAGCAAAGCAGAATGTACCAGCCAGAAACGCATGGCTACAGACACTCTCACAGGTCTCCTTTACGTTATGGGCATAATCCAGCTAGATACACTGAGACCCACAATGCACGTCTCTCCTCAAGACGCTCTCCCTCCTCTTCACCTGAATTTAACTATCGGCATTCACCAACCCACAATTACAAAGCTGAAAAATACCAGCGCTCGTATAGCCCAAATGCAGCAACATATTCAGCGGACAAGTCACGTAGCCAAAAATCCTATTATTCTCCTGAACAGTATGATAACAGAAGTGGAGCTCACTGCTCTCCTTCAGGACCCCCTTTGAGTTTGCATCAGAGGAGCCCAAGTTCCCGGCGTAAACATGTTTCATTCCAGGACCATCAGAGGGGCAGCCATGGATTCCAACACCTGGTTCGTGGCCATCATCAGCACTCAAACTATGACTACCTGTGCCCACAAACCTCTCATCGGGGAAACGGGTGCTAGCTGAAGACGTGGGGCACTCTTCAGCTGGACTCTTAGGAGCCCCAAATGAAATTGATAAATCTGCACCACACATCGGTACTGCTTTGCTGCCCTCTAGTGATAATAGAGGTACTACATGTTCCCCTACTGAAAATCAAAACACTGTTGCAGTGGTAAATGAGATCCCCTTTTCTTCATATGTAAATGGACTTGTTGAGGGTACAGATGCACACATTCTGTCAGATTCAGGCTCCCATATCTCATTTATCAGTGAAGCAACCAGAATGTCCATTTCAGTACTAGCCAAAAAGCCTCTTATGAATCACTACATTCTGTCTAAAGCAGTAACTGGGCACAGTTTAGATACTTTGGGCACCATTGATGTGGCTCTGAAATTCGGATCCCATACGTTCCATCATAACATGCAGGTGATAAGAAATGTTACTCAAAGCACACTGTTGGGCCTAGACTTTCTTCAGCTCCATAAGGTCGCCTTGGATATGGGCAAGGGTGTATGTAGTCTTCATGGGGAGGAACTGCCACTGTTAAAAACTACACAGCTGGCCCCTGATAACTGTACAGCAAAGGTTATGGAATGCACAACCATACCCCCACGTTGTGAAATGAACTGTAAGATCGCATTAAACCCTCCCACAATCACTGCTGGCACCCCAGACAACTATGATGGCTGCCTAGAGCCACGCCAGATGGACATTGAGGGCATCGCAGTGGTGCACACCTTGACAGCGGCAGTAAATGGTGTGACTACAGTGCGCCTTCTGAATCTGACGGATAGTCTCTCATCACCCTGCAGCCAGGTATGCACATAGGACAGTTCATCCCTGTGTCACAAGATGACATAGTGTCAGAGTCTGCCCCTGTATGCAATGTATCCAACTGCCCTTTACAATCACACAAGGCAACAAACACAGCCCAAATCTCTGACAAATTGCCATTTGATGTTCAGTGTGGTGCTCTGACTGCCTCTGAGAGGTCTCAACTGATCGAACTGCTCCTGTGTTATCACGATGTGTTCAGTAAAAGCCCTACATATTTTGGCAGAACTGACATTGTCAAACACAAAATCCACACAAATGCTTCACCCCCCCCCCCCCCCCCCCCCCGTTAGAAAACGTGCCTATCGCACCTCACCCCAGATGCACGAGGTGATTCAGTCACAGATGAACGACATGTTAGACAAAGGACTTATTGAAATCAGCCATAGTCCCTGGGCAGCCCCTGTTGTAATGGTGTGAATAAAGGATGGTTCATGATGTTTTTGTGTTGATTATGGGGGTTTGAATGCTGTGACCATGAAAGATGCTCATCCTTTGCCCAGAACAGATGATACCTTGGATGCATTACGGGGCTCATCAGTGTTCAGTACCATGGACCTTTCATCAGGGTATTGGCAGGTGCAGTTGGATGAGCAAGACAAAGCCAAAACAGCGTTTACTACTGGTAGGGGTCTTTACCAGTTCTGTGTTATGCCCATGGGTCTTGTGAATGCTCCACCCACATTTCAGCATTTGATGCAGCTGGTACTACAAGGCCTCTCGTGGAAAACATGTCTTGTTTATTTAGATGACATTATCGTGTACAGCCCCAGTTTTTCCACACATTTGCAGCATCTTAGAGAGGTGTTTGATCGGCTAAGAGCAGCTAATTTAAAACTCCAACCATCAAAGTGTCACTTTGCTGACGAAGAAGTGTAATTTCCAGGGCATGTAGTCTCTGCAGCTGGTCTGAAACCTGACCCTAAAAACATTCAGAAAGTACAGGAGTGGCCCACTCCTGAGAAGCCCACTGAAGTCAGAGCGTTTCTCGGCTTATGCTCATATTAATGCCGTTTCATCTATCAATATGCTAAGCTGTCTGAACCTCTGCATAGCCTCACTCAGAAAGGGAAACCATTTGTCTGGACTGAAATTGAACAGTCTGCTTTTGACTGCCTTCGCCATGCCCGAACTCACACATCCATCCTCTCCTACCCAGATTTGTCAGGAGAATTCCTGCTCTTTACGGATGCATCCATCACAGCCATCGGGTGTGTGATATGACAGGTTAATGACTGTAATATGGAAAAAGTCATTGCCTATGGTAGCCACGTCCTGACACGGACTGAGAGACGCTGGTCCACCTATGACAGGGAGCTGTGGGCTGTTGTGTGGTCTTTTTGTCACTTTTGCCAATATTTGACTGGACACCATTTTCGCACCATCACGGATCCCAAACCTGTTCTTGTTTTGCGAAAAAGACCCTAGATTGTGACCCAACAGGACGTAGAGCAAGGTGGGCTCTCAAGATAGACCCCTATGATTGGACGGTTGAACACAGGGAAGGCAGTAAACAT
The DNA here is from genome assembly GCA_020510985.1 of Pholidichthys leucotaenia. NCBI lineage: Eukaryota > Metazoa > Chordata > Actinopteri > Cichliformes > Pholidichthyidae > Pholidichthys > Pholidichthys leucotaenia. Next base: position 40,866,684 of record CM035846.1, on the reverse strand, counting down.
GCTAATGCTGATTCTATGTCACGTCGACCATCATCCATAAAGGCCATTGAATCTGTAAAAGCACAGCTCTGTCCAGCTCAAGCAGTCCCACAGGAAAAAGCACCTGAGCAGGTGCCCAGTCCCCTGACAGCTAACCCTTCAGCAAGCCCTTTAAGCACTGTTTCTGCTGCTACACAGACTGATCAAACACCCACATTCCCAAAAACATCACAATCTGAGCAGGTGGTAAATGTGGAGCCTGAAATGGCCACCAATTATTCCTTCCTAAACAGGGACCGTAGCCATCTCATCCACCCTCAGTGAGATGACCTGGTATTAAAAACTGTCATTGAGTGGGTGCTGACAAATTCCAGGCCACCATATGCTAAAGTCAAACACACTTTGCGTGAGCACAGACATTTCTGGAGAGAGTTCCCAAAGCTTACTGTTGCTGACTCTATTCTGTGTAGAAAAGTAAGACACCCTCCAGGTGACCCAATCTTACAGATTGTGATCCCTAGCAGCTTACAAAGAGAAGTGTTTCAAACACTACATCGACATTCACTCACTGGCCATTTTAGTGCTGAAAAGACATTGCAAAGTGCCCAGGGTAGATTTTATTGGCCATATATGGCACATGACGTAAATGAATGGTGCCAGCAGTGTGTTACCTGTGAAGCATGGAGGCCACAGACTCCACAGCAACAAGCCCCTATGCAAAATATGGTTACTTCAATGCCTTTTGAGAAAATAGCCATGGACCTGACAGAGCTGCCTCTCACCCATCGAGGTAATAGGTACATCCTTGTCATAATGGACTATTTCACAAAATACTGTATCTTAACCTGTATGCCCTCCCTGATCAACGAGCAGTTACTGTGGCAAAATGTTTGTTGGAAGACTATATCAGCCGCCATGGTGTGCTACAAAGCCTGCACACTGACCAAGGACGCCAGTTTGACGCAGATTTGGTAAAATGTCTGTGTTCACTTTTGGGCATTCACAAAACAAGAACTTCTCCATATCATGCTATGTCAGATGGCATGGTGGAACGGGCTAACAGATCCATAAAGGATCAGTTAGCGAAGTATCTTTTCAGCAAAGGTAGAGAATGGGATGAGCATCTTAAACAAGTTGAGTTTGCTTATAACACCACTGTCCACTCCTCCACCAAACACACACCCTTCTTCTTAGTTCATGGACGAGAGGCTCGTCTACCCACCGACCTCCTCCTTGGGGAAACCCCTGGAGCTTCAGGAAACACACAAGATGCGCCACATGATTATGCTCACTCTGTTGTGAAAAAACTCTGTGCTTGGTGCCACTCTGCTGCACATAATCTCACAAACTCTCTCTCGATTATGCTGCACATAATCTCACAAACTCTCTCTCGGCGCCACACGAGTAGGCTGCCTTTTGCAACAGCGGCTCGATTCCGAGTCTTTTTCCCTTCCTCTCTCTTTTGATCCGTCTTTTTTTTTTTCACCCCACTTATATCACGGACACACAGATCGTCCCAAATGTCTCCTGAGCCGGTGGACGGAGCCACTGTTTATAGCAGGATACGATACAGCAGGGAAGAGCTGCTAGCATTCAACCGCCACCCGGTCCCATTGGAAAAACTCGACATACCGAGAGAACTGAGGCGAAAACGCCGCGGCTGCCGGGCTGGAGTAAGGCGGAGGACAAAAAATATAAGGTACAGACCCTCCCTTCCATCTGTTGTCATGGGAAATGTACGGTCGATACTGGGAAAGTTAGATGAGCTAGCGGCTATCTCCCGTTATGATAGCACTTACCGGGAGTGCTCTCTCCTTTTGTTTACTGAGACGTGGCTAACTGAACTAGCAGCAGATGCTAACATTGAGCTGGAGGGTTTTCACATGATACGAGCTGACCGAACACCAGACAGTGGCAAAGCAAGGGGCGGTGGAGTGATAATGTATGTTAACAACAACTGGTGCAGACCGGGACATATCACTGTTAAACAACGACACTGCAGCAAAGACATTGAGTTGCTAGCTGTTAGCATGAGGCCTACATATCTCCCGAGAGAACACTCACACGGGATCTGCATTGTTGTTTATGCAAATCCGACGGCGAACGCTGGAACAGCGCGTGACGTCATCCATTCAGTAACCAGCAGGCTGCAGACAGAACACCCAGATGCTCTTCTCCTCATCTCAGGCGATTTCAACCATGTTTCACTATCTCCCATTCTACCCACGTTCACCCAGTTTGTCACATGCCACACTAGAGACAATAAAACACTGGATTTATTCTACGCAAACACTAAGGAGGCGTACACCTCATCACAACTCCCCCCACTCGGGAGATCGGATCACAACTTGGTTCATCTCCGGCCGGTGTACAAACCCCTAGTGCACAGACAACCTCCGGCCATGCACACTGTGGAGTTATGGTCTGAGGAGACAATGGACACTCTAAAGGACTGTTTTGAAGCCACCGCCTGGAAGCAGCTCTGCGATCCACATGGTGAGGACATCGATGGCCTCATTCACACCTTCACGGGCTACCTCAGCTTCTGTGTGGACAAATCCGTTCCCACCAAGACCATACGGCGTCACTCAAACAACAAACCCTGGATCAACCCTGAGATAAAAACACTTCTGAGAGAGAAGAAGAGGATCTTCAGGTCGGGGAACAGGGAGATGCTGAAGTCCGTACAGAGGGAGCTGAGGAGAAAGATCAGAGAAGGCAAGGACAGCTTCAGGAAGAAGATGGAGGACAAGCTGCAACAGAGCGACATCAGCGGGGTCTGGAGAAACCTCAAAACCATCTCGGGGCTCCAGAATACCTCCCCCCAGGCCACGGGGGGCAGGGAGTGGGCGAACAACCTGAATCTGTTTTTCAATAGATTTGACCAACCGCCCTCCCCCCTGTCTGCACAACAACCACTGCTGCCTCTAAGAAATCAAGTCCTGCTGCCCACTCCCAACTCCACCGACACCCCCCCCCCCACTCCCAACACACAGCCCCCCATCCTGACCCTGACCAAGACCCAGGTGAGGACGGAGCTGAGGAAGATCAAGGTGAGGAAGGCGCCGGGACTGGACGGCATCAGCGCAAAGCTCCTCAAGTCCTGTGCAGACCAGCTGTGTGGGATTGTGACATATATCTTCAACATGAGCCTGAAACTGGGGAGGGTACCACAGCTGTGGAAAACATCTTGTGTGGTACCTGTACCAAAAACTTCCCACCCCAAAGACCTGAACAGCTACAGACCGGTGGCCTTGACGTCCCACTTGATGAAGACCCTGGAGAGACTGCTCCTTGCTCACCTCCGCCCCCTGGTGGAACCAGCGATGGATCCACTCCAGTTCGCCTACCAGCATGGCATTGGGGTGGAGGATGCGGTGATCTTCCTCCTTCACCGTTCTCTGTCCCACCTGGAGAAGCCCGAGAATATGGTGAGGATCATGTTCTTTGACTTCTCCAGTGCTTTCAACACCATCCAACCCATGATCCTGAAGGACAAGCTGCTGCGTGCAGGGGTGGACCAGCACCTGTCATCATGGATCCTGGACTACCTCACGAACCGGCCTCAGTTTGTGAGAACCCGGGACTGTGTGTCCGACACGATCATCAGTAGCACGGGGGCCCCCCAGGGAACGGTGCTGGCTCCCTTCCTGTTCACTCTTTATACTGCGGACTTCTCACACAACACAACACACTGCCATCTACAGAAGTTCTCGGATGACTCTGCGATCGTTGGCCTCATCTCCAATGGAGATGAAGCTGAGTACAGAGGGCTTATCCAGGACTTCGTGGACTGGTGCCATCGGAACTGCCTCCAGATCAATGCGAGGAAAACTAAGGAGCTGGTGGTGGACTGCCGCAGGCATGGGCAGCCCCTCACAGCACCAGTAAATATACAGGGAACAGACATCGAGATGGTGACATCCTATAAGTACCTGGGTGTTCATCTGAACAATAAACTAGACTGGTCACACAATACTGACGCACTCTACAAGAAGGGACAGCGCAGGCTGTTCCTGCTGAGGAGACTCAGGTCTTTTGGTGTACAAGGGGCGCTGCTGAAGTCATTCTATGACACGGTGGTGGCATCAGCCATCACTTTTGGAGTGGTCTGCTGGGGCAGTGGCATTACTGCAGCCGATAGGAAGAGACTGAACAAACTGATTAAGAAAGCTAGCTCTGTCCTGGGGCAGCGCCTTGATCCGATGGAGGAGATAGGAGAGAGAAGGACGGTGGCTAAACTGTCATCTCTGCTGGAGTCCAAGTTCCACCCTATGCAGGACAAACTGGATGCACTGAGGAGCTCATTTAGCAGCAGACTACATCATCCCAGGTGCACAACCGAGAGGTTTCGTAGGTCCTTCCTACCAACGGCTGTCAGACTGTACAACCTAAGCAGGGCTGCTCGCAGAGATAGCAAAAAGACGTAACAAACTAATAGTTTTTTGAATGCAAAAGATGCAATAGACTTACACAATGGTCCCCTCCGGCATACAACTAGGAAAATACCGGTCGCTATGGAGGGTGAGAATATGTATGGGCACATAATCATACCATGTAGGATAACTAAGTAGACGGTTATGCTGTTTCATCCCATCTAGCAACAATGCTCTGCACTGTGTGTGTTTATATATTTACATATTTATTCCATCTAGCTACAATGCTCTGCACTGTGTTCATATATTCATATATTTATTCCATCCAGCTACAATGCTCTGCACTGTGTGTCTGTGTGTGTGTGTGTGTGTGTATATATTTTATAGTAATATGTACATATGTATATTAGCTGCTCTTGCTTGCTTGTTTTTTTCTTGCCTTCTGATTGTTGCTCTGAGTGTTGCTATCCCTGTGCTGTTGCAATCCTGGAATTTCCCCGTTGTGGGACTAATAAAGGCTTATCTTATCTTATCTTATCTATAATATTGCTGCTGCAGGTGCTCAGCAGAAGCATTATTATGATGGTCGCAAGAGACATATGGCTTATGAAGCAGGGGACCTGGTTTGGGTTGATCTCCCCTCTCTCACTAGGCACAAACTGTCTACCAGATGGACAGGCCCTTTCAAAGTCTTTCGGAGGCTGGACTTTGGTACAGATGACAGTGGTGTGGTCTATGAGCTGTTGGATATGTTAAACCCCAGAGGCAAACCAAAAGTCATTCACTACAACCGTCTCAAACCTTATCGATCCCCATGGTCTGCAGCACAGTCACTGCCCCAAACCTGGGAACCAGCGCCACCTTCTGCCTCTAGTCCATTTACACCACCACTCACTGCACTCTCAGGCTCAAGGCCTTATGTGTATCAACACCCAACCCCTGCTTCACCTCCAGTACCTGATGTTCCCCATGTGCAGCAACCCCCATATGGACATGTTCCAGTGAGAAACAATTCACCAGCTGTGCCTCCACAACAGCCACCTGTTGTTGTTCAACCTCCCTCTCAAAGGAAGACCAAGTCAGGACGTTGTGTTCAACGGCCACAGCATTACAGAACTGACACTTTCACTGTTGAGCGTTCACCATTGACCTCATATGCAAACATAAGCAGACTGGACTTAAAAAAAACAAACAACAAAACTGTACACCCCAGTTCTTCTCTAATAGTTTGGAAGTTTTCCCTGACAGATATGGAGTACTAGATTGTCTTTTTTTCTGTAGTTGTTGTTGTTGTGAAGCGAGGACGCTTCTTTTGTGAAGGGAGAAGTAGTGTAAGAGGTAATTTTGGAAAATAGGCAGTTCTTTATTTGAAAAGTAATTTTCATGATTATTCAAACTGATTAGTTTAAATGTTATACTTAAACATTTTAATGAATAATTTAGTTTGTTTATCCTGTTTTTGCTCTTTTGTGGTGTTAGTCTGGCAAGACAAAGTACACAGAATGGAAAAGGCTTTTATTATGAAGGAGGAGTGACGGAAGTGAAGTGGGGGGATGTTTTTGTAAATAGAACATTGGGTGCAGCTATGGCTGGATATTAAAGTTATGGGAAGAGCTCAAATGGTCTCGTTCTTGTGGCAGAAGGACTAACCTTCAACTATCACCCACGCAAGCTTACACTAATCCCACAGTGAATTTTAGTCTTAGTATGTTGTGTAGCATCATCGTCTCCTCAAACCAAGACAGAAGATCACTTCTCTTCATTTTATAGGAATTTCACTTTATTCATTACACAGGAATACCACTTTTCTTCCTTTTCAGGAATATCACTGGCTTTTATGTCGACTCATGCAGGCCTCTTCCAGACCTGACCAAAGATGCTTGCTTTCCCAGGACCCCAATGTAAACAGTTGCCTCTTGCAGAGATTGTAAGGATCAGAATTTGCTTTTAAAGGCTCAAAGGAACATAAAACTCAGGAGACCAGACCTCTCAACGTGAACACTGCATTTAGATAACGTACCCTTACAGGAAACAATGCTTTTAAAAAAGAGTCATAAACCGCTTAATCTGACGGGTTTATAGCCCACGATACTATCCAGGTTTTCTCCCAGACACTAAAGGAAATCATCTACAGCTCAACAGTTCCTCCTAGCGGATACCTACGGAATGTGTTTTCAGTATATAGGATGACTTTTAATTTGTTCTAAACATTAAGTTTCTTTCAACTTATCCTCTGGATCCTAAGGACACTGAAAATCATCCCTCTTTTATCACCAACCATGGTTTGCTGCATGGTTTGCTGTATTTTGATCTAAATGTGAATGCATGTATTATAATTATGTATAAGAAATGTTATATTCATGAGTGTTATTCAAACAAATGTAATATTGGAGTAATGGTATAAATGCATGATCACCAAATATTAGCCAAGTCATTTAATTTAGTTAGATTTTATATTGAGCACCTAATTTCATAAGAACTGACTGAGTGTTGATTTTTCCTCTGCAATTTCATGGGATGGTGTCTTCGTTTGATTGGCTGCTCTCAAACAAAGAAATGTTCTCACATTGGTTAGCAGCCATTTCAAACTGCTTCTGAAAAAGTCAATTGGTCAGTCTTGTGATTGACATCATTATTTTACGACCCGGTGAGGTAACTTTAAAAGAGAAGTTAGATTTGAGCAAAGTAAGAAAAAAGGATCAGAACAGGCAGGAAGATTAGCAAGAAGTAAAGTAACAATGTAACAAGTAGCAAGAAAAAGAGAACGGTGAGAGAATTAAGAATTAGAAACACAGAAAGAAGAAAGAAAGAGATTTTGAGAAAGATTAGGAACTAAATTAAGATTAGAGAAGCAGAATAGTAATCTAGATCTCAGAAGAAGATTTCATTCCACCGTTTCAAGGCCCTGTGAAGTTTTATTCTGTTCTTTGTGAAGTTTGTCAAGTCTTTCTGGTTACTGAGGAGAAACTATTTTTTTTCTTTAGAGCTCGTCCTTTTAGAGAATCAAATTCTCAAACTTTTTCCTTCACCTCAGAAGCCATTCTTATCCTAGTAAATGTTTTTCTCATTTTTTTCATGACTTTTCACGCCGTTAAAGTGGACCTTTAATTTGCCTAGTTTAAAGTGAACAGAGACTGAGAAGATTTTCCTTCAGTTTTTTTGGTCTATCCCACTACAAGAGACCTCAAATTTGGACTCTTTTCCAAGGACTTTTCACGCCGCCCTGAGACAAACCATCCATGGCTGCAACTGTCTCCTTGAAGGGCCCCCAGCTGAGTTATCACCTCCACGGCTGTGAGGACAGCAGCCGCTTCCTCCGACGTCCTAACTTCAAAACCCAGCGGTACCGACCCGCGGAAACGTGGACCTACAGCTGTTGTGTGAGCGAAGCTCCTACTTTTCTTATCTGCTGGGTTAAAACGTGATGTCCTAACAATTAAATTACAGTTGAATATGGCCTGTATTTCAGGGCTCAATTAGTCTCTCAGCCACAGGATAGAGCTGTAAACTGAAGGAAAACTCTTAGTCAATTTTAAGTAACTGCCCTTGAATTTTGGTAGATTAATTCAGAATTCATTTTTTTAGATAATTAGCTTATGAATTTTCCCCATAAAATTGCGTTGTTTTGTTAAAACATTTCAGCCTCATTTACCGTTGAAACATAAGTCTGGTTCCTCCTTGGTTCTACAGAGGGGTAACGCTGGATTTTATGTTCAGGAATCCAATAACAGTTGATGTGATATATTACGCTGTGATCATTTAAATCTGTCTATTCATCATTTGAACGCCATGCCATGTAACCTGAATGAGTTTAATAAAAGGGTAAATGAGAGCAGTTAAAGCGTTTTCCTTTCGCATATATCTGTTTCCTAATCACGGCAGGACAAGAACTCACTGAAACTTTGAGACTGATTCATTAAGTAATTTAAGGTACAAAATTAATTAAAATTAAAGTTAATATTATTGTCCGTTAGGGCTGGTGCCCCTTTTACGAGTGCTTTGATTTAATTTAGCGGGTGTAGAAGTGATGGTTTAACTCCGCCCCCTTTCACACCCACTATTAAATAAAATAAATAATTCCTGTACCTTATGACAAATATTTTTATAGGCAATTCACGCGACAGTTGTTACCAGTTTATGGATGAGTGTAACTCCTTAACTTAAATGTCTTTGTCAAGACCAGGGAAGGATCAGCAGCGGGTTCATCCTAATAGTGATTTCTGCTGTGTTCCTCACTGCTCCATGTCGGGAAAGTTCAACTCCGCTGTAAGTTTCCATCACTTCCCAAAAGATGAAGCTTTAAGAAAAATCTGGATACGTAATGTGAGGCAGGAGAATTTATTTATTAAGAGGACGACAACAGTCTGTAGTAGACATTTGGTCACGACGGACATCATTCAAGGTGGCCGACAAAGGTTGAAAGAAGGGGCTGTGCCTGTGTTGTTGGCCTGGAACCACTACTGACTGCCTGCAGCCAGACCCAGTGTCTGGGAGAGAACACAACATCCAGAGAAGGAATCCATCGATAAAGAGGTGATTGATGCTGAACTGTTGCTCAAGTGCCACAATTCTGATGCTAAAGCAGAACCTTCAGCTCTGGATCTAGCCTGGGAGAAAATGGAGGCTCAGCAGCAGGTGATGGAGGAGTTCTGAACAGGCTGGAGGAGATCCCACTGAAGCAGTCCTTTGGTTTGGAGAGGTTTTCATCATCTGATGAAGACATCAGCTTCTATACCAGGTACATTAGTGCTAAGTTTGCATTCCTATGTGCTTTTGATTTTCATTGATTAATTATTAAACCTTTATTTATACTGGGTGAGTAGACAGACACTTTTATGTGGGCACTCTGATTGTTTTATCTCTCTACTGTTTTATGGTTTTGTTCAAATATCAAAATCTCAGTCATTTCTGGTGTGCAGCTCTAGGTCATAGTGCACTCTATTTACTTATCAAGTAATGATATGTAATCATAATTTAATCAGCCAAGTTGATTTGGTAACACCACATCAACTTGGCTGCAAACTTGGCCAGTTTGCAGTTGCGTGTTTTGTTGAAATACATTGACACCTTTTCTTTTTCTATCTAAATGAAGAACATGCTGTTAAACACTTGTGCAGTTCAAGTAAAATTGTATAGCCTGTTAACTAAGAAAAAAATGTTATATTTACATAAATATTAAGACTTTTTAATATAATACCTTCAATTTCTTATGTACACCCCATTACTTTTAAATCTGTGGGAGATATATCCGTACTGATTATTTGTAGCCAACTTGGAGCCAATATACTGTTGATCATTATTAGTTGATTAATGAAAAATAAAACACATGTTTTAAAATGAGACATTGGTCCTCCAAAATGGAAAAACAGAGGTCTAAAAATTTTCAAGGCACTGTACTTGCATATATGACCAGGCAATGAATTTATCATTCAGACTTGTTTTCCCTGAATCTCCCTGTACCAGAGCCGCTGCCTCCCTCTTGTTGATGAACTGTTGCTCTTCTTGGTGTACCTGTCCCTGGGTCTAAAGGAGAAAGATCTGGGTGATCATTTCAGCCTTCATCAGTCCACAGTCAGCAGGATTATCAATACTTGGGTAAATTTTCTGTACACCATATTGGGTGCTGTTGGAATATGGATGTCTCCTGAGACAATCAGAGCCACAATGCCAAGTACTCCGACACCCAAGTCATACTTGACTGTACGGAGTTGAGATGCCAAACCCCCTCCTGTTTACTCGTACAGAGTGAGATGTCCTCACATTATAAATCCCACACAACCGTGAAAGGACTGATAGGTGTATCACCACATGGTGCTGTTTCTTTTGTGTACCCGTTGTATTCTGACTCTGTGACAAAGAATTGTTCAGGCAATCTGGCATTATGCCTCTTTTGGATAAAGACATGGCTGTAATGGTGGACAAGGGATTCAGCATCAGTGACTTGGTGCCCTGCAAAGTTTACAGGCCTTTTCTCAGTAAAAGGTCCCAGCTGTCTCAAGATGAAGTGCTGATGACTCAGGACATCGCACGGTTAAGGATCCATGTGGAGAGAACAATCAGGCGCATGAAAGAGAATAAACTGTTTGACTCCATTATCCCTCTGACCATTGCTGGCAGTATCAACCAGCTTTTTGCAGTAGCCTGCCTCCTCACAAACTATCAGAACAAGTCACTGGTCAAGGCTTGGGCCAAAGAACATACGTGTTCATCTGGATATGTACACATTGAAAGACCTATTACTGTACAACAGTTTTAAGCCACCATCAGATTTGCAGTTTTAAAAAAGTTTCATTGACCATCTACATATAGTTCCCTTCACTATAATCCAACGAGAAAACAGAGGGAACATCTTTCCAAAGTTGTATATAGTTAAAGAAGTGGCTTCTTCAAGACAAAGTCGATGCTTAGTGTAAACCTTTGTATGTCTTGAAATCTGTTGACCAAATGAGATTAGATTTATTGTACATATTCAAACAGTGTTCCGTTTTCTTGTATTACTTTGTTTCTATGTAAAGTGCCCTGAGATAATTTTAGTAATGCAAATAGTATGAAATGTAGTATTACAACTCACATAATTTTGACTTTGAATTGTTTAAAAAAATCAAAATGACAGCTGTTATTTTCTGTTATATTATTATCTAAAATTAAATAAGACAAGCAAAACTATTCAAAACTCAACATGAGAAGAACTGTAAATGAAATGATTTCACCAATAAACCTTTGTGGGGAAAAACTGTCTGTTCATTGCAGATTGTACAGTATATTATCTACTTAAAGGATAATTATAGAACTATTAGATTAATGTGCATCTTAATTTCAAATATATTGGTGGACTGCAGAACACATGTTTATTACAGTAATCCATACAGTAAGTGCTTATCAGAGCTCGCATCAAGGCTCTGGTCTCATTTTAGAACATAAACATTGAACATGTAAATGGTTCCCTTGTTTGAAGAATCTCAGCAATGTTCTACAATGGAGGAACAGGCAGTAGTGAGTAAATGGTGTGTGTCATGTTCATTATACTTCTTTATACTTTATACTTCTTTATACTTTGTATAAAGTTTTCTGTATCTTATGAGCACACTAAAAACTTGAAGCTAAACTAGAAATTCTAAAATGATTACAGTAGAAGTTTAGGCAAAAATATGTAAAAACAGCACAAGTTTGCAGAAAACTTTAGAATTCTGATATAAGGCATCAAATGTGTTTTCCTCCTACTTTTTGAAATCCAATTTAATAATGTGTCATTTAATTTCTCTTCACAGTCACACTTCCATGTCAAGTCTCTGGCATCAATCAGTTACATCTTTTGGAAAGTGAAAGATGCTTTTGAATGTCCACATGAAAGTAGAACAGGTCCGCCTTCTCTCTGATGATTGTGGTGACCTTTGAGTTGACATGGATACGCTGCACTAGCATATCTTCCTGAGCACGAATCACAAAGTCACACCACTGCATGCTAGTGAGGTGGTCCCTTGTTGCCACCTCAATCCTGTGAGCCATGTCCAGTGAGACAGTGATGCTTTGAAGAAGAAAGTGCTCTTCCTCAGTGCACGTGTACACATTCTGTTGGGGCAAGCCTGGAATCCACAAGTGGCAGCTGTGGGTAAGGTGGAGAATCTGGGTGCATCTTGACAGACTTAGTGGGCAAAATGGGCTGCTGGTATGAGAGCACACTCCCCTATTGTGCCAAACCAAAGGCTGTTTCAACAAGGGGCTTCTCATCACTGATGACCACAGTTGCAGCTAAAGGTTTCTCCGTTATATCAAGTCTTTGTATATGTCTGCAGTCTGTAGCAGGGAAAGGTCAAGTGGGTCCCCAACTATGTCCTTGTAGAGTGTACGTCTGTGAAAGACAGTAGTAATGTCAGACATTACACTCATATTTAGGGAAAAAAAAACACTGTCTGCATCACTTAGTTACATATGTACCACCTATACCATGAAACTGTATATCTGATGATTGTTGGAATAAAAGCATTATTAATAAGTATTAGTAGTGCGCAGGGGTACTAGTGATGAAAAAGCTAACATTTCAAGCATTTGAGCCTACTGTTTTTTTCTTAGTATTTGAATATTGTTCTGGACCTCAGAAAATCTGACCATGTTTTGCTTTTTAATATAATGTTCCAAGTGATTTAATCTGTAACAGTGCTTGTACAAATACACAAATTGTCCCACATGCTTCTAAAATACGGTTAAGTATAAACAAAAGGTAACAATCAAAATGTTGTCAAAATAACAGCAGTTGAGTCCATATATTTAGTTATTTTGTTCTGATTGTTCTGTGTGCATTCATTAATATAGCTCATCCCTAAAATTTCTTAGAGTAATTGCTGTTCTAGCAGATCACGACCTCACCTGATTCCTCCCTCCATGATGCGGTTGAGTCTTGGTCTGGTGATGACCAGTTTGTTTACTGGTCCAGGTTTCACTCCCTGAAAAAGAAAAGACAATGTCAGATATCAAAAATACCCAAAATATATATTCCAGTATAATTAACTATAATAATATTTTGCTCCCTTTCTAAATTTCCTGATCTTGTAAAACATCAATGAATACTGAAATCATGCATCCGATACAGTTGTTCCATTGTATCTTTTTCTATAATACTATGAGAGGGGGCTGAAAAGTTGATAGTGGTCAAATCTGACCAAATGTGGTTTATTTTTCAACCACAGGGATCCAAGCGCTGCAAGACCGATGGAAGAAGTGTGTGGACCGAAGGGGAGACTATGCTAAAAAATAAACCACATTTAATCAGATTTGACCACTGTGAAATTTTCAGCCCACCCTTGTATATCATAAATTCCACAACTATTCAGCATGTTAATAAGTCTTTACTCTGATCTCTACCCTGGGCTTGTGCCACTGCTGCTCTGTCTCAGTGCAGGAGTGGACTGGGGGCACAACCTGCAGATTCAGCTCTGAGTAGTGGGCAGTTTGAAAGAGCAAAGCAACCGTGTGGTTCCACACTGCAGTGGCAGCAACACAGGTACACCGATGTGATATTAGGATGACAGGGTCTGAATCACGAAGCTCTATCTGTTCAAAGGTACATGGAGAGAAAGTTTTACAACCACACCTCAATTGAGAGAACATAGTTTTATTTGTTCTACATAAAAAGTAGTTAAAACATGCAGTTTCAACAGGTTTCTGGGGCAAGTTTAGCAATGAAATTACAAAGCCAGGATTTGTTTATACTTAGACCATTTTTTTTTAATATAAGAAGGCCTTATTATGAATTATATGGTATGATGAAAAAACATTTAAAAGGAAACGTTTTGTAGCTTGTGCCATTTATACCCCAGTGACCTCTATATCCTTGACTTTGAACAAGACAAAAATGAATGTGGAGCAGTTCATGCATTTACCAAGCCTCTCAGAATGTGATGGCTCATTGCTGATTATGGGTCAATGGGATCTGATCGTGATGAATTAATCTAAACTTACTCATACCTTGAGAGACTTGATAATTGTTCCTGAACTGAAACATTCTTCTGAACTTGAACAGAACACCCAAACCATCCCTAACATTACTTTCAAGCTGTGAGGCTTCTCAATGTTCCTCATTGACCTGTGACAGGCTGCCCTGATACTGACGGTACCTGTTAGCCCGTCTTTACTTGAAACTGTGAAAAATGTGTGACAATGTGATTATGCAGCTCAAAGCAAAAATATATATAGTATAAAAAATGGCATGCTTAATATATGGTAAAATTAATTAGTGTTAGCTTGCTAGTTTATTTATTTAGCGAATGCAAAGTCCTTAAGCCAAGCAGTTGCCTCCTGGTTTGCTGTATGGAGGGTGTGTAATCCTCCTTTCCAGTCTTTGGAGCGGGCAAGTCTCTATGATGTGTTCCATAGTTTGCTCCTCTCCACATGCGCACAGTGGGCTAGGGCTACTGCCCCATCTGTGAAGGCTGGCCAAGCAGGGGCCATGTCCAGTCCTGAAGCGATTGAGTGTAGACCACTGTCTCCTTGGGAGGTTGGTGCCCGGGACCTGTTGGTTGGGGTTTATCACCAGCTGTTTGTTTGGGACCTCCTTGGTCTCCCATTCCTCTTGCCAAGCTGTCTGGATGGTAAAGTCAGCTGGGGGAGGGTTTTTCCAAATCGGCCGTCTGGATGAAAGTCGGGCAGTGGGTGGGGTGTAGATATCTGCATGGATTGGTAAGTGAGGAAAATCTTTAACTTTTTGGAGCATCCTTTGAGTTAATGCTGCTCGCTGGATGTGTGGAGGGGCTATGTTTGACAGTACAGAGAGCCAGGGGAGTGGTGTTGAGCGGATTGTTCCAGTTATAGTTCTCATGGTTGAGTTGAGCTGGGTGTCTACATAGTGTGTGTAAGATGACCTGGACCAGACAGGGGCACAATATTCTGCTACAGAGTATGAAAGGGCCAGTGCTGAGGTGCGCAGGGTGGAGACTGCCGCCCCCCATTTTGCACCAGCGAGCTTGCAGAGCAGGTTGTTTCGTACTTTCACCTTAGCAGCCGTCCCCTTTAGATGTTCCTTGAAGGATAAGGTCCTATCAAGGGTCACTCCAAGATAAGTTGGATTTGGGGCATGCTTAAGCTTGAGTCCGCTCAGGTGGATGTTTAGTTCTCTGGCAGCTTTTGCATTGTGGAGATGAAATACACTGGAGACGGTTTTTGCTGGGCTTGGTTTTAGGCGCCAGATTTTGCAGAACTGGTCCAGTTTAGCAAGATCTTCCGTGAGCACTCGTTCCAGTGGTTCAAAGTCTGGTGCTTGGAATGCCAAACAGATGTCGTCTGCATAGATGAATTTGCGGGATTTTGTAATAGGCAGGTCGTTTATGTAGAGGTTGAACAGAGTTGGAGCTAGAACTGAGCCTTGTGGGAGTCCGTTTTTCTGCATTCTCCATGCACTTGTGCTCTGACTGAGGTGGACTCTGAACCTTCGGTTGGTCAGCAGGGTTTTTATAATTGCTGTTGCCCAAGCAGGAATCGCCTTTTTAAGTTTCAGGAGGAGGCCTTTGTGCCAGACCGTGTCATAGGCGGCTGTAAGATCGAGAAACACAGCCCCTGTCTTCAGTCTGCTCTCGAAGCCATTTTCAATGAAGGTGGTTAGGGCCAGTACTTGTTCTCCTGTACTGCGGTCCTTGCGGAAACCTGCTTGATCCACACTTAGAATATCCTCTATTTCTGGGGAAATGCGTTGCAGTATTAGGCGCTCCATGATTTTGTAAGGAACGCTGAGTAGGGAGATTGGGCGGTAGCTTGCTGGTAGTTTGTGGTCTTTGCCAGGTTTTGGGATGGCAATGACCTTTGCTGTCCGCCATTTCTTTGGGATCGAGTTTGTTTGTGTGATCCTTGTGTAGAATTGTGTCAACCAGGTTAGGGCTCGGGGGCCAAGATTTTTCATGAATTCTGGGAAGATGTTATCGTATCCTGCTGCCTTTCCACATTTCAGGCCCTGTAGGACTTTCTCCAGTTCAGCAGCCTCGAAGGGTTCAGGGTTCGTTTCCTCTACAGGCATTTTTTGGTGTTTTTTTAGCTCAGTTGTAACTGCTCTTCTGGTGTCTTTGTCTTGAGGTGCTTTGGCGATAGTCAGTAGGTGGGATGCAACTTGGTTGGGTGTGACGGATGCTCGGCTTTGGCTAGGGGGCTTCTGTGCAGCTCCTAGGCGACGGATGAGGCTCCAACATTTCCTGCTAGAGTGGGTAAAGCTCCGGTCAGCAACTGTCTCCTCCTATTTCTTTCGCCGGGCTGTATTTAGCGATTCAATGAGATGGTCTGCTATCTCTGGGTCCCCTGATGTTTGATAGGATTGTAGGAGGGCAGCACTTTCTCCGTCCAAACATGGGACATAGAGGGGTCGGTAGCCTCGTGGGATTGCAGTATGGGCAGCCTTGAAGATTGCGCTGCAGAAGCGGTTGTATGCTTCATCTACAGTGATGGTGTGGAGTGGGATGGTAACAACGCTCCGGTCCAGAGTTTCACTGAATTTCTTCCAGTTGGCTTTGCGGAAGTTCCAGCGCATCTTCCTTGGGCTGTATATGACTGGAAGTTGTAGGCCAATGTGTACAAGCAGGGGCCGGTGTTGGCTGTGTGGAAAATCATCAAGAATGAGGATCTGTGTAGGATATGGCTCCCCATTCAAAGAGCTGACCCAACACAGGTCAGGAGAATAGTCCTTCTTCCACCTAGCAGAGTGGAAGGTTCCTCTTTGTTTGGGGTCGTATATCAAAGCGAGGTCATTTCTGGATGCCCAGTCTGAAAGTGCCTCCCCATCACTGTCCACTGCTGGGTACCCCCAGTCAGGGTGATGGCTGTTAAAGTCCCCCACATAGATGGCAGGGTGGGGTAGGGTGGGTAAGACCTGCAGATCCCAGTTGGCATTAGGGGGCTTGTAGTGACATTCCTATTCAGAACAGTTAGCTAGGATTAGCAGATACATGTCATGAACCGAGCTGGTGTTCCTGTAGGCTCGGTTCTGACTGTTCTCTGTGGCTCAGGTGTCGGGTGATTTATGTATTGTTATCTTTTGAGTTTTTGTGGTATTTATGTCTTTGTTCTTTTTCTTTTCCATACCCGTAGCCACCGTTCTGGCCGGCGGCTGTTCGGCAGCCTCTTTGACCCTCATTCATGTGGGCGTTGTCTAACATTCTCCAGTCTGACCATGCCCCCTCTCTCTTGACAGCCAGCTGATTCCTCCCCGGTGATTGTCTTTCCCGCGCCTCTCCCAGGTTTGCCCAATTTGTGGTGCCAGCAGTGTTTGTAGTTTGGCGGCCTTTGCCAGTCAGACACTGCTGGACCATTGTGCATCATCCTATGTGTACTTAGTCACTTGGATGTACTGTCATTGGCTACTGACCATTATCTCATTAAGTATTCTGATGACACTGCTTTGGTAGCACTCATGACAGAGGAGCTACAACCAGAAATTTACTTTTGAGTGTGGATCAGGTAGTGCAGTGGTGTGAGCAGAACTCCCTCATTATGAATACAATGAAAACATCTTTGGAAACATCCATTTTAATCCTGCTTCAATCTTTATTCACAATGAATTCCTAAAGCAGTTCCCATGTGGCAATGCATATTGTAGAGGAGTTAGCAGACAGCGTCTCAGTCAGGAGGCAGTGATTAAACATAAAAGAATAATAGGCAGGAACGTCATGGGGAGTTAGCAGGAAGAGGGAGCTGGGGGTTTAAGGGAGATGTATTGTGGGGTTAGATGTCATGCAGTGGGATGTGAAATGTCATGCAGATGTGAGATGATCTGTTGAGTTTATAAGGAGAACCTGGCTTGACTGATTCATTGCTTTTCTGTGTATGGATGATGTGAGAGTGTTAATAAAGCTTTGTAAACTGGCCTCCTCATTTCCCACACTCTCCACACCCCTCTTTTAAATATCTGGGGGTGCATGTGGACAGTGCCCTCTCCTTTCCCACACTCTCCACACTGGTGACCCTAGACATATTATGGAACACGAGGCAAGAACCCCGGAGTCGGCCCAGACGGGAAGCCCCAGCAACGCGTCAAGCATCCCACAGACTGCCTGGACAGGAACCCCCAGCAATGCGTGCGCTGTTGCAGTCAAGCTACCGGACTTTTGGCAGCACAACCCGCACTCTTGGTTCCACCACACCGAGGCCCAGTTCGCCCTCCGGGGAATAACGGCAGACGACACCAAGTTTTACCATGTGGTTGCAGTGCTGGACGCTCGCACAGCTCAGCAGGTAGCGAGCCTGCTCGACCAGCCCCCAGCCCACGACAGATAGGAGGCTCTCAAAGCTGCGCTGATTCGGCGCTACACGCTCTCGGACTGTGAGAGCGACAGGAACAGAGAGGCTCCTGAGGCGTTCCGAGTTAGGAGATGGTTCGGCCATCGATATGATGGAGAAGATGTTGGCGTTAATGGGCACGGACGACAGGCATTTTCTGTTTGCCCACCTTTTCCTCTGAAACCTTCCAACAGAGGCGAGAGCGGTCCTGGCCAATTCGTCGTTGCTGGCCGTGCGTGACTACCGTGCGCTAGCCCAGGAGGCAGACCGGATCATCCTCACCACCAGAGCGCTCACGGTGAACGCAGCGGCGTCGGAACCCAGCGAGACGACCAGAGGAGGCGAGGAGCCACCGACGGTAGCGGCAGCGGGGGCCAAGGAGCGCCAGAGAGACACGCTATGCTTCTACCACTGCCGTTTTAGAGGGAACGCACGCAGATGTGCGCCACCATGCCAATTCAAGTGCTCGGGAAATGCCAGGGCCGGCAGTCGGTAGCAGCTGCAACCGCCGGCGAAGAGAACAAGCTGCTCTACGTGACGGACTCACGCTCAGGGAGACGTTTCCTCATAGACACCGGAGCCCAGAAGAGCATCATCCTGCCGACCTACGCCGACCGGCTGGCAGGACCTAGCGGCCCCGGGCTGGTAGCAGTAAACGGCTCGGACATTAAGACCTTTGGTGAGAGAACACTGACTTTATCCCTACACGGCCATACATATGAGTGGACTTTTGTCATAGCAGCACTGAGTTTCCCAATCCTGGGAGCTGATTTTCTGTGTGCGCATAGTTTACTAGTTGATGTTGCTAACAGGCGCCTGGTTAATGCACTGTCCTTTGACTCTCTCCCCTGTACAGCTCGAGGGGCCGGGCCAGTAACACAAGCCAGCGTCACAGCTCCAGGCGGTAAGTTCCACACACTGCTCACTCAGTTTCCAGCACTCACGGTCCCGACGTTTTCAGCGGCCATCGCTAAACACGGGGTGGAGCACTTTATCACCACCACCGGGCCGCCTGTTTTTGCACGACCTTGGCGCTGGGACGCAGCTAAACTGGCCATAGTGCGCGAGGAGTTTACCAACCTGGAAAGGTTGGGCATCATCAGGCGATCGAACAGCCCATGGGCATCCCCGCTACACATGGTCCCTAAGGCTGAGGGGTCGTGGCGACCGTGTGGCGATTTCCGCAGGTTGAATAATGCCACAGCACACGACCGCTACCCGATTCCCCACATTCAGGATCTTTCCGTTCACCTCGCCGGAGCACGCATTTTTTCTAAAATAGACCTGGTCCGCGGTTACCACCAGGTCCCAGTGCACGAGGAAGACATACCCAAAACAGCGGTAATAACTCCGTTCGGCTTGTTCGAGTTTCTGCGCATGCCATTCGGATTAAAAGGAGCGGCACAGACGTTCCAGCGCATGATGGACGCGGTGCTGCGCGATCTCCTGTTTGTGTTCGTCTACCTTGATGATATCCTGGTAGCCAGTGCGTCCGAAGATGAACACGTAACCCACCTCAGGACGGTTTTCCAGAGGTTGGAGGAGCACGGGTTAATAATCAACCCGGCGAAGTGCCAGTTCGGCGTGACGGGGATCGATTTTTTGGGGCACCGCGTCTCACCGGAGGGAGCGATACCCTTGCCCGACAAAGTGCGCACAGTGGCGAACTTTCCCCGGCCTCAGACGGTTAGGGCGCTGCTGGAATTTTTGGGGATGGTTAACTTTTATAACCGTTGCCTCCCCCGCGCAGCTCAACTCATGCAGCCATTGTACGCCGCGCTCAAGAGACGGAAACCAGCGGATGGAGTCGAATGGACTCCGGAGCGAGAGCAGGCATTTTCTGAGGTTAAAACAGCCCTGGCAAACGCCGCACTGTTGGCGCACCCAAACCCGGCGGCCCGGATAGCACTCATTACTGACGCCTCGGACGTGGCCATAGGGGCCGTCGTGGAGCAACGTATCGCCGGTTCTTGGCAACTGCTCGCTTTTTTCAGCAGGGCTTTGTGCGACAGTGAGCATAAATACAGTGCATTCGACAGAGAGTTGCTGGCTCTCCATCTGGCCATACGCCACTTCCAGTTCTGGCTGGAAGGGCGCAGCTTCACCGCGTTCATGCACCGCAAGCCGCTGACGTTTGCGATGGCCAAGGTTTCGGAACCATGGTCGGGCCGGCAGCAGAGACAGCTGGCCGCGATCTCGGAGTTTACGACCGATATTCAGCATGTGTAGGGTAAACTGAATGTGGTGGCAGACTGCCTCTCGCGCGCGGTTGTGACCCCGGTCTGCGTAGGGATAGATTATACAGCCATGGCCGCAGAGCAGATTAACGATACGGACGTGCGCGCGCTCCAGTCTGGACCAACAGAGTTAAGGCTAGAGAGCAGGGTACTGCAAGATGGCAGCCCCCCCCCCCAATCTGCGACGTCTCCACGGGAAGCCCGCGCCCGGTGATCCCGGTCACGTGGTGCTGCCACGTGTTTGAGTCAGTTCACGCCTTGGCGCACCCAGGAGTGTGCGCGTCAGTCAAAATGGTGGGAGCGAAATTCGTGTGGCCAGGCCTACGCAAACAAGTGAAAGAGTGGGCTGCAGCCTGCATAGCGTGCCAACGAGCCAAAGTGCACAGACACACGAAGGCCCCTTTGGAGCCGTTTAGTGTACTGGCTAAAAGATTCGACCATGTTCACATGGACCTCGTGGGCCCCCTCCCGCCGTCGCAGGGGTGCACGCACCTTCTGACAGTGATGGACCGCACCACACGCTGGCCAGAAGCAGTCCCGCTGGCGGCAACCACGTCCGCGGACGTGGCACGCGCTTTTTTGACAACATGGGTGGCGCGTTTTGGAATCCCGTCGGACATCACGTCCGATAGGGGCCCTCAGTTTGTTTCCGAACTTTGGTCCGCGATGGCCCGCAGCCTGGGTGTTACAATTCATCGCACAACCGCGTACAACCCACAGGCAAATGGGTTATGCGAGCATTTCCACAGGTCAGTGAAAGCAGCACTCAGGGCTTCGTTGACGGATGCATATTGGGTAGACCGGTTGCCGTGGGTTTTATTGGGGTCGCGTTCCGCACCAAAAGAGGATTTGGAGGCTTCCCTGGCTGAGCTGGTTTTTTCTCAGCCACTGCGGCTGCCCGGGGAATTGTTGCCAGATAATCCCGCATCGGACAACTGCCCGTCTCAGCGTTTGCACCGTAGTGCAGACACAGGCATGCTGCCCGGCCCAGCTCACCACTGTTTTCCACGCTCTTTTGTGCCAAAAACTTTGAAGAACGCGGCGTTTGTGTTCGTCAGACATGATGCCCACCGCCCGCCATTGCGCCCACCCTATGATGGCCCGTTCAGAGTGCTGGAAACAGGGGACAAGCATTTTTTGCTAGACTTGGGGGGGGGGGGGGGCGTCGGGACAAAATATGCATAGACAGACTTAAGCCCACCTTTGTAGTGGCGGACGAGCAAGTGCTGCTGGCCCGGGCCCCTCGGCGTGGAAGACCCCCACAGAGAAATCCTCAGGCAAACGATTCACCAGGACAGCCACACGGGCAGAGCGAAGTTTCCCCCCCCCCCTCGCCTTGGCCCACCCGCAGTCAGACACACGTCCAGCAGCCCCCCGCTGGCACAGAGAACCCCGTTACAGCAGATATGGGAGGAGACTGAAGCCCAAAAGATGTGGTGACTGAAACTCTGTCTGGGGGGGTGGTGGTGTGGCAATGCATATTGTAGAGGAGTCAGCAGACAGCGTCTCAGTCAGGAGGCAGTGATTAAACATAAGAGAATAATAGGCAGGAATGCCATGGAGAGTTGGCAGGAAGAGGGAGCTGGGGGTTTAAGGGAGATGTATTGTGGGGTTAGATGTCATGCAGTGGGATGTGAAATGTCATGCAGATGTGAGATGATCTGTTGAGTTTATAAGAAGAACCTGGCTTGACTGATTCATTGCTTTTCTGTGTATGGATGATGTGAGAGTGTTAATAAAGCTTTGTAAACTGGCCTCATCATTTCCCACACTCTCCACACCCCTCTTTTAAATATCTGGGGGTGCATGTGGACAGTGCCCTCTCCTGGTCAATCCATGTTGACTTGTCGGCCTCCGTCTGTCTATGATGACCATGGAAGAGAATCCTAAACGTCTACTCTGCTGGAACAGCACCACCTGTGGCTGAACAGGCCGATGCGCGAATGGCAGTCCCTGTCACACAGGTCGCACTTGTGGGTGGTCTCCGTGCTGCTGGGTCTGTGGCGGTTCTTCCTGCGGGTCCTTTTTTCATCTGCTGCAGCAGTCAGTCTCTCTTCACCCACCTTGAGCTGTCTGGTCAGGGTGCCTCTCCATTTGGAGCGGTCCGTTGCAAGGTCCCCCCAGCGCTCTGTGTTGATCTCCAGGGCCTTCATGTCTCTCTTGCAGACGTCTCTAAAACGCAGCTGTGGGCGGCCAACGTCTCTCCTGCCAGTCGTCAGTTCTCCGTAGAGGACGTCTTTGGGGATTCTGCCATCCTCCACACGGTGAACATGGCCTAGCCAGCGGAGCCTGCGCTGCCTGAGTAGAGTGAACATGGAGGGAAGGCCGGCGCGGGACAGAACTTCTATGTTGGGCACTTTGTCCTGCAAGGATATGTCCAGGATGTGGCGAATGCAGCGCAAGTGGAAGGAGTTCAGTCTCTTTTCCTGCCGGGCGTATGTTGTCCACGTCTCACTCCCATACAGCAGCGTGCTGCTGTATGGGAGCGTGCTGATGATGCAGGCGTTGTACACTGCCATCTTCATCTTGACAGAGAGTTTGGGATTCTCCCACACTTGTGTGGTGAGGCGAGTGAGTGTGAAGGCTTTTTGAAGGCTTGTGTGAAGGCTTTTTCCAATCCTCTTGTCGATCTCTGTATCAAGGGAGAGGTTGTTGCTGATCGTGGACCCCAGGTACGTGAACTGATTCACAACCTCCAGCTCGTAGTCGTCGATGGTGATGGTTGGTGGTGCTTCGGTGCCTTGCGCCAAGACGTTAGTCTTCTTCAGGCTGATGGTAAGCCCGAAGTCCTTGCATGCCTGGGAGAAGCAGTCCATCAGGGTCTTAAGCTCCTGCTGTGTGTGGGTTGCGACTGCAGCGTCGTCTGCGAACAGCATGTCTCTGATTAGAGCCTCGCGTACTTTGGTTCTGGCTTTCAGGTGGGTGAGGTTGAAAAGCCTGCCGTCAGATCTTGTGTGCAGGTAGATTCCCTCTGTTGCTGTGCTGAAGGCATGCCTCAGGAGCATAGCAAAGAAAATCCCAAAGAGGGTTGGTGCAAGTACACAGCCCTGTTTCACTCCGCTGCGTATGTTGAATGGCTCTGAGACGTTGCCGTCGTGCTGCACTATCCCCTGCATGTTGGTGTGAAACGACCAACAGACTACATCTGTAAAAAAGTTCATCAGAGGATTTACAGGTACATCTCAAAAAATTAGAATACCATGAAAAAGTTCAATATTTTTTGTCACTCATTTCAGAAAGTGAAACCCATATATTATATTATATTATTATGTTATTATTATAATATTATATATTATTATATATATTATATTCCGGTTCCGCCGGACCGGTGGCGCCACACGAGTCGGCTGCCCATTGCAACAGCCTTTTTTTTAATCTTCCTTCTTCTTTCTACACCTTTCACTCTGTATATATATCACGGACGCACGGATCGCCCCGGGGGTCTCCCGGGTCGGCGGACGGAGCCACTGTTTGCAGCGGGAGACGTTACAGCGGGGAGGAGCTGGTGCTAGCTAGCACTTGGCCGCCGCCCGGTGCTAATGGGAAACTCGACATACCGGGAGCTGTAGCGAAAACGACGCGGGTGCCGGGCTGGAGTTTAGGCGGCGTGCAAGAAATATAAGACAGAATAATAAAGAGCGATGGCAGGAACCAAGCAGACCGCCCGTAAAATCTACTGGAGGAAGAAGCCCCCCAGGAGGCAGCTAGCCACCAGGGCTGCTCGGAGAGGCGCTCCGGCCACCGGCAGAGTGAAGAGGCCTCGCCGTCACAGGCCCGTGGCTCTGAGAGAGATCCGTCGCTTCCAGAAATCCACGGAGCTGCTCATCTGTAAACTGCCCGTCCAGCGCCTGGTGAGGGAGATCGCTCAGGACTTCAAGACCGTCCTGCGCTTCCTGAGCTTCGCCGTCATGGCTCTGCAGGAGACCAGCGAGGCCTACCTGGTGGGTCTCTTCTTCGCCAAGAGGGTCACCATCATGCCCAAAGACTTCCAGCTGGCCCGCCGCATCCGCGGAGAGAGAGCTTAGACTTTCTGCTGCACATTCACCAACCAACCATAATGCTCCACACTGTGTGTCTCTATATATACATTTATAGTAATATGTACATATGTTTACTAGATGTTCTTGTTTTTTCTTGCCTTCTGATTGTTGCTGTGAGTGCTGCTATCCCTGTGCTGTTGCAATCCTGGAATTTCCCCATTGTGGGACTAATAAAGGCTTATCTTATCTTATCTTATATAGATTCATGACACAGAGAGTGTTATAGTTCAAGTGTTTATTTATTTTAATTTTGATGATTATGGCTTAAAGCCCATAAAAACCCCAAATTCAGTTTCTCAAAAAGTTAGAACATTACATAAAATTAATTTTATAAAATATTTTTTTTAATAGAAATGTTGGCCAACTGAAAAGTATATATATGTACACACTCAATACTTGGTCGGGGCTCCTTTTGGATTAATTACTGTATCAATGTGGCGTGACATGGAGGTGATCAGCCTGTGGCACTACTGAGGTGTTATGAAGGCCCAGGTTGCTTTGATAGTGACCTTCAGTTCGTCAGCATTGTTGGGTCTGGTGTCTTTCATCTTCCTCTTGACAATACTCCACAGATTCTCTATGGGGTTTAGGTCAGGAGAGTTTGCTGGCCAATCAAACACAGTGATGCCATGGTCATTAAACCAGGGTTTGATACTTTTGGCAGTGTGAGGGGGTGCCAAGTCCTGCTGGAAAATGAAATCAGCTTCTCCATAAAGCTTGTCAGCAGAGGGAAGCGTGGAGTGCTCTAAAATTTCCCGGTAGACGACTGCGCTGACTTTGGTCTTGATAAATCACGGTGACGTTTTCCGGCACACTAAAGTACTGCGCCATTAGCTTCACTACCTCGTCAAAGCTGTCAGCACCTCCAAGGTTCTCCAGAATCTTCTGCCCTTCCATTCCCAAATTATGGACCAACACAGCTCGAGCTCAGAGCTTCTCCATCTCGCCCAGGTTTAAGACAACAAGATAGTTAGCAAAGGCAGCAAACCAACGAGGCCACGGCACAGGCAGCTCGCCCAGGGCCTTGAGAAATGGCCAAAAGCTGGCAATGGAATGCTCCGTTTCCACTTTTACCTCGTCGCCAAACGTTGTGTTCATAATTATGAGAATTATTTGAATATTTATAAACATTTATAAACATTTGAATATTGTTCTGGACCTCAGAAAATCTGACCATGTTTTGCTTTTTAATATAATGTGCCAAGTGTTTTAATCTGTAACAGTGCTTGTACAAATACACAAATTGTTCCACGTGCTTCTAAAATATGGTTAAGTATAAACAAAAGGTAGCATAATCAAACGCTGTCAAAATAACAGCAGTTGAGTCCATATATTTAGTTATTTTATTCTGATTGTTCTGTTTGCATTCATTAATATACCTCATCCCTAAAATTTCTTAGAGTAATTGTTGTTCTTGCAGATCACGACCTCACCTGATTCCTCCCTTCATGATGCGGTTGAGTCTTGGTCTGGTGATGACCAGTTTGTTTTCTGGTCCAGGTTTCACTCCCTGAAAAAGAAAAGACAATGTCATATATCAAACATACCCAAAAGATATATTCCAGTATAATTAACTGTAACAATATTTTGCTCCCTTTCTAAATGTCCTGATCTTGTAAAACATCAATGAATACTGAAATCATGCATCCGATACAGTTGTTCCATTGTATCTTTTTCTATAATACTACAAGAGGGGGCTGAAAAGTTGATAGTGGTCAAATCTGACCAAATGTGGTTTATTTTTCAACCACAGGGATCCAAGCGCTGCAAGACCGATGGAAGAAGTGTGTGGACCGAAGGAGAGACTATGCTGAAAAATAAACCACATTTGGTCAGATATGACCACTATGAACTTTTCACACACACCCCGCCCCCAGTATATCAAAAATTCCACAACTATTCAGCATGTTATTAAGTCTTTACTCTGACCTCTACCCTGGGCTTGTGCCACTGCTGCTCTGTCTCAGTGCAGGAGTGGACTGGGGGCACAAGCTGCAGATTCAGCTCTGAGTAGTGGGCAGTTTGAAAGAGCAAAGCAACTGTGTGGTTCCACACTGCAGTGGCAGCAACACGGGTACACCAATGTGATATTAGGACGACAGAAACTGAATCACGAAGCTCTATCTGTTCAAAGGTACGTGGAGAAAAAAGTTTTACAACCACACCTCAACTGAGAGAACATATGTAGCGGGTTGATTCAACCCCCACAACACAGAGACAGAACACAGAGACAGTCAGCTCGCACTCCTGGTTTTTTTTCCGCTGCATGCTGCGTTTACAGCTGTGAGGTTAAAGTGTCATCCATGCATTGTGTTCATGCATCCTGTCTGTACCTCTGATATGCAAATGCCCAGACTGACTGCTGTGAATGTCTTTGATGTATTGTCTGAGTTGAGTATATATGCTGCACTGTGCTGTAAATCTGCCTCTCATTCTCACTCCTGCATCTGCTGCGAGACACACACACACCGTGTGTCTCCTCTTCTGAGACACTTCTGAGACACTGTCTCCTCTTCTTGAGAGCTGGAGGAATGAAGTTGCAGCCTGCTCAAGCCATGGGCTGCAGCCGAGTTCTGATGAAGGCGGATGATAATAAAGCTATTTAAAAATCCAACGCTGCCTTTATTTTATCATCCTCTTCACTGGTGACCCCGGAATGCACACGTTTTGTGCAAACGCAACCTTCTGATCTGAACAGCCACGCTGGCGACCCGAGACTGAAGAAAACGAGCGGCCAGCGAACGCAGCACCCGGGCATGAATGCTCCGTCGCAGCGGCCTGACTGGTCTGCCCTCCCTGCTGCCTCAGGGAGGCCTCGACGCAGAGCCCACGGCGGGCGAGCTGCTCTCAGGACATCAACCAAGACCGGGTAAGCGGCAGAGAACGTCATGGCGCGCCCTCGCCGAGATCGGCACATCCATGCGGGACCGGCCGCGCAGCTCCTCCACATCAGAGCACATGCGGGCGACTCCCATGGCCGACAGAGCACACGGGGACCTGAACGCACCATGACTAATCTGCAGCCACGGCTCGTCAGAGATGTTTTTCGGTGCAGACTGCGCCGATCTCCACCAAGTTTCCAACCCTGATTCCCTCTCCAGCGGGCCCACCCACGCACGGAGCCCCGGCACGCGCACCGGGGGTGACGAGGACGGCGCACCACGCACGGGACAAATACGGCTTTTCCGACCGCCTTCCTTCTGCTGCACACTGGCCCTTCAGGCTTGCTTGTACACCTGAGGCCCGCAGCTTGCTCACGGGATTTTATGGTATTAGCCACGGCACACAAGGGGAATTCAGCTGTCTGCGGTTCAATTCAATTCAATTCAATTCAACTTTATTTATATAGCGCCATTTCACAACAACAGTCATCTCATAGCACTATCAACTGTAGGGGGGGAACCCCCACAGTTGCAGAAAGACCCCAGCAATCAGGCGATCCCCTGTGAGCAAGCACTTGGCGACGGTGGAGAGGAAAAACTCCCTTTTAACAGGAAGAAACCTCCAGCAGAACCAGGCTCAGGGAGGGGCAGTCATCTGCTGCGACTGGCTGGGGGGTGAGGGGATAGAGAAGAAGAAAAGAACAGACATGTAGAGAGCAAACAGCACGATGGGGACTCAATCTATGGGAGAGAACAAACAGATGTTAATGACCAGCAAAAAAAAAATATTTCATAGAGAGTGAGGAAAGGAGTGAGGCCCAGTGCATTACTGGAGGTCCCCCGGCTGACTAAACCTATTAGCAGCATAACTAAGGGAGGGTTCAGAAACACATGATCCCTCCCTAATTGTAGGCTATATCAAAAAGGTAGGTTTTAGCCCTATTCTTAAAAACAGAGATCGAGTCTGACTCCCGAATCCAGATTGGCAGCTGATTCCACAGGAGAGGAGCTTGATAACTGAAGGCTCTGCCTCCCATTGTACTTTTGGAGATTCTAGGTATTACAAGTAATCCTGCATTTTGGGAGCGTAGTGCTCTGTTAGGATAATACGGTAGTATCAGATCTTTTAAATAAAAAGGAGCCTGATTGTTTAGAGCTTTGTAAGTAAGAAGAAGGATTTTAAACTTAATTCTAAACTTGATGGGAAGCCAATGAAGGGAGGCCAGAACCGGAGAGATATGATCTCTCTTTCTAGTAGACAAGATGCTCCTAATCTTGGCAATATTACGCAAATGATAGAAGGCAGTCTTAGAAACACATTTAATATGTGAATTGAAGGACAAATCCTGATCAAAAATAACTCCAAGGTTCCTCACAGAGCTATTAAGAGAAAGAGTAACCGCATCCAAACTGAAAGTTTGATTTGGAAAGGAATTTCTAAGGTTTTTTGGACCAACAAGAATGACTTCAGTCTTATCTGAATTTAATAGCAGGAAATTACAAGTCATCCAAGCTTTGATTTCCTTAAGACAGGCTTCTAACTTGGCTAATTTATTACTATCATCTGGCTTCATTGACAGGTATAATTGTGTGTCATCTGCATAACAATGAAAATGTATACAGTGCTTTCTAATAATGTTGCCTAACGGAAGCATATATAAACTAAAAAGAGTAGGGCCTAGCACAGATCCCTGTGGAACTCCATGACTAAGCTTTGAATTGAAAGAAAACTCATTATTTACATGAACAAACTGGAGCTGGTTCCCGAGGCTTTAGGGTTACGTCTGCCCTAAAGTCAACACGCCAGTCCCTCTGCTTTTATTTTTTTCTTGCCGCCGCTCCTGCTTTTCTTCATGGCCACGAGAGGAGTCAGAGACTAATTTTTTTTCTTCTTCTGATCTCCGCATGTTCAGACGGGACATCGCGGAGCAGCAAACACTTTTGGCGCGACTCGAACGATTTTCCCGCGCCCGGTCAGCATTTGCTACCCCCCTCCCCCTCCTCCTGCACAGAGCTTTTCCCTGCTCGCTGCCCAAACTGCAACATCAAGGTCACGGTCCCCTACCGTGCCCTCTGGGGGGGAGCAGTGTAGCGGGTTGATTCAACCCCCACAACACAGAGACAGAACACAGAGACAGGCAGCTCGCACTCCTGGGTTTTTTTCCGCTGCATGCTGCGTTTACAGCTGAGAGGTTAAAGTGTCATCCATGCATTGTGTTCATGCATCCTGTCTGTACCTCTGATATGCAAATGCCCAGATTGACTGCTGTGAATGTCTTTGATGTATTGTCTGAGTTGAGTATATATGCTGCACTGTGCTGTAAATCTGCCTCTCATTCTCACTCCTGCATCTGCTGCGAGACACTCCTCCTCTCTTTGAGAGCTGGAGGAATGAAGTTGCAGCCTGCTCAAGCCATGGGCTGCAGCCGAGTTCTGATGAAGGCGGATGATAATAAAGCTATTTAAAAATCCAACGCTGCCTTTATTTCATCGTCCTCTTCACATAGTTTTATTTGTTCTACATAAAAAGTAGTTACAACATGCATTTTCTACAGGTTTCTGGGTCAAGATAAGCAATGAAATTACAAAGCCAGGATTTGTTTATACTTAGACATTTTTTTTTAAAATAAGAAGGCCTTATTATGAACAATATGGCATGATGAACACATTTAAAATGAAACGTTTTGCAGCTTGTGCCATTTATACCCGTGACCTCTATATCCTTGACTTTGAACAAGACAAAAACGAATGTGGACCAGTTCATGCATTTACCAAGCCTCTCAGAATGTGATGACTCATTGCTGATTATGGGTCAATGGGATCTGATTGTGATGAATTAATCTAAACTTACTCAGACCTTGAGAGGCTTGATAATTGTTCCTGAACTGAAACATTCTTCTGAACTTGAACAGAACACCCAAACCATCCCTAACATTACTTTCAAGCTGTGAGGCTTCTCATTGTTCCTCATTGACCTGTGACAGGCTACACTGATACTGACAGTACCTGTTAGCCCATCTTTACTTGAAACGGTGAAAAACGTGTGACAATGTGATTATGCAGCCCGAAACAAAAATATATATAGTATACAAAACGGCATGCTTAATATATGGTAAGATTAATTAGCGTTAGCTTGCTGGGGACATTCCTGTTCAGAACAGTTAGCTAGGATTAGCAGATACATGTCATGAACTGAGCCAGTGTTCCTGTAGGCTCGTTTCTGACTGTTCTCTGTGGCTCAGGTGCAGGGTGATTTATGTATTGTTATTGTTTGAGTTTTTGTGGTGTTTACCTCTTTGTTCTTTTTCTTTTCCATGCTCGTAGCCACCGTTCTGGCCAGTGGCTGTTAGGCAGCCTCTTTGATCCACATTCGTGTGGGAGTTGTCTAACATTCTCCAGTCCGACCACGCCCCCTCTCTCTTGACAGCCAGCTGATTCCTCCCCGGTGATTGTCTCTCCCGCGCCTCGCCCAGGTTTGCTCAATTTGTGGTGCCAGCAGTGTTTGTACTTCGGTGGCCTTTGCCAGTCAACACTGCTGGACCATTGTGCATCATCTTATGTGTACTTAGTCACTTCGATGTACTGTCTATGAGGGGTTGTGTGGACTCTTTGTCTTACTTGGACATCTTGGACAGCTCCTGCTTTGTGAGTAAAAAAAACTGTTTGCGTTTCTTCGTGCAGTGCTGCTGCTACGCTTTGGCTTTCTGCACAGTTTTTGTCTCCATCCAGTTGAGCCTCCTAGAGGACTCCAAGTTAACCCGGGTCGTTATATTGTTTCGTGCATATTTGTCTTGCGGCCACAGTACACAGTGGTCTGCCCAACACACGCTTGTCGTGTACGCCATTTTGTGTACCCTGTTACCTTTTTTTCATTCTTTATTTTGAAATTGTCAGCCTTGGTGTTAAATAAATGTGTTGTGGTTTTTATACCCTGATTGATGGAGCCCTGAGTATTTCTATCATGTTTATAGTCAGCTTCATATGTGCCTGTGTTTGTGTCTATGTTGAATGTAATTTGTGGCTTGTATATATGGATGTCACCAGACTGCAAAACAAATCTACCTATGGGTACAAATAAAGTAACCTGAACCTGAACCTGAATACCTGTTCGTAAATCCATTCTTCCTTCTCCTCCATGCGCTGCGTAAAAGCGCACGAGGAGGTTCGTGACAATACATACGTCCCCTCGTAGCCGTATATGTAGGAGGAAACGTACAGTTTAAATCCCTTGTCCATTTTAGTGGCAGGTGCTTTAGATGTCAACCTGCATATGCAATGAACATCGGTTAAGCTCAACTTTGGTAGCTCTTGAAGGCATCTTGAGTAGAATAGCGCCATTTAACAGAAATAAAGGGCAGGGATCCTGAACCGAAATGATGCGTCTTGTTTCACAGAATGTGGAAGTGTGTTGTGCATAACCCCTATTACAAACCAGACTTTGCTCATTCCAGGGTGAGGAACAGCAGGTTTTCTAACACTTAGCTGCAGCATTTGTTTGGTGACCTTCCCAGAGGGACGAATAAAAGGGATCCTGATATTGATTCTCAAGGAAAATCAGTGTCAGGAATTAGTTCATTTACTGTCTGTAAAAACACTTCATTTATATGGTAATAAAAGATAAAGCAGCATCAGACCTGTTGGGGGACACAGACCAAGAACCATTAATCTCAGTTTTCAGATGAAAGGTGACAGTGTCCAAGTGCTTTATTTCTACTGTGTTGTGTTTTCTGACATCGTGCAAGATCATTCTTTTTTTCCCTTTTCAATCATTTTCACAGTTTGTTCATCCCCATCCTTATTTTGTCCAAAGAACCGGTCAGGACAATTTTTATTATTGTCCATTCATTCTGTCTCCCGTAATCATAAGTGACATCACACCCAGTACTGTTCCCATGAGACAGCGAGGCTCTAGCCCAAGTTGAACACTGCTGACTCAGCGTTCTCCAACCAAAGCTTATCTGTTTGGTCTGTTGTATTAAATCTCTCTGCTCTGTTCTGAGACTTTGAATTTTCTCGTGGTGCTCGCCTTTGTGCGGAACACGACATTTTCCCTTCTTGGCCAAGTTGTAAAAGGCGTCTTTGACTCTGCACCTTTATTCATTCACCTGATCAACAAGGGACATTTATTAACATTGTAGCCACACTAGCCACACATGTGTCTTGCTTAATGCCTTACAGTGTACTCCACATCTTAGACTGAACAGAGTGCAGAGTTCCCTTGGAGATAACAGGAAGCTGTGAAAGCGTAATCCTTTGTGTGCTGAGAGACTGCTTGGAAGAGCCTTTGGGGGCCAAAGTCTGTGAGGGAGGATGTTAAAGGATTTAAGAGGAAATGCATTGTTACTTGTGACGTAAATGAATGTGACTTGTGAACTGTGGGGGACTGGGGTATATATGGAGCGAGTTTTTCTGAGTTGTTCTCTTTCTACCTTGAGATGATGGTGAATGTGTAATAAAGCTGTCTTGAGACCAACCTGCCTCATCAATTGCACATTCCCACAACATAAACTAAATCCAGGACAGACCCCGCTGGAGTCGATGCACCTGGTGAAGCAACATCAAACTGTTCATGGTACAGATTAAATCACGTTACATTGTGCACACAGATTAGCCATCTTTGTTTAAAGGGATTCAGCAGACGACTGTGTCCCTCTGATTCTGCCCTCTAATGCTGATCTCATCCATGCCACCGTCACCGCGCTGATTCTAATTCTCCACCTCCGTCTCATTTCCTGCAGGCCCCGACAGCTGTAACCTGGGCAGCGTAGCCAACGACGGCTGCCAGTACTTGTGTCTGAAGACCCCGCAGATCACCGAACACTCACCCAAATATACCTGCGCCTGCCCAGACCGACAGGACCTGGGGCCAGATATGAGAGGCTGTGTGCCAGGTGAGGCTGATTTGATGACTGACAGCACCTCACGTTAAGATGGCGACTGTTCACAAGTTCAGGAATATTAAACCGCATCAATAAGGGGATTCATTGTAAACAGCTGTTTCTGATCACTTTCATCGCTTAAGTTTGGACCCCTTCACACAGATGGAGATCGTTGGGTGACCATTCAGAGATCAGAAATTGAGCTGATCTCTCTTGGTGATTATTGAGATCTTTGAAAGATTCTTCAGAGATCACTAGGAGACCAGGAGATGTCGCTGAAGGATCATTGAGAGTTTGTTGGGGATCAAAGAGGTGTTTTTTATATCTGAGAGGTTTCTAGTGCTCTTCTACCCGCTTCACACAGGTGTGGAGATCACTGAGAGATTGTTGAAAGATTAAAAAAATGGCCAGATCTCGCAACAAACTTTAAATAAGCTCTCAGCGATCGCCAAGATCCCTCAATTATCTTCCAGTGATCTCCACAGTCTCCACACTTGAGAAATTGTTTTGACTTCATTCATTCATTCATCTTCTTCCGCTTAATCCTTTTTTTCGGGTTGCGGGGGGGGGGGGCGGGGGGGCTATCCCAGCATCTTTGGGCGAGAGGACAGATCGCCAGTCCATTTTACTTTGAAAACAATCTCTCATCGATCTCCAAAGGGAAGTGATCTCTCAACGATCTCTACTCCTGTGTCAAGGCAGTATTAGTTTTTCTCCTCCATAAGTTTCAGTCTTCTTGTAATCATGAAGCTTTTTTATTTTCATGGTAAATCATAGCAAAAATTCAATATTTCTGTTTATTCTTTTTTTTTTTTTTCTTGCAGCTGCACCCAGAGACGACGTATCAGAGACGTCGCCGCCTCTGGTTGAAATTCCACCGGACGCCGGAGGACCGGAGGCGGACGCCGTCCCCAGGTTGACCACCTCCCTCTCCGGCTTCCCGGAGCCTCCTACGTCCATCAGCACGCTCAAACCACTATCATCACAGGAGTCGGAGGCCCTGGGCTCCCACTCCACCACCACGGCTACGGTGATCTCCACCACGCCTGCAGGGGGCGGCAGCGTGTCACATCACTGTCAGTCTGCCATAAGCGACAGACTTCCAGTGACGGGCGTGAGTGAATCAAGCCTCAGATGAAGTTTTAGCCCCATTATTCAGTGTTTGACAACATTTAGTTTTCATTTCTTCTGTCTTGAACAAACTGGTGGTATAATGCAGCTCTGGAGGTGACGCCTCACTGATGCAGGTTTGACTTTTCACCTTCTCTTGCTCCATCTTCTTCAGCAGCATCTAAGACCTGAACTCTTCCTCATCCATCATCACCTCGTCCAGCAGCACAGCGGGGACATTTCTCACATTTTTCTCATCAATTTGAAACACTTCCCTCAGAAATTTGCTGACTTTTTTTATCATACATTTACAACTTTTTTTTCACATGAATGTGCATCTTTTTTGCATAAATTTGGAACTTTTGTCTCATTAATTTGACGCTTTTTCCTCATAAAGTTGAAACTGTTCTCTCATTAATTTGCAGGTTTTTTCTCATAAATTTGGAACTATTTTCTTGGAAATGTGCAGCTTTTTTATCATAAATGTGTATCTTTTTTCTTGTAAATTTGTCATATTTTTGTTATGAATTTCCAATGCTTTACTCATAAATTTGCATTTTTTTCTCATAAAGTTTGCATTTTTTCTCATAATTTTGTAATTTTTTTTCTTATACATTTAACACTTTTTTCTAAAAAAAACCTGCAAGTTATTTTCTCATAAATTTGGATTTTTTTTCCTGTAAAATCATAACTTTTCTCATAACTTTAAAATTTTTCTCATAAATTTGCAGTTTTTTCTTTTGAATTTCCCATTTTTTTCTCATAAATTAGTGATTTTCCATCCCTGCTTTACGAAGCCCAAAAGTGTTGAAGAGCCCGTAGGGTGAAGACCGAAGGAGGATTCTGTTCTGGATCAGTCCGTCTGTCTGTCCCACTTTGGTGAAATCAACTCCTCCTACAGTTTGGTTCTGATTGGTTTGAAACTTGGTACCATGCTTTGATAGACGCTGATGATGCGCATATTGTAATTTGACTCTCATCAGATGACCCTGAGGTCAAAGGTCAGAGGTCAGATTTTGCCTCAGTCTTCTAAACACAGTAACTACTGAAAGAAATGATGGAGGCTTTTCAAATCGGTACAGTAGTTGTATCTAAGACACATCTTGGACCTTTTACACCCTGACCTGACTCTGGGTTTGGGGTCAAGGGGTCAAAGGTCAAAGTTAACATTGCAGTTGCACTATGATAAATGCTACATTTACTATTCCTATAAAAGCAGTAAAACTAGGGTCACCAAACATGGTACACAGGTTTATTTCTTTATTTCTTCATTCAATGTGGTTCATTAAAATCCAAAACAAGATGTGGTAAAGAAAAGGAAAAGCATGATAAAGTGAAAGGGTGTAGGTTGAAGCAGATGCTGATCAAAACACCTCCCCCTGTTACATGACAAAGAAAATCACCACATCAGGAAAATGAAATCAGTCTCATAATTGTTCCTTCATATCCAGTAAAATAATCTAACAGAGCTACAGTCAGCCTGAAGTGTGACTGCAGCTCCGTTCTGCTCCACAGTCTACTTCAACTCTGCTCCCTACTCCCTGCTCCCTTCTCAGGGAATATCAGTCTAGTGAACTCCCCTCCACTAAATTTCTCCCTTTGAAACACCCTGCAGCGTCACCTCCCTCCTCTGTACGTTACCACGGTAACCATGGACACGTACTGATACTGCTGTGGACATTTTATACAGCTTAAATAAAATCCAAATATACAGTATTGTTATCACTATCAGCTGATAGAAACAATAACCACCATCAGTTTAGCTTGTTAACAGCGTTTGCAACAACAATTTGTTTTACTCATGTCTGAGCTGCAGGGACTTCTGGGTAATCTTGTCAACTCCCGGTGAAGTGATGTACAGTTGTTGACTTCTTCCCTGCTCACTTCTCAGTTCCCTTTGAAGTGAAGACCCTTGGCTCCCTTCGGTTTGGAACCTCACTTAATATGGTGGAATATCCTGGACAGTCCACTTCAGAGTACACTGCTGGACCATCAGAACGCACCTCATGGTTTTGGGATCACAAGGTCAAAGGTCAACATCCAAATGGCTTCTCAGCTATATTTCAACAACAAAGAAAGCTCGGGCCACCAAACTTCACCTCAGGATCCTGACCTACAACTACGGGTTGTAAACTTTGTTGTATATTCGTGCATGATGGGCTGATCATAATTTGGTTCTGCCACAGTAATTATATGGAAAAGCTGAACATGTGGAGGAACAAATAAGTTCAGGCGAGATGCGACGAGCTGGAAGGTTTCAGAGTTTTATTTCCTCCATCATGAGTCACACTGTAGCGCTGTGCACTGTGGCTGTGTGTCCTCTGTGTCTTCTTGTGTGTGTGTGCGTGTCTGTGGCATGTATAGTAAGCTCTTTTATACAGACAAGAGAGAATGCATGGCACATTTGCATATTGATATACATATCAGTCAATACATATCAATCGCGTGATTAACTGGGCCCGGACTTCCTCTCCTTAATCCAGGGATGTATAACAATAGCCATTGTTCTGATTGTCTCCTAGGGGCTCTTTGTCCATATGCAAATTGTTCTGCTTCCTGCCGCCTAGCTGAGTGTGAAGGCTGAATGTTCATGTAGATCGTGGTGGGTCACCAAAAACACACACATTAATGAGAAGAAAGTGGCAAATCTGGAGGAAAACAGTTGACAATTTATGTGACAAATTCAGAAAAATTATTAAAAAAAATGATCACAAATTCACAATTGTAAAAAGATTTTCAATTTTCAGAAAAGTTACAAAGTGCAGAAAAGTGTTTGTAGTCATGACTCAGCAGTTTTACCTTTCCACGTGTCGTAGCTCCATTCAGATTTTGCCATAAATGACTGTACACAGCAAAAATTGGAGAGTTAAAATTTGGGGGTCAAACATTTCTGAGTTGATAGTGACTCTCAAAGTGTACTTTTCACTCGCTCCTGATTTAAATGATGTCCAATGTTGGAGTTATTTGACAGAGTTCAATTTGAGTGAGTTGATTTTAAACAAAGCTCCGCCCAGGCGTGGCACATGTGACTGTTAGACGAGCAGAGAGTGAGACAAGTTGGCTGCATGTTCATCATTAAGGTGCTTAAGGTAGTGATGACAGAAATGGAACGTTGGAGAGATTGAATCATTTGAAATAATTGATTCAGAAAAAGAATCGATCCTTCGGAACATTTGAAGCATCTCCCCACAGCGACATCTGGTGACCAAATGTTATAATACTACACTCAAACAGTTGAGTGTTTTCGTGTGTGTTTTTTTATCTCTTAACATTTCGTGTTTTTTTAGGTTTATAGTTTTATTTGTATGAATTAATTAGTATTTGTAGAGGATGCTTGTGTACATTCAAGCATTTTTATTCAGAAAAACAATCTGTTCAACAGTGCTCGGACTTAGACGGTTTCTCCCCTTGTTTAAAATCTCTCCTGCTTTTGAGAATATTCTCTGGCAAGGGACTGATGTGGCTGGAATGGAGAGATATGTCTTGGCCTGCTGGAACATTATTATTATTATTATTTGGTCGACTATGAGGCGAACGACCACATCTCAGTCGCTTTCCAAAGCTAATACAGGGCAGGGGTCGCCACTCCTCACTGCCCAGCTGGAACAGGTGAGGGAATATAGCGGCATGTTGTTTCCAGTAATCTAGAGGTACATACTGTAACATCGGGGCTTTTTCCCAGCATGCCTTGCCAGTAGAACGTTATTTTCGTGTATGTTTAGTGGTATTACTGTGTTATTATACTGCTGTGTCATTATAACTGTGTTATAATGACCCAGCAGTGTTATAGGTAGAATTAGAGCAGGAGTGATTATGTGTTGTGTAACCCTGATATAAACGGAGGTCGGTGAGAATGACCTCCCCTCCTGTCTGTGATTGTGTGTTGTGTTTTAATAAAGCCTGTTGTGTCGCAGCTGTCATGGCGGCCTCTGGGCCGTCATCTGTCTCATCAGTCCCAGCTGTGCACAGACCAACAGGTGCCAATCAGCGGCTGTTAAAAGCCAGTGTTGCTGACAGCCCGGCACGGAGTCGTCTGTCTTCCTCATCGGAGCATGAGCCAGAACTTCGTTCTCAAGTTCAGCCAAGAACGTCTCGTCAGGATCTGCCACGTAAGAAAACTATCTGCTATTTAACTCCTTGCCTTTACCCCTGTGCACAGGTGGACCTCCCAGGCGGCGGACCAACTTCCCCAGCCGACGGGGCGTTGCCACCTCTATCACGTAGCTCCTCGCTACCACCACAGCTACGGGTACGTCTAACACCTCAACTTCAGGAACTGTTGTTATTACAGCTACAGGAGCTGTCATCGTCACAGTCACTGGTATCACCACCATCTCAGCTACAAGAACAATCATCATCACAGCGACAGGTGCATTCACCACCACAGCCACGAGCACATTCACCACCACGCTGCACGGCCGCTGGAAGTCAGCAGAACGTTTCCTGTGGAACGCCCAAGTAATCCTCACCATCCACAATTACTCACTAGTGCTGAACAGCTGTAATTATTTCTGCTTGTGTGTTACAGGGTTGCCAGGTCACCATCCGGACTGCTCAGTTCCAGTGACCAAACGTCTATACTTGCACTCACACACGCACTACACTCTCTGACGTTACAATAAAAGAATAATTGTCTATATCTACTCGTGTCAGTGTCTGTCTCCTGGGTCCAGAACATGTCAGTACGACTCCGTCCCGTTGACCCAGCGGACAGTACACTGCCGCGCAAACTGAACACACTTAGCGCTCGGGTAGATATGTTATCACACCAACAGACAGCAATTCTAAATCAACTGACTCAAATAAACAGTCGGCTGGATCGTCTGGAGGGACACCAGACGTTCTCCCCGACCGCAAGTGTTTCATTCCCTGCAGGCTTAGCGTCAGGTCAAATTAACACCTCATCGACCCCTCGCCTCACCCCTGTTCCCACGCCGGCCCGGTTCAGCGGGAAACTCGGGGAAGCCCGAGGGTTCATTTTACAATGTGAATCAGTCTTTCTCCGCATTCCGGGAGACTTCGCCATAGACTCATGTAAGATTGGTTATATCATCAATTTGTTGGGGGGAAGAGCCTTAGATTGGGCATATTCCGTAATGGCTAAACCAAGCTACCCCGGGTTAACTTACCAGGAGTTTGTGGCGGAGTTCATGTCTGTGTTTGATCATACAGATAGGGGTGAGGTGTTGACAGAACGGCTGTTGAGTCTGCAGCAGGGCAACAGATCAGCTGCTGATTACGCTATTGACTTCCGGGTCCTGGCCGCAGAGATTGGGTGGGGGGAGCCGTCACTTTGTGGTATCTTTCTTCGCAGTCTCAACGACGAGTTAAAGGATGAATTAGTGGCACGGGACAAACCGGACAACTTACGTGAATTAATTGCCCTTGCTGTAAGCCTAGATAGTAGATTAAGGGAGCGGGCAGCCGAACGGCGAGCTACTTCCCGTTCAGTTAAACCCCGCCCCCGCGTCACTAGCTCTCCTCTGCTCGCTCTACCCACGTCAGAGGAATCCCCGGATCAAGAGGCTATGGTAATAGGGCAGTCAAAAGTGTCAGCGGCTGAGAGACAGCGCCACAGGGATCTTGGCCTTTGTTTCTACTGTGGGAAAGAGTCACATGGGGTTTTGGAATGCCCTAGCCGGTTAAAAGGGAAGGTCCGTGGATCGCAGTAGGGGGATTCACGGACAAGAACTTAGAAAAAACCCTCACTAATTGCTGTATACCCATCAGATTGATCCACGCACATACAGAACACTCCACATTGGCATTAATAGACTCAGGAGCTGAGCAGAATTTTGTTTCCAGGGACCTGGCAACCCGGATGAGACTCAGCTGTCAGACTCTGAATCCCCCTGTCAATCTCATCACCCTGTCCAAGGCGTCACTGACCACCGTCACCTATCAGACGGCCCCAGTTTCTGTGATTGTGTCAGGTAACCACAGGGAGGTGATTAGGTTCCTGGTTCTGCCCGTCTCTTCCTCGCCCGTCATCCTGGGGTACCCCTGGCTTCGGCTGCATAATCCCACCATTGACTGGCAAGCGGGGAGTATTTCAGCGTGGAGTACATTCTGTTTGAGTGCCTGCCTTCAATCTGCGGCGTGCGCCCCATCTGTCAAGGTGCCTCCACCTTCTACGTCACCACCGGACCTGTCCAAGGTACCAGAGGTTTACCATGACTTGGGGTCACGACCGCAAATAATAACGACCGCAAACTCAGAACAGCTGTTCAGGACTTGACAGCTGAGCGGAAGCCTCCCTGAGCACTGTCACGATAAGAGCTCGGAGAGCCAGAATAACAACGCCACTGTCAAGCCCTGACAGGAATAGCCCGAGCACGATGACATAGTGCTCGGGTCATAACAGTAGCCCCCCCCCCCCCCCCCCAACAGACGGGCTCCAAACGTCTTGTAACACCCAGCCCCCCCCCCCCCCCCCAACCACAGGGCGAGTGAATTGAGGAACAGGCAAGGAGGGAGCCAAACAAAACCCAACAAGGCCCCAAACAAAACGGAAAAAGAAGAACACATCAACCAACATATCCCTCAAATTCCCCCCAGAACAATGAAGAAAAAAAAACAAGAAAAAAAAAACAAAGCAGGAAATACAATACATGGGGTACAAATCATACAGAGCATAATCACCTGACACCAAAAGCTTTCCCACAGAGACCACAGACAACCCGTCTAACTCCAGAGTACATAACCCCATGTGGTGTAAAACTCCAAGTAAAGATCTCTTCAAGCACAAACTTTAAAAAAAAGCCACATTCATACTCCCAAACCACCCCTGTACATGAAACCCAGCCAAAATTAAACCCCAAACAACCTCAAACACACGGTAACCAAGGAAAAACAAAAAAAATCCACAAACAAAACAAGAAATACATGCAAACACACGGTATCTAAGGGAAAAGAAACAAGAAATACATGCTAACACACGGTATCTATGGAAAAAGAAACAAGAAATACATGCTATAGCCGCTCAAAAGGAAGAGGGGAGGAAAAACCAAAAACAAGAGCATGCTGCAAACATACATGAGGCAATCTCAATTGCTCTACATAACCTTACACCGTATGGTCCCAAATAGAAGACGATCGGCGGAGATCAAACGCCCCAGGCAGAGCTCCGGCGACCTCCCTGCCTCAGATGGCCCACGGATAGTCACACAAAACAGTACATGATCAGGCGGCCTGCCCCAGTCCCATGCCCCAAGAAACAAGTCCTCCAGTGGCCGTACCAGGCCACCCAGTAGCAAACACAGTTTATCGGGTGACCAACCCAAGGCGCCAAACCCACAAAGCAGTTCCTCGGGTGGCCGACCCGCATCTCTCAGCCACCAGAACCGTGGAGGAATAGCGTGCGGCAGCCTGCCTAACGAAGAAACGACATGAGAGCGCCAGCCTGCCAGACAAAAACCTCCAACGGCCCCCAGCGCCGACGACCCCAGCTGGTGGCTCCTGAGAGGGGAATAATCAAGACAATAGGTCCACCTCACATCAGGCGGCAAAGGGTCTGCGGCTCCTCCACCGATCTCGGCCCAGACCGATGCGATCGTCGCAGCTCCGCCTGTATCGGATCCTGACTGGATCACAGCTGCACCCGCGTCGGACCCCGATTGGGTCACAGCAGCGCCAACGTTGGACCTCCACTGGACCTCACCGGACCCTGATTGGGTCACTGCCACACCTGCGTCGGACCCCGATTGGACCTCCTCGGACCCCGATTGGGTTGCAGCTGCACCTGTGTTGGACCCCCACTGGACCTCGTCAGACCCCGATTGGACCTCGTCGGACCCCGATTGGGTCACAGCTGCACCTGCGTTGGACCCCCACTGGACCTCGTCGGACCCGGATTGGGTCACAGCCGCACCTGTGCTGGACCCCCACTGGATCTCGTCAGGCCCTGATTGGGTCACCGCTGCACCCGCGTCGGATCCCGATTGGGTCACCTCAGCTCACGCGTCGGACCCTGACTGGGTCAGAACAGACCCCGATTGGGTCACCGCTGCACCCGCGTTGGACCCCAATTGGGTCACCTCAGCCCACGCGTCGGACCCCGACTGGGTCTGGATGGACCCCGACTGGGTCGGTACTGCACCGGCGACGACCTCCATCCCCGAACTTGGGACCTCCAGCCCTGCGACCTCGACAGACTCCGAACCGGTTACGCTGTGGAGAGGCTCAGAGGACAGGAGAGGACCGGGATCAGTCTCACCGGCAGCGCCAGAGCCCAGCGAGACGAGGTGCAGCAGACGGCTGCCCCTCGCTTGCCTCCCCACGAGGCAGGCAAAAATGCTCAAACACACCACAAAGGAAATCAAAGAAGAGCACTTGCCTGCACTCGAGCTCTGGAGCCGTCCAGGACTTCATCGATCCAG
Source organism: Pholidichthys leucotaenia (assembly GCA_020510985.1). Classification (NCBI taxonomy): domain Eukaryota; kingdom Metazoa; phylum Chordata; class Actinopteri; order Cichliformes; family Pholidichthyidae; genus Pholidichthys; species Pholidichthys leucotaenia. The sequence goes on along the minus strand of CM035846.1, from coordinate 40,824,054 downwards.
GTTCAGGTAGAAGCTCGTCGTCGGGCTCCCACTCGGCTGCGTCGGGTTCCACAGCCGGCCTGATGGTTTCTGCAGCTGGATCCTCTTGCGCTGATGTCCACACCGATAACCCGCACGGCGTAGGTGCAGGGGACCCTCGACCCGCTGACTCGGGCTGCATCTCTGTGGAGACCTGGGGACGCTTGCTCGTCGGCTCAGGCTCCTCACCGCAGTCCGCTCTCCTCTGTCCAAAACAAGGCTGCAGGGCCGGGATAATTCCCAGAGCCGCAGGCCTCCCCCTCGTTCGACGGCATGGATCTAACGCCGAGGTCCGCTCAGCAGGAGGAAACACAGAGGCAGCAGGTTCAGTACTGATAACTACAGCTGGAGGAGAAAACTCGGGGGGGGCTGCAAACCCCGAGCTTCACCCCCGGAAGTCAGACAAGACAGATCACCAAGATAAGTAGGAGAGTGAAATTGAACTTGCCTGTCTCCCGGAGGGAGGATGGTGCCGGCTGTAGAGGACATTGCTCCTTCCCTCGCTCGCTGGGTGGTAGGAAAGAACCCATGGACGGAGCTCGCCGGCGCAGGACTCTGATCACTCACAGCAGCTGGAGAGGGTGTCAAGGACGAGGGAGCGACAGCCGAAGCGGGCCGAGCACAGCATGCTGACCATACAGCAGGGGGTGGTGGCCCGAAAAAAGGGACTGCAGGAATTCCCTCTTGATGTGACGCCGAAGAGACAGCTGACAAGTTGAGTGGGTCATCCCGGCGGCCCGGAACAGGAGCTTGCTGAAGATGTGCTTGGCCGCGGCACCGACACCTACGCCGGCCCCCAGATGGTGCGAACTCCAGAAATGGATCGAGGACAGGATCGGGATCCGTAGGCCAAGAGCAGGAGTGCCTCTTCTCCTGCTTCATGCTGCGTTCCTCCTCCAGCATCAGGAATATCTCGCTGTAGCATCATCTCACTTTGGCTCAGCAACAATTATTTTTCTGCTTAAAGACATTTTTGTTTCATCCAGGAATAATACAAAGAAATGGATTCTCTTCCCCCAGGCCACAGCTGAAATCCCCTTTTGTTAAAACCAGCCTAAGGAATTTCCCCAATGTCCTGCCGCACTTTTATTGCCCCCATAAAACATGCAACAGATCCACACTCAGCTAATTTCCTTAAACTGTGGAAACGCTGGATTTAAACAACTTTAAAGTACATTATTACAAACTCAATTCTAAACCTTCATTCTTTTCAGGACTATGAAAATGCAGATGGACTCTGATGTTTTGATGTGGAAAATCAATATGTGTGAAATGCATTAATCTGTGATTTTATATATATATGCATGGTAATGTTAAATGAATGTTTATTCCTGCATGTTGATTTAGAAGCACTGCTTATAAGATACACTAAGGTTAGTTTAGTTATACATAAGTGTGTAACAGTACATTCCAATGTATTTAAAACTGTGTATTCCTGTGGACTGATATCATGTGTCACCAGTCTTCATAGAACCCCAGCTTCTTCATCCTATTGGTCCCTCACAGACAAGGCCTGTTATTGGACTAAAGGTTCATCGAGCCCGCCCACGAAGAACGCTCATTGGCTGAGACTCCGGTCAGGCCAGAATCCCGCGAAACTCAGAGCTTATAAAAAGGAGAGAGAGACTCGGTTTCAGCCCTTTTTTGCCCTTTTCGTCAGACACCACTTTCCTCTTCCTGCTCCGGATTCTCTCTTTTTCGTCGCTCCTTCTCGTCAGACGCCACTCTCTTTTCGGCTGCTCCCATTGTCTACACACAGCAAGGGAGAACAAAGGACCACATGGCGCTTTTCTGAACACAGCAGATAATTTGTTTATGTAACTTTGTATTTTCTTCTTCTCTTAAATGCCTAGGAATTCCTTTTTCTTTGAGCTCAATTCTTAATCGGAGTCAAACTCCAATTCTTAATTTATCACTTTTTGTTAAACTTTCTGTAAAACCGCCGTTTGTTTGATTTTAATGTAAACTTAACCTTGACTTTATTTTTATAATATTTTTCTTGACCAAGCACCCACCAGATTTTTATCTAAAGTCCGAAAGTTTCTTTTCTAATTTGAAATCGGATTAGATATCTTTTAATTATTACCGAAGACCTCTTGAAGAAAGACGCAGCTCCCACATAACGTGCAGCTGTAGGATCAACACACAGCTGTCCCACATCACTCTGAAGAGACGTCGGCACCATCTGGCTAAGACCCGTTTCAACTGTGGGTCATGCAGCCCAGAATCCAGCCTCCTTCGACCGCTTGAATCTAAAGGTCGAGCTGTGAACCCTTGAAGTATCTGCTGGCAGATATTTCCCTCACATCCACAAAGTCTTGGGCTGAAAAAGGACGACAGAACTGCCATCACTGAGGATCACGTGAGCTGAAAAAACTTTAATTCATCTGCTGAATTAAACTTGAGGTTCGGTACTAATTTATATATCTAATCAGATGCAAATTAAGAAGCCCTTAACATAACCCTCCTTTCATTAAAATTCCGTTTTTATTTTCTTAAGATTAATTTAGGACTTTTTCATAATTAGCAAACTTTCTCCATAAATTTGCGTTGTTTTTGATAATCTGTTAACTCAAACTGATAGAAATTCGTTTCTCAGTTTAACCCTGGTTCCGAAAATATTGACATTGTTAATCTATCATTTACAAGATTGATTTTATGATTAATGAAATTATTTCGATGTCTTATTAATCATTTTGTTTAATAAATATTTAAAAATGAGAAGTTGTTGGGAAAGGATATTGGAATTGTTGGGAAAGGATATCTACCCTCCTCGCGTCGACTTCTGGGTGGTCGGCGTAGCGGGGAGAGAGATGACGAAGAACGTCTTCAGCAGCGTCCAGGTACCAGTGTATGCCGTGATCGTAATCCAGCAAGGAAGCGGAGATGAGCATCTCATCCACGACTTCCAGAATGCCTGTCAGCTCGTGGCTCAGACTCCAAGCGCGGCCCCTCCGCGACGGCATTCCTCACACACACAGTACCCAGACAGGAAAAGCAAATGTCCAAAAAACTCTAACTCACTGGTGAAAGGCGTCTCGGGTTGGCGTCACCGTAAACGCCGTTTTTGGCAGCAGTGTACCGTCATGCGGTGGCTCTTGCGAGCCACCATAAGACGCCACACAGTCACCAGAGAGTTATGTGAGAGTTTTATTAATGGTGAAATAGTGACAACACAAGCTGCTGAGGCAATGACACATACAAGTCTTCACACATCAGGAGGCGTAAGGCTAACAGCTCTCTTACAGGTCCACAGGAGGAGACGGTCATAACACAGACAGGCAAGGTTGGTGGAGTAATGATTACACAAGCTGCTGAGGCAGTGACACACACAGGTCTACTCACACCAGGAGGCGTAAGGCTAAACAGCTCACTTACAGGTCCACGGGAAGCGACGGTCTAACCACAGACAGACGAGGTAGGAAATAGTCCAAAGCATGCGTAGCTCTGACAGAGGGAGACTGACACTGCTGCAGGGATGCGGCCGCTAGCGTGGGTTTAAGAAGTCCATCACTAACGACTGCAAACTCAGAACAGCTGTTCAGGACTTGACAGCTGAGCGGAAGCCTCCCCGAGCACTGTCACAATAAGAGCTCGGAGAGCCAGAATAACAACGCCGCTGTCAAGCCCTGACAGGAATAGCCCGAGCACGATGACATAGTGCTCAGGTCATAACACAAATGATATTTTACTTCCAAGCTCAGCAGCTACAAGTCTCCCTCTCTGTTCACGGGTTTCAACCACTCTCTTTGCGCTCTCCCATTGAAGTGTTTATCAATCGTCGACTTTGTTCCGACTCAGCGCTGCACATAGTACAAAATCATTTATCGGCGCTTTATGAAAAATATTCAGAAAATGTTGAGAACAGTCTTTATGATGATTTTTATTGATAAATTAAGAGACACGCATGTCAGCAACTCCGCTCATGTAAACACGGAAGTAAAGACATGCGCACGTGCCACGGGGAACTCTTGCCAGATGAGAAGCATTTTAACACCACAGAAGAAGAACCAGCATCTCCATTAGCTTGTTAGTTTTTAGCTCCGTTAGCGCTCAGAGTGTTTCTGGTTTTTGGCCGCTGTTCCTGGCTCACTGACCCAGTTTCGACCCAATCAGACTCAACAGACATTCACAGATGTAAAAGCATTATATTAAAAGATCGATCCGTGGATTTTGTGGATCGATCCAGATCGGTGAATCGATCTTTTGAACCCACCCCTAGTGCTTACTAACTAACTAACTAACTAACCTGCACTTATATAGCGCTTTTCTAGTCACAAAGACCACTCAAAGCGCTTTCATTAATACTAACCCTCTATTCTAAGGGCCTATAGGAAACAAATATCTAGGGACAATTTAGAACAGCCAATTAACCTAACATGCATGTTTTTGGCATGTGGGAGGAAACCGGAGAAATCCCGGAGTAAACCCACGCAACACGGGGAGAACATGCAAACTCCACACAGATCACTGTTGGTCGGGGGCTGGGATCGAACCCACGATCCCACGATCCCCACAATCCCCCGGCCAAGGGTAAACTGTGCTGCCGCAGTGCTAACCACTGCGCCACAATTAATATTTCTTTATCGTTTTTCTCATCAGGCACCTTCCCACCAAAGCAGTAAGAGAGGAGTTTGCTCTGGGGATCGTGACACTCTTCCCTTCCCTCAAGGATCCATATGCTGACAAAGACTATGTGTGGAATGTTCATTCTTATTTTCAGACACATTTATAGATTACTTTAAATGCACATGATGGCAACTTTAAATTCTCTGTAATGTTTATGTTGAGTATGACAGCGCAAGTATTATCTTATATTAGGAACACTTCTATGATGCTGCAAGCAGCACTGGATCCATTTCTTGGCGTCTGAAAACTGTCCAAAGGAAGATTCGTGGAGGATCTCCACTGCATTCAAGTAGTCCCATAGATGTTTCTCCAAGAAGCCCAAATTCCCAGCGCTCTCTTCAGGCTGAGAATCAGCTTGATGGGGATGCTTGCCAAATGGCCATGTCTTTGCTCCATCATACCACAGATAGGTCTGTGATCTTCCAGAAGATGAGACAGACCTTTCAGCATCGACAGAAGCTTATTAATGAACCCGGCAAAAGTGTTGACATCTTCTCCACCTTCCCAAGATTCCTGGACACTAAAGGACTGGTGAGTTTTCAATGAATTGTTTTGAGTAGTTTAAAAATTTAAAACATGTCCTGTTAGTTTCTCATTTTCTTTCTTTAAGGTGGACCAAGACTTGGCCCTCCTATCTGATGATGAGACGTCCTCCAGGCTGCTTCAGAAATGGGATGTGTTCTTCAAGCCAAATGTCGTAAAAGAAGCTAAATGTCTTTCTTCAACACCAGAGGTGTGTTACTTGTTGCAGTCAGCAGAAAGCCCCCCAGGAAGTGATCCCCAGGCAACAAGTGAGTTTTATTTTCTTTTTCTTTTTTATGCATTTGGTACACTTATGTGACAGTTGCTCCCATCCATCCATTTGTTTGTTTTCATTTGTTTTTAAGATTATCTGCTTTTTGTAATAACTGCAAACAGGAGAGTGTAAATGGTTAAAAATCTCATGAGGTCTTTCTGTGTTTATTCAAACTGCAAATTGTCAAATCTGGGTTAATTTTTGTTCCGTCTTGTTCTCAGCCTATCATGAAGAAATGGCCTCTCTGTTGCTGTTGGTTCATCTCCTTCCACCAACATCAGGCGGACCCAAGTCTCCAAAAATCAGCGCATGTGATGGGAAGGAAAGACTTGCAGTCTTTCATAAGGTAATTACCTTTTTAAGGTGGTTGTAATAATTTTCACTTCACCTTAACTTCATGTGAAAATATGAGTTGTTTAAAGAGAATAGCATGGAAAGTAAATGGTGAACATTAGCGTTCTTATTTTGTACTGCCAGTGAGAAATGATATTTTTCCTTTCATTCTCATGCATAAACTTTGGTTTTCTTATCTTAATTCCAGTCATGCTGCAGGTTGGAGGAGCATCTCCACAACCATTCGGGTGGGCACCCGTACCTTCTTGCTGTGGGGCGACAGAAGAGCGAAATCGACAGCTTCTACATCAGCATTGATAAGCATCTCATCCCATGCAGGGCAAAGCGCTCCCTTGGGGCATTTGATGAACTTTTCAAAGCACATTTTGTGTTTAATTTGTGTTATGAGGCTGCATTAGTGAATTTCTACACATTCTTGCAGACAACAGTTCATAGCATTGATGTAGAGAAAATGAAGGAGTCACCCAGAGTGAGAGACTTGCGTGCCAGACTGCTGAAACTCTCATTCTGTGAGTAAGGGGTTAAAACTATGCTGACGTGTTTCATCTGTAAAAAACTGTTTGCCAGAAGTCTAAAGTTGATTTCACATTTAAGAGCTGAACATAGTTATTATCCTGGACCCACATTTAAGTTGTTTTGTTCTCAGCAAGGCTGTAGGCATCAGTTTTTAACCTATGCAGGCTTCCGGAAGCACCTTAATAGTGTGCATAGCAATGATCAGCAAATTGCTCAAATGTCTACTGTTCAGTGTTCCACTAGTGAGCCAGTTGCAAGTTGATCACAAACACATGCATGTGAGGACCAGTTTAATCCTGTGAATGAATGCAGTTCTTCCAGTGTTTGTGCTGAGAGCAGTGTTTCAGTACAATGTAAAGATCCAACCAAAGAAATGTGTGCATCCTTTGTGGCCAAATTACAGGGAAGTGGGATTAGCAACAGTTTAGTATCTTCAATTGTAGGAGACTTGGAGGAACTAACTAGTGAGCTTCATTGGCAAGCAAAGCGTGCTGCTGTTTCTGCTTTACCGCAAAGTGACCCCAACGTTTCTGTCATAAATAAATGTTTTGAAAAATTTGAAAACCCTTTTACAAATCTGAACACAGAATGGAACTGAAATAAATATTTGAACTTAATGGGGAGTTGTTGATCCAGTAGAAATACCACTGGGAATGAGATATGATAGTAGGAGAAATAAAATATCTGGAATGCATGAACAAGTTCCTGTGAAGGATACTGTTGTGTATTTGCCAATTTTAGAGACTTTGAAATTCATGTGTAGAAATCCTAAAATTTGTGATTTATTAAAGACAGAATGTAGATGAGATTCTGACACATAGAATGATTTATTTGATGGAAGTTACTTTAAGAACCATCCTTTGTTTTCTGCAGAAAGATATGCATTACAAATTCAAATTTATTATGATGATTTTGAAACAGTCAACCCATTAGGCTCCAAACATGGAATTCACAGAATTGGATGTCTGTAGTTTATTATAACCTAACCTAAGGTTATTAGGTTAATTGGCAACAAAACTGGGGATCCTAAATTGTCCTTAGGTATGACTGTGAGAGTGAATGGTTGTCTGTCTCTCTGTGTTGACCCTGTGATGGACTGGCGATCTGTCCAAGCTGTACCCTGCCTCTCGCCCAAAGATGCTGGGATAGGTTCCAGCCCCCCGCGACCCGAAAAGGCTTAAGCAGAAGAAGATGGATGGATGGATGGATGGATGGATAGTTTATTATACAAAACTTGCCCCCAAAATTTTATTCAGTGTTAATGAACATACATTTGGTAGCACTTTTTCACACACAAGATGTGCAGAAGTATGGTTTTGATGCTATACTGGAACCACTAATAAATGATATAAAAGCTCTTGAAACACAAGGACTTAGTCTTCCATTTTCTACTGAACCAGTCTATGGTACAATCTCACAGATAAGCGGAGATAATCTAGGGATGCACACAATTCTGGGTTTTAATGAGTCATTTAGCAGTCGTTATTTCTGCCGACTATGTTTGATAAGAATGATTCTCAAACAGTGTTCAGTGAGGGTGATCCTGAGGTGATTCCTGGTGAAGATCTGTTTGAAATGCATAGCCAGTCCCTCCTGGAAAATCCATAACTGAAGTCAGTGTACGGTTTGAAAAAAAAAATCCATCCATCCATCCATCCATCTTCTACCACTTTTCCGGAGGTCCGGGTCGCGGAGGCAGCAGTTCAAGCAGAGAAGCCCAGACTTCCCTCTCCCCAGCCACCTGCTCCAGCTCTTCAGAGGGGATACCAAGGTGTTCTCAGACCAGCTGGGAGACATAGTCTCTCCACCGAGTCCTGGGTCTGCCCCGGGGTCTCCTCCCAGTGGGACGTGCGTGAAACACCTCAAGTGGGAGGCGTCCAGGAGGCATCCTAATCAGATGCCCGTACCACCTCAACTGACTCCTGTCAATGTGGAGGAGCAGCGGTTCTACTCTGAGCCTCTCCCGGATGACTGAGCTCCTCACCCTATTGACATCCCTTCAGGCTGCACTTTGTCATGAGTAGCTGCTGATGGATTGAACTGAAATGGACACTACCTGTTTTCGCCAGAAAAAAGAAGAGAAAGAATGGAAATCTGATGAGGTAAAAATGTTTCATCTTAAGGAGAAAAATGTCTCAAATTTACATGAACAATTTTAATCAGTAAAAATAGTCAGAGATTTATTCGAAAGAAAGCTGTCAATTCACTGAGAAAAATTTGGACACCCCGGTGGACAGATTTTGACCCGCAGTCACATGTTTACCACCCCTGGACCAGCCCATTATAAATACATATTTAGAAGGTAAAGGGCTCTCCACACCAAACACAATAATGATAACTATAAAATTATAGTTTTAAAAATCATTCTCCCTCCTCACCAATGAACGATATCACTCTAACAGCAGAGCCATGAGCTGCACACTTCACAGCAGCTTCATCCACCACGTCCAGCGTTTATGCTGCTGCTGCCATCAGGAAGCTGAAAACTTTAACTTGACCAGGACCTTGGGCAGAGGAAAAAAAAAAGAAGAAGAAAAGCAAAAAGAGTGTAGAATTATTCAGCTGATTTTTCTCTCAGCTCCAGACTTCAGACTTCCACAGGCAGGATGAAGTGAGCACACAGCACAAAGTGGAATCACATTGAAAATGTTAATAATAATAATAATAAGATAAGATAAGCCTTTATTAGTCCCACAATGGGGAAATTCCAGGATTGCAACAGCACAGGGATAGCAACACTCAGAGCAACAATCAGAAGGCAAGAGAAAAAACAAGAGCAGCGAGTATACATATGTACATATTTTGGGGCACATATGTTGGTTTCATATGCTCCACAGATATATTACTGTATGTTTATCATGTGCTTCACGTCTCAGGGGAACAAAGGGACTGAGCCTCCTAGAAGTAACAGGAGGGTGTGAGATTTGGCCTTTTGTTTCAAGGAGATGGCCTTGAGAGATTTCCTGACCACCGGAGACTTGGGGGTGGATGGTGTTAAGATCGGGGGAAGTTACATTGTGACTGGGATTAAGTACCATGTGACTGTATGTTTGATTAAACACCATGTGACTGTAGGTTTGATGTCCTGGGTATAAAAGGACAGATGTGAGAAGATTCATCCTCTTTTTCTGCTTTGAATTGTTGGAGTATGTGATTGTGAATAAAGCTGAACCTGAGGAATAAACTCAGTCTCATCCTTCAACACATCTCCACACTGGTGACCTTACGACGAGCAGAAGTAATTCTCCCGAGCCGGACTCGTCAGAAGCCAGCCTGATGAATGCCGCCACGTTCCAGCTGCTGGACTTCTGGCAGAATAGTCCGCGCTCCTGGTTTAGCGCGGTCGAGGCGCAGTTCAACCTCCGGAGAATCTCGAGAGACGACACAAAATTCTACCATGTGGTGGCGAAGCTGGACAACCACACAGTCCAGAGGGTGGAGAACCTGGTCAACCACCCACCGGACAGCGCCAAGTACAGCGCATTAAAGGCTGCGCTTATCAGCCACTTCACCCCCTCGGTGCAACAGCGAGCAGAGGGGCTCCTGGCATTGACGGAGTTTGAGAACGACAGACCTGCAGACCTGATGGGGGAAAATGCTGAGGTTGAGAGACTCCGAAGATGACAACTTTATCTTCACCCACCTTTTCCTCAGGACCCTACCGCCAGCGGTGAGAGTGACCCTGGCCGGTTCACCTCTGTTGGCCCGGCGAGACTACCACGAGCTGAGCCAGGAGGCACAACAACTCGTCGACGCCCACAAACGGAGCGCGGCTTCGGCCGCGGCAGCAGAGCTAGGCGCAACGTCCGGAGACGGCATGGGGCCAGAGGCTGCAGCACCAGACTCACCGACGACGGCAGCAGCAAGGGCCAGGCGACACGGAGCGGACAACGTCCTTTGCTTCTACCATCGCCGCTTTGCAGAGAGGGCGCGCAAGTGCATTCCACCGTGCCATTTCAAGCGCTCGGGAAACGCCAAGACCGGGGGTCGGTAGCAGCTGCGGCCCTCGGGGAGGAGGACAAGCTGCTCTACCTGAAGGATGCACGCTCGGGGAGGCATTTCCTCGTGGACACAGGCTCCCAGCTGAGCTTCATCACGCCTTCCTACGCGGACTGGCTGGTGCCTTCCAGTGGTCCCCGGGTGTCAGCAGCAAACGGCTCAGCGATTAAGACCTTCGGTGAGAGGACTCTGCTTCTGTCTTTTCAGGGCCGTGCATTTGAGTGGACTTTTGTTGTAGCGGCAGTCAATTTCAACATGTTAGGGGCTGATTTTTTGTGCTCACATGGTTTATTGGTTGATCTTGCTAACAGACGTCTGGTTAATGCACTCTCCTTTCGCTCTATTCCCTGCACAGCTCGAGTGGCCCCGCCAACTGCACAAGCCAACGTCACAGCTGCGGGTGGTAAGTTCCACACACTCCTCACTCAGTTCCCAGCACTCACGGTCCCAACGTTTTCGGCGACAGTGGCTAAACATTGGGTGGAACATTTTATTACTACCACCGGCCCGCCCATTTTTGCAAAAGCTCGGTGCTTGGACTCAGCTAAACTGACCATAGCGCGCAATGAGTTCGCCAACCTGGAAAGACTGGGCATCATCAGGCGTTCGAAGAGCCCCTGGGCTTCACTGCTGCACATGGTCCCAAAGGCTGATGGCTCGTGGCGACCTTGCGGTGATTTCCGCAGGTTGAATAACGCCACAGCGCACGACCACTACCCAATTCCGCACATCCAAGATTTATCGGTTCATTTGGCGGGGGCGCGCATTTTTTTCTAAAATAGACTTCGTACGCGGTTACCACCAGGTTCCAGTGCGCGCTAAGGACATACCCAAAACAGCGGTAATAACTCCTTTCGGCCTTTTTGAGTTTTTGCGTGTGCCATTTGGGCTTAAGGGAGCGGCTCAGACGTTCCAACGCATGATGGACGCTGTCCTGCGCGATCTCCCTTTCGTGTTCGTCTACTTGGACGACATTTTGGTAGCCAGCGTGTCCGAAGACGAACACGAAAGCCACCTCACAGCAGTTTTCCGGAGGTTGGCAGAGCACGGGTTAATAATCAACCCAGCGAAGTGTCAGTTCGGGGTGGTGCAGATTGATTTTTTGGGGCATCGCGTTTCGCCAGAAGGAGCGGTCCCTCTGCCCGATAAGGTGCGCGCAATAACAAATTTTCCCCAACCACGAACGGTCAAAGCGTTACAGGAGTTTTTGGGAATGGTTAATTTTTATAACCGTTTCCTCCTCCGCGCAGCTCAGCTCATGCAACCTTTGTATGCTGCACTAAAGAAACAAAAACCCACGAATCAAATCGAATGGTCTCCTGAGCGGGAGCGCGCATTCTCTCAAGTCAAATCAGCCCTGGCAAATGCTGCATTGTTGGCACACCCAGTCCCAACGGCCCGCATGGCGTTCACTACTGACGCATCAGATGTGGCCATAGGGGCGGTCGTTGAACAGTACGTGGCTGGGGCCTGGCAACCGCTCGTGTTTTTCAGCAAAACCTTGCGCGATAGCGAGCGAAAATACAGCGCGTTCGACAGGGAGTTGTTAGCTCTACACTTGGCCATCCGCCACTTCCAGTTCTGGCTGGAAGGACGCCGTTTCACCATGTTCGTGGACCACAAACCGCTGACTTTCACGATGGCCAAGATTTCGGAACCTTGGTCGGGCCGGCAGCAGACACAGCTGGCCGCGATATCGGAGTTTACTACCGATATCCAGCATGTGGCAGGTAAATATGATGTAGTTGCAGACTGCCTCTCACGTGCTGTGGCGGCTCCAGGCCCCGTGGGGGCAGACTCTGCAGCCATGGCCGCAGACCAGGGTAGCGACGCGGAAGCGCGCGCGGCCCCAGTCCGCGTAGGGATAGATTATGCAGCCATGGCCGCGGAGCAGGTTAGCGACGCGGACGTGCGCGCGCTCCAGTCTGGACCAACAGGGTTAAGACTGGAGAACAGGGTGCCGCAAGACGGTATGCCCCCCCTAATCTGCAATGTCTCCACTGGACGACCGCATCCGGCTGTACCAGCCGCGTGGCACCGCCACGTTTTTGACTCGATCCATTCTCTGGCGCACCCGGGGGTGCGCGCGTCTGTCAAAATGGTAGGAGAGAAATTTGTATGGCCGTGCCTGTGCAAGCAAGTCAAGGAGTGGGCGGCAGCCTGCCGGGCTTGTCAACGAGCCAAAATACACAAACACACTAGAGCTCCCTTGGAGCCTTTTCACATCCCGGCTAAGCGGTTCGATCATGTGCATGTCGACCTCGTAGGCCCCCTCCCGCCGTCACAGGGGTGCACACACCTTTTGACAATGGTGGACCGCACCACGCGTTGGCCGGAAGTCGTCTCACTGGCATAAACCACAGCCGAGGAGGTGGCGCGCGCGTTTTTAACAGCATGGGTAGCGCGTTTTGGAGTTCCGTCGGACAGAGGTCCTCAATTTGTTTCCGAGCTCTGGTCAGCGATGGCCCGCAGCCTGGGGGTAACGATCCACCGCACTACTGTGTACAACCCGCAGGCTAATGGTTTATGCAAACGTTTCCATAGGTCATTGAAAGCAGCCCTCAGAGCATCACTTACGGATACAAATTGGGTGGACAGGCTACCATGGGTTTTATTGGGGTTGCGTTCTGCACCTAAAGAGGATTTAAAAGCCTCCCCAGCTGAGTTAGTTTTTGCGCAGCCACTCCGGCTGCCCGGGGAGTTTCTCCCGGATAATCCTGCGCCAGAGTGCCCCCCCGCTCAGCGGTTGCAGAGCGACACGGGATCGAGCACGCTTCCTGGCCCAGTTCATCACAGCTTCCCGCGCGTTTTTGTGCCTAAAGCTTTAAAAAATGTGGAGTTTGTTTTTGTCAGACATGATGCCCATCGCCCAAACTTGCGACCGCCTTATGATGGACATGGAGAGAAGCATTTTTTGCTAGATTTGGGAGGCAGAAAGGAAGTGATTGGCATAAACAGGCTCAAACCCACTTTTGTGATGGCTGACAAAACTGTGCAGTTGGCGAGGGCCCCCCGGCGCGGCAGACCCCCGAGAGGGCATTCCCCAGAACACCCACAGAGATTGACTAACAGTTCTAACCCACAGGCAGCAGCCCCACAGCAGGAGGACACTGCGGAGGCAGTAAAGCCGGCTTACAGCAAATACGGCAGAAGACTAAGGCCAAAGCGGCATGTGGACTGATATGTAGTGATTTTATTATGACATGCATCTTTAGTTATGATTGTTCCATCTTACACGTTTGGGGGGGGGGTCATGTGGGGCACATATGTTGGTTTCATATGCTCCACAGATATATTACTGTATGTTTATCATGTGCTTCACGTCTCAGGGGAACAAAGGGACTGAGCCTAATAGAAGTAACAGGAGGGTGTGAGATTTGGCCTTTTGTTTCAAGGAAATGGCCTTGAGAGATTTCCTGACCACTGGAGACTTGGGGGTGGATGGTGTTAAGATCGGGGGAAGTTATATTGTGACTGGGATTAAGTACCATGTGACTGTATGTTTGATTAAACACCATGTGACTGTAGGTTTGATGTCCTGGGTATAAAAGGACAGATGTGAGAAGATTCATCCTCTTTTTCTGCTTTGAAATGTTGGAGTATGTGATTGTGAATAAAGCTGAACCTGAGGAATAAACTCAGTCTCATCCTTCAACACATCTCCACAATATAAATATATATATATACTACCGTTCAAAAGTTTGGGGTCACCCAGACAATTATTGTGTTTTCCATGAAAAGTCACACTTATTTACCACCATGAGTTGTAAAATGAATAGAAAATATAGTCAAGGCATGGACAAGGTTAGAAATAATGATTTGTATTTGAAATAATAATTTTTGCCAGATACTCAACCTGCTCAAAGGAAGGTCAGTTTTATAGCTTCTCTAACCAGCTAAACTGTTTCCAGCTGTGCTAACATGATTGCACAAGAGTTTTCTAATTATCCATTAGCCTTCTGACGCAATGAGCAAACACATTGTACCATTAGAACACTGGAGTGATAGTTGCTGGAAATGGGCCTCTATACACCTATGTAGATATTGCATCAAAACCCAGACATTTGTGGCTAGAATAGTCATTTACCACATTAACAATGTATATTAGATATTAGAGTGTATTTCTGATTAGTTTAAAGTTATCTTCATTGAAAAAAACAGTGCTTTTCTTTCAAAAATAAGGAAATTTCTAAGTGACCCCAAACTTTTGAACGGTAGTGTATATAGACGCACAGTGCGGAGCATTGTAGCTAGATGGGATAGATATATAAATATATAAACACAGTGCGGAACATTGTAGCTGGATGGAATAAATATATGAATATACACACAGTGTGGAGCATTGTAGCTAGATGGAATAAATATATGAATATATAAACACAGTGCGGAGCATTGTAGCTAGATGGAATAAATATGTAGATATATAAACACACAGTGCGGAGCACTGTAGCTAGATGGAATAAATATATGAATATATAAACACAGTGCGGTGCATTGTAGCTAGATGGAATAATATGTAGATATATAAACACACACAGTGCGGAGCATTGTAGCTAGATGGAATAAATATGTAGATATATAAACACACAGTGCGGAGCATTGTAGCTAGATAAAATAAATATATGAATATATAAACACACACAGTGCGGAGCATTGTAGCTAGATGGAATAAATATGTAGATATATTAACACACACAGTGCGGAGCATTGTTACTAGATGGAATAAATATATATATAAACACACACAGTGCGGAGCATTGTTGCTAGATGGAATAAATACACTACCGTTCAAAAGTTTGGGGTCACCCAGACAATTATTTTGTGTTTTCCATGAAAAGTCACACTTATTTACCACCATGAGTTGTAAAATGAATAGAAAATATAGTCAAGACATTGACAAGGTTAGAAATAATGATTTGTATTTGAAATAATTTTTTCCAGATACTCAACCTGCTCAAAGGAAGGTCAGTTTTATAGCTTCTCTAACCAGCTAAACTGTTTTCAGCTGTGCTAACATGATTGCACAAGGGTTTTCTAATCATCCATTAGCCTTCTGATGCAATCAGCAAACACATTGTTCCATTAGAACACTGGAGTGATAGTTGCTGGAAATGGGCCTCTATACACCTATGTAGATATTGCACCAAAAACCAGACATTTGCAGCTAGAATAGTCATTTACCACATTAGCAATGTATATTAGATATTAGAGTGTATTTCTAATTAGTTTAAAGTTATCTTCATTGAAAAAAACAGTGCTTTTCTTTCAAAAATAAGGAAATTTCTAAGTGACCCCAAACTTTTGAACGGTAGTGTATGTAAATATATAAACACACACAGTGTGGAGCATTGTTGCTAGATGGAATAAATATATAATGTGGAGTGTGTAAATGAAGAGGCAGATTCATTTCAGATGATTTATTATACACTCACAACAAACAAGCAAAGAACAGACTGAACATTTAAGCAGGCACTCTCATCTTAAGTTTCATGGCATTTCTCCACACACAGCATGACATTTGCATCACACTGCATTCAGCCCCCTTCGTCCTTGATTCCTTCCTGCTATCTCACCAGGAACTTCCTGGCCATTGTTCTCCCATGTTTATCCACTGTCTCTTGTCTAAGATGCTAAATAATCTGGCTCTCTCAAGGTGCTAAACCCCCCCCCCCCAGCATCTTAGATAGAACAATAGAATATCAGTCCACATGCTGCTTGGGCTTCCGTCTCCTCCCGTATCTGCTATAACTGGGGTTTACCGCCTCCGTGGCGCTGCTGTGCCGGTGGGGGGCTGCTGGGAGTGTGTCTGACTGCGGCTGGGCTGTGAGTAGGGGGGGGTGCACTTTGGTCTGACCGTGTGGCTGCTCTGATGAATCGTTTCCCTGGGGCTCTCTCCGTGGGGGTCTTCCACGCTGAGGGGCCCTAGCCAACAGCATTTGCTCGTCCGCCACAACGAAAGCAGGTTTGAGTCTGTCTATGCCAATTTTTTCCCACCTACCCCCCAAGTCTATCAAAAAATGCTTATCCCCTGTTTCCAACACTCTGAACGGTGCATCATAGGGTGGGCGCAATGGAGGGCGGTGGGCGTCGTGTCTGACAAACACGAACTCCGCGCTCTTCAAAGTTTTAGGCACAAAAACACGTGGTGGTGGGCAGGGCCCGGCAGCGTGCCTGTGTTTGCGCTACGCTGCAAAAGCTGAGACGGGAAGCTGTCCGGCGCGGGATTATCTGGCAGAAATTCCCCGGGCAGCCGTAGTGGCTGCGAAAAAACGAGCTCTGCCGGGGAAGCTTCCAAATCTTCTTTCGGCGCGGAGCGCAACCCCAATAAGACCCACGGCAGCCTGTCTACCCAATTTGCATCCGTCAATGAAGCTCTGAGTGCTGCTTTCAGTGATCTATGAAAACGCTCGCATAACCCATTGGCCTGTGGGTTGTACGCGGTTGTGCGTTGAATTGTAACACCCAGGCTGCGGGCCATCGCGGACCAGAGTTCGGAAACAAATTGCGGGCCCCTGTCGGACGTAATGTCCGACGGGACTCCAAAACGTGCCACCCATGCTGTTAAAAAAACGCGCGCTACGTCTGCGGATGTGGTTGCGGCCAGCGGGACTGCTTCTGGCCAGCGCGTGGTGCGGTCCACCACTGTCAGGAGGTGCGTGCACCACTGAGATAGCGGGAGGGGGCCCACGCAGTCCACGTGAACATGGTCGAACCTCTTAGCCGGGATACGAAACAGCTCCAAGGGAGCCTTCGTGTGTCTGTGTACCTTGGCTCGTTGGCACGCCACGCAGGCTGCAGCCCACTCTTTCACTTGTTTGCGTAGGCTCGGCCACACAAACTTCTCTCCCACCATTTTGACCGACACGCGCACTCCTGGGTGCGCCAGAGTGTGAACCGACTCAAACACGCGGCGGCGCCACGCGACCGGGACCACCGGACGCGGGCAGCCCGTGGAGACATCGCAGATTGGGGGGGGGGGGGCGCCATCTTGCAGCACCCTGCTCTCCAGCCTTAACCCTGTTGGTCCAGACTGGAGCGCGCGCACGTCTGCATCGCTAATCTGCTCCGTGGCCATGGCTGCGTAATCTATCCCCACGCAGACCGGGGCCACCACCGCACGCGAGAGGCAGTCTGCCACAACATTCAGTTTACCCGACACATGCTGAATATCGGTAGTAAACTCTGAGATCGCGGCCAGCTGTCTCTGCTGCCGGCCCGACCACGGTTCTGAAACCTTGGCCATCGCGAATGTTAGCGGCTTGTGGTCCACGAACGCCGTGAAGCTGCGCCCTTCCAGCCAGAACTGGAAGTGGCGTATGGCCAGGTGGAGAGCCAGCAACTCTCTGTCAAACGCGCTGTATTTACGTTCGCTGTCGCGCAAAGTTCTGCTGAAAAAGGCGAGCGGCTGCCAAGCCCCGGCGAAGCGCTGCTCCACGACAGCCCCTATGGCCACGTCTGAAGTGTCGGTGGTGAGCGCTATGAGGGCCGTCGGGTCTGGATGTGCCAGCAGTGCGGCGTTTTCCAGGGCTGCTTTAACTTCCGAGAACGCCTGCTCTCGCTCCGGGGTCCATTCGACCCTGTCCGCGGGTTTCTGTTTCTTGAGCGCGGCGTACAATGGTTGCATGAGCTGCGCCGCGCGGGGAAGGAAACCGTTATAAAAGTTCACCATCCCCAAAAATTCCTGCAGTGCCCTGACCGTCTGAGGCCAGGGAAAATCCGCCACAGCGTGCATTTGGTTGGGCAGCGGGATCACTCCTTCCGGAGAGACGCGGTGCCCCAAAAAATCAATCTCCGTCACGCCGAACTGGCATTTCGCCGGGTTGATTATTAACCCGTGCTCCTCCAACCTCCGGAAAACCATCGTGAGGTGGGTTTCGTGTTCGTCTTCGGACCTACTGGCTACCAGGATATCGTCCAGATAGACGAACACGAATGGGAGATCGCACAGCACTGCATTCATCATACGCTAGAACGTCTGTGCCGCTCCTTTTAACCCAAATGGCATGCGCAGGAACTCGAATAGACCGAATGGAGTTATTACCGCTGTTTTGGGTATGTCCTCCGCGCGCACTGGGACTTGGTGGTAACCGCGGACCAGGTCTATCTTGGAAAAAATGCGTGCTTCGGCAAGGTGAATGGAAAAATCCTGTATGTGGGGAATTGGGTAGCGGTCGTGCGCTGTGGGGTTGTTCAACCTGCGGAAATCCCCACACGGTCGCCACGAACCCTCAGCCTTAGGGACCATGTGTAGCGGGGATGCCCATGGGCTGTTCGAGCGCCTGATGATGCCCAACCTTTCCAGGTTGGCGAACTCCTCGCGCGCTATGGCCAGTTTAGCTGCGTCCAAGCGCTGAGGTCTTGCAAAAACGGGCGGCCCAGTGGTGGTGATAAAGTGCTCCACCCCGTGTTTAGCGATGGCCGCGGAAAACGTCGGGACCGTGAGTGCTGGGAACTGAGTGAGCAGTGTGTGGAAATTACCGCCTGTAGCTGTGACGTTGGCTTGTGCTGTTGGCTGGGTCACTCGAGCTATACAGGGGAGAGAGTCAAAGGACAGTGCATTAACCAGGCGCCTGTTAGCAACATCAACCAGTAAACCATGTGAACACAGAAAATCAGCCTCCAGTATATGGTAATTCAGTGCTGCTATGACAAAAGTCCACTCATATGTACGGCCGTGTAGAGATAAGAGCAGAGTCCTCTCACCAAAGGTCTTAATATCCGAGCCGTTTGCTGCCAACATCCCGGGGCCGCTAGGTCCTGCCAGCCGGTCAGCGTAGGTCGGCTGGATGAAGCTCTTTTGGGCTCCGGTGTCCACAAGGAAACGCCTCCCCGAGCGTGCATCCGTCAAGTAGAGCAGCTTGTTCTCTTCCCCGAGGGTCGCAGCTGCTACCGACCCCTGGCCTTGGCGTTTCCCGAGCGCTTGAATTGGCATGGTGGCGCACATCTGCGTGCGTTCTCTCCGAAGCGGCGGTGGTAGAAACAGAGCGTGTCTCTCTGGCGCTCCTTGGCTCCCGCTGCCGCATTGACTGTGATCGCCCTGGTGGTGATGATGATCCGGTCTGCTTCCTGGGCTAGCGCACGGTAGTCGCGTGCGGCCAGCCACTGCGAATTGGCCAGAGCTGCTCTCGCCACTGTCGGAAGATTCCGGAGGAAGAGGTGGGCAAACAGAAAGTGCCCGTCGTCCGTGCCCATTAATGCCAGCATCTTCTCCATCAGGTCTACGGCCGAACCATCTCCTAAATCGGTCCGCGTCAGGAGCCTCTCTGCTCTCTCACAGTCCGAGAGCGTGTAGCGCTGGATGAGCGCAGCCTTGAGCGCCTCATATTTGCTGCTGGCTGGTGGCTGATCAAGCAGGCTCACTACCTGTTGAGCTGTGCGGGCAGAATGCTGCGACCACATGGTAGAATCTGGTATCGTCTGCCGTTACTCTCCGGAGGGCGATCTGGGCCTCGGTGAGGTGGAACCAAGAGCGCGGGTTGTGCTGCCAGAAATCCGGTAGCTTGACTGAAACCGCACACGCTTGGCTGGAGGTTCCAGTCCGGGCTGTCTGTGGGATGGCTGCCACCTCGCTGTAGCTTCCTGACCGGGCCGGCTCCGAGGATCTTGCCTCGTATTCCATAATACGTCTTGGGTCACCATTGTGGAGTGTGTAAATGAAGAGGCAGATTTATTTCAGATGATTTATTACACGCTCACAACTCACAAGCAAAGAACAGACTGAACATTTAAGCAGGCACTCTCCTCTTAAGTTTCATGGCATTTCTCCAAACACAACATGACATTTGCATCACACTGCATTCAACCCCCTTCGTCCTTGACTCCTTCCTGCTATCTCACCAGGAACCTTTTGCATCACACTGCATTCAACCCCCTTCGTCCTTGACTCCTTCCTGCTATCTCACCAGGAACTTCCTGCCCATTGTTCTCCCATGTTTATCCACTGTCTCTTGTCTGAGATGCTAAATAATCTGGCTCTCTCAAGGTGCTAAAATGAATATATATATATATATATATAAACACACACAGTGCGGAGCATTGTAGCTAGATGGAATAAATATGTTGTGGAGTGTGTAAATGAAGAGGCAGATTTATTTCAGATGATTTATTACACACTCACACTTGTCAAGCACAGAACAGACTGATCTCTTAAGCAGAAACTCCTCTCTTAAGTTTCATGGCATTTACATCACACACAACATGACATGTGCATCACACTGCATTCAACCCCCTCATCCTTGACTCCTTCCTGCTATCTCACCAGGAATCCCCTTCTCTTTGTTCTCCCAAGCTTATCCACTGTCTCCTGTCTGAGATGCTAGATAATCTGGCTCCCAAGGTGCTACACCCACCCCCCCACCCAGCATCTTAGATAGGACAATAGAATAACAGTCCACATGCTGTAATAGAACAATTGAACATCAGTCCACATGCTGCTTGGGCTTCTGTCTCCTCCTGTATCTGCTGTAACTGGGGTTTACTGCTTCCACGGCGCTGCTGTGCCGGTGGGGGGCTGCTGGGAGTGTGTCCGACTGCGGGTGGGCTGTTGCTGGGGGGGGGGGAACTTTGGTCTGTCCGTGTGGCTGCTCTGGTGAATCGTTTCCCTGGGGAGCTCTCCGTAGTGGTCTTCCACGCCGAGGGGCCTTAGCCAACAGCACTTCCTCGTCCGCCACAACGAAAGCGGGTTTGAGTCTGTCTATGCCAGTTTTTTCCCTCCTACCCCCCAAGTCTAGCAAAAAATGCTTATCCCCTGTTTCCAGCACTCTGAACGGTCCATCATAGGGTGGGCGCAATGGAGGGCGGTGGGCGTTGTGTCTGACAAACACGAACTCCGTGCTCTTCAAAGTTTTAGGCACAAAAAGACGCGGAAAACTGTGGTGGGCAGGGCCCGGCAGCGTGCCTGTGTTTGCGCTACGCTGCAAAAGCTGAGACGAGCAGCTGTCCGGCGCGGGATTATCTGGCAGAAATTCCCCGGGCAGCCGTAGTGGCTGCGCAAAAACGAGCTCTGCTGGGGAAGCTTCCAGATCCTCTTTCGGCGCGGAGCGCAACCCCAATAAAGCCCATGGCAGCCTGTCTACCCAATTTGCATCCGTCAACGAAGCTCTGAGTGCTGCTTTCAGTGATCTATGAAAACGCTCGCATAACCCATTGGCCTGTGGGTTGTACGCGGTCGTGCGGTGAATTGTAACACCCAGGCTGTGGGCCATCGTGGACCAGAGTTTGGAAACAAATTGCGGGCCCCTGTCGGACGTAATGTCCGACGGGACTCCAAAACGCGCCACCCATGCTGTTAAAAAAGCGCGCGCTACATCCGCGGACGTGGTTGCCGCCAGTGGGACTGCTTCTGGCCAGCGCGTGGTGCGGTCCACCACTGTCAGGAGGTGTGTGCACCCCTGTGATGGCGGGAGGGGGCCCACGAGGTCCACGTGAACATGGTCGAACCTCTTAGCCGGAATATGAAACAGCTCCAAGCGAGCCTTTGTGTGTCTGTGTACTTTGGCTCGTTGGCAGGCTACGCAGGCTGCAGCCCACTCTTTCACTTGTTTGCGTAGGCTCGGCCACACAAACTTCTCTCCCACCATTTTGACCGACGCGCTCACTCCTGGGTGCGCCAGAGTGTGAACCGACTCAAACACGCTGCGGCGCCACGCGGCCGGGACCACCGGACGCGGGCGGCCCGTGGAGACATCGCACATTAGGTGGGCGCCGCCATCTTGCAGCACCCTGCTCTCCAGCCTTAACCCTGTTGGTCCAGACTGGAGCGCGCGCACGTCTGCATCGCTAATCTGCTCCGCGGCCATGGCTGCGTAATCTATCCCCACGCAGACTAGGGCCACTACGGCGCGCGAGAGGCAGTCCGCCACTACATTCAGTTTACCCGACAAATGCTGAATATGGGTAGTAAACTCTGAGATCACGGCCAGCTGTCTCTGCTGCGGCCCGACCACGGTTCTGAAACCTTGGCCACCGCGAATGTTTGCGGCTTGTGGTCCACGAACGCGGTGAAGCTGCACCCTTCCAGCCAGAACTGGAAGTGGCGTATGGCCAGGTGAAGAGCCAGCAACTCTCTGTCGAACGCGCTGTATTTACGTTCGCTGTCGCGCAAAGTTCTGCTAAAAAAAGCAAGTGGCTGCCAAGCCCCGGCGACACGCTGCTCCACGACAGCCCCTATGGCCATGTCTGAAGTGTCGGTGGTGAGCGCTATGCGGGCCGTCGGGTCTGGATGCGCCAGCAGTGCGGCGTTTGCCAGGGCTGCTTTAACTTCCGAGAACGCCCGCTCTCGCTCCAGGGTCCATTCGGCCCTATCCGCGGGTTTCTGTTTCTTGAGCGCGGCGTACAATGGTTGCATGAGCTGCGCCGCGTGGGGAAGGAAACGATTATAAAAGTTCACCATTCCCAAAAATTCCTGCAGCGCCCTGACCGTCTGAGGCCGGGGAAAATCCGCCACGGCGCGCAATTTGTCGGGCAGCGGGATCGCTCCTTCGGGAGAGACACGGTGCCCCAAAAAATCAATCTCCATCACACCAAACTGGCATTTCGCCGGGTTGATTATTAACCCGTGCTCCTCCAACCTCCGGAAAACCATCGTGAGGTGGGTTTCGTGTTCGTCTTCGGACGCACTGGCTACCAGGATATCGTCCAGGTAGACGAACATGAACGGGAGATCGCGCAGCACTGCATCCATCATGCACTGGAACGTCTGTGCCACTCCTTTTTTTTTTTTTTCAATATATATTTTATTCAGTTTTTTTGAAAATAAGACAGAACAATAAACAATAAACACTGCCAGTGCTCAAGAAAATACACAAAGAAATAAGTGATTGTTACACAAAGCCCATATAACTACAAAAGTGTAAGCAGTCCATGCTAAGCAAGTTTAATCCTTTCATGTTACAGGCTGAGTCTTCTTTTTCTTAATGTGATCCATAAATGGTCCCCAAATTTTAGTAAACATATCTTGAGTATTAGACAAATGATATCGAATCTCTTCAAGGTACAAGCAGGATGCCAAATCATTAAGCCAGTTATTATAACTGGGCGGCGTATTGGCCTTCCATTCTTTCAGAATGACCCTCTTCGCAACAATCATGCCAAACCTAATAGCATGCTGAAGTGACTGTGAGCAGAGCAAAGTTTGATCTGAACAACCAAGTATTACTGTTAAGACATCAGGTATTATGACTTTTTTATATATGACACTGTACAAATTAAAAATCTGAGACCAAAAATTTTTAAGCGAGGGGCAGGAGAAAAATAAATGACATAAAGTACCATCACTTATTTTACACTTGTCACATAGTGGTGAAATGGTCGGAAAAAGTCTATTAAGGCGAGTCTTAGAGTAATGTAATCGATGTATTACTTTAAATTGTATTAGCTGAAGTCTGGCATTTACTGAACATGAATGAATACCAACTAAGGCTCTTTCCCATAGATCATTTGAGATCTCTATACCTGCATCCCTCGTCCATGCCTCCTTGACATGGGTCGAAGACGTTGGCCAAGAGAAAAGATTAACGAATTCTGAAACTAAATGCTTGGAGGTTGGGTGTTTTCTCAAAACCTCATAGAAATCATGTTGTACAGGAAGTTTGACAAAATGGGTTAAAGACTGTTGTACAAAATGTCTAATCTGCAGGTACCTGAAAAAATGATCAGGTGGGAGATTGAACTTCATTTGTAATTGTGTAAAAGATGCAAAGTCCTTGTTGATATACAGGTCCTTTATTAAAAGAATACCTTTATTTGACCATTGCCTGAACACAGGATCTGATAAAGCTGGTTTGAAGGCAGGGTTTTGGCATATAGGTGCATATATAGAAAGGTCAGGAAGATGCAATATCTTCTTAATTTGTTTCAGAATTCTGAAGGAATTGTACAGCACAAAGTCATGTCTGAACACATTCAGAGGGACATCGACCTTGCTAAATAATAAAGCAGATAAAGATGTACCAATGAGGGATTGACAGTTATGAGATTCAAGTGCAGGCCAACACGGTATTTGATCCACATTATGATTATCTTGGGACCAGAAGACCAAGGCCCTAGCGTTGCAGGCCCAATAATAATGTCTCATAATAGGCAACCCAAGACCACCCTCGACCGAGGGTTTTTGGAGATGTAATTTAGAGACACGGGGGTTTTTGCCAGCCCAAATAAAGGAGATGATAATGGAATCAACTAATTTAAAAAAGATGCTGTAAGAAAAATTGGCAGATTCTGAAATAAATATATAAATTTAGGAAGTATAATCATTTTGACAATATTTACTCGTCCAATTAGAGAAATTGATAGTAATTTCCATTTCTCAATCATGCCCCTAATCTTATTTAATAGTTCTGTAAAATTCAATTTGAAAATAAGTTTGGGATTCCTAGGGATGGTGATTCCTAAATATTCAAAGTGCTCATTTGATATTTTAAAAGGTAATGTGTTGAGAAATGTTTTATCTAGACCATCTGAAAGAGGCATGAGAACACTTTTCTCCCAGTTAATGGTAAAACCAGAGAACTGACCAAATTCCCTAATGATCTCGAGAAGAGGTGGAAGAGACTGTTTAATGTCAGACAGTGTCAAAATGACATCATCAGCGTACAAGCCAATAGTGCATCGTTGTGCAGGATATCGTCCAGGTAGACGAACATGAACGGGAGATCGCGCAACACTGCATCCATCATGCACTGGAATGTCTGTGCCACTCCTTTTAACCAGAATGGCATGCGTAGGAACTTGAATAAACCGAACAGAGTTATTACCGCTGTTTTGGGTATGTCCTCCGCGTGCACTGGGACTTGGTGGTAACCGCGGACCAGGTCTATTTTGGAAAAAATGCGTGCTTCGGCAAGGTGAACGGAAAAATCCTGTATGTGGGGAATTGGGTAGTGGTCGTGCGCTGTGGGGTTGTTCAACCTGTGGAAATCCCCGCATGGTCGCCACAAACCCTCAGCCTTAGGGACCATGTGTAGCGGGGATGCCCATGGGCTGTTCGAGCGCCTGATGATGCCCAACCTTTCCAGGTTGGCGAACTCCTCGTGCACTATGGCCAGTTTAGCTGCGTCCAACCGCCGAGGTCTTGCAGAAACGGGCGGCCCAGTGGTGGTGATAAAGTGCTCCACCCCGTGTTTAGCGATGGCCGCGGAAAACGTCGGGACCGTGAGTGCTGGGAACTGAGTGAGCAGTGTGTGGAACTTACCGCCTGTAGCTGTGACGTTGGCTTGTGCTGTTGGCTGGGTCACTTGAGCTATACAGGCGAGAGAGTCAAAGGACAGTGCATTAACCAGGCGCCTGTTAGCAACATCAACCAGTAAACCATGTGCACACAGAAAATCAGCCTCCAGTATATGGTAATTCAGTGCTGCTACGACAAAAGTCCACTCACATGTACGGCCGTGTAGAGATAAGAGCAGAGTCCTCTCACCAAAGGTCTTAATATCCGAGCCGTTTGCTGCCAACATCTCGGGGCCGCTAGGTCCTGCCAGCCAGTCAGCGTAGGTCGGCCGGATGAAGCTCTTCTGGGTTCCGGTGTCCACAAGGAAACGCCTCCCCGAGCGTGCGTCCGTCAAGTAGAGCAGCTTGTTCTCTTCCCCGAGGGTCGCAGCTGCTACCGACCCCCGGCCTTGGCGTTTCCCGAGCGCTTGAATTGGCACGGGGGCGCACATCTGCATGTCTTCTCTCCAAAGCGGCGGTGGTAGAATCAGAGCGTGTCTCTCTGGCGCTCCTTGGCCCCCGCTGCTACTACCATCGGTGGCTCTTCGCCTCCTCTTGTCGTCTTGCTGGGCTCCGCCGCTGCCGCGTTGACTGTGATCGCCCTGGTGGTGATGATGATCTGGTCTGCCTCCTGGGCTAGCGCACGGTAGTCCCGCGCAGCCAGCCACGGCGAATTGGCCAGGGCCGCTCTCACCGCTGTCGGAAGGTTCCGGAGGAAGAGGTGGGCAAACAGAAAGTGCCCGTCATCCGTGCCCATTAATGCAAGCATCTTCTCCATCAGGTCTACGGCCGAACCATCTCCTAACTCGGTCCGCGTCAGGAGCCTCTCTGCTCTCTCACAGTCTGAGAGCATGTAGCACTGGATGAGCACAGCCTTGAGCGCCTCGTATCTGTTGCCGGCTGGTGGCTGATCGAGCAGGCTCGCTACCTGTTGAGCTGTGCGGGCGTCGAGCGCTGTGACCACATGGTAGAATTTGGTGTCATCTGCCGTTACTCCCCGGAGGGCGAACTGAGCCTCGGTGAGGTGGAACCAAGAGCGCGGGTTGTGCTGCCAGAAATCCGGTAGCTTGACAGAAACCGCACACACGTGGCTGGGTGTTCCAGTCCGGGCTGTCTGTGGGATGGCTGCCACCTCGCTGTAGCTTCCTGACCGGGCCGGCTCCGAGGATCTTGCCTCGTGTTCCATAATACGTCTTGGGTCACCAGTTTGGAGCGTGTAAATGAAGAGGCAGATTTATTTCAGATGATTTATTACACGCTCACAACTCACAAGCAAAGAACAGACTGAACATTTAAGCAGGCACTCTCCTCTTAAGTTTCATGGCATTTCTCCACACACAACATGACATTTGCATCACACTGCATTCAACCCCCTTCGTCCTTGACTCCTTCCTGCTATCTCACCAGGAACCTTTTGCGTCACACTGCATTCAACCCCCTTCGTCCTTGACTCCTTCCTGCTATCTCACCAGGAACTTCCTGCCCATTGTTCTCCCATGTTTATCCACTGTCTCTTTTCTGAGATGCTAAATAATCTGGCTCTCTCAAGGTGCTAAAACAAATATATATATAAACACACACAGTGCGGAGCATTGTAGCTAGATGGAATAAATATGTTGTGGAGTGTGTAAATGAAGAGGCAGATTTATTTCAGACGATTTATTACACACTCACACTTGTCAAGCACAGAACAGACTGAACTCTTAAGCACAAACTCCTCTCTTAAGTTTCATGGCATTTACATCACACACAACACGACATTTGCATCACACTGCATTCAGCCCCCTCATCCTTGACTCCTTCCTGCTATCTCACCAGGAATCCCCTGCTCTTTGTTCTCCCAAGCTTATCCACTGTCTCCTGTCTGAGATGCTAAATAATCTGGCTCCCAAGGTGCTACAATGTAAATATATAAACACACACAGCGTGGAGCATTGTCGCTAGATGGAATAAATATATAAATATATAAACACACACAGTGCGCAGCATTGTAGCTAGATGGAATGAAACAGCACAACCGTCTACTTAGTTATCCTACATGGTATGATTATGTACCCATACATATTCTCACCCTCCATAGCGACCGGTATTTTCCTAGTTGTATACCAGAGGGGACCATTGTGTAAGTCTATTGCGTCTTTTGCATTCAATACTATTAGGTCGTCACGTTTTTTTGCTATCTCTGCGTGCAGCCCTGCTTAGGTTATACAGTCTGACAGCCGTAGGTAGGAAGGACCTGCGAAACCTCTCGGTTGTGCACCTAGGATGATGTAGTCTGCTGCTAAATGAGCTCCTCAGTGCATTCAGTATGTCCTGCATAGGATGGAACTCGGACTCCAGCAGAGATGACAGTTTAGCCACCATCCTTCTCTCTCCTATCTCCTCCACTGGGTCAAGGCGCTGCCCCAGGACAGAGCTAGCTTTCTTGATCAGTTTGTTCAGTTTCCTCCTATCGGCTGCTGTAATGCCACTGCCCCAGCAGACCACTCCAAAAGTGATGATAATAATAATAATGTCAGCTTGGATACATATATCTGTTTCAGAGGGCCGCTTTATGCATCCAAATCCATCCATCCATCCATCTTCTACCACATTACCGGAGGTCCGGGTCACAGAGGCAGCAGTTCAAGCAGAGAAGCCCAGACTTCCCTCTCCCCAGCCCCCTGCTTCAGCTCTTCAGAGAGGATACCAAGACGTTCCCAGACCAGATGGGAGACAAGACCGGGTTTTACTGATTTTAAATGGGAATATTGGAAGGGATGGGACAGTATATTCCCTGGTTATGTGATAAATTAATTGTATTTCATTTCATGAATTACAAAGACAAGGTTAGAAAGGATTAATCATAATTTCATGGTTAAATGATGCAGAGATAAAAAGAGGAATTCATTTAATTGGTTACATGAAAAAAAGGGTATTTCATGTGCTACCAGAGAGATTGTGAGAAAAGACCACATGCATGTAAGATGTAAGATGTGAAATGTAAGATTAGATAGATTACTATATTGCTGGATTGTAATAATAGTAATGTGAGAGAAGAATTTAAACACTAAGCTATGGTGTTATATAAGAAGGGATTGGAAGATGAATTACTCTAACTGTAAACAATAATACCATTATTGTTGTGCAGGCTAGGTTTTTTTGGTTGCCGATCAAGAACCTTCTGGATCCTGAATTCTCTCCGAATGGAGATGGCGAGCCTGACCCGAGACTGAACCGAGATTGAACTGAGATCAAACCAAGATCTCGATTGAAGAGCATCCTTCCTCTCTCCAGTGCCCAAGATTCAAAGTGGTAACAACCCTAGTCGCCGCTTTAAAAGAGGAAAAGAAACCTGAGCCTGGAGATACAAGATATCTTGACCGATCAAACGACTAAACCAAACGGACAAACAAACACTGAGCTCAGTAGGACATCTTTGGGTTTATTTCATACTGGCCGTTGTTATATTTGTATAGTTGTAAATTGTCTGTATATATTGTTCACTTTATTCCTACAAATAATAACTATCATTGCTCATTTCTTGCCTCCAGCTATTTCATTCCACACTCATTTTAATTCCCTATTGTAACCCTTACGAACCTAGCAACTGGTCTACACTTAATTATTTCCCTTACCTAATTAACATAAGGCAAGGGTCACATCTGCACCTCTCTTTACCTGAGTGTCCAAGACATACGGTCACAGGTCTGATGACACGATAACAAAATCGATCATCGACCTGCGGCCTAGGGTGTCCTGGTGCCAGGTGCACATATGGACACCCTTATGTTTGAACATGGTGTTCATTATGGACAAACTGTGGTTAGCACAGAAGTCCAATAACTGAACATCACTCAGGTTCAGATTGGGCAGGCCGTTCCTCCCAATCACCCCCCTCCAGGTTTCACTGTCGTTGTCCATGTGCACATTGAAGTCCCCCAATAGGACAATGGAGTCTCCAAGAGGAGCACCCTCCAGCACCCCAGTCACAGACTCCAAAAAGGGTGGGTACTCTGAAACATCATTTGGTGCATGGGCACAAATGATGGTCAGGACCCGTTTCCCAACTCGAAGGCGCAGGGAAGCAACCCTTTCATCCACCGGGGAAATCTCCAATATAGAGGCAGCAAGGTGGGGGTATACAAGAATACCCACCCCTGCTCATCGCCTCTCACCCGGGGCAACTCCAGAAAAGGCCAAGCTCCAGCTCCTCTTCAGGAGACTGGTTCCGGAACCGGAGCTGTGTGTTGTGGTGAGGCCAACTATATCTAGCCAGTATCTCTCAACCTCGTGCACCAGCTCAGGCTCCTTCCCCACCAGAGAGGTGACATTCCACGTACCAAAAGCCAATTTAGAAAGCTTGGGATCAGTCCGCCAAGGTCTCCGCCTTTGACCGCCACCTAATCCACATAGCACCGGACCCGCATGATCCCTACTGCAGATGGTGAGCCCACTGGAGGGCGGACCCATGTAACTCCTTCGGGCTGAGCCCGGCCGGGTCCCATGGGTGGAAACCCGACCACCAGACGCTAGCCTTCAAGCCCCTCCCCCAGGCCTGGCTCCAGGGTGGGGCCCTGATAACCCCATACCGGGCGGGGTACACTGAATCCTTGATCTAGAATTTATCATGAGAGTCTGTTGGATCGTTCTTAGTCTGGCCCTTCACCCAGGACCAGTTTGTCTTGGGTGACCCTATCAGAGGCAAATTGCCCCGGACAACATAGCTCCTGGGATCACTGGGGCACGCAAACCCCCCACCACGATAAGGTGACGATCCATGAGGGGAATTAAAATTTGGGGGGCAAACATTTCCGAGTTGATAGTGACTCTCAAAGTGTACTTTTCACTCACTCCTGATTTAAATGATGTCCAATGTTGGAGTTATTTGACAGAGTTCAATTTGAGTGAGTTGGCGTGGCACATGTGACTGTTAGACGAGCAGAGAGTGAGACAAGTTGGCTGCATGTTCATCATTAAGGTGCTTAAGTAGTGATGGCAGAAAGGGAACGTTGGAGAGATCGAATCATTTGAAACAATTGATTCAGAAAAAGAATCGATGCTTCAGAACATATGAAGCATCTCCCCACAGCGACATCTGGTGACCAAATGTTATAATTCTACACTCAAACAGTCGAGTGTTTTCGTGTGTGTTTTTATCTCTTAACATTTCTTGTTTTGTTTGGGTTTATAGTTTTATTTGTATGAATTAATTAGTATTTGTAGAGGGTGCTTGTGTACATTCAAGCATTTTTATTCAGAAAAACAATCTGTTCAACAGTGCTCGGACTTAGACGGTTTCTCCCCTTGTTTAAAATCTCTCCTGCTTTTGAGAATATTCTCTGGCAAGGGACTGATGTGGCTGGAATGGAGAGATATGTCTTGACCTGCTGGAAGATTATTATTATTATTATTTGGTCGACTATGAGGCGAATGACCACATCTCAGTCGCTTCCCAAAGCTAATACAGGGCAGGGGTCGCCAATCCTCACTCCCCAGCTGGAACAGGTGAGGGAATATAGCGGCATGTTGTTTCCAGTAATCTAGAGGTACATACTTTATATGTAAAATACATACTGTCATGCGGTGACCCTCGCGGATCACCATAAGACGCCAAGAGTCCACTGGTGAGTTTTGCAGTGATGGTAATTTATTAACAAAACAAGTCAAGACACAAGGCTATGAGCCGCTAAGGGCAAAAACACACACTAAGCGATACAAGGGCTCGTAGGGCTAACCCCAGCCACTACGAGCTAAACTATGACAAGACAAGAAAGAACACAAACCTGACATGAAGGTCGAACGAGGCCTCACGAGGCCTCACGAGGATTGTTTGATGATACTCCTGCAATCTAACTGCCGTCAGTGCCCACCGTATAAAGGCGAACACTAACGAGCAGTGATGACAGACAGCTAACCAACCTTGACAAGCGGAAGTCCCACCGAGCGCCTTCACAATAAGAGCCCGGTGAGGCCAGAATACAACCCACCCCTGTCAAGGCCGGCAGCGAACTGTGCGTGGCCCGAGCGTGGACAGAACCCAGCGCTCAGGTTGTAACACATACAGTATACAGTGGGGCAAAAAAGTATTTAGTCAGCCACCAATTGTGCAAGTTCTCCCACTTAAAAGATGAGAGAGGTCTCCAATTTTCATCATAGGTATACCTCAACTATGAGAGACAAAATGAGAAAAAAAAAAATCCAGAAAATCACATTGAAGGATTTTTAATGAATTAATTGGTAAATTCCTCAGTAAATAAGTATTTGGTCACCTACAAACAAACAAGATTTCTGGCTCTCACAGACCTGTAACTTCTTTAAGAGGCTCCTCTGTCCTCCACTCATTGCCTGTAGTAATGGCACCTGTTTGAACTCGTTATCAGTATAAAAGACACCTGTCCACAACCTCAAACAGTCAGACTCCAAACTCCACTATGGCCAAGACCAAAGAGCTGTCAAAGGACACCAGAAACAAAATTGTAGACCTGCACCAGGCTGGGAAGACTGAATCTGCAATAGGTAAGCAGCTTGGTGTGAAGAAATCAACTGTGGGAGCAATTATTAGAAAATGGAAGACATACAAGACCACTGATAATCTCCCTCGATCTGGGGCTCCACGCAAGATCTCACCCCGTGGGGTCAAAATGATCACGAGAACGGTGAACAAAAATCCCAGAACCACACGGGGGGACCTAGTGAATGACCTGCAGAGAGCTGAGACCAAAGTAACAAAGGCTACCATCAGTAACACACTACGCCGCCAGGGACTCAAATCTTGCAGTGCCAGACGTGTCCCCCTGCTTAAGCCAGTACATGTCCAGGCCCGTCTGAAGTTTGCTAGAGAGCATTTGGATGATCCAGAAGAGGATTGGGAGAATGTCATATGATCAGATGAAACCAAAATAGAACTTTTTGGTAAAAACTCAACTTGTCGTGTTTGGAGGAGAAAGAACACCATACCTACTGTGAAGCATGGGGGTGGAAACATCATACTTTGGGGCTGTTTTTCTGCAAAGGGACCAGGACGACTGATCCGTGTAAAGGAAAGAATGAATGGGGCCATGTATCGTGAGATTTTGAGTGAAAACCTCCTTCCACCAGCAAGGGCATTGAAGATGAAACGTGGCTGGGTCTTTCAGCATGACAATGATCCCAAACACACCGCCCGGGCAACAAAGGAGTGGCTTCGTAAGAAGCATTTCAAGGTCCTGGAGTGGCCTAGCCAGTCTCCAGATCTCAACCCCATAGAAAATCTTTGGAGGGAGTTGAAAGTCTGTGTTGCCCAGCGACAGCCCCAAAACATCACTGCTCTAGGGGAGATCTGCATGGAGGAATGGGCCAAAATACCAGTAACAGTGTGTGAAAACCTTGTGAAGACGTCCAGAAAACGTTTGACCTCTGTCATTGCCAACAAAGGGTATATAACAAAGTATTGAGATGAACTTTTGTTATTGACCAAATACTTATTTTACCAAGGAATTTACCAATTAATTCATTAAAAATCCTTCAATGTGATTTTCTGGATTTTTTTTTCTCATTTTGTCTCTCATAGTTGAGGTATACCTATGATGAAAATTGGAGACCTCTCTCATCTTTTAAGTGGGAGAACTTGCACAATTGGTGGCTGACTAAATACTTTTTTACCCCACTGTATATAATACGTATATTGTGCATAGAATAAGCATTTTCATATTGTGTAATGGTAGTATTTTATTTATTATTCCATTTTAGAAACAGGATAACAAAATCACTGCATAAAACAACTGTGATGTTTCAAAACAGTGGGTGATGTAATGGAACAGTCACGTGACATCCTCTTTCTGATACAAACCTTGGAACAGTGGCTCGATTCAGAAGTTCCACCTAGGTTCTGTATGAATGAATGAATGAATGAATCTTTATTTATTTCAGATAGATTAAAAGTAAAGATTAAAAAAGAAATGATAAAAAACAAAGGGGGACAAAATCCAACAAGGTCAAATTAAACAATAACTCCTCTGATTATACAGTTCAACTTAAATTATCCGAAATGGGTGATGGCTGAAGCCGCAGCTTATATTGCCCACCCATATTCCATCCAAGAATTCAAAAGAAAAATAAAACAAGAGCGATTACAATTCAGAGCAAAACTAAGACAAAATGTGACCAAAAAAAACAACAAAAAAACATCCGTTGCATCCGTCAGTGAACCCCTGAGTGCTGCTTTCAGTGATCTATGAAAACGCTCGCATAACCCATTGGCCTGTGGGTTGTACGCGGTTGTGCGATGAATTGTAACGCCCGCAGCCTGGGAGTTTGGAGATGGAGGAGATGGACACAACAGCAACACTTGAGTTTATTACCTCCGCCAAGGAGGTAATGCTTTTACTGCCATTTGTCAGTTTGTCTGTCTGTCTGTTAACAACATAACTCAAAACGTTATGAACGGATTTTGACGAAATTTTCAGGAAAGGTGTGTAATGGCACAAGGAACAGATGATTACATTTTGGTGATGATCTGAGAGTGCATACCTCCACCAAGGGCTTTGTTTGTATTTGTGCAGCAGGATTACACAAAAACTACTGGATGGATTTGGATGACATTTTCACCAGAGGCGGTTCTTTGCCTAGAGAGGAACCCATTACATTTTGGGAATGATCTGGGAATGCATACCTCAGCCAAGGCTCTTCTCACAGTCTGTCAGCCACAGAACTCCAAAACTAATGGACAGACTTGGATGCAATTTTCACCACAAGTGGTGATAGGCCTACACACAAGCCCATTACATTTTGGAGGTGATCCATGACAAACGGAAGGAGACTTGGTGGAGGTATGCGCTCTATGAGTGCTTTTCTAGTTGAAACTGTGCTAAGAAGCAAATCTGGGGGTGAAACCGTGCTCCAGGAGTACCAAGCAACAGGGACCCTAACGGATGCCAGATGAAGACAGATGGTCAATATATTAGTGGCTGACATGACTGACAATCATGGGTATGTGTGCTTCATCCTTTTTTATTTTTGTCAAATAGTGATTGCACAACAACTGATTGTAATTCATATACTTTGTCATTATTGAGCAAAATGTCATTGTATTGGCTTCAGCAGCAGACTTGTGACAAAATGCAGACAGAGTTAAGTAATATACAAATAAAAGTGACATAAATAATAACACCAACAATAAAACAAAGTGGTGCTTACTAGGGCTGGGAATGATCCCTAATTTCCAGAATAAATCGATTCAATTCTGATCCCAATTTGATCTGGGAAATTACCATTTTAATAACCATTGTACTTGCCAGGAAAAAAATCTTCAAGACCTAATGCTGCAAATTGTACCAAGAATACTCTAACTTTGTTAATACATAACTTATCACATAAAGAACTGACCCAAAATCAGTTACAATAAAGCACTTTTTATTATTTAACTTAGGATTTCACAAAGTGCTGACAAGTGCCTTCTTCAGTGCAAAGGATGTGTGATGTCAAGTTAACAATCCAGAGTAAGAAAACAAATTCAATGCATGAAGCATGTAGACATGATCTCACTGTATTTCAGTCCCTCCAGGATTTTGGTTGTTTTTTGTGATTGTTGCAGCCCAAAAAGCCTGAGTTTGTGTCAGATTTTCAAAAAAGTTGACATTTTTAGAGTTGTTTTTTTTTTTTTGCACTGAAAGTTGTGTGAGAAAGTATTGATTTTAAAGTAGCTGCTTTTTCCATCGTTTACAGTGATGCTGTTCTACAGTGCATCCAAAAAGTATTCACAGCGCTTCACTTTTTCCACATTTTGTTATGTTGCAACCTTATTCTAAAATGGATGAAATTCATTTTTTTTCTTCAAAATTCCACACACAATGCCCCATAATGACAACATGAAAGAAGTTTTGAGATTTTTGCAAATGTATTAAAAATAAAAAAAACCTAAGAAATGACATGTACATAAGTATTCACAGCCTTTTCTCAATACTTTGTTGATGCACCTTTGGCAGCAATTACAGCCTCAGGTCTTTTTTAATGTAATGCCACAAGCTTAGCTCACCTATCTTGGGGCAGTTTTGCCCATTCCTCTTTACAGCACCTCTCAAGCTCCATCAGGTTGGATGGGAAGCGTTGGTGCACAGCCATTTTCAGATCTCTCCAGAGATGTTCAATTGGATTCAAGTGTGGGCTGTGGTTGGGCCACTCAAGGACATTCACAGAGTTGTCCTGAAAGCCACTCCTTTGATATCTTGGCTGTGTGCTTAGGGTCGTTGTCCTGCTGAAAGATGAACCATCGCCCCAGTCTGAGGTCAAGAGCGCTCTAGAGCAGGTTTTCATCCAGGATGTCTCTGTACATTGCTGCATTCATCTTTCCCTCTATCCTGACTAGTCTCCCAGTTCCTGCCTCTGAAAAACATCCCCACAGCATGATGCTGCCACCACCATTCCTCACTGTAGGGATGGTATTGGTCTGGTGATGAGCGGTGCCTGGTTTCCTCCAAACATGACACCTGGCATTCACACCAAAGAGTTCAATTTTTGTCTCATCAGACCAGAGAATTTTGTTTCTCATGGTCTGAGAGTCCTTCAGGTGCCTTTTGGCAAGCTCCAGGTGGGCTGCCATGTTCCTTTTACTAAGGAGTGACTTCGGTCTAGGCACTCTTATCATACAGGCCTGACTGGTGGATTGCTACAGAGATGGTTGTCCTTCTGGAAGGTTCTCCTCTCTCCACAGAGGAACACTGGAGCTCTGACAGAGTGACCATTGGGTTCTTGGTCACCTCCGTGACTAAGGCCCTTCTCCACCGATCACTCAGTTTAGACAGCCGGCCAGCTCTAGGAAGAGTCCTGGTGGTTCTGAACTTCTTCCATTTATGGATAATAGAGGCCACTGTGCTCATTGGGACCTTCAAAGCAGCAGAAATTTTTCTGTACCCTTCCCCAGATTTGTGCCTCAAGACAATCCTGTCTCAGAGGTCTACAGACAATTCCTTTGACTTCATGCTTGGTTTGTGCTCTGACATGCACTGTCAACTGTGGGACCTTATATAGACAGGTGTGTGCCTTTCCAGATCCTGTCCAGTCAACTGAATTGACCACAGGTGGACTCCAGTTAAGCTGGAGAAACATCTCAAGGATGATCAGTGGAAACAGGATGGACCTGAGCTCAAGTTTGAGCTTCATGGCAAAGGCTGTGAATACTTATGTACGTGTGATTTCTTAGTTTTTTATTTTTAATAAATTTGCAAAAATCTCAAAACTTTTTTAATGTTGTCAT
Organism: Pholidichthys leucotaenia; assembly: GCA_020510985.1. Lineage (NCBI taxonomy): Eukaryota > Metazoa > Chordata > Actinopteri > Cichliformes > Pholidichthyidae > Pholidichthys > Pholidichthys leucotaenia. The sequence continues at coordinate 40,787,326 of CM035846.1, read as the reverse complement.
TATGGCTATTTGAGGAAAATTTTGAATTTAATCCATTTTGGAATAAGGCTGTAACATAAAATATGTAAAAAGTGAAGCAGTGTGAAGACTTTCTGAATGCACTGTATGTAACACCACAAGAAAAGCACAGGATTGCCCAAAATTTCCTGTTAAACAGTCATTTATGTAGAATTAAATGCTCAGTAAAGTTTTAAAAAATGACCAACATTGTAGTCTTACTGAGAACTTAAATTAAAAAAAGAAATAAAAAAATTAGTCATTACAACTAAACTGCATTGAATGCATGTTAGAGTATGGGGGAAATTATAGCAGCACCTTCTCTAATCTTGAATTTGAAAACTAAGACCCCTGAAAAATTTGAGGTCTTCTTCTGTGCTGAAATCCACCAGGAAGCAGGGATGGTCCTCCACTGACAGCCTCTTCCCTTCAGAAGGTCTCAGTGCAGGATGGACCTTGGAGTGGAAACCCAGTCTTCACACATCTGAAGGGGAGATGAACAGGAGAAGATATTTCAAAGTAAAATTAATCAGATTTTTAAATCCCCACACCACAGTAGGGTTTAAGAATTTAGTTTTTTTTTTGTTGTTGTTGTTTGTATTTTAACTACAAATTAACTTTCAGTTATTGAAAAGGGTTTCAATCCATTTCCTGGGAAGATTTGTTCTTTTCAGTTTAGTTCTACTGAGTAAAAATGGCTCGTTGTACTACAGCCTTTATTAATTCTGCCATTTTCATTTTATTGTGATTTATTATCTTCACATCTCTCACTTAAGTGCTAGAAGTCCATAATCTCATAAAATATACCTTTATTCTGCATTTATTCAGAGTGCTTAACCAACAGTTAACTACTGTATCCATAAAAGAAAACACCACCATGCCGGATAAGTTATTAATTTACGACAAAAATGTTAAAACAGACAAATGATGAGACTTCCGGGAAGATGGCGGAGAGACATAACGCTTAAACAGAGAGCTCTCCCTAGCCGGATTAAAAATCATCGGTAAATGGCCAACTCGACATAAGCGGATCAATAAACTAAGGGATGAAAACACGAAGGAGCCGGGCACAAGGACAAAAGCAGAGTAAAATTAAAGAATTCCTCTTCAACAACGCAGGAGAAACCGCTGAACACGGGGCTCAAAAAAACGAGGTGACCGCAGCAGACAAAATGGAGGACACACTCGATACCATGAACACTGGCATCGCCAGTTTGGGTAAAGAGTTGAGAGACTTCAAACGGCAGCTACAACAGGATTTAGCGGCTCTTAAGGAGGAGCTGAAAAAAGAGATTAAGGAGGAAATTATGGGCCTCCGAAGAGAAATGGAGCGCAAGCTAGCAGAAAACATGGAGGAGCTGCGCTCCCAGCGGGCGTGTATGACAGAAGCGCAGGCCCGAATATCAGAGCTGGAAGATTGGAATAGCGAGGCAAGCGAACAGCTGCAGACCCTGACGGCACAAATGCAGAGGATGCAGGAGAAAGTAACCGACTTGGAGAGCAGGTCCAGACGGGGCAATATACGCATCTTCGGGATCCCGGAGGGCAATGAAGGCAACTCGATGACGAAATTCATGGATCAGTTCTTAAAAAAAGAGCTGGAACTGCCCGGTGAAGCGGATCTGCAGATTCAACGAGCGCACAGAGCCTCGGCACAGAACCCGAACCCACGCTCTACACCCAGGTCAGTTGTGGTAAACTTTCTGAAATATGATGTAAAGGAAAGAATCCTGACACGAGCGTGGAAAAAAAAGATACGAATCGGCGACAAGCAGATATTCTTTGATCATGACTACCCGGCAGAAATTGTGCAGCAGCGGAAGAAATATGCCAACATTAAAAAAACGCTGAAAGAAAAAAAAATTAGATTCCAAACGCCGCTAACGAAGATGAGGATTCATTGGGAGAATGGCGTAAGAACCTACAACACAGCCAGAGAGGCAGCGCAGGACATGATGGAGCGGGGCCTTGAGGTGTACGTGCCGGAGGAAACGGTAGGAGCAGCGGAGGCCCTGAACGCATCACGACAGCCGGAGTGGAGGCGAGTGAACGGCAAAAGACGGGGGGAGACGTGGCGCAGCGGGCCCAGGAAAGACTACAAGGCTTTCAACTGAAAGCCTAGATTATAACAAAGATTAAGAAAGACACAGAAGAAATGAAGGCCAAGAAGACAAGGTAAAAGAGAAACAGACGGCTAGGAGAGGTTTAAGTGATATTTGTTGGACATTTCTAGACTAATGACTATTACTTGGAGAGTAAATACAGGTCTAGGGAGGGCCCTACACTCTGTGAGGACAATCCCTCCACCCACCAACAGGGACCAGTGGGCAGAAGAAAGGCCCAAAGTACGGAGGTCGAGATTTGTTAATGTGTTTTTATATAAATATGTGTTATTTTTGTTGTTAAAGGGGCTAGGAGCACAGGTTAAAAAAATGGAAAAACATGATTATGGGTAAAAATCTTAAGATAATAACACTAAACGTGAATGGTCTGAACTCACCTGTTAAAAGGGAAAGAATAATAAGAAAATTCAAGAAAGAAAAAGCCGAAATTATATTTATGCAAGAGACACATTTGAGCAAGACAGAACATGTGAAACTAAAGAGATTTGGCTATAAGAACTCCTACTACAGTTCATTTAAGGGAGGAACTAAAAGGGGGGTTATGATACTAATCTCAAATAAAATACAATTTGAATGTGAACAGGAAATCCAGGATAAAGAAGGCAGGTATGTAATAATAAAGGGAAGAATAGATGGAATGCAGATCACATTAGTGAACATCTATGCCCCACCAGAAAGTGACAAGGGTTTTTTTCAACATCTGTTTGATCTCATAGCAACACACAGTGAAGGAGTCCTGATTTGTGGAGGAGACTTAAATGCTGTCATGGATCATGAAGTTGACACAACAAGTGTTAAGAAGACAAAAAAACATGTAACAAAATTCATAAGAACCTCACTGGCAGAAATGGGTATGGTAGACATATGGAGGGACCTGCACCCACTCGAAAAAGACTATACACATTATTCAGCAGTCCATAAAGTACACTCTAGAATAGATTACTTCCTTATGAATGAAGGTGACAGACACAGGGTGAGAAATTGTTGGATTGGAGGGGCAGAAATATCAGATCATAATCCTATATACATGGAAATAAATTTAAACAATAGAAAACGACAAACAACATGGAAACTTAATGTAGGACTGTTAAATGATGATAAAATGAAAGAAAGAATAAAAGTAAACATAAATGAATATATCCAAGAGAATGACAATGAAGAAGTAGACCCAACAATACTATGGGACGCACTAAAAGCCGTGTTAAGAGGTAAATTAATTGTTGAAACAGGAAAAGCAAATAAGACTAAACTGGAAGCATATGAACAAAGATGTGAGAGACTGAGGGAATTAGAACATAAACATCAAAGCACAAATGACCCAAAAATATATCAAGAAATTAAAGAAGAAAAAATAAAGATAAAAGAAACACAAATGGATGAAATTGAAAGGAAAAATAGATATCTAAAGCAAAAATATTATGAAACGGGACCAAAAGCCACAAAACTGCTGGCAAAACGGTTAAGAAAACAACAAACAATGAATAATGTATATAAGATTAAAGACCCCACCACAAATAAAACCACAGTTAACCCAGAAAACATCGAAGAAATATTCCATAATTTCTACCAAGAACTATACTCGCAACCTGAAGAAACAAATACTAAAGATATTAAAAAATTTCTATACACATTGGACTTGCCATCAATAGGAAATCAACAAAATGGAAAGCTAACAGCAGAAATAACAACACAAGAGATTAGAGATGTGATTAAGTCACTTAAAAATGGTAAATCACCAGGTAGTGATGGATACCCATCTGAGTTTTATAAACTGTTTATAGAAGAACTCATGCCACAACTCCTAAAGTCATTTAATTGGACGCTGAACAACAACAAAATACCTCCAACATGGAACGAAGCAATCATTTCAGTTATTTTAAAACCAGGGAAAGATAAAGAACAATGCGGAAACTATAGACCAATCTCTTTATTAAATGTAGATTATAAAATATATACAACAATTATATGTAAACGAATAAAGACATTCTTGACGGAATTGATAGAAGATGATCAAACTGGTTTCATAGAGGGACGCCAAACACATGACAATATCAGGAGAACAATACATATAATTAATCAAATACATAAAGAAAAGAAAAGCGCAGTAATAATGAGTTTAGACGCAGAAAAAGCATTTGACAGGGTTAACTGGAAATTCCTATATAGTGTGCTGGAACGCTTTGGATTTAACGAAAAATCAGTACAATGCATAAGGACGCTGTATCAAGAACCTGTGGCAAGAATCAAGATAAACGGTAGCTTAACAGACAAAGTAAATATACAAAGATCAACTAGGCAGGGATGCTGCTTATCGCCCACCTTGTTTGCTCTGTTCATAGAACCATTGGCTCAAGCGATACGACAAAATAAGAAATTAAAAGGTGTAACAATAAAGGGGGCAGAACACAAGATTGGGCTATTTGCAGACGATATTATAGTTTACCTTGAACAACCAGATGAATCAATAATGGAAATGATGAACTTGATAGAAAATTTTGGAAAATTATCAGGATACAAGATAAACATAACAAAAACACAAATACTGACATTCCACTATAACCCTCTAAACCAGATAACTGATAAGATCAAACTAAACTGGAAACAAAAAGAAATAAAATACCTTGGAGTGAACATACCTAAAGATCTAAGCAAAATCTATAAAGCAAACTATGATAGGTTGGAACAAGAAATAAAAAAAGATATTGATAGATGGTCAATCTTAAATATGGATCTGAATTCAAAAATTGAGACAGTCAAAATCAGCATACAACCTAGATTACTTTACCTCTTCCAGGCTCTACCAACAGAGATTCCAGATGCCCAATTCTCAAAGTGGGACAGGATGATATCGAGATTTGTTTGGGGAGGTAAAAAACCAAGAGTGAAATATAAAACTCTCCAATTACCAAAAGAGAAAGGAGGCATGGGCCTACCGAGTCTAAAGGAATATTACTACTCAGCACAAATAAGATATATCATATGTTGGTGCGACGAGGGATATGAGGCAAAATGGAAAGAAATGGAAAAGGAAATTGAGGGACTCCCAGTACAAAGCATAATAGGAGATAAAGATGCATATAAGCAAATCAAACAAATAGACCCAATCACTAAATTTACTTTAGAACTGTGGTATAAAATAGTACAAAAGTATAATATAAAGGAAGACATAAAACTATTGAAATGGGTAGCATTTGACAGTCAGTTTGAACCGGCAAAACAAGATAGGGGATACAAAAATCTGGTGAACAAGGGAATCACAGCATGGGGCAATATCGGAAAAAAAGATCTCGGGAGCTTTGTAAACATCAGGAGAAAATTTAAACTAGAAAGATCGGAATTCTTCAGATATCTGCAGATGAGAGACTATTATATGAAGAAGATTAGGCATAACCTCCAAACAGATGTGAGCGAGATTATACAATTCATTTTAAGCTCATATACAGGAAATAAAACAAGAATTATTTCAAAGCTATATCAGAAACTTATGGCAAACAATCATTCAAGTAACTATATAAAGGAGAAATGGGAGAAAGAGCTCAATTTAAACATAACAGAAGAAAGCTGGCAGGAAATATGGAAAACACAACACACATCAACAAATTCAAGAACATGGAGGGAATTTGGATGGAAAAACCTGATTCGCTTTTTCATTACACCACAGATTCAAGGAAAGTATACAAATACCCAATCTTTATGCTGGAGGGGATGTGGGGCTCAAAATGCAGACCACTCGCATATGTTTTGGAAATGCTGCAAAATCTCATCATTCTGGAAATCTATACATGTGACAATACAGAGGATATTAGGATATAATATACCAATGAACTGTAACCTGATGTACCTATGTGATCTTAAAAGAGACAATGTTATACAGGCGGAGGACAGATATCTAGTTAAAATCTTGTTGATTGCATGTAAAAAAACAATCACAAAAAAATGGCGATCAGAAGTTCTTCCTGACCAAGAGCAATGGATTGACATTATTGAGGACATACGTATGATGGAAAAACTAACATATCGACAAAGAATGCAAGAAGGACTATGGGAAAAAAAATGGCGGAAATGGACGCACTACAAAGTGCAACAACGAGACAGATATTGAAAGAATAACCAACGACGCTGGAAAAACCAGAAGAATTAAGAGATGGAAATTAAAAACTTGATGCTCCAACATTTGTCCCCCCCCCCCTTTTTTTTTTTTTTTCTTTTTTTTTCCTTTTTCTTTTTTACTCTAGCCCCTTTGTTTTTGTTTTTTTTTTTTAAATGTAGACTGTGATCTGAATGCAATATATATAATGAAAAATGAATAAAAATCTTAAGTTACAAAAAAAAAAAAAAACAGACAAATGATATTTTACTTACAATCTCAACAGCTCCAAATCTCCCTCTCTGTTCAATGGGTTTCAACCAGTCTCTGTGCGCTCTCCCTTTGAAGTGTTTATCAATCAATTCAATTCAATTCAACTTTATTTATATAGCGCCATTTCACATCAACAGTCATCTCATAGCACTATCAACTGTAGGGGGAACCCCCACAGTTGCAGAAAGACCCCAGCAATCAGGCGATCCCCTGTGAGCAAGCACTTGGTGACGGTGGAGAGGAAAAACTCCCTTTTAACAGGAAGAAACCTCCAGCAGAACCAGGCTCAGGGAGGGGCAGTCATCTGCTGCGACTGGCTGGGGGGTGAGGAGACAGAGAAGATGAAAAGAACAGACATGTAGAGAGCAAAGAGCATGATGGGGACTCAATCTATGGGAGAGAACAAACAAATGTTAATGACCAGCAAAAAAAATATTTCATTGAGAGTGAGGAAAGGAGTGAGGCCCAGTGCATTACTGGAGGTCCCCCGGCTGACTAAACCTATTAGCAGCATAACTAAGGGAGGGTTCAGAAACACATGATCCCTCCCTAATTGTAGGCTATATCAAAAAGGTAGGTTTTAGCCCTATTCTTAAAAACAGAGATCGAGTCTGACTCCCGAATCCAGATTGGCAGCTGGTTCCACAGGAGAGGAGCTTGATAACTGAAGGCTCTGCCTCCCATTGTACTTTTGGAGATTCTAGGTATTACAAGTAATCCTGCATTTTGGGAGCGTAGTGCTCTGTTAGGATAATACGGTAGTATCAGATCTTTTAAATAAAAAGGAGCCTGATTGTTTAGAGCTTTGTAAGTAAGAAGAAGGATTTTAAACTTAATTCTAAACTCTATGGGAAGCCAATGAAGGGAGGCCAGAACCGGAGAGATATGATCTCTCTTTCTAGTACCTGTTAAAACTCTTGCTGCAGCATTTTGGATCAGCTGAAGACTTTTTAAAGATGTTTTAGGACAGCCTGATAATAAAGAATTACAATAATCTAATCTCGAGCTAACAAAAGCGTGGATCAGTTTCTCAGCATCACTCTGAGACAAGATGCTCCTAATCTTGGCAATATTACGCAAATGATAGAAGGCAGTCTTAGAAACAAATTTAATATGTGAATTGAAGGACAGATCCTGATCAAAAATAATTCCAAGGTTCCTCACAGAGCTATTAAGAGAAAGAGTAACCGCATCCAAACTGAAAGTTTGATTTGGAAAGGTATTTCTAAGGTTTTTTGGACCAACAAGAATGACTTCAGTCTTATCTGAATTTAATAGCAGGAAATTACAAGTGACTTTAACAAACTGACTTTGTTCCAACTCAGCGCTGCACATAGTACAAAATCGTTTATACCCGCTTTATGAAAAATATTCAGAAAATGTTGAGGACAGTCTTTACGATGATTTTTATTGATAAATTAAGAGACACGCACGTCAGCAACTCCGCTCATGTAAACACGGAAGTAAAGACATGCGCACGTACCACAGGGAACTTTTGCCACATGAGAACCGTTTTAACACCACAGAAGAAGAACCAGCATCTCTGTTAGCTTGTTAGCTTTTAGCTCCATTAGCACTCAGAGTGTTTCTGGTTCTTTGCCGCTGTTCCTGGCTCACTGACCCAGTTTCGACAGACTTCAGACTCAGCAGGCATTCACAGATGTAAAAGCATTATATTAAAAGATCGATCGGTGGATTTTGTGGATGGATCCAGATCATTGAATCGATCTTTTGAACCCACCCCTAGTGCTTACATAAATTAATATTTCTTTATCGTTCTTCTCATCAGGCACCTTCCCACCAAAGCAGTAAGAGAGGAGTTTGCTCTGGGGATCGTGACACTCTTCCCTTCCCTCAAGGATCCATATGCTGACAAAGGCTATGTGTGGAATGTTCATTCTTATTTTCAGACACATTTATAGATTACTTTAAATGCACATGATGGCAACTTTAAATTCTCTGTAATGTTTATGCTGAGTATGACAGCGCAAGCATTATCTTATATTAGGAACATTTCTATGATGCTGCAAGCAGCACCGGATCCATTTCTTGGCGTCTGAAAACTGTCCAAAGGAAGATTCGTTGAGGATCTCCACTGCATTCAAGTAGTCCCATAGATGTTTCTCCAAGAAGCCCAAATTCCCAGCACTCTATTCAGGCTGAGAATCAGCTTGATGGGGATGCTTGCCAAGAGGCCATGTCTTTGCTCCATCATACCACAGATAGGTCTGTGATCTTCCAGAAGATGAGACAGATTTTTCAGCATCGACAGAAGCTTAAGATAAGATAAGATAAGCCTTTATTAGTCCCACAATGGGGAAATTCCAGGATTGCAACAGCATAGGGATAGCAACACTCAGAGCAACAATCAGAAGGCAAGAAAAAACAACATCTAGTAAACATATGTCCATATTACTATAAATGTATATATAGAGACACACAGTGCAGAGCATTATGGCTGGGGAATGTGCAGCAGAAAGTCTAAGCTCTCTCTCCGCGGATGCAGCGGGCCAGCTGGAAGTCTTTGGGCATGATGGTGACCCCCTTAGCGAAGAAGAGACCACCAGGTGGGCCTCGCTGGTCTCCTGCAGAGCCATGACGGCGAAGCTCAGGAAACGCAGGACGGTCTTGAAGTCCTGAGCGATCTCCCTCACCAGGCGCTGGACGGGCAGCTTACGGATGAGCAGCTCCGTGGATTTCTGGTAGCGACGGATCTCTCTCAGAGCCACGGGCCTGTGATGGCGAGGCCTCTTCACTCTGCCGGTGGCCAGAGCGCCTCTCCGAGCAGCCCTGGTGGCTAGCTGTCTCCTGGGGGGCTTCTTCCTCCAGTAGATTTTACGGGCGGTCTGCTTGGTTCTTGCCATCGCTCTTTATTATTCTGTCTTATATTTCTTTCACGCTGCCTAAACTCCAGCCCGGCACCCGCGTCCTTTTCGCTACAGCTCCCGGTATGTCGAGTTTCCCATTAGCACCGGGCGGCGGCCAAGTGCTAGCTAGCACTAGCTCCTCCCCGCTGTAACGTCTCCCGCTGCAAACCGTGGCTCCGTCCGCCGACCCGGGAGACCCCCGGGGTGATCCGTGCGTCCGTGATATATATACAGAGTGAAAGGTGTAGAAAGAAGAAGGAAGATAAAAAAAAAGGCTGTTGCAACAGGCAGCCGACTCGTGTGGCGCCGCCGGTCCGGCGGAACCGGAACCGGAAAAAACAAAAAAAAAATATTATTGATATTATTATTGATCCCAGCAAAAGTGTTGATATCTTCTCCACCTTCCCAAGATTCCTGGACACTAAAGGACTGGTGAGTTTTCAATGAATTGTTTTGAGTAGTTTAAAATTTTAAAACATGTCCTGTTAGTTTCTCATTTTCTTTCTTAAAGGTGGACCAAGACTTGGCCCTCCTATTTGATGATGAGACGTCCTCCAGGCTGCTTCAGAAATGGGATGTGTTCTTCAAGCCAAATGTCGTAAAAGAAGCTAAATGTCTTTCTTCAACACCAGAGGTGTGTTACTTGTTTCAGTCAGCAGAAAGCCCCCCAGAAAGTGATTCCCAGGCAACAAGTGAGTTTTGTTTTCTTTTTCTTTTTTATGCATTTGGTACACTTATGTGACAGTTGCTCCCATCCATCCATTTGTTTGTTACCTCCGCCAGGCCGAAGGCCAGGAGGAGGTTATGTTTTTGCCGGGGTTTGTCTGTCTGTCTGTCTGTTTGTTTGTCTGTCTGTTGGTTAGCAAGATAACTCAAAAAGTTTTGGACGGATTTCGATGAAACTTTCAGGCGTTGTTGGAAATGGTACAAGGAAGAACTGATTAAATTTTGGGGATGATACGGATCACCGTCTTGATACAGGAATTTTTAAAAGGATTCTTTAACATTGTCACATAGGGCGGAGGTTAGGTTTTTTTTTTTTCCAAAGAAGATCTGCTCGATATTGCCAGTCATGCCTCATTCAAAGTGCAGCGACACAAGAAATGCAGCGACTCAGGCAATATTTTTTTTAATTGATTTTTTTTTGTTATTACCTCCGCATGGACATTAGGTTTTTTTTTTTTTTAAAAAGAAGATCTGCTCGATATTGTCAGTCATGCCTCGTTCAAAGTGTAAAAGTGTGAAACACACAAGGCAACAGAGTGCACAGTGCATGACGAAAAAAAAAAAAAGGCTGGGAGATAACACAGACGATGTGGACAATCACCGTGCTATTGCTAGTCATATGTTTTCATGGTCAAGGAATCTCAAAATGTACACACAAACACTGTATGGGGGGAACTGTCGCCGCCATTACGGAAAATGCCATTATCGTGATTTTTTTTTTATTGATTTTTTTTCTTATTACCTCTGCCAGGAGGTTAGTTTTTTTTTTTTTTTTAAAAGGTCTCCTCAATGTTGCCAGTCATGCCTCGTTCAAAGTCTAAAAGTGTGAAACACAGAAGGCAACAGAGTGCAGAGTGCATGAGAAAAAAAAAAGGCAGGGAGATAACACAGACGATGCGGACAATCACCGTCCTATTGCTAGTCATATGTTTTCCATCCATCCATCCATCTTCTACCGCTTAATCCTTTTCGGGTCACGGGGGGGCTGGAGCCTATCCCAGCATCTTTGGGCGAGAGGCAGGGTCCACCCTGGACTAATCGCCAGTCCATCACAGGGCCAACACAAAGAGACAGACAACCATTCACTCTCACATCCATACCTAAGGACAATTTGGAATCCCCAATTGAAGCCAATTAACCTCACTTGCATGTCTTTGGCCTGTGGGAGGAAACCGGAGTACCCGGAGTAAACCCACGCAGACACGGAGAGAACATGCAGACTCCACACAGAAGGGTCACCGATGGTCTGGGGGTGGGATCGAACCCACGATGGTCAAGGAATCTCAAAACGTACACACAAACACTGTATGGGGGAACTGTCACCGCCATTACGGAAAATGCCATTTTCATGAATTATTTTTTTTATTGATTTTTTTTCTTATTACCTCTGCCAGGAGGTTAGGTTTTTTTTTTTTTTTAAAGAAGGTCTGCTCGATATTGCCAGTCATGCCTCGTTCAAAGTGTAAAAGTGTGAAACAGACATGGCAACACAGTGCAGACTGCATGAGAAAGAAAAGGCAGGGAGCTAACACAGACGATGCGGACAATCACCGTCCTATTGCTAGTCATATGTTTTCCATCCATCCATCCATCTTCTACCGCTTAATCCTTTTCGGGTCACGGGGGGGCTGGAGCCTATCCCAGCATCTTTGGGCGAGAGGCAGGGTCCACCCTGGACAAATCGCCAGTCCATCACAGGGCCAACACAAAGAGACAGACAACCACTCACTCTCACATCCATACCTAAGGACAATTTGGAATCCCCAATTGAAGCCAATTAACCTCACTTGCATGTCTTTGGCCTGTGGGAGGAAACCGGAGTACCCGGAGTAAACCCACGCAGACACGGAGAGAACATGCAGACTCCACACAGAAGGGTCACCGATGGTCTGGGGGTGGGATCGAACCCACGATGGTCAAGGAATCTCAAAACGTACACACAAACACTGTATGGGGGAACTGTCACCGCCATTACGGAAAATGCCATTTTCATGAATTATTTTTTTTATTGATTTTTTTTCTTATTACCTCTGCCAGGAGGTTAGGTTTTTTTTTTTTTTTAAAGAAGGTCTGCTCGATATTGCCAGTCATGCCTCGTTCAAAGTGTAAAAGTGTGAAACAGACATGGCAACACAGTGCAGACTGCATGAGAAAGAAAAGGCAGGGAGCTAACACAGAGGATGCTAACAATCACCGAGCGGCAGCGACAGAAGAAATGCAGTGACTCAGGCAAGTCCTATCCCCACATGCTATTGTAGCTCGTCGACCTTAGTTTTATTTTTTATTTTTTTTTATTGATTTTTTTTTCTTATTACCTCTGCCAGGAGGTTATGTTTTTTGTTTTTTTTTTTTAAAAAGAAGATCTGCTCCATATTGCCAGTCATGCCTCGTTCAAAGTGTAAAAGTGTGAAACAGAGAAGGCAACACAGTGCAGAGTGCATGAGAAAGAAAAGGCAGAGAGCTAACACAGAGGATGCTAAGGTGTTCAGAGCAGACAGGCCAGTTGCTCTTGGGCGTGGGGGAGGAGTACAGTGATCCCTCACTTATCGCGGTTAATGGGTTCCAGAACCGACCGCGAAAAGTGAAAAACCGCGAAGTAGCGTCACCCCTAATGACGTCATCCATAAATAATACGTACGTTCATTCTCTCACTCTCTCTCTCATACACATACACACACACGTGTGTGTGTGTGTACGTGTACATACATACGTAGATGTAAACAAAGTGTACATAAATATGTTTTTAGAACTCTTTTATTCTTATAACAAGATACGTAACTCAAGATGAAAATGATTTACTGCACAGGTTAATGAGAGCTTTACTGCTCCTCAGGTGACGCCTCATCGTGAGGTGCTAGAGGCGCAGGATCATCGAGGGCAGCTTCCAGTAGAGCTGGAGGAGGCGGCGTAGTGGCTCGACGGGAAGACTATTTCGCACAAAATGGCACAAGAGAACAGCAAAAAGTTCCACGCGGCGAGACTAAGTAACACGAGCGAAAAAAGCAATGAATAAGATAAGATAAGATAAGATAAGCCTTTATTAGTCCCACAACGGGGAAATTCCAGGATTGCAACAGCACAGGGATAGCAACACTCAGAGCAACAATCAGAAGGCAAGAAAAAAACAAGCAAGCAAGAGCAGCTAATATACATATGTACGTATTACTATAAAATATATATATATATACACACACACACAGACACACAGTGCAGAGCATTGTAGCTGGATGGAATAAATATATGAATATATGAACACACAGTGCAGAGCATTGTAGCTAGATGGAATAAATATGTAAATATATAAACACACACAGTGCGGAGCAATGTAGCTAGATGGAATAATATGTAGATATATAAATATATAAACACACCCAGTGCTGAGCATTGTAGCTAGATGGAATAAATATGTAAATATATAAACACACACAGTGCAGAGCATTGTTGCTAGATGGAATGAAACAGCATAACCGTCTACTTAGTTATCCTACATGGTATGATTATGTGCCCATACATATTCTCACCCTCCATAGCGACCGGTATGTTCCTAGTTGTATGCCGGAGGGGACCATTGTGTAAGTCTATTGCATCTTTTGCATTCAAAAAACTATTAGTTTGTTACGTCTTTTTGCTATCTCTGCGAGCAGCCCTGCTTAGGTTGTACAGTCTGACAGCCGTTGGTAGGAAGGACCTACGAAACCTCTCGGTTGTGCACCTGGGATGATGTAGTCTGCTGCTAAATGAGCTCCTCAGTGCATTCAGTATGTCCTGCATAGGGTGGAACTCGGACTCCAGCAGAGATGACAGTTTAGCCACCGTCCTTCTCTCTCCTATCTCCTCCATCGGATCAAGGCGCTGCCCCAGGACAGAGCTAGCTTTCTTAATCAGTTTGTTCAGTCTCTTCCTATCGGCTGCAGTAATGCCACTGCCCCAGCAGACCACTCCAAAAGTGATGGCTGATGCCACCACCGTGTCATAGAATGACTTCAGCAGCGCCCCTTGTACACCAAAAGACCTGAGTCTCCTCAGCAGGAACAGCCTGCGCTGTCCCTTCTTGTAGAGTGCATCAGTATTGTGTGACCAGTCTAGTTTATTGTTCAGATGAATACCCAGGTACTTATAGGATGTCACCATCTCGATGTCTGTTCCCTGTATATTTACTGGTACTGTGAGGGGCTGCCCATGCCTGCGGCAGTCCACCACCAGCTCCTTAGTTTTCCTCGCGTTGATCTGGAGGCAGTTCCGATGGCACCAGTCCACGAAGTCCTGGATAAGCCCTCTGTACTCAGCTTCATCTCCATTGGAGATGAGGCCAACGATCGCAGAGTCATCAGAGAACTTCTGTAGATGGCAGTGTGTTGTGTTGTGTGAGAAGTCCGCAGTATAAAGAGTGAACAGGAAGGGAGCCAGCACCGTTCCCTGGGGGGCCCCCGTGCTACTGATGATCGTGTCGGACACACAGTCCCGGGTTCTCACAAACTGAGGCCGGTTCGTGAGGTAGTCCAGGATCCATGATGACAGGTGCTGGTCCACCCCTGCGCGCAGCAGCTTGTCCTTCAGGATCATCGGTTGGATGGTGTTGAAAGCACTGGAGAAGTCAAAGAACATGATCCTCACCATATTCCCGGGCTTCTCCAGGTGGGACAGAGAACGGTGAAGGAGGAAGATCACCGCATCCTCCACCCCAATGCCATGCTGGTAGGCGAACTGGAGTGGATCCATCGCTGGTTCCACCAGGGGGCGGAGGTGAGCAAGGAGCAGTCTCTCCAGGGTCTTCATCAAGTGGGACGTCAAGGCCACCGGTCTGTAGCTGTTCAGGTCTTTGGGGTGGGAAGTTTTTGGTACAGGTACCACACAAGATGTTTTCCACAGCTGTGGTACCCTCCCCAGTTTCAGGCTCATGTTGAAGATATACGTCACAATCCCACACAGCTGGTCTGCACAGGACTTGAGGAGCTTTGCGCTGATGCCGTCCGGTCCCGGCGCCTTCCTCGCCTTGAGAATGCGGTCTTCCTTCCCTTCATGGGTGCTCGGCAGGGAGAGGAGGTGGGTGAAACGTCTCGGCCAATCAGCTTGCGAGATTTCCGAGCCGAGCCAACACGACAACAGCGAACAGAGAGTTGTGCGGCTGTCCGTGTAGACACCTGATGGTCTAATGTAGTCTCCCTGCCTTCTGCTAGCGCCCGCCCATTATTTCTCAATTTTGAATTTTTGATGAATATTTTTGAAAAATCCGCGATGCACTGAGGGCGCGAAAGGTGAAGCGCGAAGTAGCGAGGGATCACTGTAATGGCTTTTGCCAGGAATCATCTGGCGCCTCAGCAACTTCAATTCAATGTGTCTGGCCTGGAATATGTTGCTGTTGCTGTCGAGACACCCTCAACACTCCTAAATGTGGTCACTGTTTACAGACCTCCATCCATGGCATTAGCAGCATTTACCATGAAGCTGAGGACAGTTTTGACATCATTACCAAAGAATGTGCCATCTGTCATCTTGGGCGACTTTAATATCGACCTAATTGAGTCCCCACACCACCAAATAGTGACGCTGTTGGAACAGTTCGGTTTCAAACAACAAGTTACAGGACCAACTACTGATTTTGGCACTCTGTTGGACCATGTTTATGTACCGAACAATCAGCATAGTGACATCAGAGTTGCAGATTGCTATTTTTCAGACCACGATGCAGTCTGCATCTACTTGTGAAAAACTCTGCCTCTTTTTTGTATAGTGAAAATGTCTTGTGAGTAATTCAGCCTTGACTTGTTAGTTTCCTTGAAAAACTGTTCTTGTAACTTCTGATGGTCGGACACCAGTTTAGTTTTAGCCAACTGCATTTTTTGTAAAACTGTTCTTGTAATTTCTGATAGTCAGACACCAGTTTAGTTTTGTCCAACTGGACTTTTTGTAAATATGCCTTCATCTACTCATATATATATTGCTGCCTCTTCAGTGTACAATAATGTGTGTTTTTTTACTGACTAAAATATTCTAACTGTAAATAGTACTTTTATCCAACAAGTTCATATAATTATTATTCCTCCTGTTTCTATGTAATTTGTGCTTTACTGTCAACACATTGGAGTTAATATTGTTCTATTCTAGACTACATATTTTTAATTTCCTGGAAAGAAACGAAGTTAGAAAAATTATGTGAATGGTAGCTTTTCAATATCCAGAACTTATTAGGAATACATTTCATGAATGTGTTCTCCAACTAAAGACTTGTACATGTTGTATCTCTTGTTTAATTAAATAAATTGTATTCATGTAGTTCAAATAACATTTTTTTTGTTTTCTTGACCAATATATGACATACAGAAACACATGATACAGAGAAAGAACAATAAAAAAATTAGTGTAGAATATTTATGGTATAAATCACAATACTGGGGGGGGACTGTTGCTCTTGGCGGAGGTCTGCGCTCTCCGAGTGCTTTTCTAGTTTTCATTTGTTTTTAAAAGATTATCTGCTTTTTGTAATAACTGCAAACAGGAGAGTGTAAATGGTTAAAAATCTCGAGGTCTTTCGATGTTTATTCAAACTGCAAATTGTGAAACCTGGGTTAATTTTTGTTCCGTCTTGTCCTCAGCCTATGATGAAGAAATGGCCTCTCTGTTGCTTTTGGTTCATCTCCTTCCACCAACATCAGGCAGACCCAAGTCTCCAAAAATCAGCGCATGTGATGGGATGGAAAGACTTGTAGTCTTTCATAAGGTAATTACCTTTTTAAGGTGGTTGTAGTAATTTTCACTTCACCTTAACTTCATGTGAAAATATGAGTTGTTTAAAGAGAATAGCATGGAAAGTAAATGGTGAAGATAAGTGTTCTTATTTTGCACTGCCAGTGAGAAATTCCATTTTTCCTTTCATTCTCATGCATAAACTTTGGTTTTCTTATCTTAATTCCAGTCATGCTGCAGTTTGGAGGAGCATCTCTGCAACCATCCGGGTGGGCACCCGTACCTTCTTGCTGTGGGGCGACAGAAGAGCGAGATCGACAGCTTCTACATCAGCATTGATAAGCATCTCATCCCATGCCAGGCAAAGCGCTCCCTTGGGGCATTTGATGAACTTTTCAAAGCACATTTTGTGTTTAATTTGTGTTATGAGGCTGCATTAGTGAATTTCTACACATTGTTGCAGACAACAGTTCATAACATTGATGTAGAGAAAATGAAGGAGTCACCCAGAATGAGGGACTTACGTGCCAGACTGCTGAAACTCTCATTCTGTGAGTAAGGGGTTAAAACTATGCTGACATGTTTCATCTGTAAAAAACTGTTTGCCAGAAGTCTAAAGTTGATTTCACATTTAAGAGCTGAACATAGTTATTACCCTGGACCCACATTTAAGTAGTTTTGTTCTCAGCAAGGCTGTAGGCATCAGTTTTTAACCTATGCAGGCTTCTGGAAGCACCTTAATAGTGTGCATAGCAATGATCAGCAAATTGCTCAAATGTCTACTGTTCAGTGTTCCACTAGTGAGCCAGTTGCAAGTTCATCACAAGCACATGCATGTGAGGACCAGTTTAATCCTGTGAATGAATGCAGTTCTTCCAGTGTTTGTGCTGAGAGCAGTGTTTCAGTACAATGTAAAGATCCAACCAAAGAAATGTGTGCATCCTTTGTGGCCAAATTACAGGGAAGTGGGATTAGCAACAGTTTAGTATCTTCAGTTGTAGGAGACTTGGAGGAACTAACTAGTGAGCTTCATTGGCAAGCAAAGCGTGCTGCTGTTTCTGCTTTACTGCAAAGTGACCCCAACATTTCTGTCATCAATAAATGTTTTGAAAAATTTGAAAACCCTTTTACAAATCTGAACACAGAATGGAATCAGAATAAATATTTTAACTTCAAATGGGGAGTTGCTGATCCAGTCGAAATACCACTGGGAATGAGATATGACAGTAGGAGAAATAACATATCTGGAATGCATTAACAAGTTCCTGTGAAGGATACTGTTGTGTATTTGCCAATTTTAATGACTTTGAAATTCATGTGTAGAAATCCTAAAATTTGTGATTTATTAAAGACAGAATGTAGATCAGATTCTGATACATAGAATGATTTTTTTGATGGAAGTTACTTTAAGAACCATCCTTTGTTTTCAGCAGAAAGATATGCATTACAAATTCAAATTTATTATGATGATTTCGAAACAGTCAACCCATTAGGCTCCAAACATGGAATTCACAAAATTGGATGTCTGTAGTTTATTATACGGAACTTGCCCCCAAAATTTAATTCAATGTTAATGAACATACATTTGGCAGCACTTTTTCACACACAAGATGTGCAGAAGTATGGTTTTGATGCTATACTGGAACCACTATTAAATGATATAAAAGCTCTTGAAACTCAAGGACTTAGTCTTCCATTTTCTGCTGAACCAGTCTATGGTACAATCTCACAGATAAGCGGAGATAATCTAGGGATGCACACAATTCTGGGTTTTAATGAGTCATTTAGCAGTTGTTATTTCTGCCAACTATGTTTGATTGATAAGAATGATTCTCAAACAGTATTCAGTGAGGATGATCCGAAGGTGATTCCTGGTGAAGATCTGTTTGAAATGCATAGCCAGTCCGTCCTGGAAAATCCACAACTGAAGTCAGTGTACGGTTTGAAAAAAAAAATTCAGCACTAAATTCATTGGCGTATTTTCATGTTTGTAATAACTACTCACTTGATATCATGCATGACCTTCTTGAGGGTGTAGCTCAGTATGAGATGAAATTGTTGTTTGGCTGTCTTACACAACACTTTATCTCAGAACAAGAGTTGCTTTCCAGGATTTCTGGTTTTGATTATGGCTTTTTAGAACAATAAAATGGTCCAACAAAGATTATTTTGGAGGGTGCTGGGAATCAGAATCAGAATAAGTTTATTGCCAAGCACATTTACAAGTAAATACAGGTAAATATACGAGGAATTTGACTTGACACAGAGACGTCATAAATGACATTCTCAGTGACGCGGCGAGCCGTGGAGGCGCCTGTCTTCAGGCCAATGCCATGGGAATGGCATTGGCTTGAATTCTATTCAAACACTGTGTCTTATCAAAAATATCCCACTATTGTTTGATGACATTATTCCTCCAGGCAACCAAAACTGGAACTTGTTACTCATGTTTCTTGAAATAATGAACATAATTTTCTCACCTTCTCTCACTCTAGGTATGACAGTTTATTTTAAGCATTTGATTGTTGTCCACCACACATTATTTAAACACTTGTGTCCACATAAAAACTTAATACCTAAGCATCATTTTACGATCCATTATCCGTCTTCTCTAAGGAAAATTGGCCCCTTGTTATTTATGTGGTCAATGAGGTTTGAAGCCAAACACTAGTTGTTCAAAGATTCTTTGAAAAATTAAAAAAAAACAACCAAATCTCTTCCTAAAAAGCACCACATGTCTATTGCTTATCAATGGGAGACACTCTCATTCAGTCATCATAAATATGGGCCAATTAGGTCCTTTGTATTCAGAGATGAGAATGTGGTCAACAATGACTTGTTTGAAATGATCTCGTCAAAAGAAGTTTTCTCATCTAGTTGGATTAAGGTTAATGGTATAGAATACAGGGCTGGACTTGTTGTTTGCAGTACAGTGATAGGAGACATGGCAGTTTTTTGTCAAATATGTGATATTCTTTTGGTGGAAAACATTGTTTATTTGTTGGCAAACTGTTATGACCCGAGCGCCGGTTCTGATCGCGCTCGGGCTAAGTTATTCTCGCTGCTGGCCTTGACAGCTGCGGGCTGTATTCTGGCCTCACCGGGCTCTTATTGTGAAAGTGCTCGGTGGGGCTTCCGCCTGTCAACGGCCGGTCAGCTGATTGTCATTACCGTCATTAGTGCTTCGCCCTTTAAAGCCCGGCACTGACGACGGTAAGACGCAGGAGTATTAGTCGACATTGGTCAACGTTACGTCTGAGTGGCTTCGTCCTGCCAAGCCCTGGGTCTGCGCCTCATCATACCTGTGAGTGCCGTAGACCTTCATGTCAGGTCTGTTATCTTAGTTATGTCACAGTTAGCTTGTAGCGGCTGGGTTAGCCCTACGAGCCCAAGTCTCAGTCATGTGTTTGTTTGCCCTTATGGGTTCATAGTTGTGTTTTGTCACGTCTGTAATAAATAACATCTTAGCCAAACTCTCTGGTGAACTCTGTGGTGTCTCTTGGTGATCCACGAGGATCACCACATGACAGTATACTCCTGCCAGGTCGCCCAAACGGGGGCGCCGCATTGAGATGTCGTTTCACCGGGAGTTTGTGCCTTTATTGGACTGTTGTTTCCTCTCGTTTGGGTGTCAACGTCTGGAGAATGCCATCTTCCAGGGGCCGCGGTCGGCGTCTGGACCAGGAGCTAGCGAGCGCGTTGGAATACGCCAATGGGGCGCTCCTCGCCGCTACATTTGACGACACCTCCAGTTACATGCGTTGGCATCTGGGCGTCGCTGAGGAGTATCTGGACAGCCTTCCCCTCGACTACGACGATCATCCGGAGGTGATATCGAGGTGGGAGGAACTCGCCGCTCTGCGCGAGGTTCTTCGTGGGCTGGAGGAGGAAGAGAGCGGGAAGCAGAGGAGGAGGCATCCTCGCTCCCCGCGTTGGTATCCCGTCAGCGAATCTTCGAGAGCGGCCCCACCTCGTTTTCCTAGGGGGCCCTGTGTCGCCATCCAGCGGGGAGAAGGAGGAACGACGTCCCCCACAGCAGGAATCATCTCTGCCCCAGGAGGAAGGCAAGTGATCGTTTGTTTGTCACATCTTAATAATGATCTGCCTTGTCTGACTCCTGGGGGCGGAGTTCGGGGTTCGCAGCCCCCGAGCTCCCTCCACCTGCTGTGGATGAAATTATTAAACCTACTGCCTCTGTGTTCTCCCCCGTTGAGCGGTCCGCGACGCCAGGCCAGCGTCGCCGGACGAAGAGGGCCCCTGCAGTGCTGGATAGCCTGCATCCGGCCCTGCAGTCACGTCTTGGACGGAGGAGAGGAGCGGACTGCGGCCCGGAGCCTGAGCCGACGAAGAAGCGTCCCCGGGTCTCCTCGCCGGAGCGGTCCGAGCCAGTGGGTCAAGGATTCCCTGCCTCCACGCCATACGGGTCGTCGGCGTGGACGACAGCGTTGGAGGAACCTGAGGCTGCTGATGACATCGTGCCAGCTGCGGAGCCCGACGCAGCTGAGTCCGAGTCAGCTGACGAGAGTCGCCCTGAACCCGGATCGTCGGAGTCCTGGGTGGCAACGGAACCCGAGTGCAGGCAAGTGCTCCCTCTTATGTCTCTGTCCTCTTTTGTTGAGCATTTTTGCCTACCTCTCGGGGAGACGAGTGAGGAGCAGCCGTCTGCTGCGCCCGAGCTCGTCTCGCTGGGTTCCGTTGCTACCGGTGATGCTGATCCCGGTTTTCCTGTCCCCGAGCTTTCTTTTAGTGTCGCCGGCGGGAAACGGGTCAGAGTCACCGAGGTGGAGGTCCCAGGTTCGGGGGTGGAGTCCGTCAGCGGAGCTGCACCGGAGGCCCAATCGGGTCCCACCGCAGGGGCGGTTTCGGCCCAATCGGGGTCCGACGTGGGTTCGTCGGAGGCCCAATCGGGGTACACCGCGGGTGCGGTTCTGGCCCACTCGGGGCCCAACGTGGGTGCAGCTGGGACCCAATCTGGGTCCAGCGGTGATGCAGCGCGAGCGTGGTCCATTGGCGGAGGAGGAGCTGCAGACCCTTCTTCGCGGAGCGGATTCTTGGCTCGTCCTGCTCACCGATCCCCTCAGAATCACCGCCCCTTTTCATCATCGCCGGGGGCCATGGGGGTCCCTGTTCGCTCGCCCCGGTTCTCCCGAGTTTTGTTCTCGTCAGGGAGGCCGCTGCGGGTTGTTGATGCCCTGGACTGGTGGCTGAGGGACACGGGTCGGCCGCCGGAGGGACTGGTCGGCCGCCGGAGGGACTGTTTCGCCGGTTCGGCGCCTCGGTTCGGCCACCCGACCTGTTATGTGTGCCATGGGGCTACCTAGTTGACCACCGGAGAAGCGGACGTGCGGGACTTTGGACTCTGGTGAGCCGCCTGGTCCATCTCCGTTGACCATCGGTCGACATAAACTGTCGGGGGGTGGTAATGGTCCCTGGGTGTGTCTCAGTATTTGTACTTTTTTTTTTTTGTCCTGGTTATCTAGTGCTCATGCCTTTGTTTTGAAAGCCACAGTCAAGTCATAGTCATGTTATGTCAAAGCAATTTTAGATTGTCTCTTGTGTTTTTGAAAGCCACAGTCTAGCCATAGTAAAGTTATGTTAAGCAATTTTAGATTGCTTCATGTGTGTTTACAGTAGCCCTGCTGGCTTATGTATGGTCTGGGTAGAGCGTGTGGTGCTCTGGTTTTTTTTTTTTTGTTTCATGTATAGTTTGGTTTGAGCGAGTAATGCTCTGTTTTTGTTTCATAGTCTGGTATGAGCGTGTAATGCTCTGTTTCTGTCTTGTATAGTTTGATATGAGCGAGTAGTGCTCTGTTTTTGTTTTTTTTTTTTGTTTCATGTAGTCTGGTATGAGCAGGTAATGCTCTGTTTTTTTGTTTTTTCATGTTAAGTCTGGTATGAGCAGGTATATGTGTTCTTGTATCTAGTTTATCTGAACCTGTAATTCTGGTTTTTGTTTTCCTTTGTACATTTTTTCTTGTTAATCTTATCATTGTCTTGTATGGTTTTTTTTGTCTTGTCATTTTCTTGTATGGTTTTTTTGTCTTGTTCATGGGTTGGTTTCTCTCCCTCCGCACCTATCCCCCAACCTCCCACCCTGGGGGGGGCGGGGGGGCGGGGGGGCAGGGTGGTTCCTTGGGGCGTTCGGAGTCCGCCCGTGGAGGGAGGGTACTGTTATGACCCGAGCGCCGGTTCTGATCGCGCTCGGGCTAAGTTATTCTCGCTGCCGGCCTTGACAGCTGCGGGCTGTATTCTGGCCTCACCGGGCTCTTATTGTGAAAGTGCTCGGTGGGGCTTCCGCCTGTCAACGGCCGGTCAGCTGATTGTCATTACCGTCGTTAGTGCTTCGCCCTTTTAAGCCCGGCACTGACGACGGTAAGACGCAGGAGTATTAGTCGACATTGGTCAACGTTACGTCTGAGTGGCTTCATCCTGCCAAGCCCTGGGTCTCCGCCTCGTCATACTTGAGAGTGCCGTAGACCTTCATGTCAGGTCTGTTATCTTAGTTATGTCACAGTTAGCTCATAGCGGCTGGGTTAGCCCTACGAGCCCAAGTCTCAGTCATGTGTTTGTTTGCCCTTATGGGTTCATAGTTGTGTTTTGTCACGTCTGTAATAAATAACATCTTAGCCAAACTCTCTGGTGAACTCTGTGGCGTCTCTTGGTGATCCGCGAGGATCACCACATGACACAAACAAGTCATTTACAAAAACTTTTGATGTGCATTGTCATGCATTCAGAATTGTAAACACTGACGAAGTGTATTTTAAGAGTCTGAATTGAAGTTTCAGAAACCATTCGACATTCAAAGTTCATACCGTGTTTCTGATGAAGGTTTGTATACTATACCAGCATTCACAATGTTTTAATTTGTGAAAAATTAAATGAGTCATGCAAATTGTTTTTGTTGGAATTTATTTTTATAATAATGAATAATTATTTGATTTGGAATTAATTTTTAACCCTTTGTTGGTGTGAATATCTTACACTTAATTTAGTCAAATTAACACTAGCCAGGATGTAAAAGGTGACTCTCACCAGTGTTACGGATTCACTTTAACCCTTTCCAAGTGTGAATATCTAACAGTCAATTTAGTCAAACTAACACTTACTGGGATGTAAAAATGACTCTCAGCAGGGTTACTTGTCAACTCGCTTAAAAGGCTGATGACACGTTTTGGCTTCCTCTAATTTTTCAACACATAATACAATATGACGAAATAGGTTGGTCTGTGCAGTTCTAAGTCAAACAGGCTTTTTTTCACGTGAATATCCGACATTTTCATGAGCGCCACGTTACCAATTGCGTCAGTGGCTGGAACCTCCTCCCCCCCCCCCCCGGCCATGTTGTCACATCATCGACAGAACACAGCTCTTGGCTGCCCATTGTACACACAGGATGGAAGCGGTAGAAAACATGGACGATGGTTCCAGCACATGTAGTCTGGAATTGGTTTGTGTTGTCCAGTCTTCAGATGATTATAGTTCCAAAGAATGGGATGACGATGAAGAATCTGGGGGCATCAGACCATATAGGTTTGAGCCGTGCCAAGCGGGCATCGTGCCTAGAGAGTCAGACTCAGAGTGACAGTCAGCTGTTCATGTTTTGTGTGCATCATCTGCCGTGTTGTCAGCCAGCCAATATTGCCAACACTATCACGACGTGTTAGCCACTCCACACAGCCATGGTTCTGTTGTGCCCTTGTAGCAACCTGGGGCGCAACCGTGGTTAACATGTTTCCTCTCCATACATTCGCTGGGCGATGTCGGCCCCGAATGCTTACTGTTTGTGCTTCTGTGTATTTTTGTAAGTCTTCACCTTTTGGGATCAATCTTTATGTTCAATACATGTGCTGTGGTGAATCATGTGCATAAATCCATTCTTTCTTCCTCTCCTCATGCGCGCTTACGCAGGGCACAGAGAGGGAGGATGAAATAACGAGGATTTACGTGCAGGGTTCACCACAGCACATTTAATACAGAAAGACAGACAATTCCCAAAAAGGTGACGACGTACAAAAAGCACAAACACACTTACTGATGGCGTTCGGGGGCCGGCATCGCCCAGAGAATGAATGCGAGGAGACAAAGCCACAGGTGCACCCCAGAGCCAACATTGCTTTAAGGAGGCATGAGAACCACGGTGAACGTGGAGTGACTAACACGTCATGAGAGTGCTGAAAATACTGGCAGACTAACAACACAGATGACAATACTATGGACCAGCAGTGCATGACTGGCAAACTGCCGCTAAGTACACGCACTGCTGGTGATGGTGTGATGAGAAGCACCTGGGCGAGGACCGGGAAAGATGATCAGCGGGAGTTTGATTCTGCTGGTGATAATGATCGAGGGGGCGTGGCCGGACCGTTGAGATGTCAGCATGCGATCACAGAAAGTAGGTCAAAGCTGTGTGTCAGTCCATTAATCCTTCCTGTCCTCGTGTGCTCCTCCTGCGTAAAAGTGTACGAGGAGGCTTATGAGAGTTGGAGCTGAAGCGTGTGATGTGGTCTTTCACGGCCTGCTTTTTATCTAAGCCTGCGACAACACGAAGGCCTAGCCGTAAAATTAAAACAAGAAGCCAGAGAAACTGTGAGCTACAAAGTTGCTGTCATTCCAGTCATCAACACCGGAGTCTGTTCTGTCGATTACGTCATTGGGGTGCCGCCCTTAATTCGGTGGGCGGCACGGCACCACAGTCCAGTCAGCAGCTGTGGTTTTTTGATGATAACTAGTTTATGCAGGCGTGGTTGTAAATATTATATTGATCATCGACAATGACTTTTGGGTTTACACAACATGCTAAAAAATGTCAAAATTGTGTCATCAGACCTTTAAGTGTTGCTTTAACTCTCTTTAGCGGGTGGCAGTGCGGTGGCGGAGTGGTTAGCACTGTGGCAGCACAGCTACTCACCCTTGGCCGGGGGATCCTGGGTTCGATCCCAGCCACCGACTAACAGTGATCTGTGTGGAGTTTGCATATTCTCCCCGTGTCTGCGTGGGTTTACTCCGGGATTTCTCCGGTTTCCTCTCACATGCCAAAAACATGCAAGTTAGGTTAATTGGCATCAAAACTGGGGATTCTAAATTGTCCTTAGGTATGACTGTGAGAGTGAATGGTTGTCTCTCTCTCTCTGTGTTGGCCCTGTGATGGACTGGCGATCTGTCCAGGGTGTACCCTGCCTCTCGCCCAAAGATGCTGGGATAGGCTCCAGCCCCCCCACGACCCAAAAAGGATTAAGTGGAAGAAGATGGATGGATGGATGGATAGTTTATGCAGGCGTGGCTGTAAATATTATATTGATCATCGACAATGACTTTTGGGTTTACACAACATGCTAAAAAATGTCAAAATTGTGTCATCAGACCTTTAAGTGTTGCTTTAACTCTCCTTAGCCAGTCAAAAAAGTAACCCTGGCACAGTGTTAAATTTTTTAACCCTTTTAAAAGGGTCACTTTGACTCTGGTGTGTGTGGAGCTATACAGCGTTTGGAAAAGTGTTAAATTGACTCTGACAGAGTCAATTTAACACT
This sequence comes from Pholidichthys leucotaenia, assembly GCA_020510985.1. NCBI lineage: Eukaryota > Metazoa > Chordata > Actinopteri > Cichliformes > Pholidichthyidae > Pholidichthys > Pholidichthys leucotaenia. The sequence continues at coordinate 40,761,039 of CM035846.1, read as the reverse complement.
AGACTTTTTGCTGTGTATGGTCTCCATATCCTACATTATTATCCTTACAGCTTTTTTTTGTAATGTGCATATTGGCTGTAGGTTGGTTTTGTAGGTGTTTCCCCAGATCTCAACACGGTAGTTAAGATATGGTAAAAACAGTGAATTGTACAGTAAGTATAATGATTCATATTCCAAAATGTGTCTTATCTTCCCTATCTCTATACATTTTGCCAACTTGGCCCGAATGTGACTGATGTGAGGTTTCCAGCAGGTTTTATTGTCTAGCGTCACCCCCAGAAAGTTATTTTCCTGTACTATTTCAATTCTGGCATCATCTTCCGGTTCTGGCGCCACACGAGTTGGCTGCCTTTTGCAACAGCGGCTCAATTCTGAGTCTTTTTATCTTCCTTCTTCTTTCTGATCCTGTGATAACTTTCTGATCCAGCACACCTATCACTCTATATATATCATGGACACACAGATCGCCCCAAAGGTCTCCCAAGTCGGCGGACGGAGCCTCTGTTTACAGCAGGAGACGATACAGCAGGGAAGAGCTAGACCGCCACCTGGTGCTAACGGAGAAACTCGACATACTGGGAGAACTGAAGCGAAAATGACACGGGTGCCGGGCTGGAGTTTAGGCGGCGTGCAAGAAATATAAGACAGAATAATAAAGAGCAATGGCAAGAACCAAGCAGACCGCCCGTAAATCTACTGGAGGAAAAGCCCCCAGGAAGCAGCTGGCCACCAAGGCTGCTCAGAAAAGCGCTCCGGCCACCGGCGGAGTGAAGAAGCCTCACCGTTACAGGCCCAGTACCGTGGCTCTAAGAGAGATCCGTTGCTACCAGAAATCCACAGAGCTGCTCATCCGTAAGCTGCCCTTCCAGCGCCTGGTGAGGGAGATCGCTCAGGACTTCAAGACCGACCTGCGCTTCCAGAGCTCCGCCGTCATGGCTCTGCAGGAGGCCAGCGAGGCCTACCTGGTGGGTCTCTTCGTGGACACCAACCTGTGCGCCATCCACGCCAAGAGGGTCACCACCATCATGCCCAAAGACATCGAGCTGGCCTGCCGCATCCGCGGAGAGAGAGAGCTTAGACTTTCTGCTGCACATCCACCAACCACAGTGCTCCACACTGTGTGTCTATATATATATATATACTGTATATATATATATATATATATATATATATATATATATATATATATATATATAGTAATATGTACATATGTATACTAGCTGTTATTGTTTTTTTCTTGCCTTCTGATTGTTGCTCTGAGTGTTGCTATCCCTGTGCTGTTGCAATCCTGGAATTTCCCCATTGTGGGACTAATAAAGGCTTATCTTGTGGAGAATTTTGAAGGACGAGGCTGAGTGTATTCCTCAGGTTCAGCTTTATTTACAATAACATTCTCCAACATTCAAAAGCAGAAAAAGAGAATGAATCTTCTCACATCTGTCCTTTTATACCAGGACATCAAACATACAATCACATGGTACTTAATCCCAGTCACAATGTAACTTCCCCCGATCTTAACACCATCCACCCCCTAGTCTCCGGTGGTCAGGAAATCTCTCAAGGCCATCTCCTTGAAACAAAAGGCCAGATCTCACACCCTCCCGTTACCTCTGGAAGGCTCAGTCCCTTTGTTCCCCTGAGACGTGAAGTATACAATAAGCATACAGTGATATATCTGTGGAGCATCTGAAACCAACATATGTGCATATATGTGTGCCACATGACCCCCCCCCCCCACAAACGTCTAAGATGGAACAAACGTAATACAGTTTGCAAGTCATGGTCACATTATTACACATCAGTCCAAATGTTGCTTGGGCCTCAGTCGCCTTCCATATCTGCTGTAAGCGGGCTTTACCATCCCCACGGCGTCTTCCCGCTGTGGAGCTGCTGTTTGAGGATTAGAACTGTTAGTCAATCTCTGTGGGTGTTCTGGGGGATACTCCCTAGGGGGTCTGCCGCGCCGAGGAGCCCTCGCCAACTGCACCACTTCATCAGCCAGCACAAAAGCGGGTTTGAGCCTGTTTATACCAATCATTTCCTTCCTGCCCCCCAAATCTAGCAAAAAATGCTTGTCCCCTGTTTCCAGCACTCTGTATGGTCTGTCATAAGGTGGGCGTAAGGGTGGGTGGTGTGCATCATGTCTGACAAAAACAAACTCCGCATTTTTTAAAGCCTTAGGCACAAAAAGGCGCGGGAAGCTGTGATGAACTGGGCCAGGAAGTGTGCTCGCTCCCGTGTCGCTCTGCAACTGCTGAGCGGGGGGGCACTCTGGCGCAGGATTATCCGGGAGAAATTCCCCGGGCAGCCAGAGTGGCTGCGCAAAAACTAACTCAGCTGGGGAGGCTTTTAAATCCTCTTTAGGTGCAGAACGCAACCCCAATAAAACCCATGGTAGCCTGTCCACCCTATTTGCATCCGTAAGCGACGCTCTGAGGGCTGCTTTCAATGACCTATGGAAACATTCGCATAAACCATTAGTCTGCGGGTTGTACGCTGTAGTGCGGTGGATCGTTACCCCCAGGCTGCGGGCCATCGCTGACCAGAGCTCGGAAACAAATTGAGGACCTCTGTCGGACGTAATGTCCGACAGGACTCCAAAACACACTACCCATGCTGTTAAAAACGCGCGCGCCACCTCCTCGGCTGTGGTTGATGCCAGTGGGACCACTTCCGGCCAATGCGTGGTGCGGTCCACCATTGTCAAAAGATGTGTGCACCCCTGCGATGGCGGGAGGGGGCCTACGAGGTCGACATGCACATGATCGAACCGCTTAGCCGGGATGTGAAAAGGCTCCAAGGGAGCTCTAGTGTCTTTGTGTATTTTGGCTCGCTGACAAGCCACGCTGGCTGTCGCCCACTCCTTGACTTGCTTGCGCAGGCACGGCCATGCAAATTTCTCTCCTACCCTTTTGACCGACGCGCGCACCCCCGGGTGCCCCAGAGAATGGATCGAGTCAAAAACGCGGTGGCACCACGCGGCTGGTACAACCGGACGCGGTCGTCCAGTGGAGACATCGCAGATTAGGGGGGCATACCATCTTGTAGCACCCTGTTCTCCAGCCTTAACCCTGTTGGTCCAAACTGGAGCGCGCACACTTCCGCGTCGGCAACTTGATCCGCGGCCATGGCTGCATAATTTATCCCTACGCGGACTGGGGCTGCGCGCACTTCCGCGTCGCTAACCTGGTCCGCCACCATGGCTGCAAAATCTACCCCTGTGCGGGCTTGTACCGCCACGGCAAGCGAGAGGCAGTCCGCCACTACATTAAGTTTACCCGCTACATGCTAGATATCGGTCGTAAACTCCGAGATGGCGGCCAGCTGTCTCTGCTGCTGGCCCGACCACGGTTCTGTAATCTTGGCCATCGCGAAAGTCAGCGGCTTGTGATCCACGAACGCGGTGAAACTGCGTCCCTCCAGCCAAAACTGGAAATGGTGAATGGCCAAGTGGAGAGCTAACAACTCCCTGTCGAATGTGTTGTATTTTCGTTCACTATCGCGCAAAGTCCTGCTGAAAAAGGCGAGCGGTTGCCTAGCTCCTGCTACATACTGTTCCACGACCGCTCCTATGGCCACGTCTGACGCGTCAGTAGTGAGCGCTATGCAGGCCATTGGGTCTGGATGTGCCAACAACACAGCGTTTGCCAGGGCTATTTTGACTTCAGCGAATGCGCGCTCCCGCTCCGGAGACCATTCGATTTTGTTTGTGGGTTTTTGTTTTTTTAGTGCAGCATACAATGGTTGCATGAGCTGCGCTGCGTGAGGGAGGAAACGGTTATAAAAATTCACCATTCCCAAAAACTCCTGTAACGCTTTGACCGTTTGTGGTTGGGGAAAATTTGTTATTGCGCGCACTTTGTTGGGCAGAGGAACCGCTCCTTCTGGAGAGACGTGATGCCCCAAAAAATCAATCTGCGCCACCCCGAACTGACACTTCGCTGGGTTGATTATTAACCCGTGCTCTGCCAACCTCCGGAAAACTGCTGTGAGGTGGTTTTCGTGTTCGTCTTCGGACGCGCTGGCTACCAATATGTCGTCCAGGTAGACGAACACGAAGGGGAGGTCGCGCAGAACTGCGTCCATCATGCGTTGGAACATCTGCGCTGCACCTTTAAGCCCAAACGGCATGTGCAAAAACTCAAAAAGCCCGAAAGGAGTTATTACCGCTGTTTTGGGTATGTCCTCAGCGCGCACTGGAACCTGGTGGTAACCGCGTACCAAATCTATTTTAGAAAAAATGCGCGCCCCTGCCAAATGCACCAAAAAATCTTGTATGTGCGGGATCGGATAGCGGTCGTGCGCTGTAGCGTTATTCAACCTGCTGAAATCACCGCAAGGTTGCCACGAGCCATCAGCCTTTGGGACCATGTGGAGCAGCGAAGCCCAGGGGCTCTTCGACCTCTTGATGATGCCCAGTCTTTCCAGGTTGGCGAACTCCTCGCGCGCTATGGTCAGTTTAGCTGAGTCCAAGCGCCAAGCTTTTGCAAAAACGGGTGGGCCGGTGGTAGTAATAAAATGTTCCACCCCATGTTTAGCCACTGTTGCCGAAAACGTTGGGACCGTGAGTGCTGGGAACTGAGTGAGGAGTGTCTGGAACTTACCACCCGCAGCTGTGACGTTGGCTTGTGCAGTTGGCGGGGCCACTCGAGCTGTGCAGGGAATAGAATAAAAGGAGAGTGCATTAACCAGGCGTCTGTTAGCAAGATCAACCAATAAACCATGTGAGCACAAAAAATCAGCCCCTAACATGTTGAAATTGACTGCCGCTACGACAAAAGTCCACTCGAATGTACGGCCCTGCAAAGACAGAAGCAGAGTCCTCTCACCGAAGGTCTTAATCGCTGAGCCGTTCGCTGCTGTCACCCGGGGACCACTGACAGGCGCCAGCCAGTCTGCGTAGGAAGGCGTGATGGAGCTCAGCTGGGAGCCTGTGTCCACGGGGAATTGCCTCCCCGAGCGTGCGTCCTTCAGGTAGAGCAGCTTGTTCTCTTCTCCGAGGGCCGCGGCTGCTACCAACCCCCGGTATTGGCGTTTCCCGAGAGCTTGAAGTGGCACGATGGGATGCACTTGCGTGCCCTCTCTGCGAAGCGGCGATGGTAGAAGCAAAGGACATTGTCTGCTCCGTGTCGCCTGGCCCTTGCTGCTGCCGTCATCGGTGAGTCTGGTGCTGCAGCCTCTGGCCCCATGCCGTCTCCGGACGTCGCGTCTAGCTCTGCTGCTGCGGCCGAAGCTGCACTCCATTTGTGGGCGTCGACAAGTCGCTGCGCCTCCTGGCTCAGCTCGTGGTAGTCTCGTCGGGCCAACAGCGGTGAACTGGCCAGGGTCACTCTCATCGCTGACGGTAGGGTCCTGAGGAAAAGGTGGGTGAAGATAAAGCTGTCATCATCGGAGTCTCTCAACCTCAGCATCTTCCCCATCAGGTCTGCTGGTCTGTCGTTCTCAAACTCCGTCAACGCCAGGAGGCCCTCTGCTCGCTGTTGCATCGAGGGGGTGAAGTGGCTGATAAGCGCAGCCTTCAATGTGCCGTACTTGTCGCTGTCCAGTGGGTGGTTGACCAGGCTCTCCACCCTCTGGACTGTGTGGTTGTCCAGCTTCACCACCACATGGTAGAACTTTGTGTCGTCTCTCGAAATTCTCCGGAGGTTGAACTGCGCCTCGACCGTGCTAAGCCAGGAGCGCGGACTGTTCTGCCAGAAGTCCGGCAGCTGGAACGTGGCGGCATTCGTCAGGCTGGCTTCTGACGAGTCCGGCTCGGGAGAATTACTTCTGCTCATGCTTCGTCGTAAGGTCACCAGTGTGGAGAGTTGTGAAGGACGAGACTGAGTGTATTCCTCAGGTTCAGCTTTATTCACAATAACATTCTCCAACATTCAAAAGCAGGAAAAGAGAATGAATATTCTCACATCTGTCCTTTTATACCAGGACATCAAACATACAATCACATGGTACTTAATCCCAGTCACAATGTAACTTCCCCCGATCTTAACACCATCCACCCCCTAGTCTCCGGTGGTCAGGAAATCTCTCAAGGCCATCTCCTTGAAACAAAAGGCCAGATCTCACACCCTCCCGTTACCTCTGGAAGGCTCAGTCCCTTTGTTCCCCTGAGACGTGAAGTATACAATAAGCATACAGTGATATATCTGTGGAGCATCTGAAACCAACATATGTGCATATATGTGTGCCACAATCTTATCTTATCTATCATTACCATTATTTCATGATTTATTTTATAATTTCCAAACAGCATAATGTTTGGTTTGTTCGTTTTTTCATTTAGGGATAATTTATTTTTGTTGGACCACTGCATTAACCTTGGATGTCCTCCTCAATTGATTAAAAAAATGCAATCATTTTTAGCTTTGTTTGGAAAAACAAGTCCCATTATTGAAAGGAATCATATATAATTAAGGACTGCCATCATGGTGGGCTAAAAGCAACTGAATTGAATCTGTCATTGGGATGCTCAGACTGAAGTGGATGAAACAATTTCTGTCTCATCCTGATTCCGTTTGGTTCCACAAACACACACACAAAAAAAACCTGTTTGAAAAAGTTGAATGTTTGGAATTTTTGCTGAAATGTGATTTTTGAAATGTCAAAAATACCCCTGAAGTTGTCAGAGTTCCATCAACAAGTTCTGTATTGTTGGAAATGGATTTCTGCGGTTTCCTCCCACATGCCAAAAACATGCAAGTTAGGTTAATTGGCATCAAATCTGGGGATTCTAAATTGTCCACAGGTATGACTGTGAGAGTGAATGGTTGTCTGTCTCTCTGTATTGGACTGGCCATCTGTCCAGGGTGTACCCAGCCTCTTGCCCAAAGATGCTGGGATAGGCTCCAGCCCCCCCGCGACCCCAAAAGGATTAAGCGGAAGGAGATGGATGGATGGATGGATAGTATTTACTCACAACTTTACACTGCATGGCTCCACCTTGTGGAATAATTGAGTTATTACAATCAATAGGGAAACTTGATTTAAGGAGAGGGTCCATAAAAATATATTACATGGAATTGATTTGATGGATGAAAATGGAACTTTTTTTAGATCGTAAATCATTTGTTGATAAATCTAAATTGGATTGTTTAGTGAGAGAATATAACTCAGTCTTTAAAGCAATTCCACTTCCCTTGGTTCAGTTAATCAGGAATATTTTTAACTTATTCCAAGGTGTCCACTCAATTACCAGAGTTAAAAATAGGGGGAGTTAAGATTTGGAAAAAAGAGTGCTATAATAAAGTAATTGGCAATGCGTTGAAACAGAAACTTTTTATAGATTTTGGAACACCAAGGAGATTGGAACTGCTGGAAAACTGCTTGCCAAAGAACCAAAATTATAACTTTCTGAAGTGGCCTATTCCACCTAAGATAAAGGAAACACATTTTAAGATTATAAATAGTTTTTATCCAGTCGCAGAGACTCTACGGAGAAGATTTAAATTTGAGGTGGAGCCATGTGTTTTCTGTGCAGAGGAACCTGAGCCCATTGAACAATTGTTCTTTTCCGGTCCTAGATCTGCTCAGTTTTGGAGCGATGTTTTTAGATGGATTAATCTTGGCATCGACATTCCTCTTGAGGCGTCTCAGATCCTTTGGTACTTGGATAACATCCCAAATAAGAAAATGCTAAACATTATTGTCATTTTGGGTAAATACCATATTCATGTCAATAAATGGAAGAACACATTACCATCCTTAGCTGGGTTTACAAATGAAATGAAAACTACATTGTTTCCTCAAAGACTTTGGCACAGAAAGATCAGTCAATCTCAGAATTCTTTGATACATTCACTAACTGTCTTTTGTTCTGATTTTATATTCTAGCCTCATTGGAGAAGAATTTTAACACCCTCATTGTTTTGTTGTTCTAAGTTCAGTTGTTTGTGCAGTATTGTTTGCCCTACAAGAGTTTGTAAATTGTTTTGTTCAAAAAAGTTTGAAAAAAAAAACATTTTTGCTCACCAGCTGCTGTGGCTAGTGATTTTCCAAAGATACTAGCCACTCAGCCTTTCCACCAGCTGCAATTTTGTGGTTGGAAAATTATGTTTCATATAACTGAATTTGACTATTGCATGCTAAAATTTACTTGAACTAAATTTACAACCTTTTTAAATGTAAATGACCCTTATACTTGATACATAAAAACAGAAACATTGTCTTGTGGTGACACAACAGGAGATCACACTCCACCCAGGACTTTGGGGAATTGGGGGAAGGAGTTGATAGATGGAAATGAGGAGAAGAAGGGAGAGGAACCAAGGACGGGCGCCAGAGTGCTAAGGGGTAATAAACCAAATAAAGATGCGCCTTCATTTCCAGTATGCCAGGCGTGAACCTGTTGTGTGGGGTGGAAGACACTGTTCACACCTTGGCTATGCTGGGCACGTAATTATTGGGTTGAGTCATGCTCTGTTGTCGTGTATGTTAATCTGTGCACTCCAGGTGCCAAGGGCGGGAATAAAGCTGTAATAAAGAGATTTGCTCTGGTACCCGAGTCAGTCTGTTCTGCTTGCTGGAGGAAATAAAGTTGTGTGTCGTCAGCTCGTGTCTCGTCTGATCCTTCCTCTACAGTCTTATTATTTATGAACAGCAGTAAATCCTGTAAAAAGGTGGATAAAAATATTTGCAATGTGAGAGTGAAGTGCAGGTAGATTTGGGGTCCGTCCCAATACTCATTTGTAGCCTTCCTCCTACCCAGTGGCCCTTCAGGGCTGAAAATGACCCATATCTGGGACATCCCTTCAGGCTGCACTTTGTCATGAGTAGTTGCTGATGGATTGAACTGAAATGGACACTACCTGTTTTCACCAGAAAAAAGAAGAGAAAGAATGGAAAACTGAGGAGGAAAAAAGTTTCATCTTCAGGAGAAAAATGTCTCAAATAAACATGAACAATTTTAATCAGTAAAAAAAAAAGTCAGAAATTTAGAAAGAAAGCTGTCAATTCACTGAGAAAAATTTGGACACCCTGGTGGACAGATTTTGGCCTGCAGCCACATGCTTACCACCCCTGGACCAGCCCATTATAAATACATATTTAGAAGGTAAAGGGCTCTCCACACCAAACACAATAATGTTAACTATAAAATTATAGTTTTAAAAATCATTCTCCCTCCTCACTAATGAACGATATCACTCTAACAGCAGAGCCATGAGCTGCACACTTCACAGCAGCTTCATCCACCACATATATGTTTGTCCTGTTGCAGGATGAGACCGTTTATGCTGCTGCTGCCATCAGGAATCTGAAAGGGTCTTTTAACTAGACCAGGACCTTGGGCAGAGAAAAAAAAGAAGAGGAAGAAAAGCAAAAAGAGTGTAGAATTATTCAGCTGATTTTTCTCTCAGCTCCAGACTTCAGACTTCCACAGGCAGGATGAAGTGAGCACACAGCACAAAGTGGAATCACTGAAAATAATAATAATTTCAGCTTGGATACACAGAACTGTTTCAGAGGGCCCTTTTACTGTATGCATCCAAATCCATCCATCCATCTTCTACCGCTTTTCCAGAGGTCCGGGTCGCGGAGGCAGCAGTTCAAGCAGAGAAGCCCAGACTTCCCTCTCCCCAGCCCCCTGCTCCAGCTCTTCAGAGAGGATACCAAGGCGTTCCCAGACCAGCTGGGAGACATAGTGACGTTGATTTGTGCTGTTCACTCAAAAGTATGAAAAGAGGGAGAGATTCTGTCACAAACTCTCCATTGAGGTCAGGAGCTCTGAAAGTCAATTAAAATTGGTCATAAGCTCTCCGTGCACCTCTCCAATGTGCACGGCGAGGGGAGAAAGGACAAGGATTTACGCGCTGGGATTTACTCCACACACATTTATTTAACACCAAGGTGCTAACACACAGACATACAGTTATAGTTTCCTCAGAAGCTAATGGTGTCCTGCTGGACACTCAACAGTCAACAGGGGAAAGACACCGAGGAAAACACACACACAGTGATCACTTACTGAGCTGGAGCGGTCCAGTAGTCCGAATAGGTCCTGAGGGAAAGAGTCCTTGCTTGATGTGACTCCACGCGAACCGTCATTGAAGTCCAACACATACAATGATCCAGCGGCGTCTGTCCAGCAAACAGCTGCTTCAGTACAGACGCCGCTGGCGTGGCAAATAGGGAACACCTGGGCGAGACGCTGGGGAAATGATTACCGGGGTTGGAAGCAGCTGATGAGTCAGAAGGAGAGCGAGGGAGGTGTGGCTGGGCCAGCAGACTGTCAGCAGGTGAGAGAAAATAGATGACAGATGCTGACTAACAGCTGCCGGTCAGCAGTGGCTAGGGACATGGAATACAGTACAAGAATACACCAAAATACACATAACCAGCAAAACCAACCCCACAAAGAGATCGAGGCCGAGCCGGGGGAAGCCAAGCCGGCTATGCAGTGACAAAAATTGCTCAGTTTGTACTTTTAAAGGTTGAGATGATTAGGAAAGCTACCTTAACTAGAAGCACTTCCGCTTTGATTATTTCAAAAATAAAACAGGAAACGTGACAATATTTAAAAAAATAGTTTTGTAGAAAAATAAAAAAATTGCTGCCATAAATTGTAACATTTTAATTGCATTTACATTCATGATTATCAAGTGATTTATGTTGCTCTAGCAGCAATTTTGTTGCATGAGAGTCACAAGTAGGAATGAAAATGTAATTTAAAGAATACTTTTTCATTGATTCTTTTACACAAGTTTAGCCATTAATCACAAGTATAAAAAAAAAATGTGCAACTGATTTGTTCCATTTTTTACCAAAGCACATCCTTCGTGTTTATACATATTACAATATTATCTACATAATTATAAGGCTGGAAGTGAAACAAATGATTCAGTATAGAACTATGACTGAAGTAGTTAAATAAAAATGTGTCATTCATCATCATAACTTATAGATCCGTGGTATAAGAGCCACAGTTGACTCATATATTAACAGGATTAAAAGGAAATCCAGATAAATCCTGGGAAACTCAGATTAAAACTAATGGTGAACAAACAGAAAACTGATTTAAATTAATGTGTATTAAGTTTTGGTGAGATCGTGGAATGAAGACAGAAGAAAATATTTGGTTTGTCTTAAAGAAAAAGTTTATTCGTGACTGAACCCATCAGCTGTCTTCCATGACTTCTGTCCAGTGATTTCATTTCATCAACAGTCTGTTCAGTTCAGAATCCCAATAAATGAAGAAAATCGTGGATCATAACCGTCATAATCACAGAGTTATAACAGCCCACAGCAGATTATATATGCAGCAGTTTAAACAAAGGGAGGAGAACAAAACGTGTGATAAATGAAGGTGTGCACAAACACAACAACACACATCATCAGTCATTTAGAGCACACAGCGGTTTACGTTTTCATGTGGAGAAACACATTAGTCAGTAAAAATCCTCATGAGCAGTGACGGCCTCCATGGTGAAGTAGACACTGACAGAGCTGCAGATAAAACAGCTCACAGATGTAAAGGTCACAAAGTTACACAGATAATAATAATAAACCAAAACTATCCAGATGTTATCAGAACACCGATGTTGACAGGCCACTTTGTTATTTTAACGTCATGAGAAAAAGTTGACAAGAAATAATAAAAAAAAAAACTGTCAGTTATGAGACGTCTGACATTAAAAAACTAAAACATTAAAAGGAGGACTAGATGATGTCCAGGTCCCGCCCACAGTGTTTGACTGACAGCTGATCTCTGCAGAAATGCCACAACAACGATGGAGAGAAAATAAAAATTAAAAACAGAGATTTAAACCCACCACCACTGGACTGACTTCAGTCTAGTTGATTTTAACTAACTCAGCAGTGGTTCCATAAACCCAAAGCCAAAGTCCAGCATAGAGGGGCTGAGTGAAGGTGGTCTGGACTCTGTGGAGGAGAGTCATGGTTTCAGAGACGTTGTAGAAGGACAGAAGACCTGCGCTGTGATCCAGGAACACTCCTATCCTGGAGGACCGAGGATCTGAGACGCGAGTTTGGATTCTGTTGTGTTTAAATGTAAAATTGTTTTGTTCACACTCTAATGCCCAGGATTTATCATTATCACCAAATATACCTTCATCCCCTCTTCTGCTGATGTTCTTATACGTGACCGCTACAAAAAATCTGACCCCGCTCCACTCCACCTCCCAATAACAGCGTCCACTCAGACTCTCTTTGCTCAGGACCTGATAGGAAAAAGTGAATCTTTCTGGATGAGGAGGATAAGACTGTGGTGGAAATGTTAATGTTACTTTTCTGTTCTCCTCTGACAATAACAGAAATTCATTTACTGTGTTTGGATCCAGAGTGATTTCCTGTGAATATTTTAAGAATTCTGCTCTGGTCTTGGGCTCTGGTTGTGGCTGTAGACCATCCACTACATTGACTATCAGTGAGATGTTTGTCCACGTGTCTGTCAGAAGTTCCTGTAGTTTGTCTCTGAGCTCCAACACAGCTACTGTCACGTCCTTAAAGTATCTCAGGGAAAGAATCTGGATGCTGGGTGAGTGTGTGGACTCACAGACTGCTGACAGGGAGGGGTAGCTGTGCAGAAACTGGGTGTCATCTTTCATGCGTGAGAGCTGCTCCAGCTCGACGTCTCTCCTCTTCAGCTCAGAGATCTCCTGCTCCACCTTCTTCTGAAGATCTTTGACTCGACTCACCTCTGTTTCCTGCTGGGATCTGACCTGCTGCTCCACATCAGAGCTTCTTTTCTGGATAACACGGATCAGCTCAGTGAAGATCTTCTCACTGTCCATCACTGTTTTATCAGCAGATCGATTGATGGCCTCCACCGGCTGCTGAAGCAGCTTCACATCTTCCTCTCTGTCCTGGATCCTCTGATGGATGTTTTGTTGACTCCCCTCCACCTCTCTCTGCCTCTCAGTCCTTTCTGCTGCAGCTGAGACCGTGTCGTGGTCTTTGAGATGGTCCATGGAGCAGAGATAACAGATAATCTGCTGATCAGTATGGCACAAGATCTTCATCATCTCATCATGACGAGAGCAGATGTTCTCCTGGAGGTTCTTGGAGGGCTCCACCAGCTTGTGTTTCTTTAACGGAGCCACGTCATAATGAGGCTGAAGGTGTGTCTCACAGTAAGAAACCTGACAGACCAAACAGGACTTGATGGCTTTCAGTTTTCTCCCCGTGCAGAAATCACAGGCCACATCTTCTGCTCCAGCATAGCAGTGGACACCAGGAGCAGCCAGCAGTCCAGTCTTCTTCAGCTCCTCCACTAACTCAGCTAACATGGTGTTTTTCCCCAGGACAGGCCTCGGTCTGAAGGTCTGCTGACACTGAGGACAGCTGTGAGTTTCCTCCTCCTCATCATCATCCCAGTATTTATTAATACAGTTCATACAGTAGTTGTGTCCACAGGCAATCGTCACCGGATCCTTCAGTAGATCCAGACAGATGGAACAGGAGAACCTTTCTGCGTCCAGCTGAACTCCTTTCTGCGCCATTTCTCCTCTGAGTTTCACTTCCTCACAATCACGTGGGTCTGCAGTGACGTGGCGTTTCCACCCTTTATCAAGGAGCAGCTGTGAAGGGAGGAAACGAGGAAGTGTCTGAGCAGAGAGGAGCTGCTGGATCGGGGTTATGCCGAACGTCACGTGACCAAACCGGAAACCAGCGTGCATGACATCCGGTTGTGTTAAACAGCCGCAGCAATCAGATGAATTGATGGAGAAATTAATGCTAAACTAATGTAAGAGGTAATTTTGGAAAACAGGCAGTTCTTTATTTGAGAAGTAATTTTCATGATTATTAGTGCGGTCGGGGCTACGTCACTTCCGGTCAGTAACACGTCGCCGCCATCTTAACTCGGTGAAAACAAACCTGTTACCAAGCCTTGTCTAGTGCAGTGTTTTGACTTTTTGTCATGGCCTTTGACTACATAGAAAAGCTTGATGAGTCAGCCAGGCTACGTTATCAGGAGAAACTGACAGCAAGTGGACTGACAGATTGCCCATACAAGCTACCAGCCGGAAAATGGGTTCATGACCCGACCAGGTGGCCAGCTGTGCAGTGGCTGGACGTGTACAGCTACTTGATCGACACCCCTGGTAAGCATATTTGCTTCGACCCACATTAACATGATTAACCCTCTTACATGTTTTGAATGTTTTTAAGGAAAGGCCCCTATGGGTAACATGACCAATCCATTAAATATCAGGGCAGCACAGGAGTAATTCTTAAAAGAAATAATTAAATGATCCAGGGATCTTGAAAATCATGAAAATATGGTATATTCTCAAGACCCTGAGTTTCAAGTATTCAACTATTGTTGTCAAATGCAAAGTTGGCCCAACAGGTCTTGTTAAAGGCCAAATGTCACATAATTTTTTTTTCTAAATGACAACGAATTTAGATAAAATACACATAGCTTAAACCAAATATTCATACCGGAGACCATATCACCCACCTGTATTTACATAATTGCACAAAATACACCAGGTGAAGGCCCCACCTTGCTTGCTGGCTTGTGACAGCCAGTCCAGACCACGCCCATGTTTTTGACATCACCAGTTGTACCCTGGCTGCCCTGCCTATCCACATTCACACTTATCAACATTGGACAATCATGACGGAAAGTGACAGCGATTGTGAACAAATTAGTTTAGTTTTGTCTTTTTTTTTTGTCTTTTTTTTTGTCAGTGGTTCAGACAGTGACAGAGGCATAGAATCTTACAGGTTCAAGCCGTCCGAGACGGAATCAGATGCTTTGTCTGATGACAACAGTTCCACTGATGACCAGAGAGCAGAACCAGTGGAAAATGTCATTGAACTAGACATTAATCGCCTCCAGAATTGCAAAGCCGAAGGGGGTCTGTCGAGGGCGCCCCATAAATATTGATTTTTCGGAAGCCATTATTATTACAGTGGAGGAGAGCCGCTGCTGTCAAGAAATTGACCAGATCAATATGAAAATGGAGGCGCATACCTGTCAAGGGAGACGTTTTCGCCATATTTTGGTGGACGGAGTGGTTTGGGACACTTTTCTGGGAAATGTTTTAAATGTAGTTCGTGTTGTTATTGTCAAATATTTTAAGGAAAATACGGGGAAAATGCAATTTTAGCAAAAACGGGCATATTGCCATTTCTGTACGCCCAAAAGGAAAAATATACTGGAAAAAAAATTGAGTGTTTTGCGGAGCACTCCTGTGTGTGATCAGCCACAGTTGGTGCTGGCAGATCGCTCAGTGTCAGCTATTCGCACTACCATGAGAAGTGTGGAGTCACTCATTAGTTTAATTGTCTGGGCGGGCTGATCGCTCAGCTTGAGCTGTTCTCACTACAATGAGAAGTCATTAGGACAATGGTTTAACACGTTGAGCTGTGCAGCGGTTGCGGAACAGACAGAGATCCCAGAGAGGTGTGCCTTGTTGCTCCGCCGTTCCTTATAGCCGCTTTTTACGGTGTTGAAGTACGGCGAAAACGTCTCACTTGACAGGTATGAAAACATTTCCCAGAGAAGTGTCCCTTATTATCCAGCTGTCCCTGATAGTCCCGTTTTAAGGTATGGGTGAAATATCCAATTTTTTCTTTCTTGTTGCTCACTTCAACCTTCCAGTCTCCATATAAACAATCAATTGAAATACCTCAAGCATCAAACTAGGGTGCAATCGATTTCGTCACTTCCGCCTTCTTCCCCAGGTGATTCCAGGGGCCGTGTCAGGCCAAGCGCGGCAGTTTTAAATTAACGAATATTCCGTTGTTACTGAAGCATATGCACCAAGACCCGAACGGATCGGTTCCCTTTTATATCTAGTTTCAAGATATTTAAAGTACCCTGTTACGTGACATTTGGCCTTTAAGTAATTGAACAATTAAGGCCACGTGGTTGCCTTTGTCACCTCTTTCATTAATGGCCAGCCCCTTTGTTGCACTATTTACTACAGTCTACAGTTAAATTAATCAGGCTGACTGCACATAGAGAGGTCTGTATTGTTGGGTGAAAACGGAATCAGTCATGCATTTCCACAGACGAAATGTCTGTGTCATGCTTGCACTCGATACAGTCGAGTGCAAGCATGATGTTTGTGTCTGTGAACATTCCGTCTTTTGGCGAACTGATACGTAAGAATGTTTACAGTTTTATGAGAAGGTTGCTGGCATGTAACAACCATCTTATATCAGCAATTGTCAACTCGTCACTCACACTTCACTCCAGCATTTGGAAGTGGTGGCGCTCCATATTATACTGAGCCCATTACTGTATGTTATTGTTGTTACAAGATCGACAAGTGTCTGCTGATATGTATATACTTTTATTTTATGTGTTTATCTTTTTTCTACTTGTTTTGGTTTTGCTCTTGCTATGAACCCTGAGTTTGAAATAAACGTTTGAATTTTGAATTTGAATTTACAATACAGAGAGGCTTGTGTCGGCGGCTAGCATTTTCAAAACGTGACCCATCAAGTGGCAACTAATTAAACTAACACAATATCACTCAATTACCTGATATAGGACGTGATGAGCTGAATATAATGCACTACGACGGGCTGGACAAGCTTGACTGGGTCACAGCAGCTGCCTGGGACTAGGTCACCACTGAATTGTTTTCACCTAGTACGGCGTTGCTATGTGGGTTGCTAACCGGAAGTAGGCCAAATGCCCGGATGCCCGACCGCGCCCATTCAAACTGATTAGTTTAAATGATATACTTAAACATTTTAATGAATAATTTAGTTTGTTTTTCCTGTTTTTGCTCATTTGTGGTGTTAGTCTGGCAAGAGAAAGTACACAGAATGGAAAAGGCTTTTATTATGAAGGAGTGACGGAAGTGGGGGAGGGGTGGATGACATCACAAAGCCATGAGGAAAAACGTCACAAAGTTGTGAGGAAAAACAGAGAGGCTGGTAAGGAGCTGGATTTAACTGTGATTCTGGGTGGGAACAGATGGAGATGGAGAGGCAATAAGAATCACGAGAAGGGCTCTTTTCTCATTTTTAAATAACACAGAATGAAGTCATAGAATTTTGGGGTCGGGCTTAGATGACATAGTGTTGCACAGTCTTGTACAGTAGGTGGCGGTATGCACCTTTCAGTTATTTGCTATCCGCCAGTAACGAGAGAAGAAGAAGAAAAAGTGGGTGATGTTTTTGTAAATGGAGTGTTGGGTGTAGCTATGGCTGAATATTAAAGTTATGGTGTGGAGACTGTGGAAATGATGAGGCTGAGTTTATCTCACGAGTCAGGTTTATTCCATTCTCCAACATCATTCAAAAACAGAAAGAGAAAGAATCCCCCAACATCTGTCCCTTTTATACCCCAGGACATCAAAGCACACAGTCACATTGTACTTAATCCCCAGTAACAATGCATCTTCTTCCCGATCTTAACACCCCTCACCTTCAGTCTCTGGCCGCTGGGCGAAATCCCCCAAGGCCGTCTCTTTGCATGCCAAAGACTAAACTTTCACATCCTCGTGTTATCTCCCAAAGAGGCTCAGTCCTTTGTTCCGTCTCAGATGTGAAGCCTAAGGTGGTATACGTATGAATCATACAGTGATATACATATGTGCGTATACTGTATGTGTCCCACATGACCCCCCGCAAACGTCTAAGATGGAACAACGTAATAACAGTCTGCATGTCATGGTAAAATTATTACATATCAGTCCACGTGTTGCTTGGGCCTCAGTCTCCTCCCGTATCTGCTGTAAGCGGGCTTTACCACTTTCGCGGCGCCCTCCTGCTGGGGAGCTGCTGTTTGAGGATGAGAACTGTTAGTCAATCCCTGTGGGTGTTCTGGGGAATGTTCCTTAGGGGGTCTGCTGCGCCGAGGAGCCGTGGCCAACAGCACATCCTCGTCGACCAACATAAAGGTGGGTTTGAGCCTGTTTATACCAATCTTTTCTTTCCTGCCCCCCAAATCTAGCAAAAAATGCTTATCCCCCGTTTCCAGCACTCTAAATGGTCCATCATAAGGTGGTCGCAACGGTGGGCGATGCACATCGTGTCTGACAAAAACAAACTCCGCATTTTTTAGAGCCTTAGGCACAAAAATGCGCGGAAAACTGTGGTGAAAGGGGCCAGGCAGCATGCCCCCTTCCGTGCCACTCTGCAACCACTGAGCCGGGGAGCATTCTGGCGCAGGATTATCTGGGAGAAATTCCCCGGGCAGCCGAAGTGGCTGCGCAAAAACTAGTTCCGCCGGGGAGGCTTCTAAATCCTTTTTAGGTGCAGAACGCAACCCCAATAAAACCCATGGTACCCTGTCCACCCAATTTGCATCCGTAAGCGACGCTGTGAGGGCCGCCTTCAATGACCTATGAAAACGTTCGCATAACCCATTAGCCTGCGGGTTGTACGCGGTAGTGCGGTGGATCATTACCCCGAGGCTGCGGGCCATCGCTGACCAAAGTTCGGAAACAAATTGAGGACCTCTGTCGGACGTAATGTCCGACGGGACTCCAAAGCGTGCTACCCATGCCGTTAAAAACGCGCGCGCCACCTCCTCGGCTGTGGTTGATGACAGTGGGACCACTTCCGGCCAGCGCGTGGTGCGGTCTACCATTGTCAGAAGGTGTGTGCACCCCTGTAACGGCGGGAGGGGTCCTACGAGGTCCACGTGAACATGATCGAACCTCTTAGCCGGGATGTGAAACAGGTCCAAGGGAGCTCTCGTGTGCCTGTGTACCTTGGCTCGTTAACAAGCCATGCAGGCTGCTGCCCACTCTCTAACTTGTTTGCGCAGACTCGGCCATACAAATTTCTCTCCTACCATTTTGACCGACGCGGGTGCGCCAGAGAATGAATCGAGTCAAAAATGCGGCGGCGCCACACGGCCGGTACCACCGGGCGCGGTCGTCCCGTGGAGACATCGCAGATTAGGGGGGGCATACCATCCTGCAGCACCCTGTTCTCCAGCCTTAACCCTGTTGGTCCAGACTGGAGCGCGCACACGTCCGCGTCGCTAATCTGATCCGCGGCCATGGCTGCATAATCTATCCCTACGCGGAATGGGGCTGCACGCACTTCCGCGTCGCTAGTCTGCTCCGCGGCCATGGCTGCATAATCTATCCCTACGCGGACTGGAGCCGCTACGGCGCGCGAGAGACAGTCTGTCACTACATTCATTCCGGAGACCATTCGATTTTATTTGTGGATTTTTGTTTTTTAAGCGCGGCATACAATGGTTGCATGAGCTGCGCTGCGTGGGGGAGGAAACGGTTATAAAAATTCACCATTCCCAAAAACTCCTGTAACGCTTTGACTGTTTGTGGCTGGGGAAAATTTGTTACTGCGCGCACTTTGTCAGGCAGAGGAACCGCTCCTTCTGGAGAGACACGATGCCCCAAAAAATCAATCTGCGTCACCCCGAACTGACACTTCGCTGGGTTGATTATCAACCCGTGCTTTCCCAACCTCCGGAAAACTGCCGTGAGGTGATTTTCGTGTTCGTCTTCGGACGCGCTGGCTACCAAGATGTCGTCCAGGTAGACGAACACGAAGAGGAGATCGCGCAACACCGCGTCCATCATGCGTTGGAACGTCTGCGCAGCGCCTTTAAGCCCAAACGGCATGCGCAAAAACTCGAATAGACCAAACGGAGTTATTATCGCTGTTTTGGGTATGTCCTCAGCGCGTACTGGGACTTGGTGGTACCCGCGGACCAAGTCTATCTTAGAAAAAACGCGCGCCCCCGCCAAATGAACGGAAAAATCTTGGATATGCGGGATTGGGTAGCGGTCGTGCGCTGTAGCGTTGTTCAACCTGTGGAAATCTCTGCAAGGTCGCCACGAGCCGTCAGCTTTAGGGACCATGTGAAGCGGGGAAGCCCATGGGCTTTTCGAACGCCTGATGATGCCCAATTTTTCCAGGTTGGCAAACTCCTCGCGCGCTATGGTCAGTTTAGCTGCATCCAAGCGCTGAGCTTTTGCAAAAACGGGCGGTCCGGTGGTAGTAATAAAATGTTCCACTCCGTGTTTAGCGACAGCTGCTGAAAATGTGGGAACCGTGAGTGCTGGGAACTGAGTGAGTAGTGCGTGGAACTTACCGCTTGCCGTTGTGACGTTGGCTTGTGCTGTGGGCAGGGTCACTCGGGCTGCACAGGGAATAGAATAAAAAGAAAGTGCATTAACCAGGCGCCTATTAGCAAGATCAACAAACAAACCATGTGAGCACAGAAAATCAGCCCCCAACATATTGAAGCTCACTGCAGCTATAACAAAAGTCCACTCAAATGTACGGCCGTGTAGGGACAGAAGCAGAGTCCTTTCACCAAAGGTCTTAATCCTCGAGTCGTTCGCTGCTGACGCTCCGTGGCTTCCGGGACCCGCCAGCCGGTCAGCATAGGTAGGCGTGATGAAACTCACTTGGGAGCCTGTGTCCACGAGGAATTGCATCCCCGAACGTGCATCCGTCAAGTAGAGCAGCTTGTTCTCTTCCCCGAGGGCCGCGGCTGCTACCGACCCCCGGCCTTGGCGTTTCCCGAGCGCTTGAACTGGCATGGTGGTATACATTTGCGTGCCCTCTCTGCAAAGCGACGATGGTAGAAACAGAGGTTGTCTTCTCCGCGATCCTTGGCCCTCGCCGCTGCCATTGTCGGTGGGTCTGCTACCGCCGCCTCTGGCCCCCTGCCATCTCCGGTCGTCGCGCTGAGCTTCGTCGCTGTCGCGGTGGCCGCGCGCTGTTTGCTGGCGTTGAGAATCCGTTGTGCCTCCTGGGCCAGCGCACGGAAGTCCCGCTGGGCCAACAACGGTGAACTGGCCAGGGCCGCTCTCGTGGCCGATGGTAGGGTTCTCAGGAAAATGTGGGTGAAGAGGAAGTCGTCGCCGTCTTAGCCCCTCAACCTCAGCATGTCCTCCATCAGGTCGACGGGCGTGCTATCTCCCAAGTCGTTCAGAGCCAGGAGCCTCTCCGCTCTCTCCTGAACTGAGGGGGTGAAACGCTGGATGAGCGCAGCCTTCAACCCGCCGTATTTTTTGTCGGCCGGTGGGCGCTCCAAAAGGCTCTGCACATGTCGAGCCGTGTGGTTGTCGAGCTTGGCAATAACATGGTAGAATTTCATGTCATCTACCGTTATCCCCCGGAGGGCAAACTGTGCTTCGGCCAAGTGGAACCAGGAGCACAGGTTGTCTTGCCAGAAGTCTGGTAGCTTGACTGTAGCTGCGTTTGCCTGGCTGGCTCCTGACGAGTCCGGCTCGGGGGAATTTCTTTCGCTCATGATACGTCTTAGGGTCACCAGTGTGGAGAATGTGGAAATGACGAGGCTGAGTTTATCTCACGAGTCAGGTTTATTCCATTCTCCAACATCATTCAAAAACAGAAAGAGAAAGAATCCCCCAACATCTGTCCCTTTTATACCCCAGGACATCAAAGCACACAGTCACATTGTACTTAATCCCCAGTAACAATGCATCTTCTTCCCGATCTTAACACCCCCCAACTTCAGTCTCTGGCCGCTGGGTGAAATCCCCCAAGGCCGTCTCTTTGCATGCCAAAGACTAAACTTTCACATCCTCGTGTTATCTCCCAAAGAGGCTCAGTCCTTTGTTCCATCTCAGATGTGAAGCCTAAGGTGGTATATGTATGAATCATACAGTGATATACATATGTGCGTATATGTGTCCCACAATGGGAAGAGCTCAAATGGTCTCGTTCTTGTGGCAGAAGGACTAACCTTCAACTATCACCCACGCAAGCTTACACTGGTGGCAGCAGTGTTGGTTTTTGAGGACTCTTCTCAACTTGGTGAGCCTATTTAGCAATCCGACAGTTGGAGGCTAACTACTAGCTAAGCTAACGGCTATGTACAGTGAGCTAGTTGCCGCCAATTCCGTTTCATTGTTTTGTAGCTCAGTGTTGTTAGGCGTCACGTACCTATTGCTTTCTCCTTCTGGAGTGGACACCACACCACTATGTCTGACGGGGAGTCACCAGACACCAGTATCAGACAACGCAGCAGGCAGTCTGCCCCAGTTTCACCTGCAGCAGTGTAGGGCCCACTCGGAGGAATTTCGCTGCCCCCGCCATTCTGCAATGACGGTCGGGAGTCCTTCCAATTATGGGCTCGCAGCTATGAGGTAATTCGGGCCGCCCGGTACAAGGATTGCAATGTTGATTTGGATGCAGTATTGGCATTGGAGCTACCCACAAGACTGCCGCCTGAACTGTTTATTGTATGGGACAACCTGCCTTCCACCACACAGCGTTCCTATATAGATACAAAGAAAGATCTTCAGGCTGCTTTTGGTCAAAAGGACATTATCGCTTCTTTTCAGACATTCCCAAATGCCCGCAGTAGAAAACCAAATGAGGCCATGGAGGTTTATGCTGCGGATGTGTGCAGACTTGTGAAGGAGGCTTTCCCTGATTTTAAATACAATGCATCCGAGTTCATGAAAATGTCAGGCTTCATTGCTGGGTTGGATCAGGAGCTCCAAATTCAGTGTGATGAGAGAGGAGTGAAAAGTTTTCAAGAGGCTGTGGAAGTAGCCACTCTAGCTGAGCGTGCTCGCCAGGCTGCAAGGTTAGTGACACCAGTCTGCCCACATAATGTCACTACCAGAGATGTTGGCAAGACAACCCAGTCAGTTAATTCTGTGACTGATAATGACACGTATGTGAGAACGACTGTCCAGGACCTCACAGCCACCATCCAAAATTTGAGCAAAGATCTTGTTGCACTGAAGATAAAACTGGAAGAGCAAAGCAGAATGTACCAGCCAGAAACACATGGCTACAGACACTCTCACAGGTCTCCTTTACGTTATGGGCGTAGTCCAACTAGATACACGGAGACCCGCAATGCACGTCTCTCCTCAAGATGCTCTCCCTCCTCATAACCTGAATTTAACTATCGGCATTCACCAACCCACAATTACAGAGCTGAATAATGCCAGCGCTCGTATAGCCTAAATGCAGCAACATATTCAGCGGACAAGACACATAGCCAAGAATCCTATTATTCTCCTGAACAGTATGATAACAGAAGTGGAGCCCACCGCTCTCCTTCAGGACCCCCTTTGAGTTTGCGTCAGAGGAGCCCAAGTCCCCGGCGTAAACACGTTTCATTTCAGGACCATCAAAGGGGCAGCCATGGATTCCAACACCTAGTTCGTGGCCATCAGCAACACTCAATCTATGACTACCTGGGCCCACAAACCTCTCATCAGGGAAATGGGTACTAGCTGAAGACATGGGGCACTCTTCAGCTGGGCCCTTAGGAGCCCCAAATGAAATTGATAAATCTGCACCACACATCAGTACTGCTTTGCTGCCCTCTAGTGACAACAGAGGTACTACATTTTCCTCTACTGAAAATCAAAACACTGTTGCAGTGGTAAATGAGATCCCCTTTTCTTCAGATGTAAATGGACTTGTTGAGGGTACAGATGCACACATTCTGTTAGATTCAGACTCCCATATCTCATTTATCAGTGAAGCAACCAGAATGTCTATTTCAGTACTAGCCAAAAAGCCTCTTATGAAGCACTACATTCTGTCTAAAGCAGTAACTGGGCACAGTTTAGATCAGGGGTCTCCAACCTGGGGCTCCTGGAAGATTCAAGTTTCTGTGGGAAATTTTCTAATTTCACTTCTTAATTGGTCCAAAGATTTGCAAATAATTTGCTGTTGTGCATGGGTGCAAGGGTGCCTACAGAACAAATGCACAAGAATGACAAATTATTGGCAAATCTTTGGACCAATTAAGAAGTGAAATTAGAAAATTTCCCACAGAAACTTGAATCTTCAGGAGCCCCAGGTTGGAGTCCCCTGGTTTAGATACTTTGGGCACCATTGATGTGGCTCTGAAATTAGGCTCCCATACATTCCATCATAACATGCAGGTGATAAGAAATGTTACTCAAAGCACACTGTTGGACCTAGACTTTCTTCAGCTCCATAAGGTCGCCTTGGATATGGGCAAGGGTGTATTTAGTCTTTATGGGGAGGAACTGCCACTGTTAAAAAGTGCACAGCTGGCCCCTGATAACTGTACAGCAAAGGTTATGGAATGCACAACCATACCCCCACGTTGTGAAATGAACTGTCAGATCGCATTAAACCCTCCCACAATCACTGCTGGCATCACAGACAACTATGATGGCTGCCTAGAGCCACGCCAGATGGACATTGAGGGCATCGCAGTGGCGCGCACCTTGACAACGGCAGTAAATGGTGTGACTACAGTGCGCCTTCTGAATCCAACGGATAGTCCCATCATCATGGGGATGGCAGTGGCTCAGGAGGTAGAGCAGGTTGTCCAATAACCACATGGTTGGCGGTTCAAATCCCGCTCTCCCCAGATATCCTGCCGTTGTGTCCCTGGGCAAGACACTTCACCCCAATTGCTCCTGGTGGGTCTGGAAGCGCCATGTTAGGCAGCATGCCACCGTGTGTGTGAATGGGTGGATAGCAGGATCTGTAAAGTGCTTTGGCCATCAAGAGATGAGAATAAAAGCGCTATATAAGTGAATACCATTTACCATCACCCTGCAGCCAGGTATGCACATAGGACAGTTCATCCCTGTGTCACAAGATGACATAGTGTCAGAGTCTGCCCCTGTATGCAATGTATCCAACTGCCCTTTACAATCACACAAGGCAACAAGCACAGCCCAAATGTCTGACAAATTGCCATTTGATGTTCAGTGTGGTGCTCTGACTGCCTCTGAGAGGTCTCAACTGACTGAACTGCTCCTGTGTTATCACGATGTGTTCAATAAAAGCCCTACAGATTTTGGCAGAACTGACATTGTCAAACACAAAATCCACACAAATGCTTCACCCCCCGTTAGAAAACGTGCCTATCGCACCTCACCCCAGATGCAGGAGGTGATTCAGTCACAGGTGAACGACATGTTAGACAAAGGACTTATTGAAATCAGGCATAGTCCCTGGGCAGCCCCTGTTGTCAAGGTGTGAAAAAAGGATGGCTCATGGCGTTTTTGTGTTGATTATGGGGGTTTGAATGCTGTGACCACGAAAGATGCTCATCCTTTGCCCAGAACAGATGATACCTTGGATGCATTACGGGGCTCATCAGTGTTCAGTACCATGGACCTTTCATCAGGGTATTGGCAGGTGCAGTTGGATGAGCAAGATGAAGCCAAAACAGCTTTTACTACTGGTAGGGGTCTTTACCAGTTCTGTGTTATGCCCATGGGTCTTGTGAATGCTCCACCCACATTTCAGCATTTGATGCAGCTGGTACTACAAGGCCTCTCGTGGAAAACATGTCTCGTTTATTTAGATGACATTATCGTGTACAGCCCCAGTTTTTCCACACATTTGTAGCATCTTAGAGAGGTGTTTGATCGGCTTAGAGCAGCTAATTTAAAACTCCAACCATCAAAATGTCACTTTGCTGAAGAAGAAGTGTCATTTCTAGGGCATGTAGTCTCTGCAGCTGGTCTGAAACCTGACCCCAAAAACATTCAGAAAGTACAGGAGTGGCCCACTCCTGAGAAGCCCACTGAAGTCAGAGTGTTTCTCGGCTTATGCTCATATTACCGCCATTTCATCTATCAATATGCTAAGCTGTCTGAACCTCTGCATAGCCTCACTCAGAAAGGGAAACCATTTGTCTGGACTGAAATTGAACAGTCTGCTTTTGACTGTTTATAGTCAGCTTCATATGTGCCTGTGTTTGTGTCTATGTTGAATGTAATTTGTGGCTTGTATATATGGATGTCACCAGACTGCAAAACAAATCTACCTACGGGTACAAATAAAGTAACCTGAACCTGAACCTTCGCCATGCCCTAACTCACACACCCATCCTCTCCTACCCAGCTCAGAATTCCTGCTCTTTACGGATGCATCCAACACAGCCATCAGGTGTGTGTGATCACAGGTTAATGACTGTAATATGGAAAAAGTCATTGCCTATGGTAGCCACGTCCTGACACAGACTGAGAGACGCTGGTCCACCTATGACAGGGAGCTGTGGGTTGTTGTGTGGTCTATTCGTCACTTTCGCCAGTATTTGACTGGACACCATTTTCGCTTCATCACGGATCACAAACCTCTTCTTGGTTTGGGAAAAATGACCCTATATTGTGACCCAACAGGACGTAGAGCACGGTGGGCTCTCGAGATAGACCCCTATGATTGGACGGTTGAACACAGGGAAGGCAGTAAACATGCTAATGCTGATTCTATGTCACGTCAATCATCATCCATGAGGGCCATTGAATCTGTAAAAGCACAGCTCTGTCCAGCTCAAGCAGTCCCACAGGAAAAAGCACCTGAGCAGGTGCCCAGTCCTCTGACAGCTAACCCTTCAGCAAGCCCTTTAAGCACTGTTT
Organism: Pholidichthys leucotaenia; assembly: GCA_020510985.1. NCBI lineage: Eukaryota > Metazoa > Chordata > Actinopteri > Cichliformes > Pholidichthyidae > Pholidichthys > Pholidichthys leucotaenia. Next base: position 40,734,784 of record CM035846.1, on the reverse strand, counting down.
CTGCTGCTACACAGACTGATCAAACACCCACATTCCTGAAAACATCACAGTCTGAGCAGGTGGTAAATGTGGAGCCTGAAATGGCCACCAATTATTCCTTCCTAAACAGGGACCGTAGCCATCTCATCCAAGCTCAGTGAGATGACCTGGTATTAAAAACTGTCATTGAGTGGGTGCTGACAAATTCCAGGCCACCATTTGCTAAAGTCAAACACACTTCGCGTGAGCACAGACATTTCTGGAGAGAGTTCCCAAAGCTTACTGTTGCTGACTCTATTCTGTGTAGAAAAGTAAGACACCCTCCAGGTGACCCAATCTTACAGATTGTGACCCCTAGCAGCTTTCAAAGAGAAGTGTTTCAAACACTACATGGATATTCACTCACTGGCCATTTTAGTGGTGAAAAGACATTGCAAAGTTCCCAGGGTAGATGTTATTGGCCATATATGGCACGTGACATAAATGAATGGTACCTGCAGTGTGTTGCCTGTGAAGCACGGAGGCCACAGACTCCACAGCAACAAGCCCCTATGCAAAATATGGTTACTTCAGTGCCTTTTGAGAAAATAGCCATGGACCTGACAGAGCTGCCTCTCACCCATCGAGGTAATGGGTACATCCTTGTCATAATGGACTATTTCACAAAATATCTTAACCTGTATGCCCTCCCTGATCAACGAGCAGTTACTGTGGCAAAATGTTTGTTGGAAGACTATATCAGCCGCCATGGTGTGCCACAAAGCCTGCACACTGACCAAGGACGCCAGTTTGACTCAGATTTGGTAAAATGTCTCTGTTCACTTTTGGGCATTCACAAAACAAGAACTTCTCCATATCATGCTATGTCAGATGGCATGGTGGAACGGGCTAACAGATCCATAAAGGATCAGTTAGCGAAGTATCTTTTCAGCAAAGGTGGAGAATGGGATGAGCATCTTAAACAAGTTGAGTTTGCTTATAACACCACTGTCCACTCCTCCACCAAACACACGCCCTTCTTCTTAGTTCATGGACGAGAGGCTCGTCTACCCACCGATCTCCTCCTTGGGGAAACCCCTGGAGCTTCAGAAAACGCACAAGATACGCCACATGATTATGCTCACTCTATTGTGAAAAAACTCTGTGATTTGTTCCACTCTGCTGCACATAATATTGCTGCTGCAGGTGCTCAGCAGAAGCATTACTCTGATGGTCGCAAGAGACATATGGCTTATGAAGCAGGGGACCTGGTTTGGGTTGATCTCCCCTCTCTCACTAGGCACAAACTGTCTCCCAGATGGACAGGCCCTTTCAAAGTCTTACGGAGGCTGGACTTTGGTACAGATGACAGTGGTGTGGTCTATGAGCTGTTGGATATGTTAAACCCCAGAGGCAAACCAAAAGTCATTCACTACAACCGTCTCAAGCCTTATTGATCCCCATGGTCTGCAGCACAGTCACCACCCCAAACCTCAGAACCAGCACCACCTTCTGCCTCTAGTCCATTTACACCACCACTCACTGCACTCTCAGGCTCGAGGCCTTATGTGTATCAACACCCAACCCCTGCTTCACCTCCAGTACCTGATGTTCCCCATGTGCAGCAACCCCCATATGGACATGTTCCAGTGAGAAACGATTCACCAGCTGTGCCTCCACAACAGCCACCTGTTGTTGTTCAACCTCCCTCTCAAAGGAAGACCAAGTCAGGATGTTGTGTTCGACGGCCACAGCGTTACAGAACTGACACTTTCACTGTTTAGCGTTCACCATTGACCTCATATGCAAACATAAGCAGACTGGACTTAAAAAAACAAAAAAACAAAACCTAAACTAAACTGTACACCCCAGTTCTTCTCTAATAGTTGGGAAGTTTTCCCTGACAGATACGCTTCTTTGGTGAAGGGGGAAGTAGTGTAAGATGTAATTTTGGAAAGCAGGCAATTCTTTATTTGAGAAGTAATTTTCATGATTATTCAAAGTGATTAGTTTAAATGTTATACTTAAACATTTTAATGAATAATTTAGTTTGTTTATCCTGCTTTTGCTCTTTTGTGGTGTTAGTCTGGCAAGAGAAAGTACACGGAATGGAAAAGGCTTTTATTATGAAGGAGGCGTGATGGAAGTGAAGTGGGGGGATGTTTTTGTAAATACAACGTTGGGTGCAGCTATGGCTGGATATTAAAGTTATGGGAAGAGCTCAAATGGTCTCGTTCTTGTGGCAGAAGGACTAACCTTCAACTATCACCCACGCAAGCTTACACTGATCCCACAGTGAATTTTAGTCTTAGTGTGTTGTTACCAGTTTATGGATGAGTGTAACTCTTTAACTTAAATGTCTTTGTCAAGACCAGTGAAGGATCAGCAGCGGGATCATCCTAATAGTGATTTCTGCTGTGTTCCTCACTGCTCCATGTCGGGAAAGTTCAACTCCACTGTAAGTTTCCATCACTTCCCAAAAGATGAAGCCTTAAGAAAAATCTGGATACGTAATGTGAGGTGGGAGAATTTATTTATTAAGAGGATGACAACAGTCTGTAGTAGACATTTCGTCCCGACGGACATCATTCAAGGTGGCCGACGACGGTTGAAAGAAGGGGCTGTTCCTGTGTTGTTGGCCTGGAACCACTATTGACTGCCTGCAGCCAGACCCAGTGTCTGGGAGAGAACACAACGTCCAGAGAAGGAATCTACCGATGAAGAGGTGATTGATGCTGAATTGTTGCTCAAGTGCCACGATTCTGATGCTAAAGCAGAACCTTCAGCTCTGGATCTAGCCTGGGAGAAAATGGAGGCTCAGCAGCAGGTGATGGAGGAGTTCTGAACCAGGCTGGAGGAGATCCAACTGAAGCAGTCCTTTGGTTTGGAGAGGTTTTCATCATCTGATGAAGACATCAGCTTCTATACCAGGTACATTAGTGCTAAGCTTGCATTCCCATGTGCTTTTGATTTTCATTGATTAATTATTAAACCTTTATTTATATTGGGTGAGTAAACAGACACTTTTATGTGGGCACTCTGATTGTTTTATCTCTCTACTGTTTTATGGTTTTGTTCAAATATCAAAATCTCAGTCATTTCTGGTGTGTAGTTCTAGGTCATTGTGCACTCTATTTACATATCAAATAATGATATGTAATCATAATTTAATCAGCCAAGTTGATTTGGTAACACCACATCAACTTGGCTGCTATTGCTATAGTGGTGTATTAGCAAGATAATGATAAAGATCAATAACAGATCATGATTTGATAAAAGGATTAATTTAATCTTAATAAAGGATAATTAGTTTCTTTAACTCCTTGATTTGCCATCTACTGTCATTTTGGAGACAGACTGACCCTGCAACAAGGAGACGTGTGCGGTCTGGCTCACGTTCCTCCACTTGCAGCACAACAGCAGCTCCTGACAAGGGCACTGATCCTCCTCGTAGACGGGTACGTGTCATTTGGTTTACATCCTTTTTTGTGTTTGATTAATCAACACACTGCAAAAATACACTTGTCTAATTAAAACACATGCAGTACCTCCAGAATTTTTCTTTTCATTTTGCAGTGGCATGTTTTATTGAAATATATTGACTCCTTTTCTTTTTCTATCTAAATGAAAAACATACTGTTAAGCACTTGTGCAGTTAAAGTAAAATTGTATATCCTGTTGTTAACTAAGAAAAAATGTTATATTTCCATAAATATTAAGACTTTTTAATATAACATCTTCAATTTCTTATGTACACCCCATTACTTTTAAATCTGTGGGAGATATGTCCGTACTGATTATTTATAGCCAACTGGGAGCCAATATACTGTTGAATATTATTAGTTGATTAATGGAAAAATAAAACACATGTTTTAAAATGAGACATTGGTGCTCCAAAATTGGAAAAACAGAGGTCTAAAAATTTTCAAGGCACTGTACTTGCATAAATGACCAGGCAATGAATTTATCATTCAGACTTGTTTTCCCTGAATCTCCCTGTACCAGAGCTGCTGCCTCCCTCTTATTGATGAACTGTTCCTCTTCTTGGTGTACCTGTCCCTGGGTCTGAAGGAGAAAGATCTGGATGATCGTTTCAGCCTTTATCAGTCCACAGTCAGCAGGATTATCAATACTTGGGTAAATTTTCTGTACACCATATTGGGTGCTGTTGGAATATGGATGTTTCCTGAGACAATCAGAGCCACAAAGCCAAGTACTCCGACACCCGTCATACTTGACTGTACAGAGTTGAGATTTCAAACCCCCTCCTCTTTACTCTGATAGAGTGAGATGTTCTCACATTATAAATCCCACACAACCATGAAAGGACTGATAGGTGTGTCACCACATGGTGCTGTTTCTTTTGTGTCCCCGTTGTATTCTGGCTCTGTAAGTGACAAAGAATTGTTCAGACAATCTGGCATTATGCCTCTTTTGGATAAAGACATGGCTGTAATGGTGGACAAGGGATTCAGGATCAATGACTTGGTGCCCTGCAAAGTTTACAGGCCTTTTCTCAGTTAAAGGTCCCAGCTGTCTCAAGATGAAGTGCTGATGACTCAGGACATCACACGGTTAAGGATCCATGTGGAGAGAACAATCAGGCGCATGAAAGAGAATAAACTGTTTGACTCCATTATCCCTCTGACCATTGCTGACAGTATCAACCAGCTTTTTGCAGTAGCCTGCCTCCTCACAAACTATCAGAACAAGTCACTGGTCAAGGCTTGGGCCAAAGAACACACGTGTTAATCTGGATATGTACACATTGAAAGACGTGTTACTGTATAACAGTTTTAAGCCACCATCAGATTTGCAGTTTTAAAAAAGTTTCATTGACCATCTACATATAGTTCCCTTCACTATAATCCAACAAGAAAACAGAGGGAACATCTTTCCAAAGTTGTATATAGTTAAAGAAGTGGTTTATTCAAGACAAAGTCAATGCTTAGTGTAAACCTTTGTATGTCTTGAAATCTGTTGGCCAAATGAGATTAGATTTATTGTACATATTCAAACAGTGTTCCGTTTTCTTGTTTTACTTTGTTTCTATGTAAAGTGCCCTGAGATAATTTATTTAGTAATGCAAATAGTATGAAATGTAGCATTACATCTCACATAATTTTGACTTTGAATTGTTTAAAAAAATCAAAATGACAGCTGTTATTTTCTGTTATATTATTATCTAAAATTAAATAAGACAAGCAAAACTATTAAAAACTCAACATGAGAAGAACTGTAAATGAAATGATTTCACCAGTAAACCTTTGTGGGGAAGAAACTGTTCATTGCAAATTGTACAGTATATTACCTACTTAAAGGATAATTATAGAACCATTAGATTAACATGCAGCTTAATCTCAAATATATTGGTGGACTGCAGAAAACATGTTTATTACAGTAATCCATACAGTAAGTGCTTATCAGAGCTCACATCAAGGCTATGGTCTCATTTTAGAACATAAACATTGAACATGTAAATGGTTCCCTTGTTTGAAGAATCTCAGCAATGTTCTACAATGGAGGAACAGGCAATAGTGAGTAAATGGTGTGTGTCATGTTCATTTGTTCTACTTTGTATAAAGTTTTCTGTATCTTATGAGCACACTAAAAACTTGAAGCTAAACTAGAAATTCTGAAATGATTACAGTAGAAGTTTAGGCAAAAATATGTAAAAACAGCACAAGTTTACAGAAAACTTTAGAATTCTGATATAAGGCATCAAATGTGTTTTCCTCCTACTTTTTGAAATCCAGTTTAATAATGTGTCATTTAATTTCTCTTCACAGTCACACTTCCATGTCAAGTCTCTGGCATCAATCAGTTGCATCTTTTGGAAACTGAAAGATGCTTCTGAATGTCCACATGAAAGTAGAACAGGTCCGCCCTCTCTCTGATGATTGTGGTGACCTTTGAGTTGACATGGATACGCTGCGCTAGCATATCTTCCTGAGTACGAATCACAAAGTCACACCACTGCATGCTAGTGAGGTGGTCCCTTGTTGCCACCTCAATCCTGTGAGCCATGTCCAGTGAGACAGTGATGCTTTGAAGAAGAAAGTGCTCTTCCTCAGTGCACGTGTACACATTCTGTTGGGGCAAGCCTGGAATCCTCAAGTGGCAGCTGTGGGTAAGGTGGAGAATTTGGGTGCATCTTGACAGACTTGGTGGGCAAAATGGGCTGCTGGTATGAGAGCACACTCCCCTATTGTGCCAAACCAAAGGCTGTTTCAACAAGGGGCTTCTCATCACTGATGACCACAGTTGCAGCTAAAGGTTTCTCCGTTATATCAAGTCTTTGTATATGTCTGCAGTCTGTAGCAGGGAAAGGTCAAGTGGGTCCCCAACTATGCCCTTGTAGAGTGTACGTCTGTGAAAGACAGTAGTAATGTTAGACATTATACTCATTTAGGGAAAAAAACACTGTCTGCATCACTTAATTACATATGTACCACCTATACCATGAAACTGTATATCTGATGATTGTTGGAATAAAAGTATTATTAATAAGTATTAGTAGTGCGCAGGGGTACTAGTGATGAAAAAGCTAACATTTCAGGGATTTGAGCCTACTGTTTTTTTCTTAGTATTTGAATATTGTTGTGGGCCTCAGAAAATATGGCCATGTTTTGCTTTTTAATATAATGTGCCAAGTGTTTTAATCTGTAACAGTGCTTGTACAAATACACAAATTGTCCCACATGCTTCTAAAATATGGTTAAGTATAAACAAAAGGTAACATAATCAAAACGTTGTCAAAATAACAGCAGTTGAGTCCATATATTTAGTTACTTTGTTCTGATTGTTCTGTTTGCATTCATTAATATAGCTCATCCCTAAAATTTCTTAGAGTAATTGCTGTTCTAGCAGATCACGACCTCACCTGATTCCTCCCTCCATGATGCGGTTGAGTCTTGGTCTGGTGATGACCAGTTTGTTTACTGGTTCAGGCTTCACTCCCTGAAAAAGAAAAGACAATGTCAGATATCAGAAATACCCAAAAGATATATTCCAGTATAATTAACTATAACAATATTTTGCTCCTTTTCTAAATTTCCTGATCTTGTAAAACATCAATGAATACTGAATCATGCATCCGATACAGTTGTTCCATTGTATCTTTTTCTATTAATACTACGAGAGGGGGCTGAAAAGTTCATAGTGGTCAAATCTGACCAAATGTGGTTTATTTTTCAACCACAGGGATCCAAGCACCACAAGACCGATGGAAGAAGTGTGTGGACCGAAGGGGAGACTACGCTGAAAAATAAACCACATTTGGTCAGATCTGACCACTATGAACTTTTAAGCCCCCCCCCCCCCCATATCATAAATACCACAACTATTCAGCATGTCAATAAGTCTTTACTCTGACCTCTACCCTGGGCTTGTGCCACTGCTGCTCTGTCTCAGTGCAGGAGTGGACTGGGGGTACAACCTGCAGATTCAGCTCTGAGTAATGGGCAGTTTGAAAGAGCAAAGCAACCGTGTGGTTCCACACTGCAGTGGCAGCAACACGGGTACACCGATGTGATATTAGGACGACAGGGTCTGAATCACGAAGCTCTATCTGTTCAAAGGTACATGGAGAGAAAGTTTTGCAACCACACCTCAACTGAGAGAACATAGTTTTATTTATTCTACTTAAAAAGTAGTTACAACATGCAGTTTCAGCAGGTTTCTGGGGCAAGTTTATCAATGAAATTACAAAGCCAGGATTTGTTTATACTTAGACATATTTTAATATAAGGCCTTATTATGAATAATATGGTATGATGAACAACATTTAAAATGAAACGTTTTGCAGCTTGTGCCATTTATACCCCAGAATCGTTGGCGGCGGCGGCCTCCGTCGGTCTATGATGACCATGGAAGAGAATCCTAAACGTCTACTCTGCTGGAACAGCACCGCCTGTGGCTGAACAGGCCGATGCGCACCGGTGTTCTACCTTCCAGCGTTGGGCGTTGGTAGGATTCAAGCCTGGGCAGGAAGATATGGAGGACAAGATGTTACCCATGCAGCATGTCCCCCCTCTCCACGTCACTGATGAATCCAAAGGAACAGCAGGGCTGCTACAGTTTGGCACCAGCGCCGTCGCAGGAGCTGCCAGAACGATGTTGAGCACAACAGAGAACTGCCTTAGGGGCTCCGACTCCGGATTTTTCCTCAGGGTTGACTCCCGAAGCCTTTCCCGTGACCGGGTGTGCTGCAAGGCAGCGGAGGTTTGAAATCAGGGTTTACCTTCCCCTAGATGGGCTACCTTCCCAGGTTGACGAGCCACCATCTACCCGAAGCATCTGGTTTTAAGGCGCCAGAGATCCGCCCTCGCCCCTTCTCCTATTAGTAAAAGCAGTTCCGCCGGGCTTAGAGACTAAACCACACGGGCAGGCTAGAAGTTGGACTTAGTTGTCAGAGGCTTTTCGAGACACACGCCATAAGGAGCATTTTATGAGCACTGGGAGCTTAACCCCAGTGCTGCTCCTGGCTATGACAACCTTGGAACCATTTATACCCCAGTGACCTCTATATCCTTGACTTTGAACAAGACAAAAATGAATGTGGAACAGTTCATTGCTTTACCAAGCCTCTCAGAATGTGATGGCTCATTGCTGATTATGGGTCAATGGGATCTGATCGTGATTAATTAATCTAAACTGACTCATACCTTGAGAGGCTTGATAATTGTTCCTGAACCGAAACATACTTCTGAACTTGAACAGAACACCCAAACCATCCTTAACATAACTTTCAAGCTGTGAGGCTTCTCATTGTTCCTCACTGACCTGTGACAGGCTGCCCTGATACTGATGGTACCTGTTAGCCCGTCTTTACTTGAAACTGTGAAAAACGTGTGACAATGTGATTATGCAGCTCGAAACAAAAATATACATAGTATACAAAACGGCATGCTTAAGATATGGTAAGATTAATTAGCGTGAGCTTGCTGGGGACATTCCTGTTCAGAACAGTTAGGTAGGATTAGCAGATACATGTCATGAACCGAGCCGGTGTTCCTGTAGGCTCGGTTCTAACTGTTCTCTGTGGCTCGTGTGCCGGGTGATTTATGTATTGTTATCTTTTGAGTTTTTGTGGTGTTTCCCTCTTTGTTCTTTTTCTTTTCCGTGCCCGTAGCCACCCTTCTGGCTGGCAGCTGTTCGGCAGCCTCTTTGACCCACATTCGTGTGGGCGTTGTCTAACATTTGCCAGTCCGACCACGCCCCCTCTCTCTTGACAGCCAGCTGATTCCTCCCCGGTGATTGTCTTTCCCGCGCCTCACCCAGGTTTGCCAAATTTGTGGTGCCAGCAGTGTTTGTAGTTAGGCGGCCTTTGCCAGTCAAACACTGCTGGACCATTGTGCATCATCTTATGTGTACTTAGTCACTTGGATGTACTGTCTATGAGGGGTTGTGTGGACTCGTTGTATTACTTGGACATCTTGGACAGCTCCTGCTTTGTGAGTAAAAAAAACTGTTAGCATTTGTTCGTGCAGTGCTGCTGCTACGCTTTGGCTTTCTGCCCAGTTTTTTTCTCCATCCAGTTGATCCTCCTAGAGGACTCCAAGTTAACCCGGGTCATTATATTGTTTTGTGCATATTTGTCTTGTGGCCACAGTACACAGTGGTCTGCCCACCGCACGCTTGTCGCGTACGCCATTTTGTGTACCCTGTTACCCTTTTGTCAGTCTTTATTTTGAAACTGTCAGCCTTTGTGTGAAATAAATGTGTTGTGGTGAATACCTGCTCATAAATCCATTCTTCCGTCTCCTCCTCCGTGCGCTGCGTAAAAGCGCACGAGGAGGTTTGTGACAATACATACGTACCCTCGTAGTCATATATGTAGGAGGAAACATACATTTTAAAACCCTTGTCTGTTTTAGTGGCAGGTGCTTTAGATGTCAACCTGCATATGTGATGAACATCGGTTAAGCTCAACTTTGGTAGCTCTTGAAGGCATCTTGAGTAGAATAGCGCCATCCATCCATCCATCTTCTACCGCTTTTCCTGAGGTCCGAGTCGCGGAGGCAGCACTTGAAGCAGAGAAGCCCAGACTTGCCTCTCTCCAGCCACCTGCTCCAGCTCTTCAGAGAGGATACCAAGGCGTTCCCGGACCAGCTGGGAGACATAGTCTCTCCAGCGAGCCCTGGGTCTGCCCCGGGGTCTCCTCCCAGTGGGACGTGCCCGAAACACCTCAAGTGGGAGGCGTCCAGGAGGCATCCTTATCATATGCCCATACCACCTCAATTGACCCATTTCAATGTGGAGGAGCAGCGGTTCTACTCTGAGCCTCTCCCGGATGACTCAGTTCCTCACCCTATCTCTGAAGGTGAGTCCAGCAATCCTACGGAGAAAGCTCATTTCAGCCGCTTGTATCCGTGATCTCCTCATGGATTGTCACCTTATTGTGGTGGGGGGTTTGCGTGCCCCAGTGATCCCAGGAGCTATGTTGTCTGGGGCAATTTGCCTTTGATAGGGTCACCCAAGACAAACTGGTCCTGGGGGAAGGGCCAGACTAAGAATGATCCAACAGACTCTCATGATAAATTCTAGATCAAGGATTCAGTGTACCCCTCCTGGTATGGGGTTACTGGGGATCCACCCTGGAGCCAGGCCTGGGGGAGGGGCCCGATGGCTAGCGTTGGGTGGCCGGGTCTCCACCCATGAGACCCGGCCAGGCTCAGCCCGAAGGAGTTACATGGGTCCGCCCTCCAGTGGGCTCACCACCTGCAGGAGGGATCATGGGGGTCCGGTGCCATGTGGATTAGGTGGTGGTCAAAGGCGGAGACCTTGGCGGACTGATCCCAAGCTTTCTAGAATAGCGCCATTTAACAGAAATACATGGCAGGGAACCTGAACCGGAAATGAAGCGTCTTGTTTCACAGAATGCGGAAGTGTGTTGCGCATAACCCCTATTACAAACCAGACTTTCCTCATTCCAGGGCGAGGAGCAACAGGTTTTCTAACACTTAGCTGCAGCATTTGTTTGGTGACCTTCCCAGAGGGACAAATAAACAGGATCCTGATATTGATTCTCAAGGAAAATCAGTGTCAGGAATTAGTTCATTTACTGTCTGTAGAAACACTTCATTTATATGGTAATAAAAGATAAAGCAGCATCAAACCTGTTGGGGGACACAGACCAAGAACCATTACTCTCACTTTTCAGATGTAAGGTGATAGTATCCTAGTGCTTTACTTCTACTGTGTTGTGTTTTCTGACATCGTACAAGATCATTCTATCCTTTTCTTTTCGATTAGTTTTCCCAGTTTGTTCTTCATACATCCTCGTCCTCATTTTGTCCAAAGAACCTGTCAAACCAATTTTTATTATTGTCCATTCATTCTGTCTCCTGTAATCATAAGTGACATCACACCCAGTACTGTTCCCATGAGACAGCGAGGCTCCAGCCCAAGTTGAACACTGCTGACTCAGCGTTCTCCAAACAAAGCTTATCTGTTTGGTCTGTTGTATTAAATCTCTCTTCTCTGTTCTGAGACATTGAATCTTCTCGTGGTGCTCGCCTGTGTGTGGGACACGACATTTTCCCTTCTTGACCAAGTTGTAAAAGGCGTCTTTGACTCTGCACCTTTATTCATTCACCAGATCAATAAGGGACATTTTTTAACGCAAACTAAATCCAGGACAGACCCTGGTGGAGTCGATGCACTTTGTAAACCAACATCAAACTGTTTATGTTACAGATTAAATCACGTTAGTTTGTGCACACAGATGAACCATCTTTGTTTAAAGGGATTCAGCAGATGACTGTGTCCCTCTGATTCTGCCGTCTAATGCTGATCTCATTCATGCCACCGTCACTGCGCTGATTCTAATTCTCCACCTCTGCCTCATTTCCTGCAGGCCCCGACAGCTGTAACCTGGGCAGCGTAGCCAACGACGGCTGCCAGTACTTGTGTCTGAAGGCCCCGCAGGTCACCGAACACTCACCCAAATATACCTGCGCCTGCCCAGACGGACAGGACCTGGGGCCAGATATGAGAGGCTGTGTGCCAGGTGAGGCTGATTTGATGACTGACAGCACCTCACGGTAAGACGGCGACTGTTCACAAGTCCAGGAATATTAAACCACATCAATAAGGGGATTCAGTGTAAACAGCTGCTTCTGATCACTTTAACCGCTCATGTTTGGATCCCTTCACACAGATGGAGATCGTTGGGTGATCATTCAGAGATCAGAAATTGACCTGATCTCTCAACTATCTCCTAAAGCCTCAAAAAAGCAGTTTCTCTGTACATGTTTGGGAGATCGTTGTAAGATTATCATGGTGATTATTGAGATCTTTGAAAGGTCCTTGAGAGATGACTAGGAGAAAGGAGAGGTCGCTGAAGGATCATTGAGAGTTTGTTGGGAATCAAAGGGGTGTTTGTATATCTGAGAGGTTTCTAGTGCTCTTCTACCCACTTCACACAGGTGTGGAGATCACTGAGAGATTGTTGAAAGATTAAATAAAGTGGCCAGATCTCTCAACAAACTTAAAATGATCTCTCAGCGATTGCCAAGATCTCTCAATGATCTTCCCGTGACCTCCACGGTCTCCACACTTGAGAGATTGTTTTGACTTTGAAAACAATCTCTCATCGATCTCTAAAGGGAAGTGATCTCTCAACGATCTCCACTCCTGCGTAAAGGCAATATTAGTTTTTCTCCTCCATAAGTTTCAGTCTTCTTGTAAACATGAAGCTTTATTATTGTCATGGTAAATTTTAGCAAAAATTCAATATTTCTGTTTATTCTTTTTTTTCTTGCAGCTTCACCCAGAGACGACGTATGAGAGACGTCGCTGCCTCTGGTTGAAATTTCATCGGACACCGGAGGACCGGAGGCGGACGCGTCCCCAGCTTGACCACCTCCCCCTCCGGCTTCCCGGAGCCTCCTACGTCCATCAGCACGCTCAAACCACTGTCATTGTAGGAGTCAAAGGCCCTGGGCTCCCACTCCACCGCCACGGCGACGGTGATCTCCACCATGCCTGCAGGGGGCGGTAGCGTGTCACATCACTGTAAATCTTCCATAAGCGACAGACTTCCAGTGATGGGCGTGAATGGATCATGCGTCAGATGAAGTTTTAGCCTCATTATTCAGTGTTTGACAACATTTAGTTTTCATTTCTTCTGCCTTGAACAAACTGGTGGTATAATGCAGCTCTGGAGGTGACGCCTCACTGATGCAGGTTTGACTTTTCACCTTCTCTTCCTCCATCTTCTTAAGCAGCATCTAAGACCTGAACTCTTCCTCATCCATCATCACCTCGTCCCAGCAGCAGAGCAGGGACATTTCTCACATTTTTCTCAGAAATTTGAAACACTTCCCTCAGAATTTTGCTGATTTTTTTATATCATAAATTAACAACTTTTTTCACACGAATGTGCATCTTTTTTTGCATAAATTTGGAACTTTTGTCTCATTAATTTGACACTTTTTCCTCATAAAGTTGCAACTGTTCTCTCATTAATTTGCAGTTTTTTTCTCATAAATTTACTGATTTTTTTCATAAATTTGCAACTATTTTCTTCGAAATGTGCAGATTTTTTTTATCATAAATGTGTATCTTTTTTTCTTGTAAATTTGTCATATTTTTATGAATTTCCAACGCTTTACACATAAATTTACATTTTTTCTCAAAATTTGCAATTTTGTTTCTCATAATTTTGTCAATTTTTTCTTATAAATTTAACACTTTTTTTCTCAAAATTTGCAAGTTATTTTCCTCATAAATTTGGATTTTTTTTCCCTGTAAAATCATAACTTTTCTCATAACTTTAAAATTTTTCTTATAAATTTGCAGTTTTTTTCTTCTGAATTTCCCACTTTTTTTGTCATAAATTAGTGATTTTCCATCCCTGCTTTATGAAGCCCAAAAGTGTTGAAGAGCCCGTAGGGTGAAGACCGAAGGAGGATTCTGTTCTGGATCAGTCCGTCTGTCTGTCCCACTTTGGTGAAATCAACTCCTCCTACAGTTTGGTTCTGATTGTTTTGAAACTTGGTACCATGCTTTGATAGACTCTGATGATGCGCATATTGTAATTTGATTCTCATCAGATGACCTTGAGGTCAAAGGTCAGAGGTGAGATTTTGCCTAAATCTTCTAAACGCAGTAACTACTGAAAGAAATGATGGAGGCTTTTCAAATCGATACAGTAGTTGTATCTAAGACACATCTTGGACCTTTTACACCCTGACCTGACTCTGGGTTTTGGGTCAAGGGGTCAAAGGTCAAAGTTAACATTGCAGTTGCACTATGGTAAATGCTACATTTACTATTACTATAAAAGCAGTAAAGCTAGGGTGACCAAACCTGGTACACAGGTTTATTTCTTTATTTCTTCATTCAATGTGGTTCATTAAAATCCAAAACAAGATGAGGTAAAGAAAAGGAAAAGCATGATAAAGTGAAAGGCTGTAGGTTGAAGCAGACGCTGATCAAAACACCTCCCCCTGTTACATGACAAAGAAAATCAACACATCAGGAAAATGAAATCAGTCTCATAATTGTTCCTTCATATCCAGTAAAATAATCTAACAGAGCTACAGTCAGCCTGAAGAGTGACTGCAGCTCCGTTCTGCTCCACAGTCTACTTCAACTCTGGGGCTGCACGGTGGCGCAGTGGTTTAGCACTGTGGCAGCACAGTTTTACCCTCGGCCGGGGGATCGCGGGGCTCATGAGATCGTGGGTTCGATCCCAGCCCCCGACCAACAGTGAGCTGTGTGGAGTTTGCATGTTCTCCCCGTGTTGCGTGGGTTTACTCCGGGATTTCTCCGGTTTCCTCCCGCATACCAAAAACATGTAGGTTTCGGGCGCTCGCGCACGCAGCGACCAGCAGCCGGTGGCTTGTCACCAGACTGCAAACCAAATCTACCTACGGGTACAAATAAGTAACAAAAAAAAAAAAAAAAAAAAAACTCTGCTCCCTACTCCCTGCTCCCTTCTCAGGGAATATCAGTCAAGTGAACTCCCCTTCACTAAATTTCTCCCTTTGAAACACCCTGCAGAGTCACCTCCCTCCTCTGTACGTTACCACGGTAACCATGGACACGTACTGATACTACTGTAGACATTTTATACAGCTTAAATAAAATCCAGATATACAGTATTGTTATCACTATCAGCTGATAGAAGCAATAACCACCATCAGTTTAGCTTGTTAACAACGTTAGCAACAACAGTTTGTTTTACTCACGTCTGAGCTGCAGGGACTTATGGGTAATCTTGTCAACTCCTGGTGAAGTGACGTATGGTTGTTCACTTCTTCCCTGCTCACTTAGTTCCCTTTGAAGTGAAGACCTTTGGCTCCCTTCGGTTTGGAACCTCACTTAATATGGTGGAATATCCTGGACAGTCCACTTCAGAGTACACTGCTGGACCATCAGAACGCACCTCATAGTTTTGGGATCACAAGGTCGAAGGTCAACATCCAAATGGCTTTTCAGCTATATTTCAACAACAAAGAAAGCTCGGGCCACCAAACTTCACCTCAGGATCCTGACCTACAACTATGGGTTGTAAACTTTGTTGTATATTCGTGCATGATGAACTGATCATAATTTGGTTCTGCCACAGTAATTATATGGACGAGTTGAACACACATTAATGAGAAGAAAATGGCAAATTTGGAGGAAAACAGTTGACAATTTATGTGACAAATTCAGAAAAATTAAAAGAAAATGATCACAAATTCACAATTCTAAAAAGATTTTCAATTTTCAGAAAAGCTACAAACTGCAGAAAAGTGTTTGTAGTCATGACTCAGCAGGTTTACCTTTCCACGTGTCGTAGCTCCATTCAGATTTTGCCATAAATGACTGTACACAGCAAAAATTGGAGAGTTAAAATTTGGGGGTCAAACATTTCAGAGTTGATACTGACTCTCAAAGTGTACTTTTCACTCGCTCCTGATTTAAATGATGTCCATTGTTGGAGTTATTTGACTGTTGGAGTTGGAGTTGGAGTTATTTGAGTTCAGTTTGAGTGAGTTGATTTTAAACAAAGCTCCGCCCAGGCGTGGCACATCTGACTGTTAGACGAGCAGAGAGTGAGACAAGTTGGCTGCATGTTCATCATTAAGGTGCTTAAGGTAGTGATGGTGTGGAGGGACAAAATAAGTTCAGGCGTGACACGGCGAGCTGAAGGTTTAAGAGTTTTATTCCTCCATCATCATGAGACACACTGCAGCACAGTGTGCTGTGTGTGCACTCTCCTGAGTGCGCTGTTGTGAGTGAGCTGTGAGTCCGTTCCCCTTGGCATGTCAAGTCAGTACATTTATACAGACAAGAGAGAATGCATGGGCATTTACATATTGATATACATAACAGTCAATACATATCAATTGCTTGATTAACTTGGGCCAGACTTCTCTCCTTACTCCGGGGATGTATAACAGTAGGACGAAAGAGAATGCAAGGCGCATTTACGTATTGATATCAGTCCATACATATCAATCGCGTGATTAACTGGTTGTCCCCCAAGGGGCTCTCTGTTTGTATGCAGTCCCTGCTGAGCGTGAATATTATCAGTTTGCATTGTGCTGGGTGCCCACACGTGTGCTGGGTGCCCACACCGCTCCCCCTAGAACGGTCAGAAGGGGTTGTGACCCCCCCATCCCCCCTGTCGTTTGGCACCAGCTCCGGTAGACTGTCGGAGGGCATGTCAGTCCGTGAGGAGGACGGGGGAGGGATGGAAAGGGCAGTGTGCTCCGCTCCGAGTTCCAGAGGTGCGGGAAACAGTCCTAAAGTCATCGGGGAAAGCAATCGGCCAAATTCCCTATGTGTGCTGTGGCTGAGAAACCCATACAAAGTCCTGTGTGGGGGCTGCACGTCCGCTCCAGGTGCGCGAGCAGCCCTGAAGGTTCCGAGGGTGGTGAACGGCCGTTTTACTTGGGCCTGTGCAGCGGCGGAGGACGAATGTATAAGTCTGTGGAGCCGGTTTTGTCCTGTGCGTGGCGCGCGCTTGGCGCAGTGACCAAATAGCTGAAAGTTGTGCAGAAGGTCCGTTGTCGAGAGTTGAAGTCAGGGTCAGGGAGCTTGATGGAAATCAACACAGTCGGCGCTGATGGTCTTCCCTGTTCAGGCTGTTTCTTTGCGTTGCTCGTGTCACTGATCGTGCGTCTCGGTCCCAGCGCTGCGCTGTCGGCCCTGGAGGACGCCATTGTGGAGAGAGGACAAGGCGCGCGCGCTCCCGTGTGGGTGCGAAGGATGTAGGTGATCTCTGTTCCTCTGGGATCCACAGCGCGGTGAGAGAGAGCAGACGGTCATTCTCCCTCGTCAAGGGTCACCAGTGTGGAGGAACAAAATAGTCCACAGCGCGGCAGAAGGGAGAGACAGTCCATTCACGTCAGGTCACCAGTGTGGAGGGACAAAATAAGTTCAGGTGAGACACGGCGAGCTGAAGGTTCAAGAGTTTTATTCCTCCATCATCATGAGACACACTGCAGCACAGTGTGCTGTGTGTGCACTCTCCTGAGTGCGCTGTTGTGAGTGAACTGTGAGTCCGTTCCCCTTGGCATGTCAAGTCAGCACATTTATACAGACAAGAGAGAATGCATGGACATTTACATATTGATATACATAACAGTCAATACATATCAATTGCTTGATTAACTTACGCCAGACTCCTCCTTACTCCGGGGATGTATAACAATAGGACAAAAGAGAATGCAAGGCACATTTACGTATTGATATCAGTCCATACATATCAATCGCGTGATTAACTGGTTATCCCCCAAGGGGCTCTCTGTTTGTATGCAATCCCTGCTGAGCATGAATATTATCAGTCTGCATTGTGCTGGGTGCCCACTCGTGTGCTGGGTGCCCACAATGGCAGAAATGGAACGTTCGCGAGATCGAATCATTTGAAACAATTGATTCAGAAATAGATTCGATCCTTCGGAACATTTGAAGCATCTCCCCACAGCGACATCTGGTGACCAAATGTTAATACTACACTCAAACAGTTGAGTGTTTCCCTGTGTTTTTATCTCTTAACATCTCGTGTTTTGTTTGGGTTTAGTTTTATTTGTATGAATTAATTAGTATTTGTAGAGGGTGCTTATGTACGTTCAAGCATTTTTATTCAGAAAAACAATCTGTTCAACAGTGCTTGGACTTAGACGGTTTCTCCCCTTGTTTCAAATCTCTCCTGCTTTTGAGAATATTCTCTGGCAAGGGACTGATGTAGCTGGAATGGAGAGATATGTCTTGGCCTTCTGGAACATTATTATTATTATTATTTGGTCGCCTATGAGACAAACGACCACATCTCGGTCGCTTTCCAAAGCTAGTACAGGGCAGGGGTCACCACTCCTCACTGCCCAGCTGGAACAGGTGAGGGAATATAGCGGCATGTTGTTTCCAGTAATCTCGAGGTACATACTTGATATGTAAAATACATATACAGTGGGGCAAAAAAGTATTTAGTCAGCCACCAATTGTGCAAGTTCTCCCACTTAAAAGATGAGAGAGGTCTCCAATTTTCATCAAAGGTATACCTCAACTATGAGAGACAAAATGAGGAAAAAAAATCCAGAAAATCACATTGAAGGATTTTTTTAATGAATTAATTGGTAAATTCCTCAGTAAAATAAGTATTTGGTCACCTACAAACAAGCAAGATTTCTGGCTCTCACAGACCTGTAACTTCTTCTTTAAGAGGCTCCTCTGTCCTCCACTCGTTACCTGTATTAATGGCACCTGTTTGAACTTGTTATCAGTATAAAAGACACCTGTCCACAACCTCAAACAGTCAAACTCCAAACTCCACTATGGCCAAGACCAAAGAGCTGTCAAAGGACACCAGAAACAAAATTGTAGACCTGCACCAGGCTGGGAAGACTGAATCTGCAATAGGTAAGCAGCTTGGTGTGAAGAAATCAACTGTGGGAGCAATTATTAGAAAATGGAAGACATACAAGACCACTAATAATCTCCCTCGATCTGGGGCTCCACGCAAGATCTCACCCCGTGGGGTCAAAATGATCATGAGAACAGTGAGCAAAAATTCCAGACCCACATGGGGGGATCTAGTGAATGACCTGCAGAGAGCTGGGACCAAAGGAACAAAGGCTACCATCAGTAACACACTACGTCGCCAGGGACTCAAATCCTGCAGCGCCAGACGTGCCCCCCTGCTAAAGCCAGTACATGTCCTGGCCCGTCTGAAGTTTGCTAGAGAGCATTTGGATGATCCAGAAGAGGATTGGGAGAATGTCATATGGTCAGAGGAAACCAAAATAGAACTTTTTGGTAAAAACTCAACTTGTCGTGTTTGGAGGAGAAAGAATGCCGAGTTGCATCCAAAGAACACCATACCTACTGTGAAGCATGGGGGTGGAAACATCATGCTTTGGGGCTGTTTTTCTGCAAAGGGACCAGGACGACTGATCCGTGTAAAGGAAAGAATGAATGGGGCCATGTATCGTGAGATTTTGAGTGAAAACCTTCCATCAGCAAGGGCATTGAAGATGAAACGTGGCTGGGTCTTTCAGCATGACAGTGATCCCAAACACACCGCCCGGGCAACGAAGGAGTGGCTTTGTAAGAAGCATTTCAAGGTCCTGGAGTGGCCTAGCCAGTCTCCAGATCTCAACCCCATAGAAGATCTTTGGAGGGAGTTGAAAGTCCGTGTTGCCCAGCGACAGCCCCAAAACATCACTGCTCTAGAGGAGATCTGCATGGAGGAATGGGCCAAAATACCAGCAACAGTGTGTGAAAACCTTGTGAAGACTTACAGAAAACGTTTGACCTCTGTCATTGCCAACAAAGGGTATATAACCAAGTATTGAGATGAACTTTTGTTATTGACCAAATACTTACTTTACCGAGGAATTTACCAATTAATTCATTAAAAATCCTTCAATGTGATTTTCTGGATTTTTTTTTTCTCATTTTGTCTCTCATAGTTGAGGTATACCTATGATGAAAATAGGAGACCTCTCTCATCTTTTAAGTGGGAGAACTTGCACAATTGGTGGCTGACTAAATACTTTTTTGCCCCACTGTATATAATACGTATATTGTGCATAGAATAGGCATTTTCATATTGTGTAATGGTAGTATTTTATTTCTCCATTTTAGAAACGGGATAACAAAATCACCACATAAAACAACTGTGACGTTTCAAAACAGTGGGTGATGTAATGGAACAGTCACGTGACATCCTCTTTCAGATACAGACCTCGGAACAGTGGTTTGATTCAGAAGTTCCACCTAGGTTCAGTACGTACTAAAACACGGTTTCGACTTTGCCATCACTAGCTTAAGGTAAGTACATTTTAGGAAAACTTACTGAGTCTTTGAGAAATTAATGCTTTAAACTATAGCGTGTAGCTCCAATCAAACTTGCATGGACAACATGCTTGTTGGCAGGACTGCAGTGTCACAGTCCTGTTGTCAGCACCGCTAGATTACCAGCATTAGCTAGTGACATGATAGCGCGCAAATCGGTAATAGTCGAAAAACTTTTTTGGCAAACACCTAATATTTCAAGCGAAGTAAGAATATACTGTGTATATCTTTAAAGGTGCATTCAGACCAAATGCGAACGGGCGGCACAAATGTATACAAAGTCAACGGAAAGAGGCGAGCAGACGCGAAATTGCTCAGTAAAAGTATTGGAGAGTAATTAGTTTGAAAACAACACTGCCAGACTCGGGTTTGTTAAGGCACCTTTACTGTGTAAATTTTTTAAGTCTGAGACTCGTGTCTGGTGTTTAGCATTAATTTGTATATGGGTGCATGATCAAAACTATCTGAATGCAGGGTCCTGGCGTTTAACCCTTCATGTGTCCTCTGACCTGCCTGAGTGCTTAGCGCCAACGCCACTTGCACATATGCGTGGTATTGAATTTTTGCAGACATCGGATATGCCAATATTGCAAACAGATTCTTGCAGACAGCAATCATTGTCTTGTTTGTCTTAGAAAAAATGCTGGTTTCTGTGAGGTTTCAGCAGCAGCAGAAGTTTACAAAGTTGGATGAGGTTGACGGACAGTTCAACTTTGTGCAGCTTCATAAACAAGGTGTGTAATGAATTTGCTTTCAGTTTAGGGTTAAGTTTAAAACTACACTCTTACCAATAAGCAACTTTCGCATCTCGGCTTGTGCAAAGCATCATGGGAACATGGCTACCAAACATGCTCTATCAATACATTTAATTTATGGAAAGTTCCTGATCTACGAGCATATTGTATGCGTAGGGGTCTTCCCGGTTGTACCCGCAAACGTAAGGATGAACTAGTTGCTCGTATTTGCAGCCACGTTGCAGAAATTGGCCAAAATGCCCCCCCCCCCCCCCCCCGTATGTACGCTGACATAGCAGATTTTTTGTTGTCAAAGGACCAAGCACCCTTACTTGCGAGACTCCGAAACAACTACAAAGAATGTAAGCGAGTGGTTTGACAGCTCAACTTTGGTTTTGTCATTTTGAGTAAATTTCACTACAAGGCATAGCCTGCTTACTTAGATCTATAGGTCAATACTACTATAGTTTAAGTACCGCATGTTTTCAATGATTTGCAATTTTATTTTATACCAGCCTACTTATCAATGGCCTTAATTACATGTGTGTATAGATCAAGTTTCATTACCAATATACAAAGAACTATATCCTAGATCCAGGCCTGCCTGTCCGTACCAACTACTTCAGGGTTTAGACACTTGAACAATACACAACACTATTTAATTATGTTATAATATAGACTTACTGCTTTAATGCAACAATTACGTCAGTCAGGATCCTTCAGCTCAGTGGGGAATGTATATAACGTGAATGGCGGCGGACATGTGCACACTCTGGTCCCAAAGTTACACGCATGTATGCTGCAAGTTTGCTTTTTCCACTGCTCCAGATGATACATGTCGTTCCACACTTCACTACGGCACAATGTGCACCTGGCATAACGGCGATTTAAAGCTTGAAGCAGACTTTAAGCGGCAATTGTTCAGGTGTGACAGCACTGTCTCTATACAAAAGCAAGGCAGCTACCGGAATGTTTGGTAGTCCTGACCTTTGAACTGGATGTCGGGTCGCATAGTCCGCACATGTGCACTCGTAATGCGAAAGTCGCTTATTAAAACCTTATTGTGTAAGCTCTGTAATGTTGTGTTGATTAAATATTATGTACATTTTTATAAATCAGAGTTAATTGGTAAACTGTAAACTGCAATTTGTTCCTCCTCAAGAAAAGCGACCAAACTCCCAAACAGGCCATTAATAATGCCATTCATTTTCAAATTGGGATTTCAGATGAAATGGGTTGTGTGATGTTTTCTTATCTTTTCCGGTGACTGAGAAATTTTGCTTACCCCCGATGCAAAAGTTATATACAAGGATGCAACAGGGACAGAAGTTGATGCAGAAATTGTCAATGACCTTATTAGACAACATTTTTTTTCCGGTTCCGGTTCCGCCGGACCGGCGGCGCCACACGAGTCGGCTGCCTGTTGCAACAGCCTTTTTTTTTTAATCTTCCTTCTTCTTTCTACACCTTTCACTCTGTATATATATCACGGACGCACGGATCACCCCGGGGGTCTCCCGGGTCGGCGGACGGAGCCACGGTTTGCAGCGGGAGACGTTACAGCGGGGAGGAGCTAGTGCTAGCTAGCACTTGGCTGCCGCCCGGTGCTAATGGGAAACTCGACATACCGGGAGCTGTAGCGAAAATGACGCGGGTGCCGGGCTGGAGTTTAGGCGGCGTGAAAGAAATATAAGACAGAATAATAAAGAGCGATGGCAAGAACCAAGCAGACCGCCCGTAAAATCTACTGGAGGAAGAAGCCCCCCCCCCCCCCCCCCCCCCCAGGAGACAGCTAGCCACCAGGGCTGCTCGGAGAGGCGCTCCGGCCACCGGCAGAGTGAAGAGGCCTCGCCGTCACAGGCCCGTGGCTCTGAGAGATCTGTCGCTGCCAGAGATCCACGGAGCTGCTCATCCGTAGGCTGCCCGTCCAGCGCCTGGTGAGGGAGATCGCTCAGGACTTCAAGACCGTCCTGCGTTTCCTGAGCTTCGCCGTCATGGCTCTGCAGGAGACCAGCGAGGCCCACCTGGTGGTCTCTTCTTCGCTAAGGGTGTCACCATCATGCCCAAAGACTTCCAGCTGGCCCGCTGCATCCGCGGAGAGAGAGCTTAGACTTTCTGCTGCACATTCACCAGCCATAATGCTCTGCACTGTGTGTCTATATATATATATATATATATATATATATATATATATATACATTTATAGTAATATGGACATATGTTTACTAGATGTTGTTTTTTCTTGCGTGTTGCTATCCCTATGCTGTTGCAATCCTGGAATTTCCCCATTGTGGGACTAATAAAGGCTTATCTTATCTTATCTTATGATGTGGTGCTGACAGCCTTCACTGATGATGGTGAGACTGCAAAATAACGGCACACTGCAAAATAAAGCTGACACACTTTTCATCTTTTAGAGTTCTCTGACTGGTCTTCTGCTTCTGAAGCATCTGACACAAGCTCCAGTGCAAGCACATCAGCTATAGTTGTCAATGATGTCCCAAGCTAGAGACAACGAACTGAGTTAGAATACAGATGGAGGATAGAGGCAGTGGCTGCTGAACAGGTTGTAAAATCTTGGGTTTCTTTACATTTCTCTAGATATGCTAACTCTCTAGAAACGGTGCTTATCATGTTTTTTTCTTTATTAGTTAATTGAAACTGTGCTAAGAAGCAAATCTGGGGGTGAAACCGTACTGCAGGAGTACCAAACAACAGGGACCCTAATGGATGCCAGACAAAGACAGATGGTCAACATATTAGTGGCTGACATGACTGACAATCATGGGTATGTGTGCTTCATCCTTTTTTATTTTTGTCAAATAGTGATTGCACAACAAGTGATTGTAATTCATATACTTTGTCATTATTGAACAAAATGTCATTATATTGGATTCAGCAGCAGACTTGTGACAAAATGCAGACAGACTTAAGTAATATACACTCACCGGCCACTTTATTAGGTACACCATGCTAGTAACGCGTTGGACCCCCTTTTGCCTTCAGAACTGCCTCAATTCTTCGTGGCATAGATTCAACAAGGTGCTGGAAGCATTCCTCAGAGAGTTTGGTCCATATTGACATGATGGCATCACACAGTTGGCGCAGATTTGTCGGCTGCACATCCATGATGCGAATCTCCCGTTCCACCACATCCCAAAGATGCTCTATTGGATTGAGATCTGGTGACTGTGGAGGCCATTTGAGTACAGTGAACTCATTGTCATGTTCAAGAAACCAGTCTGAGATGATTCCAGCTTTATGACATGGCGCATTATCCTGCTGAAAGTAGCCATCAGAAGTTGGGTACATTGTGGTCATAAAGGGATGGACATGGTCAGCAACAATACTCAGGTAGGCTGTAGCGTTGCAACGATGCTCAATTGGTACCAAGGGGCCCAAAGAGTGCCAAGAAAATATTCCCCACACCATTACACCACCACCACCAGCCTGAACCATTGATACAAGGCAGGATGGATCCATGCTTTCATGTTGTTGACGCCAAATTCTGACCCTACCATCCGAATGTCGCAGCAGAAATCGAGACTCATCAGACCAGGCAACGTTTTTCCAATCTTCTGTTGTCCAATTTCGATGAGCTTGTGCAAATTGTAGCCTCAGTTTCCTGTTCTTAGCTGAAAGGAGTGGCACCCGGCGTGGTCTTCTGCTGCTGTAGCCCATCTGCCTCAAAGTTCGACGTACTGTGCGTTCAGAGATGCTCTTCTGCCTACCTTGGTTGTAACGGGTGGTTATTTGAGTCACTGTTGCCTTTCTATCAGCTCGAACCAGTCTGGCCATTCTCCTCTGACCTCTGGCATCAACAAGGCATTTCCGCCCACAGAACTGCCGCTCACTGGATATTTTTTCTTTTTCGGACCATTCTCTGTAAACCCTAGAGATGGTTGTGCGTGAAAATCCCAGTAGATCAGCAGTTTCTGAAATACTCAGACCAGCCCTTCTGGCACCAACAACCATGCCACGTTCAAAGTCACTCAAATCACCTTTCTTCCCCATACTGATGCTCGGTTTGAACTGCAGGAGATTGTCTTGACCATGTCTACATGCCTAAATGCACTGAGTTGCCGCCATGTGATTGGCTGATTAGAAATTAAGTGTTAACGAGCAGTTGGACAGGTGTACCTAATAAAGTGGCCGGTGAGTGTATAAATAAAAGTGACATAAATAATAACACTGACAATAAAACAACAAAGTGGTGCTTACTAGGGCTGGTAACGATCCCTAAGTTCCAGAATTGATCGATTCAATTCTGATCCCAATTTGATCTGGGAAATTACCATTTTAATAACCGTTTTACTTGCCAGGAAAACAAATCTT
Source organism: Pholidichthys leucotaenia (assembly GCA_020510985.1). NCBI lineage: Eukaryota > Metazoa > Chordata > Actinopteri > Cichliformes > Pholidichthyidae > Pholidichthys > Pholidichthys leucotaenia. The sequence goes on along the minus strand of CM035846.1, from coordinate 40,709,459 downwards.
CAAGACCTAATGCTGCAAATTGTACCAAGAATTCTCTAACTTTGTTAATACATAAATTATCACATAAAGAACTGACCCAAAATCAGTTACAATAATGCACTTTTTATTATTTAACTTAGGATTTCACAAAGTGCTGACAAGTGCGTTCTTCATTGCAAAGGGTGTGTGATGTCAAGTTAACAATCCAGAGTAAGAAAACAAATTCAATGCATGAAGCATGTAGACATGATCTCACTGTATTTTAGTCCCACCGGGATTTCGGCTGTTTCTGTGATTGTTGCAGCCCAAAAAGCCTGAATTTGTGTCAGATTTTCCAAAAAAGTTGACATTTTTATTGTTTGGTTGTTTTTTTTTTTTGCACTGAAAGTTGTGTGAGAAAGTATGGATTTTAAAGTAGCTGCTTTTTCCATTGTTTACAGTGATGCTGTTCTACAGTGCATCCGAAAAGTATTCACAGTGCTTCACTTTTTCCACATTTTGTTATGTTACAACCTTATTCCTGTTGCATCTAAATACCTTAACCCCCAGTTCTTTTATACGAAGGCCAAATAACCAGACTGAGAGATGAAGTATACTTTCACTTATTTTACTGAAATTGAGATATGGATACAGGCAGCGCTGCAACACAACTCTTTAGGCAATTCCCCAAGAGAGTGCTCCTAAAAAGTGGGCCCTATAGTTTTTATAGAACTTAACCACTCCCTCATGCAAGAGGGAGGGGTTTTTCCTCAGTGTATCAGTACTTTTCCACTTACGTGACAGTTCGGCTGTGTGCAGAACTGATTCTGACTGGTTTCAGCGAGTGAATTGTAGGGTATAACCTAAACTCTGCAGTGTAGCGTGTGAAGCAAGCAGAAAAAGACGTGTGAGAAAGACAGGCCAATCATGTCATTTTACCGACAATTCCCCCTGTTGAGGTGTCCTATTAGGGCACCTCATTATAAACTAGTAACCTAAGCTTACGTTTTTGCATCTCCCCTGTTGAGATTAGCACTAGCCCATCACATAACCCTATTCTAACCCCTGTGTGTAGTGTTTCTAAAGTTCTGTATGTGCTTGATGTCCCCTTCCGGCAGTCACGTAGACCTGCCTCCCATCAGGTCTCCATTTCTCCAGTGGACATCGGGTGTGGTGCAGACATTATGAGTCAATATAGTTAACAATCCTATATGTGTAAAATATATTCAAAACTAAGCTATCTTCATATATGCATATAGTATATGAATATATTCATATATGCACCTTCATATATGCATCTATTATTTCATTAATCATTTATCACAAAGGAAACCTGTAGGGCAGAAACACAGCAGAGCAAAATCTAACACCATGTGAATGTGCATTGTAGACCCTATTGCAGACCCTAAACTATCTCTTTGGCATCATCTAGGTCCCCATCTAGGTTCAGTCGTGGCACAACCTGGTCATCGTCCTGGCAATAGGAGAGCAGGTCGGCAGCTTCCTGGGCTCCTTGATATGGAGGCGAATCCTTGGAAGAGAAGGCCACTAGAATAGATCTTTCTTTTCTTTCTTTCTTTTTATTCTTTTAATTTTTATTCTTTAATCATGGGAATACAACAACATCCACAAAAAAACAAAGATCAATAAACTAATAATTATACTTATAAGGGCTCCTTGAGTTATTTTTCCCCATTTGCCAAATATATTATCAAACCAACTACCTACAAGATTATCAATGCCAGATTAAGCTTTATTGAGCTTTTAGCTCTCATTTTTCTAAAATTTAAGCTATACTTTATAATAATTTTATTAAAATATGCAACTTACGGATTTTATAACTATTTTAGTAAGTTGATTGATTGGTTATGCAAAAGGTTTTTTTTTTTTTACATTAATTGTGCTTTGTAATAATCAACCAGATCCCGCAATTTCAATCTTTAAATGTATAAACAATAAATTAGTTTGTTTAAGATACCTGACTTTGTGTATAACACGGACTGCCCTTTGTTGTAATATTAGCAATGAATTAAGTGTACTTTTATAATTTTTACCCCAGGCCTCTATACAATAGGTCAGCTATGGAAGTACTAATGAGCAATACAAGATATGAAGTGATTTGTAATCTAGGACTTGCTTAATTTTATTTATGATTGCAATATTTTTTGCAACTTTGTTTTGTTTTTATCAAACGTGTGGTTTCCAACTACTTTTATCATCTAGTATTACATTGTAATAGAAATTCACTGATTATGCATTTATCTGTTGAGATCACATGTTTTATAAGTGTGTGTGTGTTACAACATATGGCTGTAACTTTTATCCACATATGAACTGTTTTAATATGCTATATTAACAAGCTGTTTGATGTGTCTGTTTTATTTTGTGTTCCAAGATGAAGTTTTATGTCACACTGACCAGCAAAAGGGTTTCATGCTCTCACTCCCTCCTCCCTTTTCTCCTCTCCTGGGAGTAAACTGCTTGATGGCCTTGAAGACCTGTGCTTGTGTCTTATATTGTGGAGGCTTCACTGAAAGCCAATAAAAAGGGTGTCCACTCTTTTACTTTTTTATTTTCTATCTGCATACAATGCTACCCCACCACCACTTTTACATTTCCTATTTTGTGTGTACATCTGATATCCATATAGTTCAAAATTTGCATCTTTTTCTTCATTAATCCATGTTTCACTTATTGCAATAATCCTAAATGGGGTGTTAAATTGATTTAAAAACTCCTTAATGCTATCCAAGTTTGCATAGAGACTCCTACTATTAATATGTATTACTGTCAATGTCTGATCCGAATTCATAATTCCATTTAATAGTTGTTCATCATAGTAAGCACACTTATTTCTTCTTCTGCTGCACATCCACCAACCACAATGCTCCGCACTGTGTCTATATATATATATATATATATATATATATATATATATATATAATATATACACACTACCGTTCAAAAGTTTGGGGTCACTTAGAAATTTCCTTATTTTTGAAAGAAAAGCACTTTTTTTCAATGAAGATAACTTTAAACTAATCAGAAATACACTCTATACATTGTTAATGTGGTAAATGACTATTCTAGCCGCAAATGTCTGGTTTTTGGTGCAATATCTACATAGGTGTATATAGAGGCCCATTTCCAGCAACTATCACTCCAGTGTTCTAATGGTACAATGTGTTTGCTCATTGCGTCAGAAGGCTAATGGATGATTAGAAAACCCTTGTGCAATCATGTTAGGTCTGCAATGCTGTAATTGCTGCAAATGGAGGATTCTTTGACAAAAGCAAAGTTTGAAGGAAAAAATTATTATTTCAAATACAAATCATTATTTCTAACCTTGTCAATGTCTTGACTATATTTTCTATTCATTTTACAACTCATGGTGGTAAATAAGTGTGACTTTTCATGGAAAACACAAAATAATTGTCTGGGTGACCCCAAACTTTTGAACGGTATATATGTATACTAGCTGCTCTTGTTTTTTCTTGCCTTCTGATTGTTGCTCTGAGTGTTGCTATCCCTGTGCTGTTGCAATCCTGGAATTTCCCCATTGTGGGACTAATAAAGGCTTATCTTATCTCTTATCTTTATGGCTGTGTAGTTGTGCATGTACATGTTGGACATATGCATATGTGATTTAACTAGTTGTGCATGTATATGTTGGACATATGCATATGTGATTTAACCTCACGATGAAGGAGACGCAGAGTCTGAGCCCCCTGCGACGCAGAGTCTGAGCCCCCTGCGGAGGACAGCGAGAGAAGACATAGGTGTGGACAGAAGACTTCCTGACCTCTGAGGCTCGAGAGGAGAGAGGGGGGAGTAATGTAAATAAAGGGATTATGATGGAGATGTGTGACCTCCCCTGCGAGGGAGATTCCTTTATGTGAGAATGTTTAAAGGTGAGGACTTTGGTGTGTTTCCTCCTCTTTGTTCGCTGCTCAAGAATGAGAGCACACTGTGGGTATGATTGCTTGAAATAAACTTGAATTAAATGCAATTCAGTTTCGTTATTCAAGGCTCCCCACAATTGGTGACCGACGATGTTGAGAATGACTGGAGAAGGTCTCAGGGTCCCGGACTCACAGAGTTAAGTTCTGGCGAGCGCAGTGGCCGTCAAGCTGCCTGATTACTGGCAGGATAACCCACGGTCGTGGTTCCTGCAAGCGGAGTCGCAGTTCGCCCTCGCAGGAGTAACGGTGGATGACACTAAGTTCCACCATGTCATCGCTAAACTGGATAACAGCACAGCTCGGTGTGTGCAGAGCTTGGTGGAGCAGCCACCCGAGACCGGCAGGTACGACAAGCTGAAATCCACCCTCATTAAGTTTTTCACCCCCTCGGCCGAAGTGAGGGCGAAGAGGATCCTGTCTTTGCTAGACCAAGGAGGACACAGGCCGAGCGCCCTGATGGAGGATATGATACAGCTGAGAGGGTCGGACAACGATGATTTCCTTTTCCAGTTCATCTTCCTCTCCAACCTCCCTACGCATGCGAGAAGCACGCTGGCCGGCAAGAAGTGTCACACCCTGGAGGAGTTCCGGGAGCTGGCCCAGGAAGCAGATGGGATTCTGGACGCCTGCGGCGGGCAAGCAACCACAGCAGCGACCCAAGACAGCGGGGAGCCAGAGGCGGCAGACCCAGGCTGGCCGACGACGGCGGCAGCACAGCTGCAACGAGGTGCAGCCAATGGTCCGGTGGCAGAGGCGCGGCCCCGACACAGCGGAGGAGAGGATCTCTGCTTTTACCATCGGAGGTTCGCTGATAGGGCACGCAGGTGTGTGCCGCCCTGCAACTTCAAGAGTTTGGGAAACGGCAAGACCGGGGGTCGCTAGCAGCTTCGACTCTCGGAGAAGGCAACAAGCTGCTCTACATCACGGATACGGGCTCCGGACGAGAGTTCCTCATAGACACCGGAGCCCAAGTGAGCTTCATCACCCCAACATACGCGGACCGGGTGGCTGGACCCCGCGGTAGCGGAGCTACGGCGGCAAATGGCTCGAGCATCAACACCTACGGGAAAAGGACCTTGCCTTTATGCTTACATGGCCGCACATATGAATGGACTTTTGTAATAGCGGCGGTGAGTTTCAACATGTTGGGCGCAGATTTTTTGTGCTCACACAATCTGTTAGTTGATCTTGCTAATAGATGGCTGGTAAATGCACTCTCTTTTTACTCTCTCCCCTGTGCAGCTCGAGTGTCCCCGCCACCAGTACAGACCCACGTCGCTACAGCAGGTGGTAAGTTTCACACACTCCTCACCCAATTTCCAGCGCTCACTGTGCCCACTTTTTCAGCGACAGTCGCGAAACACGGGGTAAAACATTTTATCCCTACATCTGGTCCTCCCGTGTTTGCAAAAGCTCGGCGCTTAGATGCAGTTAAGCTCGCCATTGCGCGCGAGGAGTTCGCCAGCCTAGAGAGGCTGGGCATCGTTCGTAGGTCAAAAAGCCCGTGGGCTTCGCCGCTGCACATGGTACTGAAAGCCGATGGCTCCTGGAGACCGTGTGGCGATTACCACAGGCTAAACAGTGCTACGGCGCACGATCGTTATCCCATCCCGCACATTCAGGATTTTTCGGTGCACCTGGCGGGGGCGCGCATCTTTTCAAAGATTGATCTGGTTCGCGGCTATCACCAAGTCCCAGTCCAACCGGAGGACATTCCTAAAACAGCGGTAATAACCCCGTTCGGACTTTTCGAATTTTTACGCATGCCGTTTGGTCTCAAAGGGGCGGCGCAAACGTTTCAGCGGATGATGGATGCCGTGTTACGCGATCTCCCTTTTGTGTTTGTGTACCTCAACGACATTTTGGTCGCGAGTACTTCAGAGGACGAACACGAAACGCACCTCACAGCAGTTTTTAGGAGGCTGGGAGAGCACGGCTTAATAATTAACCCAACCAAGTGCCAGTTCGGCATCGAGCAGATCGATTTTTTGGGTCACCGCGTCTCCCCAGAGGGAGCGGTTCCGTTACCAGATAAAGTACGCGCGGTAGCGGATTTTCCCCGGCCACAAACGGTCAAATCACTGCAGGAATTCTTGGGGATGGTGAATTTTTATAACCGATTCCTGCCCCACGCAGCTCAAATCATGCAACCGTTATATGCCGGGCTCAAAAAGCAAAAACCAACCCAGGCGGTCGAATGGTCCCCGGAGCGGGAGCGCGCGTTCACAGAGGTTAAAAAAGCCTTGGCTGACGCTGCGCTCCTGGCCCACCCAGGCGCTGACGACAGACGCTTCAGATTTAGCCATAGGGGCCGTTATTGAGCAACAGGTCGCCGGGGTTTGGCAGCCGTTGGCTTTCTTTAGCAAATCCTTAAGCGCGGCTGAGCGAAAATACAGCACGTTTGACAGAGAGCTGTTGGCGCTGCATTTGGCTATTCGTCATTTCCAGTTCTGGCTGGAAGGACGGTGCTTCACCGCTTATGTGGACCACAAGCCGCTCACATGCGCCATGGCCAAAATTTCAGACCCGTGGTCAGGCAGGCAGCAGAGGCAGCTGGCCGCGATCTCGGAATTTACCACTGACATTAGGCACGTTGCGGGCAAATTCAATGTAGTAGCAGATTGTCTCTCGCGCGCGGTCACGACTCCACCACGCGCAGAGGCAGAACGGGCCACCGTGACCGCGCCGCAGGAGAGCGGCGCAGTGGCGCGCGCAGCCCCGGTGCACGTGGGTATAGATTACGCAGCCATGGCAGCGGACCAGAGGGCGGACGCAGACGTGTGCGCGCTCCAGTCTGGACCAACAGGGTTAAGGCTGGAGAGCAAGTGTTTACAAACCGGTATGCCCCCCCGATCTGCGACGTGTCGACGGGGCGCCCGCGTCCAGTGGTTCCGGCCGCGTGGCGCCGCCGTGTTTTTGACTCAGTCCACTCACTGGCGCACCCAGGGGTGCGCGCGTCGGTGAAAATGGTAGCGGAAAAGTTTGTTTGGCCGTGCCTGCGCAAGCACGTGAAGGAATGGGAAAAAACCTGCATTTCCTGTCAACGGGCCAAAATTCACAAGCACACAAGAGCCCCGTTAGAACCATTTCGCATTCCAGCCAGAAGGTTCGACCACGTGCACGTCGACCTCGTGGGCCCCCTACCGGCATCACAGGGGTTCACGCATCTTTTGACAATGGTGGACCGAACCACACTTTGGCCGGAAGTAGTCCCGCTTGCGACGACCACGGCCGCGGAGGTGGCTCGCATTTTTTTAACGGCTTGGGTGGCGCACTTCGGGGTTCCGTTGGACATCACGTCCGATAGAGGACCTCAATTCGTCTCTGAGCTGTGGTCAGCGATGGCCAACGGCTTGGGAGCCAAAATTCACCGCACTACGGCTTACCACCCTCAGGCTAATGGTTTATGCGAGCGTTTTCATAGGTCTTTGAAGGCAGCACTCAGAGCGTCGCTCACGGATGCAGATTGGGTAAATAAACTACCATGGGTTTTATTAGGGTTGCGTTCTGCACCCAAATAAGACTTAGACGCCTCCCCAGCGGAGCTGGTATTCGCACAACCTCTTAGGCTGCCAGGCGAGTTTTTACCAGAGCACCCGGAGCCCCCACCTCTCCCGGCTCTGGGACCGTTAGTTGGCACGGGAGTAGACACGCTTCCGGGTCCGGTTCATCACGCTTTTCCACGAGTTTTCGTCCCCAAGGCTTTGAAAAATGCCGAGTTCGTTTTTGTCAGGCGCGAAGCCCTAAAAGCAACACTCAAACCACCTTACGAAGGGCCATTTCGAGTGCTGGAGGCAGGTGATAAGCAATTTGTGCTAGATTTTGGAGACAGAAAAGAGACAGTCAGTATTGACAGACTAAATCCTGCTTTTGTCATGAAGGACGGGTCTGTACCGGTCGCAGTGGCGTCTTGACGAGGCAGGCCCCCGCAGGGGGCAAATAATCACTCTCTCCCTCAGTCAACAGAGCCGGAGCAGAAAGGCGCCGCAAGCAAGGCGGGGCCAACTCACAGCAGATTCGGCAGACGGTTGAAGCCCAGGCGGCGCACAGACTGAATGTTGATGTTGATTATACAGTAGTAAGATGTTATTGAATTTTAGGGAATAGTCCGTTATTCATCGTTTGGGGGGGTTATATGGCTGTGTAATTGTGCATGCACATGTTGGACATATGCATATGTGATTTAACTAGTTGTGCATGTATATGTTGGACATATGCATATGTGATTTAACCTCACGATGAAGGAGACGCAGAGTCTGAGACCCCTGCGACGCAGAGTCTGAGCCCCCTGCGGAGGACAGCGAGAGAAGACATAGGTGTGGACAGAAGACTTCCTGACCTCTGAGGCTCGAGAGGAGAGAGGGGGGAGTAATGTAAATAAAGGGATTATGATGGAGATGTGTGACCTCCCCTGCGAGGGAGATTCCTTTATGTGAGAATGTTTAAAGGTGAGGACTTTGGTGTGTTTCCTCATCTTTGTTCGCTGCTCAAGAATGAGAGCAGACTGTGGGTATGATTGCTTGAAATAAACTTGAATTAAAAGCAATTCAGTTTTGTTATTCAAGGCTCCCCACAATCTTATCTTATTGTTAATATGATTAAAATAGTTATTGTCTGGGTCAGTATCTCCTAAAATGTCTTGTGGTTGCTGTTCAGTTTTGACAAAGGTTTCAGCTTCAATTTGCCCTAATACACTTCCATTATTAAATGAGGAAGGATGATTGATTAAAATACTAATCATAAGTTATGTCAGCAATGTACACCAAAAAAAAAGAGAAGAAACAAAGGAAAAAAGAACACAAAAATCTCCACCCATAATCTTACTGCACTATTATTCATACATCAGAACTAAGGTTTAAATTTGTCTAATTCCTCCATTTCTCTAATCATTATTGCCTCCGCCAGGAGGTTATGTTTTTGCCGGGGTTTGTCTGTTTGTCTGTTGGTTAGCAAGATAACTCAAAAAGTTTTGGACGGATTTCGATGAAACTTTCAGGCGTTGTTGGAAATGGTACAAGGAAGAACTGATTAAATTTTGGGGATGATCCGGATCACGGTCCAGAAGAAAACCGCCATTACGGAAAATGCCATTTTCGTGAATAACTACTGAACCACTAATCCTATCATTGTCAATCCAATTGCTAGTCATATGTTTTCATGGTCAAGGAATCTGAAAACGTACACACAAACACTGTATGGGGGTAACTGTGGCCGCCATTACGGAAAATGCCATTTTCGTGAATAACCACTGAACCACTAATCCTATCATTGTCAATCCAATTGCTAGTCATATGTTTTCATGGTCAAGGAATCTGAAAACGTACACACAAACACTGTATGGGGGGAACTGTGGCCGCCATTACGGAAAATGCCATTTTTGTGAATAACCACTGAACCACTAATCCTATCATTGTCAATCCAATTGCTAGTCATATGTTTTCGTGGTCAAGGAATCTGAAAACGTACACACAAACACTGTATGGGCGGAACTGTGGCCGCCATTATGGAAAATGTCCTTTTCTTGAGTAACTACTGAACCACTAATCCTATCATTGTCAATCCAATTGCTAGTCATATGTTTTCATGGTCAAAACGTACACACAAACACTGTATGGGGGGAACTGTGGCGCTTGGCGGAGGTCTGCACTCTCCGAGTGCTTTTCTAGTTACTTTAGCTTCTTCTGGAGTTCCAAGCAGTTTTATCCACACCTTACAGTTCTTTGTCCATGTTGACTGTATTTTCCCCTGTTTTCTGAGAGCCCTGGCTTGTCTAGCTACAGTGGGGCAAAAAAGTATTTAGTCAGCCACCAATTGTGCAAGTTCTCCCACTTAAAAGATGAGAGAGGTCTCCAATTTTCATCATAGGTATACCTCAACTATGAGAGACAAAATGAGGGGAAAAAAATCCAGAAAATCACATTGAAGGATTTTTAATGAATTAATTGATAAATTCCTCAGTAAAATAAGTATTTGGTCACCTACAAACAAGCAAGATTTCTGGCTCTCTCAGACATGTAACTTCTTCTTTAAGAGGCTCCTCTGTCCTCCACTCATTACCTGTATTAATGACACCTGTTTGAACTCGTTATCAGTATAAAAGACACCTGTCCACAACCTCAAACAGTCAGACTCCAAACTCCACTATGGCCAAGACTAAAGAGTTGTCAAAGGACACCAGAAACAAAATTGTAGACCTGCACCAGGCTGGGAAGACTGAATCTGCAATAGGTAAGCAGCTTGGTGTGAAAAAATCAACTGTGGGAGCAATTATTAGAAAATGGAAGACATACAAGGCCACTGATAATCTCCCTCGATCTGGGGCTCCACGCAACATCTCACCCTGTGGGGGTCAAAATGATCACGAGAACGGTGAGCAAAAATCCCAGAACCACACGGGGGGACCTAGTGAATGACCTGCAGAGAGCTGGGACCAAAGGAACAAAGGCTACCATCAGTAACACACTACGCCGCCAGGGACTCAAATCCTGCAGTGCCAGATGTGTCCCCCTGCTTAAGCCAGTACATGTCCAGGCCCATCTGAAGTTTGCTAGAGAGCATTTGGATGATCCAGAAGAGGATTGGGAGAATGTCATATGGTCAGATGAAACCAAAATAGAACTTTTTGGTAAAAAGTCAACTTGTCTTCAGCTTCAGGAAGAAGATGGAGGACAAGCTGCAACAGAGCGACATCAGCGGGGTCTGGAGAAACCTCAAAACCATCTCGGGGCTCCAGAATACCTCCCCCCAGGCCACAGGGGGCAGGGAGTGGGCGAACAACCTGAATCTGTTTTTCAATAGATTTGACCAACCGCCCTCCCCCCTGACTGCACAACAACCACTGCTGCCTCTAAAGAAATCAAGTCCTGCTGCCCACTCCCCACTCCACCAACACCCCCCCACTCCCAACACACAGCCCCCCATCCTGACCCTGACCAGGACCCAGGTGAGGACGGAGCTGAGGAAGATCAAGGCGAGGAAGGCGCCGGGACCGGACGGCATCAGCGCAAAGCTCCTCAAGTCCTGTGCAGACCAGCTATGTGGGATTGTGACGTATATCTTCAACATGAGCCTGAAACTGGGGAGGGTACCACAGCTGTGGAAAACATCTTGTGTGGTACCTGTACCAAAAACTTCCCACCCCAAAGACCTGAACAGCTACAGACCGGTGGCCTTGACGTCCCACTTGATGAAGACCCTGGAGAGACTGCTCCTTGCTCACCTCCGCCCCCTGGTGGAACCAGCGATGGATCCACTCCAGTTCGCCTACCAGCATGGCATTGGGGTGGAGGATGCGGTGATCTTCCTCCTTCACCGTTCTCTGTCCCACCTGGAGAAGCCCGGGAATATGGTGAGGATCATGTTCTTTGACTTCTCCAGTGCTTTCAACACCATCCAACCGATGATCCTGAAGGACAAGCTGCTGCGCGCAGGGGTGGACCAGCACCTGTCATCATGGATCCTGGACTACCTCACGAACCGGCCTCAGTTTGTGAGAACCCGGGACTGTGTGTCCGACACGATCATCAGTAGCACGGGGGCCCCCCAGGGAACGGTGCTGGCTCCCTTCCTGTTCACTCTTTATACTGCGGACTTCTCACACAACACAACACACTGCCATCTACAGAAGTTCTCTGATGACTCTGCGATCGTTGGCCTCATCTCCAATGGAGATGAAGCTGAGTACAGAGGGCTTATCCAGGACTTCGTGGACTGGTGCCATCGGAACTGCCTCCAGATCAACGCGAGGAAAACTAAGGAGCTGGTGGTGGACTGCCGCAGGCATGGGCAGCCCCTCACAGTACCAGTAAATATACAGGGAACAGACATCGAGATGGTGACATCCTATAAGTACCTGGGTATTCATCTGAACAATAAACTAGACTGGTCACACAATACTGATGCACTCTACAAGAAGGGACAGCGCAGGCTGTTCCTGCTGAGGAGACTCAGGTCTTTTGGTGTACAAGGGGCGCTGCTGAAGTCATTCTATGACACGGTGGTGGCATCAGCCATCACTTTTGGAGTGGTCTGCTGGGGCAGTGGCATTACTGCAGCCGATAGGAAGAGACTGAACAAACTGATTAAGAAAGCTAGCTCTGTCCTGGGGCAGCGCCTTGATCCGATGGAGGAGATAGGAGAGAGAAGGACGGTGGCTAAACTGTCATCTCTGCTGGAGTCCGAGTTCCACCCTATGCAGGACATACTGAATGCACTGAGGAGCTCATTTAGCAGCAGACTACATCATCCCAGGTGCACAACCGAGAGGTTTCGTAGGTCCTTCCTACCAACGGCTGTCAGACTGTACAACCTAAGCAGGGCTGCTCGCAGAGATAGCAAAAAGACGTAACAAACTAATAGTTTTTTGAATGCAAAAGATGCAATAGACTTACACAATGGTCCCCTCCGGCATACAACTAGGAACTTACCGGTCGCTATGGAGGGTGAGAATATGTATGGGCACATAATCATACCATGTAGGATAACTAAGTAGACGGTTATGCTGTTTCATTCCATCTAGCAACAATGCTCTGCACTGTGTGTGTTTATATATTTACATATTTATTCCATCTAGCTACAATGCTCAGCACTGGGTGTGTTTATATATTTATATATCTACATATTATTCCATCTAGCTACATTGCTCCGCACTGTGTGTGCTTATATACTTGCATATTTATTCCACCTAGCTGCAATGCTCCGTACTGTGGGTGTTTATATATTTACATATTTATTCCATCTAGCTACAATGCTCTGCACTGTGTGTTCATATATTCATATATTTATTCCATCCAGCTACAATGCTCTGCACTGTGTGTCTGTGTGTGTGTGTGTATATATATATATTTTATAGTAATACGTACATATGTATATTAGCTGCTCTTGCTTGCTTGTTTTTTTTTTTTTTTTTTTTTTTTTTTCTTGCCTTCTGATTGTTGCTCTGAGTGTTGCTATCCCTGTGCTGTTGCAATCCTGGAATTTCCCCGTTGTGGGACTAATAAAGGCTTATCTTATCTTATCTTATCTTGTCGTGTTTGGAGGAGAAAGAACACCATACCTACTGTGAAGCATGGGGGTGGAAACATCATGCTTTGGGGCTGTTTTTCTGCAAAGGGACCAGGACGACTGATCCGTGTAAAGGAAAGAATGAATGGGGCCATGTATCGTGAGATTTTGAGTGAAAACCTCCTTCCATCAGCAAGGGCATTGAAGATGAAACGTGGCTGGGTCTTTCAGCATGACAATGATCCCAAACACACCACCCGTGCAATGAAGGAGTGGCTTTGTAAGAAGCATTTCAAGGTCCTGGAGTGGCCTAGCCAGTCTCCAGATCTCAACCCCATAGAAAATCTTTGGAGGGAGTTGAAAGTCCGTGTTGCCCAGCGACAGCCCCAAAACATCACTGCTCTAGAGGAGATCTGCATGGAGGAATGGGCCAAAATACCAGCAACAGTGTGTGAAAACCTTGTGAAGACTTACAGAAAACATTTGACCTCTGTCATTGACAACAAAGGGTATATAACAAAGTATTGAGATGAACTTTTGTTATTGACCAAATACTTATTTTACCGAGGAATTTACCAATTAATTCATTAAAAATCCTTCAATGTGATTTTCTGGATTTTTTTTTCTCATTTTGTCTCTCATAGTTGAGGTATACCTATGATGAAAATTGGAGACCTCTCTCATCTTTTAAGTGGGAGAACTTGCACAATTGGTGGCTGACTAAATGCTTTTTTGCCCCACTGTATTTCAGAGTTCCTTTTTTTTTTGTTATAAACGCTCTTTTAAATTTCAAAAATTTTATTAAGTGTCGTCGGCCTCTGTTGGTCTATGATGACCATGGAAGAGAATCCTAAACGTCTACTTTGCTGGAACAGCACCGCCTGTGGCTGAACAGGCCGATGCGCGAATGGCAGTCCCTGTCACACAGGTCGCACTTGTGGGTGGTCTCTGTGCTGCTGGGTCTGTGGCGGTTCTTCCTGCGGGTCCTTTTTTCATCTGCTGCAGCAGTCAGTCTCTCTTCATCCGCCTTGAGCTGTCTGCTCAGGGTGCCTCTCCATTTGGAGCGGTCCGTTGCAAGGTCCTCCCAGCGCTCTGTGTTGATCTCCAGGGCCTTCATATCTCTCTTGCAGACGTCTCTAAAGCGCAGCTGTGGGCGGCCAACGTCTCTCCTGCCAGTTGCCAGTTCTCCATAGAGGACGTCTTTGGGGATTCTGCCATCCTCCATACGGTGAACGTGGCCTAGCCAGCGGAGCCTGCGCTGCCTGAGTAGAATGAACATGGAGGGAAGGCCGGCGCGGGACAGAACTTCTGTGTTGGGCACTTTGTCCTGCCAGGATATGTCCAGGATGTGGCGAATGCAGCGCAAGTGGAAGGAGTTCAGTCTCTTTTCCTGCCGGGCGTATGTTGTCCACGTCTCACTCCCATAGAGCAGTGTGCTGATGATGCAGGCGTTGTACACTGCCATCTTCGTCTTGACAGAGAGATTGGGATTCTCCCACACTCGTGTGGTGAGGCAAGCGAGTGTGAAGGCTGATTTTCCAATCCTCTTGTCGATCTCTGTATCAAGGGAGAGGTTGTTGCTGATCGTGGACCCCAGGTACGTGAACTGATTCACGACCTCCAGCTTGTAGTCGTCGATGGTGATGGTTGGTGGTGCTTCGGTGCCTTGCGCCAAGACGTTAGTCTTCTTCAGGCTGATGGTAAGCCCGAAGTCCTTGCATGCCTGGGAGAAGCGGTCCATCAGGGTCTGAAGCTCCTGCTGTGTGTGGGTTGCGACTGCAGCGTCGTCTGCGAACAGCATGTCTCTGATTAGAGCCTCGCGTACTTCTGGTTCTGGCTTTCAGGCGGGCGAGGTTGAAAAACCTGCCGTCAGATCTTGTGTGCAGGTAGATTCCCTCTGTTGCTGTGCTGAAGGCATGCCTCAGGAGCATAGCAAAGAAAATCCCAAAGAGGGTTGACGCAAGTACACAGCCCTGTTTCACTCCGCTGCGTATGTTGAATGGCTCTGAGACGTTGCCATTGTGCTGCACTATCCCCTGCATATTGGTGTGAAACGATTCGATGAGGCTTTGCAACTTTGGTGGGCATCCTATCTTTGGCAGGATCTTGAAAAGGCCCTCTCTGCTGACCAGATCGAACGCTTTGGTGAGATCAATGAAGGCGACGTACAGGGGCATGTTCTGTTCTCTGCATTTCTCCTGGAGTTGGCGGATGGAGAATATCATGTCTACCGTCGATCGCTCAGCGTGGAAGCCACACTGAGACTCGGGGTAGACACGTTTGGCAAGCTTCTGTAGACGAACGAGAACAACTCGTGCGTAGACTTTGCCAACAATGCTGAGGAGGGAGATGCCCCTGTAGTTGTTGCAGTCGCTTCTCTCCCCTTTGTTTTTGTAGAGGGTGATGATCTTGGCGTCCCTCATGTCCTGAGGTACGGCACCTTCCTTCCAACACTGGCAGAGGACGTCATGCAATGGCAGCAATAAGGCGGTCTTGCAGTGCTTGATCAGGTCAGGGGGTATGCCGTCATTGCTGGGTGCCTTGCCAGCGGCCAAGCTATCAATGGCCTTGCTGAGTTCGTCGATGGTTGGCTCGGCGTCAAGTTCGTCCATGGATGGCAGGCAGTCGATGGCATCAAGGGCTGACGGTGTCACAGTGTTCTGTCTGGAGTAGAGGTCGGAGTAGTGTTCCACCCATCTCTCCATCTGCTTGTTCTTTTCTGTGATCATCTCCCCAGTGGAGGATTTGAGGGGGGCCGTCTTGCTCTGAGCCGGACCAAGTGCTTTCTTGATGCCATCATACATACCACGGATGCTCCCTGTTATGGCAGCGGTTTGAATGTCTTGGCTGAGCTGAGTACAGTACTCGTTGGCACAGCACCGAGCAGTCTGCTGAACTTTGCTTCTGGCAGCCCTGAGAATCTGGAGATTCTTCTCGTTTGGGTACTTCTTGTACTCAGCAAGTGCTGAGCGCTTGGCTTCAATGACGGGGGTCATCTCGGTCAACTTGGCATCAAACCAGTCCTGTGACTTCGAGGTCTTCCTCCCAAAGGTAGCCAAGGCTGTGCGGTGGATGGTGTTTCGCAGCTCTTCCCACTTCTGCTTTGCAGATTCTCCTTTTTGTGGTACACCAAGTTCCTTCTCAAAGGTGGAGGCAAACTGCTCAACAAGTTCTGGTTGGGCCATCTTCCTGGTGTCAATCCGTGCCTTTCCAGGCTGTCTAGCACGATGGAATTTCTTCAGCTGCAGCTTGACCTTGCAACACACCAATGAATGGTCTGTGTCGCAATCTGCACTCTGGAACGAACGGGTGATTAGCACGTTCTTCAGTGAGGAGCGCCTGGTCAGGATCAAGTCCAGCTGGTGCCAGTGCTTTGAGCGTGGATGTTGCCAGGAAACCTTGTGTTGGGGCTTTGTCTTGAAGAACGAGTTTGTGATGCACAGATCGTGATATGTGCAGAACTCGAGCAGCCGATGTCCGTTGTCGTTCATTCTGCCCACGCCAAAAGGTCCAAGACAGGAGGGCCAGGAATCGTGGTCAGCACCCACTCTGGCATTGAAGTCTCCAAGGAGAATGAGTTGTTCAGAGTTGGGAATGATCCTGACAGTTGTTGCGAGATTCTCGTAGAACTCGTCTTTTGCCTCTGGTGTGGCTGTCAGTGTTGGGGCATTCACACTGATGAGGGTGACTGGGCCTTGAGTGGTGTTCAGGCGGAGGGTGAGGAGTCGTTCAGAGCCAGTGCTGCCCGGTTCCACCATCTTCAGCAAGGTGTTCTTCACTGCGAAGCCCACTCCATGTTCCCTGTGTTCGTCACTGCCCTTTCCCTGCCAGTAGAACGTGTAGTCCTTCTCTCTCAGTGTGCCTGTGTCAGCCAACCGTGTTTCCTGGAGAGTGGCGATATCCACTCCCAGTCTCTTCAGCTCATTATTGATGATGGCAGTCTTCCTGGTGTCCTTGATGTCCTTGAGGTTAGCAGCGAGTCCTGTCATCATAGTGCGGACGTTCCAAGTTCCCAGTTTTAGAGTTGGTCTCTTTTGTTTTATTGTCTTGCCTGGTGCGAAGGTTCTCAGCCTGCTGTTCGGATTTCTCCTCATCCCCATGCACCCAATGAGGAAAGCAAGCTGTGGCGGGACAACACTTTATTGGCTGGGGGCTGCCCAGCTTGAGGCGGGCGGTAGCTGTCCAGTGAGATCTGACGATCCCTCCCACCATCGGGAACAACCCCTGGTGCCGCGCTCTACGCCAATTGAGCGGTGGCTTATAACCGGTCACTGTCATTCCCCGTGTTTTGTCTACGCCAAAGGCGAAGCTGGAGTGTCCTCTCCAGTGATCCAGTGTTCTACCTTCCAGCGTTGGGCGTTAGTAGGATTCAAGCCTGGGCAGGAAGATATGGAGGACAAGATGTTGCCCATGCAGCATGTCCCCCCCCTCCACGTCACTGATGAATCCAAAGGAACAGTAGGGCTGCTACAGTTTGGCACCAGCACCGTTGCAGGAGCTGCCAGAACGATGTTGAGCACAACATAGAACTGCCTTAGGGGCTCCGACTCCGGATTTTTCCTCAGGGTTGACTCCCGAAGCCTTTCCCGTGACTGGGTATGCCGCAAGGCAGCGGAGGTTTGAAATCAGGGTTTACCTTCCCCTAGATGGGCTACCTTCCCAGGTTGACGAGCCACCATCTACCCGAAGCATCTGGTTTTAAGGTGCCAGAGATCCGCCCTCGCCCTTCTCCTATTAGTAAAAGCAGTTCCGCCGGGCTTAGAGACTAAACCACACGGGCAGGCTAGGAGTTGGACTTGGTTGTCAGAGGCTTTTCGAGACGCACGCCATAAAGAGCATTTTATGAGCACTAGGAACTTAACCCCAGAGCCGCTCCTGGCTATGACAACCTTGGAACCATATTAAGTGTATGTTTATGTTATCATATGTCTTTTTGCATCTAATTAGAATTTTAACGTTACAAAGATAATGAATCACGGACTTCTGCCAATGTCCGAGTTCCTGGAGGCACTGGACATTTAATACAGTGGGACTTGTGCCAGTACCCACTCAATTTTTTGTGAAACAATTTTAATAAATGTAAGAATCTGTATTGTCTTTGTAATAGATTCTAAATCAAGTCCCACAGTAAACATAAATTCAGCACAAGTTGGACTTTCCTTAGACATTTGGAACTTTTCTCATACATTTAGGCCCAGAAATATTTGGACAGTGACACAATCTTCATGATTTGGGCTCTGCATGCCACCACATTGGATTTGAAATGAAACAACTACAACGGAATTGAAGTGCAGACTTTAAGGTTTAATTCAAGGGGTTGAACAAAAATATATGATTAAACATGTAGGAATTGTAGCTATTTTTATACAAACGCTCCTCATTTCAGGGGCTCAAAAGTAATTGGACAAATAAACATAACCCTAAGTAAAATGTTACTTTTCAATATTTTGTTGAGAATCCTTTGCAGGCAATGACTGCCTGAAGTCTGGAACCCATGGACATCACCAAACGCTGGGTTTCCTCCTTTGTGATGCTTTGCCAGGCCTTTACTGCAGCTGTCTTCAGTTGTTGCTTGTTTGTGGGTCTTTCTGCCTTAAGTTTTGTCTTGAGCAAGTGAAATGCATGCTTGATTGGGTTGAGATCTGGCGATTGACTCAGCCATTGCAGAATATTCCACTTCATTGCTTTAAAAAATTCCTGGGTTGCTTTTGCAGTATGTTTTGGATCATTGGTGAAGTGCCGTCCAATCAACTTTGCTGCAGTTGGCTGAATCAGAGCAGAAAGTATATCCCTATACACTTCAGAATTCATCCGGCTGCCTCTGTCTTTTGTCACATCATCAATAAACACAAGTGACCCAGTGCCATTGGAAACCATGCATGCCCATGCCATCACACTGCCTCCACCATGTTTTACAGAAGATGTAAGTGCTTTGAACCATGAGCTGTTCCAATTTTTCTCCAAACTTTCTTCTTCCCATCATTCTGGTACAGGGTGATCTTAGTCTCATCTGTCCAAAGAATGCTGTTCCAGAACTGGGTTGGCTTCTTCAGGTGTTTTTTTTTTTGGCAAAGTCAATTCTGGCCTTTCTGTTTTTGAGGCTGATTCATGGTTTGCACCTTGTGGTGAATCCTTTGTATTTACTCTCATTAAGTCTTCTCTTTATGGTAGACTAAGGTACTGATACACCTACTTCCTGGAGAGTGTTCTTCACTTGAGTGGATGTTGTGAAGGGCTGTTCTTCACCATGGAAAGGATTCTGTGATCATCTACCACTGATGTCTTCCGTGGACGTCCAGGCTTTTTTGAGTTCCCAAGCTCACCAGTGCACTCTTTTTTTTTCTCAGAATGTACCAAACTGTTGATTTGGCCACTCCTAACATTTCTGCTATCTCTCTGATGGATTTCTTCTTTTTTTTTCAGCCTCAGGATGGTCTGTTTCACCTCCATTGAGAGCTTGTTTGACTGCATGTTGTGTGTTCACAGCAACAGCTTCCAAATGCAAACGCCACACCTGGAATCAACTCCAGACCTTTTAACTGCTTAATTGATGACAGGTTAACGAGGGAAGAACCCATGCAGCCTTGTTATTTTTTTTTTTTATTTTTTTTTTTGCAGGCTTCTGAGTCAATTGTCCAATTACTTTTGGTCCCTTGAAAAAGAGGCAGCTACGTATTAAAGAGCTGTAATTCCTAAACCCTTGCTCCAATTTGGATGTGAATACTCTCAAATTACAGCTGAGAGTCTGCACTTTAAGCCCATATTGATTATATAATTGTATCCTGAATATATTTTTGTAAACAGCTAAAATAACAAAACTTGTGTCACTGTCCAAATATTTTTGGGCCTAACTGTATATTTGCATGGTTTTCTTCCTTATCAGTTTACCTTGTTCCTTATAGACATGATGTTTCCTTTACAATAATCTACAGATATTTCCTTAAATATCTGGAAATTTATTGATGTAACTTTTAACTTCTCCTATTGAATGTTGTGATTTCATTACCAAGCAGTTTCATTTATATTTTTCTCTTCATTAGGTGGTTAGGTGGCCAAGGTGGCCTAAATTTTTCTCAGTGAACTGACAGCTTTCTTTCTAATAAGTTTCTGACTTTTTTTACTGATTAAAATTGTTCATATAAATTTCAGACATTTTTCTCCTTAAGATGAAACTTTTTTCCTCATCACATTTCCATTCTTTCTCTTCTTTTTTCTGGAGAAAACAGGTAGTGTCCATTTCAGTTCAATCCATCAGCAACTACTCATGACAAAGTGCAGCCTGAAGGGATGTCCCAGATATGGGTCATTTTCAGCCCTGAAGGGCCACTGGGTAGGAGGAAGGCTACAAATGAGAATTGGGACAAACCCCAAATCTACCTGCACTTCACTCTCACATTGCAAATATTTTTCTCCACTGTTTTAAAGGATTTACTGCTGTTCATAAATAATTAGACTGTAGAGGAAGGATCAGACGAGACACGAGCTGACGACACACAACTTTATATCCTCCAGCAAGCAGAACAGACTGACTCGGGTGCCAGAGCGAATCTCTTCATTACAGCTTTATTCCCGCCCTTGGAACCTGGATTAAACACATTAACATACACGACAACAGAGCATGACTCAACACAATACTTTTGTGCCCATCATACCCAAGGTGTGAACAGCGTCTTCCACCCCACACAACAGGTTCATGCCTGGCATACAGGAAGCGAAGGCGCATCTTCATTTGGTTTATTACCCCCTAGTGCTCTGACGCCCGTCCTTGGTTCCTCTCCCTTCTTCTCCTCATTTCCATCTCTCACCTCCTTCCCCCAATTCCCCAAAGTCCTGGGTGGAATGCGAACTCCTGTTGTGTCACCACAGAGCCCCCTTCCGGCCCCCAAACACCAAGAAGGGGCTTTAACC
The DNA here is from genome assembly GCA_020510985.1 of Pholidichthys leucotaenia. Lineage (NCBI taxonomy): Eukaryota > Metazoa > Chordata > Actinopteri > Cichliformes > Pholidichthyidae > Pholidichthys > Pholidichthys leucotaenia. The sequence goes on along the minus strand of CM035846.1, from coordinate 40,688,628 downwards.
CTCCGGTGCTCTGGGCTTGAGCAAGCACCAGTAATGGCTGTAACGTGGAGGCGCTGGGCTGGCCCAAGTGCCTTGCTGTCAAGATGGGTAGAAGAAAAGCTCAGTCTCTGGTGAGCAGTCCTCTGGAGGAGGAAAGGGTGGGGAGGGGAAGGATCTAGTCTCATGAAAACAGTTCTCTGTAGGGGGAACACCAACCTGCGGATCCACCGTAGGTGGGTGTCCACACTGGGGAGCCTGGGCCAACACCACCTGCTCATCTGCCAGCACATACACTGGCATAGGCCTGTCTATACAGATGGTTTACTTACACCCCCCCAAGGACTAACACAAAATGTTTCGCCCCCATTTCCAACACTCTGAACAGGCCGTCGTACGGCGGATGTAGTGGTGTTCTGTAGGCGTTGTGCCTAACAAAATCGAATCTGGTGTTTTCCAAATGTTTTGGAACAAATGTGCGGGAAAAACAATGGTGCGGTGGCCAATCCTCTGCCCCAGAAAAAGGGCATACGGATGGGTTGGAACTGGGCACAGGGCTCTCCGGCAAAAATTCCCCAGGGATCCACAACGGCAGAGAAAAAACAAGTTCTGCCGGGGAAGCTGCCAAATCTTCCTTAGGCGTGGAACGCAACCCCAGTAGGACCCAAGGCAGGCGGTCGACCCAATTTGCGTCCGTTAGCAAGGCTCTGAGCACTGCTTTAAGCAACCTGTGAAACCACTCACACAAACCATTAGCCGATGGGTTGTACACAGTTGTGTACAGTTGATATTGAGGCTCTTATCCCTGACCTGCTGAATGAATTCCCTCACGTTCAAACTGTCGTTGGGCATGTGGGATGCAATAACATCCCAGATGAAGCATCTGAGATTTTAAAGAGTGACTTCAGGAGCCTTCTGTCCACTCTTATGAACTGTGGCAGACGTGCGCTCATCTCTGGGCCTTTGGTACATCTCAGGCGAGGGTGTAATCGTTTTAGCAGAACTCTCAGTCTTAATTCTTGGCTGTGTTTTACTTGTCCTATTTTTAACATTGGTTTTGTTGACAATTTTAACTTATTTTGGAACCGCCCATCACTTATGAGGCCTGATGGCATCCACCCAAATAGACTTGGTGTACGTGTTTTAAAAGACAATCTTTTCTATTTTATTCGGTGTTTTTTGGTACAGTGACTGAAATTTGGTGTGTTTACTCACTCTGAAGTTTCTGGGTTTGTCAAACTGCCCTTTTTTGGTCCTGTTCCCACGTATTGTATCGATCCCAATAACTCGGGTGGTCTTTACCGTTTGGATCAGCCTTTGATTTATAATCCTTCAGAGATTGAGTCTGTCTCCCATTGCCCTAAATATTGTAACCCAGGACAAATACAACACAACCTGAAAAACACTCGCACTTCTGCAGCTCCTCCTCTTCCACCACCTTTTAACTTTGCCCCTGTCTCCTCCCTTAGAGAACCTTTTTCTGCTCCCTTTAAAGTTAATAAAAAAGTTAAAAATAAAATAGAATGCATAAACTTCCCAGATTGATTAAACAAAATGTTGGTAAAATTCTAATCCAGCCTCAAATCCCTAAAATTAATAAAATTAATGATTTGGCCTCTGTTCCCCGCCAAAGTTTAAAAATTAAATGTGGCTTATTAAACAATAGGTCTCTATCTTCTAAGTCTCTTCTAGTCCATGATCTATTAATTGATCACCAGATCGATCTACTATCCCTCACAGAGACCTGGCTCGGGCTTGATGATTATGTTGGTTTGAATGAATCAACTCCCTCTGGGTATTTAAACTGTCATAACCCTAGAGGTTCTGGTCGTGGTGGTGGAGTGGCGGCAATTTTCCATTCTAAATTACTAGTTAATGTTAAGCAGAAATTATGTTTTAATTCCTTTGAAGGTTTGGTCCTCAGTGTGGGGCCTGTTAGCAATCTTGGCTTGAACCCAATTCTCTTTGCCATAGTTTATCGTCCTCCCACAGCCTATTCAGAGTTTCTATTGGAATTTACTGGATTTTTAGCTGATTTAGTGCTGAAAACCGATAGAATAATTATTGTAGGGGACTTTAATATACATGTTGATGTTGAGAGTGACTGTCTTAATAAGGCTTTCAGTTCAATTTTTGACTCAATGGGGTTTTCCCAAAAAGTAAAAAATTGTACCCATTATTTCCACCATACATTGGACCTTGTTTTGACTTATGGTATAGATATCGAAAATCTGGTAATGTCTCCTTATAATCCTGTACTGTCTGACCATTGTCTGTTAATTTTTGATTTCATTATCTCTGATCACTTATTTCCTAAAAAAAAAAATACTACTACAGCAGATGTCTTTCTGAAGACGCTGTTGCTAAATTTTTGCAGATTGTCTCCTCTATGTCATGGGTCAACACAACAGAAACACCTGAAATAAGTGATGGAGAGTCTGCTCCATTCGTAATTCATAGCATGTTTGATGGTGTTACTGCCTCTCTGCATCGGACTCTAGATTTGATGGCCCCTTTAAAAAAGAAAAAGTCTAACCAGAAATTTCTTACCCCTTGGTTTAACACAGAAACTTGTGGCTTAAAACAGAAAACTTGTCAACTGGAAAGGAAATGGCGTTCAACTAATTCAGATGAATTCTACTTGATGTCACCATGGGTTGAGATGCCGTCTCAGCGCTCAGCCCATGTTTTCCCTCATCCCTGCTTCCCATTGAACAGCATCTCAGCAGGCTCCCAGCTGGCAGCATTACGGACGGCTGGGGCCAATTAGTCCTCATCAGCTGGGGCGCTGCCAATGAGAATAAATTGGAGCAGCCTCGATGACTCGGGGCTGCGACATAAGCACTGCTAGGCTGAAGCCCCTTCGTCTGGTGTCAGCCTCTACTCCCCTTGCAGCATTCTTGTGATTGTAACCCGCTGTGAGTATGTATGCCTTGTTACCCCTACGTCCGGTACGAGCTTCCTACCCCTGCGCTGTGCAACCTGTGAATGTACTTCTGTATGAGTATCTGTGCTCTCCTCATCCCTCATCCCTCACCCTAAATAAAACATCACGACTCACTGGCTCGCCCTTGGCTCTTATTGTGCGGCTCCCTAGAGCCGTGTGTGACACTTGACGTGGAGAAATCATCTCTTAATCTATAAAAAATCTCTTAGAAAAGCTAGATCAAGCTATTATTCTGCATTAATAGAAGCAAACAAGAATAACCCCAGGTTTCTCTTCAACACTATAGCCAGGCTTACAAAGAGCCAGAACTCGGTCAATCCTCGCATCCCTCCTGAGCTTTCTAGTCAGGACTTTCTGAACTATTCTTAAAATTTTATCTATTAGAGATGAAATCTGTCAGATTCTTCCTACCGTAAACTCTAGTACATTAACTACTGCAGCTCCCTCAATTGATATCTGCTTAGATAAGTTTACTCCAATCGACCTCTTAGAGTTGGATAAAATAATTTCCTCTTCTAAGCCTTCATCTTGCCTTCTGGACCCTATTCCTTCCAGGTTATTTAAAAGGAACTCCGATTATATTGGTATGTTAGCTCTATATGCTTTATTTTTATGTTAGTAACATAACTAATATAATTTTTTTGAAAATAATTCCCAGTTTTATATATTTTTAAAAAACTTTATTATGATGTAAATCGCCATTTTTGTTTACGTCGCAATGCATTCTGGGTAGTGACGTAGAATGGTTGCAGCCGTTTTTTCTGTCTTATACAAGCCAAGAAGCGAAGCTCCTAACTACTGCCATTTGTCAGTGAAAATGCCACATTGCGCGGCTTTTGGATGTAATTTCCAATCAAAGGGAAATAAAGAGAGCGGGGTGAGCCTCCATAGCTTTCCTAAAGAAGCAGAGTCGCAGTCTTCCACGGCTCTCTGCAGCTCCTCTTCATCCGCCACCCCTCAACTTAGCCCCTGTCTTCCCCATCAGAGAATCGTTGTCTGCTCCCTCCAAAGTAAATAAAAATATAATGCATAAGCATCCCAAAGTGATAAAGCAAAATATTGGTAAAACTCAAATTAAACATAAAGCCTCTAAATTGAATGATTTGGCCTCTGTTCCTTCTCATAATTTAAAAATTAAATGTGGTTTATTAAATATTAGGTCTCTAACTCCCAAGTCTCTGTTAGTCCATGATCTGTTAATTGATCATCAGACTGATTTAATTTCCCTTACAGAGACTTGGTTAGGGCAAGAGGATTATGTTGGTTTAAATGAATCAACTCCCTCTGGTTATTTAAACTGTCAAAATCCCAGAAGTTCTGGTCGTGGAGGAGGAGTAGCAACAATTTACCATTCCAAATTACTAGTTAATGTAAAGCAAAAACATGTTATAATTCCTTTGAGGGCCTGGTCCTCATTATAGGGTACTTTAGCAATTTTAGGTTAAACCCAATTTTATTTACCATAGTTTATTGTCCCCCATCAACCTACTCAGAATTTTTATCCGAATTTGCTGATTTCTTAGCTGATTTAGTGCTGAAATCTGATAGAATAATTATAGTAGGTGACTTTAATATACATGTGGATGTGTCACGACACGACGCTCATCAGCAGCGCCAGCTGTGCGCACACCTGTGCCTCGTCAGCGGCGAGGGATTTAAGCCGCCTCGCCCTAGGCTTCGGCCTGAGGCCGTCTGTTCTCATCGGCATTTCTTGCTGCAAAGAATAGCCCACCAACAACAAGTGATCCTCAATCAATTATGTACTATTACTAACCGATTGGACCGTTTGGACCCCCAACAGCCGTTCCCCCCGGCTCGTCTGGGTGGCGCGGCTCCTGCTGCTCCAGCGGCCGTTCAGCCTGCTCCGGGTGCACCGGCACGGCTCACACCTATTCTGACCCCCGCCCGCTTTAGCGGTAAGCTCGGTGGAGCGCGGGGGTTTATCATGCAGTGTGAGTCTGTGTTTCACCGCGTCCCCAGAGACTTTCCCTCAGACCATAGCCGGATTGGCTACATAGGAAATCTCTTGGAGGGGCGAGCGCTTACCTGGGCTTACGCCGTAATGGCGAAGCCCAGCTACGCCACCCTCACCTATGGCCAGTTCGTGAGACTGTTCCTGGAAGTGTTCGATCATTCGCGTACAGAGAGCGTTCAGGTCGATCATCTTCTCAGACTCCAGCAGGGAAGCCGATCGGCCGCTGATTATGCGATCGACTTCCGGGTTGCTGCGGAGGAGGTTGGCTGGGGAGAGCGTTCGCTCTGCGGCATCTTCCTTCGCGGTCTCAGCGCAGGTCTGAGGGATGAACTGGCTGGATGGGATATCCCGGAGACATTAGCGGAGCTGACTTCACTTGCCATCAGCTTGGATAACAGGCTGCGCGAGCGTGCTTCGGAGCGGAGGTCTTCTTCTCGCCCTCGAGGTGCCTCGGCGCGCCTGCCCCAAGCTCGCCCCTTCACCGGGGTTCTCCGAGGAGTCGGAGCCGATGGTGACAGGCTGGACAAAGCTCCCCCCCCAGCGGAGAAACAACGCCACCGTGAGTTGGGCCTCTGCATGTATTGCGGGGGCAGCCAACACACGGTGGAGCATTGTCCACAGAAGCCAAATGGGGAGGTCCGTGAGTTACTGTAGGGGGCCTTGCGGACGCTAATCGGTTAACTCCCCTCACTCAATTGACTCTGCCCATCCGATTCTGTCACAATCCCACAGGGCACCTCACCCATGCACTGGTGGATTCAGGCGCGGAGGGTAGCTTCATTTCACAGAGCCTGGCAACCCAATTGGGCATCCGTTGCCACCCTCTCAAGTCTCCTCTCACCCTAGTAAATCTCTCCCGTGTCTCCCTGGGAAAAGTAACACACCGGACGACCCCTGTCCCAGTAATTATCTCGGGAAATCATCGGGAGGATATCACCTTTTACGTCCTACCATATTCAGTATCACCTGTGATTCTTGGATACCCATGGCTCCGCCTCCACAATCCTGTCCTGGACTGGAGGTCCGGCAGAGTGTCCGCCTGGAGCTCCTTCTGCATGGGCATCTGCCTCCAATCCGCTGCCTGCGCCCCGTCCTCTCCTCCTACTCCCAAGGACGCCGCGCCTCCGGATCTCACCCTGGTGCCCTCGGAGTTCCACGACCTGGGCATGGTCTTCAGCAAGTCCAAGGCGATGTCTCTTCCTCCGCACCGGCCCTATGACTGCGCTATTAACATCCGCCAGGGGGCACCCTTACCCTCGGGACATCTCTACAGCCTGTCAGCGCAGGAGAAGGAGGCCATGAACACTTATTTGAAGGAGTCGCTGAGTGCTGGAATCATCCGCCCCTCATCATCACCATTAGGCGCTGGGTTCTTCTTCGTGGGCAAGAAGGACGGCTCCCTTCGTCCTTGTATTGACTAACGTGCCCTCAATGACATCACGGAGAAGGACCGCTACACTTTGCCCCTAATGGACACCGCCTTCCACTCCCTCCAGGGGGCGACTTGGTTCACCAAGCTGGATCTTCGCAGCGCATACCACCTCGTCCGGATCCGGGAGGGAGACGAGTGGAAGACAGCCTTCCATACCCCGAACGGTCATTTTGAATACCTAGTTATGCCGTTCGGGTTGACCAATGCTCCAGCCGTCTTTCAGCGCCTTACTAACGACGTCCTCCATGATTTCATCGGCCTGTTCGTGTTCGTCTACCTGGACAATATCCTCATCTTCTCCAGATCCAGGGACGAGCACCGGGTCCACGTGAGACGGGTCCTTCAGAGGCTGCTGGAGAACCGATTATATGTCAAGGCGGAAAAATGTGAATTCTACGCCAAGACTACGTCCTTCCTGGGGTTCATCATCTCTCATGACCAGGTGCTCCCGGACCCAGCGAAGGTTAAAGCGGTGGTAGAGTGGCCCACTCCTACATCAAGGAAGCAGGTACAACAGTTTATAGGGTTTGCCAATTTCTACCGCCGCTTCGTCCCTAATTTTGGAGCCATCGTCGGTCCCCTGACCCGCCTCACCTCCCCTAAGACCCCGTTCCGGTGGACTGAAGAGGCCGCAGCTGCCTTCCGGGCGCTGAAGGCGGAGTTTTCCTCCTCCCGGGTCCTCAGCCAAGTCGACCCCGCGCTGCAATGCATCGTTGAGGTGGACGCTTCGGACACGGGGGTGGGGGCGGTGTTGTCTCAGCGGTCGCCTGCCAACGGGGCCAAACGGCCCTGCGCCTTCTTCTCTCGGCGCTTGTTCCCGGCGGAACGTAATTATGACGTGGGGGACAGAGAGCTCCTCGCCATCAAGCTCGCGCTTCAGGAGTGGCGCCACTGGCTGGAGGGGGCTGCCCTGCCGTTCGAGGTTCTCACCGATCACAAGAACTTGGAATATTTAAGAACTGCCAAACGTCTGAACGCCCGCCAGGTGCGTTGGTCCTTGTTCTTCGCCAGGTTTCGTTTTAACATCACCTTCAGACCTGGCTCTAAGAACAGCCTGCCCGACGCCCTCTCTAGGCAATTTGCCCCTGAGGCGTCAGAAGACGCAGTCCACACCATCTTGCCCAGGTCGTGCGTCGTGGGGGCCGTCTCGTGGGACATCGAGAGCAAGATCCGGAAGGCGCAGGAATTGGAACCGGACCCTGGCGGCGGACCTGAGGGGAGGCTTTTTGTGCCGTCCACTGTCCGGGGGGAGGTCATCCACTGGCTTCACACATCTAAGCTCACCTGCCATCCTGGGTCCTCCCAGATGATCGACCTCCTCCAATGCTCCTTCTGGTGGCCGGGTCTGCGGAGGGACGCCGCCCGCTACGCCCGGGCCTGCCCCGTCTGTGCCACCAGCAAATCAGGTAACGCCCCTGCCCGTCCCTGGCAGGCCCTGGTCGCATATCGCCCTAGACTTCGTCACCGGTCTTCCTGTCTCCAACACCTTCGACAGTGTCCTGACCATCGTTGATCGTTTCTCCAAGGCTGCTCACTTCGTGCCATTACGGGGGCTCCCATCTGCCTTGGAGACGGCAGACCTCCTCATCCAGCACGTGGTCAGGCTGCACGGGATTCCGGTAGACGTGGTCTCGGACCGGGGCCTCCAGTTTGCCTCGGACGTCTGGAGGTCTTTCTGCAATGCCCTGGGAGCCAAGGTAAGCCTCTCCTCCGGCCATCACCCCCAATCCAACGGGCAGTGTGAGCGGACCAATCAGGAGCTGGAGGCTGCGCTCCGCTGCATCACTGCATCCAAGCCTGCGTCCTGGAGCACACACCTCGCCTGGGTGGAATACGCCCATAACACCGCCCGCTCTTCTGCCACCGGGATGTCCCCATTCAAGGCATCCCTGGGCTACGATCCTCCCCTGTTCCCTACGCAGGAGAGCGAGTTGACTGTCCCCTCAGTCCGGGCGCACCTCAGGCGGTGCCGTTCCACCTGGTCTTCGGCGCGCAGCGCACTTTTACACACGGCGGAGCGCAACAAGTCCACGGCGGACCGGCACAGGAGACCTGCCCCTGCCTACCAGGTAGGCCAACGAGTCTACGTGTCCACTCAGGACATTTGTTTAAAGGGTGAGAGGAGGAAGCTGGCCCAACGGTTCATCGGTCCATTTCCCATCACCAAAATTATCAACCTGGTGGCTGTGCGTGTGACTATCCCCCCTCCCTCCGCATCCATCCCACCTTCCACGTCTCCAAGGTGAAACCGGTGTTCTCCAAGCCCCTCTGCCCTCCACCTGCGGCGCAGCCTGCGCCCCGGATGATAGATGGCCATCCGGCCTGGACAGTCTCTACCATCCTGGACTCCCTGCGCTGGGGTCGTGGGTTGCAATACTTGGTGGATTGGGAGGGCTACAGACCTTAATGGAGACAATGGGTGCGCTCCTCGTTTGTGTTGGATCCGTCCCTCATCGCTGAGTTTCACCGAGCGCACCCGGAGAAACCATCGCCAGGAGGCGCTGCTAGAGGGGGGAGTACTGTCACGACTCGCCGCTCATCAGCGGCGCCAGCTGTGCGCACACCTGCGCCTCGTCAGCGGCGAGGGATTTAAGCCGCCTCGCCCTGGGCTTCGGCCTGAGGCCGTCTGCTCTCATCGGCATCTCTTGCTGCAAGGAACCCCCTTCATCAAGCAAGATACTACGTAAGAATCTCTTACCTTTTCCTCCCAGCCTTCTCCCCTGTGAACAGGTGGATTTCCCGGTGGCGGACAACGTTCTCCAGCCACCATCTCCTCGCTGCTGCTTCAGGCGCTCCAGGTCGCTGTCTACCGGGCTACGCCCTTGCTCAACGCCAGCCACCTGCCCAAACCAAGTAAGCCAGCTGTCATTATCTTATCTCCTGTATTGGTGTGGTGCCCGTTACCCTTCTCCCTCTGCTTCTCCCCTAGGGTTGTCCAGCTGAACGGCTTCCTGCCCCCGTGCCTGACGCAGACGCCACCACCAATACATTCTCATCTCACAGACACGCACTCATACACTCTTGTTGTTAAATAAAACTATTGGATCTACCCTGAGCCTGCGTGTGTGTCTCCTGAGCCGTGCATTATGTCAGGATGTAGATAGTGAATGCCTTAATGTGGCATTTAATTCAATATTAGACTCGATTGGGTTTTCTCAGAAAGTAGGAAATTCTACTCATTACCTCCACCATACATTGGACCTTGTTCTGACATATGGCATAGAAATAGAAAATCTTGTAGTGTCTCCTCATAACCCTGTACTGTCAGACCATTGTCTGTTAACCTTTGATTTTACTATTTCTGACTATTTGGCTCCTAAAGAAAAATATTATTACAGTAGATGCCTCTCAGATGATGCTGTTACCACATTTATGCAGATTGTTTCCTCTATGCCATGTGTCAACACAACGGAAATAAGCTATAGACAGCTTGCTCCTTCTGTAATTGATAACATGGTGGATAGTGTTTCAGCTTCTCTGCATGAGACTCTAGACTTGGTGGCCCCCTTAAAAAAGAAAAAGTCTAATCAGATGTTGCCGGGAAATAATACACACTGAACAACAAATGTATTTTATGGGTTTTATCTGATATATAGAAAATAAAGAGCAGCATGCTTCAGAATGAAAAGATTTACAAAAATTTTTAAAGGTAAATAAAATAAAATGAAATGTACAAAATGTCTCTTTGTATATAACTCTCACGTTTGTGTTACAGTCTGTACTGCCTCAAACACACAGGAGGCGGATCTTAAACAAAATGGTGGATTACTAACAAAGAAAAATACAATCTGATAAAACGCTCAGTAAACTAATGACCCCAAATAAGTCCGTACAAACGGTAGTGGTGATACTGGAAATGAGAAAGGTACATAATAGCTTTAGTACACCACAAACCTTAAGTTCACACTCCAAATATGCTCAAAACTTAACAAGAAAAGCTTTTCACTTACAACATACACACGACGCCACACCAGCGCGTGATCACTGACTGATCTTCACAGGACACCCGAGTCTCCCTGGTTTGATTGACAGTATAAAATGTTTCAGTACTCGTCACCGTGTAAAACAAAAAAACACATCATAACATTGTGACCAGAGTAGCAAACAACACACTTTTACATTTACACTCATGCTTACATCGTACATAGCCTGATATTTTAACTATATCCTCTTGGATAGGCACTATGTTCAGCCACGGTATACCATGCTAGTCAGGCAGCAAATCTGTAGGTCAATCTACGTCTTATCTGTTACTAGGCCGACTTTATTACATCCTCTTCGGCATAATTCACCGTGTTCGTTAAGAGTAACAATATATTTTAACTGCATTGGTGAACTTACAACGTTTCTTTATGAAGATTATTCCTCGTCTTGCTTGCTTTTCAAATCCGGTCTCCTGAACCGTTTTCCCAACCGAAAAAAACCCAGATATTCAAAATCCTCTACCTGGCATATCCCGCCCACACCCTGAAGTCACTTCCTGTTGAGTCAAGTTCAAATCAAAATATTTAAACGCAAATCAAATCAACAAAGATCCATAAATATGACCCGGTTACATTCTCCCCTGCTTACAAGTCAACGGCCTCGGTGACTACAAATGAGTTTTTGATTTCCCTCACAGCTTCTCTAAACAAGACCGTGCCTAAGTTTGCAAAAATCTGAGCGATTATAGCTGAAGAAAAGGGATCCAAAACTGACTTTGGCTCATGGTACGGGTTTGAGTGCTGGCCTGCTGTTGACCTTTGACTCCTGCGGGGAAAGGGAACAGGTTCAGGCATGGCTTCATATTCTGTATCAGACCGTGTTTCTTGTGAGTCTACCTCAGATTCTGGTTAAGGAAATTCATCATCCTGCTCTGACTCACCATTGATGCTACCTTCTGCACTATTCTCACTGCTAGGGATCCTGACCTGACCATCAGTGTGAGCTGGGTTACGGATGGGACTAAGAGCCCTCACTTCTTCCAAAACTAAACCATCGGTAGGGTCCTCTGAATTTAAACTGTCCTCCGGCGGGGACTCTGGGGACTTTCTAAGACACTGGCTACTCGGTCGTGACCTGAAGACGGGTGGGGACACACATGGTCTGATGTCAACTCTGTTAACTCTTTTTGTCGGTCCTCCTTCTACAGGTTCTACCGTGTATGTAGTTCCTTGAATCTGCACCACACGGTGGGGAATGGGTTTCCAAGCATCTTGAATTTTGTTTCTGCCTGGGGGCCGGTTTCTGACATACACAATCTGACCTAGCTCAATAGGGGGACAGTACACCTTCTCGTTATGCATTGAAATGCGTTCAGCAGCTTTCTGTTCACAGTACTCTTTGGCCCTGGCATGAGCATCATTCAGACGCCTTTGGTGGTTCGCCAGCCAGTCGTGACTGGGCTCTACAGTGGACTCCTGTCCTAAAAGGGCATCAACAGGAAGGTGTGGGTCCACACCAAACAGAAGGTAGTAAGGGGAGTAGCCTGTTGTTGAATGCGGGGTAACATTGTACGCATAGACTAACTCTGGCACATACTCTGGCCATCTGCATTTTTTCTCAGGCGGGAGGGTACGCAAGAGTTCATGCGACGTCCTATTAAAACGTTCACATTGGGCATTCCCGGTAGGATGATGGGGGGTTGTACGACTTTTTTTTACACCATACAACTTGCAGAGTTCTGAGATCACCTCGCTTTCAAAATTCCGGCCCTGGTCCGAATGCAAACGCTCAGGGACACCATACTTGAGAAACCACTCTCGCAGCAGAACCTTGGCTGTTGTGTCAGCTTTTTGATCACGTGTTAGGAAAGCCTGCGTAAACTTTGTAAACACATCGGTGATCACTAGAACATTTTCTCTACCATTGCTAGAGGGTTCTAGAAGAGTAAAATCAACTGCGACTACCTCTAAGGGCCTACTAGCTAGAAATGATTTCATGGGGGGGTGAATCTTGGGATTTGGCATTTTTGTTAACACACAGCGTTCACATTTCTTTATCCACTGTTTGGCATCCTCATGAATCCCTACCCAAAAACATCTTTGTCGTGCCTTGGTGCCCCATCGAGTCATGCACACTCTCTAACACCTGAGACTTTAAACAGCCTGGCACTAGTAGTTGAAAACGTTCCCCATACCTCACATCCTCAATCACCCGATAAAGCAGTCCCTCCTTCTCCCGAATATATGGCCAATGTTTCAATAAAGAGAGCACTGGTTTTTCAAGGTCTTTCCTCTCCTGAAAGTTAGGTTTACTTTTGCCGTCCCAAAACCTTCTAAAAACTCCCAGTACTGGATCCTGCCCCTGAAATTCCCTTAATTCCTCTTTTAAGTAGCCAGGTAAGGTAGGAGTATTACCCTGGGCTCCAGAACCGGAACCATCTCCCTTTTCGTTCGCCCGCATTTGCCTAATGAGATGAGATGAGATGAGATTCAACTTTATTGTCATTACACATAAGGTAACGAAACGTGACTTGGCATTTGGGCACGCTCTGCAGAGCGCATCCAAGGCCGGGGCAGCCGCTAGGCGCCAGTCATCTTGCAACTCTCAAGACCAGCACTGGTTAGCTCAGTGCCAAGTGTTGTCCCTTTCTGTATCACATTGCAGATAGCCACACACCCATCATAATCCATGTCGTCCGACATTGGTTCCTGCTCCCCTGCAAACGGGTGCCTAGATAATGCATCAGCAGCCCGGTTAGACCGGCCAGGCCGATACTGAACATCAAAATCAAACACTGCTAACTGAGCCACCCATCGCTGTTCTAGTGCTCCTAATCTAGCAGTGTTGAGATGACACAACGGATTGTTATCAGTAAGGACCGTGAATTTAGAACCTAATAGGTAGCCTCTGAATTTTTCTGATATTGCCCATTTCAGAGCTAGAAGTTCTAATTTCATACTGCTATAATTTCTGTCATTCCTCTCTGCATTTCTGAGCCTACGGCTTGCATATGAAATTACTCTTTTCTTTCCCCCTTGTTCTTGATACAATATTGCTCCCAACCCTTGATTACTGGCATCTGTCTCAACAATAAAGGGACGAGTAAAATCCGCATACCCTAGTACTGGGGCGCTAGTGAGTTTCTGTTTTAGAATATCAAACCAGCTTTGGCATTGCGGCGTCCATAGACTGCACATCCATTGATTCACCTTGGAGGGAGGCCCTGAATTCAAACAGAGATTCACCAGGTCGTGAAGCGGGCTAGCTATCTGGGAAAAGTGCTCAACAAATCGCCTATAATAACCTCAAAAGCCTAGGAACGAGCGCAACTCTTTCAGTGTGGTAGGCACTGGCCATTGCTTCACTGCCTCTATTTTACCTGGGTCTGTTTCAATTCCATCTGCTGAAACCTGGTGACCTAAAAACTTAACCTTCTGCTGCAGAAAGTGACATTTCTCTAGTTTGACTTTAAGACCGGTATCTTGTAGTCGTTTCAAGACTATGTCAACTCTTTCTAGGTGCTCCGTGAATGTCTTGGAAAACAGCAAAATGTCATCCAAAAACACCAGCATTATTTGGAAAATCAAATCATTCATCGCAGTTTGCATCAATCTTTGAAACGTTGCTGGACCATTACAGACACCCATGGGCATGCGCAAGTACTCAAAGAGACCAAAAGGGGTTGTGAAGGCTGTTTTATGTAGGTCATGCTCTTTTACTTCCACCTGGTGGTACCCACTTGCTAAGTCAATTGTTGAGAAAAACTTTGCTCCCTGCAAAGCATCGAAACTCTCATCAATTCGCGGCAGTGGAAAAGCATCTTTTCGTATCTTCTGGTTAAGCTTACAGAAATCCACACATAGCCGTATACTACCATCAGTTTTTCTCACTACCACCACAGGAGATGCGTAAGAGCTACAACTCTCCTTGATTATCCCCTTTTTCAACAGCTTGGATATGTGCTCTTTAACCTCTGTGTATTGGTTGGGTGGAATTCGCCGATAGGGTAGGCTCACAGGTACATCATCCACTAGGTTTATGTCATGTTTGACTCTGTCTGTGTACCCCAAGTCATCATCATCGACAGCAAAAACATGAACATACTTGGCCAGCACAGTTTTCAATTGATCCTGTTGCTCTTTACTCCCTCCAATGTCTAATTTGTCCAAGACAGACGAGGTGCTGGCATCAAGGGCACTAGGCTGTGCAACTGAGACATGTTCGATACTTGCTGAAATACGGTTAAACTTTACTTTAACTGGGGGTTCGTCACTTAAGCACTCCACAGGGGAAAATACCCCAAGCCGGGTCCTCGCGTTTAGCCACACATCCTCCGATGAAAGATTCACTACTTGCACTGGGACAGTATTACTGCTAGCTTCAACCAATGTGGGTAGGACAACCAGACCACTTGGCAAAGTCATGTTCCCCAGCTCTAGTAATCTCAAGCCGTTACCCTCTTGTACCTTGGGAAACCCTTTTGCCATGACTGTAACTACTGATGCTGAAGGGATGTGGGCTCCATCCATTAGCAGCATTAGCAGCAGTCAACCTTAACCACCCCGCTGTAGCCACCATGTCATCATCCTCCCCACACAAATGCTGACGGAAAAACTGTTCAGTTATGGTGCTGACCTGGCTGCCCGTATCTAGTAAGCAACGGGTTACCACACCACGTATGTTAATCTCTACCGTGGGACATGTTCCTACTGCACGGGCCAGTAACTGATCCTGAGTAATCTGTGCTTTAACTGAGTCTGAAGTGTTCCCCCTAATCGCTTGACTCACGGCGACCGGGGCCTCTAGTTTCCCTGATTCTGACCGCTTTGCTGTGCCTTTTGCTTCTGGGTGCAATTCTTGGCTATATGCCCCTCCCCTTGACATTTAAGACAGATGGGTTTTCCATCATCTGTAAATTTCAACTGAGCTCGACGGCGGGTATTAGTCTGTTCACTTGAATTTGTTCTCTGCATAGTTAGGTCATAAATATGACCCGGTTACACAGAGATTTCTAACTCCTTGGTTCAACACAGAAACTCGTAGCTTAAAACAGAAGACTCGTCAATTAGAAAGAAAATGGCGCTCCACTAATTTAGATGAAATCTATTTAGCTTGGAGAAATCATCTTTTAATTTATAAAACATCTCTTAGAAAAGCTAGAACGAGTTATTACTCTGCATTAATAGAAGAGAACAAGAATAATCCCAGGTTTCTTTTCAGTACTGTAGCCAGGTTGACAAAGAGTCAGGACTCTGTCAATCCTAGCATTCCCTTAGAGCTTACTAGTCAGGACTTTATGAACTTTTTCAATAATAAAATTTCATCCATCAGAGATAAAATCAATCAGATTCTTCCCACAGTTAACTTAAATACTGTAACTACTACAACTCCTTCAATTGATGTCTGTCTTGATGAGTTTACTCCAATCGACCTTTGAGAGTTAGACAAAATAGTTTCCTCATCCAAACCTTCAACTTGTCTTTTAGACCCTATTCCTACCAGGTTATTTAAAGAAGTCTTCCCACTTATTGGTAGCCTTATTCTTCATATAATCAATTCTTCATTAACTTTAGGCCATGTACCGCAGGCTTTTAAAATGGCTGTAATTAAACTCTTACTCAAAAAGCCAACGCTAGATCCAGGAGCTTTAGCTAACTATAGACCAATCTCTAATCTCCCTTTCATTTCAAAAATCTTAGAAAGAGTTGTTGCTACGCAATTATTTGACCACCTGCAGGGAAATGGTTTACTTGAAGATGCGGGCGCATGCGCACGCAGCGACCAGCAGCTTGATGATATAGTGCGTGTGTGCGTGTGTGTGTTTTTTGTACTTTTTTATGTTTTTAGAAAATCCTCTGTGTCGTTTCTGCCCTGGAGCGTTTGTGGAATATATGGCGAAGAGCTCCCTGGTATCGGCAACATGGATTTCCTCTCCTGTCTCACACTGCTGCTTTCTGTGCTGTGGCTCTTTGTCTCTGAGGTAAACGCGTTCGGCTCCATGGCGAGCAGAATAGCAGGCAGAATACAATATTCCAGGGACGTGTTGCTACGCTTTAACACAGCTGATGCAGCGTCTGTGATTGAGCCCAAACTTGAACTGCCGGACTTTATTTTGAGAGACGGACACAGTGGTGAAAAGAGAAGCGGCAGGAGGAAGCGTGGAAGACGTGGAGGTGTGAAATTGCGCCTTAGAAGATGTCAGTTTGGTAACATTCCTCTTCCTTCGATCATTTTTGGGAATGCACAGTCTGTGAGAAACAAGGTGGAGGAAATTCAAGGCAACGTACGTTACCAGAAGGATTTTAAGAACTGCTGCGTCATGGCTTTCACTGAATCTTGGCTTACTGCGCATGATCGAGATGCAGACCTGTGGATTGACGGCTTTGGAGCTCCGCTGCGCTCGGATCGGCAGGAAGAGGTAACTGGGAAGCGTCAGGGGGGCGGTGTATGTTTATACATTAATAAGCAGTACTGCACATCTGTCACGGTCAGAGAGCGCATCTGTACACCCGATGTGGAGCTGCTGTCTGTGTCGCTTCGCCCCTTTTATTTGCCTCGAGAGTTTCCCCAACTTTTCATCACAGTTGTGTACATTCATCCGAGGGCAGACGCTGACTTCGCCTCCAGCAGCATCTCTGATGTGGTGCAGCGGCTGCAGTCAATTTCTCCAGAGGCGCCAAACTTCATTCTTGGGGATTTTAACCATGTTTCTTTAAAGAAGACACTTAAAAACTTTCATCAGTATGTCTCCTGCCCAACCAGGCGACAAAAGACATTGGACCTGTGCTATGGATCCATAGAGAGGGCCTATAAATCACTCCCCCTTCCTCCTTTAGGATCATCAGATCACAACTGTGTTCATTTGCTGCCCACATATAAAACTGCTCTCAGAAGAGGCAAGGTGGAGATGAGAGACATTGAAGTGTGGACAGAAGATTCAGAGCACAGCCTCCAGGAATGCTTTGACTGTACAGACTGGAAGATGTTCATAATGGCCTGCGGGGATGATTTGGACTCTCTGGCTGAGCTCACATGCTCATACATGGCTTACTGTCAAAATAAGTTTGTTCCACGTAAACGTGTCAAAATATACCCCAACAACAAACCATGGGTTACTAAATCAGTTAAATCCTGCTTACAGAGGAAAGCTCTTGCCTTTAAACAGGGGTCTGTTTCTGAGCTACAAGTTGCCACCAAGGAGCTGAAGGCCAAAATTTTAAGAGCAAAACAGAATTATAAATCAGAGTTGGAAAGCAAGATGGCAGCAAATAAACTTGGTTCGGCCTGGGCCAGTATGAAAACTATAGCAGGCCTTCAGAGCACAGAGCGCAGTAATCGTGTGTTTTTAGATGGTTTTAGTTCAGACACAGAGCTGGCTAATGCTCTTAACTGTTTTTATGGTCGTTTTGACTCCTTTGATTTTAGCACAGAAATCCAAGATTTGAAACAGAAACTCAAAGACAATCAGCACTTTAATATTGAGATGCAGGATGTTAAAAGGGAGTTCCGCGCTGTAAAAGTGAACAAAAGTCAGGGCCCTGATAATATATGTGGATGCCTGGTAAAGTCCTGTGCACATGAACTGAGTCCTATATTTCATTATATTTTCAATAAGTCCTTACAGATACATGTGCCTAAGATCTGGAAAGATGCCGTGGTTGTTCCCGTTCCAAAATCCAGCTGTCTAAAACGGTAAATGACTTTAGACCAGTTGCTTTGACTTCAATTTTAATGAAAATTTTTGAAAAACTGGTCAGATGTGAGGTCCTAAGGCAGACTGAACATGCATTGGATCCTCTGCAGTTTGCCTATAGGCCTCACAGAGGAGTGGAGGATGCCACTGTCACTCTGTTTGACATGCTTTTTAAACATCTGGATTTTAATGGGACACACGCCAGGCTTTTATTTGTGGATTTTTCTTCTGCCTTTAATACAATCCAACCTCATATTTTAGTTGAAAGGCTCCTGCAACAATTTGATTTAAGCAATAATCTGGTGGGTTGGATTCTGGATTTCTTAACCAACAGGACGCAGAGAGTAAGGGTCAATGGCACATTGTCTGACCTAAAGTGCTCTTCTACTGGCTCTCCTCAGGGGTGTGTGTTGTCACCACTACGCTTCATCCTGTACACAAACATGTGTCGGAGCAGACATGACAACAGACACATTATAAAGTATGCTGATGACTCAGTCATTGTCAGTCTCCTCCAGGATGGTGAGAGTGGCCACGGCCCAGTAGTTGATGACTTTGTTCACTGGTGTGAGGATTCCTACCTGCAGCTGAATACAACAAAAACGAAAGATATGATTATTGACTTTAGGAGGAAAACTCCCAGGCACAAAGTCACCATACTAAAAGGCCAGACCACCGAATGTGTACAATCGTACAAATATCTTGGGACGATTATTGATAGTGGATTGAACTTTGAGGTGAACTGTGAAAGGGTGTGCAAAAAGGGTCAGCAAAATTTGCATTGTTTGAGGAAACTTGCACGCTTCCAAATTGACCGAACCATAATGACTATGTTCTATCGGGCTTTCATTGAATCTGTTTTATCCTTTTCTTTAATGTGATGGTTTGGTCAGATAAAACTGAAACAGAGGAAATCCTTGGATCAGGTAGTCAGATGGTCCAGTCGTTTGCTTGGTGAGTCACAGCTGAGCCTGACATCCCTGTACACCAGACAAGTACAGAGGATGGCCGACTCGATTTTAAATGATGACTCCCACCCTTTGCACTGCAACTTTCAGCTTCTTCCCTCCAGACGGAGGTTTGCTGTCCCAAAAAGTAGAACCCAGCACTACAAAAACAGCTTTGTCCCTGCTGCTGTCAAAGAGTTGAACAAGCTATAAAAATTGTATTGTACATATTTTATATTTACCTATTTTGTAAGATGTGTGCCTGTGTTTGTGTCTATGTTGAATGTAATTAGTGGCTTGTAAATATGGATGTCACCAACTGCAAAACAAATCTACCTACGGGTACAAATAAAGTAACCTGAACCTGAACCTGAACCTGAAGAGTTTCAGTCTGGGTTTAGAATCCATCATAGTACTGAAACAGCCTTGGCGAAGGTCACTAACGACCTCCTCATTGCATCTGATAATGGACTAGTTTCTGTACTTGTCCTTTTAGACCTTAGTGCAGCTTTTGATACTATCGATCATAATATTCTACTTGATAGATTAGAACACTATGTTGGACTTAATGGAACTTCGTTGCAGTGGTTTAGATCTTATTTATCTGATAGGTTCCAGTTTGTTCATGTAAATAATGAGTTTTCTTTCAAATCAAAGCTCAGTCGTGGAGTTCCACAGGGATCTGTGCTAGGCCCTACTCTTTTTAGTTTATATATGCTTCCGTTAGGCAACATTATTAGAAAGCACTGTATACATTTTCATTGTTATGCTGATGACACACAATCATACCTGTCAGTGAAGCCAGATGATAGTAATCAATTAGCCAAGTTAGAAGCCTGTCTTAAGGAAATCAAAGCTTGGATGACTTGTAATTTCCTGCTATTAAATTCAGATAAGACTGACGTCATTCTTGTTGGTCCAAAAAACCTTAGAAATTCCTTTCCAAATCAAACTTTCAGTTTGGATGCGGTTACTCTTTCTCTTAATAGCTCTGTGAGGAACCTTGGAATTATTTTTGATCAGGATTTGTCCTTCAATTCACATATTAAATTTGTTTCTAAGACTGCCTTCTATCATTTGCGTAATATTGCCAAGATTAGGAGCATCTTGTCTCAGAGTGATGCTGAGAAACTGATCCACGCTTTTGTTCGCTCGAGATTAGATTATTGTAATTCTTTATTATCAGGCTGTCCTAAAATATCTTTAAAAAGTCTTCAGCTGATCCAAAATGCTGCAGCAAGAGTTTTAACAGGTACTAGAAAAAGAGATCATATCTCTCCGGTTCTGGCCTCTCTTCATTGGCTTCCCATAGAGTTTAGAATTAAGTTTAAAATCCTTCTTCTTACTTACAAAGCTCTAAACAATCAGGCTCCTTTTTAGTTAAAAGATCTGATACTACCGTATTATCCTAACAGAGCACTACGCTCCCAAAATGCAGGATTACTTGTAATACCTAGAATCTCCAAAAGTACAATGGGAGGCAGAGCCTTCAGTTATCAAGCTCCTCTCCTGTGGAATCAGCTGCCAATCTGGATTCGGGAGTCAGACTCGATCTCTGTTTTTAAGAATAGGGCTAAAACCTACCTTTTTGATATAGCCTACAATTAGGGAGGGATCATGTGTTTCTGAACCCTCCCTTAGTTATGCTGCTAATAGGTTTAGTCAGCTGGGGGACCTCCAGTAATGCACTGGGCCTCACTCCTTTTCTCACTCTCATTGAAATATTTTTTTTGCTGGTCATTAACATTTGTTTGTTCTCTCCCATAGATTGAGTCCCCATTGTGCTGTTTGCTCTCTACATGTTTGTTCTTTTCTTCTTCTCTATCCCCTCACCCCCCAGCCAGTCGCAGCAGATGAGTGCCCCTCCCTGAGCCTGGTTCTGCTGGAGGTTTCTTCCTGTTAAAAGGGAGTTTTTCCTCTCCACCGTCGCCAAGTGCTTGCTCACAGGGGATCGCCTGATTGCTGGGGTCTTTCTGCAACTGTGGGGGTTCCCCCTACAGTTGATAGTGCTATGAGATGACTGTTGTTGTGAAATGGCGCTATATAAATAAAGTTGAATTGAATTGAATTGAAAATTACGTACGTACCGGGCGAGAGGCGACGAGCAGGGGTAGGTATTCTTGTATCGCCCCACCTTGCTGCCTCTATATTGGAGTTTTCCCCGGTGGACGAAAGGGTTGCTTCCCTGCGCCTTCGGGTTGGGAAACGGGTCCTGACCATCATTTGTGCCTATGCACCAAATGATGTTTCAGAGTACCCACCCTTTTTGGAGTCTGTGACTGGGGTGCTGGAGGGTGCTCCTCCTGGAGACTCCATTGTCCTACTGGGGGACTTCAATGCGCACGTGGGCAACGACAGTGAAACCTGGAGGGGGGTGATTGGGAGGAACGGCCTGCCCGATCTGAACCCGAGTGGTGTTCAGTTATTGGACTTCTGTGCTAACCACAGTCTGTCCATAACGAACACCATGTTCAAGCATAAGGGTGTCCATATGTGCACCTGGCACCAGGACACCCTAGGCCGCAGGTCGATGATCGAT
The DNA here is from genome assembly GCA_020510985.1 of Pholidichthys leucotaenia. Classification (NCBI taxonomy): domain Eukaryota; kingdom Metazoa; phylum Chordata; class Actinopteri; order Cichliformes; family Pholidichthyidae; genus Pholidichthys; species Pholidichthys leucotaenia. The sequence goes on along the minus strand of CM035846.1, from coordinate 40,667,195 downwards.
TTTGTTATCGTATCATCAGACCTGCGACCGTATGTCTTGGACACCCGAGTAAAGAGAGGTGCAGAGCTGTCAACTGATCACCACCTGGTGGTGAGTTGGATCCGATGGCAGGGGAGGAAGCCATTCAGACCTGGTAGACCCAAACGTATAGTGAGGGTGTGCTGGGAGCGTCTGGCTGAGGCCCCTGTCCGGGAGGTCTTCAACTCCCACCTCCGGAAGAACTTCAACCACATTCCGAGGGAGTCTGGAGACATGGAGTCTGAATGGGCCATGTTCTCCACCTCTGTTGTTGAAGCGGCGGCCCAGAGCTGCGGCCGCAAGGTGGTCGGTGCATCTCGTGGTGGCAACCCCCGAACCAAGTGGTGGACACCAGTGGTGAGGGGGGCCATTAAGCTGAAGAAGGAGTCCTATCAAGCTTGGTTGGCTTGTGGGACTCCCGAAGCAGCTGAGGTGTACCGGCAGGCCAAGCGGAGTGCAGCTCGGGTGGTTGCTGAAGCAAAAACCCGGGAATGGGAGGAGTTCGGTGAGGCCATGGAACAAGACTTTCGGTCGGCTTCAAAGAGATTCTGGCAAACTGTTCGGCGGCTCAGGAGGGGAAAGCAGCTCCCCGTCCACACTGTGTATGGTGCGGATGGGACACTGTTGACTTCAACTGGGGATATCGTCGGGCGGTGGAAGGAATACTTCGAGGATCTCCTCAATCCCACTGATACGCCTTCCACAGAGGAAGCAGGGTTTGGGGACAAGGGGGATGACTCGCCTATCACAGGGGCTGAGGTCGCCAAGGTGGTTAAAAATCTCCTTGGTGGCCGGGCCCCAGGGGTGGACGAGATTCGCCCCGAGTACCTCAAGGCCCTGGATGTTGTTGGGTTGTCATGGTTGACACGCCTCTGCAACATTGCGTGGAGGTCGGGGGCAGTGCCTTTGGCATGGCAAACCGGGGTGGTGGTTCCTCTCTTCAAAAAAGGGGACCGGAGGGTGTGCTCCAACTTTAGAGGGATCACACTCCTCAGCCTCCCTGGGAAGGTCTATGCCAAGGTACTGGAGAGGAGAGTCCGGCCGTTGGTCGAACCTCGGATTCAGGAGGAGCAATGTGGTTTTCGTCCTGGCCGTGGCACATCGGACCAGCTCTTTACCCTCTCGAGAATTCTTGAGGGTTCGTGGGAGTTTGCCCAACCAGTTTACATGTGTTTTGTGGACTTGGAGAAGGCATTTGACCGCGTCCCTCGTGGATTTTTGTGGGGGGTGCTTCGGGAGTATGGGGTATCGGGCTTGTTGTTACGAGCTATTCGGTCTCTGTACGACCGTTGTGAGAGTTTAGTTCGTATTGCCAACACTCGGTCGGAGTCATTCCCAGTGAGAGTTGGACTCTGCCAGGGCTGCCCTTTGTCACCGGTCCTGTTCATAATTTTTATGGACAGGATTTCTAGGCGCAGCCAGGGAATGGAGGGTGTCATGCTTGGTGACCACAGGATCTCATCTCTGTTGTTTGCAGATGATGTTGTCCTGTTGGCTTCATCCAGCAATGACCTACAGCTCTTGCTGGGATGGTTTGCCGCTGAGTGTGAAGCGGCTGGGATGAGAATCAGCACCTCCAAGTCCGAGTCCATGGTCCTCAGCCGGAAAAAGGTGGACTGTCCTCTCCAGGTTGGGGACAGGCTCCTGCCCCAAGTGGAGGAGTTTAAGTATCTTGGGGTCTTGTTCACGAGTGAGGGGAAAATGGAGCGAGAGATCGACAGACGGATTGGAGCAGCATCTGCAGTGATGCGGACGTTGTACCGGTCTGTTGTGGTGAAGAGGGAGCTTAGTTCTAAGGCAAAGCTGTCGATTTACCAGTCAATCTACGTTCCTACTCTCACCTATGGTCACGAGCTTTGGGTAATGACCAAAAGAACGAGATCGCGGATACAAGCGGCTGAAATGAGCTTTCTCCGTAGGATTGCTGGACTCACCCTCAGAGATAGGGTGAGGAGCTCAGTCATCCGGGAGAGGCTCAGAGTAGAACCGCTGCTCCTCCACATTGAAAGGAGTCAGTTGAGGTGGTATGGGCATCTGATTAGGATGCCTCCTGGACGCCTCCCACTTGAGGTGTTTCAGGCACGTCCCACTGGGAGGAGACCCCGGGGCAGACCCAGGACTCGGTGGAGAGACTATGTCTCCCAGCTAGTCTGGGAACGCCTTGGTATCCCCTCTGAAGAGCTGGAGCAGGTGGCTGGGGAGAGGGAAGTCTGGGCTTCTCTGCTTGAACTGCTGCCTCCGCGACCCGGACCTCCGGAAAAGCGGTAGAAGATGGATGGATGGATGGATGAAAATTAAAGAGGGAAAGTGGAGGAAAAAGTGGGGCGGCAGCGGCTCAGCAGGTAGAGCAGGTCGTCTAATAACCCGATGGTTGGCGGTTCGCATCACGCTCTCCCCAGATATCCTGCCGTTGTGTCCCTGGGCAAGACACTTCACCCGCATTGCCTCCAGTGCCCATAACACTGGGTATGAATGTGTAAAAATGTTTAAATGCTCGGTGGTGGCCGGAGAGGCTGTTGGCGTGGATTGGCAGCCACATTTCCGTCACTCTGAGTGTTTGTGATCACGCGCTATAGTGCATGCCTGATAAAGCTGACATATGTATTAATCACGCTATGATAAAGCACAATATCGCTCAAAGCGTGCGCATGAGACATGTCTGTGATCGCACGCTTGTGTTGACCATTCCTGCCTTTCGTCTCCTAACCGTTAGTTTTTGGGACGCAGGGGAGATCTATCTTCCTCCGTGGTCAACTCCCAAGTGGTACACAGAAGCACAGGCCGTTTTGCTGAAGCGTTGGGGCTTTATTTATATACAGCACTGTTGTCAGCAACAAATTCTACCTGCTCCGGTTGCCTCGCTCTTTCTACTTATCCGCACCAAATCACACACCGTTCGCTCTGGAGGTCATTCCACACACACTGGTGGGGGGGGGGGGCGCCTCGGCTGCGCAAACGCTCCCACTCACTCACGTCCACGCACCGAGCTGCCCCATCCAAACACACGCACCAGACACATCCCACAACACTTGATAGAGCTGACATACAGTATGTATTAATCATGCTGTGATATCGCTCAAAGCGTGCGCTTGGCTTGACATGTCGAAGATCTGGCTGGCAACACTCAGAAAAAAAAAAGAAGTCTGGAACGACTTTGGAGCACTGCTTATGCACGTTCAACCCACAGTCTGAGAAAGCAAGAGAGAAATTGCTTTATGTTGCTCAAAGTTCATGTTTATCAGTTCAGTGCAAATCATGCTTGTAGACAATTTTTTGTGTTTGAGCATTCTATTGTAAGTAAATCAACAATATATAAGTTTCACTCCGCTCCGCGAGTGTCTCTCCGCTCCGCGAGCGTCTCTCCACTTTGAGTGTGTCAACCGTGCGCTCGAGGAAGCAATATTTTAAGGTGAAACTTATATATTGTTGATTTACTTACGCTGCCGCCCCACTTTTTCCTCAACTTTCCCTCTTTAGGAAAGCTATGGAGGCTTACCCCGCTCTCTTTATTTCCCTTTGATTGGAAATTACATCCAAAAGCCGCGCAATGTGGCATTTTCACTGATAAATGGCAGTAGTTAGGAGCTTCGCTTCTTGGCTTGTATAAGACAGAAAAAACGGCTGCAACCATTGTACGTCACTACCCAGAATGCATTGCGACGTAAACAAAAATGGCGATTTACATCGTAATAAAGTTTTTTAAAAATATATTAAACTGGGAATTATTTTCAAAAAAAATATATGATAGTTATGTAACTAACATAAAAATAAAGCATATAGAGCTAACATGCCAATATAATCGGAGTTCCTTTTAAAATTATTTTCCCAATTATTGGTAGCAGTATTCTTCTTATTGTGGAGATGTGTTGAAGGACGAGACTGAGTTTATTCCTCAGGTTCAGCTTTATTCACAATCACATACTCCAACATTCCAAAGCAGAAAAAAAGGATGAATCTTCTCACATCTGTCCTTTTATACCCAGGACATCAAACCTACAGTCACATGGTGTTTAATCAAACATACAGTCACATGGTACTTAATCCCAGTCACAATGTAACTTCCCCCGATCTTAACGCCATCCACCCCCTAGTCTCCGGTGGTCAGGAAATCTCTCAAGGCCATCTCCTTGAAACAAAAGGCCAAATCTCACACTCTCCTGTTACCTCTAGGAGGCTCAGTCCCTTTGTTCCCCTGAGACGTGAAGCACACAATAAACATACAGTAATATATCTGTGGAGCATATGAAACCAACATATGTGCCCCACATGACCCCCCCCCCCAAACGTCTAAGATGGAACAATCATAACTAAAGATGCATGTCATAATAAAATCACTACATATCAGTCCACATGCCGCTTAGGCTTTAGTCTTCTGCCGTATTTGCTGTAAGCCGGCTTTACTGCCTCTGCAGTGTCCTCCTGCTGTGGGGCTGCTGCCTGTGGGTTAGAACTGTTAGTCAATCTCTGTGGGTGTTCTGGGGAATGCCCTCTAGGGGGTCTGCCGCGCCGGGGGGCCCTCGCCAACTGCACTGCTTCGTCAGCCATCACAAAAGCAGGTTTGAGCCTGTTTATGCCAATCACTTCCTTTCTGCCTCCCAAATCTAGCAAAAAATGCTTCTCTCCTGTTTCCAGCACTCTAAATGGTCCATCATAAGGCGGGCGCAAGTTTGGGCGATGGGCATCATGTCTAACAAAAACAAACTCCGCATTTTTTAAAGCTTTAGGCACAAAAACGCGCGGGAAGCTGTGATGAACTGGGCCAGGAAGCGTGCTCGATCCCGTGTCACTCTGCAACCGCTGAGCGGGGGGGCACTCTGGCGCAGGATTATCCGGGAGAAACTCCCCGGGCAGCCGGAGTGGCTGCGCAAAAACTAACTCAGCTTGGGAGGCTTTTAAATCCTCTTTAGGTGCAGAACGCAACCCCAATAAAATCCATGGTAGCCTGTCCACCCAATTTGCATCCGTAAGCGACGCTCTGAGGGCTGCTTTCAATGACCTATGGAAACGTTCGCATAAACCATTAGCCTGCAGGTTGTACGCGGTAGTGCGGTGGATCGTTACCCCCAGGCTGCGGGCCATCGCTGACCAGAGCTCGGAAACAAATTGAGGACCTCTGTCGGACGTAATGTCCGACGGAACTCCAAAACGCGCTACCCATGCTGTTAAAAACGCGTGCGCCACCTCCTCGGCTGTGGTTGATGCCAGTGGGACCACTTCCGGCCAACGCGTGGTGCGGTCCACCATTGTCAAAAGGTGTGTGCACCCCTGTGATGGCGGGAGGGGGCCTACGAGGTCGACATGCACATGATCGAAACGCTTAGCCGGGATGTGAAAAGGCTCCAAGGGAGCTCTAGTGTGTTTGTGTATTTTGGCTCGCTGACAAGCCACGCAGGCTGCCGCCCACTCCTTGACTTGCTTGCGCAGGCACGGCCATACAAATTTCTCTCCTACCATTTTGACTGACGCGCGCACCCCTGGGTGCGCCAGAGAATGGATCGAGTCAAAAACGCGGCAGTGCCACGCGGCTGGTACAACCGGACGCGGTCGTCCAGTGGAGACATCGCAGATTAGGGGGGGGCATACCGTCTTGCAGCACCCTGTTCTCCCGCCTTAGCCCTGTTGGTCCAGACTGGAGCGCGCGCACGTCCGTGTCGCTAACCTGCTCTGCGGCCATAGCTGCATAATCTATCCCTACGCGGACCGGGGCTGCGCGCGCTTCCTCGTTGCTACCCTGGTCTGCGGCCATGGCTGCAGAGTCTGCCCCCCCGGGGACTGGAGCCGCCACAGCACGTGAGAGGCAGTCTACCACTACATTATATTTACCTGCCACATGCTGGATATCGGTAGTAAACTCCGATATCGTGGCCAGCTGTCTCTGTTGCTGGCCCGACCAAGGTTCCGAAATCTTGGCCATCGCGAAAGTCAGCGGTTTGTGGTCCACGAACGCGGTGAAACGGCGTCCTTCCAGCCAGAACTGGAAGTGGCGGATGGCCAAGTGTAGAGCTAACAACTCCCTGTCGAACGCGCTGTATTTTCGCTCGCTATCGCGCAAGGTTTTGCTGAAAAACGCGAGCGGTTGCCAGGCTCCAGCCACGTACTGTTCAACGACCGCCCCTATGGCCACATCTGATGCGTCAGTAGTGAGCGCCATGCGGGCCGTTGGGACTGGATGTGCCAACAACGCAGCGTTTGCCAGGGCTGATTTGACTTGAGAGAATGTGCGCTCCCGCTCAGGAGACCATTCGATTTTATTCGTGGGTTTTTGTTTTTTTTTAGTGCAGCATACAATGGTTGCATGAGCTGCGCTGCGCAGGGGAGGAAACGGTTATAAAAATTAACCGTTCCCAAAAACTCCTGTAACGCTTTGACCGTTTGTGGTTGGGAAAGATTTGTTATTGTGCGCACCTTATCGGGCAGAGGGACCGCTCCTTCTGGCGAAACGCGATGCCCCAAAAAATCAATCTGCGCCACCCCGAACTGACACTTCGCTGGGTTGATTATTAACCCGTGCTCTGCCAACCTCCGGAATACTGCTGTGAGGTGGCTTTTGTGTTCGTCTTCGGACGCGCTGGCTACCAAAATGTCGTCCAGGTAGACGAACACGAAAGGGAGATCACGCAGGACCGCGTCCATCATGCGTTGGAATGTCTGCGCCGCTCCCTTAAGCCCAAACGGCATGCGCAAAAACTCAAAAAGGCCGAAAGGAGTTATTACCGCTGTTTTGGGTATGTCCTCAGCGCACACTGGAACCTGGTGGTAACCGCGTACCAAGTCTATTTTAGAAAAAATGCGCGCCCCCGCCAAATGAACCGAAAAATCTTGGATGTGCGGGATTGGGTAGCGGTCGTGCGCTGTGGCGTTATTCAACCTGCGGAAATCACTGCAAGGTCGCCACGAGCCATCAGCCTTTGGGACCATGTGCAGCAGTGAAGCCCATGGGCTCTTCAAACGCCTGATGATGCCCAGTCTTTCCAGGTTGGCGAACTCCTCGCGCGCTATGGTCAGTTTAGCTGAGTCCAAGCGCCGAGCTTTTGCAAAAACGGGTGGGCCGGTGGTAGTAATAAAATGTTCCACCCCATGTTTAGCCGCTGTCACCGAAAACGTTGGGACCGTGAGTGCTGGGAACTGAGTGAGGAGTGTGTGGAACTTACCACCTGCAGCTGTGACGTTGGCTTGTGCAGCTGGCGGGGCCACTCGAGCTGTGCAGGGAATAGAGTGAAAGGAGAGTGCATTAACCAGACGTCTGTTAGCAAGATCAACCAATAAACCATGTGAGCACAAAAAATCAGCCCCTAACATGTTGAAATTGACTGCCGCTACAACAAAAGTCCACTCAAATGCACGGCCCTGCAAAGACAGAAGCAGAGTCCTCTCACCGAAGGTCTTAATCGCTGAGCCGTTCGCTGCTGACACCCGGGGACCACTGGAAGGCGCCAGCCGGTCCGCGTAGGAAGGCGTGATGAAGCTCAGCTGGGAGCCTGTGTCCACGAGGAAATGCCTCCCCGAGCGTGCATCCTTCAGGTAGAGCAGCTTGTTCTCCTCCCCGAGGGCCGCAGCTGCTACCGACCCCCGGTCTTGGCATTTCCCGAGCGCTTGAAATGGCATGGTGGAATGCACTTGCGCGCCCTCTCTGCAAAGCGGCGATGGTAGAAGCAAAGGACGTCGTCCACTCCGTGTCGCCTGGCCCTTGCTGCTGCCATCGTCGGTGAGTCTGGTGCTGCAGCCTCTGGCCCCATGCCGTCTCCGGACATTGTGCCTAGCTCTGCTGCCGAAGCCGCGCTCCGTTTGTGGGCGTCGACGAGTCGTTGCGCCTCCTGGCTCAGCTCGTGGTAGTCTCGCCAGGCCAACAGAGGTGAACCGGCCAGGGTCACTCTCACCGCTGGCAGTAGGGTCCTGAGGAAAAGGTGGGTGAAGATAAAGCTGTCATCTTCGGAGTCTCTCAACCTCAGCATTTTCCCCATCAGGTCTACGGGTCTGTCATTCTCAAACTCCGTCAACGTCAGGAGCCCCTCTGCTCGCTGTTGCACCGAGGGGGTGAAGTGGCTGATAAGCGCAGCCTTCAATGCGCTGTACTTGTCGCTGTCCGGTGGGTGGTTGGCCAGGTTCTCCACCCTCTGGACTGTGTGGTTGTCCAGCTTCGCCACCACATGGTAGAACTTTGTGTCATCTCTCGAGATTCTCCGGAGGTTGACCTGCACCTCGACCGCGCTAACCAGGAGCGCGGACTATTTTGCCAGAAGTCTGGCAGCTGGAACGTGGCGGCATTCATCAGGGTGGCTTCTGACGAGTCCGGCTCGGGAGAATTACTCCTGCTCATGCTTCGTCGTAAGGTCACCAGTGTGGAAGATGTGTTGAAGGACGAGACTGAGTTTATTCCTCAGGTTCAGCTTTATTCACAATCACATACTCCAACATTCCAAAGCAGAAAAAAAGGATGAATCTTCTCACATATTTAATCAAACATACAGTCACATGGTACTTAATCCCAGTCACAATGTAACTTCCCCCGATCTTAACGCCATCCACCCCCTAGTCTCCGGTGGTCAGGAAATCTCTCAAGGCCATCTCCTTGAAACAAAAGGCCAAATCTCACACCCTCCTGTTACCTCTAGGAGGCTCAGTCCCTTTGTTCCCCTGAGACGTGAAGCACACAATAAACATACAGTAATATATCTCTGGAGCATATGAAACCAACATATGTGCCCCACATGATCATTAATTCTTCTTTAACTCTGGGTTATGTTCCACTGGCTTTTAAAACTGCTGTAATTAAACCCTTATTTAAAAAAACGACGCTCGATCCAGGAGTTTTTGCCAATTATTGACCAATGTCTAATTTGCCTTTCATTTCAAAAATCTTGGAAAGAGTTGTTGCTGTGCAATTATCTGACCATTTGCAGGGAGTTGGTTTGCTTGAGGTGTTTCAATCTGGGTTCAGAGCTCATCACAGCACTGAAACTGCCTTAGTGAAGGTCTCTAATGACCTCCTGACTGCATCTGATAATGGACTTTTCTCTGTTCTTGTTCTTTTAGATCTCAGTGCAGCCTTTGACACTATCAATCATGACATTCTACTTGATAGATTGGAACACTTTGTTGGACTCAGTGGAACTCTGTTGCAGTGGTTTAGATCTTATTTGTCTGATAGATTTCAGTTTGTCAATTTCAGTGATGGATTTTCTTCCAGCTCTAAGCTCAGTCACGGAGTTCCACAGGGATCTGTGTTGGGCCCTACTGTTTTTAGTCTATATATGCTCCCCTTGGGCAATATCATCAGAAAGCACTGTATACATTTTCACTGTTACGCAGATGACGCACAACTATACCTGTCAATGAAGCCCGATGATTGAGATCAGTTGGCCAAGTTGGATGCCTGTCTTAAGGACATCAAAGCTTGGATGACTTGTAATTTTTTACTGTTGAACTCTGATAAGACTGAAGTCATTGTTGTTGGCCCAAAACATCTTAGAAATTCCTTTTCAGATTATGCCCTTAATTTAGATGCTGCCACTCTCACTCTGAACAGTTGTGTGAGGAACCTTGGAGTGATTTTTGATCAGGATTTGTCCTTTAATTCAGATATTAAAACTGTTTCTAGGACCGCCTTCTATCATCTGCGCAATATTGCCAAGATCAGGAGCATCTTGTCTCTGGGTGATGCTGAGAAACTGATTCACACCTTTGTCAGTTCTCGATTAGATTATTGTAATTCGCTATCATCTGGTTGTCCTAAAGTATCTTTAAAAAATCTTCAGTTGATTCAAAATGCTGCTGCTAGAGTTTTAACTGGTTCTAGAAAAAGAGATCATATTTCCACGGTTCTGTCCTCCCTCCATTGGCTTCCCATTGAATTCAGAATCAAGTTTAAAATCCTTCTTCTTACTTTCAAAGCTCTTAACAATCTGGCCCCCCAGTATATAAAAGATCTGATATTACCTTACCATCCTAATAGAGCATTACGCTCCCAAAATGCTGGCTTACTTGTGGTGCCCAGAATCTCCAAAAGTACGGTGGGAGGCAGAGCCTTCTGCTGCCAAGCCCCTTCTCTCTGGAACCAGTTACCACTCTGGGTCCGGGAGTCAGACTCGGTCTCTGTTTTTAAGAACAGGGTAAAATCCTTCCTTTTTAATATAGCTTTCACTTAAGGAGGGTTTTTGTGTCTTTTAACCCCACTCTTGTTCTATTGTTATCTGATCCATACTGCTGGTTGACCTCCAATATTGTACTTGGCATCTTACTGCTATGTTCTTTATGTCTGTCCTTTCCATCCTCCCTATCCCCTCATCCCCAGCCAGTCGCAGCAGACGACTGCCCCTCCCTGAGCCTGGTTCTTCTAGAGGTTTCTTCCTTCCAAATGGGAGTTTTTCCTCTCCACTGTCGCTTAGTGCTTGCTCATAGGGGATTGTCTGATTGCTGGGTCTTTCTGTGACTGTGTGGTTTTTTTCTGCACTGTGGTGCCACGAGATGGCTTTTGTTGTGATGTGGCGCATTATAAATAAAGCTGAATTGAATTGAATTGCGGAACTGCCTCTGGCCAATACATAGTGCAGCCCATGATTGTCAGAAGGTGTGTGAACCCCTGTGACGGCAAAAGGGAACCCACTAAATCCACATATACGTGGTCGAACCTCATGGCGGAATTTGAAAAGGCTCAAGGGGGGCTTTGGTGTGCCTCAGCACCTTAGCCCATTGGCACGTGACACACGCTGCGGCCCATGGTTTCACATCCCTGCGTCAGCAAGGCCAGACAAATTTGGACCCTACCAGCTTAACCAAAGCTCGTATGCAGGGATGAAAAAGGGAGTGGACAGACTCAAAAATGTGGTGGCGCCAAGAGCTCAGAACCACCGTGTGGGGATGACCAGCGGAGACATCGCAGAGCGCGGTGGGGGGGGGACCCGTCTTGTACCGCCCTGTTCTCCAGTTTTAATCCGGTACCTGCAGATTGGAGCGTGCTAATGTCAGCGTCCCTGGTTTGGTCTGCGGCCATTGCAGAAAAATCAATACCCACGTAGCCCGGAGAGACCGGCGCAGGTGACAGGAAGTCCACCACAACATTAAGTTTACCGGCTACATGTTGGATGTAGGTTGTGAACTCCAAAATTGAGGCTATGTACCATTGCTGCTGAGCCGACCATGATTCAGAGACAATGGACATCACATAGGTTAGTGGTTTGTAATTGACAAATGCGGTAAACTCGCAACCTTCGAGCCATAACTTAAAATGATGCGTAGCCAGGTGGACAGCCAACAACTCTTTGTCAAAAGTGCTATACTTACGCTCGTTGTCGCGCAAAGAACGGCTGAAAAAGGTGAGGGGTTGCCATGAACCGGAGACGTACTGCTCCACCACGGCTCCTACTGCGACATCCAATGCATCTGTGGTGAGCACTATTCGTGCTGACAGGGCTGGGTTGGCCAGCAAAGACGCATTGGCGAGTGCCGTTTTGGCACCTGTGAAAGCCTTGACCCGATCGGGGGTCCAGCCAATGCTATCTGCGGCTTTCTTCTTTTTGAGCACGGTGTACAGCGGTTGCAGAGCTGGGCTGCTAGGGGGAGTAACAGCTGTAAAAACTGACCATCCCCCAAAATTACTGCAGCACCCTCACGGTTTGTGGATGCGGAAAATCTGACACTGCGCGTACCTTATCTGGCAGCAGGAACGCGCCCTCCGGCGAGATGCAGTGACCTAACAAGTCGATTACTGGCAGCCCAAACTGACACTTCGCTGGATTAACAGTCAGCCTGTGTGCATCCATCTGTTGGAAAACCTGCTTGAGGTGAGCAAGGTGCTCCTCCTCTGATGCGCTAGCCACCAAAATGTCATCTAAGTAGACGAAAACGAACGGCAAGTCATGGAGCACCGCTGCGCTCTTTAGCCCGAACGGCATGTGTAAAAACTTGAAAAGACAAAAGGGAGTTATTACTGCCGTTTTGGGGACATCCTAGGCATGACCTGGGATCTGTTGGTCTGTCGGACCAGATCCACTTTTGAAAAAACGCCCATTCTGGCCAGATGCACGGAAAAATCCTGACTGTGCAGGATGGGGTAATGGTCATGTTAGGTGATATTGTCCAAGTGACGGAAATCAATGCACGGCCACCACGAACCATCGGACTTGGGAATCATGTGCAGCAGGGACACCCAAGGGCTGTTGGAATGCTTAGCGATCCCTCAGCATTCTAAGTTAGCGAACTCCTCGAGCGTGATGGCTAGCTTAGCTGAGTCCAGGCAGCGCAGAAGCACAAAAACCGGAAGGCCCTTCGTGGTGATAAAGTGCTCGACCCCATATGGTAGCAGAAAAGTTGGGCACCGTGAGTGTGGGAAACTCAGCAAGCAAACGCTGGTACTTATCCCCCAGAGTTAAAACATCTGCACGTGTTAGTGGCCCAACTCCCCAAGTTATGCAGGGTAATGAGGAAATAGAAACAGCATCAATAAAACGTCTGTTAGCAATATCAACAAAGAGACCATAAGCACACAGAAAATCAGCACCTAAAATAGGCATCGAACATGCAGCTACCACAAAGTCCCTCTCATAATTGCGTCCATGCAAACATACAGTCACTGACCTTTCAGCAAATGGGGAATCCGTTGGCGGCCATTATCAATGGACTGCAACCTTCTGCCAACCTTTCCGCGCTGACTGGCAAAATGAGGCTCTTCTGGGAGCAAAAGTCCGCCAAAAACTGTCTCCCAGAATGTGTGTCCTCGATGAAAAGCAGCTTCTCCCTGTTGCCAGCAGCCGTAGCTGCTACTGACTGCTGGATGGTCTGTTTCTGCGTCCTCTGGAAATGGCATGGTGGCAGACAACGTTGCGCATCAATGCCAAAACGGTGATGATGAAAGCACACCGTCTCACTCCTGCATTTCTGAGTGGTCGTGTCGGTCACCACCTGCAGCTCCTCAACTTCATTGGACTCCATCTACCATCCCGGTCTCACTGAATGGATGCCAAATCTCTGTTGTTCGACATCGTTGGACTCCTCCGGAGATCTCGGTCTCACTGCCTGGACACTGAAACTCCTGTTAGCCAGGATGATGTAGTCTGCTTCATCTGCCAGCGCTCGATAATCCTTGGTCACCAGCAGCAGCGAGTTGGCTAAGATTGCCCTCACCAATGCTGGTAGCTTCTTCAGGAAGAGGTGGGCAAAGAGGAAAGATGAATGAATGAATCTTTGTTTTGGATAGATTAAATGTAAAGATTAAAAGAAAAGAACAGAATGATATTCAATTCAATTCAATTCAATTCAATTCAACTTTATTTATATAGCGCCATTTCACAACAACAGTCATCTCATAGCACTATCAACTGTAGGGAGGACCCCCACAGTTGCAGAAAGACCCCAGCAATCAGGCGATCCCCTGTGAGCAAGCACTTGGCGACGGTGGAGAGGAAAAACTCCCTTTTAACAGGAAGAAACCTCCAGCAGAACCAGGCTCAGGGAGGGGCAGTCATCTGCTGCGACTGGCTGGGGGGTGAGGGGACAGAGAAGAAGAAAAGAACAGACATGTAGAGAGCAAACAGCACGATGGGGACTCAATCTATGGGAGAGAACAAACAAATGTTAATGACCAGCAAAAAAAAAAAAATATTTCATAGAGAGTGAGGAAAGGAGTGAGGCCCAGTGCATTACTGGAGGTCCCCCGGCTGACTAAACCTATTAGCGGCATAACTAAGGGAGGGTTCAGAAACACATGATCCCTCCCTAATTGTAGGCTATATCAAAAAGGAAGGTTTTAGCCCTATTCTTAAAAACAGAGATCGAGTCTGACTCCCGAATCCAGATTGGCAGCTGATTCCACAGGAGAGGAGCTTGATAACTGAAGGCTCTGCCTCCCATTGTACTTTTGGAGATTCTAGGTATTACAAGTAAACCTGCATTTTGGGAGCGTAGTGCTCTGTTAGGATGATACGGTAGTATCAGATCTTTTAAATAAAAAGGAGCCTGATTGTTTAGAGCTTTGTAAGTAAGAAGAAGGATTTTAAACTTAATTCTAAACTCTATGGGAAGCCAATGAAGGGAGGCCAGAACCGGAGAGATATGATCTCTCTTTCTAGTACCTGTTAAAACTCTTGCTGCAGCATTTTGGATCAGCTGAAGACTTTTTAAAGATGTTTTAGGACAGCCTGATAATAAAGAATTACAATAATCTAATCTCGAGCTAACAAAAGCGTGGATCAGCTTCTCAGCATCACTCTGAGACAAGATGCTCCTAATCTTGGCAATATTACGCAAATGATAGAAGGCAGTCTTAGAAACAAATTTAATATGTGAATTGAAGGACAGATCCTGATCAAAAATAACTCCAAGGTTCCTCACAGAGCTATTAAGAGAAAAAGTAACTGCATCCAAACTGAAAGTTTGATTTGGAAAGGAATTTCTAAGGTTTTTTGGACCAACAAGAATGACTTCAGTCTTATCTGAATTTAATAGCAGGAAATTACAAGTCATCCAAACTTTGATTTCCTTAAGACAGGCTTCTAACTTGGCTAATTGATTAGTATCATCTGGCTTCATTGACAGGTATAATTGTGTGTCATCTGCATAACAGTGAAAATGTATACAGTGCTTTCTAATAATGTTGCCTAACGGAAGCATATATAAACTAAAAAGAGTAGGGCCAAGCACAGATCCCTGTGGAACTCCATGACTAAGCTTTGAGCTGAGAGAAAACTCATCATTTACATGAACAAACTGGAACCTATCAGATAAATAAGATCTAAACCACTGCAACGAAGTTCCATTAAGTCCAACATAGTGTTCTAATCTATCAAGTAGAATATTATGATCAATAGTATCAAAAGCTGCACTAAGATCTAAAAGGACAAGTACAGAAACTAGTCCATTATCAGATGCAATGAGGAGGTTGTTAGTGACCTTCGCTAAGGCTGTTTCAGTGCTATGATGGATTCTAAACCCAGATTGAAACTCCTCAAATAAACCATTTCCCTGCAGGTGGTCAAATAATTGTGTAGCAACAACTCTTTCTAAGATTTTTGAAATGAAAGGGAGATTAGAGATTGGTCTATAGTTAACTAAAGCTCCTGGATCTAGCGTTGGCTTTTTGAGTAAGGGTTTAATTGCAGCCGTTTTAAAAGCCTGCGGTACATGGCCTAAAGTTAATGAAGAATTGATTATATGAAGAATAAAGCTACCAATAAGTGGGAAGACTTCTTTAAATAACCTGGTAGGAATAGGGTCTAAAAGACAAGTTGAAGGTTTGGATGAGGAAACTATTTTGTCTAACTCACAAAGGTCGATTGGAGTTAACTCATCAAGACAGACATCAATAGAAGGAGTTGTAGTAGTTACAGTATTTAAGTTAACTGTGGGAAGAATCTGATTGATTTTATCTCTGATGGATGAAATTTTATTATTGAAAAAGTTCATAAAGTCCTGACTAGTAAGCTCTAAGGGGATGCTAGGATTGACAGAGTCCTGACTCTTTGTCAACCTGGCTACAGTACTGAAAAGAAACCTGGGATTATTCTTGTTCTCTTCTATTAATGCAGAGTAATAACTCGTTCTAGCTTTTCTAAGAGATTTTTTATAAATTAAAAGATGATTTCTCCAAGCTAAATAGATTTCATCTAAATTAGTAGAGCGCCATTTTCTTTCTAATTGACGAGTCTTCTGTTTTAAGCTACGAGTTTCTGTGTTGAACCAAGGAGTTAAAAATCTCTGATTAGACTTTTTCTTTTTTAAGGGGGCCACCAAGTCTAGAGCCTGATGCAGAGAAGCTGAAACACTATCCACCATGTTATCAATTACAGAAGGAGCAAGCTGTCTATAGCTTATTTCCGTTGTGTTGACACATGGCATAGAGGAAACAATCTGCATAAATTTGGAAACAGCATCATCTGAGAGGCATCTACTGTGATAATATTTTTCTTTAGGAGCCAAATAGTCAGAAATAGTAAAATCAAAGGTTAACAGGCAATGGTCTGACAGTACAGGGTTATGAGGAGACACTACAAGATTTTCTATTTCTATGCCATATGTCAGAACAAGGTCCAATGTATGGTGGAGGTAATGAGTAGAATTTCCTACTTTCTGAGAAAACCCAATCGAGTCTAATATTGAATTAAAAGCCACATTAAGGCAGTCACTATCTACATCCACATGTATATTAAAGTCCCCTACTATAATTATTCTATCAGATTTCAGCACTAAATCAGCTAAGAAATCAGGAAATTCGGATAAAAATTCTGAATAGGTTGATGGGGGACGATAAACTATGGCAAATAAAATTGGGTTTAACCTGGAATTGCTAAAGTGCCCAACACTGAGGACCAGGCCCTCAAAGGAATTATAACATGTTTTTTGCTTTACATTAACTAGTAATTTGGAATGGTATATTGATGCTACTCCTCCTCCACGACCAGAACTTCTGGGATTTTGACAGTTTAAATAACCAGAGGGACTTGATTCATTTAAACCAACATAATCCTCTTGTCCTAACCAAGTCTCTGTAAGGGAAATTAAATCAATCTGATGATCAATTAACAGATCATGGACTAACAGAGACTTGGGAGTTAGAGACCTAATATTTAATAAACCACATTTAATTTTTAAATTATGAGGAGGAACAGAGGCCAAATCATTCAATTTAGAGGCTTTATGTTTAATTTGAGTTTTACCAATATTTTGCTTTATCACTTTGGGATGCTTATACATTATATTTTTATTTACTTTGGAGGGAGCAGACAACGATTCTCTGATGGGGAAGACAGGGGCTAAGTTGAGGGGTGGCGGATGAAGAGGAGCTGCAGAGAGGCGTGTAAGACTGCGACTCTGCTTCCTGGTCCCAACTCTGAGTAGTCATGGTTTTGGAAATTTGGATAAAAAAGATGCCAGATTGTTAGATAAATGAGAAGCACCATCCAAAGTGGGATGAATGCTGTCTCGTCTCATAAGACCAGGTTTTCCCCAGAAAGAGCTCCAATTGTCAATGTAGCCCACGTCATTTTTAGGACACCACACAGACAGCCAGCGGTTCAAGGATGACGAGCGACTAAACATGTCATCACTGGTCAGATTGGGGAGGGGCCCAGAGAATACTACAGTGGCACACATCGTTTTTGCAAAGTCACACACCGATTCTATATTAAGTTTCGTGACTTCCGACTGCCGGAGACGGATGTCATTAATGCCGGCGTGAATAACAATTGTGGAATATTTACAGTTACTTTTAGCCAGCATTTTCAAATTTGACCCGATGTCGCCTGCTCTGGCCCCAGGAATGCATGTGACTATGGCCGATGGAGTCTCTAGGTTCACGTTTCTGACTACAGAGTCGCCAATGATCAGAGTTTTTTCCTCAGCGGGTGTGTCGCTGAGCGGGGAAAAACGATTAGAAATGTGAACAGGTTGGTGGTGAACCGGGGCTTTGCGACTAGGCTTCCTTCTCACCGTCACCCACCCAGTCTCCTCGCTGCAGAGGAGAGCCGGGGAACCGGTGACAGGGGGACCTAAGCTAGCTAGCTCCGCTGCAGCTAATGGGCGTCCGTCGAGATTAACTGGCGCAGACGGTGTTTCAATGCAGCGGAGCCGGGATTCCAAATCAGACAACCTCGCCTCGAGCGCCTCAAAAAGACAACATTTATTACATTTACCGTTATCACTAAAAGAGGCAGAGGTGTAGCTAAACATCTGACAGAGAGAGCACACCAGAGGAGGAGAGGAAAGAGAGGTAGTAGCCATAGCTAGTGGCTCGAGAGCTGGAGAGCAAACCACACAGGCAGACAGCAAAACAGGAAGTGACGATACGTTACCACAAGGAAGTGACGTTCACACCACATGTCCATATAACATATGGACATGGCATATAACATAGGGGAAAAAAATCTAACAAGGTCAAATTAAACAATAACTCCTCAGATTATCCAGTTCAACAATGACATGGTTCAGGTGACCAACAGACAGACACGACTCAGGATTAACACAATTAATGTACTTTATTTGTTAACGTGAGTGAGTGGATGCGTGAGTGCCGTCATGAGGTGTACCGGACCTACCGGAGTGGTGGCTCAGTTGGTAGAGCATCCACCCCACACCCGGGAGGCAGGGGTTTAAATCCCGGCCAGGTCATGCCGAAGACTATATAAAAGTGGAACTTCCTGCCATTCAGCTTGGTGCTCAGCAATAATGTAATGGAGGAGGGAAATCTGTGGCGGCGCCTTGCATGGCAGTGGCCCTCTGATTCTGCACTTGGGGGGGTGTAATCTCTTTCTACTGTACAAGATTGGTTGTATGGTTGAATGACAATAAGGGTGATTTATTTATTTATTTATTTTAATGTAGTGTAGTGCAATCCGAGTATTCCCGCTGGGCCGGCAGAGCACCGAACAGACTGGCAACCCTGAAACAGAGACAAGGGCCGTTAGCAACAGTACACCTACAGTGGGGCAAAAAAGTATTTAGTCAGCCACCAATTGTGCAAGTTCTCCCACTTAAAAGATGAGAGAGGTCTCCAATTTTCATCATAGGTATACCTCAACTATGAGAGACAAAATGAAGAAAAAAAAAATCCAGAAAATCCCATTGAAGGATTTTTAATGACTTAATTGGTAAATTCCTCGGTAAAATAAATATTTGGTCACCTACAAACAAGCAAGATTTCTGGCTCTCACAGACCTGTAACTTCTTCTTTAAGAGGCTCCTCTGTCCTCCACTCATTACCTGTATTAATAGCACCTGTTTGAACTCGTTATCAGTATAAAAGACACCTGACCACAACCTCAAACAGTCAGACTCCAAACTCCACTATGGCCAAGACCAAAGAGCTGTCAAAGGACACCAGAAACAAAATTGTAGACCTGCACAAGGCTGGGAAGACTGAATCTGCAATAGGTAAGCAGCTTAGTGTGAAGAAATCAACTGTGGGAGCAATTGTTAGAAAATGGAAGACATACAAGACCACTGATAATCTCCCTCGATCTGGGGATCCACGCAAGATCTCACCCCGTGGGGTCAAAATGATCACGAGAACGGTGAGCAAAAATCCCAGAAACACATGGGGGGACCTAGTGAATGACCTGCAGAGAGCTGGGACCAAAGTAACAAAGTCTACCACCAGTAACACACTACACCGCCAGGGACTCAAATCCTGCAGTGCCAGATGTGTCCCCCTGCTTAAGCCAGTACATGTCCAGGCCCGTCTGAAGTTTGCTAGAGAGCATTTGGATGATCCAGAAGAGGATTGGGAGAGTGTCATATGGTCAGATGAAACCAAAACAGAACTTTTTGGTAAAAAACTCAACTTGTCGTGTTTGGAGGAGAAAGAACACCATACCTACTGTGAAGCATGGGGGTAGAAACATTATGCTTTGGGGCTGTTTTTCTGCAAAGGGACCAGGACGACTGATCCGTGTAAAGGAAAGAATGAATGGGGCAATGTATCGTGAGATTTTGAGTGAAAACCTCCTTCCATCAGCAAGGGCATTGAAGATGAAACGTGGCTGGATCTTTCAGCATGACAATGATCCCAAACACACCGCCTGGGCAATGAAGGAGTGGCTTCGTAAGAAGCATTTCAAGGTCCTGGAGTGGCCTAGCTAGTCTCCAGATCTCAACCCCATAGAAAATCTTTTGGAGGGAGTTGAAAGTCCGTGTTGCCCAGCGACAGCCCCATAACATCACTGCTCTAGAGGAGATCTGCATGGAGGAATGGGCCAAAATACCAGCAACAGTGTGTGAAAACCTTGTGAAGACTTACAGAAAACGTTTGACCTCTGTCGTTGCTAGTCACGCTGGCATTAATGACATCCGTCTCTGGCAGTCGGAAGGCACGAATAACCGGCAGGTGCGCACACAGGTGCCGTGATTGGCAGCCATGACAGTACTCCCCCCCACAGCACGCCTCTCGGTGTGTGTTCCAGCCTACCCGGGTGCGTCCGATGGAAGTCCCTGATGAGCTGCTTGTCGAGCACGAGGGCGGGATGCACCCAGGACCTCCACTCTGGCCCGTAGCCCTCCCAGTCCACCAGATACTGTAAGCCACGCCCCCGCCGGCGGACATCTAGGATGGACGTGACGGGCCAGACACAACGGGCTGGAGGAGACAGGCTTAATCTGAGAGACATGGAAAGTTGGACAGATGAGGAGGGTGGGGGGGTTAGACGAACAGACACTGGGTTAATAATACGACATATAGGGTACGGGCCAATGAACCGCTGGGCGGTCTTCTTACGCTCTGCCTTCAGGTTGATGTTCTTAGTAGAGAGCCATACCTGCTGACCCACCTGATAAGTCGGGCCCGGAACCCTGTGTCGATTTGCGACTGCAGTGTTGCGCTCTGCCGTCCGTTGCAGTGCCTTCCTGGCTGCCTTCCAAATCCGCCTAAAGCGTCTTAGATGGGCCTGAACCAATGGGATGGCAATGTCCCCCTCCTCTTCAGGAAACAGCGGGGGGTTGTAACCCAATGATGCTTCGAAGGGGGACATTCCGGTGGCAGTGGACACCACTGTGTTATGAGCGTATTCAGTCCAAGGGAGGTGTGTGCTCCATGATGAAGGATTGGTGGCAGTGACACACCGCAGTGCTGCTTCCACCTCCTGGTTGGCTCGTTCACATTGCCCGTTGGATTGCGGGTGATAGCCGGAGGACAAGCTCGCTGTAGCCCCTAAAGCGATGCAAAAGGCCTTCCAAACTTTGAAGATAAACTGGGGCCCTCGGTCCGACACTATGTCCTGAGGGATGCCATGCAGCCGAATAACATGCTGAACCAGCAGAACAGCTGTCTCCTTGGCAGACGGTAACCCCTGCAGAGGGATGAAATGAGCTGCCTTAGAAAATCTGCCCACCAGCATGAGGATGGTGGTGAAGTTGTTGGACGTCGGGAGGCCTGTGACAAAATCCAACGCCACATGGGACCATGGTTTACCCGGGATAGGGAGGGGGTGGAGCAGCCCGGTTGGCGCCGATGAAGATGTCTTCCCCGTAGCACACTCTGAACAGGCGCGGATGTATTCCCCCACGTCCTTTTGGAGGGATGGCCACCAAAACGACCTTTGTAGGAGCGCCACTGTGCATGCCCTACCAGAATGGCAGGCGAATTTGGAGGTATGCCCCCACTGGATGACCTCCCCTTGGACCGCTGTGGGAACAAATAATTTGCCCGCTGGACCCCCCTCCCCCCAGGTCACCTTCGTCAGACTGTGCCCTTATAAACTTATCCCGGATACCCCAAGCGAGGGCGCCCACAACACATGCTGGAGGGAGGATGGGGTGCTCGGTTCTCTCTGCTGTCTCCGGGGCAAACTGACGGGACAGGGCGTCAGGCTTAGGGCGGTAGGCACCTACCCAGGGCGGTAGGTGATGGTAAAGTCGAACCGTCCAACAAACAGCGACCAGCGGGCCTGTCGGGCGTTCAGCCTCTTGGCGGTCCGAAGGTACTCCAGGTTCTTGTGGTTGGTCCAGACAATGAATGGCTGCGACGCTCCTTTCAACCAATGCCTCCACTCCTCCAAGGCCAGTTTTACTGCCAACAGCTCCCTATCCCCAATGTTGTAATTTCATTCTGCTGGGGACAGGCGGTGGGAGAAGTAGGCGCAGGGGCGGATCTTACCATCTGCCGGAGAGCACTGGAACAGCACAGCCCCCACCCCAGAATCCGAGGCGTCCACCTCCACCAGGCACTGAAGGGTGGGATCCACCTGCGTCAGGATAGGCGAAGATGAAAATCTAACCTTCAACAATGGGAATGCGGCGTCCGCTTCTTCCGTCCAGCGAAAGGGAACCTTGGTGGTGGTCAAGTTGGTGAGGGGGAGGGCGATGCGGCTGTAGTCCTTAATGAACCGGCAGTAGAAGTTCGTGAAGCCCAAAAACTGCCGCAGCTGTTTCCTCGATGCGAGGGTGGGCCAGTCCACCACCGCCTTCACCTTTACTGGGTCCGGGATGATCTCCTTTGGGTCAATAATAAAGCCGTGGAAAGAGGTCCTGGAGACGTGGAACTCACATTTCTCTGCCTTGACGTAGAGGTTGTTCTCCAGCAGCCGCTGCAAGACTCGCCTGATGTGCACGCGATGCTCCTCCATGGACTGGGAAAAGATTAAAATGTTGTCAAGGAAGACAAACACACAGGTGCCCAGAAAATCTCTCAACACATCATTAATAAGACGTTGGAAGACGACCGGAGCATTGGTCAGCCCGAACGGCATGACCAGATATTCAAAGTGCCCACTAGGGGTCCTAAAGGCTGTCTTCCACTCATCCCCCTCACGTATCCACACCAGGTGATAGGCATTGCGCAGATCTAATTTGGTAAAGCAGCAAATCCCCCGGAGGGAATCAAATGCAGAGTTACGGAGGGGGAGAGTATACGTATCCTTGATAGTGATGTTGTTAAGTTCTCTGAAGCCGATGCAGGGCCAGAGGGAGCTGCCCCACTTCCCCACGAAGAAAAACCCCGCCCCCACCGCCGAAGATGAAGGTCTAATGATACCTGAACTGAGGGACTCCTTAATATATGAGTCCATGGCCGCGCGCTCTGGAGCAGACAGGTTGTAAAGTCTGCTAGACGGCAGAGGAGCGCCGGCCTGCAGGTTAATAGTGCAATCATACGGTCGGTGGGGGGGGGGGCTTGGGATTTACTAAAGATGGCCCCAAGGTCATGGTACTCCAGAGGCAGTTTTGACAGCTCCGGGGGAGGAGAGGCAGGGACATCCAAAGGTGTGGCAGGCGAGCATGCGGCAGACTGCAGACAGGCACTCAGGCAGAAAGGGCTCCACGACATGATATTTCCCAAATGCCAGTCAATGGTAGGGTTGTGCAGATGCAGCCAAGGGTAGCCCAGAATGACCGGGGACGATAACACCGGTAGGACAAATAAATTTAGCTCCTCCTGATGATTGCCCGAAATGATGACTGGCACCGAGGCGACCCGATGAGTGACAGTAGCCAACGCCGCCTTTGACAGAGCAATAATTTTAAGGAGAGCTTTCAATGGCTGCATAGGTAGACCCAGACAGGTTGCCAGACTCCTAGAAATGAAGCTCTGCTTGGCCCCTGAGTCAATGAGTGCATGTGTATTATGTTCTTTGTGACCAAAGCAAAACCGAATAGGAATGAGAAAGCGGGTGAGGGGATTGCTATCTTTTTCGTCCGTGAGGCCCCCTACTTTGACGCACGGACTTCCCATTTTGGCCGCCTGGGACAAGAATTCAGGTCATGTTCCTCGCTCCCGCAATAGACACACAACCCCAACTCACGGTGGTGCTGTCTCTCCTCAGCAGAAAGTTTCGACCCCCCCACTATCATAGGTTCTTGGTCCTCAGAGAGGTCAGTAGACGGGAGGACCAGTGGGGGGGGGGGGGGCTGGAGAGCTCGGCGTGGCCTATTCTCCATATGGCCGGAAGTCTTACGTTCCGCCGCTCGTTCCCTCAGACGGTTGTCAAGGCTAATGGCCAGAGAGATACACTCATTCAGCGTGGAGGGTTTCTCCAGGCGGGCCAGCTCGTCCCGCAGGCTAGGGCTCAAACTCCTCAGGAATATACTACTCAAGGAGGCGTCTTCCCACCTGACCTCCGTAGCTACGACCCAGAAGTCAACAGCATAATCGGCGACTGCCCTCGACCCCTGCCGAAGATTTAACAGGCAAGAGGTAAGAACATCTTCCCGGTTCGAGTGACTAAACACTTCCTGGAATTGCTGTGTGAATTGAACATATGTCATGGAAGCATAATCGGCCCTAGCCATAACCGCATAAGCCCATGCTAAAGCCCGCCCCTCTAACAGATTGATCAAATAGCCAATGCGGCTCTGGTCAGTGGGGAAATCCCCGGGAACCCGTTGGAACACAATTTCACACTGCATGAGAAACCCCCTGGCTTCTCCCAATATCCCTCTAAACCAGGCAGGAGTAGGGACGGGAGTGAGCCGACTAGAGGAACCTGTAGAGAGAGGGCTAGATTAAGAGCTAGTGGTGGAGCTAGCGGTAGAACTAGCGGGAGCTGAGGAGCTAGCTGGTGCTGTGGAAAAACCCTGTGGGTTAGTTAAACGATCTAACCTTTCAGTGATGCGAGTTAGCTGGGTTAGCATCACTTGTTGCTGGTATGCTAATTGGTCTACCCGAGCCTCGAGATGGTTAATGTGGCGCACGAGTGCGCTGTCTGCTGGGTCACTTTGGCGGAGTCGTACTGACATGGTTCAGGTGACCAACAGACAGACACGACTCAGGATTAACACAATTAACGTACTTTATTTGTTAACGTGAGTGAGTGGATGCGTGAGTGCGGTTATGAGGTGTAATGCAGTGTAGTGCAATCCAAGTATTCCCACTGGGCCGGCAGAGCACCGTACAGACTGGCAACCCTGAAACAGAGACAAGGGACGTTAGCAACAGTACACCTATGCAGCACGTCTGATGTTACTGGGCTTACTGTCAACAGATGTAGATGAGTCTTCAGGTCGCACTGAAGCTGCAGCCAGGGAGACAGTGTCTGCGAGTTAACTAGCAGGAGAGGGATAAGTCTGCCGCCTGGAGGGAGAAGGAGGTCCGCCGTGGCGGGCTCCACCTGTGCACAGGGGAAATGGACAGGTTAGAAGCTATAGAGCTTACTTGGTTGTTGGTCCGGGCGAAATAGACCCGGATGTTGTTCTGCTGGGCTTGGAAGCCGGAGGCAGGAGAATTCAGTGCAGGGAAGCACAGAGGGAGGTTGTGGCATGATTCACTGAAGGAATCAGATGACTCCGTGCCCAACACTGGTCCTGATGGGAATAAATAGGCCGCAGGAAATAACCGGCAGGTGTGCACACAGGTGCCGTGATTGGCGGCCATGACAAACATAAGTTATCCAAAATGGGAGATGGCTGAAGCTGCAGCTTATATTGCCCACCCATGGTCCATCTAATAATTCAAATGGAAAATAAAATAAGAGTGATTACAATTCAGAACAAAGCTAAGACAAAACATGGCAAAAAACTAAGCAACAGCATAACACAGACTGAATATGATAATTCTTAGGTGATTTTACATGTTATCTTATATACATGTAGCATCATCTCACTTTGGCTCAGCAACAATTATTCTTCTGCTTAAAGACATTTTTGTTTCATCCAGGAATAACGCAAAGAAATGGATTTTCTTCCCCCAGGCCACAGCTGAAATCCCCTTTCTTTTGTTAAAACCAGCCTAAGGAATTTCCCCAATGTCCGGCTTCACTTTTATTGCCCCCATAAACATGCAACAGACCTGGCCACACAGACCCACAAATTTCCTTAAATTCTGGGAAACGCTGGATTTAACCAGTGAACTTTAAAAGTACATTATTACAAACTCAATTCTAAACCTTCATTCTTTTCAGAACTATGAAAATGCAGATGGACTCTGATGTTTTTGATGTGGAAAATCAATATGTGTGAAATGCATTAATCTGTGATTTTATATATATGCATGCTAATGTTTTAAATGAATGTTTATTCCTGCATGTTGATTTAGAAGCACTGCTTATAATTTATACTAATCACTAAAGTTATCTTAGTTTAATACATAAAGGGAAATATTAACTTCCAGTATGTATCAAAGTTTTGCCTCGATATCACATGTGACTCCAACAGCCAATCTCTGCATGACAACTCTTCATTCCAAAGCACTCCAAACAATAGACTGTTTGTTCATTGGACTAAAAGTTCATCGAGCCCGCCCACGAAGGACGCTCATTGGCTGAGATTCCGGTCAGGCCAGAAGCCCGCGAAACTCAACAGAGCTTATAAAGGAGAGAGACTCCGGCTTCAGCTCTTTTTTTGTCAGCCCCTCTTTCTGCTCCGGACTCTCTTTTCGCCTGCTCTTTTCGTCACCGCTTTTCGGATCTTCTCCATTGTCTACACACAGCAAGGAAGAACAAAGGACCGTCTGACCACGCGTCGCTTTTCTGAACACAGAGAAGATAACTCGTAATTTGTTTATGTCACTTTGTATTTTCTTTTCCTCTTAAATACCTAGGAATTCCTATTTCTTTGAGCTCAATTCTTAATCGGAGTTAAACTCCAATTTTTATTCATCACTTTTTCTTTGTTAAACTTTCTGTAAAACCACCGTTTGTTTAATTTTAATGTAAACTTTAATCTTGATTTTATTTTATAATATTTTCCTTGATCAAGCACCCACCAGAAGCTATAATTTTTATCTAAAGTCCGAAGCCTTTTTAATTTGAGATCGGATTGGATATCTTTTAATTATTATCGAAGACCTCTTGAAGAAAGACGCAGCCTTCCACGTCACGTGCAGCTGAGGAATCAAGGCTGTTCATCAAACGCTGAAGAAAAGTCATCTAACCCAGTTACAACTCTGGGTCATACAGCCCAGAATCCAGCCTCCTTCGACCGCTTGAATCTAAAGGTCGATCTGTGGACCCTGAAATATCTGCGGGCAGATATTTCCCCTAACATCCACGAAATCTTGAGCTGAGGACGGACGACAGAACTATCATCACCGAGGAGCACGTGAGCAGCAAAAACTTTAATTCCACTGCTGAATTAACGTCTGAGGTTCGGTAATAATTTGTATATCTAATCAGATGCAAATTAAGAAGCCCTTAACATAACTCTTCTTTTCATTAAAATTCCGTTTTTATTTTCTTAAGATTAATTTAGGACTTTTTCATAATTAATAAACTTTCTCCATAAATTTGCGTTTTTTTTTTTTTTTTAATAATCTGTTAACTCAAACTGATAGAAATTCATTTCTCAGTTTAACCCTGGTTCCGAAAATATTGACATTGTTAATCTATCATTTACAAGATTGATTTTATAATTAATGAAATTACTGCCATGTCTGTTAATCATTTCATTTAATAAATATTTAAAAATGAGAGAAGTTGTTGGGAATTTATTTCATTCCGAGTCTGTTTCAAGCCCAGGTATCGAATTCACGGAAAATTTTTGAGACTGATTATTGATTAATTTATTGAGTGATCAAACAGGTATAAAGTGAAATTAAAGATCAAATTGCTTCTTAAAGATAGAAGCTGGTGCCCCTTACGAGTGTTATTAACTTTTCTGATGTATATGAAATGAGATTTGAGCTCAGATTCCAATACATCAATATAAATTAAATAATTCATACCTGATCATATTTATTATTTATTAATATTCCATATTTCTGTTACATACACTACCGTTCAAAAGTTTGGGGTCACTTAGAAATTTCCTTATTTTTGAAAGAAAAGCACTGTTTTTTCAATGAAGATAACTTTAAACTAATCAGAAATACACTCTATAAATTGCTAATGTGGTAAATGACTATTCTAGCTGCAAATGTCTGGTTTTTGGTGCAATATCTACATAGGTGTATAGAGGCCCATTTCCAGCAACTATCACTCCAGTGTTCTAATGGTACAATGTGTTTGCTCATTGCGTCAGAAGGCTAATGGATGATTAGAAAACCCTTGTGCAATCATGTTAGGTCTGCAATGCTGTAATTGCTGCAAATGGAGGATTCTTTGACGAAAGCAAAGTTTGAAGGAAAAAATTATTATTTCAAACACAAATCATTATTTCTAACCTTGTCAATGTCTTGACTATATTTTCTATTCATTTTATAACTCATGGTGGTAAATAAAAGTGTGACTTTTCATGGAAAACACAAAATTGTCTGAGGTGACCCCAAACTTTTGAACGGTAGTGTATATGTTTAAAGTATTTCTTCCATTAGTTATTGTTTAAATTGTCCAAGCATTGTACATGATTTTAATTCAGGCCCAAAAGCGTTCCACAATCTGACTCCCTGCACTGAGACACAGTGTTGCTTGGTGGTAGTTCTCACTGAAGGTTTTTGAAATATACATGTTCCTCTGAAATGATATTGTTTATCCCTTATTTGGAACAACTTTTGGCTGTATGCGCCCAGCAAAAACAGCATACTCTCCATTAGCTCCACGGCCGATATGTCTCCTAATTCCATGTGTGAGAGGAGCCTCTCTGCTCTCTCTCCGGTTCAGGGGACATAACACTGCAGCAGCAGCTGTCTGATAGTGTCATATTTGCCCCGGGCTGGGGGAGCGCGAAGCAGGCTCATTGCTCGCTGAGTGGCATGTGGGTCCAGTGAAGGTACCACGTAATGGTACTTTGTGTCATCCTCCAAGACTCCACAGAGAGCAAACTGGGCTTCTGTGTGATTTAATCAAGCGGCCAGGTCGTGGAGCCAAAAGTCCGGGAGTTTGACCACCACGGTGAGTGTAGCGTGGGGAACCCCAAGCGCGGATGTTCCCACTGAGGTGCTTGGTCTGTCGTTCAGTTTCACGTCTCAGGGTCACCAATATTAAGGAAGGATCAGACACGAGCTGACGACACACAACTTTATTTCCTCCAGCAAGCAGAACAGACTGACTCGGGTGCCAGAGCGAATCTCTTTATTACAGCTTTATTCCCGCCCTTGGCACCCACAGTACACACATTAATATCCACAAACACAGAGCATGACTCAACACAATACTTTCACACCCAGCATACCCAAGGTGTGAACAGCGTCTTCCACCCCACACAACAGGTTCACGACTGGCATACCGGGAGCGAAGGCGCATCTTCATTTGGTTTATCACCCCTTAGCGCTCTGGTGCCCGTCCTTGGTTCCTCTCCCTTCTTCTCCTCATTTCCATCTCTCACCAACTTCCCCCAATTCCCCAACGTCCTGGGTGGAGTGCGATCTCCTGTTGTGTCACTACAAGACAGTGTTTCTGTTTTTATGGATCAAGTATAAGGGTCATTTGTATTTAAAAAGGTTGTAAATTTAGTTCAAGTAAATTTTAGCATGCAATAGTCAAATTCAATTATATTAAACATAATTTTCCAACCACAAAATTGCAGCTGATGGAAAGGCTGAGTGGCTAGTATCTTTGGAAAATCACTAGCCACAGTGGCTGGTCAGCAAAAATGTTTTTTTTTAAACTTTATTCAGCAAAACAATTTACAAACTCTTGTAGGGCAAACAATACTGCACAAACAACTAAACTTAGAACAACAAAACAATGAGGGTGTTAGAATTCTTCTCCAATCAGGTTATAATATAAAATCAGAACAAAAGACAGTTAGTGAATGTATCAAAGAATTGTGAGATTGATCTTTCTGTGCCAAAGTCTTTCAGGAAAGAATGTAGTTTTCATTTCATTTTTAAACCCAGCTAAGGATGGTAATGTGTTCTTCCATTTATTGACATGAATATGGTATTTACCCAAAATGACGATAATGTTTAGCATTTTCTTATTTGGAATGTTATCCAAGTACAAAAGGATCTGAGACGCCTCAAGAGGAATATCAATGCACCCTCCCTTCCGCCCTCCCAAGAGAGCAGACGCTTTTTTCTTCTCTCCTGCTGATTTTTTCCTCCCCTCTTACTGGATCCCAGCTTGCTGTTGTCTGTCTGCGTCTGACTGCGACCGCCGAAAAGAAATTATAGGAGTTAATAAGCTGGGCTTTGAACACAATTGACACTATTTTTTCAACAAGGAAAAGTGCTCCGGGGGAAGCTGTTTGCCCCGCTGGAACGGCTCCAGTGGGCTATCTATGTGACACAGGTATTTGGAAAATGCTGTGTCTCTCTAATCTCTCTATCGAAGATATTGAAGATTTGTTTATCTTCGTAATCTTGGTGATTGGGATAATTCTGATTGGGACGGGAATTGTCTTGGTTTACCGCAAATTGCTGAAGATGGATTCAACCTATCAAAATGCTGGCCAGGCGAGGTGCATCCAACAAATTGAGAAACTGGAGAAGACCCTGATAGCGACTACTGGAGAACTGTCTCGTAAGGTGGATTACATCATGGGTTCGCTCAGGTCTTTCCACGACGAGTTCAAAGCTGCGCAATGAAGGATTAATGTACTGAATCTACAGAAGAAATACAAGTCTTCTCTGTGATCAGTCCTATTTGGCATTATTATTCCCCATGAAAATTCCTCCTGGCTGTCTGCAGACTGTGTTTTTTTTTTTCAAATCATGAGCACAAGGCCTTGGACAGCCAGCTGCAGCGCCAGATAAGACTGGGCGCCAGACAGACAAAACATCTTCTGCCAAGGGTCCTTGGGTCTCTCTTATTATCATCAACACTGCTCAACACCGCACACACATTGATTCATGAACTGATTAAAGATATACTGTACACTGCTCTCTTGTGTCTCGTGAATTCTGAGTTGTTGCTCTGTGCTATTGAGAGATTTTTTTTTCATTGTAATCACAATCTGCTTAAAAATAAGCTGTATTTTGATAACGAAGTTTTTTTTTCTCCTCCCCCCTTGTGTCGTTCCCTCCCTTCCCCTCCCTTTCTTATCTATCTCTGTTTGATGAGGCGCCTTTATGGCTGCCGTGTCGTTGTGTCGCGCGCATGCGCACCAATGTCAAGTCAAGTTCCTCGTGTGTTTTTTTACATGCTTGGCAATAAAGTTTATTCTGATTCTGATTCTGAAGATTAATCCATCTAAAAACATCGCTCCAAAACTGAGCAGGTCTAGGACAGGAAAGGAACAAATGTTCAATAGTCTCAGGTTCCTCTGCACAGAAAACACATGGCTCCACCTCAAATTTAAATCTTCTCCGTGGCGTCTCTGCAACTGGATAAAAACTATTTATAATCTTAACATGTGTTTCCTTTATCTTAGGTGGACTAGGCCACTTCAGAAAGTTATCATTTTGGTTCTTTGGCAACAAGTTTTCTTGCAGTTCCAATCTCCTTGGTGTTCCAAAATCTATAAAAAAGTTTCTTTTTAAATGCATTGCCAATTACTTTATTATAGCACTCTTTTTTTCCGAATCTTAACTCCCCCTATTTTTAACTCTGGTAATTGAGTGGACACCTTGGAATAAATTAAAATATTCCTGATTAACTGAACCAAGGGAAGTGGAATTGCTTTAAAGACTGAGTTATATTTTCTTACTAAACATTCCAATTTAGATTTATCAACCAATGATTTACGATCTAAAAAGTTCCATTTTCATCCATCAAATCAATTACATATATTTTTATGGACCCAGCTAAATAAAGTTTCCCTATTGATTGTAATAAGTAGATTATTCCACAAGGTGGAGCCATGTAGTCTAAAGTTGTGATTAAATACCATTTACCAATAACACAAAACTTGTTGCTGGAACTCTGACAACTTCAGGAGTATTTTTGACATTTCAAAATCACATTTCAGCAAAAATTCCAGACTTCCAACTTTTTCAAACAGTTTTTTTTGTGTGTGTGTGGAACCAAAGGGAATCAGGATGAGACAGAAATTGTTTCATCCACTTCAGTCTGAGCATCCCAGTGACAGATTCAATTCAGCTGCTTTTAGCCCACCATTTTGCTAGTCCTTAATTATATATGATTCCTTTAAATAATGGGTCTAGTTTTTCCAAACAAAGTTAAAAATTATTGAATTTATTTTTTAATCAATTGAGGAGGACATTCAAGGTTAATGCAGTGGTTCAACAAAAATAAATTATCTCTAAATGGAAAAAAACCCAACAAAAAACATAGATTATGTTGTTTGGAAATTATAAAATAAATCATGAAATAATGGTAACAACAGATGATATCAGAATAGAAATAGTACAGGAAAATAAGTTTCTGGGGGTGACGCTAGACAATAAAACCTGCTGGAAACCTCACATCAGTCAAATCCAGGCCAAGTTGGCAAAATGTATAGAGATACTGGGGAAGATAAGACACATTTTGAACTATGAATCATTATACTTACTGTACAATTCACTGTTTTTACCATATCTTAACTACTGTGTTGAGATCTGGGGAAACAACCACAAAACCAACCTATAGCCAATATGCACATTACAAAAAAAAAGCTATAAGGATAATAAATAATGTAGGATATAGAGACCATACACAGCAAAAAGTCTAGTGTTAAATTGACTCTGTCAAAGTCAAGTTGAGCACTTTGCCAAATGCTATATAGCTCCACACTCACCAGAGTCAAAGCGACCCTTTAAAAAGGGTTAAAAAAATTTAACACTGTGCCAGGGTTACTTTTTTGACCGGCTAAGGAGAGTTAAAGCAACACTTAAAGGTCTGATGACATGATCTGGACATTTTTTAACATGTTGTGTAAACCCAAAAGTCATTGTCGATGATCAATATAATATTTACAACCGCGCCTGCATAAACTAGTTATCATCAAAAAACCGCAGCTGCTGACTGGACTGTGGTGCCGCCCACCGAATTAAGGGCAGCACCCCAATGACGTAATCGACAGAATGGACTCTGGTGTTGTTGATTGGAATGACAGCAGCTTTGTAGCTCACAGTTTCTCTGGTTTCTTGTTTTAATTTTACAGCTAGGCCTTCGTGTTGTGGCAGGCTTAGATAAACAGCAGGCCGTAAAAGACCACATCACACGCTTCAGCTACAACTGTCATAAGCCTCTTCGTGCACTTTTACGCAGAAGGAGCGCATGAGGAGGGGAAAGATTAATGGATTGATGCACAGCTTTGACCTACTTGCTGTGATCATATGCTGACATCTCACCAGTCCGGCTACATCCTCTCGATCATTATCACCAGCAGATTCAAACTCCCGCTAATCATCTTTCCCGGTCCTCGCCCAGGTGCTTCTCATCACACCATCATCAGCAGTGCGTGTACTTAGCGGCAGTTTGCCAGTCACGCACTGCTGGTCCATAGTATTGTCATCTGTGCTGTTAGTCTGCCAGTATTTTCAGCACTCTCATGACATGTTAGTCACTCCATGTTCACTGTGGTTCTCGTGCGTCCTTGAAGCGATGTCAGTTCTGGGGCACACCTGTGGCTTTGTCTTCTCTCTGTTATGACCCGAGCGCCGGTTCTGATCGCGCTCGGGCTAAGTTATGTCTCGCTGGCGGCTTTGACAGCTGCGGGCTGTATTCTGGCCTCACCGGGCTCTTATTGTGAAAGTGCTCGGTGGGGCTTCCGCCTGTCAACGGTCGGTCAGCTGAGTGTTATTACCGTTGTTAGTGTTTTGCCATTTAAGCCCAGCACTGGCGACGGTAGGACGCAGCAGTGTCAGTCGTTCTACGTCTGAGCTACGGATGCCTTGGACTATTATCTACCTCGTCTGCTTGTGGTTGACCGTCGCTTCTCCGGCACCAGTAAGTGAGCTGTTAGCCTTACCCCTCCCGGTGAGAGTAGACCTCTGTGTGTCTCTGCCTCAGCAGCCTGTGTAGCCATTACTTAAACAACCTTTGCCTGTGTATGACCGTCTCCTCTTAAGGACCCGTAAGAGAGCTGTCTAGCCTTACGCCTCCGGATGTGTATAGACTTATGTGTCATTGCCCCTGCATCTTGTGTTGTTTACTTCTCACCGTAATAAAAACTCACTGAAAAACTCACTGGTGACTCTGTGCGTCTTATGGTGGCACCGCATGACAGTACACTGCTGCCAAAACAGCGTTTACGGTGACGCCAACCCGAGACGCTATTCACCAGTGGGTTTGAGTTTTTTTGGACATTTGCTTTTTCCTGTCTGGGTACAGTGTATGTGAAGAATGCCGTCGCGGAGGAACCGCGTTTGGAGTCCGAGCCACGAGCTGACTGATGTGCTGGAAGTGGTGGATGAGCTGCTCATCTCTGCTTCCCTGCTTGATTATGACCACAGCATACACTGGTACCTGGACGCCGCAGAGGATATACTTTGTCATCTCTCTCCCCGCTATGCTGACCACCCGGAAGTCGACGCGAGGAGGGAGGACATCGCTGCGCAACGCGAAATATACCTGATGATGGAGGAGGAATGCGGCATGAAGCAGGAGAAGAGGCACTCCTGCTCTTTGCTTATGGATCCCGATCCTGTCCTCGATCCGTTCCGGGAGTTCGCACCGTCTGGGGGCCGGCGAAAGCGTCGGCGCCACGGCTGGGCGCATCTTCGGCAAGCTCCTGCTCTGGATCCAGTTCCGGGCCGCCGGGATGACCCCCTCAACCAGCCGGCTGCTGTGAGTGAGCTGAGTCCTGTGCCGGTGGGCTCCGTCCATGGGTCCGTTTCTACCACCCAGCGAGTGAGGGAAGGAGCAATGTCCGCTACAGCTGATACCATCCTCCCCCCGGGAGACAGGCAAGTTCAAGTTCACTTTCCTATCGTTCATAGTGATCTGTCTTGTCTGACTCCTGGGGGGGAAGCTCGGGGTTCGCAGCTCCCTGAGTTTCTTTCCCCAGCTGTAGCCATTTATATTAAACCTGCTGCCTCTGTGTCTCCTCCTGCGGAGCGGTCCTCGGCGTCAGTCCCACGCCATCGAACGAGGGGGAGGCCTGCGGCTCTGGGAAATATCCCGGCCTTGCAGCCTTGCTTTGGACAGAGAAGAATGGACTGCAGTGAGGAGCCAGAGCCGACGAGAGAGCGTCCCCAGGGTTCCTCAGGGATGCAGCCCAAGTCAGCAGGTCCAGGGTCCTCTGCCCCCACGCCATACAGGTTATTGGCATGGACGCCTGCGCATGAGGATCCAGCTGCAGAGACCA
Source organism: Pholidichthys leucotaenia (assembly GCA_020510985.1). NCBI lineage: Eukaryota > Metazoa > Chordata > Actinopteri > Cichliformes > Pholidichthyidae > Pholidichthys > Pholidichthys leucotaenia. The sequence goes on along the minus strand of CM035846.1, from coordinate 40,632,758 downwards.
TCAGGCCGGCTGTGGAACCCAACGCAGCCGAGCGGGAGCCCGACGACGAGCTGCTTCTTGAACCTGGATTGGCGAAGTCCTGGACGGCTCCAGAGCCCGAGTGCAGGCAAGTGCTGTTTCTTGTTTTCCTGTATGGTGTATTAGAGCATTTTTGCCTGCCTCATGGGGAGGCGAGTGAGGGGCAGCCGTCCGCTGCACCCGAGCTCGTCTCGCTGGGCTCTGGCGCTGCCGGTGGAACTGATCCCGGTCCTCTCCTGTTTTCTGAGCACCTCCACAGCGTTACCAGTCCGGAGCCAGTCAAGGTCACGGGACTGGGGGTTCCAGGTTCGGAGATGGAGGTCGTCGCCGGAGCAGTCCTGACCCAGTCGGGGTCTGACATGTGGGCTGAGGTGACCCAGTCGGGGTCCGACATGTGGGCCGAGGTGACCCAGTCGGGGTCCGATGCGTGGACCGAGGTGACCCAGTTGGGGTCCGACGCGTGGGCCGAGGTGACCCGTTCGGGGTCCGACGCGTGGGCTGAGGTGACCCAGTCAGGGTCCGACGCGTGGGCCGAGGTGACCCAGTCGGGATCCGACGTGAGTGCAGCAGTGACCCAGTCGGGGTCCGACGTGGGTGCAACGATGACCCAATCGGGGTCCGACGAGGTCCAGTGGGGGTCCAGCGCAGGTGCGGCTGCAACCCAATCAGGATTCGAGGGGGTCCAAGTCTTTGGTTGTTCCCCTCTCAGGAGCCACCAGCTGGGGGCCGTTAGAGGTTTTTGTTTGACGGTCTGGCACTCCCCTGTCTTGTCGTGTTCAGGTGAGCGGCTGCATGCTATCCCTCCACGGTCCTGGTGGTTGTGGGATGCGGGTTGGCCACCTGAGGAGCTGTTTGGAGCGTTCTGCGTCTTTGGTTGGCCACCCAATAAACTGTGTGTGTTACGGGGTGACCTGGTTCGGCCACCAGAGGACTTGTTTCTGGGGGCCTGGGACTGGGGCAGGCCACCTGATTATGTACTGTGCTTGCGGGACTATCTGTGGGCCCAGACGGGGCCTGGTCATGTTAAGTACGTCTAGAGATTTTTTTGTTGTTTCACGAAGTCACAGTCATAGTCAAGTCTAAGCAATTTTAGATTGCCTCTTGTTCTTTTCTTTGTAAGCCACAGTCATAGTCACAGTCAAGTCTGAGCAATTTTTAGATTGAATCATGTTCTTTTTTTTTTTTTTGAAAACCATAGTCATAGTCATAGCCAAGGCAGAGCAATTTTAGATTGCTCCCTGTGTGTTGGTATGTATTTCTTGTTTTGTTCGTGTTTTGATTGCCTCATGGTTTTTTTTTTTTTTTGAAGGTCATAGTAAAGTCAGAGTATTTTTCAGTTTGCCTCATTTTTTTTAAAGCCACAGTCTTGCCATAGTCAGGTTATGTCATAGCAGTTTAGTTTAGTAAGGTAAAGCAATCTATATTGCCTTTTGTGTTTTGTAATCCATAGTTTGGTCTTGTTTTGCTAATTGTTCTTTCCTCCCCTCTTTTTTTGAGGAGCTATGGTCAAGTCTTGTCTTTGTTTTTGTTCTCCCCTCTTTCCTTGAGGGGCTATTGTATGGGGATTTTGCTCATTGTTTCCAGGTATTTACATGTATTTTTTTTGGTTTCGTATGTTTTTTTTTGGTCTGGTCATGGTCTTGTTCAGGGGTTGGTTTCTCTCCCTCTGCACCTGTCCCCCAACCTCCCACCCTGGGGGGGCGGGGGGGATGGGTGGTTCCTTGGGGCGTTCAGAGTCCGCCCGTGGAGGGAGGGTACTGTTATGACCCGAGCGCCGGTTCTGATCACGCTCGGGCTAAGTTATGTCTCGCTGGCGGCCTTGACAGCTGCGGGCTGTATTCTGGCCTCACCAGGCTCTTATTGTAAAAGTGCTCGGTGGGGCTTCCGCCTGTCAACGGTCGGTCAGCTGAGTGTCATTACCGTCGTTAGTGTTTCGCCATTTAAGCCCAGCACTGGCGACGGTAGGACGCAGCAGTGTCAGTCGTTCTACGTCTGAGCTACGGATGCCTTGGACTATTATCTACCTCGTCTGCTTGTGGTTGACCGTCGCTTCTCCGGCACCAGTAAGTGAGCTGTTAGCCTTACCCCTCCCGGTGAGAGTAGACCTCTGTGTGTCTCTGCCTCAGCAGCCTGTGTAGCCATTACTTAAACAACCTTTGCCTGTGTATGACCGTCTCCTCTTAAGGACCCGTAAGAGAGCTGTCTAGCCTTACGCCTCCGGATGTGTATAGACTTATGTGTCATTGCCCCTGCATCTTGTGTTGTTTACTTCTCACCGCAATAAAAACTCACTGAAAAACTCACTGGTGACTCTGTGCGTCTTATGGTGGCACCGCGAGGGCCACCGCATGACACTCTCATTTGTTCTCTGGGTGATGCCGGCCCCAAACGCCATCAGTAAGTGTGTTTGTGTTTTTTGTACGTCTTCACCTTTTTGGGAATAGTCTGTCTGTCTGTATTAAATGTGCTGTGGTGAACCCTGAACGTAAATCCTCGTTATTTCATCCTCCCTCTCCAAGCCCTGCGTAAGAGCACATGAGGAGAGGAAGGAAGAATGGATTTACGTGCATGATTCACCACAGCACATGTATTGAACATAAAGACTGATCCCAAAAGGTGAAGACTTACAAAAATACACAGAAACACAAAGAGTAGGCATCCGAGGCCGACATCGCCCAGCGAACATATCGAGAGGAAACGTGTTAACCACGGTTGCACCCCAGAGCCGACATCGCTACAAGGGTGCAACACAGCCACGGCTGTGTGGAGTGGCTAACACGTCGTGATAGTGTTGGCAATATTGGCTGGCTGACAACACGACAGATGATGCACACAAAACATGAACAGCTGACTGTCACTCTGAGTCTGACTCTCTAGGCACGATGCCCGCTTGGCACGGCTCAAACCAATACGGTCTGATGCCCCTCTTCATTGTCATCCCATTCTTTGGAACTATAATCGTCTGAAGATTGGACAACACAAACCAATTCCAGACTACATGTGCTGGAACCATCGTCCATGTTTTCTACCGCTTCCATTCTGTGTGTACAATGGGCAGCCAAGCACTGTGTTCTGTCGATGACGTGACAACATGGCCGCGGGGGGGGGGGGGGTTTCCAGCCACTGATGCAATTGGTAATTGGTGATATTTGCGTGAAAAAAAGCCTGTTTGACTTAGAACTGCACAGACCAACCTATTTCGTCATATTGTACTATGTGCTGAAAAATTAGAGGAAGTCAAAAACGTGTCATCAGCTCTTTAAGCAAGTTGACAAGTAACCCTGCTGAGAATCATTTTTGCATCCCAGTAAGTGTTAGTTTGACTAAATTGACTGTTAGATATTCACACGTGGAAAGGGTTAAAGTTAATCCGTAACACTGGTGAGAGTCACCTTTTACATCCTGGCTAGTTATTTTTTCACAAATTAAAACATTGTAAATGCTGGTATAATATACAAACCTTCATCAGAAACACGGTATGAACTTTGAATGTCGAATGGTTTCTGAAACTTCAATTCAGACTCTTAAAATACACTTCGTCTGTGTTTACAATTCTGAATGCATGATAATGCGCATCAAAATTTTTTGTAAATAACTTGTTAGCCAACAAATAAACATTGTTTTCCACCAAAAGAATATCACATATTTGACAGAAAACTATCAGGTCTTCTATCACTGTACTGCAAACAACAAGTCCAGCCCTGTATTCTATACCATTAACCTTAATCCAACTAGATGAGAAAACTTCTTTTGACGAGATCATTTCAAACAAGTCATTGTTGACCACATTCTCATCTCTGAATACAAAGGACCTAACTGGCCCATATTCATGATGATTGAATGAGAGTGTCTCCCAGTGATAAGCAAGAACCATCTGGTGCTTTTTAGCAAGTGATTTGGTTATGTTTTTGAAATTTTTGAAAGAATCTTTGAACAACTTGTGTTTGGCTTCAAACCTCATTGACCACATAAATAACAAGGGGCCAATTTTCCTTAGAGAAGCTGGATAATGGATCATAAAATGATGCTTAGGTATTAAGTTTTTATGTGGACACAAGTGCTTAAATAATGTGTGGTGGTCAACAATCAAATGCTTTAAATAAACTGTTGTGGTGACCCACCACAATCTACATGGACATTCATAACACTCAGCTTGGGCATGAAGCAGAATAATTGGCATACGGACAGAGTGCCCCTTGGGGGACAACCAGTTAATCACACAATTGATATGTATTGACTGATTTGTATATCGATATGTAAATGTGCCATGCATTCTCTCTTGTCCTATTGTTATACATCCTCGGAGTAAGGAGAGGAGACTGGTGCCAGTTAATCACGCAATTGATATAATAATAATAATGCATCAGATTTATATAGCGCTTTATCATAGACACCCAAAGACGCTTTACAAGTAGATACATTATTCATTCACTCCAGACAGACAACGGTAGTGGCAAGCTACTACTGTAGCCACAGTTGCCCTGGGGCAGGCTGACGGAAATGTGGCTGCCAATCCGCGCCAACAGCCTCTCCGGCCACCACCAAACATTTATACACATTCATACCCTGTGTTATGGACACAGGAGGCACGGTGGGTAAAGTGTCTTGCCCAGGGACACAACGGCAGGATATCTGGGGAGAGCGAGATTCGAACCGCCAACCATCCGGTTATTGGACGACCTTCTCTACCTCCTGAGCCACTGCCGTCCCATATGTATTGACTGATATGTATATCGATATGTAGATGTGCCATGCATTCTCTCTTGTCTGTATAAAAGAGCTGACTTTACATGCCTCACTAACGCACTCACGGTGCACTGACAACAGCGCACACATAGCACACAGTGTTGCAGTGTGTCTCATGATGATGAAGGAATAAAACTCTTAAACCTTCAGCTCGCTGTGTCTAGCCTGAACTTATTTTGTTCCTTCACACTGGTCACCCTTGATGAAGAATGGAAAATGAGGCGAACACCCCGGAGATGACCCGGACGGGAAGCCTCAGAACACGTCACGGTGTGTCTCTCGCCTGATCTTTTACCTCCACACTGGAACCGCGCTGTGGATCTCAGAGGACCAGAGATCGCCTACATCCTTCGCACCCACATGGGAGCGCACGCTCTCTGTCCTCTCTCCATGATGGTGACCTCCAGGGCCGAGAGCGCAGCGCTGGGACCGAGATGCATGACGAGGATCAGTAACACGAGCGAACGAAGGAAGCAGCCTGAACGGGGAAAATCATCGACGCCGACTGCGCTGATTTCCATCAAGCTCCCTGACCCTGACTCACCTCTCGACAACCAACCTTCCGCGCACAGAAGCCAAGCGTGCGCCACGCACCAGGGACAAACTGGCTCCACAGACTGCTACAGCGTCCTCCGCCGCTGCACATGCCCAAGAAAAATGGCCGATCGCCACCCTCGGAACCTTCAGGGCTGCTCGCGCACCTGAAGCATACGTGCAGCCAGCACACAGGACATTGTATGGGTTTTCCAGCTACGGCGCACAAGGGGAATTTAGCTGATTGCTCTTCCCGATGACTTTAGGGCTGTTTCCCACATCTAAAGCCAAACTGCCGAGTCCCTGACACAGCTTCAGTTTATCACAGCCACTACGCATCCTCGGGGAATTTGGCCACTCGGTTTCCCCACATCCTCGCTGGACCAAAACACGAGAGAAGACAGAGATATAATTGTTTCACAGCGGCTGTGGATCTCCGCCACATTTAAAGGGAAAAGTTCCTCACCATCGCGGAGCCACTCGCAATTTTTGCGCGGCCCAGAAACCACGTCCCGAGCTGGCACTCGCTAATTCCCACCCCCTCAACCTCCTCCTGCACAGAGCTTTTTCCACACCTCACTCCCAAAGCCGGCCGATCGCTGTCTGGTTCCATTACGCATGACTGCACACCGGCCCGTGTGCCCACGATCCACGGCCGTTCAATGTGCTGGAACTCGGAGTGGAGCACATTGCCCTTTCCACCCCTCCCCTGTCCCCCTCATGGACTGACATGCCCTCCGACAGTTCTACCGGAGCTGGAGCCAAACGACGGGGGGGTCACAACCCCTGCTGAGTGTTCTGGGGGGGAGCACTGTGGTGACCCACCACAATCTACATGGACATTCATAACACTCAGCTTGGGCATGAAGCAGAACAATTGGCATATGGACAGAGTGCCCCTTGGGGGACAACCAGTTAATCACGCGATTGATATGTATTGACTGATATGTATTGACTGATATGTACGTATATCGATATGTAAATGTGCCATGCATTCTCTCTTGTCTGTATAAAAGAGCTGACTTTACATGCCTCACTAACGCACTCACGGTGCACTGACAACAGTGCACACACAGCACACAGCACTGCAGTGTGTCTCATGATGATGAAGGAATAAAACTCTTAAACCTTCAGCTTGCGGTGTCTCGCCTGAACTTATTTTGTTCCTCCACACTGTCATACCTTGAGTGAGAGAAGGTGAGAAAATTATGTTCATTATTTGAAGTAACATGAGTAACAAGTTCCAGTTTTGGTTGCCTGGAGGAATAATGTCACCAAACAATAGTGGGATATTTTTGATAAGACACAGTGTTTGAATAGAAGTCAAGCCAATGCCATTCCCAGCACCCTCCAAAATAATCTTTGTTGGACGATTTTTTTGTTCTAAAAACCCACAATCAAAACCATAAATCCTGGAAAGCAACTCTTGTTCTGAGATAAAGTGTTGTGTAAGACAGCCAAACAACAATTTCATCTCATACTGAGCTACACCCTCAAGAAGGTCATGCATGATATCAAGTGAGTAGTTATTACAAACATGAAAATACGCCTATGAATTTAGTGCTGAATTTTTTTTCAAACCGTACACTGACTTCAGTTGTGGATTTTCCAGGAGGGACTGGCTATGCATTTCAAACAGATCTTTACCAGGAATCACCTTAGGATCATCCTCACTGAACACTGTTTGAGAATCGTTCTTATCGATCAAACACAGTCGGCAGAAATAACGACTGCTAAATGACTCATTAAAACCCAGAATTGTGTGCATCCCTAGATTATCTCCGCTTATCTGTGAGATTGTACCATAGACTAGTTCAGTAGAAAATGGAAGACTTGTGGAGTGTGTAAATGAAGAGGCAGATTCATGACAGACGATTTATTACACACTCACATCTCACAAGCACAGAATGGACTGAATGGTTACAGCAAGCTCTCCTCTCTATATCCCAAGTCGCACTTCACAAGTTTTATGGCACTTCACCTCACACAGCATGATATTTACACTACACTGCATTCAACCCCCTCTGTCCTTCCTGGGCATTGTTCTCCCATGCTTATTCCCTGTCTCTGTCTGAGGTGCTAAATAGCCTGACTTCCCCAAGGCCCCCCCCCCCCCCCCCCAGCATCTAAGACAGACATTAGTCCACACTCTCTTTTGGCTTCAGTCTCCTCCCATATCTGCTGTAACTGGGGTTTACCGCCTCCATGGCGCTGCTGTGCCGGTGGGGGGCTGCTGGGAGTGTGTCTGACTGCGGGTGAGCCGTGGTGGGGGGGGGGGGACTTCGTTCTGCCTGTGTGGCTGCTCTGGTGAATTGTTTCCCTGGGGAGTTCTCCGTGAGGGTCTTCCACGCCGAGGGGCCCCAGCCAACAGCACTTGCTCATCCGCCACTACAAAGGCGGGTTTGAGTCTGTCTATGCCAATTTTCTCCCGTCTATCCCCCAAGTCTAGCACAAAATGCGTATCCCCTGTTTCCAACACTCTGAACAGTCCATCATAGGGTGGGCGCAATGGGGGGCGGTGGGTGTCGTGTCTGATGAACATGAACTGTGCGTTCTTCAAAGTTTTAGGCACGAAGGCACGCGGAAAACTGTGGTGGGCAGGGCCCGGCAGCGTGCCTGTGTTTGCGCTACGCTGCAAAAGCTGAGACGGGCAGCTGCCCGGCGCGGGATTATCTGGTAGAAATTCCCCGGGCAGCCGTAGGGGCTGCGCAAAAACGAGTTCTGCCGGGGAAGCTTCCAAATCCTCTTTTGGCGCAGAGCGCAACCCCAATAAAACCCACGGCAACCTGTCTACCCAATTTGCATCAGTCAGTGAACCCCTGAGTGCTGCTTTCAGTGATCTATGAAAACGCTCGCATAACCCATTGGCCTGTGGGTTGTACGCGGTTGTGCGATGAATTGCAACACCCAGGCTGCGGGCCATCACGGACCAGAGTTTGGAAACAAATTGAGGGCCCCTGTCGGACGTAATGTCCGACGGGACTCCAAAACGCGCCACCCATGCTGTTAAAAAAGCGCGTGCTATGTCCGCGGACGTGGTTGCCACCAGCGGGACTGCTTCTGGCCAGCGCGTGGTGCGGTCCACCACTGTCAGGAGGTGCGTGCACCCCTGTGATGGCGGGAGGGGGCCCACGAGGTCCACGTGCACATGGTCGAACCTTTTAGCTGGTACCGGAAACGGCTCCAAAGGAGCCTTCGTGTGCCTGTGTACCTTGGTTTGTTGGCACGCCACGCAGGCTGCAGCCCACTCTTTTACTTGTTTGCGTAGGCTCGGCCACACGAACTTCTATCCCACAAATATTGACTGACGCGTGCACTCCTGGGTGTGCCAGAGTGTGAACCGACTCAAACACGTGGCGGCGCCACGCAACCAGGACCACCGGACGTGGGTGTCCCGTGGAGACATCGCAGATTAGGGGGGGCATGCCATCTTGCAGCACCCTGCTCTCCAGCCTTAACACTGTTGGTCCAGACTGGAGCACGTGCTCGTCTGCATCGCTAATCTGCTCCGCGGCCATGGCTGCGTAATCTATCCCCACGTAGACCGGGGTCACCACGGCGCACGAGAGGCAGTCCGCCACCACATTCAGTTTACCCGACACATGCTGAATATCGGTAGTAAACTCTGAGATCGCGGCCAGCTGTCTCTGCTGCCGGCCCGACCACGGTTCTGAAAACCTTGGCCATTGTGAACGTTAATGGCTTGTGGTCTACGAACGCGGTGAAGCTGCGCCCTTCCAGCCAGAAGTGGAAGTGGCGTATGGCCAGGTGGAGAGCCAGCAACTCTCTGTCGAACGCGCTGTATTTACATTCGCTGTCGCGCAAAGTTCTGCTGAAAAAGGCGAGCGGCTGCCAAGCCCCGGTGACGCGCTGCTCCACGACAGCCCCTATGGCCACGTCTGAAGCGTCGGTGGTGAGCGCTATCCGGGCCGTCGGGTCTGGATGCCCCAGCAGTGCGGCGTTTGCCAGGGCTGCTTTAACCTCCGAGAACGCCCGCTCTCGCTCCGGGGTCCATTCAACTCCATCCGTGGGTTTCTGTCTCTTGAGCGCGGCGTACAATGGTTGCATGAGCTGCGCCGCGCAGGGAAAGAAACGGTTATAAAAGTTCACCATCCCCAAAAATTCCTGCAGCGCCCTGACCGTCTGAGGCCGGGGAAAATCTGCCACGGCGCGCACTTTGTCGGGCAACGAGATCGCTCCTTCCGGAGAGACGCGGTGCCCCAAAAAATCAATCTCCGTCACACCGAACTGGCATTTCGCCGGGTTGATTATCAACCCATGCTCCTCCAACCTCCGGAAAACCATCCTGAGGTGGGTTTCATGTTCGTTTTCGGACGTATTGGCTACCAGGATATCGTCCAGGTAGACGAATACGAACGGGAGATCGTGCAGCACTGCCTCCATCATGCGCTGGAGCGTCTGTGCTGCGCCTTTTAACCCGAATGGCATGCTCAGGAACTCGAATAAACTGAACGGAGTTATTACCGCTGTTTTGGGTACATCCTCCACGCGCACTGGGACTTGGTGGTAACCGCGGACCAGGTCTATTTTGGAAAAAATGCGTGCCCCGGCGAGGTGCACGGAAATATCCTGTATGTGGGGAATCGGGTAGCGGTCGTGCGCTGTGGCGTTGTTCAATCTGTGGAAATCACCGCACGGTCGCCACGATCCCTCAGCCTTAGGGACCATGTGTAGTGGGGATGCCCATGGGCTGTTCGAACGCCTGATGATGCCCAACCTTTCCAGGTTGGCGAACTCCTCATGCGCTATGCCCAGTTTAGCTGCGTCCAAGCGCTGAGGTCTTGTGAAAACGGGCGGCCCGGTTGTGGTGATAAAGTGCTACACCCCGTGTTTAGCGATGGCCACCGAAAACATCGGGACCGTGAGTGTTGGGAACTGAGTGAGCAGTGCGTGGAACTTACCGCCTGGAGCTGTGACGTTGGCTTGTGCTGTTGGCTGGGTCGCTCGAGCTATACAGGGGAGAGATTCAAAGAACAGTGCATTAACCAGGCGCCTGTTAGCAACATCAACCAGTAAATCATATGCACACAGAAAATCACCCTCCAGGATATGATAATTCAGTGTTGCTACGACAAAAGTCTACTCGCATGTACGGCCATGTAGAGATAAGATCAGTGTCCTCTCACCAAAGGTCTTAATTTTTGAGCCGTTTGCTGCCACCATCCCGGGGCCGCTAGGTCCTGCCAGCCAGTCAGCGTAGGTTGGCAGGATGATGCTCCTCTGGGCTCCGGTGTCCACGAGGAAACGCCTCCCCGAGCGCGCGTCTGTCATGTAGAGCAGCTTGTTCTCTTCACCGAGGGTTGCAGCTGCTGCCGACTGCCGGCCTTGATGTTTTCCCGAGCGCTTGAATTGGCACGGTGGCGCACATCTGCGTGCGTTCTCTCCGAAGTGGCGGTGGTAGAAACAGAGCGTGTCTCTCTGGCGCTCCTTGGCCCCCGCTGCTGCTACCGTCGGTGGTTCCTCGCCTCCTCTGGTCGTCTCGCTGGGCTCCGCCGCCGCCGCGTTGACTGTGATCGCCCTGGTGGTGAGGATGATCCTGTCTGCCTCCTGGGCTAGCACACGGTAGTCACGCACAGCCAGCAACGGCGAATTGGCCAGAACCGCTCTCGCCTCTGTTGGAAGGCTCCAGAGGAAAAGGTGGGCAAACAGAAAGTGCCCGTCGTCCGTGCCCATTAACGCCAGCATCTTCTCCATCAGGTCGAGGGCCGACCCATCTCCTAACTCAGTCCGCGCCAGGAGCCTCTCTGCTCTCTCACATTCCGAGAGCGTGTAACACCGGGTGAGCGCAGCCTTTAGCGCCTCGTATTTGTTGCGGGCTGGTGGCTGATCGAGCAGGCTTGCTACCTGCTGGGCTGTGCGGGAGTCCAGCGCTGCTACCACATGGTAGAACTTGGTGTCGTCTACTGTTACTCCCCGGAGGGCGAACTGGGCCTCGGTGTGGTGGAACCAAGAGTGCGGGTTGTGATGCCAGAAATCCGGTAGCTTGACTGAAACCGCACACGCGTTGCTGGGGGTTCCAGTCCGGGCTGTCTGTGGAATGGCTGCTGTGTCGCTGGGGCTTCCCGACCGGGCCGGCTCCGGGGTTCTTGCCTCGTGTTCCATAATACGTCTTGGGTCACCAGTGTGGAGTGTGTAAATGAAGAGGCAGATTCATGACAGATGATTTATTACACACTCACATCTCACAAGCACAGAATGGACTGAATGGTTACAGCAAGCTCTCTTCTTTATATCCCAAGTCACACTTCACAAGTTTTATGGCACTTCACCTCACACAGCATGATATTTACACTACACTGCATTCAACCCCCTCTGTCCTTCCTGGGCATTGTTCTCCCATGCTTATTCCCTGTCTCTGTCTGAGGTGCTAAATAACCTGACTTCCCCAAGGTCCCAAAGACAAAGTCCTTGTGTTTCAAGAGCTTTTATATCATTTATTAGTGGTTCCAGTATAGCATCAAAACCATACTTCTGCACATCTGGTGTGTGAAAAAGCGCTACCAAATGTATGTTCATTAACAGTGAATTAAATTTTGGGGGCAAGTTTCATATAGTAAACTAACAGACATCCAATTTTGTGAATTCCATGTTTGGAGCCTAATGGGTTGACTGTTTCAAAATCATCATAATAAATTTGAATTTGTAATGCATATATTTCTGCAGAAAACAAAGGATGGTTCTTAAAGTAACTTCCATCAACAAAAAACAAAAAACAACAAAACATTCTATGTGTCAGAATCTGATCTACATTCTGTCTTTAATAAATGATAAATTTTAGGATTTCCACATATGAATTTCAAAGTCACCAACATTGTTAAATACACAACAGTATCCTTCACAGGAACTTGTTCATGCATTCCAGATATTTGATTTCTCCTATTGTCATATCTCATTCCCAGTGGTATTTCTACTGCATCAGCAACTCCCCACTTTAAGTTAAAATATTTATTTTGATTGCATTCTGTGTTCAGATTTATAAAAGGGTTTTCAAATTTTTCAAAACATTTATTTATGACAGAAATGTTGGGGTCACTTTGTGGTAAAGCAGAAACAGCAGCATGCTTTGCTTCTGAATGAAGCTCACTAGTTACTTCCTCCAAGTCTCCTACAATTGAAGATTCTAAACCAGAGGTCAGCAAGCCGCAGCTCTTTCATCCCTCTGCTGCGGCTCCCTGTGGCTTTGGAAAATAAATATTGAGTGTCACAAGCCGAGCTGGCTTGGCTTTCCCCAGCTCGGCCCTGATCTCTCTGTGGGTTTTGGTTCTTCTCTATATGTGCATTATGTGTATTTTGTACTCATTTCCATATCCATTGCCTAACCGGCAGGTGTTAGTCAGCCTCTGTGACCTACTTTCTCCCACGCTGCTGACAGTCTGTCAGTCCAACCACACCCCTCGCTCTCCTCATTTCCATCAGCTGTTCCCAACCCCGGTAATTATCTTCCCGGCACCTCGCCCAGGTGTTTGTATTTGAGTAGCTTTTCGCTAGACAAACACCACTGGGACCACTATACACCTTAGATGGCTGTTCTCCGCCACCTGACTGTCACGTCTCAAAGGACTATTTCTGTGTGTGCTCACTGGAAGACACTGGGACCCCTCGGACTGCCCCCTCACTGCGAGTTATTGCTGTTAGTGTTTCTGTTTGCCACTATGCTGCTACGCTTTCCGTTGCGTTTCTCCCCGCGCAGCATAGCTGCTAAGCTTTGGCTGTCACTCAGTGTGATCCTCCCGTATGTGTTGGGTGTCCTGGAGGACTTTTAGTTAACCCGAGCTGTCTTGTCTTTTGTATGTTCACTTTGGTGTCAATCAATGTGTGTTTGGTGAAACCCTGCACTAAATCCATTCATCCTTTTTCCCCTCCTCTGTGCGCTGTGATAAAGTGCATGGGGAGCTTATGACAAATGAGTATTTGATTAAAATGTATATTATTTTTGTTAGTTTTTAAACTGTAATTCTAAATTTGAAGATTATGGTGATCTTGGAAAATCTAAATAAAAGTGGTGTTAAAGTGTTAGTTTTTTGTCACTCTTAATATGCGTCACAACCCCCAATGTGCCACACCCACCAGCTCGTGATTTTTTGAACTTTTCAACCCCAGGTAGGCCAACTATGGAGAATTTTTAAGAAAAGGAAAATGTGTGACGAAAACAGAATGTTTAATGCTATGTGGACAGATTCATTTGCGTTCACTGCTGATGAGACTGGTACCAGTTTATGCTTAATACAGTGGGACAAAAAAGTATTTAGTCAGCCACCAATTGTGCAAGTTCTCCCACTTAAAAGATGAGAGAGGTCTCCAATTTTCATCATAGGTATACCTCAACTATGAGAGACAAAATGAGAAAAAAAATCCAGAAAATCACATTGAAGGATTTTTAATGAATTAATTGGTAAATTCCTCGGTAAAATAAGTATTTGGTCACCTACAAACAAGCAAGATTTCTGGCTCTCACAGACCTGTAACTTCTTCTTTAAGAGGCTCCTCTGTCCTCCCCTCGTTACCTGTATTAATAGCACCTGTTTGAACTCGTTATCAGTATAAAAGACACCTGTCCACAACCTCAAACAGTCAGACTCCAAACTCCACTATGGCCAAGACCAAAGAGCTGTCAAATGACACCAGAAACAAAATTGTAGACCTGCACCACGCTGGGAAGACTGAATCTGCAATAGGTAAGCAGCTTGGTGTGAAGAAATCAACTGTGGGAGCAGTTATTAGAAAATGGAAGACATACAAGAACACTGGATAATCTCCCTCAATCTGGGGCTCCACGCAAGATCTCACCCCGTGGGGTCAAAATGATCATGAGAACGGTGAGCAAAAATCCCAGAACCACACGGCGGGACCTAGTGAATGACCTGCAGAGAGCTGGGACCAAAGTAACAAAGGCTACCATCAGTAACACACTACGCCACCAGGGACTCAAATCCTGCAGTGCCAGATGTGTCCCCCTGCTTAAGCCAGTACATGTCCAGGCCCGTCTGAAGTTTGCTAGAGAGCATTTGGATGATCCAGAAGAGGACTGGGAGAGTGTCTTACGGTCAGATGAAACCAAAATAGAACTTTTTGGTAAAAACTCAACTTGTCCAAAGAACACCATACCTACTGTGAAGCATGGGGGTGGAAACATCATGCTTTGGGGCTGTTTTTCTGCAAAGGGACCAGGACGACTGATCCGTGTAAAGGAAAGAATGAATGGGGCCATGTATCGTGAGATTTTGAGTGAAAACCTCCTTCCATCAGCAAGGGCATTGAAGATGAAACGTGGCTGGGTCTTTCAGCATGACAATGATCCCAAACACACCGCCCGGGCAACAAAGGAGTGGCTTCGTAAGAAGCATTTCAAGGTCCTGGAGTGGCCTCGCCAGTCTCCAGATCTCAACCCCATAGAAAATCTTTGGAGGGAGTTGAAAGTTTGTGTTGCCCAGCGACAGCCCCAAAACATCACTGCTCTAGAGGAGATCTGCATGGAGGAATGGGCCAAAATACCAGCAACAGTGTGTGAAAACCTTGCGAAGACTTACAGAAAACGTTTGACCTCTGTCATTGCCAACAAAGGGTATATAACAAAGCATTGAGATGAACTTTTGTTATTGACCAAATACTTATTTTTTACCATAATTTACAAATAAATTCTTTAAAAACCAGTCAATGTGATTTTCTGGATTTTTTTTTCTCATTTTGTCTCTCATAGTTGAGGTATACCTAGGATGAAAATTGGAGACCTCTCTCATCTTTTAAGAGGGAGAACTTGCACAACTGGTGGCTGACTAAATACTTTTTTACCCCACTGTATGTAATGAGAAACTGGCAAACAAACAAAAGTCAAATGTCGCAAGACATTTCCAGAATAAACACGCAACCTTTGGTCAAAAATATCCAGACGGAGATGAGAGAAAAAAAGCCGTTTGGGAACTGATGCGGAAGGTTGATCTGAGCAAAAATCATTTCAAGATCACTTCAAGATCACTTCCGGTTCCCGTCAACCTGCTGTCAGATCCTATCAGTCGGTGTATTTCTGTGTTTTGGTGCTCGGTTTTTGACTACTTTTTTTTTGGCTTCTGAGAACTGAATTTGGATTACGAACTGGACATCCTAGTTTTGACCCCTGCCTGATTTAAGACGCCAATAGCAGCATCTACGGACTGGGAAATGAGAGCGGAGCGGCCCACTATTCAGCTAGCTAAACAGCTGTTCATTAGCTGTTTAGTCAACATACATCGTCCGGGATCATGGGTCTTAAGAAAGCTCAGCAGACTGAGGAGGTGGATGATATTATAAGATCGTTCGACTTCTTGGCTGAAGAGATTTCTGCTGTTAAGCTGCAGCAAAAAAACATCCTGCTCGAGGAGGTGAAAGCACTGCGGATCCAGAACGCCGAGAAGGACAAGAGGCTGGCATATCTGGAGAGCAGAGTGTCGGACCTGGAGCAGTACACCCAGGTGAACGACGTGATCATCACAGGGCTCTACATTAAACCCCGATCATATGCTCGAGTGGTGGCCGCGGACAGCGGAGGGAGGCTCAATGCGCTGGAAGCCAAATCCATGGAGCAACAAGTGGCGGCCTTCCTGCAGTCCAAAGGAATCCAGCTGGTCTGTAACACCATTGAGGCCTGCCACCCTCTGCCCAGGAAAAACAGCGACAAACCAGCTGTCATCATGAGGTTTGTCAATAGAAAACACAAGACTGTGCTGCTAAAACAAGGGAGGAAACTGAAAGGAACAAACATTTACATAAACGAGCACCTCACAATAGAAAATGCAGAAATAGCCAGAAAAGCAAGATACATGAGAAAGCAGAAAAAGATTCAAAACACCTGGACATCAAACTGTAAAATATACATTAAATTAAATGGATCACCTGAAGAAGCCAAGGTCATTAACATCCGAAATATTATGGAACTGGACAAATACCAATGAACATTATGAACTGGAGTCGACAGCAACAAGAGACAACTGTAGGACACTGAAGGATTATACTCATCTGCATCTGGACATTTAATTACAAGAAACAAAAGATCAACAAACAGGAACAACAGGAACTGAAAGTTTTTGAATATACGGATCACAACCCACAGGACGTAGAATATAACATAGACCCTGATAATAATTTATTTAGCTCCATCAATAATAACTGTAGTTACTACATGGATGAACAGTTTAACACAATGGTCACATCTGATTTCAATATTTCTATGATCCACTTCAACAGCAGAAGTCTCTATACCAACTTTAATAACATTAAAGATTATTTACATCAGTTTAAAGAGCCATTCAATCCGTTGGCCTCCGTCGGTCTATGATGACCATGGAAGAGAATCCTAAATGTCTGCTCTGCTGGAACAGCACCGCCTGTGGCTGAACAGGCTGATGCGCACGGTTGTTCTACCTTCCAGCGTTGGGCATTGGTAGGATTCAAGCCTGGGCAGGAAGATATGGAGGACAAGATGTTACCCATGCAGCATGTCCCCCCTCTCCACGTCACTGATGAATCCAAAGGAACAGCAGGGCTGCTATAGTTTGGCACCAGCGCCGTCACAGGAGCTGCCAGAACGATGTTGAGCACAACAGAAAACTGCCTTAGGGGCTCCGACTCCGGATTTTTCCTCAGGGTTGACTCCCGAAGCCTTTTCCATGACCGGGTGTGCCGCAAGGCAGCGGAGGTTTGAAATCAGGGTTTACCTTCCCCTAGATGGGCTACCTTCCCAGGTTGACGAGCCACCATCTACCCGAAGCATCTGGTTTTAAGGCGCCAGAGATCCGCCCTCGCCCCTTCTCCTATTAGTAAAAGCAGTTCCGCCGGGCTTAGAGACTAAACCACACGGGCAGGCTAGGAGTTGGACTTAGTTGTCAGAGGCTTTTCGACACGCACGCCATAAGGAGCATTTTATGAGCACTGGGAGCTTAACCCCAGTGCCGCTCCTGGCTATGACAACCTTGGAACCTTGAAAGAGCCATTCAATATTGTGACAATATCAGAGATGTGGCTCAGTGAAGAGAAAGGAGTGGATTTTACCATGGATGGCTATGAATTAAATTATATACAGTAAATAGAATGAAAAAAGGAGGAGTTGCAATTTATGTTGACAAGAGCTTGCAACACAAGGTTGTTGAAAATTTGTCAGTAACTGTGGATGATTTATTTGAATGTATTACAATAGAAATCTATCTGGACAATGTAAAGAATATGGTCGTGAGCTGTGTATATAGAACACCTGGATCAAACATTGACTTATTTAAGGACTGGATGGAAAAAAATGTATGCAAAACTAACTCATGAAGTTATGTTCATCTTTGGGGATTTCAATATAGATCTGATGAATTCAAAACAACATAGTTTGACAGAAGAATTTATCAACACAATGTACAGTGTGGGCTTACATCCAACAATTACCAGACCTAGCAGAATCACGTCACACAGTGCCACACTAATAGATAACATATTCACAAACATTATGGAAAATAATATCATGAGTGGGCTTTTATTGAATGATATCAGTGACCACCTGCCGATTTTTGTTGTCTATCAATGTGATTATAGGAAGAAAAAGGATACCAAAAATATTAACTATAAAAGAATAAGAACTGAAGAATCTATGTATTTACTGGCAAAGGAATTATTAATACAAGACTGGAAGATAGTTTGTGATGAAAATGATATAAATAAAGCATATGATAATTTTTTACAAATATTTCAATCATTGTACAATAAAAACTGTCCTATAAAACAATACAGTGACAGACAACAAAACAAAAATATTCCTTGGGTCACCAAGGGCTTAATAAATGCATGTAAAAAGAAGAATACATTATATTGTGGAGTGTGTGAAATCACAGGCAGATGCATTTCAAATGATTTATTGCACACTCACATCTCACGAGCACAGAACAGACTGACTCTCTACATCAAGTTACACTTCACAAGATTCAAGGCACTTCCTAATAACAGCAGGACATCTACACCACACTTCATTCAACCCCCACTCCCACTGTTCTCCCATGTGTATTCATTGTCTCTGTCTAAGGTGTGAAATAACCTGAGGCCTGAGGCCCACACTGCCCCCCCCCCCAGCAACTTAGATAGAACAATAGCACATCAGTCCACACACTGTTTCGGCTTCAGCTTCCTCCCATATCTGCTGCAACTGGGTTTTACCACCTCCGTGGCGCTGCTGTGCCGGTGGGGGGCTGCTGGAAGTGTGTCTAACTGCGGGTGAGCCGTGGAGAGGGGTGGGGGGGGGTCACTCTACCCGTGTGGCTGCTCTGATGAATCGTTTCCCTGGGGAGCTCTCCGTGGGGGTCTTCCACGCCGAGCCCTAGCCAACAGCACTTGCTCATCCGCCACAACGGAAGCGGGTTTGAGTCTGTCTATGCCAATTTTTTCCCTCCTACCCCCCAAGTCTAGCAAAAAATGCTTATCCCCTGCTTCCAGCACTCTGAACGGTCCATCATAGGGTGGGCGCAATGGAGGGCAGTGGGCATCGTGTCTGACAAACACGAACTCTGCGTTCTTCAAAGTTTTAGGCACAAAAACACGCGGAAAACTGTGGTGGGCAGGTCCTGGCAGCGTGCCTGTGTTTGTGCTACGCTGCAAAAGCTGAGAAGGGAAGCTGCCGGGCACGGGATTATCTGGCAGAAATTCCCCGGGCAGCCGAAGTGGCTGCGCAAAAACGAGCTCTGCAGGGGAAGCTTCCAGACCCTCTTGCGGCGCGGAGCGCAACCCCAATAAAACCCACGGTAACTTGTCTACCCAATTTGCATCCGTCAATGAAGCCCTGAGTGCTATTTTCAGTGATCTATGAAAACGCTCGCATAACCCATTGGCCTGTGGGTTGTACGCGGTTGTGCGGTGAATTGTAACAGCCAGGCCGCGGGCCATCGCGGACCAGAGTTTGGAAACAAATTGAAGGCCCCTGTCGGACGTAATGTCCGACGGGACTCCAAAACGTGCCACCCATGCTGTTAAAAAAACGCGCGCCACGTCTGCGGACGTGGTTGCCGCCAGTGGAACCGCTTCTGGCCAGCGCGTAGTGTGGTCCTCCATTGTCAGGAGGTGCGTGCACCCCTGTGATGGCGGGAGGGGGCCCACGAGGTCCACGTGAACATGGTCGAACCTCTTAGCCGGAATATGAAACAGCTCCAAGGGAGCCTTCGTGTGTCTGTGTGCCTTGGCCCGTTGGCACGCCACGCAGGCTGCAGCCCACTCTTTAACTTGTTTGCGTAAGCTTGGCCACACAAACTTATCTCCCACCATTTTGACGGATGCCCGCACTCCTGGGTGCGCCAGAGTGTGAACCGACTCAAACACGCGGCGGCGCCACGTGGCCGGGACCACGGGACGCGGGCAACCTGTGGAGACATCGCAGATTAGGGGGGGCATGCCGTCTTGCAGCACCCTGCTCTCCAGCCTTAACGCTGTTGGTCCAGACTGGAGTGCGCGCACGTCTGCATCACTAATCTGCTCCGCAACCATAGCTGCATAATCTATGCCCACGCAGACTGGGGCCACCACGGTGCGCGAGAGGCAGTCCGCCACTACATTCAGTTTACCCGACACATGCTGAATATCGGTAGTAAACTCTGAGATCGCGGCCAGCTGTCTCTGCTGCCGGCCCAACCACGGTTCTGAAACCTTGGCCATCGTGAATGTTAGTGGCTTGTGGTCTACGAACGCAGTGAAGCTGTGCCCTTCCAGCCAGAACTGGAAGTGGCAAATGGCCAGGTGGAGAGCCAGCATCTCTCTGTCGAACGCGCTGTATTTACGTTCGCTGTCGCGCAAAGTTCTGCTGAAAAAGGCGAGCGGCTGCCAAGCCCCGGTGACGCACTGCTCCACGACAGCCCCTATGGCCACGTCTGAAGCGTCGTGGTGAGCGCTAGCGGGCCGTCGGGTCTGGATGTGCCAGCAGTGCGGCATTTGCCAGAGCTGCTTTAACTTCCGAGAACGCCTGCTCTCGCTCCGGGGTCCATTCGACCCTATCCGCGGGTTTCTGTTTCTTGAGCGCGGCGTACAATGGTTGCATGAGATGCGCCGCGCGGGGAAGGAAACGGTTATAAAAGTTCACCATTCCCAAAAATTCCTGCAGCGCCCTGACCGTCTGAGGCCGAGGAAAATCCGTCACGGCGCGCACTTTGTCGGGCAGCGGGATCGCTCCTTCTGGAGAGACGCGTTGCCCCAAAAAATCAATCTCCGTTATGCAGAACTGGCATTTCGCCGGGCTGATTATTAAGCTGTTCTCCTCCAACCTCCGGAAAACCATCATGAGGTGGGTTTCGTGTTCGTCTTCGGAAGCGCTGGCTACCAGGATATCGTCCAGGTAGACTAACACAAACGGGAGATCGCGCAGCACTGCATCCATCATGCGCTGGAACGTCTGTGCGGCTCCTTTTAACCCGAATGGCATGCGCAGGAACTCGAATAGACCGAATGGAGTTATTACCGCTGTTTTGGGTATGTCCTCCGCGCGCACTGGGACTTGGTGGTAACCGCGGACCAGGTCTATTTTGGAAAAAAATGCATGCCCCGGCGAGGTGAACGGAAAAATCCTGTATGTGGGGAATCGGGTAGCGGTCGTGCACCGTGGCATTGTTCAACCTGCGGAAATCACTGCACGGTTGCCACGATCCCTCAGCCTTAGGGACTATGTGTAGCGGGGATGTCCATGGGCTGTTCGAACGCCTGATGATGCCCAACCTTTCCAGGTTGGCGAACTCCTCACGCGCTATGGCCAGTTTAGCTGCGTCCAAGCGCCGAGGTCTTGCAAAAACGGGCGGCCCGGTGGTGGTGATAAAGTGCTCCACCCCGTGTTTAGCGATGGCCGCCAAAAACATCGGGACCGTGAGTGCTGGGAACTGAGAGAGCAGTGTGTAGAACTTACCGCCTCTAGCTGTGACGTTGGCTTGTGCTGTTGGCTGGGTCACTCGAGCTATACAGGGGAGAGAGTCAAAGGACAGTGCATTAACCAGGCGCCTGTTAGCAACATCAACCAGTAAACCATGTGCACACAGAAAATCAGCCCCCAGTATATGATAATTCAGTGCTGCTATGACAAAAGTCCGCTCATATGTACAGCCGTGTAGAGATAAGAGCAGAGTCCTCTCACCAAAGGTCTTAATATCCGAGCCGTTTGCTGCCAACATCCCAGTGCTGCTAGATCCTGCCAGCCGGTCAGCGTAGGTCGGCCGGATGAAGCTCTTCTGGGCTCCGGTGTCCACGAGGAAACGCCTCCCCGAGCGTGCATCCGTTAGGTAGAGCAGCTTGTTCTCTTCACCGAGGGTCGCTGCTCCTACCGACCCCCGGCCTTGGCATTTTCCCGAGCGCTGGAATTGGCACGGTGATGCACATCTGCGTGCGTTCTCTCCAAAGCGGCGGTGGTAGGAACAGAGCGTGTCTCTCTGGCGCTCCTTGGCCCCCGCTGCTGCTACCGTCGGTGGTTCCTCGCCTCCGCTGGTCGTTTCGCTGGGCTCCGTCGCTGCCACGTTGACTGTGATCGCCTTGGTGGTGATGATGATCCGGTCTGCCTCCTGGGCTAGCGCACGGTAGTCTTGCGCGGCCGGCCGCGGTAAATTGGCCAGAACTGCTCTCGCTACTGTCGGAAGGTTCCGGAGGGAGAGGTGGGCAAACAGAAAGTGCTCGTCGTTCGTGCCCTTAATGCCAGCATCTTCTCCATCAGGTCTACGGCTGAACCATCTCCTAGCTCAGTCCGTGTCAGGAGCCTCTCCGCTCTCTCACAGTCCAAGAGCGTGTATCGCTGGATGAGCGCAGCCTTGAACGCCTCGTATCTGTTGCTGGCTGGTGGCTGATCAAGCAGGCTCGCTACCTGTTGAGCTGTGCGGGCGTCGAGCGCTGCGACCACATGGTAGAATCTGGTGTCATCTGCTGTTACTCCCCGGAGGGCGAACTGGGCCTCGGTGAGGTGGAACCAAGAGCGCGGGTTGTGCTGCCAGAAATCCAGTAGCTTGACTGCAACCGCACACGCGTGGCTGGAGGTTCCAGTCCGGACTGTCTGTGGGATGGCTGCCGCCTCACTATAGCTTCCTGACCGGGCCGGCTCCGGGGATCTTGCCTCGTGTTCCATAATACGTCTTGGGTCACCAGTGTGGAGTGTGTGAAAACATAGGCAGATGCATTTCAAATGATTTATTGCACACTCACATCTCACGAGCACTGAACAGAATGACTCGTCACATCACGAGCACAGAACAGACTGACTCTCTACATCAAGTTACACTTCACAAGATTCAAGGCACTTCCTAATAACAGCAGGACATCTACACCACACTTCATTCAACCCCCAGTCCAACTGTTCTCCCATGTGTATTCATTGTCTCTGTCTAAGGTGTGAAATAACCTGAGGCCTGAGGCCCACAATATAAACAATTCATTCAGTGCACAACGGTGGAGGCTGAGATCAAATGTAAAAGATATAAAAACAAGCTTACTAATATAATGAGGACTTGTAAGAAAGAATACTACAACAGAATATTAGAGGATAATAAAAATAACTTAAGAGGAATATGGCAAGTATTCAATGGGATTATTAGTAACCGATCTAAGAATGCTAATTATCCACATGTGGCACATATGTCTGGTTCATATCTCCCACAAATGTATGGCTTATGTGGATTGGGGCTTCACGTCTGGAGGAACAAAGAGTCTGGATCGACGGGGGCCGACAGGAGATGTCGAGGAGGTGTGAAGTCGGACCCTTGTCTCAGAGAGGAGGCCCTGGGGGGGTTTCCCGGAACACCAGAGAATAAGAGACAATGGTGAATCTTCAGAGACTTGCATTGTGATTGAATGTTTGCAGAAGCACCATGTGACTTGAGTTCTTAATCCCCCGGAGGTACAAGAGTGTGATGTAACGTGATTCTGCCTCTTCTTGCTTTTTGAGAATGTTGGATGATTGTGTTCTACAATGTAGCATCATCGTCCTCCTCAAACCAAGACAGAAGATCACTTCTCTCCAGTTTACAGGAATTTCGTTTTATTCATTGCACAGGAATATCACCTTTCTGCCTTTTCAGGAATATCACTGGCTTTTATGTCGACTCATGCAGGCCTCTTCCAGGCCTGACCAAAGATGCTTGCTTTCCCAGGATCCCAATGTAAACAGTTGCCTCTTGCAGAGATTGTAAGGATCAGGGTTTGCTTTTAAAGGCTCAAAGGAACATAAAACTCAGGAGACCAGACCTCTCAACATGAACACTGCATTTGATAACGTACCTTTTCACAGGAAACCAATGTTTTTAAAAGAGTCATAAACCACTTAATCTGACGGTTTTATAGCCTATGCTGTCCAGGTCTTCGCCCAGATACTAAAGGAAATCATCTACAGCTCAACAGTACCTCCTAGCGGATGCCTACGGAATGTGTTTTCAGTATGTAGGATGACTTTTAACTTGTTCTAAACATTAAGTTTCTTTCAGCTTATCCTCTGGATCCTAAGGACACTGAAAATCATCCCTCTTTTATCACCAACCATGGTTTGCTGCATATTCTGCTGTTCTAATCTTGATCTAAATGTGAATGCATGTATTATAATTATGTATAAGAAATGTTATATTCATGAGTGTTATTGGAGTAATGGTATAAATGCATGATCACCATATATTAGCCAAGTCATTTAATTTAGTTAGATTTTATATTGAGCATCTATCTCATAAGAACTGACTGAGTGTTGATTTTCCCTCTGCAATTTCATGGGATGGTGTCTTCATTTGATTGGCTGCTCTCAAACAAAGAAGTGTTCTCACATTGGATAGCAGCCATTTCAAACTGCTTCTTAAAAAGCCGATTGGTCAGTCTTGCGACTACATCATCAGTTTTACGACCCGGCGAGGTAACTTTAAAAGAGAAGTTAGATTTGAGTTTAGTGAGAGATCAGCAGAGTTAGAAAAAGAAAAGAGAGATCAGAAACAGAAGAAGAAAAAGGGTAGACTGGATGTAGCGTTGCTTCAAGAGACCCACCTCACTAAAACAGAATCTAAAAAAACTCTGTCGGGACTGGGTGGGCCATGGGTTTGCGTCTTGTGGTAATCGCCAGAGCAGGGGGGTGGCAATCCTTATTCATAAACATTTGCAGTTCAAGTGTCTAAAAGAGGTTAGTGATGATGATGGACGACTCCTTATAATTCTTATAGAAATTCAGGGCCATAGGATGATACTCGCTAATGTTTATGCACCAAATATAGTTGATTGTGCATTTTTTGCACAATTGAAACACGAATTAAGCGAAATGGGTAATTATCCCATTTTAGTAGATGGGGATTTTAATCAGGTCATGGACAACATTTTAGATTGGAGCACCCCCTCACAGCGTTCATCTAAATCTGGCTCTATATTGAAAGACATGTGCAATGCAATTGGTTTGGTAGATGTTTGGCGGCTTTTTAATCCGTCCACAAGGGATTACACTTTTTATTCCACTGTTCATAATGTGTTTTCCAGGATTGATTATTTTTTAATGTCAAAATTTTCTGTTTCTTCTGTAAATTCGAGCTTCATTGGTAGCATAATACTATCAGATCATGCCCCTGTTTTTCTACATATGATCCCGCCTTGTCAGTTGAAAAAAAATTCTAGATGGAGGCTTAATTCAAGCTTTCTTTTTAATCCAGATTTTGTGTCCTCTTTGAAAGCAGAGATCTCCTTATATCTTGAGACAAACTGGGATTCTGCTCCCTCTGCTAGGGTTGCTTGGGAGGCCTTTAAGGCATTTATTAGGGGACATATTATTCAATATGCATCTTTTAAAAAGAAAACTAACATTGCTAAACAGATTGATTTGGAGAGGAGAATAGCTATATTAGAGACTTCATTCAAACAAGACACAAATTTAGTAAATTTGTCACCCCTTCTGAAGTTTAAGTATGAGCTGAATTCAATTCTAACACAAAAAGTTGAATTTTCCCTATTTCGTCTTAGGCACAAACAGTTTGAGGAGGGGGATAAAGCTGGCAAAATGCTGGCTAGATATATTAAAATGAAAGAAGCTCAGTGTACTATATCTGCTATTAGGACACAGGATGGTACTCTGGTGTCAGACTTAAATGAAATTAATGGTGCTTTCAGAGAATTTTACACCTCGCTTTATTCTTCTGAAATGGAGGCTGGATCTCAAGAGATCTATGCATTTTTATCATCCCTATCTTTGCCCTCCCTAACGAAGGAACAAATAGACTTACTTGACGCCCCAATTACTAAAGAGGAAATTGTGAAAGTGATTAAGAGCTTCCCGACTGGAAAGGCACCGGGCCCTGACGGATTCACTGCGGAATTTTACAAGGCCTGTGTTGATGAGCTTTCTCCTTTACTTTTAGAAATGTTTGCGGAATCTTTTGAACAAGGCCGTTTGCCCCCTTCTTTAACAGAGGCTTTCATTTCGCTTATTTTAAAAAGCAATAAAGATCCGTTAGAATGTAAGAATTATAGACCAATTAGTCTTATAAACTGTGACTGTAAAATTCTCTCCAAAATTTTGGCATTAAGATTAGATAAAGTAATGATATCTCTTATAAATCCTGATCAGGTGGGTTTTATTCGTTCCAGGGGTGCGGCAGACAATATTAGGCGATTTATTGATATCATATGGTTAGTTCAAAATGATCCCTCACTTGCACACCTCTCTCCAGTGGCAGCCCTCTCCCTGGATGCTGAAAAAGCATTTGACAGGGTTGAGTGGCAGTATCTCTTTGCAACTCTAGAGACTTTTGGTTTTGGTTCAAAGTTTCTTTCTTGGATTAAATTACTATATAATGAACCTAGAGCTTCAGTGATATCAAATCGAGTTACATCACAGTCTTTTAGACTTTATAGGGGTACGCGCCAGGGCTCCCCTTTAAGTCCCTTGCTTTTTGCTTTGGCATTAGAACCATTAGCTGTTGCTATCCGCAAAGACGGCAATTTTCCAGGTATTCAGGTCCATGGCAGTACCCATAAGATAATGTTGTATGCTGCTGATGCATTGGTACTGATTACACAACCTCAAAAATCAATTCCAGCTCTTCTTAAAATTATTAACCAATTTTCACGTTTGTCTGGTTATAGAGTTAACTGGATAAAATCAGAAATTCTCCCTCTAACATCTTATTGCCCTAAAACACTGTTTACATTTGGTCAAAATATAGGCTTCTCTTGGCCAAAATTAGGAATTAAATATCTTGGCATCATGTTTCCTCACATTTTATCAGATCTGATTCAGATTAATTTTGAACCCTTGCTTGAAAAATTTAAAATAGACATAGAAAGGTGGTCACCTCTTTTTTTGTCTCTCTGGGGCAAGGTCAATGTTATTAAGATGATTTGTGCACCCCGATTTAATTACCTTCTGCAATCTCTTCCTCTTAAGATCCCAGTTGGTTATTTTCGACAATTTGATAGGTTGTGCAATAAGTTTTTATGGAATGGTAAGCGCCCTAGATTAAAGTTGAAAAGATTGCAGAAGTCTATAGATTCAGGAGGTTTGGGGGTCCCAAATTTGGTTTTATATCATTACGCTTTTAGTCTTAGACATTTGATTCATTGGGCTCTCCCCCCTGAGAGAGCTCCCCCTTGGTTTTATTTGGAGAATTATTTGAGCAGCCCTCTTCCCTTAGTACATCTAATCACAATTAAACTGTCTTCTGAATTTCAGTCGCATCCTATTATATCCTTTTTACAATACGTTTGGAAGAGAGTTGCTTCTATACTAGAGTTTAGCTCTCATCTTCATTCTATGGCTTCTATTTGGCTTAACCCAAGTCTCCATATTGGAAAATCCCCATTTATGTGGAAAATCTGGGTGAAAAAGGACATCTTGATGTTAAAAGATCTATATGAAGGGGGAGCTCTCAAATCATTTGATGTTCTACAGGCACAGTATGGACTACCACAGAATCAGTTTTGGAAATATTTACAACTTCGACATCTGCTGTGTCAAGTCTTTGGATCTACAACTACCCCTCCTCCTGATGTAGATTGGCTCATCCAGGCTTTGAGTTCCTGTGGCAAAAGATCCAAGGCCTCAAATTTCTATTTAATGCTCCTTAAGAGCTCAAATAAAGATTCTACATTCCTTAAACACGTATGGGGAAAAAGATCTGAATTCACAATTTACTGATGTTGAATGGGCAAATATTTTAAAGAATGGGAAGAAAGTGTCTAGGGAATTGAAAACCAGACTTGTTCAATTTAAAATTTTGAATCGATTTTACTGGACACCTCGTAAAATGTTGAGAGCGAATCTCATTCACTCTTCAAGCTGCTGGAGATGTCTACAGGGGGAGGGGACATTAATCCATATGATCTGGAGTTGTCCGGTAATACAGGACTTTTGGTTGCAGATCCATAGACATATTATGACAGTTGTTAAGCAAGAAGTGCCATTTACTCAGAGACTTTTTGTCCTTGGGGATCCATCAATGATTCAAGACCCAATCTCTGATGCCGAGTGGATTCAGACTGCTTTGATGCCGGGCCGAAAGTTGATCACTTTTTACTGGAAATCTTCCTCTGCCCCACCCGTAGCTCAATGGCTCAGGGAGTTGGGCAAGCTTGCTGCACTAGAACGCCTTTCATATAAGCTTCTGGACAGGATGGACAGCTTCTATAATAAGTGGGGATCCTATCTTACCTTTATAGGTGTAGTAGATTAAGCTAATCATTTTAAGAGTATTAGGGTGGAAATGGAATGTTTTATCCTCTCACTGGGTATACTTGTTTTTTGTTTTTGTTTTTTTTGTGTTTGTTTGTTTCTGTTTTATTTTCTAAATTGAAAACCCAATAAAATTCAAATTACAAAGAAAAAGGGTAGACAAAGAACAGGCAGGAAGATTAGCTAGAAATAGAATTAAGAATTAGAAACACAGAAAGAAGAAAGAAAGAGATTTTGAGAAAGATTAGGAACTAAATTAAGATTAAAGAAGCAGAATAGTAATCTAGATCTCAGAAGAAGATTTTATTCCACCGTTTCAAGGCCCTGTGAAGTTTTATTTTATTCTCTGTGTGTTTGTCAAGTCTTTTCTTATATTCTGGAAACTGAGGAGGAACCATTTTTCTTTAGAGCTCGTCCCTTTTTAGAGAATCAAATTCTCAAACTTTTTCCTTCACCTCAGAAGCCATTCTTATCCTAGTAAATGTTTTTCTAACACTTTTTTTTATGACTTTTCACGCCATTAAAGTGGACCTTTAATTTGCCTAGTTTAAAGTGAACAGAGACTGAGAAGATTTTTCTTCAGTTTTCGGGTCGATCCCACTACAAGAGACCCCAAATTTGGACTCTTTTTCAAAGGACTTTTCACGCCGCTCTGTGACAGACCACCCACTGCTGCCATTGTCTGGAGAGCCCCCAGCTGAGTTTACACTTCCACGGCTGTGAGGAGGCATCTTGCAGCCGCTTCCTCCCGACGTCCTAACTTCAAAACCCAGCGGTACCGACCCGCGGAACTTGGACCAACGGCCGTTGTGTGAGTGAGACTCTTATTTCTCCTATTTCCTGGGTTAAAACGTGATGTCCTAACAATTAAATTACAATTGAATATGGCCCGTATTTCAGGGCTCAATTAGTCTCTCAGCCGCTGGATAGAGCTGTAAACTGAAGCAAAAACTCTTAGTCATTTTTAAGTAACTGCCCTTAAATTTTGTAGATTAATTCAGGAGTCATTTTTAGATAATTAGCTTATGAATTTTCCCCATAAAATTGCGATGTTTCGTTAAAACATTCCAGCCTCATTTACCGTTGAAACATAAGTCTAGTTTCTCCTTGGTTCTGCAGAGGTGTAAAGCTGGATTTTATGTTCAGGAACTGTCAGGAATCTGAAAGTATTTGAACTCACAAAGACAAAAACATTCCAAATATTTGTCAATCAGATGCAAGACATTTATTGCTCATTTAAGTCTATACTTGTGCACAAGGAGCGTCACTGACCTTCTGTTACAGAATTGGAAGTGAGCGCTGCTGCTCACAGGCAGCATTTCCTTTATATACACAAAGTAAAAGCTGGAAATAATTACACAACATTTGCCACACCCTTGTGAGTGGTGCACAGAAATCAGACTTCTCATCACAAGAGTCTATCACAAGATTCTTTAGACAACAACTCAGCAGTTTCCAAACTTAAGTACAGACAACAAATTATTTTTAACTTTCTTAGAAAGTTCCAGACATCATCAGACATGTTCATTAAAGGGCAATAGTGAAAAGGTACAAATCAGCAAGTATAGTTCAAAATCCATTATGAAATGATAACATGTACATACATTTGCACAATATGCATAATTTTCTGACATTCCCTCCTGTTTATCGTTTCATAATATTCTCATCACATGCAAACATCAGTACAATGTAACTTCAGAGCAGATTTTCTACATTGTCTTCACAAAGCATCATTTCCAAATTTATACAGGAGTACAGTCATCATTATCCTCAGGTTTGGGGTTATGGTCATTATCAGTCTCATAGCCATCATCAGTCTCTCGGGGCAGTGGGGTATATTGTCCATATTGTCCTTCAGTGGAAATGGCCAAAAGAGTTTGTTGGAACATGAACGCATGCTGTGAAAGAGCGCGAGATATCATGGATCTGATACATGGAATAATGCAACAACAGAAAAATGACATACAAATCAGAATCACACCAAGTGGTATAAGACTCCTTAAAAACACCTGCCACCAGGCACCTGAAAGGAACCATTGCAACCAACCTTGATCTGTCACATAATCTGCAGACATGGCTTTTTGAATATTACGTAAAGCAGTAAGAGCATTAGTCATGTTGTTATTATGTACATTATCTGGGACATAAGTACAGCAGGTAAGATTAAATTTAACACATATTCCTCCATCTGCAGCTGTAAGCAAATCTAAGGCCATTTGATGCATCATTATCATTTCCCTAAGACAATCAATTTCAGCATTTTGTAATTTCACAATATCATAGGAAGCATTGACAAAAAGACAAGTCTATAGTCTAGTGTCTCCACACGGAGCATTAACTTTGCAACCCCTTCCCAAGGAAACAATGAGAGGGCAATCTTTTGACCAGTAGTCCATAGTTTAAATTCCTCAGGAACATCTGCTCCCCAAATACGATCATGTGTTTTTACCTCTGGTACCTGTCGCTTCTTTCGTGAGGGCTGTTGTATTTCCTTATCAATTATAAATGTATGATCACTTACAAATATTGGAGCACACACTCCAGTCCAACCACGTGACAGTACAGGATAAGCCTTGTGTCTACACAGCCACCATCCCCCTTGAACCCAATAAGTGCCATTGCTTGCTTCTCCTAATAGTACTGGGGCTCCTTCACCTTGAACTGCAATTTGTTCGCAGTTTTTAGTAGTACCGTATGACTCTGTACCTATTGACTGTTTGTAACACATGGGGTGGTCATAACCAGAATACTTCATAACAACCCTTTGTGGTTTAAATCTATGCTTAGTGGTGAACTTCCAATTTACCCAGAATGTTTTATCACATGCACCACTTTTCAGGCCACGAGAATAAGGATCTTTATCATCTATTTTAATATAATAATGCTGATAACCAATTCCAGCCATACTGGCATAACATTTGGCCTGGGATTTATTCATGGGCATTCCATAGATGGTTACCTGTTTAGCTGATTTAGGCATATAAGAGCATACATAACAATTTGACCTGTTAACAGACTTGACAACATTTGAAACATATTGATACCATGAATTAGAGTATATTGGGTCAGCTTCATGATCTCCCTCTGTGAGCCACCAATGCTGGGTGTGATAGGTCCATCTCCGCTGTCGCTGTAGAGCCGGGAAGGTGGTGAAAATGAAGGCCAGGATCAGAAGTGTCACAAAACCACAGGCCAGAATACTTCCGCGGGCCGCCATGGTGCCTGTTACCCCTGGGAGTGTACCTGTGATCTCAGGTCACTATCTTCACCGGGGTTGAGACGGGTCTTATCCTTAAAAGGACTGGACCCCCCTTTGTATCCGGACTTACCCTAGGGGTGGCTGGAGGTCACCTATGGGAACCTGAAGTCTCTTAATGTGGGAGAGGTGGATCCAGGATGGTCGTTCAGCAATCCTTACTGCAGTAGGGGTAGTCAGCAGTACTTCATATGGTCCTAGCCACCTAATCGAATTCCAGGCCTGGCGGTGATGATTTTTGATGAAGATGTAATCACCTGGTTGCAGGGGGTTTTCCAAATCCACCTGTGGATCACAGAAAATCCTGACAGAATCAATATAATCTTTATTCTGTTTATAAACCCGCAAATGCTCTCCCAAAGTTTTGTATGGGTTGGTGGGCTGCAGTGGCAGTAATTCTGGCAATACATATGGTCTGTGGAACGCACACTCAAAAGGAGACAGGCCACTTTTCTTGTCTGGAATGGTGTTAATTGTCAGCTTAACTACAGTTAATGCTTTAGGCCATGTAAGTCCTTGATCATGCATCACCTTGTTTAGCATTTGTTTAATTGTCCCATTTTTCCTTTCCACTAGGCCTGCACTTTGTGGGTGATAGGCTGTGTGGAATTTCAGCTGTGTACCAACAGAGCGAGTCAAGTCTTTGACCATCTGTGCGGTAAAATGTGTACCATTGTCTGCATAGAGAATTTCAGGAATGCCAAATGTTGGAAAAACGTTGTTTTGTAAAACTTTACAAACAAACTTGGCATCTGCTTTAGCAGTGGGATGTATTTCAGTCCATTTGGTGAATGTGTCAATGAGAACCAGACAATATTGTAATTGTCCAACCTTAGACAGCTCAATAAAATCCATACACCACTGTGAAAAGGGTGTTTTGGTTGGTGGAAAACTACCTTGTCTCGTTCTCATGGCACCTTGAGCATTATTTTGTATACAAACTAAACATTGTTGGCACACTTTTTTCAGTTCCTTCAGGATGCCTGGGCAATAAAAATGTTTTTCAGCTATTATTTTCATACCCCCTGCTGACACGTGGCCTCGACCATGTGTCAGAAGCGCCACCCAGCGGTACAAGGAGGGAGGAAGAATTATTTTGTCATCATCTGTACAATAAACCCCATTGGAGGCTTTGACTGAGTGCGGAGGCATAGTCATTTGTTGTTGCTTGTCCAGTAGGATTGTAAGATCTACTGTTGAGGACACAAAACTAGTGGCCAGATGGCCCCTAGCAGCACATTGAGCAGCATGATCAGCTAAAGCATTCCCTTTGGATATCAGGTCAGTGCCTTTAGTATGAGCAGGGCAATGGACAATAGACAGTGTTTTAGGAAGCTTAAGAGCATCAGTAAGTTCCTTAAGGAGATCACTGTGTTGTGTGGGCTTACCAGAAGAGGTTGTAAACCCTCGAAGTTTCCACAATGCAGTGTGAGAGTGTGCCGCATTAAAGGCATATCTGCTGTCTGCGCAGATGGTGACATCAATGTTAGCAGCCCAGTGTAAAGCAGCAATTAGGGCCAGCAGTTCTGCTTTTTGAGCAGAGGCTGGTTGAGGCAGGTTTTTAACAATTAAGATCTCTGTCAAGGTGGTTACGGCAAAAGCAGTTGAAGTGGACCCGTCAGGCAGTTTAGTAGATGATCCATCTGTAAAGAGCCAGAGGGAGTCCTGATTCACCTGTTGTGAGAGATCTGGACGAGGTAAGAAATCTGTTAATGACTGGTGAATGCAGTCATGATCTGGTGGATCTGTGTTGTCACCTGCAGAGGGTAGCAGTGTAGCTGGGTTCAATGAGGCATATCTCACAAAAGTAAGGTGTGGTTGTGTGAGTAGTGTCATGGTGTAACGGAGACATCGTGCATTTGACAACATGGTGTGGCCATGCTCTGAAAGGAGAATGTCCACAGCATGTGGTACATGAACGACCAGTGAATGGTACAGGACAATGTCCAGCACCGCATTTATAGCATCAACCGTGGCAGCGACTGTTTTCATGCACGGTGGGAGGCCCATAGCAACTGAATCCAGTCTTTTGGAATAATATGACAGAGGTTTATATTGCCCAGCATGCAATTGCGTTAGTACAGCTGACATGTGTCCTTCAACAGCATCACAAAACAAATGAAATGTCTCTTCATAATTAGGGATGTGTAGAGCACAAACATCAGATAGCATGGATTTCAGATGGTTAATAGCTTCTTCATGTTCAGGAGTAAGGACAACCGGGGAATGCAGGTTGCCCTGAGGGCCCTGAAGTAATGCATACAGTGGTGCAGTGTGTTGAGAGAAATTGGGTAACCACTGCCTGCAATAATTCAGGGTGCCTAAGAGTGACATGAGCTCTTTCTTTGTTTTTGGGAGTGGTAGGTTCTGTATTGTACTGATTCGTGATTTTTCTAACATTTTCCCCCCAGCTGACAATGTATGCTCCAGAAATTTGACACTGCTTTTGCAAAATTGCAGTTTTTTCTTGCTGCATTTTAAGCCACTATCAAAGAGGAAGTGAAGCAAAGCCAGAGTGTCTTGTTTGCACTGTTCCTCAGTAGTTGACGCCACTAGTATGTCATCCACATACAGGAGGATTTTAGATCCTGCAGGTGGTGAAAACTTAGCTATTAAAGCTGACATTTCTTGTGAAAAAATGGTTGGGCTCTCACAGTAACCCTGTGGCAGTCTGGTGTAAATGTATCTGTTACCCTTGAAGGTAAATGCAAACCAAAACTGGCTATCTTCATGTATTGGAATTGTAAAAAATGCATTACTGAGGTCAACCACTGAGAAAACAGATGAATCATGACCCACAGTGTTTAACAATGTATGAGGGTCGGGAACGGAAGGAGCCCTGGCCACAACTGCAGCGTTTACAGCTTGTAAGTCCTGGACTAATCTCCATCCAACACTGGGTGGGGCCTTTTTTTACAGGGAAAAGAGGAGTGTTCACAGGAGAATTCAGACATGGTATGATCACTCCACTTTTCAACAGATCAGAAATGATTGGCTGGATGCCTTCTATTGCTTCTGGTTTTAAAGGATATTGTTTTTTGTACGGGAATCCTCTCCCATTAGAATGAATTTGGACGGGAGTAGCATCCTTTAATTTCCCAACGTCCGCATCTCCTGCAGACCACAAAGTTTTTGGTAGAACCTGTAACTCTCATTCACTAACAAATACAGGAGCAGATGGTACTGTGATTCCTAGAGCATCAGGTGGATGCTCTGTGCCACACAAATAGGTAACGTCAAAATGTAGAATAATGGACATGTGCATAGGAACACGATACAGCATTGTTGTGGGGGAAAATTCAACATTGAGAGTGTCGGTGTTCCTCCAGTCTGTTACCTGCTGTCCCTGTTGGACTAATTTGCCTGCATCTGCCCAAAAATAATTCTTAGGTCCCCACATAGACATGTGTGGGGGTGTGCCTGTATTATGTAAGGGCCGAAGCTTCTGGGGCAGCACCACATCCAGTGCTGCTTCACCCTCAGCTTTAAAGTAAAGATGATTTGTCATTACTGTGATGGTAGGTTCACAGTACAGTGCTTCAGCCAATGCACAATCAAATGGCTCATTACAGCGTGTGTATTTCATGGTAACATGCAGTGGCCTTGGTTTATGGAGATCCCTCACAAGGAACCATGTAAGAATACTTGTCATGTGTCTAGCGCTTTCTAACCTGAGCACAGTTTCTGTTTTGCTGTCAATTTGGAGGTTGTAAGAATATAGGGTACCACATCCGTGGTCATCACAATCCTCATCATTTATTAAAAATGCATGCTGGTTTCTGAGAATAGTGTAATCATCCTTAATTTTGTCAGGACCCAAAATGATGTCTAGTTTGAAAAGCACATCTCTACCCAGTAAGTTCACCGGGCAGGAGGGTGCTACTGCTACTGTGGTGACACAGGTGCGTCCAGTATTTGGGTCAACTATGGTTGCTGGGCCACAAACACTTTCAGTTGTGGTAGTTCCACCAGCATTTTGGACTCTTATAGTTTCACCTGTAGGGAAACACTGTGGTGGAATTTCACGCATTGTTGTTTTTGTGGCTCCTGTGTCACACAGGAATTTTACTTCTTTCCCATTAACCAGTAAAACAATGGTGGGGGCCGAAGTAGTGCTGCAGTACATGTTTAAACTAGTCAAGTCTAAAGTCTCAGTTGGTCTATTTACAGCTGCAGCTAGTTGTCGTTTTTGGTCATTAACAACTGATTGGTCCTCTTGGGAGAGCGAGTCTTTGTCGGTTAGTCATGCTCTCCTCTCCTGCTGTCCTCGACCCCCTGAGGGTCCTGGGTTTGTGCTCTGTCCTTGAAAAGGTCCCTTGCCTCTTCCTCTCATCCATCCATCAAACCTTCCTCTCCCTCTACTTCCTCGTCCTCTCTCAAGGAATCCCTGCCTCCTGGACATGGGGCAATCTCGCCACCAGTGTCCAGGTTGACCACAATTAAAACACACATCTTGATTTCCATCATCCCTCTCCCTGGTCTGGTATCTATTCCTCGGTCTAGCCCCTCCTCGTGTCATTTGGGCCACATATACAGTGTCTGTATCATTTTCTGAGGAGGCAAAAAGCATAACTGGTTTAACTGGAGTTTTCTTTTTTAGCTTTGCCTCTGCTACATGAAAAACATGATCTTTAAACTCCTCCTGAGTGCATGTTTTAAGTGTCACACATGATACTTTAATTGCCTCTTTAAGTTCTGTGGGTAGAGTGTCTAAAAATGTGTATTTAAACAAGAGGAGCTCTTTTGCAGTGTCTATTTCTCCCTCTACATCCGTAAATATCTTATTGAAGCGGCACCAGTATTCCTGTAAGTCTTCACCTGGTTTCATCCTGGTCATTGCCACATCAGAGAGGGTTTTAATGGGTTTATAATGGCCTGACATTCTTTCAAGTATTTCTGCTATTAGATAACCAAGAGTAGCTTTGTCTCTCTCTGGGTGATATGCGCCATCTCCCCACGCATGATTCTCCAAATCTTGGCAAAATAAATCAAATTTAGCTCCTAGGATCACTCTAAGAATTTTAATCATTTCCTCAGCACTTGGATTATACATCAGTCTAATCTCATCTATTTCTTCAGTGCACCTTTTTATATCACTCTCTGGTTTGGGTACAGCTTTTGCAATGTTATGCATTTCTGCTAAGGTCCAAGGTTTGTAGGTAGTGGCAGTTCTAATTATACTGGTTTTAATTCTGTCACCACCGGCCGTTTCATGAGTAATTGGCACACAAATAGGTTTTTCAATAAATGGAAAATTGGCACTTGTTTCTTCTTTTTGTTTAATAACATTTTCTATTTTGTATATTTCCGCCATTAATTTAGCATATGGACCCTCCTTAGGATCTCCACAGTCTGTGTTAGCGTAAGGGGGCGGAGGCACGACGCCGCTCTGAACCAGGGGTAAGGGCGGCGCTGAGCTGGAGCAGCCAGCGCTGGCTTGGACATCCATTTTTGCATTCACCGCTCCTTTTTCTGCATTTTTCTTTTTCCCCTCATCTGCTTTTATTTTAGCTTTTGCCGCGGCATTTGCCCAAAGTGTAGCGCATTGTATTTCTGGGCTTGGTTTGTTGGTCTTTTTATTTTTCCCTCTATTTCTTGACGTCATTTCTATTGTACTCATTAACACTTGACGTTCATCCACGCTCAACGTGGGTTTAAATGAGAAATCCTTTTCCCATTTATTTAAATACTTATTAGGATCCTTCACTTTTTCCTTATCCTTTAATTTATCATTGTAATTTCTTATTGTCCTGCGCGCAATTTCTTCTCTCTTCTTCTGCTTATTCTTCACTTGTCTATCCGGTTTTCCTGTACAATTGCCCATTTTTTATGTAGCTGTGAAACGCCGTCACACTACCTTCTGAAACTATTGTGCTCACTTTTTGGATGGAAATAGATTCTCACACAACAATTATTTTTACCACCAGGAAAATTGTGGAATCGCCGTCTCACAATACCATTACTTAGCGTCAGCTTGACCTGTGGTTACACTGATAGCAATTGCATTTCCGCGATTTAGACAATAAACTTCACTTACGTTAAATCTGTACTAGTGCGGAACGCCGGCACCAGACAGAGGTAGGACGTCGCAGGCTCGCAGAGTTCTCTGAAGGCGAGTTTCCAAAACTGACTGTCAGGTCAGTCCATGCATGGATTTCAACCTGGAGCCCGTTCAGTTACTTCCTCTGGCTGGGTTGTTGGCGAACCATCCTCTGCTACCAAGTATGTCAGGAATCTGAAAGTATTTGAACTCACAAAGACAAAAACATTCCAAATATTTGTCAATCAGATGTGAGACATTTATTGCTCATTTAAGTCTATACTTGTGCACAAGGAGCGTCACTGACCTTCTGTTACAGAATTGGAAGTGAGCGCTGCTGCTCACAGGCAGCATTTCCTTTATATACACAAAGTAAAAGCTGGAAATAATTACACAACATTTGCCACACCCTTGTGAGTGGTGCACAGAAATCAGACTTCTCATCACAAGAGTCTATCACAAGATTCTTTAGACAACAACTCAGCAGTTTCCAAACTTAAGTACAGACACAACAAATTACTTTTAACTTTCTTAGAAAGTTCCAGACATCATCAGACATGTTCATTAAAGGGCAATAGTGAAAAGGTACAAATCAGCAAGTATAGTTCAAAATCCATTATGAAATGATAACATGTACATACATATGCATAATATGCATAATTTTCTGACAGGAACCCAATATCAGTTGATGTGATATTTTACGCTGTCATCATCTGAATCTGTTTATTCATCATTTGAACGCCATGCCATGTAACCTGAATGATTTTAATAAAAGAGTGAATAAGAGCAGTAGAAGCGTTTTCCTTTCGCATATACAGGTTTCCTAATCACGGCAGGACAAAAACTCACTGAAACTTTGAGACTGATTCATTAAGTAATTTAAGGTACAAAATTAAATAAAATTAAAGTTAATTTTATTGTCCGTTAGGACTGGTGCCCCTTTTACGAGTGCTTTTATTTAATTTAGCGGGTGTAGAAGTGAAGATTCAACTCCGCCCCCTTTCACACCCACTATTAAATAAAATAAATAATTCCTGTACCTTATGACAAATATTTTTATAGGCACTTATACTACAGCAATAAAGCCGAACCTGAGGAATACACTCAAGTTTCGTTATTGAACACATCTTCCACACACAATATTTTATTGAAAATGACAATTTGATAAATATGGAGGATGTGGTCAGTGGTTTCAATAAATTTTTTGTAAACGTTGGTCCTGAATTAGAAAAATCAATAGTGACACCAGAAAGAAACAACAGTGGTTCTGTAAATGAAAGAGAAGATAGAAATCCAAACACAATCTTTTTGGGTGCAGTCACTGAAAAGGGTGACTGCAGGGTTTATAAAAACCCTGCTGACCAACCGAAGGTTCAGAGTCCACCTCAGTCAGAACACAAGTGCATGGAGAATGCAGAAAAACGGACTCCCACAAGGCTCAGTTCTAGCTCCAACTCTGTTCAACCTCTACATAAACGACCTGCCTACTACAAAATCCCGCAAATTCATCTATGCAGACGACATCTGTTTGGCATTCCAAGCACCAGACTTTGAACCACTGGAACGGGTGCTCACGGAAGATCTTGCTAAACTGGACCAGTTCTGCAAAATCTGGCGCCTAAAACCAAGCCCAGCAAAAACCGTCTCCAGTGTATTTCATCTCCACAATGCAAAAGCTGCCAGAGAACTAAACATCCACCTGAGCGGACTCAAGCTTAAGCATGCCCCAAATCCAACTTATCTTGGAGTGACCCTTGATAGGACCTTATCCTTCAAGGAACATCTAAAGGGGACGGCTGCTAAGGTGAAAGTACGAAACAACCTGCTCTGCAAGCTCGCTGGTGCAAAATGGGGGGCGGCAGTCTCCACCCTGCGCACCTCAGCACTGGCCCTTTCATACTCTGTAGCAGAATATTGTGCCCCTGTCTGGTCCAGGTCATCTTACACACACCATGTAGACACCCAGCTCAACTCAACCATGAGAACTATAACTGGAACAATCCGCTCAACACCACTCCCCTGGCTCTCTGTACTGTCAAACGTAGCCCCTCCACACATCCGGCGAGCAGCATTAACTCAAAGGATGCTCCAAAAAGTTAAAGATTTTCCTCACTTACCAATCCATGCAGATATCTACACCCCACCCACTGCCCGACTTTCATCCAGACGGCCGATTTGGAAAAACCCTCCCCCAGCTGACTTTACCATCCAGACAGCTTGGCAAGAGGAATGGGAAACCAAGGAGGTCCCAAACAAACAGCTGGTGATAAACCCCAACCAACAGGTCCCGGGCACCAACCTCCCAAGGAGACAGTGGTCTACACTCAATCGCTTCAGGACTGGACATGGCCCCTGCTTGGCCAGCCTTCACAGATGGGGCAGTAGCCCTAGCCCACTGTGCGCATGTGGAGAGGAGCAAACTATGGAACACATCATAGAGGCTTGCCCGCTCCAAAGACTGGAAGGAGGATTACACACCCTCCATACAGCAAACCAGGAGGCAACTGCTTGGCTTAAGGACTTTGCATTCGCTAAATAAATAAATAACTGAAAAGGAAATTATCGAGACTGTGAGTAAATTTAAGAACAAAAAAATCAACTGACTGGAATGAAATTGACATGAAAATAGTGAAAAAAGTAATTGGAGGAATTGTTAAACCACTCACCCACATCTGCAACCTGTCATTTCAAACTGGTACATTTCCAAACAAAATGAAAATAGCAAAAGTAATACCGCTATACAAAACAGGAGACAGTCATTATTTCACAAATTACAGGCCGGTCTCTTTACTCTCACAATTCTCCAAAATACTTGAAAAAATCTTCACTAAGAGACTGGATGATTTCATTGAAAAACACAACCTCCTTACAGACAGCCAGTATGGTTTTAGAACAGATAAATCTACATCTTTGGCACTGATCGAACTTATAGAAGAAATTGCTAGTTGTATAGATAAAAAAGTTTGCTGTAGGAGTACTTATAGATTTAAAGAAAGCTTTTGACACCATCGACCACAGAATTTTACTGAGGAAATTGGAAAGGTATGGGATAAGAGGAGTCGGACTGAGTTGGGTGGAAAGTTATTTAAGTAACAGACAACAATTTGTACAAATTGGTGAGCACAAATCACCCTTCATGGACATCACTTGTGGTGTGCCCCAGGGGTCAGTTTTGGGACACAAACTCTTTATCTTGTATATAAATGACATATGCCAAGTATCAAGAATTCTGAAATTTATTTTGTTTGCGTATGACACAAATATCCTTTGCACTGGTGAGAATTTGCAGCAGGTTTTAGAAGTGGTCACAACTGAAATGAAAAGGTTAACACAGTGGTTCAACAAAAATAAATTATCTCTAAATCTGAAAAAAACAAAGATTATGTTGTTTGGAAATTATAAAATAAATCATGAAATAATGGTAACAATAGATGATACCAGAATAGAAACAGTACAGGAAAATAAGTTTCTGGGGGTGACGCTAGACAATAAAATCTGCTGGAAACCTCACATCAGTCACATCCGGGCCAAGTTGGCAAAATGTATAGGGATACTGGGGAAAACAAGGCATATCTTGGACTAGCATCCAGCAGATGCACTGGATCGTCACTTCCTTGTGGTAACGTATCGTCACTTCCTGTTTTGCTGTCTGTCTGTGTGGTTTGCTCTCCTCACTCTCCTGAGCTTTAGGGTTATCCACTAGCAATGGCTACTAGCTCTCCTTCCTCTCCTCCTCTGGTGTGCTCTCTCTGTCAGGTGTTTAGCTACACCTCTGCCTCTTTTAGTGATAACGGTAAATGTAATAAATGTTGTCTTTTTGAGGCGCTCGAGGCGAGGTTGTCTGATTTGGAATTCCGGCTCCGCTGCATTGAAACACCATCTGCGCCGGTTACTCTTGACGGACGCCCCTTAGCTGCAGCAGAGCTAGCTAGCATAGCTAACCCCGTTAGCGGTCCTCCGGCTCTCCTCAGCAGCGAGGAGACTGGGTGGGTGACGGTGAGAAGGAAGCCTAGTCGCAAAGCCCCGGTTCACCACCAACCTGTTCACGTTTCTAATCGTTTTTCCCCGCTCAGCGACACACCCGCTGAGGAAAAAACTCTGATCATTGGCGACTCTGTAGTCAGAAACGTGAACCTAGAGACTCCAGCAGCCATAGTCCAATGCATTCCTGGGGCCAGAGCAGGCGACATCGAGTCAAATTTGAAAATGCTGGCTAAAAGTAACTGTAAATACTCCACAATTGTTATTAAGATAAGATAAGATAAGATAAGCCTTTATTAGTCCCACAACGAGGAAATTCCAGGATTGCAACAGCACAGGGATAGCAACACTCAGAGCAACAATCAGAAGGCAAGAAAAAAAAACAAGCAAGCAAGAGCAGCTAATATACATATGTACATATTACTATAAAATATATACAGTATATACACACACACAGACACACAGTGCAGAGCATTGTAGCTGGATGGAATAAATATATGAATATGTAAACACAGTGCGGAGCATTGTAGCTAGATGGAATAAATATGTAAATAAATAAACACCCACAGTACGGAGCAATGTAGCTAGATGGAATAATATGTAGATATATAAACACAGAGTGTGGAGCATTGTAGCTAGATGGAATAAATATATACACTACCGTTCAAAAGTTTGGGGTCACCCAGACAATTATTTTGTGTTTTCCATGAAAAGTCACACTTATTTACCACCATGAGTTGTAAAATGAATAGAAAATATAGTCAAGACATTGACAAGGTTAGAAATAATGATTTATATTTGAAATAATAATTTTTTTCCTTCAAACTTTGCTTTCGTCAAAGAATCCTCCATTTACAGCAATTACAGCATTGCAGACCTAACATGATTGCACAAGGGTTTTCTAATCATCTATTATCCTTCTGACGCAATGAGCAAACACATTGTACCATTAGAACACCGGAGTGATAGTTGCTGGAAATGGGCCTCTATACACCTATGTAGATATTGCACCAAAAACCAGACATTTACAGCTAGAATAGTCATTTAGCACATTAGCAATGTATAGAGTGTATTTCTGATTAGTTTAAAGTTATCTTCATTGGAAAAAGTGCTTTTCTTTCAAAAATAAGGAAATTTCTAAGTGACCCCAAACTTTCGAACGGTAGTGTAGATATATAAATATAAACACACCCAGTGCGGAGCATTGTAGCTAGATGGAATAAATATGTAAATATATAAACACACACAGTGCAGAGCATTGTTGCTAGATGGGATGAAACAGCAAAACCGTCTACTTAGTTATCCTACATGGTATGATTATGTGCCCATACATATTCTCACTCTCCATAGCGACCGGTATTTTCCTAGTTGTATGCCGGAGGGGACCATTGTGTAAGTCTATTGCATCTTTGCATTCAAAAAACTATTAGTTTGTTACGTCTTTTTGCTATCTCTGCGAGCAGCTCTGCTTAGGTTGTACAGTCTGACAGCCGTTGGTAGGAAGGACCTGCGAAACCTCTCGGTTGTGCACCTGGGATGATGTAGTCTGCTGCTAAATGAGCTCCTCAGTGCATTCAGTATGTCCTGCATAGGGTGGAACTCGGACTCCAGCAGAGATGACAGTTTAGCCACCGTCCTTCTCTCTCCTATCTACTCCACCGGATCAAGGCGCTGCCCCAGGACAGAGCTAGCTTTCTTGATCAGTTTGTTCAGTCTCTTCCTATTGGCTGCAGTAATGCCACTGCCCCAGCAGACCACTCCAAAAGTGATGGCTGATGCCACCACCGTGTCATAGAATGTCTTCAGCAGCGCGCCTTGTACACCAAAAGACCTGAGTCTCCTCAGCAGGAACAGCTTGCGCTGTCCCTTCTTGTAGAGTGCGTCAGTATTGTGTGACCAGTCTAGTTTATTGTTCAGGTGAACACCCAGGTACTTATAGGCTGTCACCATCTCGATGTCTGTTCCCTGTATATTTACTGGTGCTGTGAGGGGTTGTCCTTGCCTGCGACAGTCCACCACCAGCTCCTTAGTTTTCCTCGCATTGATCTGGAGGCAGTTCCGATGGCACCAGTCCACCAGTCACGCTGGCATTAATGACATCCGTCTCCGGCAGTCGGAAGTCACGAAACTTAATGTAGAATCGGTGTGTGACTTTGCAAAAACAATGTCTGCCACTGGAGTATTCTCTGGCCCCTCCCCAATCTGACCAGTGATGACATGTTTAGCCGCTCGTCATTCTTGAACCGCTGGCTGTCTGTGTGGTGTCCTGCAAATGACGTGGGCTACATTGACAATTGGACCTCATTTTGGGGAAATCCTGGTCTTATGAGACGAGACAGCATTCATCCCACTTTGGATGGTGCTTCTCATTTATCTAACAATCTGGAATCTTTTTTATCCAAATTTCCAAAACCTTGACTACTCAGAGTTGGGACCAGGAAGCAGAGTCGCAGTCTTACACGCCTCTCTGCAGCTCCTCTTCATCCACTACCCCTCAACTTAGCCCGTCTTCCCCATCAGAGAATCATTGTCTGCTCCCTCCAAAGTAAATAAAAATATAATATATAAGCATCCCAAAGTGATTAAGCAAAATATTGGTAAAACTCAAATTAAACATAAAGCCTCTAAAGTGAATGATTTGGCCTCTGTTCCTCCTCATAATTTAAAAATTAAATGTGGTTTATTAAATATTAGGTCTCTAACTCCCAAGTCTCTGTTAGTCCATGATCTGTTAATTGATCATCAGATTGATTTAATATCCCTTACAGAGACTTGGTTAGGGCAAGAGGATTATGTTGGTTTAAATGAATCAACTCCCTCTGGTTATTTAAACTGTCAAAATCCCAGAAGTTCTGGTCGTGGAGGAGGAGTAGCATCAATTTACCATTCCAAATTACTAGTTAATGTAAAGCAAAAAACATGTTATAATTCCTTTGAGGGCCTGGTCCTCAGTATTGGTCACTTTAGCAATTTTAGGTTAAACCCAATTTTATTTGCCATAGTTTATTGTCCCCCATCAACCTACTCAGAATTTTTATCCGAATTTGCTGATTTCTTAGCTGATTTAGTGCTGAAATCTGATAGAATAATTATAGTAGGGGACGTTAATATGCATGTGGATGTAGATAGTGACAGCCTTAATGTGGCATTTAATTCAATATTAGACTCGATTGGGTTTTCTCAGAAAGTAGGAAATTCTACTCACTACCTCCACCATACATTGGACCTTGTTCTGACATATGGCATAGAAATAGAAAATCTTGTAGTGTCTCCTCATAACCCTGTACTGTCAGACCATTGTCTGTTAACCTTTGATTTTACTATTTCTGACTATTTGGCTCCTAAAGAAAAATATTACAGTAGATGCCTCTCAGATGATGCTGTTACCACATTTATGCAGATTTTTTCCTCTATGCCATGTGTCAACACAACGGAAATAAGCTATAGACAGCTTGCTCCTTCTGTAATTGATAACATGGTGGATAGTGCTACAGCTTCTCTGCATTAGACTCTAGACTTGGTGGCCCCCTTAAAGAAGAAGAAGTCTAATCAGAGATTTCTAACTCCTTGGTTCAACACAGAAACTCGTAGCTTAAAACAGAAGACTCGTCAATTAGAAAGAAAATGGCGCTCCACTAATTTAGATGAAATCTATTTAGCTAGGAGAAATCATCTTTTAATTTATAAAAAATCTCTTAGAAAAGCTAGAACGAGTTATTATTCTGCATTAATAGAAGAGAACAAGAATAATCCCAGGT
Source organism: Pholidichthys leucotaenia (assembly GCA_020510985.1). Taxonomy (NCBI): domain Eukaryota; kingdom Metazoa; phylum Chordata; class Actinopteri; order Cichliformes; family Pholidichthyidae; genus Pholidichthys; species Pholidichthys leucotaenia. The sequence goes on along the minus strand of CM035846.1, from coordinate 40,587,768 downwards.
TTCTTTTCAGCACTGTAGCCAGGTTGACAAAGAGTCAGGACTCTGTCAATCCTAGCATTCCCTTAGAGCTTACTAGTCAGGACTTTATTAACTTTTTCAATAATAAAATTTCATCCATCAGAGATAAAATCAATCAGATTCTTCCCACAGTTAACTTAAATACTGTAACTACTACAACTCCTTCAATTGATGTCTGTCTTGATGAGTTTACTCCAATCGACCTTTGTGAGTTAGACAAAATAGTTTCCTCATCCAAATCTTCAACTTGTCTTTTAGACCCTATTCCTACCAGGTTATTTAAAGAAGTCTTCCCACTTGTTGGTAGCTTTATTCTTCATATAATCAATTCTTCATTAACTTTAGGCCATGTACCGCAGGCTTTTAAAATGGCTGTAATTAAACCCTTACTCAAAAAGCCAACGCTAGATCCAGGAGCTTTAGCTAACTATAGACCAATCTCTAATCTCCCTTTCATTTCAAAAATCTTAGAAAGAGTTGTTGCTACGCAATTATTTGACCACCTGCAGGGAAATGGTTTACTTGAAGAGTTTCAATCTGGGTATAGAATCCATCATAGTACTGAAACAGCCTTAGCGAAGGTCACTAACGACCTCCTCATCGCATCTGATAATGGACTGGTTTCTGTACTTGTCCTTTTAGACCTTAGTGCAGCTTTTGATACTATCGATCATAATATTCTACTTGATAGATTAGAACACTATGTTGGACTTAATGGAACGTCGTTGCAGTGGTTTAGATCGTATTTATCTGATAGGTTCCAGTTTGTTCATGTAAATAATGAGTTTTCTTTCAACTCAAAGCTTAGACATGGAGTTCCACAGGGATCTGTGCTAGGCCCTACTCTTTTTAGTTTATATATGCTTCCGTTAGGCAACATTATTAGAAAGCACTGTATACATTTTCATTGTTATGCAGATGACACACAATTATACCTGTCAATGAAGCCAGATGATAGTAATCAATTAGCCAAGTTAGAAGCCTGTCTTAAGGAAATCAAAGCTTGGATGACTTGTAATTTCCTGCTATTAAATTCAGATAAGACTGAAGTCATTCTTGTTGGTCCAAAAAACCTTAGAAATACCTTTCCAAATCAAACTTTCAGTTTGGATGCGGTTACTCTTTCTCTTAATATCTCTGTGAGGACCCTTGGAATTATTTTTGATCAAGATCTGTCCTTCAATTCACATATTAAATTTGTTTCTAAGACTGCCTTCTATCATTTGCATAATATTGCCAAGATTAGGAGCATCTCGTCTCAGAGTGATGCTGAGAAACTGATCCACGCTTTTGTTAGCTCGAGATTAGATTATTGTAATTCTTTATTATCAGGTTGTCCTAAAACATCTTTAAAAAGTCTTCAGCTGATCCAAAATGCTGCAGCAAGAGTTTTAACAGGTACTAGAAAGAGAGATCATATCTCTCCGGTTCTGGCCTCCCTTCATTGGCTTCCCATAGAGTTTAGAATTAAGTTTAAAATCTTTCTTCTTACTTACAAAGCTCTAACCAATCAGGCTCCTTTTTATTTAAAAGATCTGCTACTACCGCATTATCCTAACAGAGCACTACGCTCCCAAAATGCAGGATTACTTGTAATACCTAGAATCTCCAAAAGTACAATGGGAGGCAGAGCCTTCAGTTATCAAGCTCCTCTCCTGTGGAACCAGCTGCCAATCTGGATTTGGGAGTCAGACTCGATCTCTGTTTTTAAGAATAGGGCTAAAACCTACCTTTTTGATATAGCCTACAATTAGGGAGGGATCATGTGTTTCTGAACCCTCCCTTAGTTATGCTGCTAATAGGTTTAGTCAGCCGGGGGACCTCCAGTAATGCACTGGGCCTCACTCCTTTCTTCACTCTCAATGAAATATTTTTTTTTTTGCTGGTCATTAACATCTGTTTGTTCTCTCCCATAGATTGAGTCTCCATCGTGCTGTTTGCTCTCTACATGTCTGTTCTTTTCATCTTCTCTGTCCCCTCACCCCCCAGCCAGTCGCAGCAGATGAGTGCCCCTCCCTGAGCCTGGTTCTGCTGGAGGTTTCTTCCTGTTAAAAGGGAGTTTTTCCTCTCCACCGTCGCCAAGTGCTTGCTCACAGGGGATCGCCTGATTGCTGGGGTCTTTCTGAAACTGTGGGGGTTCCCCCTACAGTTGAAAGTGCTATGAGATGACTGTTGTTGTGAAATGGCACTATATAAATAAAGTTCAATTGAAATTGAATTGACTTGACTATAAATCATTGGTCTTACTGTACAATTCACTGTTTCTACCTTATCTTAACTACTGTGTAGAAGTCTGGGGAAACACCTACAGGACCAACCTACAGCCAATATGCACATTACAAAAAAAAAGCTATAAGGATAATAAATAATGTAGGATATAGAGACCATACCAATTCGTTGTTTTTAAAGTCACATGTCAAAGTCCATGGATTTAGTTAAATTTAAGACAGCACAAGTAATGTACAGGGCAATTAATAATCAACTCCCAACTAATATACAAAAAATATTCAAAAAAAGAGACAATGATTATAATTTGAGAGGAGACTTAAACTTTACAAAACCTAAGGTACGAACAACTAAGAAAAGTATGTGCATATCTGTCTGTGGGGTAGATTTGTGGAACAGTCTGGAGCTGGAACTGAAACTATGTACAAACAGAAATCAATTCAAAAATAGGTATAAACATTATTTGCTGCAAGAATATATGTTAGAAGGGTAGTATTTATATGTACAATTCACTACGCTCACTCTGGGACACTATGGAATGGTAGGTGGGACAGTACTGAGTATATCTGTGTTGTTTGGGGCTGGGTTTTGATGTATGGACTTATGTATGTTGGGATGGATGGGTGTTAATGTTGACATGTACAAAATATAGTTAACTGTTTACTTGGGGTCTTAATGAGGTAATTTGTATATATTTCACATGGGTTGTATTTATTTATGGAAAAGAGGAGTTGGAGTTAATAAGTGTTCACTACTTCCTTCTCCCTTTCGAGCACTGTATACTGTCACTTTATCGCCCTTGTCATTTGTTTTGTTTTTTTTTACTTTTTGGTTCGAAATAAAGCATGTATCCATCTATCTAGAAGTGGATGAAATCCTGTCAATGAAGCCCGAGGACAGTAATCAATAAGCCAAGTTAGATGCCTGTCTTCAGGATATCAAAGCCTGGATGACTTGTAACTTTCTGCTATTAAACTCAGATAAGACTGAAGTCATTCTTGTTGGCCCAAAACACCTTAGAAACTCCTTTCCAAATCATACTCTTAATTTGCCACCACTCTCACTCTGAATAGTTCTGTGAAGAACCTTGGAGTTATTTTTGACCAAGATCTGTCCTTTAATTCACATAGTAAATTTGTTTCTAAGACTGCCTTCTATCATCTGCGCAATATTGCCAAGATTAGGAGCATTTTGTCTCTGAATGATGCTGAGAAACTGATCCACACCTTCGTCAGCTCTCGATTAGATTATTGCAACTCGTTATCAGTTTGTCCTAAAATATCCTTAAAAAATCTTCAGTTGATCCAAAATGCTGCTGCAAGAGTTCTAACTGGCTCTAGAAAAAGAGATCATATCTCCCCGGTTCTGTCCTCCCTTCATTGGCTTCCCATAGAGTTTAGAATTAAGTTTAAAATCCTTCTTCTCACTTTCAAAGCTCTTAATAATCTGGCCCCCTTATATATAAAAGATCTGATATTACCTTACTGTGGGGCACCCCCACAACAGACTGGGACAAGCACAGCGCTCGGCTAGAGCAATTAACAAAACAGTGAAATGTGTGTATTAATGTCAACTGGCAGCCTCGCTTCGTCTGGCTCTTTCCTGCTCAGTACTGTGATGTTAATGTGCCATTCATGCATTGTGTTCATGCTTCCTGCTCCTACTGTGAGGCAAATGTCCCATGCCTTTCATGTATTGTCTGTAACTGGGTATATAAGCTGACTGAAATTCATGTTCATGCTCTCACTCTTACAACTGCTTCTGAGTACTGCTGCTGAGAGCCTGAGGACCCGCTCCAGCCCGCCTGCACAAGGGCTGGAGCGAGTTCCTATGATGGCGGTATGATTTAATAAACCTACTTAAAACCTCTCAGTTCGCTGCTTATTTTATCATCCGCCATACTTACCATCCTAATAGAGCACTATGCTCCCAAAATGCTGGATTACTTGTAATGCCCAGAATCTCCAAAAGTACACTGGGATGCAGAGCCTTCTGCTATCAAGCTCCTTCTCTATGGAACCAATTACCACTCTGGGTCCGGGAGTCAGACTCAGTCTCTGTTTTTAAGAACAGGGTAAAATCCTTCCTTTTTAATATAGCCTTGTGGTGCACATATGTGAGTTTCATATGCTTCACATGTATATTACTGTATGCCTATTGTATGCTTCACGCCTCAGAGGAACAAAAGGACTGAACCTCCTAGGGGTAACAGGAGGATGTGAAATCTGGCCATTTGGATGCAAAGAGATGGCCTTGAGGGATTTCCCGACCACCAGGACTTTAGGTGGAGACGAGAAGACCTGGAGGGGGATGCATTTTGATTTGGGATTAAAAGACAATGTGACTGTGTGCTTTGATGTCCTGGGGTATAAAAGGGACAGATGTTGGGGGTTCATCCTCTTTCTGTTTTTGGATGCTGGAGAATGTCTCAGCCTCGTCCTTCCACATATCTCCACACTGGTGACCCTAAGACGTATCATGAGCGGAGACGATTCTCCCGAGCCAGACTCGTCAGGAGCCAGCCAAACGAATGCAGCCACAGTTCAGCTACCGGACTTCTGGCAGAACAATCCGCGCTCCTGGTTTAACGCAGTCGAGGCGCAGTTCAACCTCCGGAGGATTTCGGTAGACGCCACAAAGTTCTACCATGTGGTTGCAAAGCTGGACAACCACACAGCCCAGCAAGTGGAGAGCCTGATCAACCACCCGCCGGACAGCAACAAGTACAGCGCGTTGAAGGCTGCACTCATCCGTTACTTCACCCCCTCTGTGGAGGAGCGAGCAGAGGCGCTCCTGGCGCTGATTGAATTTGAGAGCGACAGACCTGCAGACCTGATTGGGAAGATGTTGAGTTTGAGAGACTCCGAAGATGATAGCTTCATCTTCACCCACCTTTTCCTCAGGACCCTACCGTCAGCGGTGAGAGTGACCCTGGCCAGTTCACCACTGTTGGCCCGACGAGACTACCACGAGCTGGGCCAGGAGGCGCAACGACTCGTCAATGCCAATAAATGGCACGCGGCTACTGCTGCGGCAGCGGAGCTAGGCGCAACATCTGGAGATGGCAGGGGGCAAGAGGCTGCAGCACCAGACTCACCGACGATGGCAGCGGCAGGGTCCAGGAAACATGGAGCAGACGACGTCCTTTGCTTCTACCATCGCCGCTTCGCAGAGAGGGCACGCAAGTGCATTCCACCGTGCCATTTCAAGCGCTTGGGAAATGCCAAGACTGGGGGTCGGTAGCAGCTGCGGCCCTCAGAGAGGAGAACAAGCTGCTCTACTTGAGGGATGCGAGCTCGGGGAGGCATTTCCTCGTGGACACAGGTTCCCAGCTGAGTTTCATCAAACCTTCCTACGCTGACCGGCTGGTGCCTTCCAGTGGTCCCGGGGTGTCAGCAGCGAACGGCTCGGCGATTAAGACCTTCGGTGAGAGGACTCTGCTTCTGTCTTTACACGGCCGTACATTCGAGTGGACTTTCGTCATAGCGGCAGTCAATTTCAACATGTTAGGGGCTGATTTTTTATGCTCACATGGTTTGTTGGTCGATCTCGCTAACAGACGCCTGGTTAATGCACTCTCTTTTTATTCTATTCCCTGTACAGCTCGAGTGGCCCCGCCAACAGCACAAGCCAATGTCACAGCCGCAGGTGGTAAGTTCCACACACTCCTCACTCAGTTCCCAGCACTCACGGTCCCAACATTTTCGGCGACCGTGGCTAAACACGGGGTGGAACATTTTGTTACTACTACCGGACCGCCCGTTTTTGCAAAAGCTCGGCGCTTGGATTCAGCTAAACTGACCATAGCGCGCAAGGAGTTTGCCAACCTGGAAAGGCTGGGCATCATCAGGCGTTCGAAGAGCCCATGGGCTTCACCGCTTCACATGGTCCTGAAAGCTGATGGCTCGTGGCGACCTTGCGGTGATTTCCGCAGGTTGAACAACGCTACAGCGCACGACCGCTACCCGATCCCGCATATCCAAGATTTTTCAGTGCATTTGGCGGGGGCGCACGTTTTTTCTAAAATAGACTTGGTACGCGGTTACCACCAGGTCCCAGTGCACGCTGAGGACATACCCAAAACAGCGGTAATAACTCCTTTCAGGCTTTTCGAGTTTTTACGCATGCCGTTTGGGCTTAAAGGCGCGACGCAGACGTTCCAACGCATGATGGACGTGGTTTTGCGCGATCTCCCTTTCGTGTTCGTCTACCTGGACGACATATTGGTAGCCAGCGCGTCCAAAGACGAACATGAAAACCACCTCATGGCAGTTTTCCGGAGGTTGGCAGAGCACGGGTTAATAATCAACCCAGCGAAGTGTCAGTTCGGGGTGACGCAGATTGATTTTTTGGGGCATCGCGTCTCCCCAGAAGGAGCGGTTCCTCTGCCTGACAAAGTGCGCGCAGTAACAAATTTTCCCCAACCACAAATGATCAAAGCGTTACAGGAGTTTTTGGGAATGGTGAATTTTTATAACCGTTTCCTCCCCCGCGCAGCACAGCTCATGCAACCATTGTATGCTGCACTAAAAAAACAAAAACCTACAAATAAAGTCGAATGGTCTCCGGAGAGAGAGCGCGCATTCTCTGAAGTCAAAACAGCCCTGGCAAATGCTGCGTTGTTGGCACATCCAGTCCCAGCGGCCCGCTTGGCGCTCACTACTGACGCGTCAGATGTGGCCATAAGGGCGGTCGTGGAACAGTACGTAGCTGGAGCCTGGCAACCGCTCACCTTTTCAGCAGGACCCTGCGCAACAGTGAATGAAAATACAGCGCATTCGACAGGGAATTGTTAGCTCTCCACTTGGCCATTTGCCACTTCCAGTTCTGGCTGGAAGGACGCCGTTTGACCGCGTTCTTTGACCACAAGCCACTGACTTTCGCGATGGCCAAGATTTCAGAACCTTGGTCGGGCCGGCAGCAGAGACAGCTGGCCGCGATATCGGAGTTTACTACCGATATCCAGCATGTGGCGGGTAAACTTAATGTAGTGGCGGACTACCTCTCGCGCGTCGTGGCGGCTTCAGCCCACGTAGAGGTAGATTCTGCAGCCATGGCCGCGGAGCAGGTTAGCGACGTGGAAGTGCTCGTGGCCCCGGTCCGCGTGGGGATAGATTATGCAGCCATGGCCGCGGAGCAGGTTAGCGACGCGGATGTGCGCGCGCTCCAGTCTGGACCAACAGGGTTAACGCTGGAGAACAGGGTGCTGCAAGACGGTATGCCCCCCCAATCTGCGATGTCTCCACTGGGCGGCCGCGTCTGTGGCGCCGCCGCGTTTTTGACTCGATCCATTCTCTGGCGCACCCGGGAGTGTGCGTCGGTCAAAATGGTAGGAGAGAAATTTGTATGGCCGAGCCTGCGCAAACAAGTTAAAGAGTGGGCGGCAGCCTGCATGGCTTTTCAGTGGGCCAAGGTTCATAGACACACAAGAGCTGTCTTGGAGCGGTTTCACATTCCAGCTAAAAGGTTTGATCATGTCCATGTGGACCTCGTAGGCCCCCTCCAGCCCTCACAAGGGTGCACACATCTTCTGACAATGGTTGACCGCACCACGCGCTGGCCGGAAGTGGTTCCGCTGTCGTCAACCACGGCCGAGGAGGTGGCGCGTGCGTTTTTAACGGCATGGGTAGCGCGTTTTGGAGTCCCGTCGGACATTACGTCCGACAGAGGCCCTCAATTTGTTTCCGAACTTTGGTCAGCGATGGCCGCGCAGCCTGAGGGCAACGATCCACCGCACGACCGCGTACAATCCACAGGCTAACGGGTTATGCGAACGTTTTCACAGGTCATTGAAGGCGGCTCTCAGAGCATCGCTTACGGATGCAAATTGGGTGGACAAGCTACCATGGGTTTTATTGGGGTTGCGTTCTGCACCTAAAGAGGATTTAGAAGCCTCCCCAGCTGAGCTAGTTTTCGCACAGCCACTTCGGCTGCCCGGGGAATTTCTCCCAGATAATCCAGCGCCAGAGTGCTTCCCGGCTCAGCGGTTACAGAATAGCATGGACCCGAGCACGCTACCTGGCCCCGTTCACCACAGTTTTCAACGTGTTTTTTTGCCTAACGCTTTAGAAAATGCGGAGTTTGTTTTTGTCAGACATGATGCCCATCATCCGCCTTTACGCCCACCTTATGATGGACCATATAGAGTGCTGGAAACAGGGGATAAGCATTTTTTGCTAGATTTGGGGGGCAGAAAAGAAATGATTGGCATAAACAGGCTCAAACCCGCTTTTGTGGTAGCTGACGAAGTTGCGCAGTTGGCTAAGGCTCCTCGGCGCGGCAGACCTTCTAGAGAGCATTCCCCAGAACACCCACAGAGGTTGACTAACAGTTCTCAACCCCAGGCAGCAGCTCCACAGCAGGAAGACGCTGCGGAGGTGGTACAGCCTGCTTACAGCAAATACGGGAGAAGGCTGAGGCCCAAGCGGCATGTGGACTGATATGTAGTGATTTTAGTATGACATGCAATCTGTGGTTATGTTGTTCCATCTTAGACGTTTGGGGGGGGGGGGGTCATGTGGTGCACATATGTGAGTTTCATATGCTTCACATGTATATTACTGTATGCCTATTGTATGCTTCACGTCTCAGAGGAACAAAAGGACTGAACCTCCTAGGGGTAACAGGAGGATGTGAAATCTGGCCTTTTGTATGCAAAGAGATGGCCTTGAGGGATTTCCCGACCACCAGGACTTTAGGTGGAGACGAGAAGACCTGGAGGGGGGTGCATTTTGATTTGGGATTAAAAGACAATGTGACTGTGTGCTTTGATGTCCTGGGGTATAAAAGGGACAGATGTTGGGGGTTCATCCTCTTTCTGTTTTTGGATGTTGGAGAATGTGAATGTGAATAAAACTGGACTTGAGAAATAAACGCAGCCTCGTCCTTCCACATATCTCCACAGCCTACGATTAGGGAGGGATTTTGTGTCTCTTAGCCACGCTTCTGTTCTGCTGTTAATAGATCCATACTGCTGGGTGACCTCCAATAATGCACTTGGAATCTCACGGTTATGTTCTTTATGTCTGTCCTCTTTATCCTCTCTATCCCCTCACCCCCTGCCAGTCGCAGTAGATGACTGCCCCTCCATGAGCCTGGTTCTGCTAGAGGTTTCATCCTGTTAAATGGGAGTTTTTCTTCTCCACCGTCACTAAGTGCTTGCTCACAGGGGATCGTCTGATTGCTGGGTCTTTCTGAAATTGTGAGGTTTGCTTTGCATTTTATAGCGCTATGAGATGACTTCTGTTATGATGTGGCGCTTTATAAATAAAGCTGAATTGAATTGAACTGAATGAAGTCTGCAAATTCAACTCCATATGCTAGTTTTGTGGCCGCTCAGGAAATAGTCAGGCACGGGAAGCCGTTCACAGATGGAGAATATATAAAAGAATCTTTCATTAAGATTTCAGAACATCTATTCATGGACTTTAAAAACAAGAGTGAAATTGTGCAGAAAATCAGGGCTATGCCCCTCTCTGCAAAGATTGTCAAAGACAGAACCATAAAAATGGCAGAAGACATCACCAGACAGCAAATTAAAGACATCAGTTCAGCTGTGGCCTACTCAGTTGCCTGTGATGAGTCTAAAAACAAAGGTGATATTAAACAAATAGCGCTGTTCTGCCGGTATGTAAGCTCTGCTGGGCCACAGGAAGAAATGACTGAGTTGATGCCACTAAAAGGCCAAACACGGGGGGAGGACATCTGTGAGGCTGTCTTGAATTGTTTAAGAGCCAAAGGAATAAACACCACCCACCTGGTGTCAGTGGCTACTGATGGGGCACCAAGCATGACAGGAGCACAGAAGGGCTTTGTGGCTTTACTGCAGAAGTTGCTGGACAGAAAGCTGCTGACTTTTCACTGCATCCTGCACCAAGAGGCACTGTGTGCTCAAACATTTCCTCCAGAATGCACAGAAGTAATGAATGTTGTCATTCAGATTGTTAATAAAACAATAGCACAAGGTTTAAATCACCGTCAGTTCAGTTTGTTACTGGACGAGCTGGAAAGCACATATTCTGATCTCCTGCTGCACAACAAAGTCCGGTGGCTGTCCAGAGGGCAGGTGCTGAAACACTTTGCCGCATGTCTGGAAGAAGTGAAAACTTTCCTGGGCAGCAAAGGGCTCACCTTTCCTGAGCTGGAACAGCCAGAGTGGCTGGAAAAGCTACACTTCATGGTAGACATGACAGCACACCTGAACACTCTGAATAGAGCCCTTCAGGGGAAAGGACGCACAGCCCTGCACATGTTGGGGGAGGTTTTGGCATTCGAGCGCAAGTTGACAGTGCTTGCCAGAGATTTACAGAAAGGTACACTGTCTCATTTCCTCAATTTGACAGCATTCAAACAAGCTCACAACATGATAAATTTGGAGTATTTATATTCTGCAATCATTGCAATGCAAACATTGTTTGGGAAACGATTCTGTGAGTTCAGAGAGGGAAAAAAAACACATTATCCATCCTCATCACTCCCCTAAGCATCGATCCATCCCTACTGAATACGACTGCATTGGCAGGTGTGAGTCAACCTGATCTTGAGATGGAACTGGCCGACATAGCCGACAAAGACATATGGGTGTCCAAGTTTAAACGCTTGACAGCAGACCTTGAGGATGTTGTCCATCAGAAGGCCGTTCTTGCTCAGAATCACAAATGGAGTGATATCGAAAACCTCCCCAAACCGGACAAACTTGTGTTGGAAACATGGAATGCTATCCCCAACATTTACGTGAACATGAAAAAGTATGCACTTGGAGTCCTGTCGATCTTTGGATCCACATATGTATGTGAGCAGGTGTTCTCCAACATGAACTTTATTAAAAACAAACATCGTGCACGCCTCACAGATGACAGCTTACGATCCTGTGTAACGATGAAGGTGACGTCATACAACCTTGATGGGCAGACACTGTGCGCTGAGGTTCAGGAGCAGAAATCACATTAACCAAGTATGATAAATATTTTAATTGTCTATTATTTTGCATATATTCATATTTTTTCATTGTTCAGTGAAATAGTCCTTTTATCATTCAGGGTGACAGCTGACTGCACACGCCAGTAAAAGGATGACGGCACACAGAAGAGGACGGCATCTTTGGTTTGCTGCTGGTGGATAATTTAAGTTCAGAGTTTTTTTGTTTTTTTTTCAATAAATCCAAGAAAGACTCAAATAGACATTGAGTATTTTACTTGAAAGTAACCTTCAACCCAACGTCTTTTTTTTTTTTTTCGGAGATCAAAATGTTTTTGTTGCATGCAGAAATCTAATTTCGTTTTCTCTGCAGGAGTTCAGTGATTTCATAAATGCAACACATTATAGTTTGTTTATACATAGCATAAAGGCAAAAAAAAAGTTATATGCAGTGTTATTTCATTTTAAATGTCAAAAGGGTTTGTGGCTCCCAGAGTTTTCTTTTCTGTGGGAAACGGCGGAGGACGATGGCGGTCTGTGGAGCCGTTATTGTCCCGTGCGTGGTGCGCCGTCCTCATAACCCACCGGTGAGTGTGCAGGGGTTCCGTGCATGGGTGGGCCCACTGGAGAGGCGAGTCAGGGTTAGGGAGCTTGCTGGAGATCAGCGTAATCGGCGCCGATAATCATCCCTGTTGTAGTTGTTGCGTAGTTCGCTGTGTCGAGTCATGGTGCGTTGGAGCGGTGAGAGGGAGTAGACGATCTCTGTCCCTCGGGCTCGTGTTGATGCGGAGGAGCGATGAGGGGGAGTAGACGATCTCTGTCCCTCGGGCTCATGCAGATGCGTTGGAGCGGTGAGAGGGAGTAGACAATCTCTGTGTCCCTCGGCCGGTTCCAGCGTGGATGTCCAGGTCAGAAGGTTGCTGCACAAAGCGTCTGCTTTCTTTGGGGTCACCAGCGTGGCTGTCTAGACCAGAACGTTGCGTTGCACAAAGCGTGTGCATTCTCGGGGTCACCAATATGGCGGATGATAAAATAGGCAGCGCACTGAAGGTTTTAAGTAGGTTTATTAAATCATACCGCCATCATAGGAACTCGATCCAGCCCTTGTGCAGGCGGGCTGGAGCGGGTCCTCAGGCTCTCAGCAGCAGTAGTCAGAAGCAGTTGTAAGAGTGAGAGCATGAACATGAATTTCAGTCAGCTTATATACCCAATTACAGACAATACATGAAAGGCATGGGACATTTGCCTCACAGTAGGAGCAGGAAGCATGAACACAATGCATGAATGGCACATTAACATCACAGTACTGAGCAGGAAAGAGCCAGACGAAGCGAGGCTGCCAGTTGACATTAATACACACATTTCACTGTTTTATTAATTGCTCTAGCCGAGCGCTGTGCTTGTCCCAGTCTGTTGTGGGGGTGCCCCACAGTAAGGTAATATCAGATCTTTTATATATAAGGGGGCCAGATTATTAAGAGCTTTGAAAGTGAGAAGAAGGATTTTAAACTTAATTCTAAACTCTATGGGAAGCCACTGAAGGGAGGACAGAACCAGGGAGATATGATCTCTTTTTCTAGAGCCAGTTAGAACTCTTGCAGCAGCATTTTGGATCAACTGAAGATTTTTTAAGGATATTTTAGGACAAACTGATAACGAGTTGCAATAATCTAATCGAGAGCTGACGAAGGCGTGGATCAGTTTCTCAGCATCATTCAGAGACAAAATGCTCCTAATCTTGGCAATATTGCGCAGATGATAGAAGGCAGTCTTAGAAACAAATTTACTATGTGAATTAAAGGACAGATCTTGGTCAAAAATAACTCCAAGGTTCCTCACAGAACTATTCAGAGTGAGAGTGGTGGCATCCAAATTAAGAGTATGATTTGGAAAGGAGTTTCTAAGGTGTTTTGGGCCAACAAGAATGACTTCAGTCTTATCTGAGTTTAATAGCAGAAAATTACAAGTCATCCAGGCTTTGATATCCTGAAGACAGGCATCTAACTTGGCTTATTGATTACTGTCCTCGGGCTTCATTGACAGGACTTCATCCGCTTCTAGATAGATGGATACATGCTTTATTTCGAACCAAAAAGTTAAAAAAACAAAACAAATGACAAGTGCGATAAAGTGACAGTATACAGTGCTCGAAAGGGAGAAGGAAGAAGTGAACACTTATTAATTCCAACTTCTCTTTTCCATAAATAAATACAACCCATGTGAAATATATACAAATTACCTCATTAAGACCCCAAGTAAACAATTAACTATATTTTGTACATGTCAACATTAACACCCATCCATCCCAACATACATAAGTCCATACATCAAAACCCAGCCCCAAACAACACAGATATACTCAGTACTGTCCCACCTACCATTCCATAGTGTCCCAGAGTGAGCGTAGTGAATCGTACATATAAATACTACCCTTCTAACGTATATTCTTGCAGCAAATAATGTTTATACCTATTTTTGAATTGATTTCTGTTTGTAGATAGTTTCAGTTCCAGCTCCAGACTGTTCCACAAATCCACCCCACAGACAGATATGCACATACTTTTCTTAGTTGTTCGTACCTTAGGTTTTGTAAAGTTTAAGTCTCCTCTCAAATTATAATCATTGTCTCTTTTTTTGAATATTTTTTGTATATTAGTTGGGAGTTGATTATTAATTGCCCTGTACATTACTTGTGCTGTCTTAAATTTAACTAAATCCATGGACTTTGACATGTGACTTTAAAAACAACGAATTGGTATGGTCTCTATATCCTACATTATTTATTATCCTTATAGCTTTTTTTTTGTAATGTGCATATTGGCTGTAGGTTGGTCCTGTAGGTGTTTCCCCAGACTTCTACACAGTAGTTCAGATAAGGTAGAAACAGTGAATTGTACAGTAAAACCAATGATTTATAGTCAAGTCAATTCAATTTCAATTGAACTTTGTTGTTGTGAAATGGAGCTGTATAAATAAACTGTTGTTGTGAAATGGAGCTGTATAAATAGTCATCTCATAGCACTTTCAACTGTAGGGGAAACCCCCACAGTTGCAGAAAGACCCCAGCAATCAGGCGATCCCCTGTGAGCAAGCACTTGGCGACGGTGGAGAGGAAAAACTCCCTTTTAACAGGAAGAAACCTCCAGCAGAACCAGGCTCAGGGAGGGGCAGTCATCTGCTGCGACTGGCTGGGGGGTGAGGGGACAGAGAAGATGAAAAGAACAGACATGTAGAGAGCAAACAGCACGATGGGGACTCAATCTATGGGAGAGAACAAACAGATGTTAATGACAAGCAAAAAAAAAAAATATTTCATTGAGAGTGAAGAAAGGAGTGAGGCCCAGTGCATTACTGGAGGTCCCCCGGCTGACTAAACCTATTAGCAGCATAACTAAGGGAGGGTTCAGAAACACATGATCCCTCCCTAATTGTAGGCTATATCAAAAAGGTAGGTTTTAGCCCTATTCTTAAAAACAGAGATCGAGTCTGACTCCCGAATCCAGATTGGCAGCTGGTTCCACAGGAGAGGAGCTTGATAACTGAAGGCTCTGCTTCCCATTGTACTTTTGGAGATTCTAGGTATTACAAGTAATCCTGCATTTTGGGAGCGTAGTGCTCTGTAAGGATAATACGGTAGTATCAGATCTTTTAAATAAAAAGGAGCCTGATTGTTTAGAGCTTTGTAAGTAAGAAGAAAGATTTTAAACTTAATTCTAAACTCTATGGGAAGCCAATGAAGGGAGGCCAGAACCGGAGAGATATGATCTTTCTTTCTAGTACCTGTTAAAACTCTTGCTGCAGCATTTTGGATCAGCTGAAGACTTTTTAAAGATGTTTTAGGACAACCTGATAATAAAGAATTACAATAATCTAATCTCGAGCTAACAAAAGCGTGGATCAGTTTCTCAGCATCACTCTGAGACGAGATGCTCCTAATCTTGGCAATATTATGCAAATGATAGAAGGCAGTCTTAGAAACAAATTCAATATGTGAATTGAAGGACAGATCTTGATCAAAAATAATTCCAAGGTTCCTCACAGAGCTATTAACAGAAAGAATAACCGCATCCAAACTGAAAGTTTGATTTGGAAAGGTATTTCTAAGGTTTTTTTGGACCAACAAGAATGACTTCAGTCTTATCTGAATTTAATAGCAGGAAATTACAAGTCATCCAAGCTTTGATTTCCTTAAGACCGGCTTCTAACTTGGCTAATTGATTACTATCATCTGGCTTCATTGACAGGTATAATTGTGTGTCATCTGCATAACAATGAAAATGTATACAGTGCTTTCTAATAATGTTGCCTAACGGAAGCATATATAAACTAAAAAGAGTAGGGCCTAGCACAGATCCCTGTGGAATTCCATGACTAAGCTTTGAGTTGAAAGAAAACTCATTATTTACATGAACAAACTGGAACCTATCAGATAAATACGATCTAAACCACTGCAACGAAGTTCCATTAAGTCCAACATAGTGTTCTAATCTATCAAGTAGAATATTATGATCGATAGTATCAAAAGCTGCACTAAGGTCTAAAAGGACAAGTACAGAAACCAGTCCATTATCAGATGCAATGAGGAGGTCGTTAGTGACCTTCGCTAAGGCTGTTTCAGTACTATGATGGATTCTAAACCCAGATTGAAACTCTTCAAGTAAACCATTTCCTTGCAGGTGGTCAAATAATTGCATAGCAACAACTCTTTCTAAGATTTTTGAAATGAAAGGGAGATTAGAGATTGGTCTATAGTTAGCTAAAGCTCCTGGATCTAGCGTTGGCTTTTTGAGTAAGGGTTTAATTACAGCCATTTTAAAAGCCTGCGGTACATGGCCTAAAGTTAATGAAGAATTGATTATATGAAGAATAAAGCTACCAATAAGTGGGAAGACTTCTTTAAATAACCTGGTAGGAATAGGGTCTAAAAGACAAGTTGAAGGTTTGGATGAGGAAACTATTTTGTCTAACTCACAAAGGTCGATTGGAGTAAACTCATCAAGACAGACATCAATTGAAGGAGTTGTAGTAGTTACAGTATTTAAGTTAACTGTGGGAAGAATCTGATTGATTTTATCTCTGATGGATGAAATTTTATTATTGAAAAAGTTCATAAAGTTCTGACTAGTAAGCTCTAAGGGAATGCTAGGATTGACAGAGTCCTGACTCTTTGTCAACCTGGCTACAGTGCTGAAAAGAAACCTGGAATTATTCTTGTTCTCTTCTATTAATGCAGAATAATAACTCGTTCTAGCTTTTCTAAGAGATGTTTTATAAATTAAAAGATGATTTCTCCAAGCTAAATAGATTTCATCTAAATTAGTAGAGCGCCATTTTCTTTCTAATTGACGAGTCTTCTGTTTTAAGCTACGAGTTTCTGTGTTGAACCAAGGAGTTAGAAATCTCTGATTAGACTTTTTCTTTTTTAAGGGGGCCACCAAGTCTAGAGTCTGATGCAGAGAAGCTGTAGCACTATCCACCATGTTATCAATTACAGAAGGAGCAAGCTGTCTATAGCTTATTTCCGTTGTGTTGACACATGGCATAGAGGAAAAAATCTGCATAAATGTGGTAACAGCATCATCTGAGAGGCATCTACTGTAATAATATTTTTCTTTAGGAGCCAAATAGTCAGAAATAGTAAAATCAAAGGTTAACAGACAATGGTCTGACAGTACACGGTTATGAGGAGACACTACAAGATTTTCTATTTCTATGCCATATGTCAGAACAAGGTCCAATGTATGGTGGAGGTAGTGAGTAGAATTTCCTACTTTCTGAGAAAACCCAATCGAGTCTAATATTGAATTAAATGCCACATTAAGGCTGTCACTATCTACATCCACATGTATATTAAAGTCGCCTACTATAATTATTCTATCAGATTTCAGCACTAAATCAGCTAAGAAATCAGCAAATTCGGATAAAAATTCTGAGTAGGTTGATGGGGGACGATAAACTATGGCAAATAAAAGTGGGTTTAACCTAAAATTGCTAAAGTGACCGATACTGAGGACCAGGCCCTCAAAGGAATTATAACATGTTTTTTGCTTTACATTAACTAGTAATTTGGAATGGTAAATTGATGCTACTCCTCCTCCACCACGACCAGAACTTCTGGGATTTTGACAGTTTAAATAACCAGAGGGAGTTGATTCATTTAAACCAACATAATCCTCTTGCCCTAACCAAGTCTCTGTAAGGGATATTAAATCAATCTGATGATCAATTAACAGATCATGGACTAACTGACATAATGCACGGCTCAGGAGACACACACGCCGGCTCAGGGTAGATTTAATAGCTTTATTAACAACAAGTGTGTATGAGTGTGTGTAAGCGAGATGTAAATGTGTTGGTGGTGGTGTCTGCGTCAGGCACGGAGGCAGGAGGCTGTACAGCCGGACAACCCTATGGGAGAAGCAAAGGGAGAAGGGTAACGGGCACCACACCAACACGGGAGATATGACAATGATCAAAGGCTTACTTGGTTTTGGCAGGTGGCTGGCACAGCAAGGGCGTAGCCCGGTAGACAGCGACCTGGAGCGCCCGATGCAGCAGCGAGGAGGCGGTGGCAGAAGGAAGTAGTCCGCCGCCGGGAAATCCACCTGTTCACAGGGGAGGAGACTGGAAGGAGAAGGTAAGAGGTTCTTACGTGTAATCTTGCTCGACGAAAGGGATTCCTTGCAGCAAGGGAAGCCAACGAAGACAGACGGCTTCAGGCCGAAGCCCAGGGCGAGACGGCTTAAATCCCTCGCCGCTGACGAGGCGCAGGTGTGCGTGCAGCTGGCGCCGCTGATGGGCGGCGAGGCGTGACAGTACTCCCCCCTCTAGCAGCGCCTCCTGGCGATGGCTTCTCCGGGTGCGCTCGGTGGAACTCAGTAATGAGGGATGGATCCAACACAAACGACGAGGGTACCCATTGCCGATGTTCAGGTCCATAGCCCTCCCAGTCCACCAAGTACTGCAACCCGCGACCCCAGCGCCGGGAGTCCAGGATGGAAGAGACTGGCCAGGCCGGATGACCACCAATCATCTGGGGCGCGGGCTGCGCAGCAGGGGGAGGGCACAGGGGGTCGGAGACTGCCAGCTTCACCTTGGAAATGTGGAAGGTGGGATGGATGCGGAGGGAGGGGGGAATAGCCACACGCACAGCCACCGGGTTAATAATCCTGGTAATGAGGTATGGGCCCATGAAATGCTGTGCCAGCTTCCTCCTCTCACCCTTTAAAACGACGTCCTGGGTTGACACGTAGACACGCTGGCCTACCTGGTAGGCTGGGGCAGGTCTTCTGTGTCGGTCCCCCGTAGACTTGTTGTGCTCCGCCGTGCATAAAAGTGCATTGCGCGCCGACGCCCAAATGGAGCGGCACCGCCTGAGGTGCACCCGAACTGAGGGGACAGTTACCTCACTCTCCTGCGCAGGGAACAGAAGGGGGTCGTAGCCCAGGGACGCCTTAAATGGGGACATCCCAGTGGCAGAAGAGCGGGCGGTGTTATGGGCGTACTCAACCCAGGCGAGATGGTTGCTCCAGGACGCAGGCTTGGATGTAGTGATGCAGCGGAACGCAGCCTCCAGCTCCTGATTGGTCCGCTCACACTGCCCGTTGGTTTGGGGATGATGGCCGGAGGAGAGGCTTACCTTGGCTCCCAGGGCGTTACAGAAGGACCTCCAAACCTCTGAGGAAAACTGGGGACCCCGGTCCGAGACCACATCCACCGGAGTCCCGTGCAGCCTGACCACGTGCTGGATTAGGAGGTCCGCCGTCTCCAAGGCAGATGGAAGCCCTCGCAATGGGATGAAGTGCGCAGCCTTGGAGAAATGGTCAACGATGGTCAGGACAGTGTCAAAGGTGTTAGAGGCTGGGAGACCGGTGACGAAATCCAGGGCGATATGCGACAAGGGCCTGCCAGGGACGGGCAGAGGCTGGAGCAAACCCGCTGGAGGGGCATTACCTGATTTACTGGTGGCGCAGACGGGGCAGGCCCGGGCGTAGCGGGCAGCGTCCTTCCGCAGGCCCGGCCACCAGAAGGATCGTTGAAGTAGGTCGATCATCCGGGAGGAACCAGGGTGCCAGTGGATGACCTCCCCCTGGACGATGGACGGCACAAAAAGCCTCCCCTCCGGTCCGCCGCCAGGGTCAGGTTCCGATTCCTGTGCGTTCCGGATCTTACTTTCGATGTCCAAAGTGACGGCTCCCACGATGCACGACCTGGGCAAGATGGTGTGGACTGCGTCCTCAGATGCCTCAGGGGCAAATTGCCTAGAGAGGGCGTCAGGCAGGCCGTTCTTGGAGCCAGGCCTGAAGGTGATGTTAAAGTGGAACCTGGCGAAGAACAAGGACCAACGCGCTTGGCGGGCGTTCAGATGCTTGGCAGATCTTAAATACTCCAAGTTCTTGTGGTCAGTTAGAACCACAAACGGCAGGTCCGCCCCCTCTAGCCAGTGACGCCACTCCTGCAGCGCGAGCTTGATGGCGAGGAGCTCTCTGTCCCCCACGTCGTAGTTTCATTCCGCCGGGGACAGGCGCCGGGAGAAGAAGGCGCAGGGCCGTTTGACTCCGTCGTCAGGTGACCGCTGAGATAGAACCGCCCCCACCCCCGTGTCCGAAGCGTCCACCTCCACGATGCATTGCAGCGAGGGATTGACTTGGCTGAGGACCCGGGAGGAGGAGAACTCCGCCTTCAGTGCCTGGAAAGCAGCTGCGGCCTCTTCAGTCCACCGGAACGGGACCTTAGGGGACGTGAGGTGGGTCAGAGGGCCGACGACGGTACCAAAGTTCGGGACGAAGCGGCGGTAGAAGTTGGCAAACCCAATAAACTGTTGCACCTGTTTCCTTGATGTAGGTGTGGGCCATTCCACCACCGCTTTCACCTTCGCTGGATCCGGAAGCACCTGGTCGTGGGAGATGACGAACCCGAGGAAGGACGTGGTCTTAGCGTAAAATTCACATTTTTCAGCCTTGACATATAACCGGTTCTCCAGCAGCCTTTGGAGGACCCGCCTCACATGGACCCGGTGCTCGTCCTTGGATCTGGAGAAGATGAGGATGTCATCCAGGTAGACGAACACAAACAGGCCGATGAAATCCCGGAGGACGTCATTTATAAGGCGCTGAAAGACGGCTGGAGCATTGGTCAACCCGAACGCCATCACCAGGTACTTGAAATGACCGTTCGGGGTACGGAAGGCTGTCTTCCACTCGTCTCCCTCCCGGATCCGGACAAGGTGGTATGCGCTGCGAAGATCCAGCTTGGTGAACCAAGTTGCCCCCTGGAGGGAGTGGAAGGCGGTGTCCATTAGGGGCAAGGTGTAGCGATCCTTCTCCGTGATGTCATTCAGGGCGCGGTAGTCAATACAAGGACGGAGGGAGCCGTCCTTCTTGCCCACGAAGAAGAATCCAGCGCCTAATGGTGATGACGAGGGACGGATGATTCCAGCACTCAGCGATTCCTTGAGATAGGAGTTCATGGCCTCCTTCTCCGGCGCAGACAGGCTGTAGAGTCGCCCTGAGGGTAAGGGTGCCCCCTGGTGGATGTTTATCGCACAGTCGTAAGGCCTGTGTGGAGGAAGAGACATCGCCTTGGACTTGCTGAATATCATACCCAGGTCGTGAAACTCCGATGGCACCAGGGTGAGATCCGGAGGCGCGGCGTCCTTGGGAGTAGGAGGAGAGGACGGGGAGCAGGCAGCGGATTGAAGGCAGGTGCTCATGCAAAAGGAACTCCACGCTGACACCCTGGCGGACTTCCAGTCCAGGACAGGGTTGTGGAGGCGGAGCCATGGGTATCCCAGGATGACGGGTGACACAGAGCTGGGTAGGACGTAGAAGGAGGTCTCCTCCCGGTGGTTCCCAGAGATGATCACAGGGACAGGGACGGTCTGGTGTGTAACTCTCCCCAGGGAGACATGGGAGAGGTTGACCAGGGCGAGAGGAGATTTGAGGGCTTGGCAACGGATGCCCAATCGGGTTGCCAGGCTTTGTGAAATAAAGCTGCCCTCCGCGCCCGAATCCACCAGTGCGTGGGTGAGGCGCCCTGTGGGGTTGTGACAAAACCGGATGGGCAGCTTCAATTGAGAGAGGGGATTTAACCGATTGGCGTCCGCGAGGCCCCCTACAGTGACTCGCGGACCTCCCCGTTTGGCTTTCTGTGGACAAAGCTCCACCGTGTGTTGGCTGTCTCCACAATACATGCAGAGACCCAACTCACGGCGGCGTTGTTTCTCCGCTTTTTTAGCAGCATAACTAAGGGAGGGTTCAGAAACACATGATCCCTCCCTAATTGTAGGCTATATCAAAAAGGTAGGTTTTAGCCCTATTCTTAAAAACAGAGATCGAGTCTGACTCCCGAATCCAGATTGGCAGCTGGTTCCACAGGAGAGGAGCTTGATAACTGAAGGCTCTGCTTCCCATTGTACTTTTGGAGATTCTAGGTATTACAAGTAATCCTGCATTTTGGGAGTGTAGTGCTCTGTAAGGATAATACGGTAGTATCAGATCTTTTAAATAAAAAGGAGCCTGATTGTTTAGAGCTTTGTAAGTAAGAAGAAAGATTTTAAACTTAATTCTAAACTCTATGGGAAGCCAATGAAGGGAGGCCAGAACCGGAGAGATATGATCTTTCTTTCTAGTACCTGTTAAAACTCTTGCTGCAGCATTTTGGATCAGCTGAAGACTTTTTAAAGATGTTTTAGGACAACCTGATAATAAAGAATTACAATAATCTAATCTCGAGCTAACAAAAGCGTGGATCAGTTTCTCAGCATCACTCTGAGACGAGATGCTCCTAATCTTGGCAATATTATGCAAATGATAGAAGGCAGTCTTAGAAACAAATTCAATATGTGAATTGAAGGACAGATCTTGATCAAAAATAATTCCAAGGTTCCTCACAGAGCTATTAACAGAAAGAATAACCGCATCCAAACTGAAAGTTTGATTTGGAAAGGTATTTCTAAGGTTTTTTTGGACCAACAAGAATGACTTCAGTCTTATCTGAATTTAATAGCAGGAAATTACAAGTCATCCAAGCTTTGATTTCCTTAAGACAGGCTTCTAACTTGGCTAATTGATTACTATCATCTGGCTTCATTGACAGGTATAATTGTGTGTCATCTGCATAACAATGAAAATGTATACAGTGCTTTCTAATAATGTTGCCTAACGGAAGCATATATAAACTAAAAAGAGTAGGGCCTAGCACAGATCCCTGTGGAATTCCATGACTAAGCTTTGAGTTGAAAGAAAACTCATTATTTACATGAACAAACTGGAACCTATCAGATAAATACGATCTAAACCACTGCAACGAAGTTCCATTAAGTCCAACATAGTGTTCTAATCTATCAAGTAGAATATTATGATCGATAGTATCAAAAGCTGCACTAAGGTCTAAAAGGACAAGTACAGAAACCAGTCCATTATCAGATGCAATGAGGAGGTCGTTAGTGACCTTCGCTAAGGCTGTTTCAGTACTATGATGGATTCTATACCCAGATTGAAACTCTTCAAGTAAACCATTTCCTTGCAGGTGGTCAAATAATTGCATAGCAACAACTCTTTCTAAGATTTTTGAAATGAAAGGGAGATTAGAGATTGGTCTATAGTTAGCTAAAGCTCTTGGATCTAGCGTTGGCTTTTTGAGTAAGGGTTTAATTACAGCCATTTTAAAAGCCTGCGGTACATGGCCTAAAGTTAATGAAGAATTGATTATATGAAGAATAAAGCTACCAATAAGTGGGAAGACTTCTTTAAATAACCTGGTAGGAATAGGGTCTAAAAGACAAGTTGAAGGTTTGGATGAGGAAACTATTTTGTCTAACTCACAAAGGTCGATTGGAGTAAACTCATCAAGACAGACATCAATTGAAGGAGTTGTAGTAGTTACAGTATTTAAGTTAACTGTGGGAAGAATCTGATTGATTTTATCTCTGATGGATGAAATTTTATTATTGAAAAAGTTCATAAAGTTCTGACTAGTAAGCTCTAAGGGAATGCTAGGATTGACAGAGTCCTGACTCTTTGTCAACCTGGCTACAGTGCTGAAAAGAAACCTGGAATTATTCTTGTTCTCTTCTATTAATGCAGAATAATAACTCGTTCTAGCTTTTCTAAGAGATGTTTTATAAATTAAAAGATGATTTCTCCAAGCTAAATAGATTTCATCTAAATTAGTAGAGCGCCATTTTCTTTCTAATTGACGAGTCTTCTGTTTTAAGCTACGAGTTTCTGTGTTGAACCAAGGAGTTAGAAATCTCTGATTAGACTTTTTCTTTTTTAAGGGGGCCACCAAGTCTAGAGTCTGATGCAGAGAAGCTGTAGCACTATCCACCATGTTATCAATTACAGAAGGAGCAAGCTGTCTATAGCTTATTTCCGTTGTGTTGACACATGGCATAGAGGAAAAAATCTGCATAAATGTGGTAACAGCATCATCTGAGAGGCATCTACTGTAATAATATTTTTCTTTAGGAGCCAAATAGTCAGAAATAGTAAAATCAAAGGTTAACAGACAATGGTCTGACAGTACACGGTTATGAGGAGACACTACAAGATTTTCTATTTCTATGCCATATGTCAGAACAAGGTCCAATGTATGGTGGAGGTAGTGAGTAGAATTTCCTACTTTCTGAGAAAACCCAATCGAGTCTAATATTGAATTAAATGCCACATTAAGGCTGTCACTATCTACATCCACATGTATATTAAAGTCGCCTACTATAATTATTCTATCAGATTTCAGCACTAAATCAGCTAAGAAATCAGCAAATTCGGATAAAAATTCTGAGTAGGTTGATGGGGGACGATAAACTATGGCAAATAAAAGTGGGTTTAACCTAAAATTGCTAAAGTGACCGATACTGAGGACCAGGCCCTCAAAGGAATTATAACATGTTTTTTGCTTTACATTAACTAGTAATTTGGAATGGTAAATTGATGCTACTCCTCCTCCACCACGACCAGAACTTCTGGGATTTTGACAGTTTAAATAACCAGAGGGAGTTGATTCATTTAAACCAACATAATCCTCTTGCCCTAACCAAGTCTCTGTAAGGGATATTAAATCAATCTGATGATCAATTAACAGATCATGGACTAACTGACATAATGCACGGCTCAGGAGACACACACGCCGGCTCAGGGTAGATTTAATAGCTTTATTAACAACAAGTGTGTATGAGTGTGTGTAAGCGAGATGTAAATGTGTTGGTGGTGGTGTCTGCGTCAGGCACGGAGGCAGGAGGCTGTACAGCCGGACAACCCTATGGGAGAAGCAAAGGGAGAAGGGTAACGGGCACCACACCAACACGGGAGATATGACAATGATCAAAGGCTTACTTGGTTTTGGCAGGTGGCTGGCACAGCAAGGGCGTAGCCCGGTAGACAGCGACCTGGAGCGCCCGATGCAGCAGCGAGGAGGCGGTGGCAGAAGGAAGTAGTCCGCCGCCGGGAAATCCACCTGTTCACAGGGGAGGAGACTGGAAGGAGAAGGTAAGAGGTTCTTACGTGTAATCTTGCTCGACGAAAGGGATTCCTTGCAGCAAGGGAAGCCAACGAAGACAGACGGCTTCAGGCCGAAGCCCAGGGCGAGACGGCTTAAATCCCTCGCCGCTGACGAGGCGCAGGTGTGCGTGCAGCTGGCGCCGCTGATGGGCGGCGAGGCGTGACAGTACTCCCCCCTCTAGCAGCGCCTCCTGGCGATGGCTTCTCCGGGTGCGCTCGGTGGAACTCAGTAATGAGGGATGGATCCAACACAAACGACGAGGGTACCCATTGCCGATGTTCAGGTCCATAGCCCTCCCAGTCCACCAAGTACTGCAACCCGCGACCCCAGCGCCGGGAGTCCAGGATGGAAGAGACTGGCCAGGCCGGATGACCACCAATCATCTGGGGCGCGGGCTGCGCAGCAGGGGGAGGGCACAGGGGGTCGGAGACTGCCAGCTTCACCTTGGAAATGTGGAAGGTGGGATGGATGCGGAGGGAGGGGGGAATAGCCACACGCACAGCCACCGGGTTAATAATCCTGGTAATGAGGTATGGGCCCATGAAATGCTGTGCCAGCTTCCTCCTCTCACCCTTTAAAACGACGTCCTGGGTTGACACGTAGACACGCTGGCCTACCTGGTAGGCTGGGGCAGGTCTTCTGTGTCGGTCCCCCGTAGACTTGTTGTGCTCCGCCGTGCATAAAAGTGCATTGCGCGCCGACGCCCAAATGGAGCGGCACCGCCTGAGGTGCACCCGAACTGAGGGGACAGTTACCTCACTCTCCTGCGCAGGGAACAGAAGGGGGTCGTAGCCCAGGGACGCCTTAAATGGGGACATCCCAGTGGCAGAAGAGCGGGCGGTGTTATGGGCGTACTCAACCCAGGCGAGATGGTTGCTCCAGGACGCAGGCTTGGATGTAGTGATGCAGCGGAACGCAGCCTCCAGCTCCTGATTGGTCCGCTCACACTGCCCGTTGGTTTGGGGATGATGGCCGGAGGAGAGGCTTACCTTGGCTCCCAGGGCGTTACAGAAGGACCTCCAAACCTCTGAGGAAAACTGGGGACCCCGGTCCGAGACCACATCCACCGGAGTCCCGTGCAGCCTGACCACGTGCTGGATTAGGAGGTCCGCCGTCTCCAAGGCAGATGGAAGCCCTCGCAATGGGATGAAGTGCGCAGCCTTGGAGAAATGGTCAACGATGGTCAGGACAGTGTCAAAGGTGTTAGAGGCTGGGAGACCGGTGACGAAATCCAGGGCGATATGCGACAAGGGCCTGCCAGGGACGGGCAGAGGCTGGAGCAAACCCGCTGGAGGGGCATTACCTGATTTACTGGTGGCGCAGACGGGGCAGGCCCGGGCGTAGCGGGCAGCGTCCTTCCGCAGGCCCGGCCACCAGAAGGATCGTTGAAGTAGGTCGATCATCCGGGAGGAACCAGGGTGCCAGTGGATGACCTCCCCCTGGACGATGGACGGCACAAAAAGCCTCCCCTCCGGTCCGCCGCCAGGGTCAGGTTCCGATTCCTGTGCGTTCCGGATCTTACTTTCGATGTCCAAAGTGACGGCTCCCACGATGCACGACCTGGGCAAGATGGTGTGGACTGCGTCCTCAGATGCCTCAGGGGCAAATTGCCTAGAGAGGGCGTCAGGCAGGCCGTTCTTGGAGCCAGGCCTGAAGGTGATGTTAAAGTGGAACCTGGCGAAGAACAAGGACCAACGCGCTTGGCGGGCGTTCAGACGCTTGGCAGATCTTAAATACTCCAAGTTCTTGTGGTCAGTTAGAACCACAAACGGCAGGTCCGCCCCCTCTAGCCAGTGACGCCACTCCTGCAGCGCGAGCTTGATGGCGAGGAGCTCTCTGTCCCCCACGTCGTAGTTTCATTCCGCCGGGGACAGGCGCCGGGAGAAGAAGGCGCAGGGCCGTTTGACTCCGTCGTCAGGTGACCGCTGAGATAGAACCGCCCCCACCCCCGTGTCCGAAGCGTCCACCTCCACGATGCATTGCAGCGAGGGATTGACTTGGCTGAGGACCCGGGAGGAGGAGAACTCCGCCTTCAGTGCCTGGAAAGCAGCTGCGGCCTCTTCAGTCCACCGGAACGGGACCTTAGGGGACGTGAGGTGGGTCAGAGGGCCGACGACGGTACCAAAGTTCGGGACGAAGCGGCGGTAGAAGTTGGCAAACCCAATAAACTGTTGCACCTGTTTCCTTGATGTAGGTGTGGGCCATTCCACCACCGCTTTCACCTTCGCTGGATCCGGAAGCACCTGGTCGTGGGAGATGACGAACCCGAGGAAGGACGTGGTCTTAGCGTAAAATTCACATTTTTCAGCCTTGACATATAACCGGTTCTCCAGCAGCCTTTGGAGGACCCGCCTCACATGGACCCGGTGCTCGTCCTTGGATCTGGAGAAGATGAGGATGTCATCCAGGTAGACGAACACAAACAGGCCGATGAAATCCCGGAGGACGTCATTTATAAGGCGCTGAAAGACGGCTGGAGCATTGGTCAACCCGAACGCCATCACCAGGTACTTGAAATGACCGTTCGGGGTACGGAAGGCTGTCTTCCACTCGTCTCCCTCCCGGATCCGGACAAGGTGGTATGCGCTGCGAAGATCCAGCTTGGTGAACCAAGTTGCCCCCTGGAGGGAGTGGAAGGCGGTGTCCATTAGGGGCAAGGTGTAGCGATCCTTCTCCGTGATGTCATTCAGGGCGCGGTAGTCAATACAAGGACGGAGGGAGCCGTCCTTCTTGCCCACGAAGAAGAATCCAGCGCCTAATGGTGATGACGAGGGACGGATGATTCCAGCACTCAGCGATTCCTTGAGATAGGAGTTCATGGCCTCCTTCTCCGGCGCAGACAGGCTGTAGAGTCGCCCTGAGGGTAAGGGTGCCCCCTGGTGGATGTTTATCGCACAGTCGTAAGGCCTGTGTGGAGGAAGAGACATCGCCTTGGACTTGCTGAATATCATACCCAGGTCGTGAAACTCCGATGGCACCAGGGTGAGATCCGGAGGCGCGGCGTCCTTGGGAGTAGGAGGAGAGGACGGGGAGCAGGCAGCGGATTGAAGGCAGGTGCTCATGCAAAAGGAACTCCACGCTGACACCCTGGCGGACTTCCAGTCCAGGACAGGGTTGTGGAGGCGGAGCCATGGGTATCCCAGGATGACGGGTGACACAGAGCTGGGTAGGACGTAGAAGGAGGTCTCCTCCCGGTGGTTCCCAGAGATGATCACAGGGACAGGGACGGTCTGGTGTGTAACTCTCCCCAGGGAGACATGGGAGAGGTTGACCAGGGCGAGAGGAGATTTGAGGGCTTGGCAACGGATGCCCAATCGGGTTGCCAGGCTTTGTGAAATAAAGCTGCCCTCCGCGCCCGAATCCACCAGTGCGTGGGTGAGGCGCCCTGTGGGGTTGTGACAAAACCGGATGGGCAGCTTCAATTGAGAGAGGGGATTTAACCGATTGGCGTCCGCGAGGCCCCCTACAGTGACTCGCGGACCTCCCCGTTTGGCTTTCTGTGGACAAAGCTCCACCGTGTGTTGGCTGTCTCCACAATACATGCAGAGACCCAACTCACGGCGGCGTTGTTTCTCCGCTTTTTTAGCAGCATAACTAAGGGAGGGTTCAGAAACACATGATCCCTCCCTAATTGTAGGCTATATCAAAAAGGTAGGTTTTAGCCCTATTCTTAAAAACAGAGATCGAGTCTGACTCCCGAATCCAGATTGGCAGCTGGTTCCACAGGAGAGGAGCTTGATAACTGAAGGCTCTGCTTCCCATTGTACTTTTGGAGATTCTAGGTATTACAAGTAATCCTGCATTTTGGGAGTGTAGTGCTCTGTAAGGATAATACGGTAGTATCAGATCTTTTAAATAAAAAGGAGCCTGATTGTTTAGAGCTTTGTAAGTAAGAAGAAAGATTTTAAACTTAATTCTAAACTCTATGGGAAGCCAATGAAGGGAGGCCAGAACCGGAGAGATATGATCTTTCTTTCTAGTACCTGTTAAAACTCTTGCTGCAGCATTTTGGATCAGCTGAAGACTTTTTAAAGATGTTTTAGGACAACCTGATAATAAAGAATTACAATAATCTAATCTCGAGCTAACAAAAGCGTGGATCAGTTTCTCAGCATCACTCTGAGACGAGATGCTCCTAATCTTGGCAATATTATGCAAATGATAGAAGGCAGTCTTAGAAACAAATTCAATATGTGAATTGAAGGACAGATCTTGATCAAAAATAATTCCAAGGTTCCTCACAGAGCTATTAACAGAAAGAATAACCGCATCCAAACTGAAAGTTTGATTTGGAAAGGTATTTCTAAGGTTTTTTTGGACCAACAAGAATGACTTCAGTCTTATCTGAATTTAATAGCAGGAAATTACAAGTCATCCAAGCTTTGATTTCCTTAAGACAGGCTTCTAACTTGGCTAATTGATTACTATCATCTGGCTTCATTGACAGGTATAATTGTGTGTCATCTGCATAACAATGAAAATGTATACAGTGCTTTCTAATAATGTTGCCTAACGGAAGCATATATAAACTAAAAAGAGTAGGGCCTAGCACAGATCCCTGTGGAATTCCATGACTAAGCTTTGAGTTGAAAGAAAACTCATTATTTACATGAACAAACTGGAACCTATCAGATAAATACGATCTAAACCACTGCAACGAAGTTCCATTAAGTCCAACATAGTGTTCTAATCTATCAAGTAGAATATTATGATCGATAGTATCAAAAGCTGCACTAAGGTCTAAAAGGACAAGTACAGAAACCAGTCCATTATCAGATGCAATGAGGAGGTCGTTAGTGACCTTCGCTAAGGCTGTTTCAGTACTATGATGGATTCTATACCCAGATTGAAACTCTTCAAGTAAACCATTTCCTTGCAGGTGGTCAAATAATTGCATAGCAACAACTCTTTCTAAGATTTTTGAAATGAAAGGGAGATTAGAGATTGGTCTATAGTTAGCTAAAGCTCTTGGATCTAGCGTTGGCTTTTTGAGTAAGGGTTTAATTACAGCCATTTTAAAAGCCTGCGGTACATGGCCTAAAGTTAATGAAGAATTGATTATATGAAGAATAAAGCTACCAATAAGTGGGAAGACTTCTTTAAATAACCTGGTAGGAATAGGGTCTAAAAGACAAGTTGAAGGTTTGGATGAGGAAACTATTTTGTCTAACTCACAAAGGTCGATTGGAGTAAACTCATCAAGACAGACATCAATTGAAGGAGTTGTAGTAGTTACAGTATTTAAGTTAACTGTGGGAAGAATCTGATTGATTTTATCTCTGATGGATGAAATTTTATTATTGAAAAAGTTCATAAAGTTCTGACTAGTAAGCTCTAAGGGAATGCTAGGATTGACAGAGTCCTGACTCTTTGTCAACCTGGCTACAGTGCTGAAAAGAAACCTGGAATTATTCTTGTTCTCTTCTATTAATGCAGAATAATAACTCGTTCTAGCTTTTCTAAGAGATGTTTTATAAATTAAAAGATGATTTCTCCAAGCTAAATAGATTTCATCTAAATTAGTAGAGCGCCATTTTCTTTCTAATTGACGAGTCTTCTGTTTTAAGCTACGAGTTTCTGTGTTGAACCAAGGAGTTAGAAATCTCTGATTAGACTTTTTCTTTTTTAAGGGGGCCACCAAGTCTAGAGTCTGATGCAGAGAAGCTGTAGCACTATCCACCATGTTATCAATTACAGAAGGAGCAAGCTGTCTATAGCTTATTTCCGTTGTGTTGACACATGGCATAGAGGAAAAAATCTGCATAAATGTGGTAACAGCATCATCTGAGAGGCATCTACTGTAATAATATTTTTCTTTAGGAGCCAAATAGTCAGAAATAGTAAAATCAAAGGTTAACAGACAATGGTCTGACAGTACACGGTTATGAGGAGACACTACAAGATTTTCTATTTCTATGCCATATGTCAGAACAAGGTCCAATGTATGGTGGAGGTAGTGAGTAGAATTTCCTACTTTCTGAGAAAACCCAATCGAGTCTAATATTGAATTAAATGCCACATTAAGGCTGTCACTATCTACATCCACATGTATATTAAAGTCGCCTACTATAATTATTCTATCAGATTTCAGCACTAAATCAGCTAAGAAATCAGCAAATTCGGATAAAAATTCTGAGTAGGTTGATGGGGGACGATAAACTATGGCAAATAAAAGTGGGTTTAACCTAAAATTGTTAAAGTGACCGATACTGAGGACCAGGCCCTCAAAGGAATTATAACATGTTTTTTGCTTTACATTAACTAGTAATTTGGAATGGTAAATTGATGCTACTCCTCCTCCACGACCAGAACTTCTGGGATTTTGACAGTTTAAATAACCAGAGGGAGTTGATTCATTTAAACCAACATAATCCTCTTGCCCTAACCAAGTCTCTGTAAGGGATATTAAATCAATCTGATGATCAATTAACAGATCATGGACTAACTGACATAATGCACGGCTCAGGAGACACACACGCCGGCTCAGGGTAGATTTAATAGCTTTATTAACAACAAATGTGTATGAGTGTGTGTATGCGAGATGTAAATGTGTTGGTGGTGGCGTCTGCGTCAGGCACGGAGGCAGGAGGCCGTACAGCCAGACAACCCTATGGGAGAAGCAAAGGAAGAAGGGTAACGGGCACCACACCAACACGGGAGATATGACAATGATCACAGGCTTACTTGGTTTTGGCAGGTGGCTGGCACAGCAAGGGCGTAGCCTGGTAGACAGCGACCTGGAGCGCCCGATGCAGCAGCGAGGAGACGG
Organism: Pholidichthys leucotaenia; assembly: GCA_020510985.1. Classification (NCBI taxonomy): domain Eukaryota; kingdom Metazoa; phylum Chordata; class Actinopteri; order Cichliformes; family Pholidichthyidae; genus Pholidichthys; species Pholidichthys leucotaenia. Next base: position 40,556,336 of record CM035846.1, on the reverse strand, counting down.
TGGCAGAAGGAAGTAGTCCGCCGCCGGGAAATCCACCTTTTCACAGGGGAGGAGACTGGAAGGAGAAGGTAAGAGGTTCTTACGTGTAATCTTGCTTGACGAAAGGGATTCCTTGCAGCAAGGGAAGCCAACGAAGACAGACGGCTTCAGGCCGAAGCCCAGGGCGAGACGGCTTAAATCCCTCGCCGCTGACGAGGCGCAGGTGTGCGTGCAGCTGGCGCCGCTGATAGGCGGCGAGGCGTGACACTAACAGAGACTTGGGAGTTAGAGACCTAATATTTAATAAACCACATTTAATTTTTAAATTATGAGGAGGAACAGAGGCCAAATCATTCAATTTAGAGGCTTTATGTTTAATTTGAGTTTTACCAATATTTTGCTTAATCACTTTGGGATGCTTATATATTATATTTTTATTTACTTTGGAGGGAGCAGACAATGATTCTCTGATGGGGAAGACGGGCTAAGTTGAGGGGTAGCGGATGAAGAGGAGCTACAGAGAGGTGTGTAAGACTGCGACTCTGCTTCCTGGTCCCAACTCTGTGTAGTCAAGGTTTTGGAAATTTGGATAAAAAAGATGCCAGATTGTTAGATAAATGAGAAGCACCATCCAAAGTGGGATGAATGCTGTCTCGTCTCGTAAGACCAGGTTTTCCCCAAAATGAGGTCCAATTGTCAATGTAGCCCACGTCATTTGCAGGACACCACACAGACAGCTAGCGGTTCAAGGATGACGAGCGGCTAAACATGTCATCACTGGTCAGATTGGGGAGGGGCCCAGAGAATACTACAGTGGCAGACATCGTTTTTGCAAAGTCACACACCGATTCTACATTAAGTTTCGTGACTTCCGACTGCCGGAGACGGATGTCATTAATGCCAGCGTGAATAACAATTGTGGAGTATTTACAGTTACTTTTAGCCAGTATTTTCAAATTTGACTCGATGTCGCCTGCTCTGGCCCCAGGAATGCATTTGACTATGGCCGCTGGAGTCTCTAGGTTCACGTTTCTGACTACAGAGTCGCCAATGATCAGAGTTTTTTCCTCAGCGGGTGTGTCGCTGAGCGGGGAAAAACGATTAGAAACGTGAACAGGTTGGTGGTGAACCGGGGCTTTGCGACTAGGCTTCCTTCTCACCGTCACCCACCCAGTCTCCTCGCTGCTGAGGATAGCCGGAGGACCGCTAATGGGGTTAGCTATGCTAGCTAGCTCTGCTGCAGCTAAGGGGCGTCCGTCAAGAGTAACCGGCGCAGACGGTGTTTCAATGCAGCGGAGCCGGGATTCCAAATCAGACAACCTCGCCTCGAGCACCTCAAAAAGACAACATTTATTACATTTACCGTTATCACTAAAAGAGGCAGAGGTGTAGCTAAACATCTGACAGAGAGAGCACACCAGAGGAGGAGAGGAAGGAGAGCTAGTAGCCATTGCTAGTGGATAACCCTAAAGCTCAGGAGAGTGAGGAGAGCGAACCACACAGACAGACAGCAAAACAGGAAGTGACGATACGTTACCACAAGGAAGTGACGATCCAGTGCATCTGCTGGATGCTAGTCCAAGATATGCCTTGTTTTCCCCAGTATCCCTATACATTTTGCCAACTTGGCCCGGATGTGACTGATGTGAGGTTTCCAGCAGATTTTATTGTCTAGCGTCACCCCCAGAACCTTATTTTCCTGTACTGTTTCTATTCTGGTATCATCTATTGTTACCATTATTTCATGATTTATTTTATAATTTCCAAATAACATAATCTTTGTTTTTTTCAGATTTAGAGATAATTTATTTTTGTTGAACCACTGTGTTAACCTTTTCATTTCAGTTGTGACCTCTTCTAAAACCTGCTGCAAATTCTCACCAGTGCAAAGGATATTTGTGTCATACGCAAACAAAATAAATTTCAGAATTCTTGATACTTGGCATATGTCATTTATATACAAGATAAAGAGTTTGGGTCCCAAAACTGACCCCTGGGGCACACCACAAGTGATGTCCATGAAGGGTGATTTGTGCTCACCAATTTGTACAAATTGTTGTCTGTTACTTAAATAACTTTCCAACCAACTCAGTCCGACTCCTCTTATCCCATACCTTTCCAATTTCCTCAGTAAAATTCTGTGGTCGATGGTGTCAAAAGCTTTCTTTAAATCTATAAGTACTCCTACAGCAAACTTTTTTATCTATACAACTAGTAATTTCTTCTATAAGTTCGATCAGTGCCAAAGATGTAGATTTATCTGTTCTAAAACCATACTGGCTGTCTGTAAGGAGGTTGTGTTTTTCAATGAAATCATCCAGTCTCTTAGTGAAGATTTTTTCAAGTATTTTGGAGAATTGTGAGAGTAAAGAGACCGGCCTGTAATTTGTGAAATAATGACTGTCTCCTGTTTTGTATAGCGGTATTACTTTTGCTATTTTCATTTTGTTTGGAAATGTACCAGTTTGAAATGACAGGTTGCAGATGTGGGTGAGTGGTTTAACAATTCCTTCAATTACCTTTTTCACTATTGTCATGTCAATTTCATTCCAGTCAGTTGATTTTTTTGTTCTTAAATTTACTCACAGTCTCGATAATTTCCTTTTCAGTGACTGCACCCAAAAAGATTGTGTTTGGATTTCTATCTTCTCTTTCATTTACAGAACCACTGTTGTTTCTTTCTGGTGTCACTATTGATTTTTCTAATTCAGGACCAACGTTTACAAAAAATTTATTGAAACCACTGACCACATCCTCCATATTTATCAAATTGTCATTTTCAATAAAATATTGTGGATAATTAGCATTCTTAGATCGGTTACTAATAATCCCATTGAGTACTTGCCATATTCCTCTTAAGTTATTTTTATTATCCTCTAATATTCTGTTGTAGTATTCTTTCTTACAAGTCCTCATTATATTAGTAAGCTTGTTTTTATATCTTTTATATTTGATCTCAGCCTCCACCATTCTGCACTGAATGAACTGTTTATATTGTGGGCCTCAGGCCTCAGGTTATTTCACACCTTAGACAGAGACAATGAATACACATGGGAGAACAGTGGGAGTGGGGGTTTAATGAAGTGTGGTGTAGATGTCCTGCTGTTATTAGGAAGTGCCTTGAATCTTGTGAAGTGTAACTTGATGTAGAGAGTCAGTCTGTTCTGTGCTCGTGATGTGACGAGTCATTCTGTTCAGTGCTCGTGAGATGTGAGTGTGCAATAAATCATTTGAAATGCATCTGCCTATGATTTCACACACTCCACACTGGTGACCCAAGACGTATTATGGAACACGAGGCAAGATCCCCGGAGCCGGCCCGGTCAGGAAGCTACAGCGAGGCGGCAGCCATCCCACAGACAGTCCAGACTGGAACCTCCAGCCACGCATGTGCGGTTGCAGTCAAGCTACCGGATTTCTGGTAGCACAACCCGCGCTCTTGGTTCCACCTCACCGAGGCCCAGTTCGCCCTCCGGGGAGTAACAGCAGATGACACCAGATTCTACCATGTGGTCGCAGCGCTCGACGCCCGCACAGCTCAACAGGTAGCGAGCCTGCTTGATCAGCCACCAGCCAGCAACAGATACGAGGCGTTCAAGGCTGCACTCATCCAGCGATACACGCTCTCGGACTGTGAGAGAGCAGAGAGGCTCCTGACACAGACTGAGTTAGGAGATGGTTCGGCCGTAGACCTGATGGAGAAGATGCTGGCGTTAAGGGCACGGACGACGAGCACTTTCTGTTTGCCCACCTCTTCCTCCGGAACCTTCCGACAGTAGCGAGAGCGGTTCTGGCCAATTCGCCGCGGCCGGCCGCGCAAGACTACCGTGCGCTAGCCCAGGAGGCAGACCGGATCATCATCACCACCAAGGCGATCACAGTCAACGCGGCAGCGACGGAGCCCAGCGAGACGACCAGAGGAGGCGAGGAGCCACCGACGGTAGCAGCAGCGGGGGCCAAGGAGCGCCAGAGAGACACGCTCTGTTCCTACCACCGCTGCTTCAGAGAGAACGCACGCAGATGTGCACCACCGTGCCAATTCCAGCGCTCGGGAAAACGCCAAGGCCGGGGGTCGGTAGGAGCAGCGACCCTCGGTGAAGAGAACAAGCTGCTCTACCTAACGGACGCACGCTCGGGGAGGCGTTTCCTCGTGGACACTGGAGCCCAGAAGAGCTTCATCCGGCCGACCTACGCTGACCGGCTGGCAGGATCTAGCGGCCCTGGGATGTTGGCAGCAAACAGCTCGGATATTAAGACCTTTGGTGAGAGGACTCTGCTCTTATCTCTACACGGCTGTACATATGAGTGGACTTTTGTCATAGCAGCACTGAATTACCATATACTGGGGGCTGATTTTCTGTGTGCACATGGTTTACTGGTTGATGTTGCTAACAGGCGCCTGGTTAATGCACTGTCTTTTGACTCTCTCCCCTGTATAGCTCGAGCGACCCAGCCAACAGAACAAGCCAACGTCACAGCTACAGGCGGTAAGTTCCACACACTCCTCACTCAGTTCCCAACACTCACGGTCCTGACGTTTTCGGCGGCCATCGCTAAACACGGGGTGGAGCACTTTATCACCACCACCGGGCCGCCCGTTTTTGCAAGACCTCAGCGCTTGGACGCAGCTAAACTGGGCATAGTGCGCGAGGAGTTCGCCAACCTGGAAAGGTTGGGCATCATCAGGCGTTCGAACAGGATGGAGTCGAATGGACCCCGGAGCGAGAGCGGGCGTTCTCGGAGGTTAAAGCAGCCCTGGCAAACGCCGCACTGCTGGCGCATCCAGACCCGACGGCCCGGATAGCGCTCACCACCGACGCTTCAGACGTGGCCATAGGGGCTGTCGTGGAGCAGCGCGTCACCGGGGCTTGGCAGCCACTCGCCTTTTTCAGCAGAACTTTGCGCGACAGCGAATGTAAATACAGCGCGTTCGACAGAGAGTTGCTGGTTCTCCACCTGGCCATACGCCACTTCCAGTTCTGGCTGGAAGGGCGCAGCTTCTCCGCGTTCGTAGACCACAAGCCATTAACGTTCGCAATGGCCAAGGTTTTCAGAACCGTGGTCGGGCCGGCAGCAGAGACAGCTGGCCGCGATCTCAGAGTTTACTACCGATATTCAGTATGTGTCGGGTAAACTGAATGTGGTGGCGGGCTGCCTCTCGTGCGCCGTGGTGGCCCCGGTCTACGTGGGGATAGATTACGCAGCCATGGCCGTGGAGCAGATTAGCGATGCAGACGTGCACGTGCTCCAGTCTGGACCAACAGGGTTAAGGCTGGAGAGCAGGGTGCTGCAAGATGGCGTCCCCCCCCCTAATCTGCAATGTCTCCACAGGACGCCCACCTCCAGTGGTCCTAGTTGCGTGGCACCGCCACGTGTTTGAGTCGGTTCACACTCTGGCGCACCCAGGAGTGCGCGTGTCAGTCAAAATGGTGGGAGAGAAGTTTGTGTGGCCGAGCCTACGCAAACAAGTAAAAGAGTGGGCTGCAGCCTGCGTGTCATGCCAACGAGCCAAGGTACACAGACACACGAAGGCTCCTTTGGAGCCGTTTCCGGTACCAGCTAAAAGGTTCGACCATGTGCATGTGGACCTCGTGGGCCCCCTCCCGCCATCACAGGGGTGCACGCACCTCCTGACAGTGGCGGACTGCACCACGCGCTGGCCAGAAGCAGTCCCGCTGGTGGCAACCACGTCCGCGGACGTAGCACGCGCTTTTTTAACAGCATGGGTGGCGCGTTTTGGAGTCCCGTCGGACATTACGTCCGACAGGGGCCCTCAATTTGTTTCCAAACTCTGGTCCATGATGGCCCGCAGCCTGGGTGATACAATTCATCGCACAACCGCGTACAACCCACAGGCCAATGGGTTATGCAAGCGTTTTCATAGATCACTGAAAGCAGCACTCAGGGGTTCACTGACGGATGCAAATTGGGTAGACAGGTTGCCGTGGGTTTTATTGGGGTTGCGCTCCGTGCCAAAAGAGGATTTGGAAGCTTCCCCGGCAGAGCTCGTTTTTGCCCCTACGGCTGCCTGGGGAATTTCTACCAGATAATCCCGCGCCGGGCAGCTGCCCGTCTCAGCTTTTGCAGCGTAGCACAAACACAGGCACGCTGCCGGGCCCTGCCCACCACAGTTTTCTGCGTGCCTTCGTGCCTGAAACTTTGAAGAACGCACAGTTCATGTTCATCAGACACGACGCCCACCGCCCCCCATTGCGCCCACCCTATGATGGACCATTCAGAGTGTTGGAAACAGGGGATAAGCATTTTGTGCTAGACTTGGGGGGTAGATGGGAGAAAATTGGCATAGACAGACTCAAACCCGCCTTCGTAGTGGCGGATGAGCAAGTGCTGTTGGCTGGGGCCCCTCGGCGTGGAAGACCCCCACGGAGAACTCCCCAGGGAAACAATTCACCAGAGCAGCCACACAGGCAGAACGAAGTCCCCCCCCCCCACCACCACGGCTCACCCGCAGTCAGACACACTCCCAGCAGCCCCCCACCGGCACAGCAGTGCCATGGAGGCGGTAAACCCCAGTTACAGCAGATATGGGAGGAGACTGAAGCCAAAAGAGAGTGTGGACTAATGTCTGTCTTAGATGCTGGGGGGGGGGGGGGGGGGCTTGGGGAAATCAGGTTATTTAGCACCTCAGACAGAGACAGGGAATAAGCATGGGAGAACAATGCCCAGGAAGGACAGAGGGGGTTGAATGCAGTGTAGTGTAAATATCATGCTGTGTGAGGTGAAGTGCCATAAAACTTGTGAAGTGTGATTTGGGATATAGAGAGGAGAGCTTGCTGTAACCATTCAGTCCATTCTGTGCTTGTGAGATGTGAGTGTGTAATAAATCGTCTGTCATGAATCTGCCTCTTCATTTACACACTCCACAAGTCTTCCATTTTCTACTGAACTAGTCTATGGTACAATCTCACAGATAAGCGGAGATAATCTAGGGATGCACACAATTCTGGGTTTTAATGAATCATTTAGCAGTCGTTATTTCTGCTGACTGTGTTTGATTGATAAGAACGATTCTCAAACAGTGTTCAGTGAGGATTATCCTAAGGTGATTCCTGGTAAAGATCTGTTTGAAATGCATAGCCAGTCCCTCCTGGAAAATCCACAACTGAAGTCAGTGTACAGTTTGAAAAAAAAATCAGCACTAAATTCATTGGCGTATTTTCATGTTTGTAATAACTACTTCACTTGATATCATGCATGACCTTCTTGAGGGTGTAGCTCAGTATGAGATGAAATTGTTGTTTGGCTGTCTTACACAACACTTTATCTCAGAACAAGAGTTGCTTTCCAGGGTTTATGGTTTTGATTATGGGTTTTTAGAACAAAAAAATCGTCCAACAAAGATTATTTTGGAGGGTGCTGGGAATGGCATTGGCTTGACTTCTATTCAAACACTGTGTCTTATCAAAAATATCCCACTATTGTTTGGTGACATTATTCCTCCAGGCAACCAAAACTGGAACTTGTTACTCATGTTACTTCAAATAATGAACATAATTTTCTCACCTTCTCTCACTCGATGTATGACAGTGTGGAGGAACAAAATAAGTTCAGGCGAGACACAGCGAGCTGAAGGTTTAAGAGTTTTATTCCTCCATCATCATGAGACACACTGCAGTGCTGTGTGCTGTGTGTGCGCTGTTGTCAGTGCACCGTGAGTGCGTTAGTGAGGCATGTAAAGTCAGCTCTTTTATACAGACAAGAGAGAATGCATGGCACATTTACATTTCGATATACATATCAGTCAATACATACCAATCGCGTGATTAACTGGTTGTCCCCCAAGGGGCACTCTGTCCGTATGCCAATTGTTCTGCTTCATGCCCAAGCTGAGTGTTATGAATGTCCATGTAGATTGTGGTGGGTCACCACAGTGCTCCCCCCCAGAACACTCAGCAGGGGTTGTGACCCCCCCCCCCCCCCCCCGTCGTTTGGCTCCAGCTCCGGTAGAACTGTCGGAGGGCATGTCAGTCCATGAGGGGGACAGGGGAGGGGTGGAAAGGGCAATGTGCTCCACTCCGAGTTCCAGCACGTTGAACGGCCGTGGATCGTAGGCACACGGGCTGGTGTGCAGTCATGCGTAATGGAACCAGACAGCGATCGGCTGGCTTTGGGAGTGAGGTGTGGAAAAAGCTCTGTGCAGGAGGAGGTTGAGGGGGTGGGAATTAGCGAGTGCCAGCCCGGGATGTGGTTTCTGGGCCACGCAAAAATTGCGTGTGGATCCGCGATGGTGAGGAACTTTTCCCTTTAAACATGGCGGAGATCCAAAGCGGCTGTGAAACAATTATATCTCTGACTTCTCTCGTGTTTTGGTCCAGCAAGGATGCGGGGAAACCGAGTGGCCAAATTCCCCGAGGATGCGTAGTGGCTGTGATAAACTGAAGCTGTGTCAGGGACTCGGCAGTTTGGCTTTAGGTGTGGGAAACAGCCCTAAAGTCATCGGGAAGAGCAATCGGCTAAATTCCCCTTGTGCGCCGTAGCTGGAAAACCCATACAATGTCCTGTGTGCTGGCTGCACGTATGCTTCAGGTGCGGGAGCAGCCCTGAAGGTTCCGAGGGTGGCGATCGGCCATTTTTCTCGGGCATGTGCAGTGGCGGAGGACGCTGTAGCAGTCTGTGGAGGCAGTTTGTCCCTGGTGCGTGGCGCACGCTTGGCTTCTGTGCGCGGAAGGTTGGTTGTCGAGAGGTGAGTCAGGGTCAGGGAGCTTGATGGAAATCAGCGCAGTCGGCGTCGATGATTTTCCCCGTTCAGGCTGCTTCCTTCGTTCGCTCGTGTTACTGATCCTCGTCATGCATCTCGGTCTCAGCGCTGTTCTCTCGGCCCTGGAGGTCACCATCGTGGAGAGAGGACAGAGAGGAGAGAGGACAGAGAGCGTGAGCTCCCTTGTGGGTGCGAAGGATGTAGGCGATCTCTGGTCCTCTGGGATCCACAGCGCGGTTCCAGTGTGGAGGTAAAAGATCAGGCGAGGGACACACCGTGACGTGTTCTGAGGCTTCCCGTCCGGGTCATCTCCGGGGTGTTCGCCTCGTGTTCCATTCTTCATCAAGGGTGACCAGTGTTGAGGAACAAAATAAATTCAGGCGAGACACGGCGAGCTGAAGGTTTAAGAGTTTTATTCCTTCATCATCATGAGACACACTGCAGCACTGTGTGCTATGTGTGTTGTCAGTGCGCCGTGAGTGCGTTAGTGAGGCATGTAAAGTCAGCTCTTTTATACAGACAAGAGAGAATGCATGGCACATTTACATATCGATATACATATCAGTCAATAAATATTGGCTGATATGTGGCTCAGGAGTTAGAGCAGGTCATCCAATAACCGGATGGTCGGCGGTTCGAATCTCGCTCTCCCCAGATATCCTGCCGTTGTGTCCCTGGGCAAGACACTTTACCCACCGTGCCTCCTGTGTCCATAACACAGGGTATGAATGTGTATAAATGTTTGGTGGTGGCCGGAGAGGCCGTTGGCGCGGATTGGCAGCCACATTTCCGTCAGCCTGCCCCAGGGCAACTGTGGCTACAGTAGTAGCTTGCCACTACCGTTGTCTGTCTGGAGTGAATGAATAATGTATCTACTTGTAAAGCGTCTTTGGGTGTCTATGATAAAGCGCTATATAAATCTGATGCATTATTATTATTATATCAATTGTGTGATTAACTGGCACCAGTCTCCTCTCCTAACTCTGAGGATGTACAACAATAGGACAAGAGAGAATGCATGGCACATTTACATATCGATATACATATCAGTCAATACATATCAATCACGTGATTAACTGGTTGTCCCCCAAGGGGCACTCTATCCGTATGCCAATTATTCTGCTTCATGCCCATTCATGTTATGAATGTCCATGTAGATTGTCGTGGGTCACCACAACAGTTTATTTAAAGCATTTGATTGTTGACCACCACACATTATTTAAGCACTTGTGTCCACATAAAAACTTAATACCTAAGCATCATTTTATGATCCATTATCCATCTTCTCTAAAGAAAATTGGCCCCTTGTTATTTATGTGGTCAATGAGGTTTGAAGCCAAACACAAGTTGTTCAAAGATTCTTTCAAAAATTTCAAAAACATAACCAAATCACTTGCTAAAAAGCACCAGATGGTTATTGCTTATCACTGGGAGACACTCTCATTCAATCATCATGAATACGGGCCAGTTAGGTCCTTTGCATTCAGAGATGAGAATGTGATCAACAATGACTTGTTTGAAATGATCTCGTCAAAAGACGTTTTCTCATCTAGTTGGATTAAGGTTAATGGTATAGAATACAGGGCTGGACTTGTTGTTTGCAGTACAGTGATAGAAGACCTGATAGTTTTCTGTCAAATATGTGATATTCTTTTGGTGGAAAACAATGTTTATTTGTTGGCTAACAAGTTATTTACAAAAAATTTTGATGCGCATTATCATGCATTCAGAATTGTAAACACTGACGAAGTGTATTTTAAGAGTCTGAATTGAAGTTTCAGAAACCATTCGACATTCAGAAGGTAAAAGGTGACTCTCACCAGTGTTACGAATTAACTTTAACTAACTAACTAACTAACCTGCACTTATATAGCGCTTTTCTAGTCACCAAGACCACTCAAAGCGCTTTCATTAATACTAACCCTCTATTCTAAGGGCCTATAGGAAACAGATATCTAGGGACAATTTAGAACAGCCAATTAACCTAACATGCATGTTTTTGGCATGTGGGAGGAAACCGGAGAAATCCTGGAGTAAACCCACGCAACACGGGGAGAACATGCAAACTCCACACAGATCACTGTTGGTCGGGGGCTGGGATCGAACCCACGATCCCACGATCCCCACAATCCCCCGGCCAAGGGATTTAACCCTTTCCACGTGTGAATATCTAACAGTCAATTTAGTCAAACTAACACTTACTGGGATGTAAAAATGATTCTCAGCAGGGTTACTTGTCAACTTGCTTAAAGAGCTGATGACACGTTTTTGACTTCCTCTAATTTTTCAACACATAGTACAATATGACGAAATAGGTTGGTCTGTGCAGTTCTAAGTCAAACAGGCTTTTTTCACGCGAATATCTGACGTTGTCATGAGCGCCACGTTACCAATTGCATCAGTGGCTGGAAACCCCCCCCGGCCATGTTGTCACGTCATCGACAGAACACAGTGCTTGGCTGCCCATTGTACACACAGAATGGAAGCGGTAGAAAACATGGACGATGGTTCCAGCACATGTAGTCAGGAATTGGTTTGTGTTGTCCAATCTTCAGACGATTATAGTTCCAAAGAATGGGATGACAATGAAGAGGGGCATCAGACCGTATAGGTTTGACCCATGCCAAGCGGGCATCGTGCCTAGAGAGTCAGACTCAGAGTGACAGTCAGCTGTTCATGTTTTGTGTGCATCATCTGTCGTGTTGTCAGCCAGCCAATATTGCCAACACTATCACGACGTGTTAGCCACTCCACACAGCCGTGGTTGTGTTGCACCCTTGTAGCGATGTCGGCTCTGGGGCGCAACCGTGGTTAACACGTTTCCTCTCGATATGTTCGCTGGGCTATGTCGGCCTCGGATGCCTACTCTTTGTGTTTCTGTGTATTTTTGTAAGTCTTCACCTTTTGGGATCAGTCTTTATGTTCAATACATGTGCTGTGGTGAATCATGCACGTAAATCCATTCTTCCTTCCTCTCCTCATGTGCTCTTACGCAGGGCATGGAGAGGGAGGATGAAATAATGAGGATTTATGTTCAGGGTTCACCACAGCACATTTAATACAGACAGACAGACTATTCCCAAAAAGGTGAAGACGTACAAAAAACACAAACACACTTACTGATGGCGTTTGGGGGCCGGCATCACCCAGAGAACGAATGAGAGAAGACAAAGCCACAGGTGCGCCCCAGAACCGACATCGCTTCAAGGACACACGAGAACCACAGTGAACATGGAGTGACTAACATGTCGTGAGAGTGCTGAAAATACTGGCAGACTAACAGCACAGATGACAATACTATGGACCAGTAGTGCGTGACTGGCAAACTGCCGCTAAGTACACACACTGTTGATGATGGTGTGATGAGAAGCACCTGGGCGAGGACCGGGAAAGATGATTAGCGGGAGTTTGAATCTGCTGGTGATAATGATCGAGGGGATGTAGCCGGACTGGTGAGATGTCAGCATATGATCACAGCAAGTAGGTCAAAGCTGTGCATCAGTCCATTAATCTTTCCCCTCCTCATGCACTCCTTCTGCGTAAAAGCGCACGAAGAGGCTTATGACAGTTGTAGCTGAAGCGTGTGATGTGGTCTTTTACAGCCTGCTGTTTATCTAAGCCTGCCACAACACGAAGGCCTAGCTGTAAAATTAAAACAAGAAACCAGAGAAACTGTGAGCTACAAAGCTGCTGTCATTCCAATCAACAACACCGGAGTCCGTTCTGTCGATTATGTCATTGGGGTGCTGCCCTTAATTCGGTGGGCGGCACCACAGTCCAGTCAGCAGCTGCGGTTTTTTGATGATAACTAGTTTATGCAGGCGCGGTTGTAAATATTATATTGATCACTGACAATTACTTTTGGGTTTACACAACATGTTAAAAAATGTCCAAATCATGTCATCAGACCTTTAAGTGTTGCTTTAACTCTCCTTAGCCAGTCAAAAAAGTAACCCTGGCACAGTGTTAAATTTTTTTAACCCTTTTTAAAGGGTCGCTTTGACTCTGGTGAGTGTGGAGCTATATAGCATTTGGCAAAGTGCTCAACTTGACTTTGACAGAGTCAATTTAACACTGGACTTTTTGCTGTGTATGGTCTCTATATCCTACATTATTTATTATCCTTATAGCTTTTTTTTTGTAATGTGCATATTGGCTATAGGTTGATTTTGTAGTTGGTTCCCCAGATCTCAACACGGTAGTTAAGATATGGTAAAAAAAACAGTGAATTGTACAGTAAGTATAATGATTCATAGTCCAAAATGTGTCTTATCTTCCCCAGTATCTCCATACATTTTGCCAACTTGGCCTGGATGTGACTGATGTGAGGTTTCCAGCAGGTTTTATTGTCTAGCGTCACCCCCAGAAACTTATTTTCCTGTACTATTTCAATTCTGATATCATCTGTTGTTACCATTATTTCATGATTTATTTTATAATTTCCAAACAACATAATCTTTGTTTTTTTTTGTTTTTTTTCCATTTAGAGATAATTTATTTTTGTTGAACCACTGCATTAACCTTGAATGTCCTCCTCAATTGATTAAAAAATAAATTCAATAATTTTGAACTTTGTTTGGAAAAACAAGACCCATTATTTAAAGGAATCATATATAATTAAGGACTAGCAAAATGGTGGGCTAAAAGCAGCTGAATTGAATCTGTCATTGGGATGCTCAGACTGAAGTGGATGAAACAATTTCTGTCTCATCCTGATTCCCTTTGGTTCCACACACACAAAAAAACTGTTTGAAAAAGTTGGAAGTCTGGAATTTTTGCTGAAATGTGATTTTGAAATGTCAAAAATACCCCTGAAGTTGTCAGAGTTCCATCAACAAGTTTTGTGTTATTGAAAAATGGTATTTAATCACAACTTTAGACTACATGGCTTCACCTTGTGGAATAATCTACTTATTACAATAAATAGGGAAACTTTATTTAGCTGGGTCCATAAAAATATATGTAATTGATTTGATGGATGAAAATGGAACTTTTTAGATCGTAAATCATTGGTTGATAAATCTAAATTGGAATGTTTAGTAAGAGAATATAACTCAGACTTTAAAGCAATTCCACTTCCCTTGGTTCAGTTAATCAGGAATATTTTAATTTATTCCAAGGTGTCCACTCAATTACCCGAGTTAAAAATAGGGGGAGTTAAGATTTGGAAAAAAGAGTGCTATAATAAAGTAATTGGCAATGCATTTAAAAAGAAACTTTTTTATAGATTTTGGAACACCAAGGAGATTGGAACTGCAAGAAAACTTGTTGCCAAAGAACCAAAATGATAACTTTCTGAAGTGGCCTAGTCCACCTAAGATAAAGGAAACACATTTTAAGATTATAAATAGTTTTTATCCAGTCGCAGAGACGCCACGGAGAAGATTTAAATTTGAGGTGGAGCCATGTGTTTTCTGTGCAGAGGAACCTGAGACCATTGAACATTTGTTCTTTTCCTGTCCTAGATCTGCTCAGTTTTGGAGCGATGTTTTTAGATGGATTAATCTTGGCATCGATATTCCTCTTGAGGCGTCTCAGATCCTTTTGTACTTGGATAACATTCCAAATAAGAAAATGCTAAACATTATCGTCATTTTGGGTAAATACCATATTCATGTCAATAAATGGAAGAACACATTACCATCCTTAGCTGGGTTTAAAAATGAAATGAAAACTACATTCTTTCCTGAAAGACTTTGGCACAGAAAGATCAATCTCACAATTCTTTGATACATTCACTAACTGTCTTTTGTTCTGATTTTATATTATAGCCTGATTGGAGAAGAATTTTAACACCTTCATTGTTTTGTTGTTCTAAGTTTAGTTGTTTGTGCAGTATTGTTTGCCCTACAAGAGTTTGTAAATTGTTTTGTTGAATAAAGTTTTAAAAAAAACATTTTTGCTGACCAGCCACTGTGGCTAGTGATTTTCCAAAGATACTAGCCACTCAGCCTTTCCATCAGCTGCAATTTTGTGGTTGGAAAATTATGTTTAATATAATTGAATTTGACTATTGCATGCTAAAATTTACTTGAACTAAATTTACAACCTTTTTAAATATAAATGACCTTTATACTTGATCCATAAAAACAGAAACACTGTCTTGTAGTGACACAACAGGAGATCGCACTCCACCCAGGACGTTGGGGAATTGGGGGAAGTTGGTGAGAGATGGAAATGAGGAGAAGAAGGGAGAGGAACCAAGGACGGGTGTCAGAGTGCTAAGGGGTGATAAACCAAATGAAGATGCGCCTTCGCTCCCGGTATGCCAGGCGTGAACCTGTTGTGTGGGGTGGAAGACGCTGTTCACACCTTGGGTATGCTGGGTGTGAAAGTATTGTGTTGAGTCATGCTCTGTGTTCGTGGATATTAATGTGTGTACTGTGGGTGCCAAGGGCGGGAATAAAGCTGTAATAAAGAGATTCGCTCTGGCACCCGAGTCAGTCTGTTCTGCTTGCTGGAGGAAATAAAGTTGCGTGTCGTCAGCTCGTGTCTGATCCTTCCTTAATATTGGTGACCCTGAGACGTGAAACTGAACGACAGACCAAGCACCTCAGTGGGAACATCCGCGCTTGGGGTTCCCCATGCTACACTCACCGTGGTGGTCAAACTCCCGGACTTTTGGCTCCACGACCTGGCCGCTTGATTAAATCACATGGAAGCCCAGTTTGCTCTCTGTGGAGTCTTGGAGGATGACACAAAGTACCATTACGTGGTACCTTCACTGGACCCACATGCCACTCAGCGAGCAATGAGCCTGCTTCGAGCTCCCCCAGCCCGGGGCAAATATGACACTATCAGACAGCTGCTGCTGCAGTGTTATGTCCCCTGAACCGGAGAGAGAGCAGAGAGGCTCCTTTCACACATGGAATTAGGAGACATATCAGCCGTGGAGCTAATGGAGAGTATGCTGTTTTTATGCTGTTTTTGCTGGGCGCATACAACCAAAAGTTGTTCCAAATAAGGGATAAACAATATCATTTCAGAGGAACATGTATATTTCAAAAACCTTCAGTGAGAACTACCACCAAGCAACACTGTGTCTCAGTGCAGGGAGTCAGATTGTGGAACGCTTTTGGGCCTGAATTAAAATCATGTACAACGCTTGGACAATTAAAACAATAACTAATGGAAGAAATACCTTAAACATATACACTACCGTTAAAAAGTTTGGGGTCACCTCAGACAATTTTGTGTTTTCCATGAAAAGTCACACTTTTATTTACCACCATGACTTGTAAAATGAATAGAAAATATAGTCAAGACATTGACAATGTAGCATCATCGTCTCCTCAAACCAAGACAGAAGATCACTTCTCTCCAGTTTACAGGAATTTCACTTTATTCATTACACAGGAATACCACTTTTCTGCCTTTTCAGGAATATCACTGGCTTTTATGTCGACTCATGCAGGCCTCTTCCGGGCCTGACCAAAGATGCTTGCTTTCCCAGGACCCCAATGTCAACAGTTGCCTCTTGCAGAGATTGTAAGGATCAGAATTTGCTTTAAAAGGCTCAAAGGAACATAAAACTCAGGAGACCAGACCTCTCAACGTGAACACTGCATTTGATAACGTACCTTTTCACAGGAAACCAATGTTCTTAAAAGAGTCATAAACCGCTTAATCTGACGGGTTTATAGCACGATACTATCCAGGTCTTCGCCCAGATACTAAAGGAAATCATCTACAGCTCAACAGTACCTCCTAGCGGATACCTACGGAATGTGTTTTCAGTATGTAGGATGACTTTTAATTTGTTCTAAACATTAAGTTTGTTTCAGCTTATCCTCTGGATCCTAAGGACACTGAAAATCATCCCTCTTTTATCACCAACCATGGTTTGCTGCATGTTTTGCTGCATTTTGATCTAAATGTGAATGCACGTATTATAATTATGTATAAGAAATGTTATTTTCATGAGTGTTATTGGAGTAATGGTATAAATGCATGATCACCAAATATTAGCCAAGTCATTTAATTTAGTTAGATTTTGTATTGAGCACCTAATTTCATAAGAACTGACTGAGTGTTGATTTTCCCTCTGCAATTTCATGGGATGGTGTCTTCATTTGATTGGCTGCTCTCAAACAAAGAAATGTTCTCACATTGGATAGCAGCCATTTCAAACTGCTTCTGAAAAAGTCGATTGGTCAGTCTTGCGATCGACATCATCAGTTTTACGACCCGGCGAGGTAACTTTAAAAGAGAGAAGTTAGATTTGAGTTTTAGTAAGAGAACAGTAGAGAAAAGAACAGAGAAGATCAGAGATCAGCAGAGTAAGCAGAGTAAGAAATAAGATCAGACAAAGAACAGGCAGGAAGATTAGCAAGAAGTAAAGTAACAATGTAACAAGTAGCAAGATAGAGAACGGTGATAGAATTAAGAATTAGAAACACAGAAAGAAGGCCTATTTATTCCCATCAGGGCCAGTGTTGGGCACGGAGTCATCTGATTCCTTCCGTGAATCATGCCACAACCTCCCTCTGTGCTTCCCTGCACTGAATTCTCCTGCCTCCAGCTTCCAAGCCCAGCAGAACGACATCCGGGTCTATTTCGCCCGGACCAACAACCAAGTAAGCTCTATAGCTTCTAACCTGTCCATTTCCCCTGTGCACAGGTGGAGCCCGCCACGGCGGACCTCCTTCTCCCTCCAGGCGGCAGACTTATCCCTCTCCTGCTAGTTAACTCGCAGACACTGTCTGCCTGGCTGCAGCTTCAGTGCGACCTGAAGACTCATCTACATCTGTTGACAGTAAGCCCAGTAACATTAGACGTGCTGCATAGGTGTACTGTTGCTAATGGCCCTTGTCTCTGTTTCAGGGTTGCCAGTCTGTACGGTGCTCTGCCGGCCCAGCGGGAATACTTGGATTGCACTACACTGCATTACACCTCATAACCGCACTCACGCATCCACTCACTCACGTTAACAAATAAAGTATGTTAATTGTGTTAATCCTGAGTCGTGTCTGTCTGTTGGTCACCTGAACCATGTCAGTACGACTCCGCCAAAGTGACCCGGCAGACAGCGCACTCGTGCGCCACATTAACCATCTCGATGCTCGGGTAGACCAATTAGCATACCAGCAACAAGTGATGCTAACCCAGCTAACTCGCATCACTGAAAGGTTAGATCATTTAACTAACCCACAGGGTTTTTCCACAGCACCAGCTACCTCCTCAGCTCCCGCTAGTTCTACCGCTAGCTCCACCACTAGCTCTTCGCCTAGCCCTCTCTCTATAGGTTCCTCTAGTCGGCTCACTCCCGTCCCTACTCCCGCCCAGTTTAGAGGGGTATTGGGAGAAGCCAGGGAGTTTCTCATGCAGTGTGAAATTGTGTTCCAACGGGTTCCCGGGGATTTTCCCACTGACCAGAGATTAAAGCGCTGTGGAACCAGAACGCTGAGAAAGACAGGAGGCTGGCGTATCTGGAGAGCAGAATGGCTGAGATGGACCAGAGCACTCGGGCGAACGACGTGATCATCACGGGGCTCCACATCAAACCCCGATCATACGCGAGAGCAGTTGCTGCAGACAGCAGTGGAAGTCAGCTGGATGAGGAATCCGCTGAGCAACAAGTGGCGGCCTTCATGCAGGCCAAAGGAATCCAGCTGGACTGCAACAACATTGAGTCCTGCCACCCTCTGCCCAGGAAAAGCGGCGACAAACCGGCTGTGATCATGAGGTTTGTGAACAAAAAACACAAGACTGCGCTACTGAAACAAGGTAGGAGGCTAAAAGGAACAAACATTTACATTAACGAGCACCTCACGAAGGAAAACGCAGAAATAGCCAGGAAAGCAAGATACATGAAAAAGCAGAAAAAGATTCAAAACACCAGGACATCAAATTGTAAAATATACATCAAATTAAACGGATCGCCTGAAGAAGCCAAGGTCATTAACATCCGTAATATTATGGAACTGGACAATTATCAACGAATATTATGAACTGGAGTCACAGCAACAATTCAGACAACTGTAGGACACTGAAAGATTTTACTCATCTGCAAAAAACATTCAACAACATGAATCAAAAAATCAACAAACAGGGACAACAGGAACTGAAAGTTTTTGAATACACAGATCACAACCCACAGGACATAGAATATGACATAGACCCTGATAATAATTTATTTAGCTCCATCAATAATGACTGTAATTACTACACAGATGAACAGGTTAACACAATGGTCACATCTGATTTCAATATTTCTATGATCCACTTCAACAGCAGGAGTCTCTATGCAAACTTTAATAACATTAAAGATTATTTACATCAGTTTAAAGAGCCCTTCAATATTGTGGCAATATCAGAGACGTGGCTCAGTGAAGAGAAAGGAGTGGATTTTACCATGGATGGCTATGAACTAAATTATATAAATAGAAAAGTAAAAAAAGGAGGAGGAGTTGCAATTTTTGTTGAGAAGAGCTTGAAATACAAGGTTGTTGAAAATCTGTCAGTAACTGTGGATGATTTATTTGAATGTATTACAATAGAAATCTGTCTGGACAATGTGAAGAATGTAGTAGTGAGCTGTGTATATAGAACACCTGGATCAAACACTGACTTATTTAAGGACTGGATGGAAAAAATGTATGCAAAACTAACTCATAAAGTTATGTTCATCTGTGGGGATTTCAATATAGATCTGATGAACTCAAAACAACGTAGTTTGACAGAAGAATTTATCAACACAATGTACAGTATGGGCTTACATCCAACAATTACCGGACCTAGCAGAATCACGTTACACAGTGCCACACTAATAGATAACATATTCACAAACATTATGGAAAATAATATCAGGAGTGGGCTTTTATTGAATGATATCAGTGACCACCTGCCGATTTTTGTTGTCTATCAATTTGATTATAGGAAGAAAAAGTATACCAAAAATATTAAATATAAAAGAATAAGAACCGAAGAATCAATGCATTTACTGACAAAGGAATTATTAATACAAGATTGGAAGATAGTTTATGATGAAAATGACATAAATAGAGCATATGATAAATTTTTACAAATATTTCAATCATTGTACAATAAATACTGTCCTATAAAACAATACAGTGACAGACAACAAAACAAAAATATTCCTTGGGTCACCAAGGGGTTAATAAATGCATGTAAAAAGAAGAATACATTATATAAACAATTCATTAAATGCAGAACAGTGGAAGCTGAGATCAAATATAAAAGATACAAAAATAAGCTTACTACTATAATGAGGACCTGTAAGAAAGAATATTACAACAGAATACTAGAGGATAACAAAAATAACATAAAAGGAATATGGCAAGTACTCAATGGGATTATTAGTAATCGTCCTAAGAATGCCAATTATCCAGAATATTTTATCGAAAATGGCAATTTGATAAATAATATGGAAGATGTGGTCAGTGGTTTCAATAAATTTTTTGTAAATGTTGGTCCTGAATTAGCAAAATCAATAGTGACACCAGAAACAAACTACAGTGGTTCTGTGAATGAAATAGAAGATAGAAATCCAAACACAATCTTTTTGGGTGCAGTTACTGAAAAGGAAATTATCAAGACTGTGAGTAAATTTAAGAACAAAAAATCAACGGACTGGAATGAAATTGACATGACAATAGTGAAAAAAGTAATTGAGGGAATTGTTAAGCCACTCACCCACATCTGTAACCTGTCATTTCAAACTGGTACATTTCCAGACAAAATGAAAATAGCAAAAGTAATACCTCTATACAAAACAGGAGACAGTCATCGCTTCACAAATTACAGGCCAGTCTCTTTACTCTCACAATTCTCCAGAATACTTGAAAAAATCTTCACTAAGAGACTGGATGATTTCACTGAAAAACACAACCTCCTTACAGATAGCCAGTATGGTTTTAGAGCAGATAAATCTACATCTTTGGCACTGATCGAACTTATAGAAGAAATTACTAGTTGTATAGATAAAAAAAAAAAATGTTGCTGTAGGAGTATTTATAGATTTAAAGAAAGCTTTTGACACCATTGACCACAGAATCCTACTAAGGAAATTGGAAAGGTATGGGATAATAGGGGTTGGACTGAGTTGGGTGGAAAGTTATTTAAATAACAGACAACAATTTGTACAAATTGGAGAGCACAAATCACCCTTCATGGACATCACTTGTGGTGTGCCCCAGGGGTCAGTTTTGGGACCCAAACTCTTTATTTTATATATAAATGACATATGCCAAGTATCAAAAATTCTGAAATTTATTTTGTTTGCGGATGGCACAAATATCCTTTGCACTGGTGATAATTTGCAGCAGGTTTTAGAGGTGGTCACAAATGAAATGGAAAAATTAACGCAGTGGTTCAACAAAAATAAATTATCTCTAAATCTAAAAAAAACAAAGATTATGTTGTTTGGAAATTATAAAATAAATCATGAAATAATGGTAACGATAGATGATACCAGAATAGAAACAGTACAGGAAAATAAGTTTCTGGGGGTGACGCTAGACAATAAAATCTGCTGGAAACCTCACATTAGTCACATCCAGGCCAAATTAGCAAAATGTATAGGCATACTGGGGAAGACAAGACACTTCTTGGACTATAAATCATTGGTCTTATTGTACAATTCACTGTTTTTACCTTATCTTAACTACTGTGTAGAAGTCTGGGGAAACACCTACAAGACCAACCTACAGTCAATATGCACATTACAAAAAAGAGCTATAAGGATAATAAACAATGCAGGATATAGAGACCATACCAATTCGTTGTTCTTAAAGTCACATGTCATAAAGATCATCGATTTAGTTAAATTTAAGACAGCACAAGTAATGTACAGGGCAATTAATAATCAACTCCCAACTAATATACAAAAAATATTTAAAAAAAGAGACAATGATCATAATTTGAGGGGAGACTTAAACTTTACAAAACCCAAGATACGTACAACCAAGAAAAGTATGTGCATATCTGTCTGTGGTGTGGATTTGTGTAACAGTCTGGAGCCGGAACTGAAACTATGTACAAACAGAAATCAATTCAAAAAGAGGTATAAGCACCATTTGCTGAAAGGGTATATGTTAGAAGGGTAGTAGTTACGTATATGTACAATTCATTATGTTCACTCTGGGATATTATGGGACACTATGGAATGGTGGGTGGGACAGCACTGTGTATATCTGTTGTTTGAGGCTGGTTTTGTTGTATGGACTTCATTGTATGTTAGAATGGATGGGTGTTAATGTTGATTTGTAAAAAATACAGTAAACTGTTTACTTGGGGTCTTAAAGGTGGTAATTTGTATAAAATTCACATGGGTGTATCTATGGAAAAGAGGAGATGGAATTAATAAGTGTTCACTTCTTCCTTCTCCCTTTCGAACAGTGTATAATGTTACTTTATTGCATTTGCCATTTGCTTGTATTTGTTATATTTTTGTGTTCGAAATAAACTATCTATCTATCTATCTATCTATCTATCTATCTATCTATCTATCTACCAGAGCCGCATTGGCTATTTGATCAATCTGTTAGAGGGGCGGGCTTTAGCATGGGCTTATGCGGTTATGGCTAGGGCCGATTATGCTTCCATGACATATGTTCAATTCACACAGGAATTCCAGGAAGTGTTTAGTCACTCGAACCGGGAAGATGTTCTTACCTCTCGCCTGTTAAATCTTCGGCAGGGGTCGAGGGCAGTCGCCGATTATGCTGTTGACTTCTGGGTCGTAGCTACGGAGGTCGGGTGGGAAGACGCCTCCTTGAGTAGTATATTCCTGAGGAGTTTGAGCCCTAGCCTGCGGGACGAGCTGGCCCGCCTGGAGAAACCCTCCACGCTGCATGAATGTATGTCTCTGGCCATTAGCCTTGACAACCGTCTGAGGGAACGAGCAGCGGAACGTAAGACTTCCAGCCGTATGGAGAATAGGCCACGCCGAGCTCTCCAGCCCCCCCTACTGGTCCTCCCGTCTACTGACCTCTCTGAGGACCAAGAACCTATGATAGTGGGGGGGTCGAAACTTTCTGCTGAGGAGAGACAGCACCACCGTGAGTTGGGGTTGTGTGTCTATTGCGGGAGCGAGGAACATGACCTGAATTCTTGTCCCAGGCAGCCAAAAGGGGAAGTCCGTGCGTCAAAGTAGGGGGCCTCACGGACGAAAAAGATAGCAATCCCCTCACCCGCTTTCTCATTCCTATTCGGTTTTGCTTTGGTCACAAAGAACATAATACACATGCACTCATTGACTCAGGGGCCAAGCAGAGCTTCATTTCTAGGAGTCTGGCAACCCGTCTAGGTCTACCTATGCAGCCATTGAAAGCTCCCCTTAAAATTATTGCCCTGTCAAAGGCGGCGTTGGCTACTGTCACTCATAGGGTCGCCTTGGTGCCAGTCATCATTTCGGGCAATCATCGGGAGGAGCTAAATTTATTTGTCCTACCGGTGTTATCGTCCCCGGTCATTCTGGGCTACCCTTGGCTGCATCTGCACAACCCTACCATTGACTGGCATTTGGGAAATATCATGTCGTGGAGCCCTTTCTGCCTGAGTGCCTGTCTGCAGTCTGCCGCATGCTCGCCTGCCACACCTTTGGATGTCCCTGCCTCTCCTCCCCCGGATCTGTCAAAACTGCCTCTGGAATACCATGACCTTGGGGCCATCTTTAGTAAATCCCAAGCCCTTTCCCTCCCCCCTCAATGACCGTATGATTGCGCTATTAATCTGCAGGCCGGCGCTCCTCTGCCGTCTAGCAGACTTTACAACCTGTCTGCTCCAGAGCGCGCGGCCATGGACTCATATATTAAGGAGTCCCTCAGTTCAGGTATCATTAGACCTTCATCTTCGGCGGTGGGGGCGGGGTTTTTCTTCGTGGGGAAGTGGGACAGCTCCCTCTGGCCCTGCATCGGCTTCAGAGAACTTAACAACATCACTATCAAGGATAAGTATACTCTCCTCCTCCTTAACTCTGCATTTGATTCCCTCCAGGGGGTTTGCTGCTTTACCAAATTAGATCTGCGCAATGCCTATCACCTGGTGCGGATACGTGAGGGGGATGAGTGGAAGACAGCCTTTAGGACCCCTAGTGGGCACTTTGAATATCTGGTCATGTCGTTTGGGCTGACCAATGCTCCGGCCGTCTTCCAACGTCTTATTAATGATGTGTTGAGAGATTTTCTGGGCACCTGTGTGTTTGTCTTCCTTGACAACATTTTAATCTTTTCCCAGTCCATGGAGGAGCATCGCGTGCACATCAGGCGAGTCTTGCAGCGGCTGCTGGAGAACAAACTCTACGTCAAGGCAGAGAAATGTGAGTTCCACGTCTCCAGGACCTCTTTCCTCGGCTTTATTATTGCCCCAAAGGAGATCATCCCGGACCCAGTAAAGGTGAAGGCGGTGGTGGACTGGCCCACCCCCGCATCGAGGAAACAGCTGCGGCAGTTTTTGGGCTTCACGAACTTCTACTGCCGGTTCATTAAGGACTACAGCCGCATCGCCCTTCCCCTCACCAACTTGACCTCCACCAAGGTTCCCTTTCGCTGGACGGAAGAAGCGGACGCCGCGTTCTCATTGTTGAAGGTTAGATTTTCATCTTCGCCTATCCTGACGCAGGTGAATCCCACCCTTCAGTGCCTGGTGGAGGTGGACGCCTCGGATTCTGGGGTGGGGGCTGTGCTGTCCCAGTGCTCTCCGGCAGACGGTAAGATCCGCCCCTGCGCCTACTTCTCCCGCCGCCTGTTCCCAGCAGAATGAAATTACGACATTGGGGATAGGGAGCTGTTGGCAGTAAAACTGGCCTTGGAGGAGTGGAGGCATTGGTTGAAAGGAGCGTCGCAGCCATTCATTGTCTGGACCAACCACAAGAACCTGGAGTACCTTCGGACCGCCAAGAGGCTGAATGCCCGACAGGCCCGCTGGTCGCTGTTTTTTGGACAGTTCGACTTTACCATCACCTACCGCCCTGGGTAGGTGCCTACCGCCCTAAGCCCGACGCCCTGTCCCGTCAGTTTGCCCCGGAGACAGCAGAGAGAACCGAGCACCCCATCCTCCCTCCAGCATGTGTTGTGGGTGCCCTCGCTTGAGGTATCCGGGATAAGGTTATAAGGGCGCAGTCTGACGAAGGTGACCTAGGGGGAGGGGGGTCCAGCGGGCAAATTATTTGTTCCCACAGCGGTCCAAGAAGAGGTCATCCAGTGAGGGCATACCTCCAAATTTGCCTGCCATTCTGGTAGGGCGCGCACAGTGGCGCTCCTACAAAGGTCGTTTTGGTGGCCATCCCTCCAAAAGGACGTGGGGGAATACATCTGCGCCTGTTCGGAGTGTGCTACGGCGAAGACATCTTCATCGCCGCCAGCCGGGCTGCTCCACCCCCTCCCTATCCCGGGTAGACCATGGTCCCATGTGGCGTTGGATTTTGTCACAGGCCTCCCGACGTCCAACAACTTCACCACCATCCTCACGCTGGTGGACAGATTTTCTAAGGCGGCTCATTTCATCCCTCTGCGGGGGTTACCGTCTGCCAAGGAGACAGCTGTTCTGCTGGTTCAGCATGTTATTCGGCTGCATGGCATCCCTCAGGACATAGTGTCGGACCGAGGGCCCCAGTTTATCTTCAAAGTTTGGAAGACCTTTTGGGGCTGTAGCAGTGAGGACAAGCTCACTGTAGCTTTAGGGGCTACAGTGAGCTTGTCCTCCGGCTATCACCCGCAATTGAACGAGCCAACCAGGAGGTGGAAGCAGCGCTGCGGTGTGTCACTGCCACCAATCCTTCATCATGGAGCACACGCCTCCCTTGGACTGAATACGCTCATAACACAGCGACCACTGCCATAACCACTGCCACCGGAATGTCCCCCTTCGAAGCGTGATTGGGTTACAACCCCCCGCTGTTTCCTGAAGAGGAGGGGGACATTGCCATCCTATTGGTTCAGGCCCATCTAAGATGCTGTAGGCGGATTTGGAAGGCAGCCAGGAAGGCACTGCAACAGACGGCAGAGCGCAACACTGCAGTGGCAAATCGGCACAGGGTTCCGGGCCCGACTTATCAGGTGGGTCAGCAGGTATGGCTCTCTACTAAGAACATCAACCTGAAGGCAGAGCGTAAGAAGACCGCCCAGCCCGTACCCTATATGTCGTATTATTAACCCAGTGTCTGTCCATCTAACTCCCCCCCCTCCTCATCTGTCCAACTTTCCATGTCTCTCAGATTAAGCCTGTCTCCTCCAGCCCATTGTGTCTCCCTCCCAGGTCTCCACCTCCACCGAGGGTGATCGACGGCAACCCGGCGTGGCCCGTGACGTCCATCCTAGATGTCCGCCACCGGGGGCGTGGCTTGCAGTATCTGGTGGACTGGGAGGGCTACGGGCCGGAGTGGAGGTCCTGGGTGCGTCCCGCCCTCGTGCTCGACAAGCAGCTCATCAGGGACTTCCATCGGACGCACCCGGGTAGGCTGGAACACACACCGAGAGGCGTGCTGTGGGGGGGGAGTACTGTCATGGCCGCCAATCACGGCACCTGTGTGCGCACCTGCCGGTTATTTCCTGCGGCCTATTTATTCCCATCAGGACCAGCGTTGGGCGCGGAGTCGTCTGATTCCTTTGGTGAATCACGCCACAACCTCTCTCCGTGCTTTCCTGCACTGAATTCTCCTGCCTCCGGCTTCCAAACCCAGCAGAACGACGTCCGGGTCTATTTCACCCGGACCAACAACCAAGTAAGCTCTATAGCTTCTAACCTGTCCATTTCCCCTGTGCACAGGCGGAGCCCGCCACGGCAGACCTCTTTCTCCCTCCAGGCGGCGGACTTATCCCTCTCCTGCTAGTTAACCCGCAGACACTGTCTCCCTGGCTGCAGCTTCAGTGCGACCTGAAGACTCATCTACATCTGTTGACAGTAAGCCCAGTAACATCAGACGTGCTGCATACAGTGGGGCAAAAAAGTATTTAGTCAGCCACCAATTGTGCAAGTTCTCCCACTTAAAAGATGAGAGAGGTCTCCAATTTTCATCATAGGTATACCTCAACTATGAGAGACAAAATGAGAAAAAAAAAAATCCAGAAAATCACATTGAATGATTTTTAATGAATTAATTGGTAAATTCCTTGGTAAAATAAGTATTTGGTCAATAACAAAAGTTCATCTCAATACTTTGTTATGTACCATTCATTGGCAATTCAATTCAATTCAATTCAATTCAACTTTATTTTTATAGCGCCATTTCACAACAACAGTCATCTCATAGCACTATCAACTGTAGGGGGAACCCCCACAGTTGCAGAAAGACCACAGCAATCAGGCGATCCCCTGTGAGCAAGGACTTGGTGACGGTGGAGAGGAAAAACTCCCTTTTAACAGGAAGAAACCTCCAGCAGAACCAGGCTCAGGGAGGGGCAGTCATCTGCTGCGACTGGCTCGGGGGTGAGGGGACAGAGAAGATGAAAAGAACAAACATGTAGAGAGCAAACAGCATGATGGGGACTCAATCTATGGGAGAGAACAAACAGATGTTAATGACCAGCAAAAAAAAAAATATTTCATTGAGAGTGAAGAAAGGAGTGAGGCCCAGTGCATTATTGGAGGTCCCCCGGCTGACTAAACCTATTAGCAGCATAACTAAGGGAGGATTCAGAAACACATGATCCCTCCCTAATTGTAGGCTATATCAAAAAGGTAGGTTTTAGCCCTATTCTTAAAAACAGAGATCGAGTCTGACTCCCAAATCCAGATTGGCAGCTGGTTCCACAGGAGAGGAGCTTGATAACTGAAGGCTCTGCCTCCCATTGTACTTTTGGAGATTCTAGGTATTACAAGTAATCCTGCATTTTGGGAGCGTAGTGCTCTGTTAGGATAATACGGTAGTATCAGATCTTTTAAATAAAAAGGAGCCTGATTGTTTAGAGCTTTGTAAGTAAGAAGAAGGATTTTAAACTTAATTCTAAACTCTATGGGAAGCCAATGAAGGGAGGCCAGAACCGGAGGGATATGATCTCTCTTTCTAGTACCTGTTAAAACTCTTGCTGCAGCATTTTGGATCAGCTGAAGACTTTTTAAAGATGTTATAGGACAGCCTGATAATTAAGAATTACAATAATCTAATCTCGAGCTAACAAAAGCGTGGATCAGTTTCTCAGCATCACTCTGAGACAAGATGCTCCTAATCTTGGCAATATTACGCAAATGATAGAAGGCAGTCTTAGAAACAAATTTAATATGTGAATTGAAGGACAGATCTTGATCAAAAATAATTCCAAGGTTCCTCACAGAGCTATTAAGAGAAAGAATAACCGCATCCAAACTGAAAGTTTGATTTGGAAAGGTATTTCTAAGGTTTTTTGGACCAACAAGAATGACTTCACTCTTATCAGAATTTAATAGCAGGAAATTACAAGTCATCCAAGCTTTGATTTCCTTAAGACAGGCTTCTAACTTGGCTAATTGATTACTATCATCTGGCTTCATTGACAGGTATAATTGTGTGTCATCTGCATAACAATGAAAATGTATACAGTGCTTTCTAATAATGTTGCCTAACGGAAGCATATATAAACTAAAAAGAGTAGGGCCTAGCACAGATCCTTGTGGAACTCCATGGCTAAGCTTTGAGTTGAAAGAAAACTCATTATTTACATGAACAAACTGGAACCTATCAGATAAATAAGATCTAAACCACTGCAACGAAGTTCCATTAAGTCCAACATAGTGTTCTAATCTATCAAGTAGAATATTATGATCGATAGTATCAAAAGCTGCACTAAGGTCTAAAAGGACAAGTACAGAAACCAGTCCATTATCAGATGCGATGAGGAGGTCGTTAGTGACCTTCGCTAAGGCCGTTTCAGTACTATGATGGATTCTAAACCCAGATTGAAACTCTTCAAGTAAACCATTTCCCTGCAGGTGGTCAAATAATTGCATAGCAACAACTCTTTCTAAGATTTTTGAAATGAAAGGGAGATTAGAGATTGGTCTATAGTTAGCTAAAGCTCCTGGATCTAGCGTTGGCTTTTTGAGTAAGGGTTTAATTACAGCTGTTTTAAAAGCCTGCGGTACATAGCCTAAAGTTAATGAAGAATTGATTATATGAAGAATAAAGCTACCAATAAGTGGGAAGACTTCTTTAAATAACCTGGTAGGAATAGGGTCTAAAAGATAAGTTGAAGGTTTGGATGAGGAAACTATTTTGTCTAACTCACAAAGGTCGATTGGAGTAAACTCATCAAGACAGACATCAGTTGAAGGAGTTGTAGTAGTTACAGTATTTAAGTTAACTGTGGGAAGAATCTGATTCATTTTATCTCTGATGGATGAAATTTTATTATTGAAAAAGTTCATAAAGTCCTGACTAGTAAGCTCTAAGGGAATGCTAGGATTGACAGAGTCCTGACCCTTTGTCAACCTGGCTACAGTGCTGAAAAGAAACCTGGAATTATTCTTGTTCTCTTCTATTAATGCAGAATAATAACTCGTTCTAGCTTTTCTAAGAGATTTTTTTATAAATTAAAAGATGATTTCTCCAAGCTAAATAGATTTCATCTAAATTAGTAGAGCGCCATTTTCTTTCTAATTGACGAGTCTTCTGTTTTAAGCTACGAGTTTCTGTGTTGAACCAAGGAGTTAGAAATCTCTGATTAGACTTTTTCTTTTTTAAGGGGGCCACCAAGTCTAGAGTCTGATGCAGAGAAGCTGTAACACTATCCACCATGTTATCAATTACAGAAGGAGCAAGCTGTCTATAGCTTATTTCCGTTGTGTTGACACATGGCATAGAGGAAACAATCTGCATAAATGTGGTAACAGCATCATCTGAGAGGCATCTACTGTAATAATATTTTTCTTTAGGAGCCAAATAGTCAGAAATAGTAAAATCAAAGGTTAACAGACAATGGTCTGACAGTACAGGGTTATGAGGAGACACTACAAGATTTTCTATTTCTATGCCATATGTCAGAACAAAGTCCAATGTATGGTGGAGGTAATGAGTAGAATTTCCTACTTTCTGAGAAAACCCAATCGAGTCTAATATTGTATTAAATGCCACATTAAGGCAGTCACTATCTACATCCACATGTATATTAAAGTCGCCTACTATAATTATTCAATTTCAGCACTAAATCAGCTAAGAAATCAGCAAATTCGGATAAAAATTCTGAGTAGGTTGATGGGGGACGATAAACTATGGCAAATAAAATTGGGTTTAACCTAAAATTGCTAAAGTGCCCAATACTGAGGACCAGGCCCTCAAAGGAATTATAACATGTTTTTTGTTTTACATTAACTAGTAGTTTGGAATGGTAAATTGTTGCTACTCCTCCTCCACGACCAGAACTTCTGGGATTTTGACAGTTTAAATAACCAGAGGGAGTTGATTCATTTAAACCAACATAATCCTCTTGCCCTAACCAAGTCTCTGTAAGGGATATTAAATCAATCTGATGATCAATTAACAGATCATGGACTAACAGAGACTTGGGAGTTAGAGACCTAATATTTAATAAACCACATTTAATTTTTAAATTATGAGGAGGAACAGAGGCCAAATCATTAGGCTTTATGTTTAATTTGAGTTTTACCAATATTTTGCTTAATCACTTTGGGATGCTTATATATTATATTTTTATTTACTTTGGAGGGAGCAGACAATGATTCTCTGATGGGGAAGACAGGGGCCAAGTTGAGGGGTGGCGGATGAAGAGGAGCTGCAGAGAGGCATGTAAGACTGCGACTCTGCTTCCTGGTCCCAACTCTGAGTAGTCAGGGTTTTGGAAATTTGGATAAAAAAGATGCCAGATTGTTAGATAAATGAGAAGCACCATCCAAAGTGAGATGAATGCTGTCTCGTCTCATAAGACCAGGTTTTCCCCAAAAAGAGCTCCAATTGTCAATGCAGCCCACGTCATTTGCAGGACACCACACAGACAGCCAGCGGTTCAAGGATGATGAGCGGCTAAACATGTCATCACTGGTCAGATTGGGGAGGGGCCCAGAGAATACTACAGTGGCAGACATTGTTTTTGCAAAGTCACACACCGATTCTCTGTGACTTCCGACTGCCAGAGACAGATGTCATTAATGCCAGCGTGAATAGCAACGACAGAGGTCAAACGTTTTCTGTAAGTCTTCATAAGGTTTTCACACACTGTTGCTGGTATTTTGGCCCATTCCTCCATGCAGATCTCCTCTAGAGCAGTGATGTTTTGGGGCTGTCGCTGGGCAACACGGACTTTCAACTCCCTCCAAAGATTTTCCATGGGGTTGAGATCTGGAGACTAGCTAGGCCACTCCAGGACCTTGAAATGCTTCTTACGAAGCCACTCCTTCATTGCCCAGGTGGTGTGTTTGGGATCATTGTCGTGCTGAAAGATCCAGCCACGTTTCATCTTCAATGCCCTTGCTGATGGAAGGAGGTTTTCACTCAAAATCTCACGATACATGGCCCCATTCATTCTTTCCTTTACACGGATCAGTCGTCCTGGTCCCTTTGCAGAAAAACAGCCCCAAAGCATAATGTTTCCACCCCCATGCTTCACAGTAGGTATGGTGTTCTTTCTCCTCCAAACACGACAAGTTGAGTTTTTACCAAAAAGTTCTGTTTTGGTTTCATCTGACCATATGACACTCTCCCAATCCTCTTCTGGATCATCCAAATTCTCTCTAGCAAACTTCAGACGGGCCTGGACATGTACTGGCTTAAGCAGGGGGGACATGTCTGGCACTGCAGGATTTGAGTCCCTAGCGGTGTAGTGTGTTACTGATGGTAGACTTTGTTACTTTGGTCCCAGCTCTCTGCAGGTCATTCACTAGGTCCCCCCGTGTGGTTCTGGGATTTTTGCTCACCGTTCTCGTGATCATTTTGACCCCACGGGGTGAGATCTTGCGTGGATCCCCAGATCGAGGGAGATTATCAGTGGTCTTGTATGTCTTCCATTTTCTAATAATTGCTCCCACAGTTGATTTCTTCACACCGAGCTGCTTACCTATTGCAGATTCAGTCTTCCCAGCCTGGTGCAGGTCTACAATTTTGTTTCTGATGTCCTTTGACAGCTCTTTGGTCTTGGCCATAGTGGAGTTTGGAGTCTGACTGTTTGAGGTTGTGGACAAGTGTCTTTTATACTGATAACGAGTTCAAACAGGTGCTATTAATACAGGTAACGAGTGGAGGACAGAGGATCCTCTTAAAGAAGAAGTTACAGGTCTGTGAGAGCCAGAAATCTTCCTTGTTTGTAGGTGACCAAATATTTATTTTACCGAGGAATTTACCAATTAATTCATTAAAAATCCTTCAATGGGATTTTCTGGATTTTTTTTCTCCTCATTTTGTCTCTCATAGTTGAGGTATACCTATGATGAAAATTGGAGACCTCTCTCATCATTTAAGTGGGAGAACTTGCACAACTGGTGGCTGACTAAATACTTTTTTGCCCCACTGTAGGTGTACTGTTGCTAACGGCCCTTGTCTCTGTTTCAGGGTTGCCAGTCTGTACGGTGCTCTGCCAGCCCAGCGGGAATACTCAGATTGCACTACACTACATTAAAATAAATGAATAAATAAATAACCCTTATCGTCATTCAACCGTACAACCAATCATGTACAGTAGAAAGAGATTGTGCTTTACCTATCTACAGTGTCAATCACACACACCCCAAGTGCAGAATCAGAGGGCCACTGCCTTGCAAGGCACCGCCACAGATTTCCCTCCTCCATTCCATTATTGCTGAGCACCAAGCTGAATGGCCGGAAGTTCCACTTTTATATGGTCTTCGGCATGACCTGGCCGAGATTTGAACCCCTGCCTCCCGGGTGTGGGGCGGATGCTCTACCAACTGAGCCACCACTCCGGTAGGTCCGGTACGCCTCATAACGGCACTCACGCATCCACTCACTCACGTTAACAAATAAAGTACATTAATTGTGTTAATCCTGAGTCGTGTCTGTCTGTTGGTCACCTGAACCATGTCATTGTTGAACTGGATAATCTGAGGAGTTATTGTTTAATTTGACCTTGTTAGATTTTTTCCCCTTTGTTATATCATTCTGTCCTTTTCTTTTAATCTTTACATTTAATCTATCCAAAACAAAGATTCATTCATTCATTTTTCCTCTTTGCCCACCTCTTCCTGAAGAAGCTACCAGCATTGGTGAGGGCAATCTTGGCCAACTCGCTGCTGCTGGTGACCAAGGATTATCGAGCGCTGGCAGATGAAGCAGACTGCATCATCCTGGCTAACAGGAGTTTCAGTGTCCAGGCAGTGAGACCGAGATCTCCAGAGGAGTCCAACGATGTCGAACAACAGAGATTTGGCATCCATTCAGTGAGACCGGGATCGTAGATGGAGTCCAATGAAGTCGAGGAGCTGCAGGTGGTGACCGACACGACCACTCAGAAATGCAGGAATGAGACGGTGTGTTTTCATCATCACCGTTTTGGCATTGATGCGCAACGTTGTCTGCCACCATGCCATTTCCAGAGGACGCAGAAACAGACCATCCAGCAGTCAGTAGCAGCTATGGCTGCTGGCAACAGGGAGAAGCTGCTTTTCATCGAGGACACACATTCTGGGAGACAGTTTTTGGCAGACTTTTGCTCCCAGAAGAGCCTCATTTTGCCAGTCAGCGCGGAAAGGTTGGCAGAAGGCTGCAGTCCATTGATAATGGCCGCCAACGGATTCCCCATTTGCTGAAAGGTCAGTGACTGTATGTTTGCATGGACGCAATTATGAGAGGGACTTTGTGGTAGCTGCATGTTCGATGCCTATTTTAGGTGCTGATTTTCTGTGTGCTTATGGTCTCTTTGTTGATATTGTTAACAGACGTTTTATTGATGCTGTTTCTATTCTATCTATGAAGCTCAAGCTACCCACCAAGATGTTAGTGCAGTTCTACACAGCCATCATCGAGTCCATCCTCACCACCTCCATAACCGTGTGGTACGCAGGAGCCACTGCCAGGGACAGACTAAGGCTGCAGCGCGTCGTGCGCACTGCTGAGAAGGTGATCGGCTGCAAGCTCCCATCTCTCCAGGATCTGTACATCTCCAGGACCCGGAGGCGTGCTGGCCGGATCATAGCCGATCCCTCACACCCTGGTCACGTACTGTTTGCCCCCCTCCCCTCTGGTAGAAGACTTCGGTCCATCCAGACTAAAACCTCCCGTCACATGAACAGCTTCTTCCCCTCTGCCATTAGACTGCTGAACACTAAGTGACTTATTGACTCTCGTGCACCATGTACAGCAGCTCAACCAGACTCATGTCAATCATCACTGTTTTCTTCCTGCATTACCGACTGCACTATATAGTTCTCCACAGTATCCGCTGCTGGCTAATATATATTTTAACTGTTGACCAGTATCACTTAATCTTATCCTACACTTTATTACATATATAGTTTATTTCTCTTATCTTATCATGTTTAATGTTGCAGCATTGTACCGAGACAAATTCCTAGTTTGTGTACTACATGAACAATGGCAATAAATCTGATTCTGATTCTGATTCTGATTCTGATTCTATTTCCTCATTACCCTGCATAGCTTGGGGAGTTGGGCCACTAACACGTGCAAATGTTTTAACTCCGGGGGATAAGTACCAGCGTTTGCTTGCTGAGTTTCCCACACTCACGGTGCCCAACTTTTCTGCTACCATATGGGGTCGAGCACTTTATCACCACGAAGGGCCTTCCGGTTTTTGTGCTTCTGCGCTGCCTGGACTCAGCTAAGCTAGCCATCGCGCTCGAGGAGTTTGCTAACTTAGAATGCTGAGGGATCGCTAAGCATTCCAACAGCCCTTGGGTGTCCCTGCTGCACATGATGCCCAAGTCCGATGGTTCGTGGTGGCCGTGCATTGATTTCCATCACTTGGACAATGTCACCTAACATGACCATTACCCCATCCCGCACAGCCAGGATTTTACCGTGCATCTGGCCAGAATGGGCGTTTTTTCAAAAGTGGATCTGGTCCGCGGTTACAACAGATCCCAGGTCGTGCCTAGGATGTCCCCAAAACGGCAGTAATAACTCCCTTTTGTCTTTTCAAGTTTTTACACATGCCGTTCGGGCTAAAGAGCGCAGCGGTGCTCCATGACTTGCCGTTCGTTTTCGTCTACTTAGACGACATTTTGGTGGCTAGCGCATCAGAGGAGGAGCACCTTGCTCACCTCAAGCAGGTTTTCCAACAGATGGATGCACACAGGCTGACTGTTAATCCAACGAAGTGTCAGTTCGGGCTGCCAGATAAGGTACGCTCAGTGTCAGATTTTCCGCATCCACAAACCGTGAGGGTGCTGCAGTAATTTTGGGGGATGGTCAGTTTTTACAGCTGTTCCTCCCCCTAGCAGCCCAGCTCTGCAACCGCTGTACACCGTGCTCAAAAAGAAGAAAGCCGCAGATAGCATTGGCTGGACCCCCGATCGGGTCAAGGCTTTCACAGGTGCCAAAACGGCACTCGCCAATGCGTCTTTGCTGGCCAACCCAGCCCTGTCAGCACGAATAGTGCTCACCACAGATGCATTGGATGTCGCAGTAGGAGCCGTGGTGGAGCAGTACGTCTCCGGTTCATGGCAACCCCTCACCTTTTTCAGCCGTTCTTTGCGCGACAACGAGCATAAGTATAGCACTTTTGACAAAGAGTTGTTGGCTGTCCACCTGGCTACGCGTCATTTTAAGTTATGGCTCAAAGGTTGCGAGTTTACCGCATTTGTCAATCACAAACCACTAACCTATGTGATGTCCATTGTCTCTGAATCATGGTCGGCTCAGCAGCAATGGTACATAGCCGCAATTTTGGAGTTCACAACCTACATCCAACATGTAGCCGGTAAACTTAATGTTGTGGTGGACTTCCTGTCACCTGCGCTGGTCTCTCTGGGCTACATGGATATTGATTTTTCTGCAATGGCCGCAGACCAAACCAGGGATGCTGACATTAGCACGCTCCAATCCGCAGGTACCGGATTAAAACTGAAGAACAGGGCGGTACAAGACGGGTCCCCCCCCCACCCCACCGCGCTCTGCGATGTCTCCGCTGGTCATCCCCACACGGTGGTTCCGAGCTCTTGGCGCCACCACATTTTTGAGTCTGTCCACTCCCTTTCTCATCCCTGCATACGAGCTTTGGTTAAGCTGGTAGGGTCCAAATTTGTCTGGCCTTGCTGACGCAGGGATGTGAAACAATGGGCCGCAGCGTGCATCGCGTGCCAATGGGTTAAGTTGCAGAGGCACACCAAAGCCCCCCTTGAGCCTTTTCAAATTCCGCCATGAGGTTCGACCACGTACACATGGATTTAGTGGGTCCCCTTCTGCCGTCACAGGGGTTCACACACCTTCTGACAATCATGGGCTGCACTATGTATTGGCCAGAGGCAGTTCCGCAATTCAATTCAATTCAGCTTTATTTATAATGCGCCACATCACAACAAAAGCCATCTCGTGGCACCACAGTGCAGAAAAAACCACACAGTCACAGAAAGACCCAGCAATCAGACAATCCCCTATGAGCAAGCACTAAGCGACAGTGGAGAGGAAAAACTCCCACTTGGAAGGAAGAAACCTCTAGCAGAACCAGGCTCAGGGAGGGGCAGTCGTCTGCTGCGACTGGCTGGGGATGAGGGGATAGGGAGGATGGAAAGGACAGACATAAAGAACATAGCAGTAAGATGCCAAGTACAATATTGGAGGTCAACCAGCAGTATGGATCAGATAACAATAGAACAAGAGTGGGGTTAAAAGACACAAAAACCCTCCTTAAAGGCCAAATGTCACGTAACAGGGTCCTTAAAATGTCTTGAAACTAGATATAAAAGGGAACCGATCTGTTCGGGTCTTGGTGCATATGCTTCAGTAACGCCGGAATATTCGTTAATTTAAAACTGCCGCGCTTGGCCTGACGTTCCTACTCACGGCCCCCGGAATCACCTGAGGAAGAAGGCGGAAGTGACGAAATTGATTGTACCTTAGTTTGATGCTTGGGGTATCCCGATTGATTGTTTATATGGAGACTGGAAGATTGAAGTGAGCAACAAGAAAGAAAAAAATGGATATTTCACCCATACCTTAAAACGGGGCTATAAGGGACAGCTGGGTAATAAGGGACACTTTTCTGGGAAATGTTTTCATACCTGTCAAGTGATACGTTTTCGCCGTATTTTAATACCGTAAAACGGGGCTATAAGGGACGGCGGGGTAATAAGGGACACTTTTCTGCAAAATGTTTTCATACCTGTCAAGTGATACGTTTTCACCGTATTTTAATACCGTAAAACGGGGCTATAAGGGACGGCGGGGTAATAAGGGACACTTTTCTGGGAAATGTTTTAAATGTAATTCGTGTTGTTATTGTCAAATATTTTAAGGATTCATGGATATTTGACAATAGCAACACAACTCAGCGTCCGGCTCAAAATAAAAAAAGCAGAATTCTGGATTTGGAAGGCGATTCCTTTCTGTCCCGCAGCCACAGGACAGCTGAAAGTGTTAGGCCATCAGCCTAATGACTTCTCATTGTAGTGATAATAGCTCACGCTGATCGATCTGCCCACCCCGGCCATCAGCCTAATGATTGAGTCCACACTTCTCAATGTAGTGAGAATAGCTCCCACTGAGCCATCTGCCAGCACCCTAGCTGTTGGGGTCTCACACACACGACGTGTTCCTCAACACACTCAATTTTTTTTCCAGTATATTTTTCTTTTGGGTGTACAG
This sequence comes from Pholidichthys leucotaenia, assembly GCA_020510985.1. Classification (NCBI taxonomy): domain Eukaryota; kingdom Metazoa; phylum Chordata; class Actinopteri; order Cichliformes; family Pholidichthyidae; genus Pholidichthys; species Pholidichthys leucotaenia. Next base: position 40,518,975 of record CM035846.1, on the reverse strand, counting down.
AAATGGCAATACGCCCGTATTTGCTAAAATTGCATTTTCCCCGTATTAAAATACGGCGAAAACGTCTCTCTTGACATGTATGCGCCTCCATTCTCATATTCATCTGGTCAGTTTCTTGACAGCAGCGGCTCTCCTCCACTGTAATAATAATGGCTTCCGAAAAATCAGTATTTATGGGGCGCCCTCGACAGACCCCCTTCGGCTTCCCAATTCTGGAGGCGATTAATGTCCAATTCAATGACATTTTCCACTGGTTCTGTTCTCTGGTCATCGTCGGAACTGTTGTCAACAGACAAAGCATCTGATTCCGTCTCGGACGGCTTGAACCTGTAAGGTTCTATGCCTCTGTCACTGTCTGAACCACTGACAAAAAAAAGACAAAAAAAGACAAAAAAAAGATAAAACTAAACTAATTTGTTCACAATCGCTGTCACTTTCCGTCATGATTGTCCAATGTTGATAAGTGTGAATGTGGATAGGCAGGGCAGTCAGGATGAAATTTGTGACGTCAAAATCATGGCCGCGGTCTGGATGGGCTGTCACAAGCCAGTGAGCAAGGCGGGGCCTTCGCCTGGTGTATTTTGTGCAATTATGTAAATACGGGTGGGTAATATGGTCTCCGGTATGAATATTTGGTTTAAGCTATGTGTATTTTATCAAAATTCGTTGTCATTTAGAAAAAAAAATTACGTGACATTTGGCCTTTAAGTGAAAGCTATATTAAAAAGGAAGGATTTTACCCTGTTCTTAAAAACAGAGACCGAGTCTGACTCCCGGACCCAGAGTGGTAACTGGTTCCAGAGAGAAGGGGCTTGGCAGCAGAAGGCTCTGCCTCCCACCGTACTTTTGGAGATTCTGGGCACCACAAGTAAGCCAGCATCTTGGGAGCGTAATGCTCTATTAGGATGGTAAGGTAATATCAGATCTTTTATATACTGGGGGGCCAGATTGTTAAGAGCTTTGAAAGTAAGAAGAAGGACTTTAAACTTGATTCTGAATTCAATGGGAAGCCAATGGAGGGAGGAAAGAACCGGGGAAATATGATCTCTTTTTCTAGAACCAGTTAAAACTCTAGCAGCAGCATTTTGAATCAACTGAAGATTTTTTAAAGATACTTTAGGACAACCAGATGATAGCGAATTACAATAATCTAATCGAGAACTGACAAAGGTGTGAATCAGTTTCTCGGCATCACCCAGAGACAAGATGCTCCTGATCTTGGCAATATTGCGCAGATGATAGAAGGCGGTCCTAGAAACAGTTTTAATATCTGAATTAAAGGACAAATCCTGATCAAAAATCACTCCAAGGTTCCTCACACAACTGTTCAGAGTGAGAGTGGCAGCATCTAAATTAAGGGCATAATCTAAAAAGGAATTTCTAAGATGTTTTGGGCCAACAACAATGACTTCAGTCTTATCAGAGTTCAACAGTAAAAAATTACAAGTCATCCAAGCTTTGATGTCCTTAAGACAGGCATCTAACTTGGCCAACTGATCACAATCATCGGGCTTCATTGACAGGTATAGTTGTGCGTCATCTGCGTAACAGTGAAAATGTATACAGTGCTTTCTGATGATATTGCCCAATGGGAGCATATATAGACTAAAAAGAGTAGGGCCCAACACAGATCCCTGTGGAACTCCGTGACTGAGCTTAGAGCTGGAAGAAAATCCATCACTGAAATGGACAAACTGAAATCTATCAGACAAATAAGATCTAAACCACTGCAACAGAGTTCCACTGAGTCCAACAAAGTGTTCCAATCTATCAAGTAGAATGGCATGATTGATAGTGTCAAAGGCTGCACTGAGATCTAAAAGAACAAGAACAGAGACAAGTCCATTATCAGATGCAGTCAGGAGGTCATTAGAGACCTTCACTAAGGCAGTTTCAGTGCTGTGATGAGCTCTGAACCCAGATTGAAACACCTCAAACAAACCAACTCCCTGCAAATGGTCAGATAATTGCACAGCAACAACTCTTTCCAAGATTTTTGAAATGAAAGGCAAGTTAGAGATTGGTCGATAATTGGCCAAAACTCCTGGATCGAGCGTCAGTTTTTTAAATAAGGGTTTAATTACAGCAGTTTTAAAAGCCAGTGGAACATAACCCAGAGTTAAAGAAGAATTAATGATCATGTGGGGCACATATGTTGGTTTCATATGCTCCACAGATATATTATTGTATGTTTATTGTGTGCTTCACGTCTCAGGGGAACAAAGGGACTGAGCCTCCTAGAGGTAACAGGAGGGTGTGAGATTTGGCCTTTTGTTTCAAGGAGATGGCCTTGAGAGATTTCCTGACCACCGGAGACTAGGGGGTGGATGGCGTTAAGATCGGGGGAAGTTACATTGTGACTGGGATTAAGTACCATGTGACTGTATGTTTGGTTAAACACCATGTGACTGTAGGTTTGATGTCCTGGGTATAAAAGGACAGATGTGAGAAGATTCATCCTTTTTTTCTGCTTTGGAATGTTGGAGTATGTGATTGTGAATAAAGCTGAACCTGAGGAATAAACTCAGTCTCGTCCTTCAACACATCTTACACACTGGTGACCTTACGACGAAGCATGAGCAGGAGTAATTCTGAATGTCCTCTCGGCGGCCTGCCACGGCGGGGGGGCCTCGCGAGCTGCACTTCCTCATCAGCCAAAACAAAAGCGGGTTTGAGCCTGTTTATGCAAATCAACTCCCTTCTGCCCCCTAAATCTAGTAGAAAATGCTTTCTTACCGTTCTCCAGCACTCTGAACGGTCCGTCATAAAACGGCCGCAAACTTGGACGCTGAGCATCATGTTTAACAAAAACAAACTCTGCATTTTTTAAAGCCTTTGGCACAAAAACGTGTGGGAAACTGTGATGGACCGGGCCAGGGAGCGTGTTTGCTCCCGAGTCGCTCTGCCACGGCTGAGCAGGGGGGCCATTTGGTGCGGGATTATCGGGGAGAAATTTCCCCGGCAAACGGAGAGGTTGTGCAAAAACTAATTCCACCGGGGAAGCATGTAAATCTTCCTTAGGTGCAGAACGCAACCCCAATAAAACCCATGGCAGTTTGTCCACCCAATTTGTATCCGTCAGCTCTGAGGGCTGCTTTCAATGACCTGTGAAAGCGTTCGCATAAACCATTAGCCTGGGGGTTATACGCGGTGGTGCGATGAATCTTCACCCCCAAGCTGTGGGCCATCGATGACCATAGTTTGGAAACAAATTGGGGACCCCTGTCGGACGTTATGTCCGACGGTACACCGAAACGCGCAACCCACGCTGCTAAAAATGCTCGCGCAACTTCTTCCGCTGTGGTTGATGTCAGAGGAATCGCCTCTGGCCAACGCGTGGTGCGATCCACCATCGTCAAAAGATGTGTGTGCCCGTGTGATAATGGGAGCGGGCCCACCAAGTCAACATGCACGTGATTAAAACGCTTAGCGGGGATGTGAAAAGGTTCCAACAGGGCCTTAGTGTGTCTGTGTATTTTGGCTCACTGACACGCTACGCAGGCTGCCACCTATTCCTTGACCTGTTTGCGCAACCCGGGCCAAACAAATTTCTCCCCCACCAACTTAATCGATGCGCGCACCCCCGGGTGCGCAAGAGAATGGACCAAGTCAAAAACGCGGCGACGCCACGCAGCTGGCACCACGGGGCGGGGCCGTCCCGTGGAGACATCGCAGATTAGTGGGGGCAAACCACTTTGTTGCTCCCTGTGCTCCAGCCTTAACCCTGTTGGTCCAGACTGGAGCGCACGCACGTGCGCATCGTTAACCTGCTCCGCAGCCATGGCTGCATAATCTAACCCAACACAGACCGGGGCTACGCGCGCTCCCGCGTCGCTGCCCGGGCCCACGGCCACGGCTACAGAGTCTGCCCCTATGGGGCTTGGTGGTGCTACCGCGCGCGAGAGGCAGTCTGCCACAACATTGTGTTTACCCGCGACATGCTGAATATCAGTAGTGAACTCCGATATTGCGGCTAGTTGCCTTTGTTGTCGGCCTGACCAGGGCTCTGAAATTTTGGCCATCGCAAACGTTAGCGGTTTATGATCCACAAACGCGGTGAAACGTCGCCCCTCTAACCAGAACTGAAAATGACGGATGGCCAAGTGTAGGGCCAAAAGCTCCCTGTCAAACGCACTGTATTTACGCTCACTATCGCGCAAAGTCCTGCTGAAAAACGCGAGGGGTTGCCAGGTACCTGCCACAAACTGTTCAACTACCGTCCCCACCGCTACATCGGAAGCGTCAGTGGTGAGTGCCATGCGGGCCGTTGGAACTGGGTGCGCTAACAAAACTGCGTTTGCCAGGGCTGATTTGACCTGGGCAAAAGCGCGCTCCCGCTCCGGAGACCATTCAACTTTATTTGCGGGCTTTTGTTTTTTTAACGCAGTGTACAATGGCTGCATGAGCCGTGCTGCGCTTGGGAGGAACCGGTTGTAAAAATTAACCATCCCTAGAAACTCCTGAAGTGCCTTGACTGTTTGAGGTTGCGGAAAATCCGTTATGGCACGCACTTTATTTGGAAGAGGAACCGCTCCTTCAACCGAAACGCGATGTCCCAAAAAATCAATCTGCGCCACCCCAAACTGGTACTTCGCTGGGTTAACTATTAACCCGTGCTCTGCCAGCCTCCGAAAAACTGCTGTGAGGTGTTTTTCGTGCTCGCCCTCGGACGCGCTGGCTACCAAAATATCGTCCAAATAAACGAACACGAAAGGAAGGTCGCGTAAAACTGCATCCATCATGCGTTGGAAAGTCTGCGCAGCCCCCTTGAGGCCAAAAGTCATGCGCAAAAACTCAAAAAGGCCGAAAGGAGTTATGACCGCTGTTTTGGGTACATCCTGCGCGCGCACTGGAACCTGGTGGTAACCGCGCACCAAGTCTATTTTAGAAAAAATGCGCGCCCCCGCCAAATGAACAGAAAAATCCTGAATGTGCGGAATCGGGTAGCGGTCATGAGCTGAAACGTTGTTCAACCTGCGGAAATCGCCGCAAGGTCGCCACGAGCCGTCAGCCTTTGGGACCATGTGTAACGGCGAAGCCCAAGAGCTCTTGGAGCGTCTAACAATACCCAGTTTTTCCAGATTAGTGAACTCCTCGCGCGCGATGGCCAGTTTAGCTGGGTCCAAGCGCCGAGCTTTTGCAAAAACGGGAGGGCCGGTGGTGGTTATGAAGTGCTCCACCCCATGTTTAGCCACCGTTGCCGAAAACGTGGGGACTGTGAGTGCTGGGAACTGAGCAAGCAATGTGTGAAACTTACCACCCGCAGCTGAGACGCTGGCATGTGCAGTAGGCGGGGCCACCCGAGCTGTGCAGGGAATAGAATGAAAGGACAGTGCATTAATCAGACGTCTATTAGCAAGGTCAACCAATAAACCATGTGAGCACAAAAAATCAGCCCCTAACATGTTGAAACTGACTGCTGCTACAGTAAATGTCCACTCAAATGAACGGCCCTGTAAGGACAGAAGCATGGTCCTCTCACCGAATGTTTTAATCGCGGAGCCGTTCGCTGCTGACACTGACACCCAGGGAGCTTTAGACGGCATCAGCTGTTCCGCGTAGGTGGGTGTGACGAAACTCAGCTGAGAGCCCGTGTCCACGAGGAACTGTTTCCCCGAGCGTGCATCCGTCAGGTAAAGCAGCTTGTTCTCGTTGCCGAGGGTCGCAGCTGCTACCGGCCCTCGGTCTTGGCGTTTCCCTGGCGCTTGAAGTTGCATGGTGAGACGCACCTGTGCGCTCTCTCTGCAAAACAGCGGTGGTAGAAGCCCGGGCCGTCGTCCGCTCCGCGTCGTCTGGCCCCCATCGCCAGCGTCGTTGGTGCGTCTGGCACCTTGGCCGCTGGACCTGCGCTGTCTCCGGACGCCGTTCCTGGGCTAGCAGCCGCGGCCGAAACCGCGTTCCGCTTGTGGGCGTCGACCAGCCGCTGCACCTCTTTGCTCAACCCATGGTAGTCTCGCCTGGCCAATCGGGGCGACTCTGCCAGGGCCACTCTCACTGCTGGCAGCAGGGTTCGAAGGAAAAGGTTGGCGAAAATGAATTCGCCATCTTCAGAGTCTTTGAGCCTCAGCATCTTCACCATCAGGTCCGCAGGTCTATCGTTCTCTGACTCCGTCAACGTCAGGAGCCCCTCTGCTCGTTGTTGGACTGAAGGGGTGAAATGGCTGATCAGCGCGTCCTTCAATGCGCTGTACTTGTTGCTGTCTGGTGGATGATTAACCAAATCCTCCACTCTCTGGACCGTGTCGCTGTCCAGCTTCGCTACCACATGGTAGAATTTTGTGTCGTCATTGGAGATTCTCCGGAGGTTGAACTGCGCCTCGACTGCGCTAAACCATGAGCGCGGGCTGTGCTGCCAGAAATCGGGCAGCTGGATCGTGGAGGCGGCCATCAGGCTGCCTTCGGCCGAGCCCCGCTCGGGAGAATTCTGTCTACTCATTTCTCGTCGTAGGTCACCAGTGTAGAAGATGTGCTCGAATGATGAGGCTGAGTTTAATTCGTGAACCAGCTTTATTGACAGAACACGTCGTCTAGCATTCTCAAAGCAGGAAAGAGACAGAGTCATATCTCATCACCCTTTTATATGTCTCCAGCATCAGAATTCAAGTCACATGGTGTTTTCAGTAAACATACAGTCACAAAGCCTCCCTTTGAATCTTCACCATTGTCTCTCATTTCTTGATGAACCGGAAATCTCTCCAGGGCATCTTCTGTGGGACAAAAAGACGAATCCCACACCTCCTCGTTATCTTCTGCAGATTCGAGTCCTTTGTCCTTGCAGACATGACACGCTCAATACACATGCAGTCATATCTCTGTGGAAAAGTGAGCCCACAATGTGTGTCGTCCACGTGATTAATACATATGTCAGCTCTATTAAGTGTTGTGGGATGTGTCTGGTGCGTGTGTTTGGATGGGGCAGCTTGGTGCGTGGACGTGAGTGAGTGGGAGCATTTGTGCAGCCGAGGCGCCCCCCCCCCCCCACAGTGTGTGTGGAATGACCTCCAGAGCGAACGGTGTGTGATTTGGTGCGGATGAGTAGAAAGAGCGAGGCGACCGGAGCAGGTAGAATTTGTTGCTGACACAGTGCTGTATATAAATAAAGCCCCAACGCTTCAGCAAAACGGCCTGTGCTTCTGTGTACCACTTGGGAGTTGACCGCGGAGGAAGATAGATCTCCCCTGCATCCCAAAACCACGGTTAGGAGACGAAAGGCAGGAACGGTCAACACAAGCGTGAGATCACAGACATGTCTCATGCGCACGCTTTGAGCGATATTGTGCTTTATGAGATGATGAGATTCAACTTTATTGTCATTACACATGTATGAATACAAGGTAACAAAACGTGACTTGGCATTTGGGCACGCTCTGCAGAGCGCATCCAAGGCCGGGGCAGCCGCTTATCATAGCGTGATTAATACATATGTCAGCTTTATCAGGCATGCGCTATAGCGCGTGATCACAGACACTCAGAGTGACGGAAATCTGGCTGCCAATCCACGCCATCAGCCTCTCCGGCCACCACCGAGCATTTAAACATTTTTACACATTCATACCCAGTGTTATGGGCACTGGAGGCAATGCGGGTGAAGTGTCTTGCCCAGGGACACAACGGCAGGATATCTGGGGAGAGCGTGATGCGAACCGCCAACCATCGGGTTATTAGAATACCTGCTCTACCTGCTGAGCCGCTGCCGCCCCACTTTTTCCTCCACTTTCCCTCTTTAATTTTCAATTCAATTCAATTCAATTCAACTTAATTTATATAGCGCATTTCACAACAACAGTCATCTCATAGCACTATCAGCTGTAGGGGGAACCCCCACAGTTGCAGAAAGACCCCAGCAATCAGGCGATCCCCTGTGAGCAAGCACTTGGCAACGGTGGAGAGGAAAAACTCCCTTTTAACAGGAAGAAACCTCCAGCAGAACCAGGCTCAGGGAGGGGCAGTCATCTGCTGTGACTGGCTGGGGGGTGAGGGGATAGAGAAGAAGAAAAGAACAGACATGTAGAGAGCAAACAGCACGATGGGGACTCAATCTATGGGAGAGAACAAACAAATGTTAATGACCAGCAAAAAAAATATTTCATTGAGAGTGAGAAAAGGAGTGAGGCCCAGTGCATTACTGGAGGTCCCCCGGCTGACTAAACCTATTAGCAGCATAACTAAGGGAGGGTTCAGAAACACATGATCCCTCCCTAATTGTAGGCTATATCAAAAAGGTAGGTTTTAGCCCTATTCTTAAAAACAGAGATCGAGTCTGACTCCCGAATCCAGATTGGCAGCTGATTCCACAGGAGAGGAGCTTGATAACTGAAGGCTCTGCCTCCCATTGTACTTTTGGAGATTCTAGGTATTACAAGTAATCCTGCATTTTGGGAGCGTAGTGCTCTGTTAGGATAATACGGTAGTATCAGATCTTTTAAATAAAAAGGAGCCTGATTGTTTAGAGCTTTGTAAGTAAGAAGAAGGATTTTAAACTTGATTCTAAACTCTATGGGAAGCCAATGAAGGGAGGCCAGAACCGGAGAGATATGATCTCTCTTTCTAGTACCTGTTAAAACTCTTGCTGCAGCATTTTGGATCAGCTGAAGACTTTTTAAAGATGTTTTAGGACAGCCTGATAATAAAGAATTACAATAATCTAATCTCGAGCTAACAAAAGCGTGGATCAGTTTCTCAGCATCACTCTGAGACAAGATGCTCCTAATCTTGGCAATATTACGCAAATGATAGAAGGCAGTCTTAGAAACAAATTTAATATGTGAATTGAAGGACAAATCCTGATCAAAAATAACTCCAAGGTTCCTCACAGAGCTATTAAGAGAAAGAATAACCACATCCAAACTGAAAGTTTGATTTGGAAAGGAATTTCTAAGGTTTTTTGGACCAACAAGAATGACTTCACTCTTATCTGAATTTAATAGCAGGAAATTACAAGTCATCCAAGCTTTGATTTCCTTAAGACAGACTTCTAACTTGGCTAACTGATTACTATCATCTGGCTTCATTGACAGGTATAATTGTGTGTCATCAGCATAACAATGAAAATGTATACAGTGCTTTCTAATAATGTTGCCTAACGGAAGCATATATAAACTAAAAAGAGTAGGGCCTAGCACAGATCCCTGTGGAACTCCATGACTGAGCTTTGAGTTGAAAGAAAACTCATTATTTACATGAACAAACTGGAACCTATCAGATAAATAAGATCTAAACCACTGCAACGAAGTTCCATTAAGTCCAACATAGTGTTCTAATCTATCAAGTAGAATATTATGATCAATAGTATCAAAAGCTGCACTAAGGTCTAAAAGGACAAGTACAGAAACTAGTCCATTATCAGATGCAATGAGGAGGTCGTTAGTGACCTTCGCCAAGGCTGTTTCAGTACTATGATGGATTCTAAACCCAGACTGAAACTCTTCAAGTAAACCATTTCCCTGCAGGTGGTCAAATAATTGCGTAGCAACAACTCTTTCTCAGATTTTTGAAATGAAAGGGAGATTAGAGATTGGTCTATAGTTAGCTAAAGCTCCTGGATCTAGCATTGGCTTTTTGAGTAAGGGTTTAATTACAGCCGTTTTAAAAGCCTGCGGTACATGGCCTAAAGTTAATGAAGAATTGATTATATGAAGAATAAGGCTACCAATAAGTGGGAAGACTTCTTTAAATAACCTGGTAGGAATAGGGTCTAAAAGACAAGTTGAAGGTTTGGATGAGGAAACTATTTTGTCTAACTCACCAAGGTCGATTGGAGTAAACTCATCAAGATGGACATCAGTTGAAGGAGCTGTAGTAGTTACAGTATTTAAGTTAACTGTGGGAAGAATCTGATTGATTTTATCTCTGATGGATGAAATTTTATTATTGAAAAAGTTCATTAAGTCCTGACTAGTAAGCTCTAAGGGAATGCTAGGATTGTCAGAGTCCTGACTCTTTGTCAACCTGGCTACAGTACTGAAAAGAAACCTGGGATTATTCTTGTTCTCTTCTATTAATGCAGAGTAATAACTCGTTCTAGCTTTTCTAAGAGATTTTTTATAAATTAAAAGATGATTTCTCCAAGCTAAATAGATTTCATCTAAATTAGTGGAGCACCATTTTCTTTCTAATTGACGAGTCTTCTGTTTTAAGCTACGAGTTTCTGTGTTGAACCAAGGAGTTAGAAATCTCTGATTAGACTTTTTCTTTTTTAAGGGGGCCACCAAGTCTAGAGTCTGATGCAGAGAAGCTGAAACACTATCCACCATGTTATCAATTACAGAAGGAGCAAGCTGTCTATAGCTTATTTCCGTTGTGTTGACACATGGCATAGAGGAAACAATCTGCATAAATTTGGTAACAGCATCATCTGAGAGGCATTTACTGTAATAATATTTTTCTTTAGGAGCCAAATAGTCAGAAATAGTAAAATCAAAGGTTAACAGATGACATAACGCACGGCTCAGGAGATGCACACACACAGGATCAGAGAAGTTCAAATAGTTTATTAGCAACAGGGGTGAATGGATGTGTGTCTGCGGGATGTAAATGTATTGGTGGCGGCGTCTGCTTCGGGCACAGAGGCAGGAGACCGTACAGCCGGCAACCCTATGGGAAAGAGCACAAGGACACAGGGTGACGGGCACACACCAACACAGGAGGAGAATGAGCGAGAGAGGAGCTTACTTGGGAGAGACAGATGACTGGCACCACAAGGATGGGACCCGGTAGACAGCCACCTGCAGGGCTCGGTGCAGCAGCGAGGAATGGCGAGGGAGAGGCGTTGTCCGCCGCCGAGGAATCCACCTGTGCACAGGGGAGCAGACTGGAAGGAAAGGAGGTAAGGGCTTCTTACCAAAAACGTTGTGCTGAAGAAAAGGTTTGACTCACGATGATGAGTGACGAAGTCTGACGGCTTCAGGCCGAAGCTCAGGGTGAGGCGGCTTATATCCCTCGCCGCTGATGACGAGCAGGTGTGCGAGCAGGTGGCGCCGCTCATGAGCGGCGCGGCGTGACAGTACTCCCCCCTCTAGCAGCGCCTCCTGGCGATGGCTTCTCAGGGTGTGCTCGCTGGAAGTCAGCGATGAGCGATGGGTCCAACACGAACGACGAGGGTACCCACTGTCGATGCTCGGGCCCATAGCCCTCCCAGTCCACCAAGTACTGCAACCCACGACCCCGGCGCCGGGAGTCCAGGATGGAGGCGACGGACCAGGCCGGATGGCCATCAATCATCCGGGGCGCGGGTTGCACAGCAGGAGGAGGGCAAAGGGGGTCGGAGACTGCCAGCTTCACCTTGGACACGTGGAAGGTGGGATGGATGCGGAGGGAGGGGGGAATAGCCACACGCACAGCTACCGGGTTGATGATCCGGGTGATGGGGTAGGGTCCCATAAAGCGCTGTGCCAGCTTCCTCCTCTCGCGTTTCAATGTCACGTCCTGGGTTGACACGTAGACTCGTTGCCCAACTCTGTACGCCGGGGCAGGTCTTCTGTGCCAGTCCGCCACAGTTCTGTTGCGCTCCGCCGTGCGTAAAAGCGCATTACGCGCTGATGCCCAGATGGAGCGGAACTGCCTGAGATGCGCCCTAACTGAGGGGACAGTTACCTCACTCTCCTGCGCCGGGAACAGCAGGGGGTCATAACCCAGGGACGCCTTGAAGGGGGACATCCCTGTAGCAGAAGAGCGAGCGGTGTTGTGGGCGTATTCAACCCAGGCAAGATGGTTACTCCAGGACGTGGGTTTGGATGCTGTTACGCAGCGGAGCGCAGCCTCCAGCTCCTGGTTTGTCCGCTCACACTGCCCGTTGGATTGGGGGTGATGGCCGGAGGAGAGGCTCACCTTGGCTCCGATGGCGTTACAAAACGATCTCCAAACCTCAGAGGAAAATTGGGGCCCCCGGTCCGAGACCACGTCCACCGGAATCCCGTGCAGCCTGACCACGTGTTGGACGAGGAGATCCGCCATCTCCAGGGCAGTTGGAAGACCTCGTAGAGGGATGAAGTGCACAGCCTTGGAGAAGCGGTCCACGATGGTCAGGATGGTGTCATAGGAATTGGAGACTGGGAGTCCGATGACGAAATCCAAAGCGATGTGCGACCAGGGCCTGCCAGGGACGGGCAGGGGCTGGAGCAGACCCGCTGGAGGGGCATTTCCCGACTTGTTGGTGGCACAAATTGGACAAGCCCGGGCGTAGCGGGCTGCGTCCCTCCGCAGGCCCGGCCACCAAAAGGACCGCTGGAGGAGGTCTATTATCCGGGAGGAGCCAGGGTGACAGGTGAGCTTGGAGGTGTGCAGCCAGTGGATGACCTCTCCTCGAACCGCGGATGGCACGAACAGCCTCCCCTCCGGTCCGCCGCCAGGGTCAGGTTCCACTTCCTGCGCCTTCCGTATCTTGCTCTCTATGTCCCAGGAGATGGCTCCCACGACGCACGACCTGGGCAGGATGGTGTGGAGCATCTCCTCCGACTCCTCGGGGGTGAACTGCCTAGAGAGGGCGTCAGGCAGGCCGTTCTTGGAGCCAGGCCTGAAGGTGATGTAAAACTGGAACCTGGCGAAGAACAAGGACCAGCGCGCCTGGCGGGCGTTCAGGCGCTTGGCAGATCGAAGGTACTCCAAGTTCTTGTGGTCCGTCAGGACCACGAACGGCAGGTCTGCCCCCTCTAGCCAGTGGCGCCATTCTTGCAGCGCGAGCTTGATGGCCAGGAGCTCTCTGTCCCCCACATCGTAGTTCCTCTCCGCCGGGGACAAGTGCCGGGAGAAGAAGGCGCAGGGCCATTTAGCGCCGTCGTCAGGCGACCGCTGAGATAGCACCGCCCCCACTCCCGTGTCCGAGGCGTCCACCTCCACGATGCACTGCAGCGCGGGGTCGACCTGGCGAAGGACCCGGGAGGAGGAGAACTCCGCCTTCAGCACCTGAAAGGCAGCAGCGGCCTCTTCGGTCCACCGGAACGGGACCTTAGGGGACGTGAGGCGGGTCAGTGGTCCGACGATGGAGCTGAAATTGGGGACAAAGCGGCGGTAGAAGTTCGCGAAACCAACGAACTGTTGCACCTGTTTCCTCGATGCAGGTGTAGGCCATTCCGCCACCGCCTTCACCTTCTCTGGGTCTGGAAGCACCTGGTCGTGTGAGATGATGAATCCCAGGAAGGATGTAGTCTTAGCATAAAATTCACACTTCTCAGCCTTCACGTATAGCCGGTTCTCCAGCAGTCTTTGGAGGACCCGCCTCACATGGACCTGGTGCTCATCCCTGGACTTGGAGAAGATGAGAGTATCGTCCAGGTAGACGAACACAAAGAGGCCGATGAAGTCCCGGAGGACATCATTGATGAGGCGCTGAAAGACGGCAGGAGCGTTGGTCAACCCAAACGGCATTACCAGGTATTCAAAGTGGCCGTTCGGGGTACGGAAGGCTGTCTTCCACTCATCCCCCTCCCGGATCCGGACGAGGTGGTATGCGCTGCGTAGATCCAGCTTGGTGAACCAGGTCGCCCCCTGGAGGGAGTGGAAAGCAGTGTCCATGAGGGGCAGGGTGTAACGATCCTTCTCCGTGATGTCATTAAGAGCCCGATAGTCTATGCAAGGGCGGAGGGATCCGTCCTTCTTTCCAACGAAGAAGAACCCTGCCCCCACGGGTGATGACGATGGGCGGATTATCCCAGCGCTCAGTGATTCCTTAAGGTAGGCGTTCATCGTCTCCTTCTCCGGCGCTGACAGACTGTAGAGCAGACCAGAAGGTAAGGGTGCCCCCTGGCGGAGGTTGATGGCGCAGTCATAGGGCCGATAAGGAGGGAGAGACATAGCTTTGGTCTTGCTAATACCATACCCAGGTCGTGAAATTCCAGAGGCACCAGAGACAGGTCCGGGGGTGCAGCGTCCGTAGCAGGGGGAGAAGCAGACGGAGAGCAGGCAGCGGACTGAAGGCAGGTGCCCATGCAGAACGTGCTCCATGCCGATACCCCAGCTGACTTCCAATCCAGGACAGGGTTGTGGAGGCGTAGCCAGGGATACCCCAGGATGACGGGCGACACAGAGTTGGGTAGGATGAGAAAGGTTATCTCCTCCCGGTGGTTACCAGAGATGATCACCGGGACCGGGATGGTCTGGTGCGTGACTCTCCCAAGTGAAGCACGGGAGAGGTTGACCAGGGAGATGGGGTCTTTGAGCGCCTGGCAGCGGATGCCCAATCGGGTTTCCAGGCTTTGTGAAATAAAGCTGCCCTCTGCGCCCGAATCCACCAGTGCGTGGGTGAGGTGCCCAATGGGGTTGTGGCAGAAACGGATGGGCAGCTTTAATTGAGTGAGGGGACTTAACCGATTGAAGTCCGCGAGGCCCCCTACAGTGACTCGCGGACCCCCCCGTTTGGCTTCTGTGGACAAAGCTCTACCGTGTGTTGATTATCTCCGCAATACATGCAGAGATTCAATGCACGGCGGCGTTGTCTCTCTGCCGGGGAGAGCTTTGTCCAACCCGTCACCATCGGCTCCGACTCCTCGGGGTGCGATGGTGGCGGCGTCACCAGGGGGCGAGCTTGGGGCTGGCGCGACGAGGCCCCGCGAGGGCGAGAAGATGACGACTTCCGCCCCGAGGAGCACTCGCGCAGCCTGTTATCCAAGCTGATGGCAAGGGAAGACAGCTCCGCTAGCGTCTCAGGGAGGTCCCGCCCAGCCAGTTCATCCCTCAGATCGTCATTGAGGCTGCGGAGGAAAAGACCGCAGAGGGAGCGTTCCTCCCAGCCTACTTCCTCCGCTGCTACCCGGAAGTCGACCGCATAGTCCGCGGCCGACCGGCTTCCCTGCTGGAGAGCGAGAAGCCGGTCGACCTGGACCGTCTCAGCACGTGAGTGGTCAAAGACCTCCAGGAAGCGCCTCACGAACTGGTCATAAGTGAGGGTGGCGTAACTGGGCCTCGCCATAACGGCGTAGGTCCAAGTCAACGCTCGCCCCTCCAGGAGATTCCCGATATAACCAATCCGACTGTGATCCGAGGGAAAGTCTCCGGGCACGCGATGGAATACGGACTCACACTGCATGATGAACCCCCGCGCTCCGCCGAGCCTTCCGCTAAAGCGGGCGGGGGTCGGAATGGGTGTGAGCCGCACCGGTGCTACCGGAGCCTGCTGGACGGCCACTGGAGCGGCAGGAGCCACGCCACCCTGATGAGCCGGGGGGAACGGCTGCTGGTGGTCCAGGCGGTCCAATCGGTTATTTATGATGATTAATTGATTTAGGATAACCTGCTGCTGATAGGCTATCTGATCCACCCGAGCCTCGAGGTTGGTAAGCCGGTGTGCGAGCCCGCCGTCTGCCGAGCCGCTCTGCTGAAGCCGTACTGACATAACGCACGGCTCAGGAGACGCACACACACAGGCTCAGAGAAGTTCAAATAGTTTATTAGCAACAGGGGTGAATGGATGTGTGTCTGCGGGATGTAAATGTATTGGTGGCGGCGTCTGCTTCGGGCACAGAGGCAGGAGACCGTACAGCCGGCAACCCTATGGGAAAGAGCACAAGGACACAGGGTGACGGGCACACACCAACACAGGAGGAGAATGAGCGAGAGAGGAGCTTACTTGGGAGAGACAGATGACTGGCACCACAAGGACGGGACCCGGTAGACAGCCACCTGCAGGGCTCGGTGCAGCAGCGAGGAATGGTGAGGGAGAGGTGTTGTCCGCCGCCGAGGAATCCACCTGTGCACAGGGGAGCAGACTGGAAGGAAAGGAGGTAAGGGCTTCTTACCAAAAACGTTGTGCTGAAGAAAAGGTTTGACTCACGATGATGAGTGACGAAGTCTGACGGCTTCAGGCCGAAGCTCAGGGCGAGGCAGCTTATATCCCTCGCCGCTGATGACGAGCAGGTGTGCGAGCAGGTGGCGCCGCTGATGAGCGGCGCGGCGTGACAACAGACAATGGTCTGACAGTACAGGGTTATGAGGAGACACTACAAGATTTTCTATTTCTATGCCATATGTCAGAACAAGGTCCAATGTATGGTGGAGGTAATGAGTAGAATTTCCTACTTTCTGAGAAAACCCAATCGAGTCTAATATTGAATTAAATGCCACATTAAGGCAGTCACTATCTACATCCACATGTATATTAAAGACCCCTACTATAATTATTCTATCAGATTTTAGCACTAAATCAGGTAAGAAATCAGCAAATTTGGATAAAAATTCTGAGTAGGTTGATGGGGGACGATAAACTATGGCAAATAAAATTGGGTTTAACCTAAAATTGCTAAAGTGCCCTATACTGAGGACCAGGTGTTATGACCCGAGCGCGGCTTTTGATCGCGCTCGGGCTAAGTTATGTTTCGCTGCCAGCTTTGACAGTTGCGGGCTGTATTCTGGCCTCACCGGGCTCTTATTGTGAAAGTGCTCGGTGGGGCTTCCGCCTGTCAACGGCCGGTCAGCTGTTTGTAATTACCGTCGTTAGTGCTTCGCCTTTTTAAGCCCGGCACTGGCGGCGGTAAGACGCAGCAGTGTCAGTCGTTCTTCGTCTGAGCTATGGATGCTTTGGACTGTTACCTACCTCGTCTGCCTGTGGTTGACCGTCGCTTCCCCTGGACCAGTAAGTGAGCTGTTAGCCTTACCCGTCCCGGTGTGAGTAGACCTCTGTGTGTCTCTGCCTCAGCAGCCTGTGTAGTCATTACTCCATCAACTTTGCCTGTGTATGACCGTCTCCTCCTATGGACCTGTAAGAGAGCTGTTTAGCCTTACGCCTCCGGATGTGTGTAGACTTATGTGTCATTGCCCCTGCATCTTGTGTTGTTACCTTTCACCGTAATAAAACTCACTGAAACTCACTGGTGACTGTGTGGCGTCTTATGGTGGCTCGCGAGGGCCACCACATGACAGTACACTGCTGCCAAAACGGCGTTTACGGTGACACCAACCCGAGACGCAATTCACTAGTGGGTTCGAGTTTTTGGACATTTGCTTTTTCCTGTCTGGGTACTGTGTGTGTGAAGAATGCCGTCACGGAGGGGCCGCTTTTGGAGTCCGAGCCACGTGCTGACAGGTGTGCTGGAAGTCGTGGATGAGCTGCTCATCTCCGCTTCCCTGCTGGATTATGACCACGGCATACACTGGTACCTGGACGCTGCCGAAGATATTCTTTGTCATCTCTCTCCCCGCTACGCCGACCACCCAGAAGTCGACGCGAGGAGGGAAGACATCGCCGCGCAACGCGAAATATACCTGATGATGGAGGAGGAGACGCGGCATGAAACAGGAGAAGAGGCACTCCTGCTCTTTGCCTATGGATCCCGATCCTGTCCTCGATCCGTTTCGGGAGTTCGCACCGTCTGGGGGCCGGCGAAGGCGTCGGCGCCACGGCCGGGCGCATCTTCGGCAAGCTCCTGCTCCGGATCCAGTTCTGGGCCGCCGAGATGACTCCCTCAATCAGCCAGCTGCTGTGAGTGAGCTGAGTCCTGTGCCGGTGGGCTCCGTCCATGCGTCCTTTTCTACCACCCAGCGAGCGAGGGAAGGAGCAATGTCCACTACAGCTGATACCATCTTCCCTCTGGGAGACAGGCAAGTCCAATTTCACTGTTCTATTTATCATAGTGATCCGTCTTGTCTGACTCCTGGGGGTGAAGCTCGGGGTTCGCAGCTCCCTGAGTTTCTTTCCCCAGCTGTAGCCATTTGTACTAAACCTGCTGCCTCTGTGTCTCCTCCTGCTGAGCGGTCCTCGGCGTTAGTTCCACGCCGTCGAACGAGGGGGAGGCCTGCGGCTCTGGGAAATATCCCGGCCCTGCAGCCTTGTTTCGGACAGAGGAGGAGAACGGACTACAATGAGGAGCCAGTGCCGACGAGAGAGCGTCCCCAGGGGTCCTCAGGGATGCAGCCCAAGTCAGCAGGTCGAGGGGCCTCTGCCCCCACGCCATACGGGTTATTGGCGTGGACGCCAGCACGTGAGGATCCAGCTGCAGAGACCATCAGGCCGGCTGTGGAACCCGATGCAGCCGAGTGGGAGCCCGACGACGAGCGTCTTCTTGAACCTGGATCAGCGAAGTCCTGGACGGCTCCAGAGCCCGAGTGCAGGCAAGTGCTCTTCCTTGTTTTCCTGTATGGTGTGTTAGAGCATTTTTGCCTGCGTCATGGGGAGGCGAGCGAGGGGCAGCCGTCTGCTGCACCCGAGCTCGTCTTGCTGGGCTCTGGCGCTGCCGGTGGAACTGATCCCGGTCCTCTCCTGTTTTCTGAGCACCTCCACAGCGTTACCGGTCTGGAGCCAGTCAACGTCACAGGACTAGGGGTTCCAGGTTCGGAGATGGAGGTCGTCGCCGGAGCAGTCCTGACCCAGTCGGGGTCCGACATGTGGGCTGAGATGACCCAGTCGGGGTCCGACGCGTGGGCCGAGGTGACCCAGTCAGGGTCCGACGTGTGGGCCGAGGTGAGCCAGTCGGGGTCTGACGCGTGGGCCAAGGTGAGCCAGTCGGGGTCTGACGTGGGTGCAGCGATGACCCAATCGGGGTCCGACGAGGTCCAGTGGGGGTCCAGCGCAGGTGCGGCTGTGACCCAACCAGGATTCGAGGGGGTCCAAGTTTTTGGTTGTCCCCCTCTCAGGAGCCACCAGCTGGGGGCCGTTAGAGGTTTGTGTTTGGCAGTCTGGCGCTCTCCTGTCTTGTCGTCTTCAGGCGGGCGGCTGCATGCAATTCCTCCACAGTCCTGGTGGTTGTGGGATGCGGGTCGGCCACCCGAGGAACTGCTTCGTGCGTTCGGCGTCTTGGGTTGGCCACCCAATAAACTATGTTTGCTACGGGGTGACCTGGTTCGGCCACCGGAGGACTTGTTTCTGGGGGCCTGGGACTGGGGTAGGCCATCTGATCATGTACTGTGTTTGTGGGATTATCAGGGGGCCCATACGGTGCCTAGTCATGTCAAGTATGTTTAGCAATTTTTTTTTGTTGTTTCACGTTGTCATAGTCATAGTCAAGTCAAAGCAATTTTAGATTGCCTCATGTTTCTTCTTTTTGAAGGCCACAGTCTAGTCATAGTCAAGTCAAAGCAGTTTTAGATTGCCTCATGTTTTCTTTTTGAAGGCCACAGTCTAGTTATGGTCAAGTCAGAGCAATTTTAGATTGCTCCATGTTTTTTTTTTTGTCTGCCACAGTCTATCTATAGCCAAGTTATGTCAGAGCAATTTTAGATTGCCTCATGTTTTTTTTGAGAGCCACAGTCTAGCCATAGCCAAGTTATGTCTAAGCAATTTTAGATTGCTCCATGTGTGTTTGTATGTATTTCTTGTTTTGTTTGTGCTTAGGTTGCCTCATGTGTTTTTTGAAAGTCACAGTCTAGTCGTAGTCACGTTATGCCAAGCAATTTTAGATTGCTCCACGTGTGTTTCCATGTATTTCTTGTTCCATAGTTATCGTGCGTTTCCATGTATTTCTTGTTCCATAGTTATTGTGCGTTTCCATGTATTTCTTGTTCCATAGTTATCGTGGGTTTCCATGTATTTCTTGTTCCATAGTTATCATGTATTGAGGTTGTTTGGGAGTATGATTTTGGCATGTTAAGTTTGGGTTTTTGAAGAGATCCTTACTTTGGGTTCTTTACCACGTGGGATTATGTACTTTGGAGTTAGACGGGTTGTCTGTTGTCCCTGTGGAAAGACGTTCGGTGTCAGGTATTTATGCTCTTTATGGTTTTGTATCCCTTGTATTATTTTTGGTCATGTCTTGTTTTTTCTGGTTTCGTCATGGTTCTGGGGGAAATTGATGTATTCTTTTTCCTTTTGGTTTAGGGTTGGTATCTCTCCCTCCGCACCTGTCCCCCAACCTCCCACCCTGGGGGGGCGGGGGAGGCAGGGTAGTTCTTTGGGGCGTTCGGAGTCTGCCCGTGGAGGAAGGGTACTGTTATGACCCGAGCGCGGCTTCTGATCGTGCTCGGGCTAAGTTATGTTACGCTGCCGGCTTTGACAGTTGAGGGCTGTATTCTGGCCTCACCGGGCTCTTATTGTGAAAGTGCTCGGTGGGGCTTCCGCCTGTCAACGGCCGGTCAGCTGTTTGTAATTACCGTCGTTAGTGCTTCGCCTTTTTAAGCCCGGCACTGGCGGCGGTAAGACGCAGCAGTGTCAGTCGTTCTTCGTCTGAGCTACGGATGCTTTGGACTGTTACCTACCTCGTCTGCCTGTGGTTGACCGTCGCTTCCCCTGGACCAGTAAGTGAGCTGTTAGCCTTACCCGTCCCGGTGTGAGTAGACCTCTGTGTGTCTCTGCCTCAGCAGCCTGTGTAGTCATTACTCCATCAACCTTGCCTGTGTATGACCGTCTCCTCCTATGGACCTGTAAGAGAGCTGTTTAGCCTTACGCCTCCGGATGTGTGTAGACTTATGTGTCATTGCCCCTGCATCTTGTGTTGTTACCTTTCACCGTAATAAAACTCACTGAAACTCACTGGTGACTGTGTGGCGTCTTATGGTGGCTCGCGAGGGCCACCACATGACACCAGGCCCTCAAAGGAATTATAACATGTTTTTTGCTTTACATTAACTAGTAATTTGGAATGGTAAATTGTTGCTACTCCTCCTCCACGACCAGAACTTCTGGGATTTTGACAGTTTAAATAACCAGAGGGAGTTGATTCATTTAAACCAACATAATCCTCTTGCCCTAACCAAGTCTCTGTAAGGGAAATTAAATCAATCTGATGATCAGTTAACAGGGGCAATGGATCAGCGTTCTCGTCGCGCCCTCCGCCAGTACCCGGGCTCGCCTGGGGAAGCTAATGATCCTACCAGCAGACTAAATTCGAAGAGACGACGCCTCTGTGCCAAGTCAAAGAAGAATCCTAGTCACAGTCCTAAAGCCGAAAGCAAACAGCCCCAAGAGCACTTTGTGGTAGGATCTGCCCTTCGCATATTACAACTAAACGTTGAAGGCCTATCTGCAGCCAAGCGAAGCCTTATCGAAGTCCTCGCCTTCCAACATTCGATTGATGTAATCTGCCTCCAAGAGACTCATACTGGCACAGAGGAAGCTGGCCTCTTCACCATCAAAGGCTTTGACCTCCTGTGCTATGTTCTACATGCTAAACATGGACGTGCCACCTATGTGCGTTCAGACATAGTTGAAGCAAATCACCTGATAGCAACACATTTCTCAGACACCATAATCATTGGTGGCTTCCATATTGTCAATGTGTACAAGCCCTCTAATGCCAACTGGGATCTGCAGGTCTTACCCACCCTACCCCACCCTGCCATCTATGTGGGGGACTTTAACAGCCATCACCCTTACTGGGGGTACCCAGCAGTGGACAGTGATGGGGAGGCACTTTCAGACTGGGTATCCAGAAATGACCTCGCTTTGATATACGACCCCAAACAAAGAGGAACCTTCCACTCTGCTAGGTGGAAGAAGGACTATTCTCCTGACCTGTGTTGGGTCAGCTCTTTGAATGGAGAGCCATATCCTACACAGATCCTCATTCTTGATGATTTTCCACACAGCCAACACCGGCCCCTGCTTGTACACATTGGCCTACAACTTCCAGTCATATACAGCCCAAGGAAGATGCGCTGGAACTTCCGCAAAGCCAACTGGAAGAAATTCAGTGAAACTCTGGACCGGAGCGTTGTTACCATCCCACTCCACACCATCACTGTAGATGAAGCATACAACCGCTTCTGCAGCGCAATCTTCAAGGCTGCCCATACTGCAATCCCACGAGGCTACCGACCCCTCTATGTCCCATGTTTGGACGGAGAAAGTGCTGCCCTCCTACAATCCTATCAAACATCAGGGGACCCAGAGATAGCAGACCATCTCATTGAATCGCTAAATACAGCCCGGCGAAAGAAATGGGAGGAGACAGTTGCTGACCGGAGCTTTACCCACTCTAGCAGGAAATGTCGGAGCCTCATCCGTCGCCTAGGAGCTGCACAGAAGCCCCCTAGCCAAAGCCGAGCATCCGTCACACCCAACCAAGTTGCATCCCACCTACTGACTATCGCCAAAGCACCCCAAGACAAAGACACCAGAAGAGCAGTTACAACTGAGCTAAAAAAACACCAAAAAATGCCTGTAGAGGAAACGAACCCTGAACCCTTCGAGGCTGCTGAACTGGAGAAAGTCCTACAGGGCCTGAAATGTGGAAAGGCAGCAAGATACGATAACATCTTCCCAGAATTCATGAAAAATCTTGGCCCCCAAGCCCTAACCTGGTTGACACAATTCTACACAAGGATCACACAAACAAACTCGATCCCAAAGAAATGGCGGACAGCAAAGGTCATTGCCATCCCAAAACCTGGCAAAGACCACAAACTACCAGCAAGCTACCGCCCAATCTCCCTACTCAGCATTCCTTACAAAATCATGGAGCGCCTAATACTGCAACACATTTCCCCAGAAATAGAGGATATTCTAAGTGTGGATCAAGCAGGTTTCCGCAAGGACCGCAGTACAGGAGAACAAGTACTGGCCCTAACCACCTTCATCGAAAATGGCTTCGAGAGCAGACTGAAGACAGGGGCTGTGTTTCTCGATCTTACAGCCGCCTATGATACGGTCTGGCACAAAGGCCTCCTCCTGAAACTTATAAAGGCGATCCCTGCTTGGGCAACAGCAATTATAAAAACCCTGCTGACCAACCGAAGGTTCAGAGTCCACCTCAGTCAGAACACAAGTGCATGGAGAATGCAGAAAAACGGACTCCCACAAGGCTCAGTTCTAGCTCCAACTCTGTTCAACCTCTACATAAACGACCTGCCTACTACAAAATCTCGCAAATTCATCTATGCAGACGACATTTGTTTGGCATTCCAAGCACCAGACTTTGAACCACTGGAACGGGTGCTCACGGAAGATCTTGCCAAACTGGACCAGTTCTGCAAACTCTGGCGCCTAAAACCAAGCCCAGCAAAAACCGTCTCCAGTGTATTCCATCTCCACAATGCAAAAGCTGCCAGAGAACTAAACATCCACCTGAGCGGACTCAAGCTTAAGCATGCCCCAAATCCAACTTATCTTGGAGTGACCCTTGATAGGACCTTATCCTTCAAGGAACATCTAAAGGGGACGGCTGCTAAGGTGAAGGTACGAAACAACCTGCTCTGCAAGCTCGCTGGTGCAAAATGGGGGGCGGCAGTCTCCACCCTGCGCACCTCAGCACTGGCCCTTTCATACTCTGTAGCAGAATATTGTGCCCCTGTCTGGTCCAGGTCATCTTACACACACCATGTAGACACCCAGCTCAACTCAACCATGAGAACTATAACTGGAACAATCCGCTCAACACCACTCCCCTGGCTCTCCGTACTGTCAAACATAGCCCCTCCACACATCCGGCAAGCAGCATTAACTCAAAGGATGCTCCAAAAAGTTAAAGATTTTCCTCACTTACCAATCCATGCAGATATCTACACCCCACCCACTGCCCGACTTTCATCCAGACGGCCGATTTGGAAAAACCCTCCCCCAGCTGACTTTACCATCCAGACAACTTGGCAAGAGGAATGGGAGACCAAGGAGGTCCCAAACAAACAGCTGGTGATAAACCCCAACCAACAGGTCCCGGGCACCAACCTCCCAAGGAGACAGTGGTCTACACTCAATCGCTTCAGGACTGGACATGGCCCCTGCTTGGCCAGCCTTCACAGATGGGGCAGTAGCCCTAGCCCACTGTGTGCATGTGGAGAGGAGCAAACAATGGAACACATCATAGAGGTTTGCCCGCTCCAAAGACTGGAAGGAGGATTACACACCCTCCATACAGCAAACCAGGAGGCAACTGCTTGGCTTAAGGACTTTGCATTCGCTAAATAAATAAATTAACAGATCATGGACTAACAGAGACTTGGGAGTTAGAGACCTAATATTTAATAAACCACATTTAATTTTTAAATTATGAGGAGGAACAGAGGCCACATCATTCAATTTAGAGGCTTTATGTTTAATTTGAGTTTTACCAATATTTTGCTTTATCACTTTGGGATGCTTATGCATTATATTTTTATTTACTTTGGAGGAAGCAGACAACGATTCTCTGATGGGGAAGACAGGGGCTAAGCTGAGGGGTGGCGGATGAAGAGGAGCTGCAGAGAGGCGTGGAAGACTGCGACTCTGCTTCTTTAGGAAAGCTATGGAGGCTCACCCTGCTCTCTTTATTTCCCTTTGATTGGAAATTACATCCAAAAGCCGCGCAATGTGGCATTTTCACTGACAAATGGCAGTAGATAGGAGCTTCGCTTCTTGGCTTGTATAAGACAGAAAAAACGGCTGCAACCAATCTACGTCACTACCCAGAATGCATTGCGACGTAAACAAAAATGGCGATTTACATCATAATAAAGTTTTTTTTAAAATATATAAAACTGGGAATTATTTTCAAAAAAATTATATTATAGTTATGTTACTAACATAAAAATAAAGCATATAGAGCTAACATGCCAATATAATCGGAGTTCCTTTTAAATAACCTGGAAGGAATAAGGTCCAGAAGGCAAGATGAAGGCTTAGAAGAGGAAATTATTTTATCCAACTCTAAGAGGTCGATTGGAGTAAACTTATCTAAGCAGATATCAATTGAGGGAGCTGCAGTAGTTAATGTACTAGAGTTTACGGTAGGAAGAATCTGACTGATTTCATCTCTAATAGATAAAATTTTGAGATTGAAATAGTTCAGAAAGTCCTGACTAGAAAGCTCAGGAGGGATGCGAGGATTGACCGAGTCCTGGCTCTTTGTAAGCCTGGCTATAGTGTTGAAGAGAAACCTGGGGCTATTCTTGTTTGCTTCTATTAATGCAGAATAATAGCTTGATCTAGCTTTTCTAAGAGATTTTTTTATAGATTAAGAGATGATTTCTCCACGTCAAGTAGAATTCATCTGAATTAGTTGAACGCCATTTCCTTTCCAATTGACAAGTTTTCTGTTTTAAGCCACAAGTTTCTGTGTTAAACCAAGGGGTAAGAAATTTCTGGTTAGACTTTTTCTTTTTTAAAGGGGCCACCAAATCTAGAGTCCGATGCAGAGAGGCAGTAACACCATCAAACATGCTATCAATTACGAATGGAGCAGACTCTCCATCACTTATTTCAGGTGTTTCTGTTGTGTTGACCCATGGCATAGAGGAGACAATCTGCAAAAATTTAGCAACAACGTCATCAGAAAGACATCTGCTGTAGTAGTATTTTTTTTTTTTTTTTTTTTAGGAAATAAGTGATCAGAGATAATGAAATCAAAAATTAACAGACAATGGTCAGACAGTACAGGATTATAAGGAGACATTACCAGATTTTCGATATCTATACCATAAGTCAAAACAAGGTCCAATGTATGGTGGAAATAATGGGTACAATTTTTTACTTTTTGGGAAAACCCCATTGAGTCTAAAATTGAACTGAAAGCCTTATTAAGACAGTCACTCTCAACATCAACATGTATATTAAAGTCCCCTACAATAATTATTCTATCGGTTTTCAGCAATAAATCAGCTAAAAATTCAGCAAATTCCGATAGAAACTCTGAATAGGCTGTGGGAGGACGATAAACTATGGCAAAGAGAATTGGGTTCAAGCCAAGATTGCTAACAGGCCCCACACTGAGGACCAAACCTCCAAAGGAATTAAAACATAATTTCTGCTTAACATTAACTAGTAATTTAGAATGGAAAATTGCCGCCACTCCACCACCACGACCAGAACCTCTGGGGTTATGACAGTTTAAATACCCAGAGGGAGTTGATTCATTCAAACCAACATAATCATCAAGCCCGAGCCAGGTCTCTGTGAGGGATAGTAGATTGATCTGGTGATCAATTAATAGATCATGGACCAGAAGAGACTTAGAAGATAGAGACCTATTGTTTAATAAGCCACATTTAATTTTTAAACTTTGGGGGGGAACAGAGGCCAAATCATTAATTTTATTAATTATAGGGACTTGAGGCTGGATTAGAATTTTACCAACATTTTGTTTAATCAATCTGGGAAGTTTATGCATTCTATTTTTTTTAACTTTTTTATTAACTTTAAAGGGAGCAGAAAAAGGTTCTCTAAGGGAGGAGACAGGGGCAAAGTTAAAAGGTGGTGGAAGAGGAGGAGCTGCAGAAGTGCGAGTGTTTTTCAGGTTGTGTTGTATTTGTCCTGGGTTACAATATTTAGGGCAATGGGAGACAGACTCAATCTCTGAAGGATTATAAAACAAAGGATCCAAACGGTAAAGACCACCCGAGTTATTGGGATCGATACAATATGTGGGAACAGGACCAAAAAAGGGCAGTTTGACAAACCCAGAAACTTCAGAGTGAGTAAACACACCAAATTTCAGTCACTGTACCAAAAAACACCGAATAAAATAGAAAAGATTGTCTCTTAAAACACGTACACCAAGTCTATTTGGATGGATGCCATCAGGCCTCATAAGTGATGGGCGGTTCCAAAATAAGTTAAAATTGTCAACAAAACCAATGTTAAAAATAGGACAAGTAAAACACAGCCAAGAATTAAGACTGAGAGTTCTGCTAAAGTGATTACACCCTCGCCTGAGAGGTACCAAAGGCCCAGAGATGAGCGCACGTCTGCCACGGTTCATAAGAGTGGACAGAAGGCTCCTGAAGTCACTCTTTAAAATCTCAGATGCTTCATCTGGGATGTTATTGCATCCCACATGCCCAACGACAGTTTGAACGTGAGGGAATTCATTCAGCAGGTCAGGGATAAGAGCCTCAATATCAACTGTACACAACTGTGTACAACCCATCGGCTAATGGTTTGTGTGAGTGGTTTCACAGGTTGCTTAAAGCAGTGCTCAGACCCTTGCTAACGGACGCAAATTGGGTCGACCACCTGCCTTGGGTCCTACTGGGGTTGCGTTCCACGCCTAAGGAAGATTTGTCAGCTTCCCCGGCAGAACTTGTTTTTTCTCTGCCGTTGTGGATCCCTGGGGAATTTTTGCCGGAGAGCCCTGTGCCCAGTTCCAACCCATCCGTATGCCCTTTTCCTGGGGCAGAGGATTGGCCACCGCACCATTGTTTTCCCCGCACATTT
Organism: Pholidichthys leucotaenia; assembly: GCA_020510985.1. NCBI lineage: Eukaryota > Metazoa > Chordata > Actinopteri > Cichliformes > Pholidichthyidae > Pholidichthys > Pholidichthys leucotaenia. The sequence continues at coordinate 40,491,992 of CM035846.1, read as the reverse complement.
GTTCCAAAACATTTGGAAAACACCAAATTCGATTTTGTTAGGCACAACGCCTACAGAACACCACTACATCTGCCGTACGACGGCCTGTTCAGAGTGTTGGAAATGGGGGCGAAACATTTTGTGTTAGTCCTTGGGGGGGTGTAAGTAAACCATCTGTATAGACAGGCCTATGCCAGTGTATGTGCTGGCAGATGAGCAGGTGGTGCTGGCCCAGGCTCCCCAGTGTGGACACCCACCTACGGTGGATCCGCAGGTTGGTGTTCCCCCTACAGAGAACTGTTTTCATGAGACTAGATCCTTCCCCTCCCCACCCTTTCCTCCTCCAGAGGACTGCTCACCAGAGACTGAGCTTTTCTTCTACCCATCTTGACAGCAAGGCACTTGGGCCAGCCCAGCGCCTCCACGTTACAGCCATTACTGGTGCTTGCTCAAGCCCAGAGCACCGGAGGGTTAAAGCCCCTTCTTGGTGTTTGGGGGCCGGAAGGGGGCTCTGTGGTGACACAACAGGAGTTCGCACTCCACCCAGGACTTTGGGGAATTGGGGGAAGGAGGTGAGAGATGGAAATGAGGAGAAGGAGGGAGAGGAACCAAGGACGGGCGTCAGAGCACTAGGGGGTAATAAACCAAATGAAGATGCGCCTTCGCTTCCTGTATGCCAGGCATGAACCTGTTGTGTGGGGTGGAAGACGCTGTTCACACCTTGGGTATGATGGGCACAAAAGTATTGTGTTGAGTCATGCTCTGTTGTCGTGTATGTTAATGTGTTTAATCCAGGTTCCAAGGGCGGGAATAAAGCTGTAATGAAGAGATTTGCTCTGGCACCCGAGTCAGTCTGTTCTGCTTGCTGGAGGATATAAAGTTGTGTGTCGTCAGCTCGTGTCTCGTCTGATCCTTCCTCTACAGTCTAATTATTTATGAACAGCAGTAAATCCTGTAAAACAGTGGAGAAAAATATTTGCAATGTGAGAGTGAAGTGCAGGTAGATTTGGGGTCTGTCCCAATTCTCATTTGTAGCCTTCCTCCTACCCAGTGGCCCTTCAGGGCTGAAAATGACCCATATCTGGGACATCCCTTCAGGCTGCACTTTGTCACAAGTAGTTGCTGATGGAGTGAACTGAAATGGACACTACTTGTTTTCACCAGAAAAAAAAGAAGAGAAAGCATGGAAATCTGACGAGGAAACAAGTTTCATCTTAAGGAGAAAAATGTCTGATATTTATATGAACAATTTTAATCAGTAAAAAAAAGTCAGAAACTTATTAGAAAGAAAGCTGTCAATTCACTGAGAAAAATTTAGACACCCTGGTGGACATTTTTTTTTTCAAATTTTCAATTTTTTTTTTCCCTTGTCCTGTCAGGCAGCGAGGCAAACAGAACAGGGATCTGTCACCCTTATTGTGCCAAAACAGATTTACTTTGCCAAGAGGAGCTTATACAGTACCTAACTGTGCACTGTATATTGTTGTAAACTCCTCCTGTAATAACTTTTAATACTTTATTTTAATTGTTTTACCCATGGAAGACCCAACAGGATGGGGAAGAGGGAAAGAAAGTGTGTGAAGGGGGAAAAGAAAATGGAGGGGAACAGACAGAAAAAAAAAAGAAACCAACAACTAAAACAAACAAAAGACAAACTGCTTCTTCCACCGGAGATGTCTCAACACGAGTCTGGTTTCTGCACCTGTTAATTCAATTCAATTCAATTCAATTCAACTTTATTTATATAGCGCCATTTCACAACAACAGTCATCTCATAGCACTATCAACTGTAGGGGGGACCCCCACAGTTGCAGAAAGACCCCAGCAATCAGGCGATCCCCTGAGAGCAAGCACTTGGCGACGGTGGAGAGGAAAAACTCCCTTTTAACAGGAAGAAACCTCCAGCAGAACCAGGCTCAGGGAGGGGCAGTCATCTGCTGCGACTGGCTGGGGGGGTGAGGGGATAGAGAAGAAGAAAAGAACAGACATGTAGAGAGCAAACAGCACGATGGGGACTCAATCTATGGGAGAGAACAAACAAATGTTAATGACCAGCAAAAAAAAAAAAATATTTCATAGAGAGTGAGGAAAGGAGTGAGGCCCAGTGCATTACTGGAGGTCCCCCGGCTGACTAAACCTATTAGCAGCATAACTAAGGGAGGGTTCAGAAACACATGATCCCTCCCTAATTGTAGGCTATATCAAAAAGGTAGGTTTTAGCCCTATTCTTAAAAACAGAGATCGAGTCTGACTCCCGAATCCAGATTGGCAGCTGATTCCACAGGAGAGGAGCTTGATAACTGAAGGCTCTGCCTCCCATTGTACTTTTGGAGATTCTAGGTATTACAAGTAATCCTGCATTTTGGGAGCGTAGTGCTCTGTTAGGATGATACGGTAGTATCAGATCTTTTAAATAAAAAGGAGCCTGATTGTTTAGAGCTTTGTAAGTAAGAAGAAGGATTTTAAACTTAATTCTAAACTCTATGGGAAGCCAATGAAGGGAGGCCAGAACCGGAGAGATATGATCTCTCTTTCTAGTACCTGTTAAAACTCTTGCTGCAGCATTTTGGATCAGCTGAAGACTTTTTAAAGATGTTTTAGGACAGCCTGATAATAAAGAATTACAATAATCTAATCTCGAGCTAACAAAAGCGTGGATCAGCTTCTCAGCATCACTCTGAGACAAGATGCTCCTAATCTTGGCAATATTACGCAAATGATAGAAGGCAGTCTTAGAAACAAATTTAATATGTGAATTGAAGGACAAATCCTGATCAAAAATAACTCCAAGGTTCCTCACAGAGCTATTAAGAGAAAGAGTAACTGCATCCAAACTGAAAGTTTGATTTGGAAAGGAATTTCTAAGGTTTTTTGGACCAACAAGAATGACTTCAGTCTTATCTGAATTTAATAGCAGGAAATTACAAGTCATCCAAGCTTTGATTTCCTTAAGACAGGCTTCTAACTTGGCTAATTGATTAGTATCATCTGGCTTCATTGACAGGTATAATTGTGTGTCATCTGCATAACAATGAAAATGTATACAGTGCTTTCTAATAATGTTGCCTAACGGAAGCATATATAAACTAAAAAGAGTAGGACCTAGCACAGATCCCTGTGGAACTCCATGACTAAGCTTTGAGCTGAAAGAAAACTCATCATTTACATGAACAAACTGGAACCTATCAGATAAATAAGATCTAAACCACTGCAACGAAGTTCCATTAAGTCCAACATAGTGTTCTAATCTATCGAGTAGAATATTATGATCAATAGTATCAAAAGCTGCACTAAGATCTAAAAGGACAAGTACAGAAACTAGTCCATTATCAGATGCAATGAGGAGGTCGTTAGTGACCTTCGCTAAGGCTGTTTCAGTACTATGATGGATTCTAAACCCAGATTGAAACTCTTCAAGTAAACCATTTCCATGCAGGTGGTCAAATAATTGCGTAGCAACAACTCTTTCTAAGATTTTTGAAATGAAAGGGAGATTAGAGATTGGTCTATAGTTAGCTAAAGCTCCTGGATCTAGCGTTGGCTTTTTGAGTAAGGGTTTAATTACAGCCGTTTTAAAAGCCTGTGGTACATGGCCTAAAGTCAATGAAGAATTGATTATATGAAGAATAAAGCTACCAATAAGTGGGAAGACTTCTTTAAATAACCTGGTAGGAATAGGGTCTAAAAGACAAGTTGAAGGTTTGGATGAGGAAACTATTTTGTCTAACTCACAAAGGTCGATTGGAGTAAACTCATCAAGACAGACATCAATAGAAGGAGTTGTAGTAGTTACAGTATTTAAGTCAACTGTGGGAAGAATCTGATTGATTTTATCTCTGATGGATGAAATTTTATTATTGAAAAAGTTCATAAAGTCCTGACTAGTAAGCTCTAAGGGGATGCTAGGATTGACAGAGTCCTGACTCTTTGTCAACCTGGCTACAGTACTGAAAAGAAATCTGGGATTATTCTTGTTCTCTTCTATTAATGCAGAGTAATAACTCGTTCTAGCTTTTCTAAGAGATTTTTTATAAATTAAAAGATGATTTCTCCAAGCTAAATAGATTTCATCTAAATTAGTAGAGCGCCATTTTCTTTCTAATTGACGAGTCTTCTGTTTTAAGCTACGAGTTTCTGTGTTGAACCAAGGAGTTAAAAATCTCTGATTAGACTTTTTCTTTTTTAAGGGGGCCACCAAGTCTAGAGCCTGATGCAGAGAAGCTGAAACACTATCCACCATGTTATCAATTACAGAAGGAGCAAGCTGTCTATAGCTTATTTCTGTTGTGTTGACACATGGCATAGAGGAAACAATCTGCATAAATTTGGAGACAGCATCATCTGAGAGGCATCTACTGTGATAATATTTTTCTTTAGGAGCCAAATAGTCAGAAATAGTAAAATCAAAGGTTAACAGACAATGGTCTGACAGTACAGGGTTATGAGGAGACACTACAAGATTTTCTATTTCTATGCCATATGTCAGAACAAGGTCCAATGTATGGTGGAGGTAATGAGTAGAATTTCCTACTTTCTGAGAAAACCCAATCGAGTCTAATATTGAATTAAAAGCCACATTAAGGCAGTCACTATCTACATCCACATGTATATTAAAGTCCCCTACTATAATTATTCTATCTGATTTCAGCACTAAATCAGCTAAGAAATCAGCAAATTCGGATAAAAATTCTGAATAGGTTGATGGGGGACGATAAACTATGGCAAATAAAATTGGGTTTAACCTAAAATTGCTAAAGTGCCCAACACTGAGGACCAGGCCCTCAAAGGAATTATAACATGTTTTTTGCTTTACATTAACTAGTAATTTGGAATGGTAAATTGTTGCTACTCCTCCTCCACGACCAGAACTTCTGGGATTTTGACAGTTTAAATAACCAGAGGGAGTTGATTCATTTAAACCAACATAATCCTCTTGTCCTAACCAAGTCTCTGTAAGGGAAATTAAATCAATCTGATGATCAATTAACAGATCATGGACTAACAGAGACTTGGGAGTTAGAGACCTAATATTTAATAAACCACATTTAATTTTTAAATTATGAGGAGGAACAGAGGCCAAATCATTCAATTTAGAGGCTTTATGTTTAATTTGAGTTTTACCAATATTTTGCTTTATCACTTTGGGATGCTTATACATTATATTTTTATTCACTTTGGAGGAAGCAGACAACGATTCTCTGATGGGGAAGACAGGGGCTAAGCTGAGGGGTGGCGGATGAAGAGGAGCTGCAGAGAGGCGTGTAAGACTGCGACTCTGCTTCCTGGTCCCAACTCTGAGTAGTCACGGTTTTGGAAATTTGGATAAAAAAGATGCCAGATTGTTAGATAAATGAGAAGCACCATCCAAAGTGGGATGAATGCTGTCTCGTCTCATAAGACCAGGTTTTCCCCAAAAAGAGCTCCAATTGTCAATGTAGCCCACGTCATTTTTAGGACACCACACAGACAGCCAGCGGTTCAAGGATGACGAGCGACTAAACATGTCATCACTGGTCAGATTGGGGAGGGGCCCAGAGAATACTACAGTGGCAGACATCGTTTTTGCAAAGTCACACACCGATTCTATATTAAGTTAAAGGAGAGACACTTGTGCATGTATGTCTGTGTGCATATATATGAGAACGCACACAAAATAAGTGTGTGCATGTGAGTGGTTTGTCAGGAAACATACGAGTGGAGGGCCAGTCGCAGCAGCTCTCCCCCCGGGAACCCCGAGCAGGCAAGGCAGCGCCACCAACCCCCAGCCCCGAGGTCAGCAAGCTCCAGGAAAGCCAGGCATCCACCCCTGGAGGGACGATCAAGGGAGGGCAGGCCGTCCGGCGGCCGGCGCGGTGAGCCCACCCCCCCGGACCCGCCCGACCCCCACCCCCCCAGCGGGGCCAACATCCGCCCCTGGGCCCCAGGCACCAGGAGGCCAGCGACCCCACCCCCCAGGACAGAGACCAGCCAGCGCCCCCAGGCGCGAGCCCCCCCAGGCACCCCCACAGCGACCCCACCCCAGCGCCTCCGCTGCACACCCTGGGGACCCCCACGTCCAAAGAAGTCCCCTCGCCCAGGGGAACCCACGTTGCCGAGAGGCACTACCCCCCCTTAATCTAGCACCTCCCAACTCGCAGGCACACCCCTCCCCATACCTTTACACCCACATGTTTCCATGCACACCCCTCTCACTCACCCAGACCGACCCATTCTCTCTCACTCCAGTACCCACTCAGATTCACTCCTCATTCACCTTTATTTCAAAAGGCGGCTGCGAAGCAGATGCAGCGAGCCTGAACATGCACCAGTGCCTGGCAGTGACCAGGGAGACCACCGGCGCAGGCCACAGAAGCAGACCACCCCCCCCCCCGGCGCCCATCTGAGCGAACAATCAGCAGACCACCGCAGGCGCCCCAAGATGCCACCCGGCATGCAAAGCGCCGCACAAAACCGACCCATCATCACCACCTCCATTCATCACCCCCTCACTCACACTAAGACTCATATTCAGCCCCCCATCACTTCCTTGGTTGTATCTATATATTTAGTAGCACCCAGGGATTTTGACAACATGATAGGTCCCAGGCTCCCCACCAGGCTCCCACGCCCCCAGTAAGAGCAGGGCAACAGGGGTGGGGGAAGACAAATTTTGGCCCGCAGCCACATGTTTACCACCCCTGGACCAGCCCATTATAAATACATATTTAGAAGGTAAAGGGCTCTCCACGCCAAACACAATAATGATAACTATAAAATTATAGTTTTAAAAATCATTCTCCCTCCTCACCAATGAACGATATCACTCTAACAGCAGAGCCATGAGCTGCACACTTCACAGCAGCTTCATCCACCACATATATGTTTGTCCTGTTGAGATGATTAGGAAAGTTACCTGAACTAGGAAGCACTTCTGCTCTGACTATTTAAAAAATAAAACAGGAAATGTGACAATATTTAAAAAGTAGTTTTATAGAAAAAAAAATTTGCTGCCATAAATTGTAACATTTTACTTGCATTTACATTCATGATTATCAAGTGATTTATGTTGCTCTAGCAGCATTTTTGTTGCATGAGAGACTCACAAGTAGGAATGAAAATGTAATTTAAAGAATACTTTTTCACTGATTCTTTTACACAAGTTTAGCCATTAATCACAAGTATAAAAAATGTGCAACTGATTTGTTACATTTTTTTTACCAAAGCACATCCTTAGTGTTTATACATATTACAATATTATCTACATAATTATAAGGCTGTTAGTTAAATGATTCAGTATAGAACCATGACTGAAGTAGTTAAATAAAAATGTGTCATTCATCATCATAACTTATAGATCCGTGGTATAAGAGCCACAGTTGACTCGTATATTAACAGGATTAAAAGGAAATCCAGATAAATCCTGGGAAACTCAGATGAAAACTAATGGTGAACAAACAGAAAACTGATTTAAATTAGTGTGTATTAGTTTTGGTGAGATCGTGGAATGAAGACAGAAGAAAATATTTGGTTTGTCTTAAAGAAAAAGTTTATTCGTGACTGAACCCATCAGCTGTCTTCCATGACTTCTGTCCAGTGATTTCATTTCATCAACAGTCTGTTCAGTTCAGAATCCCAATAAATGAAGAAAATCGAGGATCATAACCGTCATAATCACAGAGTTATAACAGCCCACAGCAGATTATATATGCAGCAGTTTAAACAAAGGGAGGAGAACAAAACGTGTGATAAATGAAGGTGTGAACAAACAACAACACACATCATCAGTCATTTAGAGCACACAGCGGTTTACGTTTTCATGTGGAGAAACACATTAGTCAGTAAAAATCCTCATGAGCAGTGACGGCCTCCATGGTGAAGTAGACACTGACAGAGCTGCAGATAAAACAGCTCACAGATAATAATAATAAACCAAAACTATCCACACACCCATGTTGACAGGCCACTTTGTTATTTTAACGTCATGAGAAAAAGTTGACAAGAAATAAAAAAAAAACTGTCAGTTATAAGACGTCTGACATTAAAAAACTAAAACATTAAAAGGACTAGATGGTGTCCAGGTCCCGCCCACAGTGTTTGACTGACAGCTGATCTCTGCAGAAATGCCACAACAACGATGGAGAGAAAAAAAAAATTAAAAACAGAGATTTAAACCCACCACCACTGGACTGACTTCAGTCTAGTTGACTTTAACTAACTCAGCAGTGGTTCCATAAAGACAAACCCTAAGTCCAGCATAAAGGGGCTGAGTGAAGGTGGTCTGGACTCTGTGGAGGAGAGTCATGGTTTCAGAGACGCTGTAGAAGGACAGAAGACCTGCACTGTGGTCCAGGAACACTCCTATCCTGGAGGACCAAGGATCTGAGATGGGAGTTTGGATTATGTTGTGTATAAATCTAAAACTGTTTTGTTTACACCATAATGCCCAGGATTTGTCATTATAACCAAATCTACTTCCAATCCCTCTTCTGCTGATGTTCTTACATGTGACTGCTACATGAAGTCTGTACCCGCTCCACTCCACCTCCCAGTAACAGCGTCCACTCAGACTCTCTTTGCTCAGGACCTGACAGTAATCAGTGAATCTTTCTGGATGAGGAGGATAAGACTGTGGTTCAGATACTAATGTTACTTTTCTGTTCTCCTCTGACAATAACAGAAATTCATTTACTGTGTTTGGATCCAGAGTGATTTCCTGTGAATATTTTAAGAATTCTGCTCTGGTCTTGGGCTCTGGTTGTGGCTGTAGACCATCCACTACATTTACTATCAGTGAGATGTTTGTCCACGTGTCTGTCAGAAGTTCCTGTAGTTTCTCTCGGAGCTCCTTCACAGCTGCTGTCACGCCCTCAAAGTATCTCAGAGGAAGAACATGGGTGCTGGGTGAGTGTGTGGACTCACAGACTGCTGACAGGGAGGGGTAGCTGTGCAGAAACTGGGTGTCATCTTCTGTGCGTGAGAGCTGCTCCAGCTCGGCGTCTCTCCTCTTCAGCTCAGAGATCTCCTGCTCCACCTTCTCCTGAAGATCTTTGACTCGACTCACCTCTGTTTCCTGCTGGGATCTGACCTGCTGCTTCACATCAGAGCTTCTTTTCTGGATAACATGGATCAGCTCAGTCAACATCTTCTCACTGTCCTCCACCGTTTTATCAGCAGACCGATTGATGGCCTCCACCGGCTGCTGAAGCAGCTTCACATCTTCCTCTCTGTCCTGGATCCTCTGATGGATGTTTCGTTGACTCCCCTCCCCCTCTCTCTGCCTCTCAGTCCTTTCTGCTGCAGCTGAGACCGTGTCGTGGCCTTTGAGATGGTCCATGGAGCAGAGATAACAGATAATCTGCTGGTCAGTATGGAACAAGATCTTCATCATCTCATCATGACGAGAGCAGATGTTCTCCTGGAGGTTCTTGGAGGGCTCCACCAGCTTGTGTTTCTTTAATGGAGCCACGTCATAGTGAGGCTGAAGGTGTGTCTCACAGTAAGAAACCTGACAGACCAAACAGGACTTGATGGCTTTCAGTTTTCTCCCCGTGCAGAAATCACAGGCCACATCTTCTGCTCCAGCATAGCAGTGGACACCAGGAGCAGCCAGGAGTCCAGTCTTCTTCAGCTCCTCCACTAACTCAGCTAACATGGTGTTTTTCACCAGGACAGGCCTCGGTCTGAAGGTCTGCTGACACTGAGGACAGCTGTGAGTTTCCTCCTCCTCATCATCATCATCCCAGTATTTATTAATACAGTTCATACAGTAGTTGTGTCCACAGGCAATCGTCACCGGATCCTTCAGTAGATCCAGACAGATGGAACAGGAGAACCTTTCTGCGTCCAGCTGAACTCCTTTCTGCGCCATTTCTCCTCTGAGTTTCACTTCCTCACAATCACGTGGGTCTGCAGTGACGTGGCGTTTCCACCCTTTATTAAAGAGCAGCTGTGAAGGGAGGAAACGAGGAAGTGTCTGAGCAGAGAGGAGCTGCTGGACCGGTGTTATGCCGAACGTCACGTGACCAAACCGGAAACCAGCGTGCATGACATCCGGTTGTGTGAAACAGCCGCAGCAATCAGATGAATTGATGGAGATATTAATGCTAAACTAATGTAAGAGGTAATTTTGGAAAATAGGCAGTTCTTTATTTGAGAAGTAATTTTCATGATTATTCAAAGTGATTAGTTTAAATGTTATATTTAAACATTTTTATTTAGTTTTTTTAATCCTGCTTTTGCTCTTTTGAGGTGTTAGTCTGGCAAGAGAAAGTACACGGAATTGAAAAAGGCTTTTATTATGAAGGTGGAATGACGGAAGTGAAGTGGGGATATTTTTGTAATTAAAACGCTGGGTGGAGCTATGGCTGGATGGGAAGAGCTCAAATGGTCTCATTCTTGTGGCAGAAGGACTAACCTTCAACTGTCACCCACGCAAGCTTACACTGGTAGCAGCGGTGTTACTTGGTGAGCCTATTTAGCAATCCGCATACCTGTCAAGGCATACCTCATACCTCCCTGATTGGGGGGGCTTTCACACCTGTACTGAGTACTTAAAAACTGTATTTATCGGCAGATGAAAGAAAACTGAAGCAAACAAACAAACAAAAACCAAACAAACAACAACAATTGCAACATGAACTATTTCAAACATATTTATTCAAATGTACACTTATATGGACACAATCTTGAGCCATAACTTTTTGGTAATGTGAAAATAAGCCAAGTAGCACAAAAAAAAATAAAGAAAAATAAAAAAAAATAAATTATAATATTAATAATAAATAAATAAAAATAATTGGGCTGCACGGTGGCGCAGTGGCTTAGCACTGTGGCAGCACAGTTTACCCTCGGCCGGGGGATCGCGGGGATCGTGGGTTCAATCCCAGCCCCCGACCAACAGTGAGCTGTGTGGAGTTTGCATGTTCTCCCCGTGTTGCGTGGGTTTACTCCGGGATTTCTCCGGTTTCCTCCCACATACCAAAAACATGTAGGTTTAGGGCGCTCGCGCACGCAGCGACCGGCAGCCGGTGGCTTGTCACCAGACTGCAAACCAAATCTACCTACGGGTACAAATAAGTAACAAAAAAAAATAAATAAAAAAACATTATTTTTCAAATTTACATTAGCACAAGGTAGATCGCTTAATTTGAAAGTACACAATAAGAATAATTCTGAATATAGTTCTTAATTGTCAGCTAGATATATACACTTGGAATTAAAGAGTTTTTAATTATCAGCTTTGTTACACTAATGCACTTGGATGAACTTGAAACAAGAAAATGTTCACTGATGCTGCTTGTTATAGTTCCAAGTAGCAGCCTTTGCTGACTCTAGCATTTCTTTTGAAGGCTTGACCTTGAAGCATGGAGTGTCACAATTCATTTTCACTTGCATGAAAGAAGTCAGAGTTTCTGGGAGCATACTTTTCCTGAAGTCAGTGTGAATTTTCCTGACCATGCTGAAAGCCCTCTCACTGTCAGCATTGCAGTGAGGAAGGCAAAGCAGTGCTGAGTACACTTTGAGGAGCTGGGGGAAGCGGGGCCACAATTACCGGGACTTACTACACTTCACTGCTGCAGAAATTGCAGAAGGTCATCAAAAGCAATCATCATGCTGACCAAAGGTGTCCGCTTCCTGCAAGATGATGCCGGGTTCAAAACTTACACGTTGCCCAGAGGGAAGCACAGTCCTGCAGCTATTTAATCCTTCCTCACCCCACTTCCCCTCCCTACCTTACACCATTGACTTCCACCTTTTTCCAACAATGAAGTCATTTTTGAAGGGCAAGCCCTTTCAAGACAATGAAATGCTGATTTCCATGGTCAAGTTATGGCTTCTGGCACAGCCTGCAGACTTCTACAGGTGAGGTCTCCACAGCTGCATAAAGCGATAGGAGAAATGTGTAACCCTTGGTGGATGCAGAGAAGGACTATGAGAAAGACTAATAAATAGTAGTAGTAGATTAGTTTATTTGACGGGGACAGTGCATTAAACATAGACAATTAATCAAAGACAATCAATCTGATGTGTTGCACATAGAGTGTATAGCTATTAGCTAATTTGCAACTCTTGTCCCTGGATGGGCTTTAGAAAAAAGAATCAAGATAAAAAATATACACAATAACCACATACATCAATGCAGAAAAATTATAAATACACAATTATAAATATTATAAATATTATAAATACACAAATATAACAGCCTGACTCACATTTAACATAAATATTATAAATATTATAAATACACAAATATAACAGCCTGACTCACATTTAACACATATAACATAACTCACATTTGCCTATTTCAGGCCTTCCTCCCTCCGTCACTCACTATAAACAAACACTTTTATTCCTTCCCTTCATTCACTCTCACTTTGCAGACAATTAATTCATACATGAGTACATTCTTGTTTATTTTTCAGCCAGTTTTTAACATTTTTAGTGAATGTTTTAAAGTCCGTTATTATTTTAATTTCATTTGGCATTGTGTTCCAGATGTGACTGCCCTTTATAGAGAAAGCTGTTTGTCCAAATGTGGTTCTGCGGTGGAATATTTTACAGTTATTGTTAACAGAACTCCTGGTGGCTCTGCTGCTGTCCTGTCTTTGGACGAAACCAGCAAGTGGCTCGGGTGCTGATTTATGGAAACATTTGAACGTTAATTTCAGAAGACAGAGGTCAATGAAGCTCTCAAAACTCAATAGGTTGTATTTTTTTAAAACATTACAGTGATGCCACCTAATGGGCTTTTTGTCCAAGATTTTTAGGGTTTGATTATATAATGAACCTATATGTCTTATTGTGGAAGGGGCTGCTTGAGCCCAGACTGTCAAACAGTATGATATATGAGAAAAAACCATAGAATGCATATACAGTGCAGCTGCTTCGTAAGGTATGTAATATCTAATTAATTTAAAGCAGTTCAGATTTTTTTTTACTGTTTTTGAAATTTTCTTTATATGAAGATTAAATTTGAGTTGAGGATCTAGTACAATGCCAAGGTATTTGAATTCTGTAGCTAAACTGATGTCATGATCATGTATATTAACTTTAAAATGTTGCAGGTTACATTTTTTGATTGAAAAGCACATTGAGACTGTTTTCTGAAGGTTCAGCAATAGATGGTTCTTGAGGAGCCACTCTTGGACATCAACCATACTTGTAGACAGTACATCTGCAGCCTGTGCTGGAGTCTTGGCAGCTGTGTAAATAACTGCATCATCTGCATAAAGTTGGCATGTTGCAGCTGAGCAGTGTAACGGCAGGTCATTAATAAAAATGCTGAAAAGTAAAGGACCAAGAATGGACCCTTGTGGGATACCCATGCGGTTGTTTAAAAATGAGGATTTATCCTGGTGAACTTTTACACACTGTTCTCTATTCTGGAGATAAGATGCAAACCATTCTAATGTATTTGGGGAGAAGTTAAAAGATACCATTTTGGATAAAAGCAAACTGTGGTTTACAGTATCGAAAGCCTTTTTGAGATCTAGAAAAACAGCTCCTACCACATTACCCCTGTCCAAGGACTGTTTGACGTTTTCAATAAGGCAACAATTTGCTGTTTCTGTTGAGTATCCTGGTCTAAAACCAAATTGATGTGGATGAAGAAGTTGACTATCTTGTAAGTAGTCTATCAGCTGTGTAGCTACAACTTTTTCAAGAACCTTAGATAGGACTGGTAAGATAGAGATTGGGCGGTAATTGCATATATCGTCTTTACTGCCTGATTTATGAACTGGTATGACAACAGCTTTTTTCCAGCCAGATGGAAATGTACTAGACCTAATGGAGAGATTAATGAGATGAGTCAGTGGTTTGATTAATATTTTGCTGTGCATTTTGAGAAAGGAGGTGCTCATATTGTAGATATCATTAGTTTTTGAGTTTGACAGTGTTTTAACAATACCAGCAATTAACTTCTCATTTACCTCATCGATGTGAAAAGTATCTGTTGGAAGTATGGAATTTGTGTTGTTGAGCACATTTGGCAGCACAAAAATTTTTGTTAAGTCTTCCACAGAGCCCACAAAGTGTGAATTAAATTCATTTGCCAAAGTAGCCTTGTCACTGACGGTCTTGCCATTGATTCTAAGTTCCTTTACCCCCTTCTGATCGTTTTTTTTATTAGTTAAGTTATTTAAATGCCTCCATAGGGAACTGTTGTTACCCTTTGCATGATCTATCAGTTTATTGTAATAAGATATTTTTGATTTTCGCAGCTCATGTACCACTTTATTTCTTAAACTTTTGTACACAAGGTGATCATTTTGTAGTTTGGAGGTTAGTGATGTTTTCAGTGCATAGTCTCGCCTCTTCATAAGTTTTCTTATTTCATTATTTAACCATGGTAGGCTAATCTTCTGTTGTCTACTTTTAATTTGCTTTGAAAATTTTTCTATAGACTTTGTGATTGTTGCAGTTATAAAATTACAACAGTCATCTACTTCACATGTTGACATGAGCTGCTCCCAATTTTGATTCTCTAAGTAATGTTCAAACTCCTCATTTTTTGATTTGGGGATAATAAAATTTGATTTGTCAATATCGACTCCCCCAAAATACTGTAGTCGCTTTTTAGTAAGTTTCCTGACAGCAAGAACCATGTTATGATCTGAGAGACCAGTTACAAGATTATAGGTTCTGGTTATTCGTTCTGGTTTATTAGTAAATACCATGTCAATAAGTGTTCTGGATTGTTTGGTTATCCTGGTGGGTCCTTTGATGATTTGCTGCCAAATGTGCCAAGGTTGAGTCTTCTCAGTCCATGGAAGATGACTCAGGGGAAATCTCTTATGAACAGCCCTCATAAAAGTGTAACATTTCTATATTTTAGCTAAATTATATAAAATTGAAAAGCCTGTTTTTTAGTGCCATAGCTATCATGGAGCAGCATATGCCCTGCTGAATCTGAACAGCGCTGTCAGTCAAAGATGGCGTTTCCCTATTCTCACCTACTGTAAATCATCACCTTCATTGGGTTTGATCTACTGAAGTTAATTGCTGGTATTGTTAAAACACTGTCAAACTCAAAAACTAATGATATCTACAATATGAGCACCTCCTTTCTCAAAATGCACAGCAAAATATTAATCAAACCACTGACTCATCTCATTAATCTCTCCATTAGGTCTAGTACATTTCCATCTGGCTGGAAAAAAGCTGTCGTCATACCAGTTCATAAATCAGGCAGTAAAGACAATATATGCAATTACCGCCCAATCTCTATCTTACCAGTCCTATCTAAGGTTCTTGAAAAAGTTGTAGCTACACAGCTGATAGACTACTTACAAGACAGTCAACTTCTTCATCCACATCAATTTGGTTTTAGACCAGGATACTCAACAGAAACAGCAAATTGTTGCCTTATTGAAAACGTCAAACAGTCCTTGGACAGGGGTAATGTGGTAGGAGCTGTTTTTCTAGATCTCAAAAAGGCTTTCGATACTGTAAACCACAGTTTGCTTTTATCCAAAATGGTATCTTTTAACTTCTCCCCAAATACATTAGAATGGTTTGCATCTTATCTCCAGAATAGAGAACAGTGTGTAAAAGTTCACCAGGATAAATCCTCATTTTTAAACAACCGCATGGGTATCCCACAAGGGTCCATTCTTGGTCCTTTACTTTTCAGCATTTTTATTAATGACTTGCCGTTACACTGCTCAGCTGCAACATGCCAACTTTATGCAGATGATGCAGTTATTTACACAGCTGCCAAGACTCCAGCACAGGCTGCAGATGTACTGTCTACAAGTATGGTTGATGTCCTAGAGTGGCTCCTCAAGAACCATCTATTGCTGAACCTTCAGAAAACAGTCTCAATGTGCTTTTCAATCAAAAAATGTAACCTGCAACATTTTAAAGTTAATATACATGATCATGACATCAGTTTAGCTACAGAATTCAAATACCTTGGCATTGTACTAGATCCTCAACTCAAATTTAATCTTCATATAAAGAAAATTTCAAAAACAGTAAAAAAAAATCTGAACTGCTTTAAATTAATTAGATATTACATACCTTACGAAGCAGCTGCACTGTATATGCATTCTATGGTTTTTTCTCATATATCATACTGTTTGACAGTCTGGGCTCAAGCAGCCCCTTCCACAATAAGACATATAGGTTCATTATATAATCAAACCCTAAAAATCTTGGACAAAAAGCCCATTAGGTGGCATCACTGTAATGTTTTAAAAAAATACAACCTATTGAGTTTTGAGAGCTTCATTGACCTCTGTCTTCTGAAATTAACGTTCAAATGTTTCCATAAATCAGCACCCGAGCCACTTGCTGGTTTCGTCCAAAGACAGGACAGCAGCAGAGCCACCAGGAGTTCTGTTAACAATAACTGTAAAATATTCCACAGCAGAACCACATTTGGACAAACAGCTTTCTCTATAAAGGGCAGTCACATCTGGAACACAATGCCAAATGAAATTAAAATAATAACGGACTTTAAAACATTCACTAAAAATGTTAAAAACTGGCTGAAAAATAAACAAGAATGTATGAATGTGTAATGTATGAATTAATTGTCTGCAAAGTGAGAGTGAATGAAGGGAAGGAATAAATGTGTTTGTTTATAGTGAGTGACGGAGGGAGGAAGGCCTGAAATAGGCAAATGTGAGTTATGTTATATGTGTTAAATGTGAGTCAGGCTGTTATATTTGTGTATTTATAATATTTATAATATTTATGTTAAATGTGAGTCAGGCTGTTATATTTGTGTATTTATAATATTTATAATATTTATAATTGTGTATTTATAATTTTTCTGCATTGATGTATGTGGTTATTGTGTATATTTTTTAACTTGATTCTTTTTTCTAAAGCCCATCCAGGGACAAGAGTTGCAAATTAGCTAATAGCTATACACTCTATGTGCAACACATCAGATTGATTGTCTTTGATTAATTGTCTATGTTTATTGCACTGTCCCTGTCAAATAAACTAATCTACTACTACTGAAAGCTGAAGTTTGATACTTTATATCCAGTGTGTCTAGGAAGCATGAAGGACTAAAAAGGCGCCGACCTGCAGTGTGGGTCTGGCTGTCAGGTACGATCTGATGCAGATGAGCCTATGTTCCCTTCTCGAAGCTCGTACTCTCCCATTCTTTTCGGTGACTTCCAGTCCCTCGATTTCCCTTTTCTGAAAGCTTTTTTTTCTTCGCCGGCGGCGCGCTGCATGAAACTATTTTGAAAATCACAAAAAGACTGCTTAGGTGCGCTCAGTGTCGCCAGGCATCAAATTACTGGTCAGTTGATTTTAGGTTCTCTTGTGGGACACATATATACACATATGTATATCACTGTATGATTCATACATATACCACCTTAGGCTTCACATCTGAGACGGAACAAAGGACTGAGCTTCTTTGGAGATAACACGAGGATGTGAAAGTTTGGTCTTTGGCAGGCAAAGAGACGGCCTTGGGGGATTTCGCCCAGCGGCCAGAGACTGAAGGTGGGGGGTGTTAAGACCGGGAAGAAGATGCATTGTTACTGGGGATTAAGTACAATGTGACTGTGTGCTTTGATGTCCTGGGGTATAAAAGGGACAGATGTTGGGGGATTCTTTCTCTTTCTGTTTTTGGATGATGTTGGAGAATGTGAATAAACCTGACTCGTGAGATAAACTCAGCCTCGTCATTTCCACAGTCTCCACACTGGTGACCCTAAGACGTATCATGAGCGCGAAAGAAATTCCCCCGAGCCGGACTCGTCAGGCGCCAGCCAGGCGAATGCAGCCACAGTCCAGCTACCAGACTTCTGGCAAGACAACCCGTGCTCCTGGTTCCACTTTGTCGAAGCACAGTTTGCCCTCCGGGGGATAACGGTAGATGACACGAAATTCTACCATGTTATTGCCAAGCTCGACAACCGCACGGCTCGACATGTGCAGAGCCTTCTGGAGCGCCCATCGGCCGATGACAAATACGGCTGGTTGAAGGCTGCGCTCATCCAGCGTTTCACTCCCTCAGTCCAGGAGAGAGCGGAGAGGCTCCTGGCTCTGAACGACTTGGGAGATAGCACGCCCGTCGACTTGATGGAGGACATGCTGAGGTTGAGGGGCTCAGATGGCGACGACTTCCTCTTCACCCACATTTTCCTGAGAACCCTACCGTCGGCCACGAGAGCGACCCTGGCCAGTTCACCGTTGTTGGCCCAGCGGGACTTGCGCGCGCTGGCCCAGGAGGCACAACGGATTCTCAATACCAGCAAACAGCGCGCGGCTCACCGCGGCAGCGACGGAGCTCGGCGCGACGACCGGAGATGGCAGGGGGCCAGAGGTGGCAGTAGCAGACCCACCGACAATGGCGGCGGCGAGGGCCAAGGATTGCGGCGGAGACGACCTCTGTTTCTACCATCGCCGCTTTGCAGAGGGGGCACGCAAATGTATACCACCGTGCCAGTTCAAGCGCTCGGGAACGCCAAGGCCGGGGATCGGTAGCAGCCACGGCCCTCGGGGAAGAGAACAAGCTGCTCTACTTGACGGATGCGCATTCCGGGAGGCAATTCCTCGTGGACACAGGCTCCCAAGTGAGTTTCATCACGCCTACCTATGCTGACTGGCTGGCGAGTCCCGGAAGCCACAGAGCGTCAGCAGTGAACGGCTCGAGGATTAAGACCTTTGGTGAGAGGACTCTGCTTCTGTCCCTACACGGCCGTACATTTGAGTGGACTTTTGTTATAGCTGCAGTGAGCTTCAATATGTTGGGGGCTGATTTTCTGTGCTCACATGGTTTGTTGGTTGATCTTGCTAATAGGCGCCTGGTTAATGCACTTTCTTTTTATTCTATTCCCTGTGCAGCCCGAGTAACCCCGCCCACAGCACAAGCCAACGTCGCAACAGCAAGCGATAAGTTCCACACACTACTCACTCAGTTCCCAGCACTCACGGTTCCCACATTTTCAGCAGCTGTCGCTAAACACGGAGTGGAACATTTTATTACTACCACCGGACCGCCCGTTTTTGCAAAAGCTCGGCTGCTTGGATGCAGCTAAACTGACCATAGCGCTCGAGGAGTTCGCCAACCTGGAAAAGTTGGGCATCATCAGGCGTTCGAAAAGCCCATGGGCTTCCCCGCTTCACATGGTCCCTAAAGCTGACGGCTCGTGGCGACCTTGCGGAGATTTCCGCAGGTTGAACAACGCTACAGCGCACAACCGCTACCCAATCCCGCATATCCAAGATTTTTCCGTTCATTTGGCGGGGGCGCGCTTTTTTTCTAAGATAGACTTGGTCCGCGGGTACCACCAAGTCCCAGTACGCACTGAGGACGTACCCAAAACAGTGGTAATAACTCCGTTTGGCCTGTTCGAGTTTTTGCGCATGCTGTTTGGGCTTAAAGGCGCTGCGCAGACATTCCAACGCATGATGGATGCGGTGTTGCGCGATCTCCCCTCCGTGTTCGTCTACCTGGATGACATCTTGGTAGCCAGCGCGTCCGAAGACGAACACGAAAATCACCTCACGGCAGTTTTCCGGAGGTTGGGAGAGCACGGGTTAATAATCAACCCAGCGAAGTGTCAGTTCGGGGTGACGCAGATTGATTTTTTGGGGCATCGTGTCTCTCCAGAAGGAGTAGTTCCTCTGCCTGACAAAGTGCGCGCAGTAACAAATTTTCCCGAGCCACAAACGGTCAAAGCGTTACAGGAGTTTTTGGGAATGGTGAATTTTTATAACCGTTTCCTCCCCCGCGCAGCTCATGCAACCATTGTATGCCATGCTAAAAAAAACAAAAACCCACAAATAAAATCGAATGGTCTCCGGAGCGAGAGCGAGCATTCTCAGAGGTCAAAACAGCCCTGGCAAACGCTGCGTTGTTAGCACATCCAGACCCAACGGCCCGCATAGCGCTCACTACTGACGCGTCAGATGTGGCCATAGGGGCAGTCATGGAGCAGCATGTAGCCGGGGCTTGGCATCCGCTCGCCTTTTTCAGCAGGACTTTGCGCGATAGTGAGCAAAAATACAGCGCATTCGATAGGGAGTTGTTAGCTCTCCACTTGGCCATTCATCACTTCCAGTTCTAGCTGGAGGGATGCAGTTTCACCGCGTTCGTCAACCAAAAGCCGCTGACTTTCGCGATGGCCAAAGTTTCAGAACCGTGGACAGGCCGGCAGCAGAGACAGCTGGCTGCAATCTCAGAGTTTACTACCGATATTCAGCACGTAGCGGGTAAACTGAATGTAGTGGCAGACTGTCTCTCGCGTGCCGTAGCGGCTCCAGTCTGCGTAGGGATAGATTATGCAGCCATGGCCGCGGAGCAGGCTAGCGACGCGGATGTGTGCGCGGCCCCAGTCCGCGTAGGGATAGATTATGCAGCCGTGGCCACGGATCAGATTAGCGACGCGGACGTGCGTGCGCTCCAGTCTGGACCAACAGGGTTAAGGCTGGAGAACAGGGTGCTGCAGGATGGTATGGCCCCCCTAATCTGCGATGTCTCCACGGGACGACCGCGCCCGGTGGTACTGGCCGCGTGGCGCCGCCGCGTTTTTGACTTGATCCATTCTCTGGCGCACCCGGGGGTGCGCGCGTTGGTCAAAATGGTAGGAGAGAAATTTGTATGGCCGAGCCTGCGCAAACAAGTTAGGGAGTGGGCAGCAGCCTGCATGGCTTGCCAACGAGCCAAGGTACACAGGCACACGAAAGCTCCCCTGGAGCCGTTTCACATCCCGGCTAAGAGGTTCGATCATGTTCACGTGGACCTCGTAGGCCCCCTCCCGCTGTCACAGGGGTGCACACACCTCCTGACAATGGTAGACCGCACCACGCACTGGCCGGAAGTGGTCCCACTGTCATCAACCACAGCCGAGGAGGTGGCGCGCGCGTTTTTAACGGCATGGGTGGCGCGCTTTGGAGTCCCGTCGGACATTATGTCCGACAGAGGTCCTCAATTTGTTTCCGAACTTTGGTCAGTGATGGCCCGCAGCCTCGGGGTAACGATCCACCGCACTACCGCGTACAACCCGCAGGCTAATGGGCTATGCGAACGTTTTCACAGGTCATTGAAGGCGGCCCTCAGAGCGTCGCTTACGGATGCAAATTGGGTGGACAGGCTACCATGGGTTTTATTGGGGTTGCGTTCTGCACCTAAAGAGGATTTAGAAGCCTCCCCGGCTGAGCTAGTTTTCGCGCAACCACTTCGGCTGCCCAGGGAATTTCTCCCAGATAATCCTGCGCCAGAATGCTCCCCGGCTCAGCGGTTGCAGAGTGGCACGGAAGCGGGCATGCTGCCTGGCCCCGTTCACCACAGTTTTCCGCGCGTTTTTGTGCATAAGGCTCTAAAAAATGCGGAGTTTGTTTTTGTCAGACACGATGCGCATCGCCCACCGTTGCGACCACCTTATGATGGACCATTTAGAGTGCTGGAAACAGGGGATAAGCATTTTTTGCTCGATTTGGGGGGCAGGAAAGAAAAGATTGGCATAAACAGGCTCAAACCCGCCTTTACGTTGGCCGACGGGGATGTGCTGTTGGCCACGGCTCCTCGGCGCGGCAGACCTCCTAAGGAACATTCCCCAGAACACCCACAGGGATTGACTAACAGTTCTCATCCTCAGACAGCAGCTCCCCAGCAGGAAGGCGCCGCGAAAGTGGTAAAGCCCGCTTACAGCAGATACGGGAGGAGACTGAGGCCCAAGCAGCACGTGGACTGATGTGTAATAATTTTACCATGACATGCAGACTGTTATTACGTTGTTCCATCTTAGACGTTTGGGGGGGGGTCATGTGGGACACATATATACACATATGTATATCACTGTATGATTCATACATATATCACCTTAGGCTTCACATCTGAGACGGAACAAAGGACTGAGCTTCTTTGGAGATAACACGAGGATGTGAAAGTTTGGTCTTTGGCAGGCAAAGAGACGGCCTTGGGGGATTTCGCCCAGCGGCCAGAGACTGAAGGTGGTGGGTGTTAAGACCGGGAAGAAGATGCATTGTTAATGGGGATTAAGTACAATGTGACTGTGTGCTTTGATGTCCTGGGGCAGGGGTGTCCAACCATGTGCCATGGAGAGCCAAGACCCTGCAGGTTTTCTCTTCTACCCAGTCTCTTCAGCAGGTGTTTTCACTTATCAGCAATCAGTGGGAAGAAGTTCACTGAAATCTGCTGTTGAAGACACTGGTTGGAGGTAAAACCTGCAGGGTCTTGGCTCTCCATGGCACATGGTTGGACACCCCTGTCCTGGGGTATAAAAGGGACAGATGTTGGGGGATTCTTTCTCTTTCTGTTTTTGGATGATGTTGGAGAATGTGAATAAACCTGACTCGTGAGATAAACTCAGCCTCGTCATTTCCACAGTCTCCACACTCTCAATAATTTTTTTTTTCCCTGTATATTTTTCTTTTTGGCGTACAGAAATGGCAATACGCCCGTATTTGCTAAAATTGCATTTTCCCCGTATTAAAATACGGCGAAACCGTATCACTTGACAAGTATGAATCCGACAGTTGGAGGCTAACTACAAGCTAAGCTAACGGCTACGTACAGTGAGCTAGTTGCCGCCAATAAGCGACTTTCACATTAGGAGTGCGCATGTGCGGACTATGTGAGTTCAGCATTCACGACTAAAAAACATTCTGGTCACCGCTTTTTTATTTGGTTTAGAGACAGTACTGTTACACCTGAACAATTGCCGTTTAAAGTGCTTCAAGCTCTTAATCACCGTTATGCCAGGTGCACATTGTGCTGTAGTTAAATGTGGGAACGGCATGTATCATCTAGAGCGGTGGAAAAAGAAAACTTGCAGCATACATGCGTGTAACTTCTGGACCAGCGTGTGCACATTGTCCGCCGCCATTCACATTATATACATTTCCCACGGATCTGAAGGATCCGGACGGACGTAATTGTTGGATTAAAGCAGTAAGTCTGTATTATAACATAATTAAATAGTGTTGTGTATTGTTCAAGTTCTAGCCTAATTGACACAAATCTAAACCCTGAAGTAGTAGGTACGGACAGGCAGGCCTGGATCTAGTATCTAGTTCTTTGTATATTGGTAATGAAGCTTCATCTACACACCCATGTAATTACGGCCATTGATAAGTAGACTGGTGTGGAGGATACGGATAAGGGTCACCAGTGTGGAGGCAAGGATCAAATAAGTGCAGGCGGACATGGCAAACTGAAGTTTAAAGTAGAACTGAACCCACCTTTTTGCGCAAAAAGTAGAATAGCGGATTAATTCCTTATTACCTATTGTATTTTTCAACACATAAAAGAAATTTTTAGGCCAGGCGATGGCCAAGCTATAAGCCGATAAACTTTTGCCTCTGGCTGGCAGTGCCAAACAAACCGGAAGTAGTGCAGACGACGCTGCGTGACGTCACGAGTGGGACTCTTAGTAAAACAACAATGGCAGATGATAGCAGTTCCAGCAGTCAAGAAAACCAGAGTTTTCAGAGTGAAGAAGGCATTCAGGATTGGTGACGAGACAGAGGAGGATGCAGGAGTGTCAAGTGAACAGGAAGAGAGCGAGGGAGGCATCAAACCGTAAAGATTAGAGCCAGAATTGTCGGGGGATTCCGGCACCGACTCAGAGTCAGACCGCAGCAGTGATGGGGAGGAGAGTCGCTTATTGAATACAGAATGGTGAGTCTTTACTTCTCTACTTTGGCATGTTTGGGGTGTCAGGATAAGGAAAATTAAGTCTGGACTGCAGACGATTTTTGTGTTTCAATAACAATAATTCCAGTAGAAAAGGGACAATGCGGTCCGAGGGTGGTGCCAATGGTCTGATGCAATCAGTGCAGTGACCAGCTGGTGACCATGCAATGCATCGCTTCCCGGCCGCTTTTTTTTTTTTGTTACTTATTTGTACCTGTAGGTAGATTCGGTTTGCAGTCTGGTGACAAGCCACCGGCTGCTGTTAGCTGCGTGCGCGAGCGCCCTAAACCTACGTGTTTTTGGTATGCGGGAGGAAGCCGGAGAAATCCCGGAGAAAACCCACTCAACACGGGGAGAACATGCAAACTCCACACAGCTCACTGTTGGTCGGGGGCTGGGATCGAACCCACGATCTCATGATCCCTGTGATCCCCCGGCCGAGGGTAAACTGTGCTGCCACAGTGCTAAACCACTGCGCCACCGTGCAGCTTTTCTTCCCCCTTTCTTTTCTTTCGTCGCCATGACAGCTTTCCTTGGCCACTGAACAGATCTTCCCAGGTGTTGGAAGTGTTTTGTAGTCGACTATCATGACAAAATGCACCAAAAACAACCAGTGTCGACGTGCTCGCAATGGTAAACATTGAGGACTGTGCCCAATTCGTGACGTCACGCGGAACTCCGGCTGCACTTCCCGATAAACAGCGGATTCGTCGGATTTTTCAGGGTGGGAAATTCAAAATCGCGATTTTCTCCCAAGATTCCGGGATTGGTGGAGGGGGTGCCAATGATAAATTATCTTTATAATTGTATGTACTATCACCCAGTGCCGTTCAATGCCGTTCACTTCAGTTCTACTTTAAAAGGGTGCTTTATTCATCCTCCATCACGAGGCTCACTCAGCGCTGTGGCAGTGCGCTGGAGTGAGCCCTGCATCTCTAAGTCAGCAACAAGCACAAGAGTCGTCAAAGAGAGAGAGAGCTCCAGTGATGCATATACAGTCAGCTTATATACTCAGCCACAGACAATGCATGCATGGCATATTAGCATCACAGTAAGCAGGGATGCATGGGACATTTACATGAGAGTCACACATATCAATAGCAGGATTACTGGCGCCAGAATTCCTCTCTGCTCTGGAGCTGTAGGACAAAAGAGGCTGCAAGGCACATCTACATATTGATATCAGTCCATACATCTCATTGTTCTGTTAATTGCTCAAGCTGAGCGCTCTGCCTGTCCCGTAGGTTGTGGTGGGTTACCACACTGGTATAAAATAAAATTGCAAATCACTGAAAACGTGTGGTACTTAAACTATAGGAGTATCGACCTATAGATCTAAGTAAGCAGGCTATGCCTTGTAGTGAAATTTACTCAAAATGACAAAATCAAAGTTGAGCTGTCAAACCACTTGCTTACCTTCTTTGTAGTCGTTTCAGAGTTTCGCAAGTAAGGGTGCTTGGTCCTTTGACAACAAAAAATCTGCTATGTCAGCATATATATAGGGGGGGCATTTTGGCCAATTTCTGCAAGGTGGCCGCGAATGCAAGCGCAACTAGTTGATCCTTGCGTTTGCGGGCACAACCGGGAAGACCCCTACGCATACAATATGCTCATAGAGCAGGACCTTTCCATAAGTTAAAGGTATCGATAGAGCAGTTTGATAGCCATGTTCCCATGATGCTTTGCGCGAGCCGAGATGCGAAAGTCACTTATTCCGTTTCATTGTTTTGTAGCTCAGTGTTATTAGGCATCACGTACCTATTGCTTTCTCCTTCTGGAGTGGACACCACGCCACTATGTCTGACGGGGAGTCACCAGACACCAGTATCAGACAACGGAGCAGGCAGTCTGCCCCGGTTTCACCTGCAGCAGTGCAGGATCCACCCGGAGGAATTTCGCTGCCCCCGCCATTCTGCAATGACAGTCGGGAGTCCTTCCAATTATGGGCTCGCCGCTATGAGGTAGTTCAGGCCGCCCGGTATAAGGATTGCAATGTTGATTTGGATGCAGTATTGGAATTGGAGCTACCCACAAGACTGCCGCCTGAACTGTTTATTGTATGGGACAACCTGCCTTCCACCACACAGCGTTCCTATGCAGATACAAAGAAAGATCTTCAGGCTGCTTTTGGTCAAAAGGACGTTATCATTTCTTTTCAGACATTCCCAAATGCCGCAATAGAAAACCAAATGAGGCCATGGAGGTTTATGCTGAGGATGTGTGCAGACTTGTGAAGGAGGCTTTCCCTGATTTTGAATACAATGCATCCAAGTTCATGAAAATGTCAGGCTTCATTGCTGGGTTGGATCAGGAGCTCCAAATTCAGTGTGATGAGAGAGGAGTGAAAAGTTTTCAAGAGGCTGTGGAAGTAGCCACTCTAGCTGAGCGTGCTCGCCAGGCTGCAAGGTTAGTGACACCAGTCTGCCCACATACTGTCACTACCAGAGATGTTGGCAACACAACCCAGTCAGTTAATTCTGTGACTGATAATGACACGTTTGTGAGAATGGCTGTCCAGGACCTCACAACCACCGTCCAAAATTTGAGCAAAGATCTTGTTGCACTGAAGATAAAACTGGAAGAGCAAAGCAGAATGTTCCAGCCAGAAACGCATGGCTACAGACACTCTCAAAGGTCTCCTTTACGTTATGGGCATAATCCAGCTAGATACACTGAGACCCACAATGCACGTCTCTCCTCAAGACGCTCTCCCTCCTCTTCACCTGAATTTAACTATCGGCATTCACCAACCCACAATTACAAAGCTGAAAAATACCAGCGCTCGTATAGCCCAAATGCAGCAACGTATTCAGCGGACAAGTCACGTAGCCAAAAATCCTATTATTCTCCTGAACAGTATGATAACAGAAGTGGAGCTCACTGCTCTCCTTCAGGACCCCCTTTGAGTTTGCATCAGAGGAGCCCAAGTTCCCGGCGTAAACATGTTTCATTCCAGGACCATCAGAGGGGCAGCCATGGAATCCAACACCTGGTTCGTGGCCATCAGCAGCACTCAAACTATGACTACCTGTGCCCACAAACCTCTCATCAGGGAAACGGGTGCTAGCTGAAGACGTGGGGCACTCTTCAGCTGGACTCTTAGGAGCCCCAAATGAAATTGATAAATCTGCACCACACATCAGTACTGCTTTGCTGCCCTCTAGTGATAATAGAGGTACTACATGTTCCCCTACTGAAAATCAAAACACAGTTGCAGTGGTAAATGAGATCCCCTTTTCTTCATATGTAAATGGACTTGTTGAGGGTACAGATGCACACATTCTGTCAGATTCAGGCTCCCATATCTCATTTATCAGTGAAGCAACCAGAATGTCCATTTCAGTATTAGCCAAAAAGCCTCATATGAATCACTACATTCTGTCTAAAGCAGTAACAGCACAGTTTAGATACTTTGGGCACCATTGATGTGGCTCTGAAATTCGGATCCCATACGTTCCATCATAACATGCAGGTGATAAGAAATGTTACTCAAAGCACACTGTTGGGCCTCGACTTTCTTCAGCTCCATAAGGTCGCCTTGGATATGGGCAAGGGTGTATGTAGTCTTCATGGGAAGGAACTGCCACTGTTAAAAACTACACAGCTGGCCCCTGATAACTGTACAGCAAAGGTTATGGAATGCACAACCATACCCCCACGTTGTGAAATGAACTGTAAGATCGCATTAAACCCTCCCACAATCACTGCTGGCACCCCAGACAACTATGATGGCTGCCTAGAGCCACGCCAGATGGACATTGAGGGCATCGCAGTGGTGCGCACCTTGACAGCGGCAGTAAATGGTGTGACTACAGTGCGCCTTCTGAATCTGACGGATAGTCTCTCATCACCCTGCAGCCAGGTATGCACATAGGACAGTTCATCCCTGTGTCACAAGATGACATAGTGTCAGAGTCTGCCCCTGTATGCAATGTATCCAGCTGTCCTTTACAATCACACAAGGCAACAAACACAGCCCAAATCTCTGACAAATTGCCATTTGATGTTCAGTGTGGTGCTCTGACTGCCTCTGAGAGGTCTCAACTGATCGAACTGCTCCTGTGTTATCACGATGTGTTCAGTAAAAGCCCTACAGATTTTGGCAGAACTGACATTGTCAAACACAAAATCCACACAAATGCTTCACCCCCCGTTAGAAAACGTGCCTATCGCACCTCACCCCTGATGCAGGAGGTGATTCAGTCACAGGTGAACGACATGTTAGACAAAGGACTTATTGAAATCAGCCATAGTCCCTGGGCAGCCCCTGTTGTAATGGTGCGAAAAAAGGATGGCTCATGATGTTTTTGTGTTGATTATGGGGGTTTGAATGCTGTGACCACGAAAGATGCTCATCCTTTGCCCAGAACAGATGATACCTTGGATGCATTACGGGGCTCATCAGTGTTCAGTACCATGGACCTTTCATCAGGGTACTGGCAGGTGCAGTTGGATGAGCAAGACGGAGCCAAAACAGCTTTTACTACTGGTAGGGGTCTTTACCAGTTCTGTGTTATGCCCATGGGTCTTGTGAATGCTCCAGCCACATTTCAGCATTTGATGCAGCTGGTACTACAAGGCCTCTCGTGGAAAACATGTCTCGTTTATTTAGATGACATTATCGTGTACAGCCCCAGTTTTTCCACACATTTGCAGCATCTTAGAGAGGTGTTTGATTGGCTAAGAGCAGCTAATTTAAAACTCCAACCATCAAAGTGTCACTTTGCTGACGAAGAAGTGTAATTTCTAGGGCATGTAGTCTCTGCAGCTGGTCTGAAACCTGACCCCAAAAACATTCAGAAAGTACAGGAGTGGCCCACTCCTGAGAACCCCACTGAAGTCAGAGCATTTCTCGGCTTATGCTCATATTACCACCGTTTCATCTATCAATATGCTAAGCTGTCTGAACCTGTGCATAGCCTCACTCAGAAAGGGAAACCATTTGTCTGGACTGAAATTGAACAGTCTGCTTTTGACTGCCTTCGCCATGCCCGAACTCACACACCCATCCTCTCCTACCCAGATTTGTCAGGAGAATTCCTGCTCTTTACGGATGCATCCATCACAGCCATCGGGTGTGTGTGATCACAGGTTAATGACTGTAATATGAAAAAAGTCATTGCCTATGGTAGCCACGTCCTGACACGGACTGAGAGACGCTGGTCCACCTATGACAGGGAGCTGTGGGCTGTTGTGTGGTCTTTTTGTCACTTTTGCCAATATTTGACTGGACACCATTTTCGCACCATCACGGATCCCAAACCTGTTCTTGTTTTGCGAAAAATGACCCTAGATTGTGACCCAACAGGACGTAGAGCACAGTGGGCTCTCAAGATAGACCCCTATGATTGGACGGTTGAACACAGGGAAGGCAGTAAACATGCTAATGCTGATTCTATGTCACGTTGACCATCATCCATGAGGGCCATTGAATCTGTAAAAGCACAGCTCTGTCCAGCTCAAGCAGTCCCACAGGAAAAAGCACCTGAGCAGGTGCCCAGTCCCCTGAAAGCTAACCCTTCAGCAAGCCCTTTAAGCACTGTTTCTGCTGCTACACAGACTGATCAAACACCCACATTCCCAAAAACATCACAATCTGAGCAGGTGGTAAATGTGGAGCCTGAAATGGCCACCAATTATTCCTTCCTAAACAGGGACCGTAGCCATCTCATCCAAGCTCAGTGAGATGACCTGGTATTAAAAACTGTCATTGAGTGGGTGCTGACAAATTCCAGGCCACCATTTGCTAAAGTCAAACACACTTCGCGTGAGCACAGACATTTTTGGAGAGAGTTCCCAAAGCTTACTGTTGCTGACTCTATTCTGTGTAGAAAAGTAAGACACCCTCCAGGTGACCCAATCTTACAGATTGTGATCCCGATCCATAAAGGATCAGTTAGCGAAGTATCTTTTCAGCAAAGGTGGAGAATGGGATGAGCATCTTAAACAAGTTGAGTTTGCTTATAACACCACTGTCCTAGCAGCTTTCAAAGAGAAGTGTTTCAAACGCTCCATGGACATTCACTCACTGGCCATTTTAGTGCTGAAAAGACATTGCAAAGTTCCCAGGGTAGATTTTATTGGCCATATATGGCACATGACGTAAATGAATGGTGCCAGCAGTGTGTTACCTGTGAAGCACGGAGGCCAGACTCCACAGCAACAAGCCCCTATGCAAAATATGGTTACTTCAATGCCTTTTGAGAAAATAGCCATGGACCTGACAGAGCTGCCTCTCACCAGTCGAGGTAATAGGTACATCCTTGTCATAATGGACTATTTCACAAAATACTGTATCTTAACCTGTATGCCCTCCCTGATCAACGAGCAGTTACTGTGGCAAAATGTTTGTTGGAAGACTATATCAGCCGCCATGGTGTGCCACAAAGCCCTTCCGAGGGTGTGGAGGATGAAACAGGGCATCCTGGCAGAATTAAAAACAATATCTGTCACAGGTCTGTGGTGGACCACTCCCAGTTACATAGGGAGAGACTGGACATCCTGGCAGATAAACACATCTGTCACAAGGTCTGTGGTGGACTGTGCCAGTTGGTGCATTATGACATGCACTACACAAAGAGCAGAGATAAACAAACCTATCATCTGGTCATTCACTGCAACAGATATTGGAGTCAGTTTGTCTTGGTTTGTCCTTGCCACTGATATTACCTTTATCTGCCAAGAATGTGCTGCTAGTCCAGCAAAAGCTAGCAGTACTCAAATACTTTGCAAGCAGTTTCATGAAAAGGTCAATCAGAAAGCAACTCATATCGGCTCGGACGCCGCCCAGGCTTACAAGGTCCGCGCTGATCTGTTCACACTCCAACAGGCAGCGAAAAGTAAGCTAGGAGCAGGAAGACAAAAGAAGAGGAAAACAGCAACCTTGTGCGTAGCAGAATGGAATGTATGCACTCTGTTGGACAGCACGGCCAACACTCTGTTGGGCAGCACAGTGGTGCAGTGGTTAGCACTGTTGCCTTAGAGCTAGAAGGTTCCTGGTTCGAATCTCCAGGCTGGCAGGGGTTGGAACCTTTCTGTGTGGAGTTTGCATGTTCTCCCTGTGCTGCGTGGGTTTACTCCGGGGGCTCCGGTTTCCTCCCACAATCCAAAGACATGCATGTTAGGTTAATTGGCCGTTCTAAATTGTCCCTAGATATCTGTTTCCTATAGGCCCTTAGAATAGAGGGTTAGTACTAGTGAAAGCGCTTTGAGTGGTCTTTGTGTCTAGAAAAGCGCTATATAAGTGCAGGTTAGTTAGTTAGTTAGAACAACATCACAGCGCCCAGAAAGACAGACCGCGCTTGTGGCCCTGGAAATGAACAGGTACAATGTAGACATAGCTGCACTTAGTGAAACAAGATTGCCTGGATATGACAGCTTGGAAGACCATGGGTACATCTTCTTTTGGAGCGGGAGATCAACTCAAGAAAGAAGAGAAGCAGGAGTGGGCTTTGCAGTTAGAAAGGAGATAGCAGCAATGCTTGATGAGGAACCGGTGCCAATCAACGACAGGATAATGACTATGAGACTCCCACTACAGCAGAAGATGTATGCCACACTCATCAGTGTGTATGCCCCAACAATGACCAACACAGAGGACGTGAAGGAAGAGTTCTACAGTGATTTGCGTGAGACTATCAGGCGTGTACCGACTGATGACAGGCTGATACTCGTTGGAGATTTTAATGCCAGAGTTGGTTCGGACACTGAGAAATGGAAAGGAGTGCTAGGCAGTCATGGAGTAGGCAAGTGCAATGCTAATGGAGAACTTCTACTTGCACTATGTTCAGAGTACAACCTTGTGATAACCAACACTCTATTTAAGCACAAGGACACACACAAGAAGACATGGATGCACCCAAGATCCAAGCACTGGCACTTATTAGACTACATCATAGTCAGGCAGAGAGAAAGAAGGGATGTATTGGACACCAGAGCAATGAGAGGCGCGGACTGTGGCACTGATCATGTTATGCTGAGATCTAGATTAAGGATATGCAGACGAAAACAACACTGCAGGACGGGTGCGAAGCCACCACGGAAGCTAAACACTAGTGCACTGAAAGGCGAAAAGAAGCAGGAAGAACTTACACAGGAAATGGATGAAAACTTGAAAGACTGGGACAGCAACAACTCAGAGAATGACATAGAAGAGAAATGGGCAACACTGAAGGATACGGTGTATCAGACTGCGAGTGATGTATTAGGCTTCCCTGAGAGGAAACATTAAGGTTGGTTTGATGAGCGTGATGAACACCTGGAAAAACTACTAGAAGCGAGGAATACAGCTAGGCAGGAAAACCTACAGTGTAACACAAGGTCGAAGAAGAAGAAATACTCAAAGGCTCAGAGTGAGCTACAGAAGTACACCAGAGAGATGAAGTCCAACTGGTGGGATGAAAAAGCGGAGAAACTTCAAACTGCAGCAGACAGGAAGGACATGAAAACATTCTTCACAGGTTTGAGAGAAATCTACGGCCCTAAACCAAGAGGATTGATCCAACTAAAGGCTATGGATGGTGAAACAGTTTTGCAGGAGAAAGACAAGATCCTGGACAGATTTGCAGACCACGTTGACCAACTACTAAACAACCCTGGAGATCTCACTGAAGAGGCTAAAGAAGCTCTAGTGCAGTGACCAGCTGTATCAAGTCTGGATGAACCACCAAATTTTGATGAACTAATGGCAGCTATCAGAACAACACAGGATGGTAAAGCTCCAGGAAGGGATAGAATTCCAGCAGAAGTGTGGAAATTTGGTGGTGTTCAGCTGACCAACTGCCTGCACAAGCTCATCCAAGAGATAGGGATGCCCAGAAAGTACCTCAAGACTGGAAGGATGCAAGTATTGTGCCTTTGTTCAAGAAAGGTGACAGGAAGGATTGTGGAAATTACTGAGGTATATCACTACTAGCCACTGTTGGTAAGATTCTCTCACGTGTACTACTTAACAGACTCGGTGAACACATCTCGCAGAATGTACTACCAGAAACCCAGTGCAGCTGTAGAAGTGGAAGAAGCACAATGGACATGATTTTCTGCTTGAAACAGGTTCAAGAGAAGTGTATCGAACAGAACATGCCGCTTTATGTAGTCTTCATAGACTTGAGTAAAGGCTTCGATACTGTTTCACGACAAGGACTTTGGCAGGTACTCAAGAAATATGGTTGTACAAAGAAGTTTGTCAGCCTAATCGAGGCACTCCATACAGGTATGCAAGCAAAAGTGGCAATGAGTGGTTCAGTATCTAAAGACTTTTCAGTAAGCAACGGAGTGAAACAAGGGTGTGTGCTGGCACCTACACTCTTCTCGCTATATCTGGCAGCCATGGTTGAGGTGGCCTTCAAAGACACTTCAGAAGGAGTATACATTCAAACAAGGAAAGAAGCAGACTTGTTCAGTGTGGCACAGTTTAAAGCCAAGAGTCAGACATCGATAAAGATAGTAAGAGAAATGCTCTTTGCAGACGACAGTGCTCTAGTTGCACACAGCGTGGAAGATATGCAATCTTTAGTGGAGAAATTTGCAAAAGCAGCTAGCCAATTCGGCCTCCAAATCAACATCAAGAAGACAGAGTGCCTTTATCAACCACCAAAGTTCCAATTATCAACATCACTACCAGAAGAGATCAGCATTGGTACAGAGCCACTAGTCAAGTGCAAGACTTTCAAGTACCTAGGGAGTATTGTTTCAGAGAATGCTAGGCTGGAGGATGAACTATCTCTCATAATGGGAAGAGCGAGTGCTGTGTTTGGAAACTTGAGGGAGAGACTGTGGAACAATCGACATGTGTCAATCCGTGTGAAATGCAAAGTGTACAGAGCGACAGTATTGGCTACTCTGTTGTACGGTGCTGAAACTTGGACTGTCTACAGAGTGCAGGTGAAGAAACTCCACGCGTACATGATGAGACACCTTCGAGCTATAATGAACATCTCATGGAAAGACAAGATAACCAACATAGAAGTGTTGAAACGAGCTGGTCTACCATCAATGGAGGACAAGCTAATGCAGATGAACCTGAGATGGCTCGGACATGTTGAGAGGATGGACCACCAGCATCTCCCTTGGCAGTTACTCTACTCACAGTTATGCAAGGGCAAACACAATCAGGATAGACCAAGGCTCAGATTTAAAGACAATGTAAAAAGAAACTTGAAGAAGTTGGACATAGACAGGAGCTCCTGGCAGCGGAAGACTAAGGACAGAGCTGTGTGGAGGAATCTGATCAGACCTAAATGAAACAGTCATTGTCGCCCACGACAGACCGCTATGATGATGATGATGATGATGATGACCAACCAGCAAGAATTTTGACCCTCACAGACCGGTTATGTATCCATGAGGCATATAAATTAGTCCTGTCCCTTTAGGAAAGTACTCCTCATGTCAATTCATTATGTGTATAAAGGATTCCTGTCAAAGAATAAGTCTTTTCAATTCAAACTTCTCCACCTCCATGGGCAAGAACAAAGAGCTGTCAAAGGACGTCAGAGACAAGACTGTAGACCAGCACAAGGCTAGAATGGGCTACAAGGCTGTAAAAAGTGGTCTGAGGGGTAATTAAAAACACAACCTTGCAAATTCTTTAAAAGCAGGTGAAGAGTCACAGGTAGAAATCAAAGGGGAACTTGAAAAATGTTTTCAAAGGAATTTATTTGCATAAAATCAGGGGCAGACTTAGTCCATTTTGGGCACAAGGCAAAGACAGAAATGGGTCCCTAATTTTTTCTTTGTTCTACACTTTCTTTTCAGGCCTTATTGAAATCCTACCTGAAACTTTTTGTCCTCAGAAGTCTTCAAATGATGATATCATTCAGGCATCAGGAATTACATCTGTAGAAAAACAAAGAAGTTTAACAAATTGAATGTAGACTCTTGTCTATTTAAAAAAAAAACAACAACAAAAAAACAATTCACATTGAAGATCTGTTGTTTGTTCACACTTACCAATCCCTTCAGGATTTCGCGATATTGTGAGTATTGTGTGTCAGAAGTCTGAAATATAACCTCACAAATACAGAGTACAAAAAGGTATTAGACTGAATCAAAGATCAGACTTAAGACACGCAGAGCCTTTGAAGTTTTTACTTGTACAAGGAGTATCAACACATACCTTTTACAGGGCGAGTGGGATACTCCCGAGGCAGTCTCGCACAGTAATTCTTATAGGCAAAGATAAGACAGTGACAGCTTTACAACCCATTCTTTTCCCCCACACAGGGGAAAGCACACACAGTTTGTACACAACAGTCTATTGCAGAGAAGATAAAAAAAGTACAGGATATGCAAAAAGGTACAAGATATGAAAAGGATGAGTCCTGGCACACAACGCTCCAGCTACACCCACATGTGGGGACATCAGTTTCAGCTTCATGAATCATTAATAAAATGATAACTGTTTATATACATATATACAATTTTTTTCCAACATTTCCCTCCTGTTTATTATTTTATTAATCTTTTTTAATCATATGCAATTATCAGTATAATGTAACTTCAATGTAACTTCAAAAGATCATTAAGCATTTATGTGGCGTATAGCTAGAGCACTGCCATACATTGGAAAAAGAGTACCCATTGGTTTTCCAAGAATCCATACCCATCATCATTTGGCCAAAAAACAGTAGGATTATTGCTACAGTTAAAAGTACAATTTTTCCTCTTTAAGGTGAATTTTCCAGCAGCAATATAGGGAAAGTGAAATACATTTCTACAGACAGAATCATAATATGACACTTCACAGGTCACTTCCTTAGTATCATTGCATCTTTGTGAAATACCCAGGTTGAAACTGTTTTTACTACAATTTTTGTGAAAGCAGATTGGTGAAGTAAACAGTGTAGGATTTACTTTCATTAAATGCTTCTTAACTGCAAGCAAAGAAGTTCCAATCCCAATAATATTAAATATTCTAATCTTAGACCCAGTGTAATCAGTAATAGTGACAATCTATTAAGATACCTTTCTGACAAATTCCCCACCAACCAATGTCCAATTTTATTGCTTGTATTAAACAGACTGAGACGAGAGTTCATCGCTATTGTCGCTCCGGGCGTTTTCTCTTCACTCAGTGGAACAGGGATCATGGGTATTGTAGTCAATCATGGGTATTGCAGTCTTGTGTAAATGGGGTAGCAATGAACACACATAGCAAGAAGTATCGATTCCCAGTCCTGTCACCGAAACCACCATTGTCTGGTACCATAGGTTATGCGTATTGTTCATTGTCCGTGCTTCGTGGGTTCCTTGTCCTTGAATCAGAAAGAGATTACCACCCCACTGCCAGGAGAAGTGCTGAACACAGAGTCATCAATAATTGTGGTGCCATGCTTCCACCTGAGAGAGTACCCCTCCGGGCCTCTTTCTTCACCAGGGTTGAGACGGCCTTGTCCTTAAAAGGACATGCCCCCTTTGTACTGGACTTACTCAGGGAAACAAGTTAGTTAGTTCACTTACAGGCACCCGTAGTCTTTTAGCGTGTGAAAGGTGAATCCGAGATGGTCATTCAGCAATACGTACTGCAGTGGGAGTGGGAGTGTCCAGTGTTGTCAGTGGTGGTTCTTTATGAAGACATAGTCTCCAGGTTATCCGTTTCTTTCTGTGGAGCAGAGCTTCTGACAGAATCAAAACATTCCCTGAGATGTTCACCAAGATCTGTGTATTTTTTTAGGTGTGGTTAGTGGTGAGAGGTCAGGTAATACATAAGGATGGTGAAAAACACATTCAAAAAGTGATAATCCTGTCATTGGGTCTAGTATAGAGTTAATGGTTAGTCTGACTAATTTCAGAGCTTCTGGCCAAGTAATACCCTTTCCTTGTGTGGTTTTTGCCAGCATTTGTTTGATTGTACCGATGCTATGAAATTTGATCTTACTTCTTACAGCTTGGATTAAGTCTTGAACTGTTTGTGTTGTAAAATGAGTTCCATTATCTGCATAAATCAGTTCTGGAACCCCAAAAACGGAAAGAGCATCATTCAATAGAGTTTCACACACACAGATGCGGCATTTGCTGAGGATGTGGGATGAATTCCTGTCCACTTTGTGAAGGTGTCAATCAACACCAAGCAATATTGTAGCTTTCCATTGCTCCTTGAGCATTATTTTATAAACAAATGATGCACTTTTGGCATGTTTTTTTTACTTCTTTCAAAATATTAGGACAGTTTTTTTCCAACATCCTCATCATTGATTTCCCTCCTGTTGGCACATAATTGGCCATGTGCCACCAGGACAGCTCATCTGTATAATGTGGGTGGCAGAGCAAATTTTCATCAGACAAGCCAAATGTATATCTAATTATTTACACATGAAACAGGAGGAAGGTCCATATTATTTTGACAGTCTTTTAAAACATCAACATTATTAATAAGACAGACGGTTCCTAAAAGACCAATAGCAGCACAGTGAGTAGCATTATCAGCCAAGTGATTATCGCAGCTAGACAAGTCAGTGCCATTAGTGTGGGCAGGGCAGTGAATAACTGCCACAGAACATGGTAGCATCAGAACATTACATAGTTGCAACAATTGCTGTCGATGTTTTGCTGGTTTTTTCTGTGGAGGTGACAAACCCCCGCAGATTCAAAGTAACAGTATGCAGGTGGAATGTGCTATAAGCATATTTACTATCTGTACAGAATACAGATAAGTTACATTCAGGTTAGTAGCTCATTCAGCTGTTGGAGGTGATGCAGGTTGTGGAATTTTTACACAATCAGGACCCCAGACAACACCGTTACAGCATAAGCACACTTCTATTTTTTACAAAGCAAGCCTATCGCTCGCTTCTTCCTTTGCTAAGTAGAGAGAGAGACCCCCTCCTTCACAACATGGGAAATGTGTAGGATAATAGAGGGCATGATCTTATTATTTATATTATCCCATAAATAATAAAAAGGTGGTCTGTATTGCCCAGCCTGTATTTGAGTTATAACTGCAGCCATATGTTTATCCTGGGCACTACAGAAAATGAAATGAAAAGCACTTATGTAAATAAAATTGCATTTATTGATAATTTTTATGCATTATCTATTTTTCTGAGGATTGCTAATTATTTGCTAATTAATTTCTTTGATACCCCCTGTTTTGATACATAGAGGCTCACATGCAGCAAAGTTACAGGGTATTTGTTTGATTATTTTACTGAAAGGAAGTGTGTTACCATTTTTAGTTTTAAAATAAAATTTGCAGGTAGCCCAGTTCCTTCAAAGATGAGATCTCAATAATTATAGCTTCTTTTTGTGACATCTCTTGAAATAGTTTACAAATTTCATTTAAGAAAAACAAAATAACTATCTGTGCATTTTTGATATGCTTCAGCATTGATAAATAAGATCAGTTTGTCCAGTTGAACACAGATGGGTTGAATTTGAAATATTGTGTCACATTCTTTCAGTCAAAGGAAAGGTGGACGTTTTGCCTAATTAGAATTTGATTTAATGTTTTACAAGGAATGTCCCTATTTCATACATTCCTTGGTAAATTATGGAGTGCAATGTAGTTCACCCTGACCCAGCTTGGCCACCGCTGAATCAGGAGAAGCACATCTCTCATTGCTGTCACATTTCTGAAATATATTGTTACCGCACCATTATGCGGTGAGTAATATCAGTATAAAATCATATAAACATTACATTTGTAAAGTCAAAGTCATTTGAATCAGTACACCTTATGTTATCTACAATGTCATACAAAGTCATACTTGGTTTCAAAAAGTGCTTATCAATTTAAGGATTCTTTCTCCAAGACCTTTGTCTGATAATCCATAGCCTCTGGCAGATCATATGCACAGACACATTAATTATCAATCTGTTTTGATCCTCTGTGCTCTAAATCATGTGATATAGGGTAAACATAAAATCTTCAGTGATCAGGCATTATTAAATGACATCATAATATGATCATAGTATGGCCTGTAGTCACATTGTCACACGTCAGTCCTTTTTTTTTCTATAAAGTGCACTGTCAGTTTCAGTCAAGGACAAAGGTCAGCAATGCGTCAAAATTGCTTTTTTTTTTTTTTAAATATGTAAACAGTTTATCACGTACGCAACATTAATCAAGACCCCACAGAGTTAAATTGAAAAAATAAAAACCCAAAACTTTGTAAAAGTACCCATATTTAGACCACTTTCTTCACAGATCAACCACACACACACACACACACACACACACACACACACACACACACACACACACACACACACACACACACACACACACAAAGAATAGATAAGAGATAAAATAAATTTCTCATTGTCCATTTTAAGGTTATCCAGTTCTGCTGCCATTTAATCCATCCGTCTTTAAATATTATGGTCTAATTTTTATGATTTTATTTGCCTCCTCCTTTTCCCAACCTCTTGGGCTTCTTTAAATAATTTGCCGTATGGACCCTCCTTAGGATCGTGGCATTGATAAGTTGGGGAAGGATTATCTTTTTCATTTAATAATGGTTCGATGCTCAGTTGGTTTTGATATTTATCTCTTTTTGTTGTAAGTTTTTCCGTCGACGCTAAGACTGTACCTTCATCATCTACTACACCTGATTCCACACTGCCAGTATTAGAGCATAAACTATCAACATTCTGCAGCCGTTCTCCCATGAAGTTTTCCTTCACTTCTGTTTTTTCTACAGGCCAAATCTGCCTCTCCCCCCGCCCCTCAGGCAAAAGGAGAGAGAGAGAGAGAGAGAGAGCACTATCCCTCGCCCGCCCCTTTGGGAGAGCGAGGAACAGAGAGAGAGAGAGAGAGAGAGAGAGAGAGCTTCTCACCCCTCCCCTTGCTGATGGGAAAGAGAACAGCCGCTTTTTTTTTTTTTTTTACTTTATCCTTCTTACTTACAGTGTTCCCAATATAACACAAATAGCAATACCTTACCAATATAAACCAAATAGCACTTGCAGCAGTGATTAAATATTATCCGGATCCTTCATTTTTCCCTTTTCATTTTGTCTGTTATTGTAGTTTTTACAGCTGCGTGTGCTATGTCCTGTTTTTTCTTCTGTTTATTTGTCTGCCTATCTGGTCTTCTAACACAATTCCCCATTTTTAGATGGTCAGGAACGTTATCAGTACGCCCACCGTAACACTATTACTGCCCAATTTTTGGGGTGGATTCCGTAGTCAGGGACGTTATCAGTACGCCGACTGTTAACACTATTACTGCCCAATTTGGGGTGAATTCCTTCACCCTACTTATTTTAAAACCTGACCACCAAACAGTTGTGAATCGCCGTCACACTGTCTCCTGCACCCCTCTTTATTTTAAAACCTGACCGGTCAGTAACCGTGAATCACCGTCACGTTACTTCCTAAGACCACTGCATTCCTGCAGCGGTTTTTAACCACAAGGAAAAGTACAGGGCGCCGCCTTATACTACCATTACTCGCTCGTCAGCTGACCCGTGGTTCTTTAAAAATGGGAAATTGTGAATTGTGAGGCTCGGTTATTCTTCATATACGTCTACTACAGTCAATCTGAAAAGGGAAAAATTTGTAACTTACTTTTTAGGCTCTATGAGTAAGGACAGCCGTCACCAGATTAGAGCCAGGAGAAGGAGAGTCTCTGGCAGCGTTCCCTCAAGTCGGGTTTCCAATACTGATGGATACCATCAGACCGTGCACGGTTTTCAACCTGCAGGACACACATCCCTTCCCGCTCCACCTGGATCTCAGCTGTCCCGGGTTTCGGCACCACCATGTCAGAAGTCTGAAATATAACCTCACAAATACAGAGTACAAAAAGGTATTAGACTGAATCAAAGATCAGACTTAAGACACGCAGAGCCTTTGAAGTTTTTACTTGTACAAGGAGTATCAACACATACCTTTTACAGGGTGAGTGGGATACTCCCGAGGCAGTCTCGCACAGTAATTCTTATAGGCAAAGATAAGACAGTGACAGCTTTACAACCCATTCTTTTCCCCCACATAGGGGAAAGCACACACAGTTTGTACACAACAGTCTATTGCAGAGAAGATAAAAAAGTACAGGATATGCAAAAAGGTACAAGATATGAAAAGGATGAGTCCTGGCACA
This sequence comes from Pholidichthys leucotaenia, assembly GCA_020510985.1. Taxonomy (NCBI): domain Eukaryota; kingdom Metazoa; phylum Chordata; class Actinopteri; order Cichliformes; family Pholidichthyidae; genus Pholidichthys; species Pholidichthys leucotaenia. The sequence continues at coordinate 40,451,354 of CM035846.1, read as the reverse complement.
CAACGCTCCAGCTACACCCACATGTGGGGACATCAGTTTCAGCTTCATGAATCATTAATAAAATGATAACTGTTTATATACATATATACAATTTTTTCCAACATTGTGATATTGCACTAATTCACACAAAATTAGGACATTGCCACATCTTTTGAGTGATCTTGCAACTTTGTCCAATCACCACAACTTTCCCACAATTTTGGTCAATCCTTGTCAACTTCCACCAATGTCGCCAATCAAATTTGTCCCTGAGTAGTGCTCAAACACTCAGTCTAACCAATCAAATGTGTCGCTGTACCATGCTCACTTCTGTGTTTACAGTGAGTATTAATGAAACACATCAACAAAAAAACTTACCCGCGAGTTTTTCAACACCATCCTGTCCTCCGTCTCCCTCGGCACACCGGTGGATGTCTCCCCACACCTCTGTCTTGACCGCATGTATGATGTGCTGGGTTTGTGTTGAAAAATCTTTCTGTTTCGGCAACACCTTGATCCATCACAGACACGTAGATCGCCCAAATGTCTCCTGAGCCAGTGGACGGATCCACTGTTTCTTGCAGGAGGCAGTACAATAGGGACCAGCTGTTAGCACTTAACCGGCCCACGATGCTAACGCAAAAACTCGACAAACCGGGAGAAATAAGACAGAAACGGCATGGATGTTGCGCTGGAATAAGACGGCGGGCAAGGAATATAAGGTACAGACCCCGCCCTCCCATCCGTTATTATGGGGAATGTACGATCGCTACTCAGAAAAACAGATGAGCTAGCGGCTATCTCCCGCTATGATAGCATATACAGGGAGTGTAGCCTGATGCTATTCATGGAGACGTGGCTAACAGAACTAGCAACAGATGCTAACATTGAACTGGAGGGTTTCCATACAATACGGGCAGACTGAACACCAGACAGTGGGAAGGCAAGGGGCGAAGGAGTGATGATGCATGTCAATAACAACTGGTGCAGACCAGGACATATCACGGTTAAACAACAACACTGCAACAAAGACATGGAGTTGCTAGCTGTTAGCATGCGGCCTACATATCTCCCGAGGGAATACTCACACGTGATCTGCATTGTTATTTATGCAAATCCGATGGCGAACGCTGGGACAGCGTGTGACGTCATCCACAAAGTAACAGGCAGGCTGGAGACAGAACACCCAGATGCTCTTCTCCTCATCTCAGGCGATTTCAACCATATTTCACTGTCTCCCATTCTACCCACATTCACCCAGTATGTCACATGCCACACTAGAGACAATAAAACACTGGACTTATTCTACGCAAACACTAAGGAGGCGTACACCTCATCACCACTCCCCCCACTCGGGAGATCGGATCACAACTTGGTTCATCTCCTGCCGGTGTACAAACCCGAAGTGCACAGACAACCTCCAGTCATGCACACAGTGAAGTTATGGTCTGAGGAGGCAATGGGCGCTCAAAAGGACTGTTTTGAAACCACTGCCTGGGAGCAGCTCTGCGATCTACATGGTGAGGACATCAATGGCCTCACTCACACCATCACAGACTACATCAGCTTCTGTGTGGACAACACCGTACCCACCAAGACCATACGGTGTTGCTCGAATAACAAACCCTGGATCAACCCTCAGATAAAAACACTTCTGAGTAGAAGAGGATCTTCAGGTCGGGGAACAGGGAGATGCTGAAGTCCGTACAGAGGGAGCTGAGGAGGAAGATCAGAGAAGGCAAGGACAGCTTGAAGAAGAAGATGGAGTACAAGCTGCAACAGAGCGACATCGGCGGGGTCTGGAGAAACCTTAAAACCATCTCTGGGCTCCAGAATACCTCCCACCAGGCCACGGGGGGCAGGGAGTGGGCGAACAATCTGAACCTGTTTTTTAATAGGTTTGACCAACCGCCCTCCTCCCCAACTGCACAACAACCACTGCTGCCTCTAAAGACATCGAGTCCTGCTGCCCACACCCCACTCCACCAACACCCCCCCACTCCCAACACACAGCCCCCCAACATGACCCTCACTAAGACCCAGGTGAGGACGGCGCTGAGGAAGATCAAGGAGAGGAAGGCCTCGTTACCGGACGGCATCAGTGGAAAGCTCCTCAAGTCCTGTGCAGATCAGCTGTGTGGGATTGTGGAGCTCATCTTCAACCTGAGTCTGAAGCTGGGGAGGGTACCACAGTTGTGGAAAACATCTTGTGTGGTACCTGTACCAAAGACTTCCCACCCTAAAGACCTGAACAGCTACAGACCAGTGGCCCTGACGTCCCACATGATGAAGACCCTGGAGAGACTGCTCCTTGCTCACCTCCACCCCCTGGTGGGACCAGCGATGGATCCACTCCAGTTCGCCTACCAGCATGGCATTGGGGTGGAGGATGCAGTGATCTTCCTTCTTCACCGTTCTCTGTCCCACCTGGAGAAGCCCGGGAACGCGGTGAGGATCATGTTCTTTGACTTCAGAATCAGAATCAGAATCAGAATAAAGTTTATTGTCAAGTACATTTACAAGTAAACAGCAGGTAAACATACGAGGAATTTGACTTGACATTGGAAAGCGCCTGATAGGCGGATCCCAATGACGTGGCAAGCCATGAAGGCGCCTGTCAACAGAGGAGAATAGAGGGCAAAGGTCAGGAACAAAACAATAGGTAGAGAGAAAAAAATCATAGTTAATCAGAATAATGCTCTTAAGTGAGCCGAATTATGATCACCAGAAAAAAAAACCCTCGATGCACAATTAGCAGACAATATATCACACTTAACATACAGAGCAGTAGAGAGCAGTGAGTGATTGTTTTCGTCAGTATAATGAGTCAGTTATGTGTGTGTGTTGGATGCAGAGGTGGTGGTTATCAGTTGCTGGTGAAACAGTAGAGGTCTCTCTCTCAGCAGATGTTATGACTAGTGTCTGAAAGTCAACATGTCCTTGGCATGGCAGATTGAATTTCTCTGTGAGTCAGACATAAGGCTGTCCTTGGGAGATCAGATACTGTTCGCCAATGTTTGTGAAGAGGAAAGTCAACATTTATACTGATATCATTCATCAGGAGGACTGAGTGCTGAGGGCGCCGAAAACAGGGTCGAATAGCACTGACTTCAGAGAAAAAACTTTCTATTCTCTTACGGATTCAGTGCTCCAAATCCACCATCATTGCCAGGCTTTGAAATCAATTCCTGGACAGCTCTTAGCGTGATCGTGATGTATTCCATCTTCCTATACAGTTCTCCATTGGCCGCAGTCAGAGTCCTGCCCAGCTGGTCAAATTTATGAGAGAGCTTCGCCGGGTCCGCTTTTTGATAAGCTCTGTCCATCTTCTTTAATTTGCGGTACACCAGAACAATCCCAAAGCCGATCAGTAGAAGTCCGGTGACCGTTGCTCCAAATAGATATAGATCTTCTATATCTTCAATTGAAAGATCGCACAGACACAAGAGTTTCCAATTGCTTGTATCCTTAATATAACCCGCAGCAGCAGTCGCTGCGGGACAATAGGCTCCCCCGGACCTGATTTCCTCGTTGAAAAAACAGTGTCGATTGCGTTCAAAGCCCAGCTTATTAAATCCATAATTTCGTTAAGATGAATCACCAGTAGAGAGCCACGCAGACACAGACAATAGCAAGCTGGGATCCAGTCAGTTAGGGAGGGAGAGACAGGGAGCGGGAGCAGAAGAAAAAGCGGCTGCTCTCTTTGGAGGGCGGAAGTAAAAGACTTCTCTAGTGCTTTCAACACCATCCAACCAATGATCCTGAAGGACAAGCTGCTGTGCGCAGGGGTGGACCAGCACCTGTCATCATGGATCCTGGACTACCTCACTAACCGGCCACAGTTTGTGAGAACCCGGGACTGTGTGTCCGACACGATCATCGTAAGCACGGGGGCCCCCCAGGGAACGGTTTTGGCTCCCTTCCTGTTCACCCTTTATACTGCGGACTTCTCACACAACACAACACACTGCCATCTACAGAAGTTCTCTGAAGACTCTGCGATCGTCGGCCTCATCTCCAACGGAGATGAAGCTGAGTACAGAGGACTTATCCAGGACTTCGTGGACTGGTGCCATCGGAACTGCCTCCAGATCAACGCGAGGAAAACTAAGGAGCTGGTGGTGGACTGCCGTAGGCAAGGATAACCCCTCACAGCACCAGTAAACATCCAGGGAACAGACATTGAGATGGTGACATCCTACAAGTACCTGGGTGTTCATCTAAACAATAAACTAGACTGGTCACACAATACCGACGCACTCTACAAGAAGGGACAGCGCAGACTGTTCCTACTGAGGAGACTCAGGTCTTTTGGTGGACAAGGGGCGCTGCTGAAGACATTCTACGACACGGTGGTGGTATCAGCCATCACTTTTGGAGTGGTGTGCTGGGGCAGTGGCATTACAGCAGCCAATAGGAAGAGACTGAACAAACTGATCAAGAAAGCTAGCTCTGTCCTGGGGCAGCGCCTTGATCCGGTGGAGGAGATAGGAGAGAGAAGGACGGTGGCTAAACTGTCATCTCTGCTGGAGTCCTAGTCCCACCCTATGCAGGACATACTGAACGCACTGAGGAGATCATTTAGCAGCAGACTACATCATCCTAGGTGCGCAACTGAGAGGTTTTGCAGGTCCTTCCTACCTACGGCTGTCAGACTGTATAACCTAAGCAGGGCTGCTCCCAGAGATAGCAAAAAAATGTGACGACCTAATAGTATTGAATGCAAAAGATGCAATAGACTTACACAATGGTCCCCTCCAGTACACAACTAGGACAATAGAATCAGAATCAGAATGAGATTTATTGCCATTGTTCATGTAGTACACAAGCTAGGAATTTGTCTCGGTGCGATGCTGCAACATTAAACATGGAGTAGCACTAAAGATAAAAATAAAAAACTATGCATGCAATAAAAGGTAGAATATGAATAAGTAATACTAATCTATGCAATTTTTAAATATATTAACAAGCAGCAGATATTGTGGAGTTCCACATAGTGCAGTCGGTAATGCAAAAAGAAAACAGTGATAATTGTCATGAGTCCGGTTGAGCTGCTGTATGTAGTGCATGAGAGTCTAATAAGTCACTTAGTGTTCAGCAGTCTGATGGCAGAGGGGAAGAAGCTGTTCATGTAGCGGGAGGTTTTAGTCTGAATGGACCGAAGTCTTCTTCCTAAGGGGAGGGGGGCAAACAGTGCGTGTCCAGGGTGTGAAGGGTCGGCTATGATCCGACCTGCACGTCCTGGAGGGATGGGAGCTTGCAGCCGATCACCTTCTCAGCAGCGCGCACAACGCGCTGCAGTCTTAGTCTGTCCCTGGCGGTGGCTCCTGCGTACCACACGGTGATGGAGGTGGTGAGGATGGACTCGATGATGGCCGTGTAGAACTGCACCAACATCTTGGTGGGTAGCTTGAGCTTCCTCAGCTGCCACAGGAAGAACATCCTCTGCTGGGCCTTTTTGATGAGGGAGCTGATGGTCGGCTCCCACTTGAGGTCCCGGGTGATGGTGGTGCCCAGGAAGCGGAAGGAATCCGCAGTGGTGATGGGAGAGTCTGTGAGGGTAAGGGGGGACAGAGGGGCTGTGACTTTTCTGAAGTCCACGATCATCTCCACTGTTTTCAGAGCGTTCAGCTGCAGGTCGTTGTGGCTGCACCAGGACGCCAGCTGGGCCACCTCTCTCCTGTAGACGGACTCGTCGCCGTTGGAGATGAGCCCGATGAGGGTGGTGTCGTCCGCAAACTTGATCAGCTTGACAGACTGGTGGCTGGAGGTGCAGGAGTTGGTGTACAGGGAGAAGAGCAGGGGGGAAAGTACACAGCCCTGGGGTGATCCTGTGCTGATGCTAAAAGAGTCTGAGACAGTCTTTCCCAGCCGCACATGCTTCCTCCGGTCCATCAGGAAGTCAGTGATTCACCTGCAGAGGGAGTCAGGCACGTTGAGCAGGGACAGCTTGTCCTGGAGCAGAGCGGGGTGGATGGTATTGAATGCAGAGCTGAAGTCCACAAACAAGATCCTGACGTAGGTTCCCGGGGAGTCCAGGTGCTGCAGGATGGAGTGGAGGGCCAGGTTGACTGCGTCGTCCACAGACCTGTTGGCTCTGTAGGCAAACTGCAGCAGGTCCAGGAGGGGAGTGGTGATGGTCTTGAGGTGGGGCAGGACCAGGTGCTCAAAGGACTTCATGACTACAGAGGTGAGCGCTACAGGTCTGTAGTCGTTAAGTCCAGTGATCAGTGGCTTCTTGGGGACAGGGACAATGGTAGAAGTTTTGAGGCAGGCCGGCACGTGGCATGACTTCAGGGAGGTGTTAAAAATGTCTGTGAAGACAGGAGTCAGATCCTCCGCACAGTGTCTCAGGGTGGAGGGAGACACGCCGTCCGGACTGGGGGCCTTGCGCGTCTGCACTGTCTGTGCACGTCCTGCTCACTGATGGCAAGGGCAGGGGGGGATGGGGGGGCGCCTTTGATGAAGTGGGGACCATGGAGGTAGTGGCGCTGGGGGGATGGGGGGAGTTGGACACAGCTGATGAGGTGTCAAAACGGGCATAGTGTTGGGACAGTCTTTGACAAAGGGCTTTGTCATCCTGTCCCTTAGAAGCCTGAGGCCGACAGTTGGTGATTTGCCTCAGTCCTCTCCACACAGAAGCAGAGTCGTTAGCAGTGAACTGTTGCTGGAGTCTCTCAGAATACACAGATTTAGCTCTCCTCAGCTCTCTGCGAAACCGGTATTTGACCTCCTTGTAGCAGTCCCTGTCTCCACTTTTCAACGCTGCTTCCTTCTCCATCCTGATCTGTCTGAGCTTAGCTGTGAACCTTGGCTTGTCGTTGGAGTAACTCACCCTGGTGCGTGATGGAAGAATGTTGTCCTCACAAAAGTGGATATATGAGGTCACAGTGTCCGTATACTCATCCAGATCATGCATGGCTCCTTTAAACATGCCCCAGTCAGTTATTTCCAAGCACGTGCGCAGCTCCTTCCCAGCTTCACTGGTCCATTTCCTCGTAGTGCTAACAACAGGTTTTGTGAGCTTCAGTCTCTGTCTGTATGTGGGAATCAGGTGGACCATCACGTGATCAGATAGTCCGAGCGCAGCGCGGGGAACAGCGCGATACACGTCCTTAACTGTAGTGTAACAGTGATCCAGCGTGTTCTCTCCTCTGGTGGGGCATTTAATAAACTGTTTGTATCGGGGGAGTTTGTGGCTCAGGTTGCTCTGGTTAAAGTCGCCAACCACAATAACCAGAGATTCCGGGAAGGTCCGCTCCGCTTGCTGAATGTGATCCGCGAGCGCGCGCTGAGCCTCGCGCACGTCCGCGTCGGGCGGGACGTAAACAGCGGCCAGGATGAATGAAGCAAACTCACGCGGGGAATAAAATGGCTTGCAGTTGATGAATAAATATTCCAGAGCGGGAGAACAGTGTTGGGAGATCACAGTTACATCGGCGCACCAGCTGCTGTTGATGTAGAAGCAGACTCCTCCGCCTGTGGTCTTGCCGGAGAGCCCTGTGTCTCGGTCAGCACGAAACAGCTGAAATCCCTCGAGGAGGAGCGCGCTGTCCGGTGTCTTTTCCTTGAGCCAGGTCTCAGTGAAGCAGAGGGCACACGAGGTGGAGAGGTCCTTAAATCGCATCAGCAGTCTCAGTTCATCTACCTTGTTATAAAGAGAGTTGACGTTGGACAGAAAGATTCCAGGCAAAGCCGTGCGCGTGCCTTTCCTGCGAAGCCGCACAAGGGCGCCCGCTCATCTTCCTCTCTTTCGCCATCTCATTTTTTGGGCTAAAAAGTGAACCAGATCGGCGGCAGGAGCCAAAAAAACTGGGAGTAGGTCCGTGGGAGTGAAAGGCCTGATATTTAGTAGCTCTTCACGGGTGTAAGAGCAGGCAGGCACACAATTGACGAACAAAAACAAAAAAAAAAAAGCGCAGCAAAGCACCATCTTGGACCGACCTATCAATATCGGTCACTATGGAGGGTGACAATATGTATGGGTACATACAGTGGGGCAAAAAAGTATTTAGTCAGCCACCAATTGTGAAAGTTCTCCCACTTAAAAGATGAGAGAGGTTTCCAATTTTCGTCATAGGTATACCTCAATTATGAGAGACAAAATGAGAAAAAAAAAATCCAGAAAATCACATTGAAGGATTTTTAATGAATTAATTGGTAAATTCCTCAGTAAAATAAGTATTTGGTCACCTACAAACAAGCAAGATTTCTGGCTCTCACAGACCTGTAACTTCTTTAAGAGGCTCCTCTGTCCTCCACTCGTTACCTGTATTAATGGCACCTGTTTGAACTCGTTATCAGTATAAAAGACATCTGTCCACAACCTCAAACAGTCAGACTCCAAACTCTACTATGGCCAAGACCAAAGAGCTGTCAAAGGACACCAGAAACAAAATTGTAGACCTGCACCTGGCTGGGAAGACTGAATCTGCAATAGGTAAGCAGCTTGGTGTGAAGAAATCAACTGTGGGAGCAATTGTTAGAAAATGGAAGACATACAAGACCACTGATAATCTCCCTCAATCTGGGGCTCCACGCAAGATCTCACCCCGTGGGGTCAAAGTTATCACGAGAACGGTGAGCAAAAATCCCAGAACCACATGGGGGGACCTAGTGAATGACCTGCAGAGAGCTGGGACCAAAGTAACAAAGGCTACATCAGAAACACACTACGCCGCCAGGGACTCAAATCCTGCAGTTCCAGACGTGTCCCCCTGCTTAAGCCAGTACATGTCCAGGCCCGTTTGAAGTTTGCTAGAAAGCATTTGGATGATCCAGAAGAGGATTGGGAGAATGTCATATGGTCAGATGAAACCAAAATAGAACTTTTTGGTAAAAACTCAACTTGTCGTGTTTGGAGGAGAAAGAACACCATACCTACTGTGAAGCATGGGAGTAGAAACATCATACATTGGGGCTGTTTTTCTGCACAGGGACCAGGACAACTGATCCGTGTAAAGGAAATAATGAATGGGGCCATGTATCATGAGATTTTGAGTGAAAACCTCCTTCCACCAGCAAGGGCATTGAAGATGAAACGTGGCTGGGTCTTTCAGCATGACAATGATCCCAAACACACCGCCCGGGCAACGAAGGAGTGGCTTCGTAAGAAGCATTTCAAGGTCCTGGAGTGGCCTAGCCAGTCTCCAGATCTCAACCCCATAGAAAATCTTTGGAGGGAGTTGAAAGTCTGTGTTGCCCAGCGATAGCCCCAAAACATCACTGCTCTAGAGGAGATTTGCATGGAGGAATGGGCCAAAATACCAGCAACAGTGTGTGAAACCCTTGTGAAAACTTACAGAAAACGTTTGACCTCTGTCATTGCCAACAAAGGGTATATAACAAAGTATTGAGATGAACTTTTGTTATTGACCAAATACTTATTTTACCGAGGAATTTATCAATTAATTCATTAAAAATCCTTCCATGTGATTTTCTGGATTTTTTTTTTCTTATTTTATCTCTCATAGTTGAGGTATACCTATGATGAAAATTGGAGACCTCTCTTATCTTTTAAGTGGGAGAACTTACACAATTGGTGGCTGACTAAATACTTTTTTACCCCACTGTATTCATACTATGTAGGATAACTAAGCAGATGGTTATGCTGTTTATTCCATCTAGCTACAATGTAGTAGTAGTAGTAGATTAGTTTATTTGACAGGGACAGTGCAATAAACATAGACAATTAATCAAAGACAATCAATCTGATGTGTTGCACATGGAGTGTATAGCTATTAGCTAATTTGCAACTCTTGTCCCTGGATGGGCTTTAGAAAAAAGAATCAAGTAAAGATGGGGAAAAAAAAAAAAAATATACACAATAACCACATACATCAATGCAGAAAAATTATAAATACACAATTATAAATATTATAAATACACAAATATAACAGCCTGACTCACATTTAACATAAATATTATAAATATTATAAATACACAAATATAACAGCCTGACTCACATTTAACACATATAACATCACATACTATACATATACATATAACATAACTCACATTTGCCTATTTCAGGCCTTCCTCCCTTTGTCACTCACTATAAACAAACACATTCATTCCTTCCCTTCATTCACTCTCACTTTGCAGACAATTAATTCATACATGAGTACATTCTTGTTTATTTTTCAGCCAGTTTTTAACATTTTTAGTGAATGTTTTAAAGTCCGTTATTATTTTAATTTCATTTGGCATTGTGTTCCAGATGTGACTGCCCTTTATAGCGAAAGCTGTTTGTCCAAATGTGGTTCTGCGGTGGAATATTTTACAGTTATTGTTAACAGAACTCCTGGTGGCTCTGCTGCTGTCCTGTCTTTGGACGAAACCAGCAAGTGGCTCGGGTGCTGATTTATGGAAACATTTGAACGTTAATTTCAGAAAACAGAGGTCAATGAAGCTCTCAAAACTCAATAGGTTGTATTTTTTTAAAACATTACAGTGATGCCACCTAATGGGCTTTTTGTCCAAGATTTTTAGGGTTTGATTATATAATGAACCTATATGTCTTATTGTGGAAGGGGCTGCTTGAGCCCAGACTGTCAAACAGTATGATATATGAGAAAAAACCATAGAATGCATATACAGTGCAGCTGCTTCGTAAGGTATGTAATATCTAATTAATTTAAAGCAGTTCAGATTTATTTTTACTGTTTTTGAAATTTTCTTTATATGAAGATTAAATTTGAGTTGAGGATCTAGTACAATGCCAAGGTATTTGAATTCTGTAGCTAAACTGATGTCATGATCATGTATATTAACTTTAAAATGTTGCAGGTTACATTTTTTGATTGAAAAGCACATTGAGACTGTTTTCTGAAGGTTCAGCAATAGATGGTTCTTGAGGAGCCACTCTTGGACATCAACCATACTTGTAGACAGTACATCTGCAGCCTGTGCTGGAGTCTTGGCAGCTGTGTAAATAACTGCATCATCTGCATAAAGTTGGCATGTTGCAGCTGAGCAGTGTAACGGCAAGTCATTAATAAAAATGCTGAAAAGTAAAGGACCAAGAATGGACCCTTGTGGGATACCCATGCGGTTGTTTAAAAATGAGGATTTATCCTGGTGAACTTTTACACACTGTTCTCTATTCTGGAGATAAGATGCAAACCATTCTAATGTATTTGGGGAGAAGTTAAAAGATACCATTTTGGATAAAAGCAAACTGTGGTTTACAGTATTGAAAGCCTTTTTGAGATCTAGAAAAACAGCTCCTACCACATTACCCCTGTCCAAGGACTGTTTGACGTTTTCAATAAGGCAACAATGCTCCGCACTCTGTGTATATATATTTATTCAATCTAGCTACAATGCTCCGCACTGTGTGTTTATATATTTATATGTACATATGTATATTCGCTGCTCTTGTTTTTCTTGTCTTCTTGACTGTTGCTCTGAGTGTTGCGATCCCTGTGCTGTTGCAATCCTGGAATTTCCCCATTGTGGGACTAATAAAGGCTTATCTTATCTTAAAAAAGTCCACCTGCCTGAAAAGCAGTCCGTTGCAGAAGCGTTCCTGAGGAAAGATACCGTAAAACCACAAACAAGCAAATCTAACAGTACAGCCAGTGTTGCAACATTTTATCCATCTTTAGTGGTAAAATCATGACTATATCTGGTCATTGAGCTTTAAAGCTGTGACTCTCCGGTCTGGACACGGACCAACGTGTGCTTCGTTAAACTCCAAAGGAGAACCCCTCCTCCCGGTAAAGGAAAGATGAGTATCTGATGAGACAGGTGTTTGTCAAGACGCACAGCAGACAGACAGGTAGGACTTAGGCACGGAAAAAGAGAGAATATACAACTTTTTTTTTTTTTTTCAGAAAAACACAGACTTCAGTAGATAATAATGAGCAACAGAATAAATTATTTCTGTCTCTGTGCTCGGTACCGAGTGGTTGGGAAGGTTTGAAATGAAGAAGCTGCCAATAATTTCCAAATCTATACTTTTTTTTACATGCATTCAATGCAGTTTATTTTTGTATACTTTATTGATCCCCAGAGTGGAAATTGAGGGCATCCACCTGGATGGATGAAGCAGCCACGGTGCGGCGCTATCCCTTTACCATTCACACACACATTCACACCTAAGGCCACTTTGAGAGTCACCAGTTAACCTAACCTGGATGTTTTTGGCCTGTGGGAGGAAACCGGAGAAGTCCCGGAGTAAACCCATGCAGACACGGGAAGAACATGCAAACTCCACACAGATCACTGTTGGTCAGGGGCTGGGATCGAACCAGGGATCCTCCGGCCAAGGCTGAGTTGCTGTGCTGCCACAGTACTAACCACTGCTCCACCGCAACACCCAATTTAGCTGTTGTAATGATTATTTTTTGATCCTTTTTATTCAAGTTCCCAGCAAGAGTAGCCTTCAGTGCTGATCACGTTTATGACAAATTTATGAGTAGCTACTTCAGTCTCACTTAATTGTGTTAAAGTCTGTATTTGCTGTTGCACAAAAGAGTGTCAAAACTTGCTCTCGCCTGTTATCTGTTTCAGCCGCGCGCACACCTGCGCCTCATCAGCCTCCAACTATTTAACCCGCTCTGCCTGGAGCCTCGGCCTGGAGCCGTCTGCTCGTCTATGCTCCCAATTCCTGCGCATGACCGTTCCTTCCCGGCCTGCGTCTTCGTTCCTCATGCACGTAAGCTGTTATTCCCTTACCTGCTCTCCAGTATTCTCCCCTGTGCACAGGTGGATCCTCCAGGCAGCGGATTACTCCCTCCTTCGTCTCATCCTCGTCCGTCCCATCCTCACTTCGCCGAGCGTGTACCTTGGCGCTGTCCTCCAGGCAGGAGTCTGCAACTTGCCAACGCCAGCCACCTCGACATCTGCAAGTAAGCAGCACTTTGTGTGTTAACCCTGCGTGGTGAAGATCATTACTCACTCCTGTCTTTGCTCTGCCCTTAGGGTTGCCTGGCTGCACGGCGCACTGTTCCGCCCTGGGCGCTCCCTGTCCTCCAGCAGTCCATTCACACCTCACACTCACGCATCCAAACACCTGTTGTTGTTGAATAAAGCTTTTGAATCTCACTCGAGCCTATGTGCGTGTTCCCTGGGCCCAACATCATGTCAGTACGGCTCCAGCAAAGCGGCCCAGCTGACAGCGGGCTCGCACGCCGATTATCCACCCTCGAGGCTCGAGTGGATTTAATTGCTCATCAGCAGCAGGTTATTCTTAATCAGCTCACTAACATCATTCACCGGTTGGACCGTCTGGATCCCCAGCAGGCGTTCCCTCTGGCTCAGCATAGCGGGCCAGCTCTCGTCCCTTCCCTAGCTAGCCAGGCTAGCCCGGGGCCGCCAACCCGGCTCACCCCTATTCCAACACCCTCGCGCTTCAGCAAAAACTTGGCGAAGCGCGCAGGTTTCTTCTCTAGTGTGAGTCGGTGTTCCAGCGCGTCCCCAGGGACTTTCCGTCTGACCATAGCCGGATTGGGTATGTTGCCAACCTCCTGGAACGGTGAGCGTTAGCTTGGGCTTATGCCGTTATGGTGAGGCCCAGCTACGCGAACCTGACCTATGCCCAGTTCGTGCGCGACTTCAATGAAGTCTTTGATCACTCGGATCGTGACAGCGTGCTAACCAATCGGCTACTCAACCTTCGCCAGGGTAGTCGATTGGCAGCCGATTACACTGTCGACTTCCAGGTGGCAGCGGAGGAAGTTGGCTGGGGCGATGCTGCCCTCTGCAGCATCTTTCTCCGCAGTCTGAATTCTAGTCTGCGGGACGAGCTGGCCTGCCGGGACCAGCCGGAACGGCTGTCCGAATTAATTTCACTAGCAATTAGCTTAGACAACAGGCTGAGAGAGCGGGCCACCAAGCGGAAGTTCTACAGCCGCTCGAGCGGAGCTTCCGCCCGCGCCTCTCTCGCCCCCTGGCGTTACCCGCTCCGGAGTCCGCCGATGAATCTGAGGCTATGCTAATCGGGCTGACCAATGCCGTTTTTCCACTAGCCCAGTTCGACTCGCCTCGTTTCGTTTCGTTACTACTCGGTTCGGCTGCGGTTGTGTCTCCATAGCAGCCGGGTAAAGCGGGGTTAAGCTGTGGTGGGGGGGATTTTTTTTACAGCAAGGCGGCGCCACACTCCCGTGACGTAAAACACGCTACCCAAGCCAAACACAACATGGCGGCTTTACAAGGTGACTCCTCAGTCTGTGGCTTTTTTACACCGTAAATGCCAAAAAGGACCGCCAGACAAGGGTACAGGCAGTGAGACAAAACACTCTGGAATAGTTCTGCAGCTTCTGGGAGAGCCGAAGACGTGAGGATACAAACTAGGTCATATATGACGGTAAGCTAATGTTGCTAATGCTAGTTTGCTATAAGTACGTCGTACTACACTGTAATCTTTGCAAATTATCGCTGTTGGGTACTAAAATATATACGCTGTGTGTGTTTCAGATGGCTCTGTTGTGGGAAAATTACCGCTTCAAATGGTCAGTCTGGCGTTCAGCACAGCCTGTCACTGATGTCAGCACAGCTCCACAAACGATCAGTGGTTGTAGAGCTTAAGAATGTCTGGTTTATTTCCTGTGCAAAAAATTGCTCTGATCTAAGTAAAGGAACCCTATTTCACTGTTTATGGGAATGTAGAAAAATCAGAATGTTTTGGGAAGAGGTGAGGGTAACAATTGAAAAAATAATAAAAAAAAAATCACATTGAAACCTAAACTGTTTTTGTTGGGTCTGTATCCAGAAAAACATAACTTTAATAAGAGTGAAAGAGCATTCATAGACCTCAGTTTGCTTAATGCCAAAAAATGTTTTGCATTACTGTGGAAAAACTCATAGACCAGATGTGACTCAGTGGTTAAGACAGATGTTACCAACCTTCCACTAGAAAGAATAACATACATACTGAAATCAAAGGAAAATGTGTTTGAGAATATATGGAGACCTTTCATTGATTATGTAAAGAAATTAAACATAACTTCTGAAGAAGAAGGTGAATGATATGTGTGGACCTTGCAAACTCCAAGCTGGTGAATGTATATTATGTATTCTTATGTAATAGATTACCTAGACTAAACAGAGGAGCATTGTTGTTGACTTGTTTTTGTTAATGGTTGTTGTTTTTATTACCCTTTTTTATTTTGTTATTGTTCTTTTTAGTTTTTAAATTACTTTTGTGTTAGTGTCTGACTGTGTGTGCTGTTTGTAAAAAAAAAAAAAAAAAAGGTTCAATAAAAATATTGTGGGGAAAAAAAAATTGCTCTGATCTGCGTGAAAATCATGGAGAGACTGTTGAGACATCATGGACGTACCTGCTCCAGCTGCACTGAGTCTGAGATGGTGTCATAGCAAAAAATGATCAGCTGACACAGCTTGATCGCCAGGTTAATAACTATATTAGCCACAAAATATATATTCAAAAAGTAAACTACTGAGTTAGGTATAATAAGATACTGTATATTTGACAGTTGTGATGCATTTTAGGCCAAAACAAGCGATCTAGGATTAAAAGCAATTAAAATAATGCAGTCACAAGGTTACATGGAAAATGCTTTATTTACTAGATACATATACTGTAGAAATATACACTACCGTTCAAAAGTTTGGGGTCACTTAGAAATTTCCTTATTTTTGAAAGAAAAGCACTTTTTTTCAATGAAGATAACTTTAAACTAATCAGAAATACACTCTATACATTGCTAATGTGGTAAATGACTATTCTAGCGGCAAATGTCTGGTTTTGGGTGCAATATCTAGATAGGTGTATAGAGGCCCATTTCCAGCAACTATCACTCCAGTGTTCTAATGGTACAATGTGTTTGCTTATTGCATCAGAAGGCTAATGGATGATTAGAAAACCCTTGTGCAATCATGTTAGGTCTGCAATGCTGTAATTGCTGCAAATGGAGGATTCTTTGACGAAAGCAAAGTTTGAAGGAAAAAATTATTTCAAATACAAATCATTATTTCTAACCTTGTCAATGTCTTGACAATATTTTCTATTCATTTTACAACTCATGGTGGTAAATAAGTGTGACTTTTTATGGAAAACACAAAATAATTGTCTGGGTGACCTCAAACTTTTGAACGGTAGTGTATATTCTCTGCATCAACAATGTACTATACATGCATTCATGTAGTATTGCACTGACAATAAACCTCTTAAGTTTTTGCAGATGTCTCCTTTTTATATGTGAAGGTTACCACCATGTGACATAAATTTCTTAAAAATGAGCCATTATTTTCAAGGTCACCCATTAATGGTTTGTACTATTGACTCTTTTCCCACCAGTGTATTAACAGACAAAAATAGAAATCATGATGCAAACACGTAAGTCACTAAATTGTTTATTACAATCAGCAGCAAATTCCAGAGTATTCAGAATGTGCAAAACTCAAACTGTAAGACTGGGTCACTCAGCAGCTGGGATGTGCAGCTCACACTGGTCTCAGATCAGCAGATCTTAGGCCTGCATCTCTGTAAATAGTGACGCAAGGTCCAGTTTGGGGTGGATCGATCGTTTACCTCTTGCCTAGACAAAAGACAAATGGGTGGTGGTTAAATAAAGGAAGTTTAAAACATATTTGGGAAATACACTTGTTGCTAAAAGCCAGTGGTGGAATGTGAATGAATGAATCTTTATTTCGGATAGGTTAAAAGAAAATAGAATAATATAACAAAGGGGGAAAAAAAATCTAATAAGGTCGAATTAAACAATAACTCCTCTGATTATACAGTTCAACATAGGTTATCTGAAATGGGTGATGGCTGAAGCTGCAGCTTATATTGCCCACCCATATTCCATCCAAGAATTCAAAAGAAAAACAAAACAGGAGCGATTACAATTCCAATGTGACAATAAAGTACTTCGTTGTTGTATTTAACCACAATTTTCATGTAGCTGCACTGATGTAAAGTCGATTTTACAAGGGCTGGGTTACATTTAAAATAATCTGCTTTTACTGTGGCCTCAGCAATCAGAATGAATTAATACATTCACTTGAATGGAATATAGTACTGTAACTGAAGGTGTGCATCACAGAGTATGGAGTCGCTCAGTCAAAATATGGAGTTTTTATCAATAAAAGTTTGTCTTGAATGTAAACGTGTCTCTTCTTGCCCTGGCTTCAAGTGTGGGCGGTGTTTTGTACTTTTATTGCTAAAATATAAAAGGATGCACTACAATGGGTCTCAAATATTTGTAATGTGTCCTGTTACTGCATGACTTTATTGATGATAGAGTATAAACTACACATATAAACTAAATTATACTGATGACTGAACAACTGCCATTCCCCAAAAGATACAGTTATGAACGCAACTCACAAAGGATCACACAAGTGATCTGACAAAAAAAATAAATACATTAACAAGTGGTTTATTTTACAGTTGATGCGCCAGTCTTTTTCAATTATTCTGTAATTAATACACAATCAAATAAATCTCAGTTCAGTCCCTTTTATATTAAGTGGAAATTGTGCTACTTTGGTTTTGACACTTTACCTATAAAAGCAAAGGATTTCAGTGCTTTCCACAGTGGCAAGGTCCGTTGTTGAGCGGCTGATTCCCTCCTGACTAGACGAACGACAGAAATGGATGATGGTTAGTTTCAAGCAAGTTCAACACTTACACAGGCACATCTCAAAAATTAGAATATCATGAAAAAGTTAAATATTTTTGTCACTCATTTCAGAAAGTGAAACCCATATATAGATTCATTACAGGGACAGTGATAGATTGAAAGTGTTTATTTTAATATTGATGATTATGGCTACAGCCCATATTAACCAACACCTCAGCGGCCAACATTTCTATTTAAAAACTATTTTTTAAAGTTTATGTTGTGGGAATGTGAAAATGATGAGACAGATTTCTTTCAAAGTAGCTTTATTCACATTCGCCAACATCTCAACGAAGAAAGAGGACATTACAGGGAACTCTCGTCCTTAAATACCAGGACTCTCACAGTTCACAAGTCACATGCATCACAGGTCACATTGCATTATAATCGCCAGTAACAATGCATCTCCTCTCTCTAATATCACCCCCACAGTCTACAATGCATCTCCTCTGTAATCCTCTAATAACACCCCCACAGTCTCAAGCCCTGCATACCAAAGCTAACATCCTCGCAGCTTCCTGTTATCTCCAAGGAAGCTCTGTCTTTGTTCTGATCTAAAATGTGAGGCCTTACATCAGTCACAAAGTAGGTCACATATGTGTGGCCACACCACCACCCCCAAACATTTTAGAACAAACAAGAGAATAACAGCATGCATGCCGTGATAGAATCAATACACATCAGTCCGCATGCTGTCTAGGCTTCAGTCTCCTGCCGTATCTGCTGTAGCCGGGATTCAACGTCTCCGCGGCGCTGTCACGCTGGGGGTTTGCCGTCTGGGGGTGGAAACCTTTTGTCAGTCCCTGCGGGTGTTCTGGGGAAACATTACTCTGCGAAGCCCCCCGTGGGGGTCTACCTCGCCGTGGGGCCCTTGCCAACAGCACTTGCTCATCCGCCACCACAAAAGCGGGTTTGAGTCTGTTTATGCCAACTTTTTCCTTCCTACCCCTCAAATCTAGCAAAAACTGCTTATCCCCTGTTTCCAGCACTCTGAACGGTCCGTCATAAGGTGGTCGCAGCGGGGGTCGATGCGCATCGTATCTGACAAAAACAAACTCTGCGTTCTTCAAAGCTTTAGGCACAAAAACGCATGGAAAACTGTGGTGCACGGGGCCGGGCAGCGTGCTTGATTCTATGTTACTCCGCAACAGCTGAGACAGGGAGGTGTCTGGCGCCGGGTTATCTGGGAGAAACTCCCCAGGCAGCCGAAGTGGTTGCGCAAACACGAGTTCCGCTGGGGAGGCTTCTAAGTCCTGTTTAGGCGCAGAACGCAACCCCAATAAAATCCACGGTAACTTGTCTACCCAATTTGCATCCATCAGTGACGCTCTGAGAGCCGCTTTCAATGACCTATGAAAACGTTCGCATAACCCGTTAGCCTGCGGATTGTATGCGGTTGTGCGGTGAATTGTGACACCCAGGCTGCGGGCCATTGTCGACCAAAGTTCGGACACAAATTGAGGGCCTCTGTCGGACGTAATGTCCGACGGAACTCCGAAATGCGCCACTCAAGCTGTTAAAAATGCGCACGCTACCTCCTCGGCCGTGGTTGATGCCAGCGGAGCCACTTCAGGCCAGCGCGTGGTGTGGTCCACCATTGTCAGAAGGTGTGTGCACCCCTGCGACTGCGGGAGGGGTCCCACGAGGTCCACATGAACGTGATCGAACCTCTTGGCCGGAATGTGAAACGGCTCCAAAGGAGCCCTCGTGTGCCTGTGTACTTTGGCTCGTTGACACGCCGTTGACGTTGACATTCTTTGGCGCACTCCCGGGTGCGCCAAAGAATGAATTGAGTCAATAACGCGGCGGCGCCACTCGGCCGGTACTACTGGATGCGGCCGTCCAGTGGAGACATCGCAGATTAGGGGGGGCATACCGTCTTGCAGCACCCTGTTCTCCAGCCTTAACCCTGTTGGTCCAGACTGGAGCGCGTGCACATCCGCGTCACTAACCTGCTCCGCGGCCATGGCTGCGTAATCTATTCCTACGCTGACTGGGGCCGCCACGGCGCGCGGGAGGCAATCTGCCACTACATTCAGTTTGCCCGCCACATGCTGAATATCAGTGGTAAACTCTGAGATCGCGGCCAGCTGTCTCTGCTGCCGGCCTGACCACGGTTCGGAAACCTTGGCCATCGCGAATGTTAGTGGCTTGTGGTCAACGAACGCGGTGAAACGGCGTCCTTCCAGCCAGAACTGAAAGTGGTGGATGGCCAAATGGAGAGCCAGCAGCTCCCTGTCGAACGCGCTGTATTTACGTTCGCTATCGCGCAAGGTCCTGCTGAAAAAGGTGAGGGGCTGCCAAACCCCGGCTACATGCTGCTCCACGACCGCCCCAATGGCCACATCTGACGCGTCAGTAGTGAGCGCTATGCGGGCCGTTGGGTCTGGGTGTGCCAACAACGCAGCCTTTGCCAAGGCTGCTTTTACCTCCAAGAACGCTTGGTCCCACTCCAGGGACCACTCGACCTTATCCGTGAGTTTCTGTTTTTTGAGCACGGCATACAGCGGCTGCATGAGTTGCGCCGCGCGGGGGAGAAAACGGTTATAAAAATTCACCATTCCCAAAAACTCCTGTAATGCCCTGACCGTCTGCGGCCGGGGAAAATCTGCCACCGCGCGCACTTTGTCAGGAAGCGGAACCGCTCCTTCGGGGGAGACGCGGTGTCCTAAAAAAATCGATCTGCGCCACCCCGAACTGACACTTTGCTGGGTTGATTATTAACCCGTGATCTCCCAACCTCCGGAAAACTGTGGCCAGGTGTTTTTCGTGTTCGTCTTCGGACGCGCTGGCTACCAAAATATCGTCCAGGTAGACGAACACGAAAGGGAGATCGCGAAGCACCGCGTCCATCATGCGTTGGAACGTCTGTGCAGCCCCTTTAAGCCCGAATGGCATGCGCAAAAACTCAAATAGGCCAAATGGAGTTATTACCACTGTTTTGGGTATGTCCTCAGCGCGCACTGGGACTTGGTGGTAACCGCGGACCAAATCTATCTTAGAAAAAACACGAGCCCCTGCCAAATGAACGGAAAAATCTTGGATATGCGGGATTGGGTAGCAGTCGTGCACTGTAGGGTTGTTTAACCTGCGGAAATCCCCACAAGGTCGCCATGATCCGTCAGCCTTCGGGACCATGTGTAGCGGGGAAGCCCACAGACTGTTTGAACGCCTGATAATGCCCAACCTCTCCAGGTTGGCGAACTCCTCGCGCGCTATGGCCAGTTTAGCTGCGTCCAAGCGCCGAGCTTTTGCAAAAACGGGCGGTCCGGTAGTGGTAATAAAATGTTCCACCCCGTGTTTAGCGACTGTTGCCGAAAATGTGGGGACCGTGAGTGCTGGGAACTGAGTGAGCAGTGTGTGGAACTTACTGCTTGCAGCTGTGACGTTGGCTTGTGCTGTTGGTGGGGCCACTCGCGCTGTACAGGGAATAGAATCAAAAGAAAATGCATTAACCAGGCGCCTGTTAGCGAGATCAACCAACAAACCATGTGAGCACAAAAAATCAGCCCCCAACATATTGAAATTCACTGCTGCTATAGCAAAAGTCCACTCAAATGTACGGCCGTGTAGAGACAGAAGCAGAGTCTTCTCACCAAAGGTCTTAATCTCCGAGCCATTCGCTGCTGCCACCCCGGGACCTCAGGAACCTGCCAGCCTGTCCACGTAGGAAGGTGTGATGAAACTCAACTGGGAGCCTGTGTCCACGAGGAAATGCCTCCCCGAGTGTGCGTCCAACAAGTAGAGCAGCTTGTTCCCCTCCCCGAGGGCCGCGGCTGCTACCGACCCCCGGTCTTGGCGTTTCCCGAACGCTTGAACTGGCACGGTGGTACACATTTGCGTGCCCTCTCTGCGAAGTGGCAATGATAGAAACAAAGGACGTCTCCTCCGCGTTCCCTGGCTCCCACCGCTGCCGTCGTCGGTGGGTCTGCTACTGCTGCCCCTAGCCCCCTGCCATCTGCGGTCGTCGTGCCGAGTTCCGCTGCTGCGGCTGTGGCCGCGCGTTGTCTGCTGGCATTGACAATTCGCTGCGCCTCCCGGGCCAGCGCGCGGTAATCCCGCTGGGCCAACAACGGCGAACTGGTCAGGGTCGCTCTCGTCGCTGACGGTAGGGTCCTGAGGAAGAGGTGGTCGTCATCTGAGCCTTTCAACCTCAACTTCTTCTCCATCAGATTAACGGGCGTGTCATCTCCCAACTCAGTCAGCGCCAGGAGTCTCTCTGCTCGCTCCTCGACGGAGGGGGTGAAGTGCTGGATGAGTGCAGCCTTCAACGCGCCATATTTGTCGCTGTCTGGCGGCTGCTCCATAAGGCTCTCCACATGCTGAGCTGTGTGGTTGTCCAGTTTTGTGACCACATGGTAGAATTTTGTGTCGTCTACCGATATCCCCCGGAGGTTGAATTGTGCCTCAACCGCGTGGAACCAAGAGCGCGGATTGTTCTGCCAAAAGTCCGGTAGCTGGACCGTAGCGGCATTCACTTGGCTGGGGGCTCCTGACGAGGCTGGCCCCGGGGAATTCTCCTGTTGCTGCATATCACGTCGGGGTCACCAGTGTGGGAATGTGAAAATCATGAGACAGATTTCTCTCAAAGTAGCTTTATTCACATTTGCCAACATCTCAACGAAGAAAGAGGACATTACATGGAACTCTCGTCCTTAAATACCAGGACTCTCACAGTTCACAAGTCACATGCATCACAGGTCACATTGCATTATAATCGCCAGTAACAATGCATCTCCTCTCTCTAATATCACCCCCACAGTCTACAATGCATCTCCTCTGTAATCCTCTAATAACACCCCCACAGTCTCAAGCCCTGCATACCAAAGCTACCATCCTCGCAGCTTCCTGTTATATCCAAGGAAGCTCTGTCTTTGTTCTGATCTAAAATGTGAGGCCTTACATCAGTCACAAAGTAGGTCACATATAGGCCCTTTTCCACTAGCACGCTTTAGCATGACGCGGGACGGCTCAGCACGCTTTGTACGCCTTTCCACTAGCCCCAACACGGTTTAACAGCCGCGATTCTCAGCCCCGCTCAAGGGCAGGGTACAGCAGTGTTGAGCTGTGCCGTGTTGTGACGTTAACAGACTGGTCGCCGCTGATTGGTCAGGTCGTAACATCACGAAAAGCGACCTCTTCTGCCGAATCTTCATGACCGCCATTACTCAGCGCGCAACCACTGTGGGCGGTTTATTTTTTCAGTGTATTGCTGAGCTATTTTCATTTATTCTCTATCAAAAATGGCTTTGCGTAATAAGGGTGTTCCATGGACCAATGAGGAGGTGCAGTATCTGCTCACTGCATTGTCAGACGAACGCATCCAGCGCGCGTTAGACGGAGCCACCCGGAATGAGAAAATATACCGGGAGGTCTCGACATCGGAGTCCTGTAACGGTGATTTTTTTTTTTATTGTGCGTTTTTTCACAAATATATTCGGTAAGACGCTCATTTTATTTATGCAATAAAAAAAGCTGTTCATTTGTGGATGATGATCGCTCTGCTTTATCGCAGCACACTGCGGACTCACGCTTTTCTTTTAAATATTCATGTGAACAATGCGCTGAAATAAGCTTATGTAATCTTGTTAAAAACTATTGTCTTTTCTGTATATCTTGCACTTTCGTGATGTATTTTATTGTGTGCATTTTCCTTGTAGAATCATCCCACGCGTCCGCCGCGCCAGCCCGCCCGGATTCTCCAATGTGAATCTGTCCCACCACCAGGCGCAAAATCTATTCAATGATAAATATTTGCAACATTTAAATAAGGTTGCAGAAAACGCGAGGGTAGCCCAGGAGCAGGATGTTGCCTTGAGAAGGCAGGAGCTGGCAGAGACGGCTTCATTCAACCGAGCCTTCCTGACCCAGTTTTGGAAGCTGGTAGAGGCACTCAGTGGTCGGCGTGTATAAAATGTCGATTAACCTTCTTGTTATGTTGCAAAGTTTTTTTTTATTTTTATATTTTGTATATAATAAAATGGAATTGTTTTGGATAAAAGTGTGGTTTGTTATAACACTGAATTATAAAACAGTATAATTACACAGAAATTCCATTGCCTAGTCTGATCAAAATGATGCTGATCATCCTGTCAGGGGTCAACCATTGTAAAGGTAATGTAATTTTTAACTAGACCAAAAAACAAATGTTTTTGTAAGCTTTCTGTTCTTTTTATTGAAATATCATAAAAAATTAGCACCACATGATCCAGTTCTAAACTTTGGGTACATTTTTTATGTTAACTTATAAGAAGTTGCACAGTTGGACTTTAAAATGCAGCTGGAGAGACTGATCAAGCTTACAAGTCAAAGTAGGTAAAAAAGTAAGTATATGTAAATTGAATGTTCTATCGGCATTCCAAATTCAGAGAATTACAATACTTTAGAAGGAGTGTAGCATCATCAAAACGGAAAATACCAATACTGTTGTTCCAAACGTTGACCTGAAGGTGAAAAACATGAATTTTTTTTATTGAGTACATCCAAAATGCCCTAGGATGTAAAAAATAATACAATTTGGTGTTGGCCAGTGTGCCACTGTCTCATTATTTAATACGAATAAAAACACGTTTCAGCTCATTATTTCTTGGTCATTTGGCAGTTAATTCAAACCAAAAATGACTTGTGTTGTTGCAGCTTTTTTATCAGAGAGTTTCTCCAGTTTTGGAGCATATAATCATCCGTCCCTTAACTGTTAAACATTAAATAACAGCAGACAGATTGGCAAAGGATACACAATTGTGTTGCTGTTGCCCAAAACCGCTGTGACCCACTGCTTGTGGTGCTACCTTTTGCATGTGTGTGCTTTTTATGAATATTCACACTTTTTTGTAAGTACAAGTGGGATAGTATTAAATTGAAATATAACATATTTCTAATAATGTGTGCTTTTTGCAAATATTTACACTTATTTTGAAAGTAAAAGTTGGATAGGATTAAATTGACATATAACACGTTTCTCAATAGTGACAGTACCAGTATATGGAGGAATTCTGGGTCATATTAGCATCTGCTCTTCATCATAATGGGTTTGGGCGGGTGTGTCTAATCATGTGCCATGGAGGGCCAAGACCCTGCAGGCTTTACCTCCAACCAGTGTCTTCAACAGCAGATTCCACTGAACTTCTTCCACTGACTGATCAGTGACAACACCTGCTGAAGAGACTGGGTAGAAGAGAGAACCTGCAGGGTCTTGGCCCCCCATGACACATGATTGGAAGCCCCCGGATTAGGTTTAATGGGATTTAACATTTTAACACAAACTGCTTTATGGTTCATAATTCTGTTGACAGACTTACACCAAACCAAAAGTGATTTCTCAAACTGCTGGATTATTCTTAGCTTTTCCAGTCTTTCAGTATTTAATTTATGGTGGTAACCTTCACATATAAAAAAAGAGACATCTGCAAAAACTTCAGAGGTTTATTGTCAGTGCAAATCCCAGTGCAATACAACATGAATGCATATCTAGTACATTGTTGATGCAGAGAATATATATTTCTACAGTACATGTTTCCATGTAACCTTGTGACTGCATTATTTTAATTGCTTTTAATCCTAGATCAAGTTTGTTTTTGCCTAAAATGCATGATAACTGTCAAATATATCTTATTATACCTAACTCAGTAAAGTTTACTTTTTGAATATATATTTTGTGGCTAATATAGTTATTAACCTGGCGATCAAGTTGTGTCAGCTGATCATTTTTTTCTATGACACCATCTCAGACTCTGCTGCAGAAGCAGGTAAGTCCATGATGTCTCAACAGTCTCTCCATGATTTTCAAGCAGATCAGAGCAATTTGTTGTACAGGAAATAAAACATTTTTACAGACATTCTTAAGCTCTATAACCACTGCTCGTTTGTGAAGCTGTGCTGACATCAGTGACAGGCTGATGACATCCGTGACAGGCACGCCCAGAGCGAATGAAGCAGTAATTTCCCCACCACAGAGCCATCTGAAACACACACAGCGTACATATTTTAGTACCTAACAGCGATAACTTGCAGACATTAAAGTGTAGCACGATGTACTTATAGCAAACTAGCATTAGCAACCATTAGCTTACCGTTCATATACGACCTAGTTTGTATCCTCACGCCTTTGGCTCTCCCAGAAGCTGCAGAACTATTCCAGAGTGTTTTCATCTTGCTGCCTGTACCCTTGTCTGGTGGTCCTTTTTGGCGTTTACGGTGAAAAAAGCCACAGACCAAGGAGTGGCCTTGTACAGCTGTGTGTTATGTTTTGCTTGGGTCGCGTGCGTTACGTCACGGGAGTGTGGCCCCGCCTCGCTGGGAGTGTGGCGCCGCCTCGCTGTGGCGCCGCCTCGCTGTTATAACCATCCCAACCATCCCAGCCCAAGCACAACACCGTGCTAATGGAGACAGAAGCATTCCGAGCCTTGTTGAAGTGAATCGAGCCGTTCCGAGGTGTGCTGGGCTAGTGGAAATGAGGCTTATGTGTGGCCACAATGTAATCTAATTTTTTGCCAAATTGAATTTGGGCTTTTCAGGGGCTGTAAGCCATAATCATCCAAATTAAAATAAATAAATGCTTGAAATATATCACTGTCTGTGTAATGAATCGATATAATATATGGATTTCTCTTTCTGAAATGAGTGTCAAAAAATATTGAATTTTTTCATGACATTGTAATTTTTGGAGATGTACCTGTGTTAGGGAAATACACCTGTGAAAATCAGTGGTGGGATGTGACAAAAATGCTTCGTTTCCCTGACAAGCACCTCAGGAGCCACTCTGTACATGAACAAGAATATTTTCAATACAGGGATTTATGGTGGAACAGCACAATACTGTTCCAGCACCTTTTATGGAAAATCCACAGAATAGGTGTGTGGGTCTATTCTGATGCTTTAGAAAATTATATGAATGACTTTATAAATCACTGGTTTGAAAAAGCACTTTTATATTGTTGAGATTTCGGCTCCTGTGGTCTCACCAGTATCCACTATAAACAGGGAGGCTAACCCCTGGCATGTGGAAACACATTCTAGCATTAAATTGCACACAATTTAATGCGCAGCACCAATGTGCAGCACGTACAAAAACCAGGACTTTAACCAGGATTAACATATTTCATCGTTTTGCTCTCACAAGCGAATACTTAGGAGAAAACAAGTGCGAATCAGCAGTTGGTACTAGCTAGCTACTAGCTAACACTCGTTAGCCAGCACAAAACGGCGCTGTATTGCTCAAAAAAAGTGAGCTTACCACCAACAGGATAAATAAGCGAACAGATGCACATTATTACAAATCACTCACCATCGATGGTTCTCTCACGTTCGTCTTCAGCTTGTCAGTAGTACAGTTCTATGCAGGGCTACCATCTGTATTGGTCCGGATCACTCCTCTCACTGTGTATCTGCCACCAAGCAGAGAAAACCCCGCACCTCTTCGTTGGACCACAGTGTAGATTTCCGCAAAACCTACAACGCTGTCTGTATTAATATCGTATTTACTCCATGACCGAGTTAGTCCGTGAAAGATTGCAAATGGCGGTCGTAAAGATTCCACTGAAGACGGGCGCTTTTGTGACGTTGCGCCCTGACCAATCAGTGGCTAGCAGTCTATTGACATCACATCTCGGCTCGCTTCAGCACGCTTATACCCTGCCTCTTAACAGGCACGGAAATAGTGTCGGTTAAACCATGCTGGGTACAGTGGAAAGGGCGAGAAAGTGAGTAGAGTAGAAGTAAGTAAGGCCAAGGCGATGCTAGTGGAAAAGGCCTACAAGCTTCCACTGGCGGAGAAACAGCGCCGCAGGGAGCTGGGTCTCTGCATGTATTTTTTTTTTTTTTAGAATAGAATAGACTTTATTTGTCATTATAACAAGTACAACGAAATTAAAATGCAAACCAGTCAGTGAATTAAAAGTAAAAAGAAGCTTAGAAAGATTATATGCATTACTAATTTTAAATATCACACACACTCAGTTTCATTTTCAAACCTCATTTTCTGCTAGAATTCAGGGAGGTAATTGCGGTCGGATAAAAACTGTTTTTGAATCTGTTTGTCCTTGTTTTAATTGCTCTAAACCACCTTCCTGATGGTAGTAGTTGGAAGAGAGCGTGACCAGGATGAAAGGGGTCCTTCGAGATTTTTTGTGCCTTTTTTAATGCAGCGGGCGTGGTGCAGATCTTCAAGGCTGAGAAGAGGGCAACCAACAATTTTTTGGGCTGTGTTGATGACAGTCTGAAGAGCTTTCTTCTGAGCTACTGTGCAGCTGCTGAACCAAATGCAAATACAATAAGTTAAAATGCTCTCAATAGAACAACGATAAAAAGACAACAGCAGTCTCTGACAGTTGTTGTTTCCTCTCAACATCCTGAGGAAATGTAGTCTCTGCTGGGCTTTTTTCAGCAGCTCAGTTGTGTTCACCCCCCATGTCATGTCCTCCTGAATATGGACCCCCAGGAAGTGGAAAACCTCGACCCTCGGAGACCCTACGGAGACGACCAGCACTCCGTGGAGGTCTGCCCGGTTAAGCCAAAAGGGGGAGTCCGCGAGTCGCTGTAGGGGGCCTCACGGACGCAACCCAGTCTAATCCCCTCTCCAAATGCCTCCTTCCAATCAGGTTCTGTCATAACTCCATCGGGCTTGTCACTCACGCGCTGGTGGACTCGGGGGCGGAACAGAACTTTATTTCCAAGAGCCTGGCAACCCGCCTGGGCATCCCGTGCCAAGCGTTGCCAGCCCCACTTAACCTTGTCACTCTCTCCTGCACACCTCTGGAGAGGGTCACTCATCGTATTAAACCCATCTCCGTCATCATCTCTGGCAATCACAGGGAGGACTTAAGCCTGTTGGTCCTGTCCACCTCGGCTGCTCCCGTCATCCTGGGCTACCCATGGCTGCGTCTTCACAACCCGGTTTTCCATTGGCAGTCCGGCAGCGTCCTCTCCTGGAGCACCTTCTGCATGGGAACCTGTCTCCAGTCCGCTGCCTGCGCCCTATCTGTGCCTCTCCCCTCCTCCGACTCACTCCCGCCGGATCTCTCCTTGGTGCCTCCGGAGTTCCACGACCTGGGGCTCGTCTTCAGTAAGTCCAAAGCCCTGTCTCTTCCCCCCCACCGCCCGTATGATTGCACCATAAATATCCACCCGGAGGCGCCTTTGCCATCTGGTCGTCTCTACAGCCTGTCTGCCCCGGAGCGGGAATCCATGGACGCATACATCAGGGAGTCCCTCAGCGCAGGCATCATCTGCTCCTCCTCATCCCCACTCGGAGCCAGTTTCGTCTTCGTTTCCAAGAAGGATGGGTCCCTGCGGCCGTGTATTGACTTTTGGGCCCTAAATGACATCACAGTGAAAGATAAATACACGCTGCCCCTCATGGACTCCACTTTCAACTCCCTCCAGGGGGCCTCCTGGTTTACCAAGCTGGACCTCCGCAGGACGTACCACCTCGTTCAGATCCGGGAGGGCAACGAGTGGAAGACGGGGTTCCGGATGCCCAGCGGCCATTTCAAGTATTTGGTCATGCCGTTTGGACTCACCAACGGTCCGGCCATCTTCCAACGACTCATAAATGATGTCCTTCGTGACATCCTGGGAGTCTTTGTATTCGTCTACCTGGACAACATCCTGATCTTCTCCCGATCTTGGGAGGAGCATCAGGCCCACATGAGGCAGGTCCTTCAGCGGCTCCTCGAGAACAGGTTGTACGTGAAGGCGGAGAAGTGCGAATTCTACACCAACAAGACCTCCTTCCTGGGCTTGGTTGTGTCCCAAAACCAGCTTTTCCCCGACCCTGCCAAGGTCAAAGCGGTGGTCGAGTGGCCCACTCCCTCATCCAGGAAACAGGTGCAACAATTCCTAGGATTCGCCAACTTCTACTGCCATTTTGTACCGAAGTACAGCTCCATCGCCTCTCCCCTGACCCGCCTCACCTCCCCCAAGGTGCCGTTCCGGTGGGCAGAGGAAACGGCGTCGGCCTTCGAGACGCTGAAGATGGAGTTCTCCTCCTTCCGGGTCCTGACCCAGGTTGACCCAACACTCCAGTGCCTGGTCGAGGTGGACGCATCCGACACGGGGGTTGGGGGCAGTTTTGTCTCAGCGTTCTCCGGTGGATGGGGTGGTGCGCCCTGCGCCTTCTTCTCTCGCCACCTGTCTGCAGCGGAGCGGAATTATGACGTTGGTGACAGGGAACTCTTGGCAGTTAAACTCGCGCTGCAGGAGTGGCATCATTGGCTGGGGGGTGGGGCAGCGCAGCCTTTTGTGGTCTGGACAGACCACAAAAATTTGGAGTATCTAAGGACTGCCAAGCGTCTGAATGCCCGCCAGGTGCGTTGGTCTCTGTTCTTCAGCCGCTTCAGATTCACGATTACCTATCGGCCTGGTTCCAAGAACGGCAAATCGGACGCGCTGTCCAGACAGTTTGCTCCAGAGGTCCCGGAAGAGCAAGACCACACCATCCTGCTGGCCTCGTGCATCATGGGGGCCTTTTCATGGTCCATCAGGGACAAGGTCCGGAGGGCACAGGAGGCCGAACCTGATCCTGGCGGCAGCCCAGCTGGGAAGCTGTTCGTGCCGTCATCTATCCGGGGCGACATCATCCACTGGGCACACACTTCTAAACTTTCCTGTCATCCTGGAATTTCCCGGCTGGTGGAGCTTCTCCAACGGTCCTTCTGGTGGACCGGACTTCGGAGTGATGTTGCCAATTACGTCCGTGCCTGCCCCCAGTGCGCAATGAACAAGACCTCGACCTCCCCCCCCAGCGGGGCTTCTCCACCCCCTGCCGGTCCCCGGTAGGCCCTGGTCTCATGTAGCCCTAGACTTCATCACCGGTCTTCCCACGTCCAACTCCTACAACACCATCCTGACCATCGTGGACCGGTTTTCTAAGGCCGCCCATTTCGTGCCACTCCACGGCCTCCCTACGGTGCGGGAAACTGCCGATCTATTAGTCCAGCATGTGGTCAGGCTACATGGGATCCCGTCTGACGTCGTCTCCAACCGGGGCCCTCAGTTCATGTCCAAGGTCTGGAGGTGCTTTTGCAACGCCCTGGGGGCCACGGTGAGTCTGTCCTCCGGTCACCACCCACAGTCCAATGGGCAGTGCGAGCGCACCAACCAGGAGCTGGAGGCTGCTTTGCGCTACGTCACCTCCTCAAGTCCCTCTTCTTGGAGCACCCATCTCCCCTGGGTGGAGTACGCCTATAACTCCACCTTATCATCGGCCATCGGGATGTCCCCTTTCCGGGCATCCCTGGGGTATGACCCCCCGTTGTTTCCCGAAGAAGAGGGTGAGGTGGCAGTTCCTTCCATCCAGGTGCATCTCAGACGCTGCCGGTGCCTGTGGACCAAGACGCGCCCAGCGCTATTACGCATGGCGGCGCGCAACTCCAACGCTGCAAATCACCACAGGAGAGCCGCTCCTCGTTACCAGGTGGGCCAGCAAGTGTGGTTATCGACCCGTGACATCAACCTGAAGGCAGAGAAGAAGAAGCTCGCTCAACGCTTTATCGGTCCCTTCCCTGTGACTAAGGTAATTAACCCGGTGGCTGTGCGTTTGGCTCTCCCTCCCTCCCTCCGTGTCTGTCCGACATTCCACGTCTCCCAAGTCAAACCTGTGATCTCTGACCCACTCTGTCCTCCTCCTAGGGTGCCTCCCCCTCCCATGATGATCAACGGCGACCCGGCATGGAGGGTCACCTCCATCCTGGACTCCCGCCGCGGGGGTCGCGGGCTACAATATCTGGTGGACTGGGAGGGGTATGGCCCAGAGTGGAGGTCCTGGGTGCACCCTTCCTTTGTGCTGGATAAACAACTTATCGCAGAGTTCCACCGGGTGCACCCAGGTAAGCCAGCACCGGGAGGTGCTGCTCGGGGGGGGGGGGGAGTACTGTCACAACTCGCTCTCGCCTGTCATCTGTTTCATCCGCGCGCACACCTGCGCCTCATCAGCCTCCAACTATTTAACCCACTCTGCCTGGAGCCTTGGCCTGGAGCCGTCTGCTCGTCTACGCTCCCAATTCCTGCGCACGACCGTTCCTTCCCGGCCTGCGTCTTTGTTCCTCATGCATGTAAGCTGTTATTCCCTTACCTGCTCTCCAGTATTCTTCCCTGTGCACAGGTGGATCCTCCAGGCAGCGGATTACTCCCTCCTTCGTCTCATCCTCGTCCATCCCATCCTTGCTTCGCCGAGCACGCACCTGGGCACTGTCCTCCAGGCAGGAGTCTGCAACTTGCCAACGCCAGCCACCTCGACATCTGCAAGTAAGCAGCACTTTGTGTGTTAACCCTGCATGGTGAAGATCATTACTCACTCCTGTCTTTGCTCTGCCCTTATGGTTGCCTGGCTGCACGGCGCACTGTTCTGCCCTCAGCGCTCCCTGTCCTCCAGCAGTCCATTCACACCTCACACTCACGCATCCAAACACCTGTTGTTGTTGAATAAAGCCTTTGAATCTCACTCGAGCCTGTGTGCGTGTTCCCTGGGCCCGACATCATGTCAAAGAGTTGTTTTTCTGCATAGCAGAAGTTTCTGCTTAATTTACAAATGACTGTTTAATAGGAATTTTGTGACAATCCCGTGCTTTTCTTGTGGTGTTATATAGAATGTCATTGTAGTAAACTAAGGAAAAAGGCATCTGCTTTAAAATTTGAATTCATCCCACAACTTTAAGTGCAAAAAAACTCTCAAAATTATATTTAATCTCATGTAATGTCTTCTGCTGAGGCTGCAGATATCCTGTGCATGCCTGGGAAGGACAGTTGGTCATATTTAAATTTAACAATGTCAGCCTTGGCCTCTGAAAATCTTGCAGTTAGACAAAATAGTAAAAACATTTTGTTGTTTTCCTCTACTATCATCAACCGGTGTCACGGCTGCCTCCTCATTAACAACAGGTGCTCGTCATTAGCATCATGTGTGCTCGTACAAGCATTGTTACTCTTTATCTGCTCTTCGGGAGCGTAAGTCTCCTCCCAGGTTGAAGTGAAAAAGATTGTTTTAATAAACATTTTCTGTGCTCTAGCCTTTTTCTCCATTTCTCTGCGTCGCTCAGATAACTTCATTTCTATTTTGCTGCTATTCTACACGCTGTATGTGTGGTGATCCGAGTGCGGATCTGCTCCGCGCTCGAGTCACTCAGTATGTTCCCTTTGTCTTTGCATTTCTAGATCTGATTTGTATTAGTTGCTGTATTATTCTCTGGTGCTCTTACTGTGACAGCGCTGCATTTGGACTTCCGGCTGTTAGCCGGTTCGTGGGCTGTCACAGCTGATTGTAATTCAGTGATTATGTTTCTTCTCCTCACCTGTTGGTCCTTAGGCTTTTGTGTTAGTATTTAAGGTCGCAGTTGAGGCTCTCTCCTCGCTGTGATCTCGCCCTTGTTGGCTGGTATCCCTACATCCGATGCCAGCCTTCATTAACAGTGTAAGGTTTCACCCTCGCTATATTATATGGAAGTGACTGTTTGTTTCCTCTGTGTTTGTTCAGCTATTTCACCCTTAGAGGTCACACGTGTATAGTGTTTGTGTTTTGCCTCTCGTGGCTTGTTATTTTGTTACTTTTCTTTAACAAATACACAAACTCACTGTTGGCATTTGGTGCCTCATTAATGCCCTGAGAAGGGCATTTATGACAGTAGGTCGCAGCCAGGGCAGGTGCCAGCTGCGGTGAGTTTGTGATTTGTTTTGGGTTTTTTCCCCTTGGCCCTTTTCTCCCTCTTCGTGCCGTCGTGCCGATGTGCCGTTCAGTACGTCCCCTGCACACTGGAGAAGGAAAGCAGCCAAGGGTCCCAGTATGGAGGAACATTGGCAAGCTGAATTTATCCGGAGCCATGTTGTGGTGGCTCTCATGTCCTACGGCCCGAACAAGGTTCTGAAGAGCACAGTGGCAGCAGTCAGGATTGTGGAGACACACCCGGGCTTAAGTAATTATCCTGAGTTTGCTGAGCTTCTGTCCACCGTCTCCGCTCTCCAGCATCATTTCCCTGATCTGGTGTTAGGCTTGTCTTCAGCTCATAGATGACGCCTCCCGGCGCAGAACCCAGCTCCTCCGTGCGACACATCTGTACCAAAGCGTATGGAGGAGAATCATTGAGTGAAGATGCCGCCAGCTCCATGCCATTACCCCGCTATGGACGGATAGAGGAATGCCACGGTCTCCCAGCCAGCGCATCGTTCTTTGCCACAGCAGAGAGGTGAACCAGCAGCCTCAGCCACCGGGTGCTCGTCTTCGACTGTTTTGTCAGCTTCCTGTTCCCGGGTTTGTGCAGCTGTTACCCCCTCATCCATGATGTCTTCTCTCACTGCTGAGAGCTCTGCTATTCCTTCTCCGGCTCCTCCCGTGACTGTGCCTGCAGGAGCGACTCCTCTTCGTCCGTCAGAGGGGTCCACATCCTCCACAGCCACAGAGAGGCAGAGAATTGAGCCTGCCTCAGTGGGAACTATAGAATCCCAGGAAGACAGGCAAGTGATTTTTCATTCAGTCTCCCAAATTGATGAATTACCTTGTCTGATTCCTGAGGGTGGGGCTCAGGTTAAACAGTTCACTGACCCCCCTCCACCTGCTGTGTAGCCACTAACTTTGACCTTGCTACCTCTGTGTCTCCTCGTACATTTCTTGAGCATCTGCCGGTGCCAGGAGTAAGCTGCCGGACGATCCACCTCCTTATCGCTGAGCTTGGATCGTCGGCGTCTTGGACAGCGGTGGAGCTTGAGATCAGGTAAGTGCTCTATTTTGTCTTCTTAGTTTCTGTATTAGAGCAATCTTGCCTGTCTCTTGGGGGAGACAGGCATTTTAAAGCCTGTGAATGTTAATTTAAATTGTGATGCACAGAATCACATGAGAGAGGAAATTTCTATGCTCTAAGTGAACTGTGCTCATTTGGCCTTGATTCGGCGTCCTTGGGAGAACTCATTCCTCCAGGAGAAGAGATAAAGCAGAAGGGAGTTTTGGCTTCTCTTAACCCAAACAACTGCTGTTGTACAACAATCTGAACTCTCCAACGACAGCGTTATCATGTGACTAACATGGAATTTTACCATCTGGCATGAAGAGAGATGAACTCTGTGGACATGTTTATCTATGTTTAGAATACATGGACATAACATCTAGCCGTTGCCTAGGAGACGATTTTTGTTGTGCACCAGTAACTGATACATTCACACTGCACTCACACTGATATCATATGACTGATATACACACACTGGTCTCTCTCTTTTGCTTTGTTAATGTGTGGATCTGTATCTTGTCTGCTAATTGTGCAGTTAGAGGGTTTTTTTCTATGTGATCACAATCTTGCTCACTCAAGCTCTATTTTGATAACTTTGTTTTTTCTCTCTGCCCAATGTGTCATCCCCTCCCCCTCCCCCTCTTTACCCCCCACTGTATAAGGCGCCTGTATGGCTGCCGCGTCATTAGGGAGCGCTTAGAAATGAGCGCACCTTAGTGATAAGTAAAATTCCTTGTATGTGTAAGCATACTTGGCAATAAAGTTGATTCTGATTCTGATTCTGATTCTGAGAGAGCATGGTGCAGCCATCTACTGCAACCGAGCTTACCTCGCCGGGCTCCGCTGTCGCCGGTGACCCTGATCCCTGTTTTCTCTCTATCTCGGAGCCTTCTTCCAGGGTTACCAGCGATGATTCAGCTCCACCCAACATTTTCAAGGTTCCGGGTTCACCTCTGGAGGTCATCTCAGGTGCAGTGTTGGCCCAGCCGGGGTCCACCACGGATACTTCAAGGGTCCAGTCAGAGGTCGTGGTGGGAGCTGCAGATCCCCCACTGCTCGACAGCATTGTGGTTCCCCCCCCTTCTCCCCCTTTCCTTTCTTTTCCCCCTATTCTCCACAACTGGACGCCGCTGGGGTTTCTCTCATCCGGTCCGGCTTCCTTTCGTTGAGCCTCCCAGTGGGGAAGCCGACTCTGAGTCCACCCCTCTGGCCCTGGTGGCCTAAGGATTCTGGCAGACTGCCTGAAAGACTGTTTTGCCAGTTCTGGGACTTCGGTCGGCCACCTGAGCCTCTTCCCATAAGTTCGAGTCAGGATGCTGCTAGGCCTTCAGAACTGCCTATTCGCTTTACCTGCCAGAATTCTTTGTGTTAGTTTTTTCTTGTGGTGTTTGAATATATTGATAAATTTTGCATTGATATCCTGAAGTTATAGTATATTTTTTGATTTTGCCTTGTAGCAGTGTACTGGAGTTTTGGGGGTTTTTTTGCATCTTCAGACTGTGATTTTTGTGCACTTGGACATTCCTGTAAAAGAAGAGAAGAGAAGCTTCATTTTTGTATTTGTAATTTTGTAGTTTGCCATTTGTATTTTAGTGCTGTTTGGCTACGCTATTTTTGTGTTGAGCTTTGATGTATTTTTTGATTTTTGAGTTTCTTGCTGTTTAACACTTTTCGAGTTGTAGCTTAAGCTTTGGATGGATATTGTTGTTTTTTGTGTATGAGACTTTTGGAGAGTTTTTGTTTTCCTGTTTCTTAGTTCTTGCTGTCTAGCAGTTGATGTATATTTTCTCATTTTTGTGTTACGCCCTCAAGCCCTGATTCCCCCTCCGCCCACCAGTGGTTGGGTTTATAGTTTTCTGGGTGGGGGTGGGGGGTGCTCTTCTTTTTCCTGGATGTTCAGTGGGACGCCGTGGAATGCATCCCTTAAACGGGGGGCACTGTGGTGATCCGCGCTCGAGTCACTCAGTATTTTCCCTTTTTCTTTGCATTTCTAGTTCTGATTTGTATTAGTTTCTGTATTATTCTCTAGTGCTCTTACTGTGACAGCACCGTGTCTGGACTTCTGGCTCTCAGTCGGTTCGTGGGCTGTCACAGCCAATTGTAATTCAGTGATTATGTTTCTTCTCCTCACCTGTTGGTCCTTAGGCTTTTGTGTTAGTATTAAAGGTCACAGTTGAGGCTCTCTCCTCGCTGCAATCTCGGCCTTGTTGGCTGGTATCCCTACATCCAATGCCAGCCTTCATTTACAGCGTAAGGTTTCACCCTCGCTATATTATATGGAAGTGACTGTTTGTTTTCTCTGTGTTTGTTCAGTTATTTCACCCTTCTGGGTCACATGTGTATAGTGTTTGTGTTTTGCCCCTCGTGGCTTGTTATTTTGTTACTTTTCTTTGGTAAATATACAAACTCACTGCTGGCATTTGGTGCCTCATTTATGCCCTGAGATGGGCGTTTATGACAGTATGGTTTGTTTGCATTGAAACCAAAGATATGTGATGTCATGGACAACATGGAAGAGTCCAACAGTCTGAGCAGAAGGGGGAGGACTTTACCTTCCTGATTTGATTTGCCGTTTATGTAAATACTGGTGTTTATTTTTTTGGAAATCATGTTAAATATGCTAAACATTAATAAAACTCTATAGAGCTCCTAGTAGATCGGGGCCCTTAGCAGATTGGGGTCTAAGACAGTTGCCTACCTTTGCCTCATGGTAAGTCCGCCTTTACATAAAAAATACACAACTGCCCATTAAAATTAAAAGCTAAATCTAAAACTTAAAAATTAAAATTAAGTTTAGATAGGCTAAAATTAGAATAAAATACTGACTAAAAATATTAAACTAAAAAACTCAGAGTGGGCGAAAAACCAACAGTAAGAGTCTTAAAGGGCTGAGGAGGAGGATCCACTCTTCAAAGCCGTACTCCATCTGCTACCATGACACCGATGTCCTCAGGAAACCTGTACAGAGGAAGACATTTGCCAGCAGTATGCTCATATTTCTCATTATCATCGTCATCATCATCATCATCATTATGGGGTGCTGCTATCTGTGAACCAGAATACTTTCAGCCCAGACAGAGCTCCTCACTCTGCCTCTTGTTGACCTTCATCTGCAGCACCCCAACTGCTCCACACAGAAGTGTCCTCCCCCAAATGCTGGTACTATGGTGGTCCTGGGCCATTACTGCTCCTCCTTCTCAGTCATGCCCTCTTTCATCTATACCATCACTGCTAGGGCCGACAGCATCCTCTCGTCAGGCAGGGCTCTCGTCTGGCCAGGATCTGCCCAGGCCAGACTCTCCTCCAGGCAGGCTCTCATCTGGCAGGACTCCTGTCTCACCAAGGTCTCCTCCAGGAAGGCCCTCCTCTGGCCGGGCTCTGGTTTGGACTGCCAGAACACCTTTTATGTTGTCTGCAGTCACAGGTGTTACACATCCCCAATCACCACAGGTGTTGAAGATCAGCAATTAGGGGAGGCACTGGGTGGAAGCAGACAACTCCAAAAAAACATATAAAAAATACTTCAACCCCGTGACAAGACCATCAGCAAGAAGCTTGGTGAGAAAGAGGCCACTGTTGGTGAGATAATTCCAAAGTGGAAGAAATACAAGATAACAGTCAATCTCCCTTGCTCTGGGGCTCCATGCAAGATTTCACCTGGTGCGGTAAGGATGATTCTGAGAAAGGTGAGGGATCAGTCCAGAATTACACAGGAGGAGCTTGTTAATGATCTCAATCACCAAGAAAACCATTGGTAACACACTTCACCATAATGGATTGAAATCCTGCAGTGCTTGCAAGGTCCACCTGCTCAAGAAGGCACATCTGAAGTTTGCTAATGAACACCTGAATGATTCAGAGAAGGCTTGAGACAATGTGGTGTGGTCAGATAAGACCAAAATTGAGCTCTTTGGCATCAACTCTGTTGGGCACTCAACTGTGTTTGGAGGCAGAGAACTCCATCCCCACTGTCTGACATGGAAGTGGAAACATTCTGCTTTGAAGCTGTTTTTCTGTTAAGGGTACAGGAAAACTTCACCACATTGAGGGGCAGATGAATGGGACCATGTACCGTAGAATCTTGGATGAGAACCTCCTTGCCTCAGCCAGAACACTGATGATGGGTCATGGATGGGTCTTCCAGTATGACAGTGACCCAAATCATACTGCCAAGGCAACAAAGGAGTGGCTCGAGAAGAAGCACGTTAAGGTCCTGAGTGGCCTAGCCAGTCTCTGGACATTAATCCCAAAGAAAATCTGTGGAGGGAGCTGAAACTTTGAGTTGCCAAGTGACAGCCTGGAAACCTTCAGGAGTTGGAGAGTATCTATAAAGAGGAGTGGACCAGAATCCCTCTTGAGATGTGACCAAACCTGGTGACCAACTACGAGAAACGCCTGACCTCTGTGATGCCAACAAGGGTTTCTCCTCCAAGTACTAAGTCACCTTTTGCTTGGGGATCAAATACTAATTTCACTCAATCAAATGCAAATTAATTTATAACAATTATTTAATATTTTAGTGGATTTTTTGTTGATATTCTGTCTCTGTTAAATAAACCTACCATAAAAATTATGGACTGTCCATTTCTTTGTAAGGGGCTAAACTTACAAATTCAGCAGGGGATCAAATACTTACTTTCCCTGCTGTACAGATGAGGACCAAAGTCAACACGAGGGCAGATCTATCATCAGCCCAGACAGCATGTCCATGTGGGCCCCACCAAAGGTTAAGAGGGCTGTTTTATGGGTTGCATGTTGGCCCCATCTGTGTGTAACCCAGCTAAGAAAATGACCCTTTTTCTCACATTTCATTTGTATTAATGCAATTGTGGGATTTTATTTTGAAAAACGGTTATCTTGGGAAGAGGAAGTGTGTGATCCTCGTTATCCAACTTTTAAATTCCTGTTTCATGGTCACGTTGGGTGATCTGGGTCTTTTCATTCGTTGGGAGCAATATTAGCCCCGCCTTCCGAGCAGAGTGCTGAGGCACGCATCCATTTCCCAGTCTTTTGCACTTTGAGAACGAACGAGAGAGGCTGGAGACGGTCCGTGTAAAAACCTGTGGATCTTCTTGGTGAGTTAATACAGAAAGGTGCTATAAATAAATCTAAACACTGTCCAAACGCTAATTTGAAACCTTTATTGTCTTAAGTTGATGGGATCACGAGCTTGAGAGGCCGTGAGGCTGTGACTTTTGCTGTGTTCATGCTGATATCTCATCTTGGTGAGTGAAAACCGATTGTGTACTAAATGAAGCATGCTAACGCCATGCTAATGTTAGCGTTATGCTAATGCTAATCGTGAGTGGATTTTTCCTGTTTAAAAGCAATGGAAAAGGCTATCTTTGTGTCTGTATGGTTTTCCTAAATGTGATTTCAGTTCACAACAGTATGCTGAAGTACTTTTAGTTCTTTTGCACTATTTCTGTCAAATGTAATGTGTAGTTGATACTAAAAGCACATTGTGTTGGTTTCCTAAGTAAATTCATAGGTTATGCTAAACCCAGTAGCTCAGACAGGGTTTTACTGATTTTAAAAGGGGATATTGGAAGTAATGGGACAGTATATTCCCTGGCCATGTGATAAATTAATTGTAATTCTTTTCATGATTTACAAAGACAAGGTTAAAAAGGATTAATCATAATTTCATGGTTAAATGATGTAGAGATAAAAAGACAAATTCATTTAATTGGTTACATGAGAAAAAAAAGTATTTCATGTACTACCAGAGAGATTGTGAGAAAAGAACACATGCATGTAAGATGTGAAATGTGAATTATAAGATATTACTATATTACTGGATTGTAACAATAGTAATATGAGGGAAGAATTTAAACACGAAGCTCAGAATCAGAATCAGAATCAGAATGAGATTTATTGCCATTGCTCATGTAGTACACAAACTAGGAATTTGTCTCGGTGCAATGCTGCAACATTAAACATGGAGTAGCACTAAAGATAAAAATAAAAAAACTATGCATGCAATAAAAGGTAGAATATGAATAAGTAATACTAATCTATGCAATTTTTAAATATATTAACAAGCAGCAGATATTGTGGAGTTCCACATAGTGCAGTCGGAAGCTATAGTGTTATATAAGAAGAGACTGGAAAATGAATTACTCTAGCTGCAAACAATAATACCATTATTGTTGTGCAGGCTAGGTTTTTTTGGTTGCCGATTAAGAATCTTCTGGATCCTGGATTCTCTCCGAATGGAGATGGTGAGCCTGACCCGAGATCTGAACCAAGACCTGAACCGATACTGAACTGAGATCTGAACCAAGATCTCGATTGAAGAACATCCTTCCTCTCTCCAGTGCACAAAATTCAAAGTGGTAACAACTCAAGCCGCCGCTTTAAAAGAGGAAAAGAAACCTGAGTCTGGAAATACAAGATATCTTGACTGGTCAAATGACTAAAACAAAAAGACAAACAAACACTGAGCTCAGTAAGACATTTTGGGGGGGTTTATTTCATGCCGGCCATTGTTATATTTGTGTATTTGTAAATTGTTTGTATATTTTGTTCGCTTTATCTTTAAAAATAACAACCATTATTGCTCATTTCTTTCCTCCAGCTATTTCTGACATAACGCACGGCTCAGGAGACGCACACACACAGGCTTAGAGTAGTTCAAAGAGTTTATTAACAACAGGAGTGAATGAGTGCGTGTCTGCGGGATGTAAATGTGTTGGTGATGGTGTCTGCTCCAGGCACAGAGGCAGGTGACCGTACAGCCGAGCAACCCTATGGAGAGAGCACAGGGAGAGGGTGACGGGCATACACCAACACAGGAGGAATTTATGGCGAGAGAAGGACTTACTTGGTGGGTCAGGACAGCTGGCACAACAAGGGGGTGAAGCCCGGAAGACAGCCACCTGGAGAGCTCCGTGCAGCAGCGAGGATTGGGCGATGGAGAGGAGATGTCCGCCGCTGGGAAATCCACCTGTGCACAGGGGAGAAGACTGAAGAGAAAAGGTAAGCGATCTTCTTACCAAAATGGTTACGCTGAAGGGAAGTATGCTCACAACGGTGAGGGACGAAGTCTGACGGCTTCAGGCCGAGCCTCCGGGCGAGACGGCCTTTATCCCTCGCCGCTGATGATTGGCAGGTGCGTGAGCAGGTGGCGCCGCTGATGAATGGCGCGGCGTGACAGTACTCCCCCCTCTAGCAGCGCCTCCTGGCGATGGCTTATCCGGGTGCGCTCGGTGGAAGTCCGCGATGAGCGATGGGTCCAACACAAACGACGGGGGCACCCATTGCCGATGCTCGGGCCCATAGCCCTCCCAGTCCACCAGGTATTGCAACCCACGGCCTCGGCGCCGGGAGTCCAGGATGGAGGAGACGGACCAGGCCGGATGGCCACCAACCATCCGGGGCGCGGGTTGCGCTGCAGGAGGAGGGCAAAGGGGGTCAGTGACTGCCAGTTTCACCCTCGACACATGGAAAGTGGGATGGATGCGGAGGGAGGGGGGGATAGCCACGCGCACAGCCACCGGGTTGATGATCCGGGTGACGGGAAAGGGACCCATGAATCGCTGTGCCAGCTTCCTCCTCTCGCCTTTTAATGTGACGTCCTGGGTAGACACATACACGAGTTGCCCAACTCTGTACGCCGGGGCAGGTCTTCTGTGCCGGTCCGCCACGGTCCTGTTGCGCTCCGCTGTGCGTAAAAGCGCATGACGCGCGGCAGCCCAGGTGGAGCGGAACTGCCTAAGGTGCGCCCTAACGGAGGGGACAGTCACCTCGTTCTCCTGCGCTGGAAACAGCGGGGGGTCGTAACCCAGGGACGCCTTGAAGGGGGACATCCCCGTTGCAGAAGAGCGGGCGGTGTTGTGGGCATACTCCACCCAGGCGAGATGGTTGCTCCAGGACGTCGGCTTGGATCTGGTAACACAGCGGAGCGCAGCCTCCAGCTCCTGATTGGTCCTCTCACACTGCCCGTTAGACTGGGGGTGATGGCCGGAGGAGAGGCTCACCTTGGCTCCGATGGCGTTACAGAAGGATCTCCAAACCTCGGACGAAAATTGGGGGCCCCGGTCCGAGACCACGTCCACCGGAATCCCGTGCAGCCTGACCACGTGTTGGACGAGGAGGCCCGCCGTCTCCAGGGCAGTAGGGAGACCCCGCAGGGGAATGAAGTGCGCCGCCTTGGAGAAACGGTCCACAATGGTCAGGACGGTGTCAAAGGAGTTGGAAACGGGGAGTCCGGTGACGAAGTCCAGTGCGATGTGCGACCAGGGCCTGCCGGGGACGGGCAGAGGCTGGAGCAGACCCGCTGGGGGGGCATTTCCCGACTTGCTGGTGGCACAGATTGGGCAAGCCCGGGCGTAGCGGGCTGCATCCCTCCGCAGGCCTGGCCACCAAAAGGACCGCTGGAGGAGGCTGATCATCCGAGAGGTGCCGGGATGACAGGTGAGCCGGGAGGTGTGGAGCCAGTGGATGACCTCTCCTCGGACCGCAGATGGGACGAACAGTCTTCCCTCCGGTCCGCCGCCAGGATCAGGTTCCACCTCCTGCGCCTTCCGGATCTTGTCTTCAATGTCCCAAGAGATGGCACCGAGGACGCACGACCTGGGCAGGATAGTGTGGGGCGTCTCCTCAGCCTCCACGGGGGTGAACTGCCTAGAGAGGGCGTCAGGCAGGCCGTTTTTGGAGCCCGGCCTGAAGGTGATCGAGAAGCGGAACCTGGCGAAGAACAAAGACCAGCGCGCCTGGCGGGCATTCAGGCGCTTGGCAGATCGTAAATACTCTAAGTTCTTGTGGTCCGTCAGGACCACAAACGGCAGGTCCGCCCCCTCTAGCCAGTGGCGCCACTCCTGTAAGGCGAGTTTAATGGCCAGGAGCTCTCTGTCCCCCACATCGTAGTTCCTCTCCGCCGGGGACAGGCGCCGGGAGAAGAAGGCGCACGGCCGCTTGGCGCCATCGTCAGGTGACCGCTGGGATAACACTGCTCCCACTCCCGTGTCCGATGCGTCCACCTCCACAATGCACTGCAGCGCGGGGTCGACCTGGCGAAGGACCCGGGAGGAGGAGAACTCCGCCTTCAGCGCCCTAAAGGCAGCAGCGACCTCTTCAGTCCACCGGAACGGGACCTTCGGGGACGTGAGGCGGGTCAGCGGTCCGACGATCGAGCTGAAATTTGGGACAAAGCGGCGGTAAAAATTGGCGAAGCCAACAAACTGTTGCACCTGCTTCCGGGATGCGGGAGTAGGCCACTCCACCACCGCCTTCACCTTCTCTGGGTCTGGGAGCACCTGATCTTGAGCGATGATGAATCCCAGGAAGGATGTGGTCCTAGCGTAGAATTCGCATTTCTCAGCCTTCACGTACAGACGATTCTCCAGCAGTCTTTGGAGGACCCGCCTCACATGGACCTGGTG
Source organism: Pholidichthys leucotaenia (assembly GCA_020510985.1). NCBI lineage: Eukaryota > Metazoa > Chordata > Actinopteri > Cichliformes > Pholidichthyidae > Pholidichthys > Pholidichthys leucotaenia. The sequence goes on along the minus strand of CM035846.1, from coordinate 40,407,689 downwards.
CTCGTCCCTGGACCTGGAGAAGATAAGGATGTCATCCAGGTAGACGAACACAAAAAGGCCGATGAAATCCCGGAGGACGTCATTAATGAGGCGCTGAAAGACGGCAGGAGCGTTGGTCAGCCCGAACGGCATGACGAGATACTCAAAGTGGCCGTTCGGGGTACGGAAGGCTGTCTTCCATTCATCTCCCTCCCGGATCCGGACGAGGTGGTAAGCGCTGCGTAAATCCAGCTTGGTAAACCAGGTCGCCCCCTGGAGGGAGTGAAAGGCAGTGTCCATGAGGGGCAGGGTGTAACGGTCCCTCTCAGTGATGTCATTCAGCGCTCGGTAGTCTATGCAGGGGCGGAGGGATCCGTCCTTTTTCCCGACAAAGAAAAACCCTGCCCCCACGGGTGACGACGATGGGCGAATAATCCCAGCGCTCAGAGATTCCTTTAGGTATGTATTCATGGTCTCCTTCTCCGGCGCCGACAGGCTGTAGAGCCGACCAGATGGCAGGGGAGCCCCCTGGCGGAGGTTGATGGCACAGTCATATGGTCGATGCGGGGGAAGAGACATAGCTTTCGATTTGCTAAATACCATACCCAGGTCGTGAAATTCTGGAGGCACCAGTGACAGGTCCGGAGGTGCTGTATCCGCCACAGGGGGAGCCGCGGATGGGGAGCAGGCAGCGGACTGAAGGCAGGTGCCCATACAGAAGGTACTCCATGCCGATACCCCAGCGGACCTCCAGTCCAGGACAGGGTTGTGGAGGCGTAGCCAGGGATACCCCAGGATGACGGGCGACACAGAGTTGGGCAGGACGTAAAATACCATCTCCTCCCGGTGGTTCCCTGAGATGATGACTGGGACAGGCATGGTCTGGTGAGAAACTCTCCCAAGGGAGGCACGGGAGAGATGGACCAGGGAGATGGGGTGTTTTAATGCCTGACAGCGGATGCCCAATCGGGTTGCCAGGCCTTGTGAAATGAAGCTGCCCTCTGCGCCCGAATCCACCAGTGCGTGGGTGAGGTGCCCAGTGGGATTGTGGCAAAAACGGATGGGCAGCTTTAATTGGGTGAGAGAGTCTAACCGGTTGGGATCCGCGAGGCTCCCTACAGCGATTCGCGGACCCCGCCGACTGGCTTTCCGCGGGCAACGCTCCACAGTGTGTTGGTCACCTCCGCAATACATGCAGAGGCCCAACTCACGGCGGCGTTGTTTCTCCGCAGGGGAAAGCTTGGTCCAGCCCGTCACCATCGGCTCCGACTCCTCGGGGCACAATGCTGGCGGCGCCGCCAGGGGGCGAGCTTGGAACAGGTGCGGCGAGACTCCACGAGGGCGAGAAGAAGAAGACTTCCGCCCCGAGGAGCGCTCGCGCAGCCTGTTATCCAAACTTATCGCTAAGGATGTCAGCTCCGCTAGCGTCCCAGGGATATCCCGTCCAGCCAGTTCATCCCTCAGATCACTATTGAGGCTGCGGAGGAACAGGCCACAGAGGGAGCGATCCTCCCAGCCCAATTCCTCCGCCGCTACCCGGAAGTCGACCGAGTAGTCCGCTGCCGACCGGCCTCCCTGCTGGAGAGCGAGGAGCCGATCGACCTGGACCGTCTCGGTTTGAGAATGGTCAAAGACCTCCAGGAAGCGCCTCACGAACTGGTCATAGGTGAGGGTGGCATAACTGGGCCTCGCCATTACGGCGTAGGTCCAAGTTAACGCACGCCCCTCCAGAAGATTCCCTATGTAACCAATCCGACTGTGATCCGAGGGAAAATCTCCGGGCACACGGTGGAACACGGACTCACACTGCATAATGAACCCCCGCGCTCCGCCGAGCTTACCGCTAAAGCGGGCGGGGGTCGGAATCGGTGTGAGCCGAACCGGTGCCACTGGAGCCGGCTGGACGGCCGCTGGAACAGCAGGAGCCGCGCCACCCTGGTGAGCCGGGGGGAACGGCTGTTGAGGATCCAAGCGGCCCAACCGGTTAGTTAAATTCAATAATTGATTAAAGATCACCTGTTGTTGATAAGCTATTTGATCCACTCTAGCCTCGAGAGTGGAAAACTGGTGTGCGAGCCCGCCGTCCGCCGAGCCGCTCTGCTGAAGCCGTACTGACATAACGCACGGCTCAGGAGACGCACACACACAGGCTTAGAGTAGTTCAAAGAGTTTATTAACAACAGGAGTGAATGAGTGCGTGTCTGCGGGATGTAAATGTGTTGGTGATGGTGTCTGCTCCAGGCACAGAGGCAGGTGACCGTACAGCCGAGCAACCCTATGGAGAGAGCACAGGGAGAGGGTGACGGGCATACACCAACACAGGAGGAATTTATGGCGAGAGAAGGACTTACTTGGTGGGTCAGGACAGCTGGCACAACAAGGGGGTGAAGCCCGGAAGACAGCCACCTGGAGAGCTCCGTGCAGCAGCGAGGATTGGGCGATGGAGAGGAGATGTCCGCCGCTGGGAAATCCACCTGTGCACAGGGGAGAAGACTGAAGAGAAAAGGTAAGCGATCTTCTTACCAAAATGGTTACGCTGAAGGGAAGTATGCTCACAACGGTGAGGGACGAAGTCTGACGGCTTCAGGCCGAGCCTCCGGGCGAGACGGCCTTTATCCCTCGCCGCTGATGATTGGCAGGTGCGTGAGCAGGTGGCGCCGCTGATGAATGGCGCGGCGTGACAATTTCATTCCACACTCATTTTAATTCCCTATTGTAATCCTTACGAACCTAGCAACTGGTCTACACTTAATAATTTCTTTTACCTAATTAGCGTAAGGCAAGGGTTACAATAAGAAGTGGCGAGCCCAGCCAGGAGCCTTTTTCTTCTTTCCCTTATGTTATTTCAAGCCTATAACGTACCCAAAATGGATATTGTTGAGCGTGAATCTGTGAAAGTTCCAAATGCAGTGATAGTGAGTGAAATCGCTGGAGATGAGCAATTTGGTGAAGTGACTGAGTTTTTGAAACAGTATGGATCGATTTCAAGAGTCATAAAAGTAGCAGATAGTAAGTCTGAGTTTTCCCAGAGTGCTATTTTTGAGTATCACTCGGGTATTGCTGTTGAAGCTCTTGACCCTTTGCCATGTACCCATGTATCTGATAGTGGAGCCAACTATATGATACAATCTCTTGCCAGTGTTTACACGCACCATGTAGGGAACAATAGGACCAAGTCATATCTCACTAACATTAAAAACCTAGCGAAGATGAGTGGCAGAGATTTTGCAGATGTCCTGAAAGACATGATGTCACAGATTTCTGAGTCAATCAAAGAATCTGAAAATGATCAATCAGAGCAAGTTAAGTTACCTGATAACTTACCTGAAGCTTTTTTGGATGAACCTCAACCTCAGCCTTCTGCAGCTGAGCCCAGTATTCAAGGTGCACAACCAACTAACCAGTCAAATCACACTGTGAGCACCCCAGCTCGAAGTATGCCCACCATTTCTGCACATGATTTAAATCCCTCAGAAGTGCAACGTGTGGTAGTTGAGCACATGGTAAAAACGGAAGATTTTTCTATGCAGCCGTTTTCACAAAAGCTCAGAGCTTTTTCTCGCAAAGACCTCTGACCAACTTATGAGCTAGATTATGATACTTGGCGCTCCAGTGTAGAATTAATCTTGACTGATCCTGCTATGTCCAAACTGCAACAATCCCGAGAGATCATTGAGTCTCTTTTACCCCCAACAGCTGATGTAGTCAAGCACTTGAACCCCAACAGCTCACCATCAGAATACCTTCAGCTGTTAGATTCTGCTTATGGTACAGTTCAAGATGGCGGAAAGTTTTACGCCAAGTTTATTGACACCTTCCAAAACACAGGTGAGAAACCCTCGTCATATCTACAACGGCTTCACATAGCTTTGACTCACACTGTGAAGCGTGGTGGCGCTTCAAGCCAGGATTTTGACAGGCTGCTTGTCACACAGTTTTGTCGAGGTTGTTGGGATGATTCCCTTTTAACTGCACTCCAGTTAAAACAAAAATGAACAAGTTCCCTAACTTTTCCTGATTTGCTTCTCTTGCTACACACTGAAGAAGACCAAATTGCTGCCAAAATCTTAAGGATGAGACAACATTTGAGCAGTTCAAAACAAAAAGTGACCTCCCACGTGCAAACTGTGCAATGCAGTTCAGATGAAGATGAGGACAATATCACACTAAACTCACTCCAAGAACTCTCAAAACAAGTTGCAGAAATTCAAACGCAACTAGTAAAACTAACTGCAGAACCAAAAGCTCAAAACTCAAAAAGTACACTCAGTACAAAGCCAAAAGAGAAACGAAAGTCGGAGGTTCGAAAACGACCAGATACTGTCGTAGTTCCGACCATAAATGATACCGGATGGAGACAATACTGAAAATGATCACATTACAACTCAACCAATACTGACGATGGACAGTCTTGGTTGCACATGCAACGGGACGTGCATGATATTTAGCGCAGGAGAGTGTAACCCAGCTGAGAAAATGACCCCTTTTTTTCTCAGATGTCAATTGTATTAATACAATTGTGTGATTTTATTTTGAAAACCGATTATTTTGGGAAGAGGAAGTGTGATCCTCGTTATCCAACTTTTAAATTCCTGTTTCATGGTCACGTTGGGGGATCTGGGTCTTTCATTCGTTAAGAGCGATATTAGCCCCGCCTTCCGAGCAGAGTGCCGAGGCACTCTGCTGGTTTGTCGGTCTTTTACGATCTGAGAGCGGACGAGAGGGGCTGTGGGCGGTCTGGTTCACACTGATACCTCTTCTTGGTGAGTTTAATTTAGAAAGATGCTATAAATCAGGGGTGTCCAACCATGTGCCATGGAGAGCCAAGACCCTGCAGGTTTTCTCTTCTACCCAGTCTCTTCAGCAGGTGTTTTCACTTATCAGCAATCAGTGGGAAGAAGTTCACTGAAATCTGCTGTTGAAGACACTGGTTGGAGGTAAAACCTGCAGGGTCTTGGCTCTCCATGGCACATGGTTGGACACCCCTGCTATAAATGGATCTAAACACTCTCCAAATGCTAATTTGAAACCCTTATTATCCTAAGTTGACGGGAGCACGAGCTTGAGAGGCATAGTGGATGTGTCCTTTTGCTGTGTTCACACTGATACCTCATCTTGGTGAGTGAAAACCAAACAATACATGCTAATGTTAGCATTATACTAACGCTAATCGCGAGTGGATTTTTTGTGTTTAAAAGCAATGGAAAAGGCTATTTTTGTGTCTGTATGGTTTTCCTAAATGTGACTTCAGTTCCCAACAGCATGCTGAAGTACTTTTAGTTCTTATGCACTATTTCTGTCGAATGTAATGTGTAGTTTGATGCTAAAAGCACATGGTGTTGGTCTCCTATGTAAATTCATAGGTTATGCTAAACCCAGTAGCTCAGACAGGGTTTTACCAATTTAAAAGGGAATATTGGAAGTAATGGGACAGTATATTCCCTGGTTATGTGACAGATTAATTGTATTTCATTTCATGATTTACAAAGACAAGATTAAAAGGGATTAATCATAATTTCATGGTTAAATGATGTAGAGATAAAAAGAGAAATTCATTTAATTGGTTACATGAGAAAAAAAGTATTTCATGTCCTACCAGAGAGATTTTGAGAAAAGAAAACATGCCTGAAAGGTGTGAAATGTGACTTGAGATCTTACTATATTACTGGATTGTAATAATAGTAATATGAGAAAAGAATTTAAACACTAAGCTATGGTGTTATATAAGAAGGGATTGGAAAACGAATTACTCTAGCTGTAAACAATAATACCATTATTGTTGTGCAGGCTAGGTTTTTTTGGTTGCCGATCAAGAACCTTCTGGGTCCTGGATTCTCTCCGAATGGAGATGGCGAGACTGAACCGAGACTGAACCGAGATCTGACCAAGATCTCGAGTGAAGGGCATCCTTCCTCTTTCCAGTGCACAACATTGAAGTGGTAACAACTCAAGCTGCTGCTTTAAAAGAGGAAAAGAAACCTGAGTCTGGAGATACAAGATATCTTGACTGGTCAAACGACTAGACCAAAAGGACAAACAAACACTGAGCTCAGTAGGACATTTTTGGGGTTTTATTTCATACCGGCCGTTGTTATATTTGTATAGTTGTAAATTATTTGTATATATTGTTCGCTTTATCCTTACAAATAACAACCATTATTGCTCATTTCTTGCCTCCAGCTATTTCATTCCACACTCATTTTAATTCCCTATTGTAATCCTTACGAACCTAGCAACTGGTCTACACTTAATTATTTCCCTTACCTAATTAACATAAGGCAAGGGTTACAATTGCATTCTCTTTTGTCCTATTGTTATACATCCCCGGAGTAAGGAGAGGACTCTGGTGCCAATAATCGAGCAATTGATATGTATTGACTGTTACGTATATCAATATGAAAATGTGCCATGCATTCTCTCTTGCCTGTATAAATGTGTTGACCTGACATGCCTTATGAAGCTCACTCACAATACACTCAGAGCTCACACAGAGCACACAGCGCTGCTGTGTATCTCAATGATGATGGAGGAATAAAACTCTTAAGCCTTCAGCCCACCGTGTCCGCCTGCACTTATTTTATGCCTCCACACTGGTGACCCTGATGAAGAAGGAACACGAGGCGAACACTCCGGAGATGACCCGGACGGGAAGCCTCAGAACGCGTCACGGTGCGTCCCTCGCCTGATTTTTTTACCTCCACACTGTTGACCTGACAAGGGAGAATAACCGTCTGCTGCCTCTCACCGCTCTGTGGATCCCAGAGGACCAGAGATTGCCTACATCCTTCGCATCCACACTGGAGCGCACGTGGAGAGAGCTTGTCCTCTCTCCACGATGGCGACCTTCAATGGCCAAGAGCGCAGCGCTGGGACCGAGACGCACACAACCTTCTGATCAGTGACACGACCGAACGCACAGGAGCAGCCTGAACAGGGAAGACCATCGGCGCAGACTGCACTGATTTCCACCGAGCTCCCCGACCCTGACTCACCTCTCAACAACGGACCTCCCACCCACAGAAGCCACGCGCGCACTCAGCAGGATGACGAGGACAGCACGACTTTCAGCTATGCGGTCACGGCGCCAAGCGCGCCCCACGCACGGGACAATACCGGCTCCACCGACTGACACATCGTTCTCCAACGCTGCACATGCCCGAGAAACACGGCCGATCGCCACCCTCGGAACCTTCAGGGCTGCTCACACACCTGGAGCAGGCGTGCAACCAGCACACAGGACTTTGTATGAGTTTTTCAGCCACGGCGCACAAGGCCAATTTAGCTGATTGCTATCCCTGATGACTTTAGGACTGTTTCCCACACCTAAAGCCAAACTGCCAAGTCCCTGGCACAGCTTCAGTTTATCACAGCCATCGGGGAATTTGGCCGCTCGCCTTTCCCACATCCTCGCTGGACCAAAACACGAGAGAGGTCAGAGATATAATTTTTTCACAGCCGCTGTGGATCTCCGCCACGTTTAACGGGAAAAGTTCCTCACCATCGCGGATCCACACACAATTTTTGCGCGGCCCAGACACCACGTCCCGGGGCGGCACTCGCTTATTCCCACCCCCTCAACCTCCTCCTGCACAGAGCTCTTCCCGCACCTCTGGAACTTGGAGCGGAGCACACTGCCCTTTCCACCCCTCCCCCATCCCCCTCACGGACTGACATGCCCTCTGACAGTTCTACCAGAGCTGGAGCCAAACAATGGGGGGGGGGGGGTGTCACAACCCCTTCTGACCGTTCTAGGGGGAGCAGTGTGGGCACCCAGCACAATGCAGACTGATAATATTCACGCTCAGCAGGGATTTGCATACGACCAGAAGAACCACAGGAGACAGTCAGACGGGACTGAATGCATGCATCTTCTGTGCCAACCAATGTCATGCTAATCATGTGTATTGACCGATGTGTATTGGATGACAATTGATATGCTAATGTGCCTTGCATTCTCTTTTGTCCTATTGTTATACATCCCCGGAGTAAGGAGAGGAGTCTGGCGCCAGTAATCAAGCAATTGATATGTATTGACTGTTGTGTATATCAATATGTAAATGTGCCATGCATTCTCTCTTGTCTGTATAAATGTGCTGACTTGACATGCCTTATGAAGCTCACTCACAACGCATTCAGAGCTCACACAGAGCACACAGCGCTGCTGTGTATCTCAATGATGATGGAGGAATAAAACTCTTAAGCCTTCAGCCCACCGTGTCCGCCTGCACTTATTTTATGTCTCCACAGTATATTCAAAAAAGACAAATTATATGAAAAGAGTCAGAAATTTAGGGAGAAAACGTTTGCAAAGTTAGAACCGTCATTACTACTCCAGTAACTTTTTTATTGAATACTTTCATCCTCACCTTTTCTGGCAACAACTCTGATACTTGAACAATTCCAATAACAGTAATATTACTGGAGAACAATTTCTGGCTTCTCTGCCCACCTCTGGTTTGAAGCAAAGATGTAGATAGAAAATTAACAAATAAATAAGAAAATATATTTTGCTGTTCTGTTAAATTTTATTATAACAAAACAGGGAGAAGAGTGCACGGTGGCAGTGATGACGGTGTGAGTCCTGGTCGCTCCTGGTTGGTGTGAAACCTCCTGAACAGGAGGAAGTGAAGGACCAGGGATCTTCTCTGCTGTCCTCTGGAAACACAAGCGATTTTAGGTCCCAGCATGGACTCTTTCCTCTACTGGAACCTTAACATTTAAGACACTGAATTTCACCTGTGATGGTTGGGGTCATGAACTGGTTCTCATCAGTCTGGGACAAGTGGTCCACACTGTCTTCAGGTTCCACATTCAGGTTCCACATTATCAAGATCTTTTATCAGACACAGAGAAACAGAACATCTGACCATAGTACAGTTTATGAAGAGACTATAATAAAGCTGTGTACTGTGAAGACAGATAGACAGTAGTCATATAAAAATGATTACTTCTATATTAAATTAGTTTTATGGAAGAAAAATTTAAAGCTGTAACACTTGGAGGCAAAGACAAAAACATAACTTTCTAAAGTGGGACATATTAAAATATAAAAGACAATCAAGTACAAACACCTTAGAATCACCCAGAATGCAAATATCAACACTAAATATCACATAAAATCAAAGAGACTCCAGTCATATTAAAACTGCTGGAAAAGTACATCTATCTATCTATCTATCTATCTATCTATCTATCTATCTATCTATCTATCTATCTATCTATCTATCTATCTATCTATCTATCTATCTATCTATCTATCTATCTATCTAACTTGCATCACCTCAGTAATCACTGAGCCGACATGTGGAGCCCAAACTAATCTGAAAAGATAAAAAGTAATAGAAGCATAATTTATAAGTACACCTTGTTGTGTTCTTTTATAAATAAAGACTGCTGCTTTGGGTGCTCACGGAGCCATCCATCCATCTTCTTCCACTTAATCCTTTTCGGGTCGTTGGGGGACTGGAGCCTATCCCAGCATCTTTTGGGCGAGAGGCAGGGTACACCCTGGACAGATCGCCAGTCCATCACAGGGCCAATACAGAGAGACAGACAACCATTCACTCTCACAGTCATACCAAAGGACAATTTAGAATCCCCAGTTGATGCCAATTAACCTAACTTGCATGTTTTTGGCATGTGGGAGGAAACCGGAGAAATCCCGGAGTAAACCCACGCAAACATGGGGAGAACATGCAAACTCCACACAGATCACACTCCACTGTGCAGCTGTGCAGCCTTCGGTCATGTCAGAGTATTATTTTCTCTGTTTTTGTTTGTTTTTATCGATTTCATTTTTAATTTTTTACCTCTGTTTGTGATACTAGTCTTTGTTTGCTGTTAGCTCGGTATTGGCCTCGCCTAAAAGCCCATTCAGACTCGCGAGTATGTCCAATCCCCGGCTGGGCTGCTTTTTACCGGGCTAGGCTACTTGCTAACCTGTTTTTAGCCTTTTAGCTGTTTTTAGCTAACTTTCAGCTAACTTGTTTTTAGCTATTTTGCTGTTTTTGGCTAGTTAGCGGACTATCCATCTCAGCCCCTGGAACACCATGGCTCCGTCTCCGACTTGTACTAGCTGTTTATCTGTCCTCGGTAAGATCTCTGAGTTGGAAATGAGGCTCTCCAACCTTTATAAGGTTCGGGAGGCCGAAGATCACTTCGATACCATCATTCTCGGGCGTACATCAGCTCCGGCTACCGACTCGCAGTTGGCAGAGACGGCTACTTACTTGGGTGAGCTCAGTGCTTCTCCGTCCACCTCTACCCCTGCTCCAGCCTCTGCAGATGCCCATGACCAAAGCAATAAACACTGGCTTCGTCTCGGGGCTAAACCCAAAGCCTCGGTTGGTCCCCCTCATCCTCAATGCATGCTGATGGGTAAAAACAGATATATGTTCATGAACAATGTATTGTGTGACTCAAAATGCTGTGCTGTGCTTTTGCCTAGGCAACAAGATATTATGAGTGGAAAATAGTTGCAGCTGAATGTGCCCTTTGTGCAAAGTCTGAGACATGAAAATTGGTGCAGGTGCAAAGAGGAACGGCAGAAGTGCATAACCGAAACTGCACCTCAAGTCAGTATGACAGGAAACGGAGCGCGAGACAATTGAGTATGTGCAGGAGAACAAAGGACCAGATGTTCCGAGGAGGAGTCATGTGACCGTGCATGAGAGGATGCAGCGAGGGAGCATCGGATTGAGCAGTGCTTATGAACTCATAAATATACTGGGTCAGGAAAAGTTCTAGTCAGTCTGGTGTTGGACCCAGACAACTTCTGTTGTTTTCAGGGAAAGGGACCACAGACCCAGCGCTGTAATTGCTATATTCAACCGGCTTAAATAAATACAGATCTTCCAATTCAAACCGATCTCTTCCTTAAAAACGAATCTGGGTAATTCTTAACAGATGCATAGTGGACTACAAATTAACAATTGGGAGCTCGTCCAGGGAAAAGGGGGAGATTGGATGATCTGGACCCATTACGGTTGGATTGAACAATGGACTTGCATCCGCCAACTGACAACACGCACGGCCGGCCTGAAAAAGAGGTAAGCAGACGCCTGTTACATCAAAGTTCTGCTATTGGCTATAACCAAAGTCTGTGTTGTCAAGCGGTTTGTATGTGTGTCCTAGATTAAAGTGGTTGAATATAGTAAATGTTTTTGCTGACTGTTTGCTGGTTGAAAAGCGTAAGACCATGAGGGTGAAAGGCCCTCGGCTTGGGTAAAAGTGTTGTACTCGGCCTGACTGAGTGATCACAATCTGACTAATTAGGCTGTGATAACTTGGGACAGGAATTGTAAAGACCGTGGGGTGGAAGGACCCCGGCTCAAATGACAGGAATATAGTAGGATAGTTAGTAAAAGAATATAAAAGGTCATTCGATCCGACTACGGTATCACGTTCTGAGTCATTGGGACGTGAGTCATGAGGACGGAATTACTTGGGTTGGAGGCCCTCAGTTCCGACGGGAACTGATAATTCTTGGTTAGAGGCCCAGAGGAGTAGTGTCCTCCGAATAACTTGGGTTGGAGGCCCTCAGTTCTGACGGGAATTGAAAATTCTGGGTTAGAGGCCCGGAGGAGTAGTGTCCTCCGAATCACTTGGGTTGGAGGCCCTCAGTTCTGATGGGAATTGAAAATTCTCGGTTAGAGGCCCGGAGAAGTAGTGTCCTCCGAATATTTGCATGGGTTGGAGGCCCTTGGTTAAGACGTTGATCATAAATTCTAGGTGAAAGGCCTGGGGAAGTAGTGTCTCCCCGAAGAGAGGACATAGGAAATTAGTCATTAGGTAGAATGGACGGAGAATTTGACAGAGAGTGTCAACAGCAGGGCGGGTGTCCGCTCAGAGGTCAGAAGACGATGAAAGAGCAGTGGGAATGGGTGGTGGCCCAGATGATTAGTGGTACAAAACAGAAAGACAAAAAAAGAGGTCAGAAAGGAGTGTGAAAAATTGTATCATAATCTTACAGAAGAAGGAACATTGAAACCTGACGTTAAAGGGAATTTGGCAAAAAAGTTAATGAAGTTGGAACATCAGAAGTTGAAAGGAATCAAAGTAATGAAAGAAACGACAGTGACAGGATTAGTGGTGAAGAGAAAACACAAAGACAAAATTGCAGAAAAGGAAGAAGAACATAGATTGATTCATAATTTGGCAACGGTTTGTGCAGTGATTGATGGTGTAAATTGTATGAACAAACAGACACCGGCTGAAAAGAACATAGGGGAAAATAAAAAAGAGGAAGTGCAATGTGAGCAGGAGTCTAATCGACCCCGACCTACGGCACCATTGTACCCTAGTTTGGCACATGTGGGAAAACAACCTCCACCATATCCAGCCACTCAAATGCCTGTGATAGCAACAGTTACCTAGATTCCCTTGGTCCAAATAAAAGGAGGATTTGTGGCAGTAGAGGAAATCACAGAATCAGAGGAAATAGAAGGTGTGCAGACTGAGATACAGAAAAAAACAGGCAGAACAGGAGGAGAGGCAAAGGAGAGAACAGAGAATAAGACAGTAACAACAAAGGATACAGGAAGAATTAGAAAACAAGAATTAGAAGAAGAATTGGAAAAAACTATCCAAATTACTGAGGAAAAGTTGAAACAATTATCAATCTTGGCAGGAAAACAAAAAGAGGTGAGAGAGGAGGAGAGTGATCAGGAGGATGAAGAGTATGAGGCAGGAGAGGAAGTTCAATTGGACGGCATTTTGAGGAGAGGTGAAGTGAAAAGAAAGTAGAAGGGAGCCCAATCCTCATAGTTCTTATCAGTTACGGGGTCAGAAAGACAGGGCGCCAAATTTTGATGTAATAACAGGGGAGGCACTTACAGAAGGCTTTGAGTGGTCTTTGTGACTAGAAAAGCGCTATATAAGCGTAGGTTAGTTAGTTAGAAGAGGGAAGAAAAATACACCTCTCCAGCAAAAGACAGGTTTTAAATATGCCATTGATGAGGAAAGAACTGGGTCAACAGGTATATAGACCATTCAGTTTCACTGACATTGGAGGAATTTTGGAAAAAATGCCCTATCCTAGTGAGGGTGGGGGACAATGGATGTCTAAATTTCAACAATTGACTAAAGGACACACTTTGGCATTAGGAGACTTCAGAGTGTTATTGGGCAGACAAGTGACAAGTTGGGATGTACTACAGATTGAAGAAAATGCTCAAACGTTGGAATGTGCAAACGATTTACACTTCTCCGCAGTCCAACAGGAAATAGCAGACACAATGCAGGTAAAATACCCGGTGGATGAGAACAAATTACACACCATGAAATTTATGGTATATTCAGGAGAAAACGCAGTGGTATTTTTGAATAGATGTAAATCAGAATGGATGAATGCTGTGGGTAATCATCCCGGTTGGGACAGAGTACAACGCGGTATATTCAGACAGGCAGTGCTCAAAGGAGTTTCTGCAGGGGTAAGAAAGGCTATGGAAGATAACCCAGATTTAGCAGGGGCAACAGAAGACGTGTGGGAGCGTCACTTTTGCCATCACATGCGGCGACAACAGGACAAAGATAAGATAAGCCTTTATTAGTCCCACAATGGGGAAATTCCAGGATTGCAACAGCACAGGGATAGCAACACTCAGAGCAATAATCAGAAGGCAAGAAAAAAAACAAGAACATCTAGTAAACATATGTACATATTACTATAAATATATATATAGACACACAGTGCGGAGCATTATGGTTGGTGAATGTGCAGCAGAAAGTCTAAGTTCTCTCTCCGCGGATGCGGCGGGCCAGCTGGAAGTCTTTGGGCATGATGGTGACCCTCTTAGCGAAGAAGAGACCCACCAGGTAGGCCTCTCTGGTCTCCTGCAGAGCCATGACGGCGAAGCTCAGGAAGCGCAGGTGGGTCTTGAAGTCCTGAGCGATCTCCCTCACCAGGCGCTGGACGGGCAGCTTACGGATGAGCAGCTCTGTGGATTTCTGGTAGTGACGGATCTCTCTCAGAGCCACGGGCCTGTAACGGTGAGGCCTCTTCACTCCACCGGTGGCCGGAGCGCCTCTCCGAGCAGCCCTGGTGGCTAGCTGCCTCCTGGGGGGCTTCTTCCTCCAGTAGATGTTACGGGCGGTCCTTGGTTCTTGCCATCGCTCTTTATTATTCTGTCTTATATTTCTTGCACGCCGCCTAAACTTCAGCCTGCCACCCGCGTCGTTTTCGCTACAGCTCCCGGTATGTCGAGTTTCCCATTAGCACCGGACGGCGGCCAAGTGCTAGCTAGCACCAGCTCCTCTCCACTGCAACGTCTCCCAGGAGACGACCAGATGACCAGGAGAAGTCAGATTTGGAGGACAATAAAAATCAGTTGACAAAGTTACAATTAGAAGAAGCCAGAAAAAGAGCAACTGACAATAGGAAACAGGCTAAGACAGGAAAACAGATGGTGCAGCAGGCCCAGCCTCAGGCTCCATACATACCACCACCCCCGGGGCCACCACTTGACCCGTCTTCAATTTATCCGCCACCCATTGTGTGGCCAAATCCAAACCCATATTACCAGGGTGGCCCTGGAGTGACGAATTATTACAGAGGGGCTCCACGGAGGAGCAGGGGCAGAGGAGGTCTGAACAACTGGGCCAGGAACGTTGGCACGTGCCATGGGTGTGGTCAGGCTGGACACTGGCGGAGGCACTGTCCAACTAATCCTTCCCCACCAGCCTACGGCCCGCCTCCTCAGTCACAGCGAAGAGGAGGTGGCCAGCCCTTGAGGGGCGGACACCAGGCACCGTATGCTGCTCCGACTCCACCAGCAGGGCAGTACCCAGTGTACACCCACAATCAGGGAGAAGTGTACATTGTTCAACACGATGATGAACAATGACGGGGCCCACAGAGAACAAGTAACGTGGGAATGGCAGACCCCATGGTTACTATGAAGATTATGGATTGTAACCTGCATTTTTTAGTTGATACGGGGGCAGCCTATTCAACATTGAACTGTGACATTGACTCTGTACATCTCTCTTCCAAAGCTGTGGAAGTGACTGGTCTCTCTGGGGTACCCGAAAGACTGCCTGTGACAAAAGCATTGAACACCTCTGTTGCTGGTCAAACTGTGAAACATCATTATGCCTGCTCTAAGAATGCACCCACGAATTTGATGGGGAGAGACTTGTTGATCAAGCTGGGGGCATCGGTGCTGTGCTTGGCCGATGGAGTCATTCTCTCATTTCCTAATGGTGCTGCTATGAACTGTTCACTGCATGGATTGTCTCTGCATGGACAAATGCTGTTAAAACCTGATACAACACCTCAAGCGCCAAACACATGGGCGGACATTTACTGGGGCCTTTTATCACCTGACTCACCGGAAAAGACAGGCATATTGCTGGTGTTTGTGGCTTGGAAAACTTGGATTTCCCTTCTTGCTCCCTATACTCCTCCTGTTGACCCCCTACATGTCACTCTGTATTATGACAGAAATTCAGATGATGTCTATTATGACAGATTTTCCTCCCAACTTGATGGTCACACTTGGACCATACACTCTAAATTTCACTATGTAGGACAGGAGGGTGTGGCCGGGGATGCTGCACTAACAACAGAACAGTTACAGTGGTACAAGATGTCAGAAGAATCTGCACCTCATATCACTCTATTGGTACATGCCAACCACCAAGCTAAAGAGCTCGGTCCCATGGTAAAAAGTTAGCAGCAGCAACAGATTGGCAGGTAACACAAATACCTAAGGTCGAATACAGCACCAAATACCAGCCCTATAGCATTCACGTTGACACAACTGATGAACTCCTGCTGGAGCACCGGCAAATTGAAAGAGATCATGGCAGAGAGTGCACTGATCATGAATCAGCTGCGGACATGTTGGACTCACTGCCATCAGAATTATGGTCACAAGGACCCACAGATGTTGGTAAATGTGTTAACATTTCTCCCATTTCATTTCAGGTGTTGACAGGGGAACCCATTTGGCAACGTCAGTATGCCCATAAGCCTGCAGCAGAGGAGGGCATTGCGGACACTACTGAAGGGCTGCTTCAGGCAGGGGTGTTAGAAAACTCTCATTCTGCCTGGAACACCCCCATCCTTCCAGTGGTAAAACAGAAAACAGGAAAATATCGGATGGCACATGATTTGAGGAAAATTAATTTGATTATTTCTACTCCCACAGTGCCTGTTCCAAATCCATATACTACTCTGTCCTCACTCACACCCCAACATTCTTGGTTCTCATGTGTTGATTTGGCTAATGCATTTTTCTGTCTTCCTCTAGCAGAAGAATGCAGGGACTTGTTCTCATTCACCTACAAGGGCGAACAGCTGCATTACACCAGAGTTCCACAGGGCTTCATTTTGTCACCAGGCATCTTTAATCAGGTGCTGAAGGCGCAGCTTCAGGGCTGTCCCCTCCCTCCAGGCGTGGTACTGGTACAGTATGTTGATGACATTTTAATAGCTGCACCAGATCCCGACAGTTGCCTTGTAGCCACAAAAAATGTGTTGTTACGGTTGTTTGAATGTGGGTTTAAAGTGTCCAGACAGAAACTACAATGCGCTAGGCGCTATGTTTCTTTCCTGGGGCGAGTCATCACACCTGCTGGGTCTGGCCTATCACCAACACACAGAGATTCCATTCTTCATCATCCCAAACCATTAAATGTGAAGGATATGCTGTCCTTTTTAGGACTCACAGGATTCAGCAGACATTACATCCCTCAATATAGTGAACGCACCACACCATTGAGAGCGCTGGTAAATGAGCAAGGCATGAGAAATCTCACTGCTCCATTGAACTGGATCCAAGAAGCAGAAGAGGCTTTCATTGAGCTAAAAAATGAACTCTCCCATGCAGCTGATCTGGCAGTTGCAGATTACAACAGGCGTTTTTATCTAGATGTTTCTGAAACAAAGCACACAGTAAATGGTGTTTTGTTTCAGAAAAAGGGGGGGAGAGACAAAGGTATTTCTCTATGTCAGTATAATGTTAGACCCAATGGAAAATGACATCCAGCATGCACAAGACATTCTGCAGGAGTGGCAAAAATTTTGCAAAAAAACAGCTCATGTAGTGATGGGGCACCCATTAACTGTTCTGACAACACACAGTGTAATGGCATATGTAAATTCAGCAGCATTCACCATGACCTCACTCAGACAGACAAGGATGGAAAAGATCCTGTCGGCACCACACGTTACATTCACATATGAAGGAATTAACATGGCAGACAAAATATTAGAAGGAGAACCTCACAAATGTGAAAAACGAGTCAGAGAAGACAGCCAAACAGTAATTAAATTTTTGATAAATCAGCACATCCCTACTCACGGGTTTCCCAAGAGAATCAGATCAGATAATGGAACACAGTTTAAAAATCAGGACCTACAGAAAGTAGAAAAAATATTAGGTCTGAAACTTTCGTTTGGAACAGTTTATCATCCTCAATCTCAGGGCAAGGTTGAGAGAATGAATCAAAACATTAAGGTGAAGCTCGGTAAGATCTGTAGCCAGACAGGAATGAACTGGTTAGATGCTTTGCCTACTGCCCTCTTGACTGTTAGAAGTTCTGTCAACAGCATGACAGGTTTCACTCCCTATGAACTTTTAACAGGTCGCCAGTTTCCGGGACCGGGAGCTGGGTTGCAGCTGTGTGAGGAAGAAGGGCCCAAGATGGGCTACAAACCATTATATGACCAACTAAGAGCTCTTGTGTTAGCTTTCTCACAACAGGTACAGGAGAAAAAGGAGCCAGGAGGTGATTTGACTCCCACAGAACCAAACACGACAGAGTGGGTCTTCCTGAAGTGCATCAAAAGGAAGTGGTCGGAACCAAGGTGGACAGGACCATTTCAAGTGGTGGAAAGAACCTCACATGCAGTGAGGCTGAAAGGTAAAGGGGACACATGGTATCACTGGAGCATGTGCACACCCACTGAGGAACCAGGAAGAACATTGGACAACATCAGAAAGGACTTAAAGGACAGTAACCAGTGACTTTTTATACGATAAGAGTGCTTTGCAGTCATTTATTGCTTAAGGGTTTTATCATTTGCTTGCTAATAAGTATCATAATCATCATATAATCAGTAATTAGTGAACTGTGTAGTTGCATAACTGTGTGATTGTATGGTGAATGAGCTCTGGCATAAATAATCCCCTGGATGGGTGGTTAGAAGGCGTGTTTGGTAAATGGAAAAATGTTATTGTCTCTGCTGTAACGTTAATTGTCGCTATTATTGCTATTTTTGCTTTTTGTGGCTGTTGTTGTATTCCATGCATCAGGTCCCTGCGCCTCAAGGTAATCTCCACGGCAATAGAAGGAAAAAAAAACCAAAAACACCACCATATAAAATGCCTCTTTTAGGGCCAGAGAGGCAAGAGGACGATAGTGAAATGGCAGGAGAGGCCCAGGAAATGGGGTGGTTGGAGTCCATGGTAGGAGTATACTTCTAAGGTGTTGGCCTCAGAGAAATGAGGCCAAAAGGGGGATATTGATGGGTAAAAACGGATATATGTTCATGAACAATGTATTGTGTGACTCAAAATGCTGTGCTGTGCTTTTGCCTAGGCAACAAGAAATTATGAGTGGAAAATAGTTGCAGCTGAATGTGCCCTTTGTGCAAAGTCTGAGAAATGAAAATTGGTGAAGGTGCAAAGAGGAACGGCAGAAGTGCGTAACCGAAACTGCACCTCAAGTCAGTATGACAGGAAACGGAGCGCGAGACAGTTGAGTACATGCAGGAGAACAAAGGACCAGATGTTCCGAGGAGGAGTCATGTGACCGTGCATGAGAGGATGCAGTGAGGGAGCATCGGGTGGAGCAGTGCTTATGAACTCATAAATATACTGGGTCAGGAAAAGTTCTAGTCAGTCTGGTGTTGGACCCAGACGACCACAGACCCAGCGCTGTAATTGCTATATTCAACCTGCTTAAATAAATACAGATCTTCCAATTCAAACCGATCTCTTCCTTGAAAACGAATCTGGGTAATTCTTAACAGACGCATAGTGGACTACAAATTAACAGCACCCTGGACCTTGGTTCAACCAGCTAACAACCATCGTCGATCGACCAGAAAGGACCGCGCCGCTTCTCTTCCAGTGTCCTTGGAAAACAGATTTGATATTCTTTTTATGGAGGATTTTCCCCACCTGGACGCTGGCTGTCCGCCCTTGGACGCCCCTCGTCCCCCCTCCTCTTCTTCAGCGGCGGTTCATGTCCGCAAACCCTGGATAAAGACCACCCTGGGTGTGTCAAATCACACACCAGCTCCAGATAGAAGAGAGCGCTTCTCCCCGCCTTCGCAACAACAACATCACCCTCTACAAAATTACTCTCCTCGTCAGAATCCACTGACAAAACCCCCCCAGACGATGCTGGTAATTGGTGACTCGATCATGAGGAACGTCAGAAGCAGGTACTATGTTACTCGATTTTTTCCCGGGGCTAGAGTCTCTGACATTGAGGCTATTATCCCTGACCTGCTGAATGAATTCCCCCACGTACAAACTGTCGTTGTGCATGTGGGATGCAATAACATCCCAGATGAAGCGTCGGAGATTTTAAAGAGTGACTTCAGAAGCCTTCTGTCCACGCTTATGAACTGTGGCAGACGTGCGTTCATCTCTGGGCCTTTGGCACCTCTCAGACGAGGCTGCAATTGTTTTAGTAGAACTCTCTGTCTTAATACTTGGCTGTGTTTTACTTGTCCTATTTTTAACATTGGTTTTGTTGACAATTTTAACTTATTTTGGAACCACCCATCACTTATGAGGCCTGATGGCATCCACCCAAATAGACTTGGTGCACGTGTTTTAAGAGACAATCTATTCTATTCCATTCGGTGTTTTTTGGTACAGTGACTGGGACTTGGTGTGTTTACTGGACTTGGTGTGTTTACTTTTTAGCCTGGCTAACTAACTACACTACGGTTCAAAAGTTTGGGGTCACTTAGAAATTTCCTTATTTTTGAAAGAAAAGCACTTTTTTTCAATGAAGATAACTTTAAACTAATCAGAAATACACTCTATACATTGCTAATGTGATAAATGACTATTCTAGCTGCAAATGTCTGGTTTTTGGTGCAATATCTAGGTACAGTGGGGCAAAAAAGTATTTAGTCAGCCACCAATTGTGCAAGTTCTCCCACTTAAAAGATGAGAGAGGTCTCCAATTTTCATCATAGGTATGCCTCAACTAATAGAGACAAAATGAGAAAAAAAATCCAGAAAACCACATTGAAGGATTTTTAATGAATTAATTGGTAAATTCCTCAGTAAAATAAGTATTTGGTCACCTACAAACAAGCAAGATTTCTGGCTCTCACAGACCTGTAACTTCTTCTTTAAGAGGCTCCTCTGTCCTCCACTCGTTACCTGTATTAATGGCACCTGTTTGAACTTGTTATCAGTATAAAAGACACCTGTCCACAACCTCAGTCAGACTCCAAACTCCACTATGGCCAAGACCAAAGAGCTGTCAAAGGACAGCAGAACAAAATTGTAGACCTGCACCAGGCTGGGAAGACTGAATCTGTAATAGGTAAGCAGCTTGGTGTGAAGAAATCAACTGTGGGAGCAATTATTAGAAAATGGAAGACATACAAGACCACTGATAATCTCCCTCGATCTGGGGCTCCACGCAAGATCTCACCCCGTGGGGTCAAAATTATCACGAGAACGGTGAGCAAAAATCCCAGAACCACATGGGGGGACCTAGTGAATGACCTGCAGAGAGCTGGGACCAAAGTAACAAAGGCTACATCAGAAACACACTACGCCGCCAGGGACTCAAATCCTGCAGTGCCAGACGTGTCCCCCTGCTTAAGCCAGTACATGTCCAGGGCCGTCTGAAGTTTGCTAGAGAGCATTTGGATGATCCAGAAGAGGATTGGGAGAATGTCATATGGTCAGATGAAACCAAAATAGAACTTTTTGGGAAAAACTCAACTTGTCGTGTTTGGAGGAGAAAGAATACCATACCTACTGTGAAGCATGGGGGTTGAAACATCATACTTTGGGGCTGTTTTTCTGCAAAGGGACCAGGACAACTGATCCGTGTTAAGGAAAGAATGAATGGGGCCATGTATCGTGAGATTTTGAGTGAAAATCTCCTTCCATCAGCAAGGGCATTGAAGATGAAATATGGCTGGGTCTTTCAGCATGACAATGATCCCAAACACACCGCCCGGGCAACGAAGGAGTGGCTTCGTAAGAAACATTTCAAGGTCCTGGAGTGGCCTAGCCAGTCTCCAGATCTCAACCCCATAGAAAATCTGGAGGGAGTTGAAAGTCTGTGTTGCCCAGCGACAGCCCCAAAGCATCACTGCTCTAGAGGAGATCTGCATGGAGGAATGGGCCAAAACACCAGCAACAGTGTGTGAAAACCTTGTGAAAACTTACAGAAAACGTTTGACCTCTGTCATTGCCAACAAAGGGTATATAACAAAGTATTGAGATGAACTTTTGTTATTGACCAAATACTTATTTTACCAAGGGATTTACCAATTACTTCATTAAAAATCTTTCAATGTGATTTTCTGGATTTTTTTTTTTCTTATTTTGTCTCTCATAGTTGAGGTATACCTATGATGAAAATTGGAGACCTCTCTCATCTTTTAAGTGGGAGAACTCGCACAATTGGTGGCTGACTAAATACTTTTTTTACCCACTGTAGGTATATAGAGGCCCATTTCCAGCAACTATCACTCCAGTGTTCTAATGGTACAATGTGTTTGCTCATTGCGTCAGAAGGCTAATGGATGATTAGAAAACCCTTGTACAGTCATGTTAGGTCTGCAATGCTGTAATTGCTGCAAATGGATGATTCTTTGACGAAAGCAAAGTTTGAAGGAAAAAATTATTATTTCAAATGCAAATCATTATTTCTAACCTTGTCAATGTCTTGACTATATTTTCTATTCATTTTACAACTCATGGTGGTAAATAAGTGTGACTTTTCATGGAAAACACAAAATAATTGTCTGGGTGACGCCAAACTTATGAACGGTAGTGTATGTGTTGATTGTATTTTTATGTGCTTTTACTGTCTACTTTTTTTTTTTTTTTACTGTTTTATGTGCCTGTGTTTTTATTTTGTTCTTTACCATGTTAAGCACTTTGTGAATCTGTCTGTGAAAAGTGCTCTATAAATAAACTTATTATTATTTACTCGCTCTGAGGCTTCTGGGTTCGCCAAACTGCCCTTTTTTGGTTCTGTTCCCTCTTCTTGTATCAATCCCATTAATTCAGGTGGTTTTTACCGTTTGGATCAGCCTTTGATTTATAATCCTACAGAGATTGTGTCTGTCTCCTGTTGCCCTAAATATTGTAACCCAGGACAAATACAACATAACTTGAAAAACACATGCACTTCTGCAGCTCCTCCTCATCCACCACCCTTCAGCTTTGCCCCTGTCTCCTCCCTTAGAGAACCTTTTTCTGCTTCCTCCAAAGTTAATAAAAAAGTTAATAAAAACAGAATGCATAAACATCCCAAATTGATTAAACAAAATGTTGGTAAAATTCAAATCCAACCTCAAATCCCTAAAATTAATAAATTGGCCTCTGTTCCTCCCCAAAATTTAAATATTAAATGTGGTCTATTAAATATTAGGTCTCTAACTTCTAAGTCTCTTCTGGTTCATGATCTATTAATTGATCATCAGATCGATCTATTATACCTCACAGAGACCTGGCTTGGGCAAGATGATTTTGTTGGTCTGAATGAATCAACTCCCTCTGGGTATTTAAACTGTCATAACCCCAGAGGTTCTGGTCATGGTGGTGGAGTGGCGGCAATTTTCCATTCTAAATTACTAGTTAATGTTAAGCAAAAATTATGTTTTAATTCCTTTGAAGGTTTGGTCCTCAGTGTGGGGTTTGTTGGCAATCTTGGCTTGAACCCAATTTTTCTTTGCCATAGTTTATCGTCCTCCCTCGGCCTATTCAGAGTTTCTGTCTGAATTTGTCGAATTTTTAGCTGATTTAGTGCTGAAATCCAATAGAATAATTATTGTAGGGGACTTTAATATTCATGTTGATGTAGAGAGTGATTGTCTTAATAAGGCATTCAATTCAATTTTAGACTCAGTGGGGTTTTCCCAGAAAGTAAAAAATTCTACCCATCATTTCCACCATACATTGGACCTTGTTCTGACTTATGGTATAGATATGGAAAATCTGGTAGTGTCCCCTCATAATCCTGTACTGTCTGACCATTGTCTGTTAATTTTTGATTTCATTATCTCTGATCACTTATTTCCTAAAGAAAAATACTACTACAGCGGATGTCTTTCTGATGACGTTGTTGCCAAATTTTTGCAGATTGTCTCCTCTATGCCATGGGTCAACACAACAGAAACAACAGAAATAATAGATGGAGAGTCTGCTCCATTCGTGATTGATAGCATCGTTGATAGTGTTACAGCCTCTCTGCATCGGACTCTAGATTTGGTAGCCCCTTTAAAAAAGAAAAAGTCTAACCAGAGATTTCTTACCCCTTGGTTTAACTCAGAAACTTGTGGCTTAAAACGGAAAACTCGTCAATTGGAAAGGAAATGGCATTCAAGTAATTCAGATGAATTTTACTTAGCGTGGGGAAATCATTTCCTAATCTATAAAAAATATCTTAGAAAAGCTAGATCAAGCTATTATTCTGCATTAATAGAAGCGAACATAAATAACCCCACGTTTCTCTTCAACACTATAGCCAGGCTTACAAAGAGCCAGAACTCGGATCAATCCTCGCATCCCCCCTGAGTTTTCCAGTCAGGACTTTCTGAACTTTTTCAATCTTAAAATTTTATCTATTAGAGATGAAATCAGTCAGATTCTTCCTACCGTAAACTCAATTACATTAACTTCTACAGCTCCCTCAATTGATATCTGCTTAGATAAGTTTACTCCAATCGACGTCTTAGAGTTGGATAAAATAATTTCCTCATCTAAGTCTTCATCTTGCCTTTTAGACCCTATTCTTTCTAGGTTATTTAAAATCATCTTCCCAATTATTGGTAGCCGTATTCTTCTTATAATTAATTCTTCTTTAACTCTGGGTTATATACCACTGGCTTTTAAAACTGCTGTAATTAAATCCTTACTCAAAAAAAAAAACGACTCTCGATCCAGGAGTATTGGCCAATTATCAACCAATCTCTAATTTGCCTTTCATTTCAAAAGTCTTGGAAAGAGTTGTTGCTGCACAACTAACTGACCATTTGCAGGGAGTTGGTTTGTTTGAGGTGTTTCAATCTGGGTTCAGAGCTAATCACAGCACTGAAACTGCTTTCTTTCTTTGTGCATTACTGACTGCACTATGTGGTACTCCACAATATCTGCTGCTCACTAATATAAGATAAGATAAGATAAGATAAGCCTTTATTAGTCCCACAACGGGGAAATTCCAGGATTGCAACAGCACAGGGATAGCAACACTCAGAGCAACAATCAGAAGGCAAGAAAAAAAAAAAAAGCAAGCAAGCAAGAGCAGCTAATATACATATGTACATATTACTATAAATATATATATATATATATATATATATATATATATATACAGACACACAGTGTAGAGCATTGTAGCTGGATGGGATAAATATATGAGTATATAAACACACAGTACGGAGCATTGCAGCTAGATGGAATAAATATGTAAATATATAAACACAGTGCGGAGCAATGTAGCTAGATGGAATAATATGTAGATATATAAACACACAGTACGGAGCATTGCAGCTAGGTGGAAAAAATATGTAAATATATAAACACACAGTGCGGAGCAATGTAGCTAGATGGAATAATATGTAGATATATAAACACAGTGCGGAGCATTGTAGCTAGATTGAATGAATATATAGATATATAAATATAAACATAAACATAAACACACCCAGTGCGGAGCATTGTAGCTAGATGGAATAAATATGTAAATGTATAAACACACACAGTGCAGAGCATTGTTGCTAGATGGGATGAAACAGCACAACCATCTACTTAGTTATCCTACATGGTATGATTATGTGCCCATACATATTCTCACCCTCCGTAGCTACCGGTATTTTCCTAGTTGTGTGCCGGAGGGGACCATTGTGTAAGTCTATTGCATCTTTTGCATTCAAAAAACTATTAGGTTGTTACGTCTTTTTGCTATCTCTGCGAGCAGCCCTGCTTAGGTTGTACAGTCTGACAGCCGTTGGTAGGAAGGACCTGCGAAACCTCTCGGTTGTGCACCTGGGATGATGTAGTCTGCTGCTAAATGAGCTCATCAGTGCATTCAGTATGTCCTGCATAGGGTGGAACTCGGACTCCAGCAGAGATGACAGTTTAGCCACCGTCCTTCTCTCTCCTATCTCCTCCACCGGATCAAGGCGCTGCCCCAGGACGGAGCTAGCTTTCTTGATCAGTTTGTTCAGTCTCTTCCTATCGGCTGCAGTAATGCCACTGCCCCAGCAGACCACTCCAAAAGTGATGGCTGATGCCACCACCGTGTCATAGAATGTCTTCAGCAGCGCCCCTTGTACACCAAACGACCTGAGTCTCCTCAGTAGGAACAGCCTGCGCTGTCCCTTCTTGTAGAGTGCATCAGTATTGTGTGACCAGTCTAGTTTATTGTTCAGATGAACACCCAGGTACTTGTAGGATGTCACCATCTCAATGTCTGTTCCCTGTATATTTACTGGTGCTGTGAGGGGTTGTCCTTGCCTGCGGCAGTCCACCACCAGCTCCTTAGTTTTCCTCGCGTTGATCTGGAGGCAGTTCCGATGGCACCAGTCCACGAAGTCCTGGATAAGCCCTCTGTACTCAGCTTCATCTCCATTGAAGATGAGGCCAACGATCGCAGAGTCATCAGAGAACTTCTGTAGATGGCAGTGTGTTGTGTTGTGTGAGAAGTCCGCAGTATAAAGAGTGAACAGGAAGGGAGCCAACACCGTTCCCTGGGGGGCCCCCGTGCTACTGATGAATATATTTAAAAACTGCTTTGACTAGTATTACTCATTCTTATTCTACACTTTATTGCATGTATAGTGTTTTATTTCTTTTATTTTATCATGTTTAATGTTGCAGCATTGCACCGAGACAAATTCCTAGTTTGTGTTCTATATGAACAATGGCAATAAATCTGATTCTGATTCTGATTCTGATTCTGCTTTAGTGAAGGTCACTAATGACCTCCTGATCGCATCTGATAATGGATTTGTCTCTGTTCTTGTTCTTTAAGATCTCAGTGCAGCCTTTGACACTATCGATCATGCCATTCTACTTGATAGATTAGAACACTTTGATGGACTAAATGGAACTCCGTTGCAATGGTTTAGATCTTATTTTGACAATAGATTTCAGTTTGTTCACATTAACAATGAAGTTTCTTCCAACTCTAGGCTCCGTCACGGAGTTCCACAGGGATCTGTGTTGGGCCCTACTCTTTTTAGTGTATATATGCTCCTGTTAAGCAATATCATCAGAAAGCACTGTATACATTTTCACTGTTACGCAGACGACACACAACTATACCTGTCAATGAAGCCCGATGATTGAAATCAATTAGCCAAGTTAGATGCCTGTCTTAAGGACATCAAAGCTTGGATGACTTATAATTTTCTACTATTAAACTCTGATAAGACTGAAGTCATTCTTGTTGGTCCAAAACATCTTAGAAATTCCTTCTCAAATTATGCCTTTAATTTAGATGCCACCACTCTCACTTTGAATAGTTCTGTGAGGAACCTTGGAGTTATTTTTGATCAAGATTTGTCCTTTAATTGACATATTAAAATTGTTTCTAAGACTGCCTTCTATCATCTGCACAATATTGCCAAGATCAGGAGCATCTTGTCTCTAAATGATGCTGAGAAACTGATTCACGCCTTTGTCAGCTCTCGATTAGATTATTGTAATTTGTTATTACAATAATCTAATGGTTCCAAGGTTGTCATAGCCAGGAGCGGCACTGGGGTTAAGCTCCCAGTGCTCATAAAATGCTCCTTATGGCGTGCGTGTCGAAAAGCCTCTGACAACTAAGTCCAACTCCTAGCCTGCCCGTGTGGTTTAGTCTCTAAGCCCGGCGGAACTGCTTTTACTAATAGGAGAAGGGGCAAGGGCGGATCTCTGGCGCCTTAAAACCAGATGCTTCGGGTAGATGGTGGCTCGTCAACCTGGGAAGGTAGCCCATCTAGGGGAAGGTAAACCCTGATTTCAAACCTCCGCTGCCTTGCGGCATACCCGGTCACGGGAAAGGCTTCGGGAGTCAACCCTGAGGAAAAATCTGGAGTCGGAGCCCCTAAGGCAGTTCTATGTTGTGCTCAACATCGTTTTGGCAGCTCCTGCAACGGCGCTGGTGCCAAACTGTAGCAGCCCTGCTGTTCCTTTGGATTCATCAGTGACGTGGAGAGGGGGGGACATGCTGCATGGGCAACATCTTGTCCTCCATATCTTCCTGCCCAGGCTTGAATCCAACGCCCAACGCTGGAAGGTAGAACACCGGATCACTGGAGAGGACACTCCAGCTTCGCCTTTGGCGTAGACAAAACACGGGGAATGACAGTTACCGGTTATAAGCCACCGCTCAATTGGCGTAGAGCGCGGCGCCAGGGGTTGTTCCCGACGGTGGGAGGGATCATCGGATCTCACTGGACAGCTACCGCCCGCCTCAAGCTGGGCAGCCCCCAGCCAATAAGGTGTTGTCCCGCCACAGCTTGCTTTCCTCATTGGGTGCATGGGGATGAGGAGAAGTCCGAACAGCAGGCTGAGAACCTTCGCACCAGGCAAGACAATAAAACAAAAGAGACCAACTCTAAAACTGGGAACTTGGAACGTCCGCACTATGATGACAGGACTCGCTGCTAACCTCAAGGACATCAACGACACCAGGAAGACTGCCATCATCAATAATGAGCTGAAGAGACTGGGAGTGGATATCGCCACTCTCCAGGAAACACGGTTGGCTGACGCAGGCACACTGAGAGAGAAGGACTGCACATTCTACTTTTCTTTAGTGTCATGGTTTGGTCAGATAAAACTGAAACAGAGGAAATCCTTGGATCAGGTAGTTAGATGGTCCAGTCATTTTCTTGGTGAGTCACAGCTGAGCCTGACATCCCTGTACACCAGACAAGTACAGAGGATGGCTACCTCCATTGATGAGGATGGCTACCTCCATTTTAAATGATGACTCCCACCCTTTGCACTGCCACTTTCAGCTTCTTCCCTCAAGACGGAGGTTTGCTGTCCCAAAAAGTAGAACCCAGCGCTACAAAAACAGTTTTGTCCCTGCTGCTGTCAAAGAGTTGAACAAGCTGTAAAAATATATTGTACATAATTTAGGTACCTATTTATTAACTTCATTTTATATTTACTTATTTTTGTAGGATGTCACTTGGGTTCTAAATATTTTATTGGGCTTTCGACCTTTGAGTTTTTTAACCTCTGACTAGTTTTTAACTTTTAATATGACCCTTCTCTCTTACCTCTGGTTTCTCCCTCATCTCTTTGTCTTTTTATACCCTGATTGATGGAGCCTTGAGTATTGTTATCATGTTTATAGTCAGCTTCATGTGTGCCTGTGTTTGTGTCTATGTTGAATGTAATTAGTGGCTTGTAAATATGGATGTCACCAGACTGCAAAACAAATCTACCTACGGATACAAATAAAGTAACCTGAACCTGAACCTGAACCTGGCAGGGAAAGGGCAGTGACAAACACAGGGAACACAGAGTGGGCTTCGCAGTGAAGAACACCTTGCTGAAGATGGTGGAACCGGGCAGCACTGGCTCTGCACGACTCCTCACCCTCCACCTGAACACCACTCAAGGCCCAGTCACCCTCGTCAGTGTGTATGCCCCAACACTGACAGCCACACCAGAGGCAAAAGACGAGTTCTACGAGAATCTCGCAACAACTGTCAGGATCATCCCCAACTCTGAATGACTCATTCTCCTTGGAGACTTCAATGCCATAGTGGGTGCTGACCACGACTCCTGGCCCTCCTGTCTTGGACCTTTTGGCGTGGGCAGAATGAACGACAACGGACAGCGGCTGCTCGAGTTCTGCACATATCACGATCTGTGCATCACAAACTCGTTCTTCAAGACCAAGCCCCAACACAAGGTTTCCTGGCAACATCCGCGCTCAAAGCACTGGCACCAGCTGGACTTGATCCTGACCAGGCGCACCTCACTGAAGAACGTGCTAATCACCCGTTCGTTCCAGAGTGCAGATTGCGACACAGACCATTCATTGGTGTGTTGCAAGGTCAAGCTGCAGCTGAAGAAATTCCATCGTGCTAGACAGCCTGGAAAGGCACGGATTGACACCAGCAAGATGGCCCAACCAGAACTTGTTGAGCAGTTTGCCTCCACCTTTGAGAAGGAACTTGGTGTACCACAAGAAGGAGAATCTGCAAAGCAGAAGTGGGAAGAGCTGCGAAACACCATCCACCGCACAGCCTTGGCTACCTTTGGGAGGAAGACCTCGAAGTCACAGGACTGGTTTGATGCCAAGTTGACCGAGATGACCCCTGTCATTGAAGCCAAGCACTCAGCACTTGCTGAGTACAAGAAGTACCCAAACGAGAAGAATCTCCAGATTCTCAGGGCTGCGAGAAGCAAAGTTCAGCAGACTGCTCGGCGCTGTGCCAACGAGTACTGGACTCAGCTCAGCCAAGACATTCAAACCGCTGCCATAACAGGCAACATCCGTGGTATGTACGATGGCATCAAGAAAGCACTTGGTTCGGCTCAGAGCAAGACGGCCCCCCTCAAATCCTCCACTGGGGAGATGATCACAGAAAAGAACAAGCAGATGGAGAGATGGGTGGAACACTACTCCGACCTCTACTCCAGACAGAACACCGTGACACCGTCAGCCCTTGATGCCATCGACTGCCTGCCATCCATGGATGAACTTGACGCCGAGCCAACCATCGACGAACTCAGCAAGGCCATTGATAGCTTGGCCGCTGGCAAGGCACCCGGCAACGATGGCATACCCCCTAACCTGATCAAGCACTGCAAGACCGCCCTACTGCTGCCATTGCATGACGTCCTCTCCCAGTGTTGGAAGGAAGGTGCCGTACCACAGGACATGAGGGACGCCAAGATCATCACCCTCTACAAAAACAAAGGGGAGAGAAGCAACTGCAACAACTACAGGGGCATCTCCCTCCTCAGCGTTGTTGGCAAAGTCTACGCAAGAGTTGTTCTCGTTCGTCTACAGAAGCTTGCCGAATGTGTCTACCCCGAGTCTCAGTGTGGCTTCCGCGCTGAGTGATCGACGGTAGACATGATATTCTCCATCCGCCAACTCCAGGAGAAATGCAGAGAACAGAACATGCCCCTGTACGTCGCCTTCATTGACCTCACCAAAGCGTTCGATCTGGTCAGCAGAGAGGGCCTTTTCAAGATCCTGCCAAAGATAGGATGCCCACCAAAGTTGCAAAGCCTCATCGAATCGTTTCACACCAACATGCAGGGGATAGTGCAGCACGATGGCAACGTCTCAGAGCCATTCAACATACGCAGCGGAGTGAAACAGGGTTATGTACTTGCGCCAACCCTCTTTGGGATTTTCTTTGCTATGCTCCTGAGGCATGCCTTCAGCACAGCAACAGAGGGAATCTACCTGCACACAAGATCTGACGGCAGGCTTTTCAACCTCGCCCGCCTGAAAGCCAGAACCAAAGTACGCGAGGCTCTAATCAGAGACATGCTGTTCGCAGATGATGCTGCAGTCGCGACCCACACACAGCAGGAGCTTCAGACCCTGATGGACCGCTTCTCCCAGGCATGCAAGGACTTCGGGCTCACCATCAGCCTGAAGAAGACTAACGTCTTGGCGCAAGGCACGGAAGCACCACCAACCATCACCATCGACGACTATGAGCTGGAGGTCATGAATCAGTTCACGTACCTGGGGTCCACGATCAGCAACAACCTCTCCTTGATACAGAGATCAACAAGAGGATTGGAAAATCAGCCTTCACACTCGCTCGCCTCACCACACGAGTGTGGGAGAATCCCAAACTCTCTGTCAAGACAAAGATGGCAGTGTACAACGCCTGCGTCATCAGCACACTGCTCTATGGGAGTGAGACGTGGACAACATACGCCCGGCAGGAAAAGAGACTGAACTCCTTCCACTTGCGCTGCATTCGCCATATCCTGGACATATCCTGGCAGGACAAAGTGCCCAACACAGAAGTTCTGTCCCACGCTGGCCTTCCCCCCATGTTCACTCTACTCAGGCAGCGCAGGCTCCGCTGGCTAGGCCACGTTCACAGTATGGAGGATGGCAGAATCCCCAAAGACGTCCTCTACGGAGAACTGGCAACTGGCAGGAGAGACGTTGGCCGCCCACAGCTGCCCTTTAGAGATGTCTGCAAGAGAGACATGAAGGCCCTGGAGATCAACACAGAGCGCTGGGAGGACCTTGCAACGGACCGCTCCAAATGGAGAGGCACCCTGAGCAGACAGCTCGAGGCGGGTGAAGAGAGACTGACTGCTGCAGCAGATGAAAAAAGGACCCGCAGGAAGAACCGCCACAGACCTAGCAGCACGGAGACCATCCACAAGTGCGACCTGTGTGACAGGGACTGCCATTCTCGCATCGGCCTGTTCAGCCACAGGCGGTGCTGTTTCAGCAGAGTTTAGACGTTTAGGACTCTCTTCCATGGTCATCATAGACCGACGGAGGCCGACGATGATGAATTTGTTATTATTTGGTTGTCCTAAAGTATCCTTAAACAATCTTCAGTTGATTCAAAATGCTGCTGCTAGAGTTTTAACTGGTTCTAGAAAAAGAGATCATATCTCCCCGGTTCTGTCCTCCCTTCATTGGCTTCCCATAGAATTTAGAATCAAGTTTAAAATCCTTCTTCTTACTCTCAAAGCTCTTAATAATCAGGCCCCCCAATATATAAAAGATCTGATATTATCTTACCATCCTAATAGAGCATTACGCCCCCAAAATGCTGGCTTACTTGTGGTGCTCAGAATCTCCAAAAGTACATTGGGAGGCAGAGCCTTCTGCTACCAAGCTCCTTCTCTCTGGAACCAGTTACCACTCTGGGTCCGGGAGTCAGACTCGGTCTCCTTTTTTTAAGAACAGGGTAAAATCCTTCTTTTTTAATATAGCTTACGTTTAAGGAGGGATTTTGTGTCTTTTATTCACACTTTTGTTCTGTTGTTATTTGATCCATACTGCTGGTTGATCTCCAATAATGTACTTGGTGTAGCACCTTGGGAGAGCCAGATTTCTAGCATCTCAGACAAGAGACAGTGGATAAGCATGGGAGATCAAAGAGCAGGAAGCTCCTGGTGAGATAGCAGAAAGGAGTAAAGGATGTAGGGGGTTGAATGCAGTGTGATGCAAATGTCCTGTTGTGTGTGATGTAAGCCATGAGACTTAAAAGGAGAGTCTCTGATAAAAAAAGTCATTCTGTTCTGTGCTCGTGAGATGTGAGTGTGCAATAAATCATTTGAAATGAATCTGCCTGTGATTTCACACACTCCACATTGGCACCTTACTGTTATGTTCTTTATGTCTGTCCTCTCCATCCTCCCTATCCCCTCACCCATAGCCAGTCGCAGCAGATGACTGCCCGTCCCTGAGCCTGGTTCTGCTAGAGGTTTCTTCCTGCCATATGGGAGTTTTTCCTCTCCACTGTCGCTTAGTGTTTGATCATAGGGGATCGTCTGATTGCTGGGTTTTTCTCTGCACTCTGGCGCCATGAGACGGCCTCTGTTGTGATGTGGCGCAGTATAAATAAAGCTGAATTGAACTGATCACTGTTGGCCAGGGGCTGGGATCGAACCCAGGATCCCCCGGCCAATGAGTTACTATGCTGCTGCAGTGATAACCACTCCTCCACCGCGCTGCCTGCTCATGGAGCCTCCTTTATTAACTGGCTGCAACAACATTATCACTCTAACTCTGCCATAGTGTGTCTGCCCATGCAGTACTCAGACAACATCCAGGCATGGTCTGCCCTCTAGCGGCAACACATATATAATGCTCTAGATTACATCACATCCCCCTTACTGAGGTTAGGTTGACCCCTTTTTAGCTGTCAGCACGAAATAGATTTTTATATCACATTGTTTCAGTTCACATTGGTCAACTAACTATGACAGGGCAAATCTAACTTTTTTTCACCCTTTTCTTTTTAAACACTTATTCCATGTATGAGAACATTTTTATGCAAAAGCCTCTTATATTGTATTTTTAAAGCATTTCTAGAACTCAAACTCTGCATATCAGAAATGGCAATGCATAACTTTTACAGATCCAGTCTTTTGGGTTTGATCACTTCTCTGTCAGACCTGGTTCGAACAACACTTGGTGTTTGTTGGGCTTTTGGTTCGGAAACAGTCTCTGTAGGAGTGTCCTTTTCATTAGACTGGGTCAGTTGTGGTTCAGTCTGAGTCTTTGGTATCAGTATAGGCACAAGATGACTGTGGTTCCTTCTAAATGTTCCCTGAGAACCCTTGACCAGATACGATCGTGGTGAAGGGTGGATGGACGTCAATGTGCCTGATGCTTTTGTGTCTGAGATCCAAACAGAATCTCCTGGTGACAGTCTAGTCAGGTCCCTTGCTCTGTGTCTCTTATTAAAAATTTGTGCCTCCATCCTCCTCTTCTCCCTTTCAGTGCGATGAAGCTGCTGTAGGTCAGGAAGAGCTGGTTGCAACATTTCCGGGAGTGCTGGCAATATGGTGCAAAGGCGTCGACCCATAAGGCATTTGGCTGGGCTGTAGTCATTGCTCAGTGGTGTGGTTCTATAGGCAAGCAGGGCATGGTAGGGATCTCTGGCTTTTTTGAGCAGGTTTTTGATCATTTGCACAGCTCACTCTGCCTCACTGTTGCTTTGAGGGTACTTAGGGCTGCTGGTCACGTGATCAAATCCATAATCCTCTGCAAACTCTCTCATGTCATGTCCAGAGAATTGTGGACCACTGTCACTGATAAGAGTCTCAGGGATACCATGGTGTGCAAAGATTGATTTTAAGTGGACAATAACATCAGTGGATCGTGTTGGGCTGAGCTGAGCTATATCTATGAATCGAGAAAAATAATAAACCACCAGCAAATAAGTTCTGTCTTTTAAGGTGAATAAGTCAGACCCAACTGTTTGCCAGGGCCTATCTGGAAGTTGGGTTGGCATCAGAGGTTCTTTGGGATTTACCCTTTCCTTTATGCACTTTATGCACCTCAGGACCAGTTCATTAATTTGATTGCTTAGGCCTGGCCACCATACTGTCTGGCTAGCTCGTTCTCTGCACTTTACTACTCCTTGGTGACCTTCGTGGATCTTCTCCAGTACATCATTTCTCATGCATGCTAACCCCCTTAGCAGTCCTCTGGCTCTCCTCAGCAGCGAGGAGACTGGGTGGGTGACGGTGAGAAGGAAGCCTAGTTGCAAAGCCCCGGTACACCACCAACCTGTTCACGTTTCTAATCGTTTTTCCCCGTTCAGCGACACACCCGCTGAGGAAAAAACTCTGATCATTGGCGACTCTGTAGTCAGAAACGTGAAACTAGAGACTCCAGCGGCCATAGTCAAATGCGTTACTGGGGCCAGAGCAGGCGACATCGAGCCAAATTTGAAAATGCTGGCTAAAAGTAACTGTAAATACTCCACAATTGTTATTCACGCTGGCATTAGTGACATCCGTCTCAGGCAGTTGGAAGTCACGAAACTTAATGTAGAATCGGTGTGTGACTTTGCAAAAACGATGTCTGCCACTGTAGTATTCTCTGGGCCCCTCCCCAATCTGACCAGTGATGACATGTTTAGCCGCTCGTCATCCTTGAACCGCTGGCTGTCTGTGTGGTGTCCTGCAAATGACGTGGGCTACATTGACAATTGGAGCTCATTTGAGCTCATTTGAGCTAAATAACTTCTGTGCTCGTTTTGACAAGGACAACAATGAAAAGAACATCAATTTCCCACCCTCTGATGACCTCCACCACCTCACACTCACCCACACCGACGTCCGTAATGCACTGAGTTATGTCAACGTACATAAGGCTGCTGGCCCTGATGGCATTCCTGGGCGTGTGCTGAGGGCATGCGCTGAGCAGCTGGCAGGGGTCTTCACAGACATCTTCAATCTGTCCCTGGCCCAGGCCGTGGTACCAGCGTGCTTCAAGACCACTTCAATAGTACCAGTGCCAAAACATTCAACACCATCGTGCCTAAATGACTATCGCCCTGTGGCACTGACACCCATAGTCATGAAGTGCTTTGAGCGATTGGTCTTGGCACAGCTCAAAAAAGGCCTGCCCCCTACACTGGACCCTCATCAGTTCGCCTACCGGAGCAACAGGAGTACAGAGGATGCGGTTTCTACAGCGCTGCACTATGTACTCTCACACCTGGATGACAAGAACACCTACGCAAGAATGCTGTTTATTGACTTCAGCTCAGCATTCAACACAGTTATCCCCTCCAAGTTGCTCACCAAACTTGGGGACCTGGGAATCAGTACCTCCACCTGCAACTGGATCATGGATTTTCTGACCAACAGACCCCAGCATGTTAGGTCAGGCCCCAACCGTTCTTCCGTCATCACACTCAACACTGGTGTACCACAGGGCTGTGTGCTCAGCCCATTCCTCTACTCCCTCTACACCCATGACTGCAGGCCTATGTATGGATCCAATTCCATCATAAAGTTCGCAGATGACACCACGGTGATTGGACTCATCAGGGACAATGACGAGTCAGATTACAGGGCAGAGGTTGAGCACTTGGCTACTTGGTGCGCTGACAATAACCTGCTCCTTAACACCAGCAAAACCAAGGAGCTCATAGTGGACTACAGGAAGGAGAGGGAAGAGACACATGACCCCATCCATATCAATGGCATAGCTGTTGAACGTGTCCCCAGCTTCAAATTCCTGGGGACCCACATCTCGGAGGACCTGTCCTGGTCAGTTAACACCACCAGCCTGATCAAGAAGGCCCATCAGCGCCTCTTCTTCTTGAGGACATTGAAGAAGAACCATCTGTCAGCTGACATCCTGGGCAACTTCTACCGCTGCGTGATAGAGAGCACCCTGACCAACTGTATCACACTCTGGTATGGGAGCTGCTCTGTAGCTGACCGCAAGGCGCTGCAGCGGGTGGTGAAAACCGGCCAACGCATCACAGGGACTCCACTTCCAGCTATAGAGGACGTCTACAGGAAAAGATGTCTGCGCCGGGCACGCAGCATTCTTAGGGACTCCAACCATCCTGCTCATGGACTGTTCCAGCTTCTCCCCTCCAGAAGACGTTTCAGAAGCCTTCGGACTAGAACCAGCAGGTTTAGGAAAAGTTTCTTTCCAACAGCTGTCACGTTATTGAACTTAGTTCCCCGCTGACTCTCTTACAATCATCTTTACCATCCTCACCTGTACATAACTGCATAACTACATAACTACATCTAACTTATTGCACATTATTTGCACATAACAGTACTTTTAACTTTCTGCACTGCTGCATATATTTGCATATATTTGCTTAAATTGCACATACTGTTAATTACCGTATATACTGCACTGCTGTCCTTTGCACTTCTGATTGGATGCTAAACTGTGTTTCGTTACCTTGTATTCATACATGTGTAATGACAATAAAGTTGAATCTAATCTAATCTAATCTAATCTAATTTTGGGGAAAACCTGGTCTTATGAGACGAGACAGCATTCATCCCACTTTGGATGGTGCTTCTCATTTATCTAACAATCTGGCATCTTTTTCATCCAAATTTCCAAAACCTTGACAACTCAGAGTTGGGACCAGGAAGCAGAGTCGCAGTCTTACACGCCTCTCTGCAGCTCCTCTTCATCTGCCACCCCTCAACTTAGCCCCTGTCTTCCCCATCAGAGAATCATTGTCTGCTCCCTCCAAAGTAAATAAAAATATAATATATAAGCATCCCAAAGTGATTAAGCAAAATATTGGTAAAACTCAAATTAAACATAAAGCCTCTAAATTGAATGATTTGGCCCCTGTTCCTCCTCATAATTTAAAAATTAAATATGGTTTATTAAATATTAGGTCTCTAACTCCCAAGTCTCTGTTAGTCCATGATCTGTTAATTGATCATCAGATTGATTTAATATCCCTTACAGAGACTTGGTTAGGGCAAGAGGATTATGTTGGTTTAAATGAATCAACTCCCTCTGGTTATTTAAACTGTCAAAATCCCAGAAGTTCTGGTCATGGAGGAGGAGTAGCATCAATTTACCATTCCAAATTACTAGTTAATGTAAAGCAAAAAACATGTTATAATTCCTTTGAGGGCCTGGTCCTCAGTATTGGGCACTTTAGCAATTTTAGGTTAAACCCAATTTTATTTGCCATAGTTTATCGTCCCCCATCAACCTACTCAGAATTTTTATCCGAATTTGCTGATTTCTTAGCTGATTTAGTGCTGAAATCTGATAGAATAATTATAGTAGGGGACTTTAATATACATGTGGATGTAGATAGTGACTGCCTTAATGTGGCATTTAATTCAATATTAGACTCGATTGGGTTTTCTCAGAAAGTAGGAAATTCTACTCATTACCTCCACCATACATTGGACCTTGTTCTGACATATGGCATAGAAATAGAAAATCTTGTAGTGTCTTCTCATAACCCTGTACTGTCAGACCATTGTCTGTTAACCTTTGATTTTACTATTTCTGACTATTTGGCTCCTAAAGAAAAATATTATTACAGTAGATGCCTCTCAGATGATGCTGTTACCAAATTTATGCAGATTGTTTCCTCTATGCCATGTGTCAACACAACGGAAATAAGCTATAGACAGCTTGCTCCTTCTGTAATTGATAACATGGTGGATAGTGCTACTGCTTCTCTGCATCAGACTCTAGACTTGGTGGCCCCCTTAAAAAAGAAAAAGTCTAATCAGAGATTTCTAACTCCTTGGTTCAACACAGAAACTCGTAGCTTAAAACAGAAGACTCGTCAATTAGAAAGAAAATGGCGCTCCACTAATTTAGATGAAATCTATTTAGCTTGGAGAAATCATCTTTTAATCTATAAAAATCTCTTAGAAAAGCTAGAACGAGTTATTATTCTGCATTAATAGAAGAGAACAAGAATAATCCCAGGTTTCTTTTCAGCACTGTAGCCAGGTTGACAAAGAGTCAGGACTCTGTCAATCCTAGCATTCCCTTAGAGCTTACTAGTCAGGACTTTATGAACTTTTTCAATAATAAAATTTCATCCATCAGAGATAAAATCAATCAGATTCTTCCCACAGTTAACTTAAATACTGTAACTACTACAACTCCTTCAATTGATCTCTGTCTTGATGAGTTTACTCCAATCGACCTTTGTGAGTTAGACAAAATAGTTTCCTCATCCAAACCTTCAACTTGTCTTTTAGACCCCATTCCTACCAGGTTATTTAAAGAAGTCTTCCCACTTATTGGTAGCTTTATTCTTCATATAATCAATTCTTCATTAACTTTAGGCCATGTACCGCAGGCTTTTAAAACGGCTGTAATTAAACCCTTACTCAAAAAGCCAATGCTAGATCGAGGAGCTTTAGCTAACTATAGACCAATCTCTAATCTCCCTTTCATTTCAAAAATCTTAGAAAGAGTTTTTGCTACGCAATTATTTGACCACCTGCAGGGAAATGGTTTACTTGAAGAGTTTCAATCTGGGTTTAGAATCCATCATAGTACTGAAACAGCCTTAACGACCTCCTCATCGCATCTGATAATGGACTGGTTTCTGTACTTGTCCTTTTAGACCTTAGTGCAGCTTTAGATACTATCGATCATAATATTCTACTTGATAGATTAGAACACTATGTTGGACTTAATGGAACTTCATTGCAGTGGTTTAGATCTTATTTCAGAATCAGAATGAGATTTATTGCCATTGTTCATGTAGTACACAAACTAGGAATTTGTCTTGGTGCAATGCTGCAACTGATATTTATATCTGATATGTATCTGATAGGTTCCAGTTTGCTCATGTAAATAATGAGTTTTCTTTCAACTCAAAGCTTAGTCATGGAGTTCCACAGGGATCTGTGCTAGGCCCTACTCTTTTTAGTTTATATATGCTTCCGTTAGGCAACATTATTAGAAAGCACTGTATACATTTTCATTGTTATGCAGATGACGCACAATTATACCTGTCAATGAAGCCAGATGATAGTAATCAATTAGCCAAGTTAGAAGCCTGTCTTAAGGAAATCAAAGCTCGGATGACTTTTAATTTCCTGCTATTAAATTCAGATAAAACTGAAGTCATTCTTGTTGGTCCAAAAAACCTTAGAAATTCCTTTCCAAATCAAACTTTCAGTTTGGATGCAGTTACTCTTTCTCTTAATAGCTCTGTGAGGAACCTTGGAATTATTTTTGATCAAGATCTGTCCTTCAATTCACATATTAAATTTGTTTCTAAGACTGCCTTCTATCATTTGCGTAATATTGCCAAGATTAGGAGCATCTTGTCTCAGAGTGATGCTGAGAAACTGATCCACGCTTTTGTTAGCTCGAGATTAGATTATTGTAATTCTTTATTATCAGGTTGTCCTAAAACATCTTTAAAAAGTCTTCAGCTGATCCAAAATGCTGCAGCAAGAGTTTTAACAGGTACTAGAAAGAGAGATCATATCTCTCCGGTTCTGGCCTCCCTTCATTGGTTTCCCATAGAGTTTAGAATTAAGTTTAAAATCCTTCTTCTTACTTACAAAGCTCTAAACAATCAGGCTTCTTTTTATTTAAAAGATCTGATACTACCGTATTATCCTAACAGAGCACTACGCTCCCAAAATGCAGGATTACTTGTAATACCTAGAATCTCCAAAAGTACAATGGGAGGCAGAGCCTTCAGTTATCAAGCTCCTCTCCTGTGGAACCAGCTGCCAATCTGGATTCGGGAGTCAGACTCGATCTCTGTTTTTAAGAATAGGGCTAAAACCTACCTTTTTGATATAGCCTACAATTAGGGAGGGATCATGTGTTTCTGAACCCTCCCTTAGTTATGCTGCTAATAGGTTTAGTCAGCCGGGGGACCTCCAATAATGCACTGGGCCTCACTCCTTTCTTCACTCTCAATGAAATATTTTTTTTTGCTGGTCATTAACATCTGTTTGTTCTCTCCCATAGATTGAGTCCCTATTGTGCTGTTTGCTCTCTACATGTCTGTTCTTTTCATCTTCTCTATCCCCTCACCCCCCCAGCCAGTCACAGCAGATGACTGCCCCTCCCTGAGCCTGGTTCTGCTGGAGGTTTCTTCCTGTTAAAAGGGAGTTTTTCCTCTCCACCGTCGCCAAGTGCTTGCTCACAGGGGATCGCCTGATTGCTGGGGTCTTTCTGCAACTGTGGGGGTTCCCCCTACAGTTGATAGTGCTATGAGATGACTGTTGTTGTGAAATGGTGCTATATAAATAAAGTTGAATTGAATTGAATTGAATGCATGTAGGTATGACTAACCTCGTGCCTCGCAGGAGGAGTCCGTTGTGCACACTTAAGGTGGCTCTTTCCTGCCAGTAGTGTTTGACTGCTCCTTGTAGCCGATTCCGGTCTGGCCATCCTTCCCTGCAGTAGTTCATGACCTGGTTGCAAACACTGTCGGCATGCAGCTGCTCTCGTAGCTCAGCGAGATATCTATCACTTGTGGGAAAACTAGATAGGATAGACTCTACATATATATTAGTGTCCTCCATCAGGTCAGTGTCAGTGTGTGTGACCCCATTAGGAAGTGGCAGGCAGGACAATGTGTCAGCTGTTGTAAGGCTTTTCCCTGGTGTGTGTGCTATAGTGTACAAGTACCTCATTAGGCACATCCTGAATCTCTGTATGCGAGGTGGCAGTGAGTCCAGTGCCTGACCTCCCAGCAGACTCACTAGTGGCTTGTGGTCAGTTTCCACTTCAAAATGTAGACCAAGAATGAAGTCACTGAATCTTTCACTGGCCCAAGTGAGTGCCAGTGCCCCTTTTTCCAGCTGAATGTAGCGCTGCTCTGTGTCCATCAATGACCTGGAAGTATAAGTGACTGGTGACCACACCTCACCTCCTTTCTGTAGTAGCACTGCCCCCAGCCCGTATGATGAAGCATCAGCAGATATTTTCTGTGGTTTGTTTGGATCATAAAGCTGGAGCACAGGTGCAGATGAGAGCTCACACTTTAGGTTGCAGAATGCCTGCTGCTGTTCATGTCCCAATACCCCTGGTTCTTTTTGGAAAGCAAGTCTCTTAGAGGTTTGTCTTTTTCAGACAGGTTCGGGATGAACTTCCCAAACTGGTTCACTATCCCGAGGAAGCTCCTGAGTTTGCTCACGTTCCTTGGTTCTTTCATGTCCTGTACAGCTTTGGTTTTCTCTGGATCCAGCCTCTTTTCATCCGCTGAGATGATGTCAACATGTTCTGAAAATGTTCTGGGGCAGAGGAAATACCAAAGGGCAAGCGGTTAAAGTGGTAGTGCCCAAATGGTGAAATGAATGTTGTGTAGAGAGCTGATTCTTCTGACAGCGGTATCTGCCAGAAGCCCATATTAGCATCTAACTTGATGAAGTATTGTGCATCTGTCAGCTTGCCCAGGGTTTGATCCACAGAGGGGAGGACGTATCGTTCTTGACCCAGTGACTTATTTAGGGGTGTCAGCTC
Organism: Pholidichthys leucotaenia; assembly: GCA_020510985.1. Taxonomy (NCBI): domain Eukaryota; kingdom Metazoa; phylum Chordata; class Actinopteri; order Cichliformes; family Pholidichthyidae; genus Pholidichthys; species Pholidichthys leucotaenia. Next base: position 40,366,109 of record CM035846.1, on the reverse strand, counting down.
CACACAAATGCGCACATTTTCTTTGTCCTTTTTAGGGGCGACCACCATGCCACAACACCAGTCAGATGGTTTCTCCACACGGCTGCTGACCCCTAGTTTTTCCATCTTCTCCAGCTCTTGTTTAACCTTATCCTTGTTTAACCTTATGAAGTCCGTACAGAGGGAGCTGAGGAGAAAGATCAGAGAAGGCAAGGACAGCTTCAGGAAGAAGATGGAGGACAAGCTGCAACAGAGCGACATCAGCGGGGTCTGGAGAAACCTCAAAACCATCTCGGGGCTCCAGAATACCTCCCCCCAGGCCACAGGGGGCAGGGAGTGGGCGAACAACCTGAATCTGTTTTTCAATAGATTTGACCAACCGCCCTCCCCCCTGACTGCACAACAACCACTGCTGCCTCTAAAGAAATCAAGTCCTGCTGCCCACTCCCCACTCCACCAACACCCCCCCACTCCCAACACACAGCCCCCCATCCTGACCCTGACCAGGACCCAGGTGAGGACGGAGCTGAGGAAGATCAAGGCGAGGAAGGCGCCGGGACCGGACGGCATCAGCGCAAAGCTCCTCAAGTCCTGTGCAGACCAGCTGTGTGGGATTGTGACGTATATCTTCAACATGAGCCTGAAACTGGGGAGGGTACCACAGCTGTGGAAAACATCTTGTGTGGTACCTGTACCAAAAACTTCCCACCCCAAAGACCTGAACAGCTACAGACCGGTGGCCTTGACGTCCCACTTGATGAAGACCCTGGAGAGACTGCTCCTTGCTCACCTCTGCCCCCTGGTGGAACCAGTGATGGATCCACTCCAGTTCGCCTACCAGCATGGCATTGGGGTGGAGGATGCGGTGATCTTCCTCCTTCACCGTTCTCTGTCCCACCTGGAGAAGCCCGGGAATATGGTGAGGATCATGTTCTTTGACTTCTCCAGTGCTTTCAACACCATCCAACCGATGATCCTGAAGGACAAGCTGCTGCGCGCAGGGGTGGACCAGCACCTGTCATCATGGATCCTGGACTACCTCACGAACCGGCCTCAGTTTGTGAGAACCCGAGACTGTGTGTCCGACACGATCATCAGTAGCACGGGGGCCCCCCAGGGAACGGTGCTGGCTCCCTTCCTGTTCACTCTTTATACTGCGGACTTCTCACACAACACAACACACTGCCATCTACAGAAGTTCTCTGATGACTCTGCGATCGTTGGCCTCATCTCCAATGGAGATGAAGCTGAGTACAGAGGGCTTATCCAGGACTTCGTGGACTGGTGCCATCGGAACTGCCTCCAGATCAACGCGAGGAAAACTAAGGAGCTGGTGGTGGACTGCCGCAGGCATGGGCAGCCCCTCACAGTACCAGTAAATATACAGGGAACAGACATCGAGATGGTGACATCCTATAAGTACCTGGGTATTCATCTGAACAATAAACTAGACTGGTCACACAATACTGATGCACTCTACAAGAAGGGACAGCGCAGGCTGTTCCTGCTGAGGAGACTCAGGTCTTTTGGTGTACAAGGGGCGCTGCTGAAGTCATTCTATGACACGGTGGTGGCATCAGCCATCACTTTTGGAGTGGTCTGCTGGGGCAGTGGCATTACTGCAGCCGATAGGAAGAGACTGAACAAACTGATTAAGAAAGCTAGCTCTGTCCTGGGGCAGCGCCTTGATCCGATGGAGGAGATAGGAGAGAGAAGGACGGTGGCTAAACTGTCATCTCTGCTGGAGTCCGAGTTCCACCCTATGCAGGACATACTGAATGCACTGAGGAGCTCATTTAGCAGCAGACTACATCATCCCAGGTGCACAACCGAGAGGTTTCGTAGGTCCTTCCTACCAACGGCTGTCAGACTGTACAACCTAAGCAGGGCTGCTCGCAGAGATAGCAAAAAGACGTAACAAACTAATAGTTTTTTGAATGCAAAAGATGCAATAGACTTACACAATGGTCCCCTCCGGCATACAACTAGGAACTTACCGGTCGCTATGGAGGGTGAGAATATGTATGGGCACATAATCATACCATGTAGGATAACTAAGTAGACGGTTATGCTGTTTCATTCCATCTAGCAACAATGCTCTGCACTGTGTGTGTTTATATATTTACATATTTATTCCATCTAGCTACAATGCTCAGCACTGGGTGTGTTTATATATTTATATATCTACATATTATTCCATCTAGCTACATTGCTCCGCACTGTGTGTGTTTATATACTTGCATATTTATTCCACCTAGCTGCAATGCTCCGTACTGTGGGTGTTTATATATTTACATATTTATTCCATCTAGCTACAATGCTCTGCACTGTGTGTTCATATATTCATATATTTATTCCATCCAGCTACAATGCTCTGCACTGTGTGTCTGTGTGTGTGTGTATATATATATATATTTTATAGTAATACGTACATATGTATATTAGCTGCTCTTGCTTGCTTGTTTTTTTTTTTTTTTTTTTTTTTTTTTTTTTTTTTCTTGCCTTCTGATTGTTGCTCTGAGTGTTGCTATCCCTGTGCTGTTGCAATCCTGGAATTTCCCCGTTGTGGGACTAATAAAGGCTTATCTTATCTTATCTTATCTTATCTTATCTTATCCATCATAGGTAACGGGACCCATCAGGGCACTTTCAGAGAAAACGGGACTGCATCCGACTTAAGTTTAATGGTGTATGGCTTCTGAACCAGTCCAAGTCCATCACAGAGTTTTGGATATGTCCATGACCATTTGCTGGTCCATGGTGTCAATCCTAGCCATCAGCTTGAGTTTCACAGAGGCGGATCTGCTCAGCAATGCCACACGCAAGTGTTCCACAACGTATATCTTCTCTGTAGTGCTCCTCTCTCTATAAAAGAGTGTCTCTGTAACTGACCCTAGAACAGTTAGTTCTGTTCCACCGGGACCATAAAGAGGTTTTTGTGCTTTTTGTAGCGTTTCATCTCTGTCTTTTATTCCTTCAAACACTTGTTCAGGAATGGCGGTGACATCTGCTCCAGAATCTAATTTAAATGTCACTCTGCTGCCTCTTAAGTTAAGGTCTGCCAACCATGGCTCATCTCCGGAATATAGCTCCCCTAAAAACAGTCCCTCTTCATCTCTTGTAACCTCACTGATTGTGCTCTTGGACCTGCAGACTTTTCTGTGATGTCCCCTTTTCCCACAGAGGCGACATTCTGCACTCTTAGCAGGGCACTGGGATGCTGAGTGGAAGGGTGTTTGACCACATTTAGGGCATGCTCTGCTATTTTCTATTCTGGTCTGTGTAGTTTTCTTAATTTTATGCTGTCCTTGTGTCTGCTCTTTATTTTTGTGCTGTTTTCCTCCTTTAACATGCACTGCATCCACAGCTGTTTAACTTGTCTCTCCTCTCAGATCTGACTGTTGCCGCTTTATTTCTTTTGACTGTCGGGCCATAGTGATAGCTTTAGCAAGAGTAAGGTCTTTATCAAGCTGCATCCTCTCTGACAAAGCTGGATCTTTAAGGCCAACGACCAATCTGTCTCTCAAAAGTTCATCATGCAGTTCTCCATACTCACAGTTTTCTGCAAGTGCATGAAGTGCTGTGATGAATGAATCCACTGCCTCTGTTGGCTGCTGCACTCTCTTATTGAATCTTGCTCTTTCATATACCCTCCTGACTACCAGTAGTTCAAATTTGTCCTCTGTGGAGGACATTTGTAATCCTGAATATCTCCCACCCGCTACATGCTACTGAATTAACTCATTTTGTCATCTAAAGAGGACATTTAGGGCTTTTCAATGATACCAAATGTGAAGGGGTGGGGCTTTGGTACCTTTTTTTTTCTCAACAAGGAAGATGGCGTCCTTTAGTGTGAGCACATTTTATGGAAAGAGGAAAAGTAAGTACATAATACTTTTTATTGGGCAAATTTTGTCTTGAAATGTTGTTGGCATATTTTATATAAATCTCTTAAGAACACATTAAACTATTTTCTGAATTACTTTAACTGTATTTTACCATAATTTTCAAGTGTTTAAAAAATGTCCTCCATAGTGGACATTTGTAGTTATTTCCTCCATTTTGTTATGTGTTTTTTCAAATGCCGCACCAACTGGTCTAGTCTTAGACTTTGTGGTCTACCAAGGCAAGACTACCTTCAGAGTTACAGGAGGACAGGGCATTGGAGTACAAGCTGTTCGTCATTTGGTCGAGTCTGTTCCCCAAGGAACCCACCTGTTCTTTGACAGGTTCTTTACAACTGTCAAACTCCTCAACACCCTGATGACAAAAGGACTGACAGGGACTGGAACCCTGATGAATAACAGGGTTCCAAAGGAGTGCAAGATCATAGGGGATAAGCCCTTGAAAAAGAAAGGAAGAGGGGCTTCGGAGATGGTAGTCAGACGAAGCCCTCCTGAACTTGCTGTCATAAAATGGTTGGACAACAAGCCAGTTGTCATGGCGTCCTCTGCCTATGGCATTGAACCTCAGGACACACGCAGAAGATGGTCTAAGAAAGACAAAAGGTTTGTCCAGGTCTCAAGGCCACTGGCAATTGCTGAGTACAACACCAACATGGGTGGCGTGGACTTGGTTGACCGAATGTTGAGCTTCTACAGGATGGCCTCTTGCACTCAGAAATGGACAGTGCGTGCAGTTTTTCACTTTTTTGATCTGGCAATCACCAACTCTTGGCTTCAGTATAAGGGTGACTGCCAGTTTCTGGGGAAGAAACCACTGAAGTTCCTTGACTTCAAACTGCTCCTTGGTGAAGAGTTGATTACTCAGGCCCAAGTAGGAATCGCAAGTGACAGCGAGGATGACTACACTCCCCCACGTCAAAAGTGGAAACCGCAGCCAAATGCAGCTCTGAGACAATATGGTGCAATTCATCTTCCAGAGATGGTAGATGAAACACATGCATCAAGGTGCCGCAGATCTGGTTGCAAGAGCAAAAAATATGTGATGTGCACAAAGTGCAAGGTATTCCTTTGTGTTTCAAAGAAGGGGAATTGCTTTTTGAAGTACCATACCAAATAAGCACAACAAAGCAGTAATGATGGAGTTTCATTATGCTTATGTTTACTTTTTTGTATGCTTATACACTACATAACAAGTATGTGAAAGTTAAATTCATTCTGATGTTGACTTTTTGGTATTTTCTTTGGGACTAACTGATTGCTGCCAAGGTTCAGTTTCACATGTATGGCGTTCCGATGTCCACTATAGTGGACACTTGATATCTGTAAAATAAAAACTTTTTTTTCCAAAAAAATGTTTTCAGTGTTCTAATTACCTTACAAAGATTGGGGAAGCTAAAAAAAATTGTGATTGGACAATATTTTTTTTCCTGGTAGTCAGGAGGATATAGCATTTTTCTTTGGAATGAAGTATCTGTCAAAACCATTTCTGACTGCATAAGACCGCTGGCGCCGCTTGGTAGTTAGCTCTAGCCCTCGTAGCACATCGTCAGCTTCATCCCCCATGCAGTACACAAGAGTGTTCACCTGGTTAGTGTCAGACAAGTTGTTCAGGTTACTTAACCTAGCACCTAAAGCGCTCAAACCGCCGTATCCATTTCTCCCATTTCTGTGGTTTTGAGAAATCAAAAGGTTCCAGTGGTTTGATGGTGAAGGTTGCCGCTGGGGTTGCCGTCACCACCACCATTACAGGACCTGTCGGCGCGGCTGCTTGGGCCGCTGCTGTCCCCGCTGCTGAAGCTGCCATCTCTTGTGCTGGCTCCATAGTCGCTAGCCGGTTGCAAAGTTGACCTTTCTCACCTCAAAGCACATCAACTTCTGCCACCATGTTGTGTTGGGTTCTTTGATAAATAAATACTGCTGCTTTGGGTGCTCACAGAGCCTCCTTTATTAACTGGCTGCAACAACATTATCACTCGAACTCCGCCATAGTGTGTCTGCCCATGCAGTACTCAGGCAACATCCAGGCATGGTATGCCCTCTAGTGGCAACACATATGTAATACTCCAGATTACACCACACACCTTACCTGTTGTAAAGTGGTCAAAACAGAGGTCACCTCAACCTTTCATTTCTCCCAGGCCTTGGGGATCCATTTGTCCACTACGTCCTCCTTTCATCCTCTCTGTTGGCTGATGGGAATTCTATAAACGTCTATTTCTGGCAGTCCTTCTCATTTTTCATCAGATGCTGATGTCTGCATGACTCTATGTTGCAATTCTGGGCATTTTCCCCATTTTAAAGTAAGATTTAGCAGCTAGTCCGGCGCCACACGAGTAGGCTGCCTTTTTGCAACAGCGGATCAATTTCTTCCTATTTCTATTTACTATCTGGCTCTCTTGCTAATCGCTCTGATTCGGCGACACCTTTATCCATCACAGACACGTAGATCACCCAAATGTCTCCTGAGCCAGCGGACGGAGCTACTGTTTCTTGCAGGAGGCAGTACAATAGAGACCAGCTGTTAGCACTTAACTGGCCCACGATGCTAACGCAAAAACTCGACATACCGGGAGAAATAAGACGGAAACGGCATGGATGTCGGGCCGGAGTAAGACGGCGGGCGAGGAATATAAGGTACAGACCCGCCCTCCCATCTTTCATTATGGGGAATGTTCGATCGCTACTCAATAAAACAGATGAGCTAGCGGCTATCTCTCGCTACGAGAGTGTGTACAGAGAGAGTAGCCTGTTGCTGTTTACAGAGACGCGGCTAACAAAACTAGCAACAGATGCTAACATTGAACTGGAGGGTTTCCACGCAATACGGGCAGACCGAACACCAGACAGTGGGAAAGCAAGGGGCGGGGGAGTGATAATGTATGTCAATAACAACTGGTGCAGACCGGGACATATCACGGTTAAACAACAACACTGCAACAGAGACATGGAGTTGCTAGCTGTTAGCATGTGGCCTACATATCTCCCGAAGGAATACTCACACGTGATCTGCATTGCTATTTATGCAAATCCAACGGCGAACGCTGGGACAGCGCGTGACGTCATCCACTCAGTAACTGGCAGGCTGCAGACAGAACACCCAAATGCTCTTCTCCTCATCTCAGGTGATTTTAATTATATTTCACTGTCCCCCATTCTACCCACATTCAGCCAGTATGTCACATGCCACACTAGAGACAATAAAACACTGGACTTATTCTATGCAAACACTAAGGAGGCATACACCTCATCACCACTCCTCTCACTTGGGAGATCGGATCACAACTTGGTTCATCTCCTGCCATGTACAAACCCCTAGTACACAGACAATCTCCGGTCATGCACACAGTGAAGTTATGGTCTGAGGAGGCAATGGATGCTCTAAAGGACTGTTTTGAAACCACTGCCTGGGAGCAGCTCTGTGATCCACATGGTGAGGACATCGATGGCCTCACTCACACCATCACGGACTACATCAGCTTCTTTGTGGACAACACCATACCCACCAAGACCATACGGTGTTGCTCGAACAACAAACCCTGGATCAACCCTGAGATAAAAACACTTCTGAGAGAGAAGAAGAGGATCTTCAGGTCGGGGAACAGGGAGATGCTGAAGTCCGTACAGAGGGAGCTGAGGAGGAAGATCAGAGAAGGCAAGGACAGCTTCAGGAAGAAGATGGAGTACAAGCTGCAACAGAGTGACATCGGCAGGGTCTGGAGAAACCTTAAAACCATCTCTGGGCTCCAGAATACCTCCCCCCAGGCCACGGGGGGCAGGGAGTGGGCGAACAATCTGAACCTGTTTTTTAATAGGTTTGACAAACTGCCCTCCCCCCCGACTGCACAACAAACACTGCTGCCTCTAAAGACATCGAGTCCTGCTGCCCACACCCCACTCCACCAACACCACCCCACTCCCGGCACACAGCCCCCCAACATGGCCCTCACTAAGACCCAGGTGAGGATGGAGCTGAGGAAGATCAAGGCGAGGAAGGCCTCGGGACCGGACGGCATCAGCGCAAAGCTCCTCAAGTCCTGTGCAGACCAGCTGTGTGGGATTGTGGAGCACATCTTCAACCTGAGCCTGAAGCTGGGGAGGGTACCACAGTTGTGGAAAACATCTTGTGTGGTACCTGTACCAAAGACTTCCCACCCCAAAGACCTGAACAGCTACAGACCAGTGGCCCTGACGTCTCACATGATGAAGACCCTGGAGAGACTGCTCCTTGCTCACCTCTGCCCCCTGGTGGGACCAGCGATGGATCCACTCCAGTTCGCCTACCAGCATGGCATTGGGGTGGAGGATGCAGTGATCTTCCTCCTTCACCATTCTCTGTCCCACCTGGAGAAGCCCGGGAATGTGGTGAGGATCATGTTCTTTGACTTCTCCAGTGCTTTCAACACCATCCAACTGATGATCCTGAAGGACAAGCTGCTGTGCGCAGGGGTGGACCAGCACCTGTCATCATGGATCCTGGACTACCTCACTAACCGGCCACAGTTTGTGAGAACCTGGGATTGTGTGTCTGACACGATCATCGGTAGCACGGGGCCCCCCAGGGAACAGTTTTGGCTCCCTTCCTGTTCACCCTTTATACTGCGGACTTCTCACACAACACAGCACACTGCCATCTACAGAAGTTCTCTGATGACTCTGCGATTGTCGGCCTCATCTCCAACGGAGATGAAGCTGAGTACAGAGGACTTATCCAGGACTTCGTGGACTGGTGCCATCGGAACTGCCTCCAGATCAATGCGAGGAAAACTAAGGAGCTGGTGGTGGACTGCCGCAGGCAAGGACAACCCCTCACAGCACCAGTAAACATACAGGGAACAGACATTGAGATGGTGACATCCTACAGGTACCTGGGTGTTCATCTGAACAATAAACTAGACTGGTCACACAATACCGATGCACTCTACAAGAAGGGACAGCGCAGGCTGTTCCTACTGAGGAGACTCAGGTCTTTTGGTGTACAAGGGGCGCTGCTGAAGACATTCTACGACACGGTGGTGGCATCAGCCATCACTTTTGAAGTGGTCTGCTGGGGCAGTGGCATTACAGCAGCCGATAGGAAGAGACTGAACAAACTGATCAAGAAAGCTAGCTCTGTCCTGGGGCAACGCCTTGACCCAGTGGAGGAGATAGGAGAGAGAAAGATGGTGACTAAGCTGTCATCTCTGCTGGAGTCCGAGTCCCACCCTATCCAGGACATACTGAACACAGTGAGGAGCTCTTTTAGCAGCAGACTACATCATCCTAGGTGCGCAACCGAGAGGTTTCGCAGGTCCTTCCTACCTATGGCTGTCAGACTGTATAACCTAAGCAGGGCTGCTCGCAGAGATAGCAAAAAAAACCGTGACGACCTAATAGTATTGAATGCAAAAGACGCAATAGACTTACACAATGGTCCCCTCCAGTATACAACTAGGACAATATCAGTCGCTACGGAGGGTGACAATATGTATGGGTACATATTCATACTATGTAGGATAACTAAGTAGACGGTTATGCTGTTTATTCCATCTTGCTACAATGCTCCGCACTGTGTGTATATATATTTATATATTTATGTGTACATATGTATATTCGCTGCAAATATTTTTTGAGATTATTTTGCTGCTTCCACAAAGTATTCTTTTTGTTTCGCTTTGATATTGATTAAAAAGGATGCTTTTGAAAGTTGTATTCAAAAATTTGTTGTCACACTTTCTGTCCAATAAGTGAATTTATTCAATTTTTAAGTTTGGTAAAATTGCCTGGACATCAGAATTTATGAGTGTGTTTTGTATTAAATGAATGAAGGCAGGTGGAACAGATCTGCAGATCTGTGGAAATTTGCTTGAAATGTTTCTCTTTCAAGAATATTTCCATTGTTATCCATCATATCAGTTCCAAAAATAATATTTTTTTATCAAACCATTCTTGTTTTTCTGTTAATGATAACGGTTCTATTATTCCACAAGGTTGAGCCATGTGGAGTAAAGTTATTTATTTATTTAGCGAATGCAAAGTCCTCAAGCCAAGCAGTTGCCTCCTGGTTTGCTGTATGGAGGGTGTGTAATCCTCCTTCCAGTCTTTGGAGCGGGCAAGCCTCTATGATGTGTTCCATTGTTTGCTCCTCTCCACATGCGCACAGTGGGCTAGGGCTACTGCCCCATCTGTGAAGGATGGCCAAGCAGGGGCCATGTCCAGTCCTGAAGCAATTGAGTGTAGACCACTGTCTTCTTGGGAGGTTGGTGCCCGGGACCTGTTGGTTGGGGTTTGTCACCAGGTGTTTGTTTGGGACCTCCTTGGTCTCCCATTCCTCTTGCCAAGCTGTCTGGATGGTGAGGTCAGCTGGGGGAGGGTTTTTCCAAATCGGTCGTCTGGATGGAAGTCAGGCAGTGGGTGGGGTGTAGATATCTGCATGGATTGGTAAGTGAGGAGAATCTTTGGCTTTTTGAAGCATCCTTTGAGTTAGTGCTGCTCACCGGATGTGTGTGTGTGTGTGTGGGGGGGGCTATGTTTGACAGTACAGGGAGCCAGGGGAGTGGTGTTGAGCGGATTGTCCCAGTTATGGTTCTCATGGTTGTGTTGAGCTGGGTGTCTACGTGGTGTGTGTAGGATGACCTGGACCAGACAGGGGCACAATATTCTGCTACAGAGTATGAAAGGGCCAGTGCTGAGGTGCGCAGGGTGGAGGCTGCCGCCCCCCATTTTGCACCAGCGAGCTTGCAGAGCAGGTTGTTTCGTGCCTTCACCTTAGCAGCCGTCCCCTTTAAATGTTCCTTGAAGGATAGGGTCCTGTCAAGGGTCACTCCAAGGTAGGTTGGATTCGAGGCATGCTTAAGCTTAAGTCCGCTCAGGTGGATGTTTAGTTCTCTGGCAGCTTTTACATTGTGGAGATGGAATACACTGGAGACGGTTTTTGCTGGGCTTGGTTTTAGGTGCCAGGTTTTGCAGAACTGGTCCAGTTTGGCAAGATCTTTCGTGAGCACCCGTTCCAGTGGCTCAAAGTCTGGTGCTTGGAGTGCCAAACAGATGTCGTCTGCATAGATGAATTTGCGGGATTCTGTAGTGGGCAGGTTGTTTATGTAGAGGTTGAACAGGGTTGGAGCTAAAACTGAGCCTTGTGGGAGTCCGTTTTTCTGCGTTCTCCATGCGCTTGTGTTCTGACCGAGGTGGACTCTGAACCTTCGATTGCTTCGATTAGGGTTTTTATAATTGCTGTTGCCCAGGCAGGGATCGCCTTTGTAAGTTTCAGGAGGAGGCCTTTGTGCCAGACCGTATCATAGGCGGCTGTAAGATGGAGAAACACAGCCCCTGTCTTCAGTCTGCTCTCGAAACCATTTTCGATGAAGGTGATTAGGGCCAGTACTTGTTCTCCTGTGCTGCGGTCCTTGTGGAAGCCTACTTGATCCACACTTAGAATTTCCTCTATTCCTGGGGAAATACGTTGCAGTAATAGGTGCTCCATGATTTTATAAGGAACGCTGAGTAGGGAGATTGGGCGGTAGCTTGCTGGTAGTTTGTGGTTTTTGCCAGGTTTTGGTATGGCAATGACCTTTGCTGTCTGCCATTTCTTTGGGATCGAGTTTGTTTGTATGATCCTTGTGTAGAGTTATGTCAACCAGGTTAGGGCTTGGGGGCCAAGATTTTTCATGAATTCTGGGAAGATGTTGTCATATCCTGCTGCCTTTCCACATTTCAGGCCCTGTAGGACTTTCTCCAGTTCAGCAGCCTTGAAGGGTTCAGGGTTTGTTTCCTCTATGGGCATTTTTTGGTTGGTTTTTTTTAGCTCAGTTGTAACTGCTCTTCTGGTGTCTTTGTCTTGGGGTGCTTTGGCGATGGTCATTAGGTGGGATGCAACTTGGTTGGGTGTGACAGATGCTCGGCTTTGGCTAGGAGGCTTCTGTGCAGCTCCTAGGCGACGGATGAGGCTCCAACATTTCCTGCTAGAGTGGGTAAAGCTCCGGTCAGCAACTGTCTCCTCCCATTTCTTTCGCCGGGCTGTACTTAGCGATTCAATGAGATGGTCTGCTATCTCTGGGTCCCCTGATGTTTGATAGGATTGTAGGAGGGCAGCGCTTTCTCCGTCCAGGCATGGGACATAGAGGGGTCGGTAGCCTCGTGGGATTGCAGTGTGAGCAGTCTTGAAGATTGCGCTGCAGAAGCGGTTGTATGCTTCATCTACAGTGGTGGTGTGGAGTGGGATGGTAACAGCACTCTGATCCAGGGTTTCACTGAATTTCTTCCAGTTGGCTTTGTGGAAGTCAACTGGAGAGAGTCCTGACTCTGGATCGTCACTTCCTTGTGGTAACGTATCGTCACTTCCTGTTTTGCTGTTTCCCTGTGTGGTTTGCCTGTGTGGTTTGCTCTCCAGACACTAGCTATGGCTACTAGCTCTCTTTCCTCTCCTCCTCTGGTGTGCTCTCTCTGTCAGATGTTTAGCTACACCTCTGCCTCTTTTAGTGATAACGGTAAATGTAATAAATGTTGTCTTTTTGAGGCGCTCGAGGCGAGGTTGTCTGATTTGGAATCCCGGCTCCGCTGCATTGAAACACCGTCTGCGCCAGTTAATCTTGACGGACGCCCATTAGCTGCAGCGGAGCTAGCTAGCTTAGGCCCCCCTGTCAGCGGTCCCTCGGCTCTCCTCAGCAGCGAGGAGACTGGGTGGGTGACGGTGAGAAGGAAGCCTAGTCGCAAAGCCCCGGTTCACCACCAACCTGTTCACGTTTCTAATCGTTTTTCCGCGCTCAGCGACACACCCGCTGAGGAAAAAACTCTGATCATTGGCGACTCTGTAGTCAGAAACGTGAACCTAGAGACTCCAGCGGCCATAGTCAAATGCATTCCTGGGGCCAGAGCAGGCGACATCGAGTCAAATTTGAAAATGCTGGCTAAAAGTAACTGTAAATATTCCACAATTGTTATTCACGCCGGCATTAATGACATCCGTCTCCGGCAGTCGGAAGTCACGAAACTTGATGTAGAATCAGTGTGTGACTTTGCAAAAACGATGTCTGCCACTGTAGTATTCTCTGGACCCCTCCCCAATCTGACCAGTGATGACATGTTTAGCCGCTTGTCATCCTTGAACCGCTGGCTGTATGTGTGGTGTCCTAAAAATGACGTGGGCTACATTGACAATTGGAGCTCTTTTTGGGGAAAACCTGGTCTTATGAGACGAGACAGCATTCATCCCACTTTGGATGGTGCTTCTCATTTATCTAACAATCTGGCATCTTTTTTATCCAAATTTCCAAAACCCTGACTACTCAGAGTTGGGACCAGGAAGCAGAGTCGCAGTCTTACACGACTCTCTGCAGCTCCTCTTCATCCGCCACCCCTCAGCTTAGCCCCTGACTTCCCCATCAGAGAATCGTTGCCTGCTCCCTCCAAAGTGAATAAAAATATAATGTATAAGCATCCCAAAGTGATAAAGCAAAATATTGGTAAAACTCAAATTAAACATAAAGCCTCTAAATTGAATGATTTGGCCTCTGTTCCTCCTCATAATTTAAAAATTAAATGTGGTTTATTAAATATTAGGTCTCTAACTCCCAAGTCTCTGTTAGTCCATGATCTGTTAATTGATCATCAGATTGATTTAATTTCCCTTACAGAGACTTGGTTAGGGCAAGAGGATTATGTTGGTTTAAATGAATCAACTCCCTCTGGTTATTTAAACTGTCAAAATCCCAGAAGTTCTGGTCGTGGAGGAGGAGTAGCAACAATTTACCATTCCAAATTACTAGTTAATGTAAAGCAAAAAACATGTTATAATTCCTTTGAGGGCCTGGTCCTCAGTATTGGGCACTTTAGAAATTTTAGGTTAAACCCAATTTTATTTGCCATAGTTTATCGTCCCCCATCAACCTACTCAGAATTTTTATCCGAATTTGCTGATTTCTTAGCTGATTTAGTGCTGAAATCAGATAGAATAATTATAGTAGGGGACTTTAATATACATGTGGATGTAGATAGTGACTGCCTTAATGTGGCTTTTAATTCAATATTAGACTCGATTGGGTTTTCTCAGAAAGTAGGAAATTCTACTCATTACCTCCACCATACATTGGACCTTGTTCTGACATATGGCATAGAAATAGAAAATCTTGTAGTGTCTCCTCATAACCCTGTACTGTCAGACCATTGTCTGTTAACCTTTGATTTTACTATTTCTGACTATTTGGCTCCTAAAGAAAAATATTATTACAGTAGATGCCTCTCAGATGATGCTGTTTCCAAATTTATGCAGATTGTTTCTTCTATGCCATGTGTCAACACAACGGAAATAAGCTATAGACAGCTTGCTCCTTCTGTAATTGATAACATGGTGGATAGTGTTTCAGCTTCTCTGCATCAGGCTCTAGACTTGGTGGCCCCCTTAAAAAAGAAAAAGTCTAATCAGAGATTTCTAACTACTTGGTTCAACACAGAAACTCGTAGCTTAAAACAGAAGACTCATCAATTAGAAAGAAAATGGCGCTCTACTAATTTAGATGAAATCTATTTAGCTTGGAGAAATCATCTTTTAATTTATAAAAAATCTCTTAGAAAAGCTAGAACAAGTTATTACTCTGCATTAATAGAAGAGAACAAGAATAATCCCAGGTTTCTTTTCAGTACTGTAGCCAGGTTGACAAAGAGTCAGGACTCTGTCAATCCTAGCATTCCCTTAGAGCTTACTAGTCAGGACTTTATGAACTTTTTCAATAATAAAATTTCATCCATCAGAGATAAAATCAATCAGATTCTTCCCACAGTTAACTTAAATACTGTAACTACTACAACTCCTGCTTTTGATGTCTGTCTTGATGAGTTTACTCCAATCGACCTTTGTGAGTTAGACAAAATAGTTTCCTCATCCAAACCTTCAACTTGTCTTTTAGACCCTATTCCTACCAGGTTATTTAAAGAAGTCTTCCCACTTATTGGTAGCTTTATTCTTCATATAATCAATTCTTCATTAACTTTAGGCCATGTACCGCAGGCTTTTAAAACGGCTGTAATTAAACGCTTACTCAAAAAGCCAACGCTAGATCCAGGAGCTTTAGCTAACTATAGACCAATCTCTAATCTCCCTTTCATTTCAAAAATCTTAGAAAGAGTTGTTGCTACGCAATTATTTGACCACCTGCAGGGAAATGGTTTACTTGAAGAGTTTCAATCCGGGTTTAGAATCCATCATAGTACTGAAACAGCCTTAGCGAAGGTCACTAACGACCTCCTCATTGCATCTGATAATGGACTAGTTTCTGTACTTGTCCTTTTAGATCTTAGTGCAGCTTTTGATACTATCAATCATAATATTCTACTTGATAGATTAGAACACTATGTTGGACTTAATGGAACTTCATTGCAGTGGTTTAGATCTTATTTATCTGATAGGTTCCAGTTTGTTCATGTAAATAATGAGTTTTCTTTCAACTCAAAGCTTAGTCATGGAGTTCCACAGGGATCTGTGCTAGGCCCTACTCTTTTTAGTTTATATATGCTTCCGTTAGGCAACATTATTAGAAAGCACTGTATACATTTTCATTGTTATGCAGATGACACACAATTATACCTGTCAATGAAGCCAGATGATAGTAATCAATTAGCCAAGTTAGAAGCCTGTCTTAAGGAAATCAAAGCTTGGATGAGTTGTAATTTCCTGCTATTAAATTCAGATAAGACTGAAGTCATTCTTGTTGGTCCAAAAAACCTTAGAAATTCCTTTACAAATCAAACTTTCAGTTTGGATGCAGTTACTCTTTCTCTTAATAGCTCTGTGAGGAACCTTGGAGTTATTTTTGATCAGGATTTGTCCTTCAATTCACATATTAAATTTGTTTCTAAGACTGCCTTCTATCATTTGCGTAATATTGTCAAGATTAGGAGCATCTTGTCTCAGAGTGATGCTGATAAGCTGATCCACGCTTTTGTTAGCTCAAGATTAGATTATTGTAATTCTTTATTATCAGGCTATCCTAAAACATCTTTAAAAAGTCTTCAGCTGATCCAAAATGCTGCAGCAAGAGTTTTAACAGGTACTAGAAAGAGAGATAATATCTCTCCGGTTCTGGCCTCCCTTCATTGGCTTCCCATAGAGTTTAGAATTAAGTTTAAAATCCTTCTTCTTACTTACAAAGCTCTAAACAATCAGGCTCCTTTTTATTTAAAAGATCTGGTACTACCGTATTATCCTAACAGAGCACTACGCTCCCAAAATGCAGGATTACTTGTAATACCTAGAATCTCCAAAAGTACAATGGGAGGCAGAGCCTTCAGTTATCAAGCTCCTCTCCTGTGGAATCAGCTGCCAATCTGGATTCGGGAGTTAGACTCGATCTCTGTTTTTAAGAATAGGGCTAAAACCTACCTTTTTGATATAGCCTACAATTAGGGAGGGATCATGTGTTTCTGAACCCTCCCTTAGTTATGCTGCTAATAGGTTTAGTCAGCCGGGGGACCTCCAGTAATGCACTGGCCCTCACTCCTTTCCTCACTCTCTATGAAATATTTTTTTTTGCTGGTCATTAACATTTGTTTGTTCTCTCCCATAGATTGAGTCCCCATCGTGCTGTTTGCTCTCTACATGTCTGTTCTTTTCTTCTTCTCTATCCCCTCACCCCCCAGCCAGTCGCAGCAGATGACTGCCCCTCCCTTAGCCTGGTTCTGCTGGAGGTTTCTTCCTGTTAAAAGGGAGTTTTTCCTCTCCACCGTCGCCAAGTGCCTGCTCACAGTGGATCGCCTGATTGCTGGGGTCTTTCTGCAACTGTGGGGGTTCCCCCCTACAGTTGATAGTGCTATGAGATGACTGTTGTTGTGAAATGGCGCTATATAAATAAAGTTGAATTGAATTGAAGTTCCAGCGCATCTTTCTTGGGCTGTGTTTGACTGGAAGTTTTAGGCCAATGTGTACAAGCTGGGGCCAGTGTTGGCATTTTGGAAAATCGTCAAGAATGAGGATCTGTGTAGGATATGGCGTCCCATTCAAAGAGCTGACCCAGCACAGGTTAGGAGAATAGTCCTTCTTCCACCTAGCAGAGTGGAAGGTTCCTCTTGGTTTGGGGTCGTGTATCAGAGCGAGATCATTTCTAGATGCCCAGTCTGAAAGTACCTCCCCGTCACTATCCACTGCTGGGTATCCCCAGTCAGGGTGATGGCTGTTAAAGTCCCCCACATAGATGGCAGGGTGGGGTAGGGTGGGTAAGACCTGCAGATCCCAGTTGGCACTAGGGGGCTTGTACACATTGACAGTATGGAAGACACCAATGGTTATGGTGTCTGAGAAATGTGTTGTTGTCAGGTGGTTTACTTCAACTATGTCAGAATGCACATAGGTAGCACGTCCATGTTTAGCATGTGGAACATAGCACAGGAGGTCAAAGCCATTGATGGTGTAGTGGCCAGCTTCCTCTGTGCCAATATGAGTCTCTTGGAGGCAGATTACATCAATCGAGTGTTGGAAGGCGAGGACTTTTATAAGGCTTCGCTTGGCTGCAGATAGGCCTTCAACGTTTAGTTGTAGTATGCGAAGGGCAGGTCCTACCGCAAGGTGCTCTCGGGGCTGTTTGCTTTCGGCTTTGGGACTGTGACAAGGATTCTTCTTTGACTTGGTACTGAGGCGTTGTCTCTTCGAATTTAGTCTGCTGGTAGTGTGGTGGACACACATATGTGACCTGCTTTGGGACTCACATTTTAGACCAGAACAAAGGCAGAGCTGCTTCCTTGGAGATTACAGGAAGCTGCAGGGATTTTAGCTTTGGTATGCAAGGCTTGAGACTGTGGGGGTGTAATTAAAGGATTAGAGAGGGGATGCATTGTAGACAGTGGGGGATATCAGAGAGAGGGGATGCATTGTTACTGTCTATTTTAATGCAACGTGGTCTGTGATACAGAGTTTCCTGTGTGGCTCTCTTACTTCTTTGAGATGATGGTGATGTGAATAAAGCTGACTTGAGAGAAACCTGTCTCGTCATTCTCACATTCCCACAGTAGGATCATTAGCTTCCCCGGGCAAGCCCGGGTACTGGCGGAGGGCGCGACGAGAACGCTGATCCATTGCCCTCCTGGAGTAAAGTTATGGGTGAACATCATCTTCCAGTAAAACAAGATTTGATTCTGGAATTTTGAGAGCCTCACAGGCAGTTTTGACATTTCAAAATCACATTTTAAAAGAAAATCAATACCTCCAACTTTTTTAAATATGTTTTTTTGGAACGTGGAACCACATAGAATCCCGGTTTGAAAGAAAAGCTTTTCAGCAGTTTAAATTGAGCATTCCTCCCACTGCCTCAAAGTCAGTAGACTTTATTCCTCCCGTATTGTATTCTTTGACCAGTTGTGATTTCTTAACATCGTGAGTTTTGTTTTTCCAAATGAAATCCATTAGAACTGAGTTGATCTTTTTTTTTATTTTTTGAGGAGCGATGTACAAGGATTGACAAGGAGATATCATTTTTGATATTCCTTCACTTCTTACTGACAAATTTTGACCAAAATGTCATGAGCCGAGCCGGCTTGGTTTTCCCCGGCTTGGCCCTGATTGCTCTGTGGGTTTTGGCTCCTCTGTCAATGTGCACTTTTTGTATTTCCATATCCTAAGCCACTGCCTTACCGGCAGCTGTTAGTCAGCATGGTGACCTACTTTCTCTCATGCTGCTGACAGTCTGTCGGTCCAGCCACGCCCCCTCACTCTCCCCCTGACTCCATCAGCTGTTTCCAGCACCTTTAATCATCCTTGACCAGTTGTGATTTCTTAACATCGTGAGTTTTGTTTTTCCAAATGAAATCCATTAGAATTGAGTTGGTCTTTTTTATTTTTTTGAGGAGCAATGTACAAGGATTGACAAGGAGATATCATTTTTGATATTCCTTCCCTTTTTACAGACAAATTTCGACCAAAAACTGTAAGATCTCTAATAAGCCAACGGTTTAAGGACCTTTTCATTTTTTCATCATTGTCTTGAATATTCTTTTCTTCCCTCTCGTCCTCATTTTTTGTTATCTTAATACCTAAATATTTTATTTCTGATTTGACAGGGATTGATTCTATTTGAACATTGGTACAGGAAAACAGCCGCAGTAATTCACATTTATTCAAATTTAAGTTCAAACCAGATGCCCTTGAGAAGGTTGACAAAACAGCTAAAGCTTTTTGATGATTGTTTTATCTTTTAGAAGGATAATCGTGTCATCAGCAATTTGACTAATTTTATATTCGTAATCAAAAACCGTGATAGCCTTTATGTCGTGGTGGTTCATGATGAGGTGAGCCATCATCTGTGTGCATAGAATGAATCATTTAGGAGATACTGGGCAACGTTGCCCAACACCCTGAGACACTTTTATTCTGGGAGTCAGTCCTGGATTTAGGGAAATGTAACGATAAATATCTTTATGAAACATTTCTATGATGTTACAGAATTTTTCTCCAAAACCAAATTTTGTTATTGTCTGAAGTAAAAAGGTGTGCTCTAGTGAGTCGAATGCCTTGAAATAATCAATGAATAAAATAAAACTTTCAGAATCAATAAATGACTGGTAATCAATCATATCTAAAATCAATCATGTATGATTATAAATATGTCTTCCTTTGATAAAGGCTGACTGGTGTTCATCAGTTAATTTTACTAAAACAGTCTTGACACGATCTGCGTTCACCAATGCTAGTAATTTGTAGTCGTTACATCATAGAGCAATGTGTCTCCAATTGTCTAGATTTGTTAAGATTTTGTCAGATTTAGGAATGAGGTTATTAATCCAGTTTTCATCAAAGGTGACAAACACCCATGTTTTATACAATCTAAGAAGGCTTTATAAAATAAATTTTTAATATCCTCCCAGAAGTGTTTATAAAATTCTATTGTCAAACCATCAATTCCGGGAGATTTCCCATTACTCATTTTTTTGTTTTTTTTAAAGCTTGTTCAATCTCAAACAATGTCAGATCCTGTTCCAATAGATTTTTGTCAGCTTCATTTATTTTAGTTATTTTATCACTGATAATATAAAAAAAAAATTGTCACATTCATTTTCCTGAAATTTAGATTTAAAAAGATTATCATAAAATTGCCAAATTTCTTTATTTATCTGATCAATGTTAACAGTAGTAACATTGTTTATTTCCAACTTACAATTTTTTTTTCCTATTTTGTCAATTTTTTTCCAGTCCAAAAAAATAAGACAAATTATTTTCCCCTTGTTCAATCCATTTGGCTCTGGATCGTATAAAGGCACCATTTTCTTTTTCCAAATATAGTTCATCTAATAGCCTTTGAAGATTTTGTAGTTCTGTATCATTCTGGTTTCAAATATCCGGCTTACCACATAATGAATTTATTTTTTCCAGTTAGAACCTTTTTTTTTTTTTAATGAATTTGTGATAACTTTTCGGCTGTTATGATTGCCTTCTCTTTCACTTTAAATTTAAACCATTCCCATTTATTAATATTTGATGTAATCATGTCTGACATAACGTTCGGCTCAGGAGACGCACACACACAGGCTCAGAGTAGTTCAAACTGTTTATTAACAACAGGGATGTATGGGTGTGTGTCTGCGGAATGTTAATGTGTTGGTGGTGGCGTCTGCTTCGGGCACAGAGGCAGGAGACCGTTCAGCCGGCAACCCTATGGGAGAGAACAGACACAGGGTGATGGGCACACACCAACACAGGAGGAGAATAGGCGAGGGAGAGAAGCTTACTTGTATGGGACAGATGACTGGCACTTCAAGGACGGGACCCCGGGAGACAGCCACCTGCAGGACTCGGTGCAGCAGCGAGGAGGGACGAGGGACGGAGTTGTCCGCCGCCGAGGAATCCACCTGTGCACAGGGGAGCAGACTGGGGGAGATGAGGTAAGTGATCTTCTTACCGCTCAGTGTCGTGCTGAAGAGAAAGTAGTTTGCTTCTTGAAGAAGGGGGGAAGAAGTCTGACGGCTTCAGGCCGAAGCTCAGGGCGAGGCGGCTTATATTCCTCGCCGCTGATGACTGACAGGTGTGCGAGCAGGTGGCGCCGCTGATGAGCGGCGCGGTGTGACAGTACTCCCCCCTCTAGCAGCGCCTCCTGGCGATGGCTTGTCTGGGTGTGCTCTGTGGAAGTCAGCGATGAGCGATGGGTCCAACACGAACGACGGAGGCACCCACTGTCGATGCTCGGGCCCATAGCCCTCCCAGTCCACCAAGTATTGCAACCCACGACCCCGGCGCCGGGAGTCCAGGATGGAGGAGACGGACCAGGCCGGATGGCCACCAATCATCCGGGGCGCGGGTTGCGCCGCAGGAGGAGGGCAAAGGGGGTCGGAGACTGCCAACTTCACCTTTGACACGTGGAAGGTGGGATGGATGCGGAGGGAGCGGGGCATAGCCACGCGCACAGCCACCGGGTTGATGATCCGGGTGATGGGATAGGGACCCATGAATCGCTGTGCCAGCTTTCTCCTCTCGCCTTTTAGAGTGACGTCCTGGGTGGAAACGTAGACATGTTGCCCAACTCTGTACGCCAGGGCAGGTCTTCTATGCCGGTCCGCCACAGTCCTGTTGCGCTCCGCTGTGCGTAAGAGCGCATTGCGCGCGGCAGTCCAGGTGGAGCGGAACTGCCTGAGATGTGCCCTAACTGAGGGGACAGTTACCTCACTCTCCTGCTCCGGGAACAGCGGGGGGTCGTAACCCAGGGACGCTTTGAAGGGAGACATCCCTGTAGCAGAAGAGCGAGCGGTATTGTGGGCATATTCAACCCAGGCAAGATGGTTGCTCCAGGACGTAGGTTTGGATCTGGTCACACAGCGGAGCGCAGCCTCCAGCTCCTGGTTGGTCCGCTCACACTACCCGTTGGATTGGGGGTGATGGCCGGAGGAGAGGCTCACCTTGGCTCCGATGGCGTTGCAGAATGACCTCCAAACCTCAGACGAAAACTGGGGGCCCCGGTCCGAGACCACGTCCACCGGAATCCCGTGCAGCCTGACCACGTGTTGGACGAGGAGATCCGCCGTCTCCAGGGCAGTAGGGAGGCCTCGCAGGGGAACGAAGTGCACGGCCTTGGAGAAGCGGTCCACGATGGTCAGGATGGTGTCATAGGAGTTGGAGACGGGGAATCCGGTGACGAAATCCAACGCGATGTGCGACCAGGGCCTGCCAGGGACGGGCAGGGGCTGGAGCAGACCCGCTGGAGGGGCATTTCCCGACTTGCTGGTGGCATAGATTGGGCAAGCCCGGGCATAGCGGGCTGCATCCCTCCGCAGGCCTGGCCACCAAAAGGACCGTTGGAGGAGGTCTATCATCCGGGAGGTGCCAGGGTGGTCAGGTGAGCTTGGAGGTGTGTAGCCAGTGGATGACCTCTCCTCGGACGGCGGATGGCACGAACAGCCTCCCCTCAGGTCCGCCGCCAGGGTCAGGTTCCACCTCCTGTGCCTTCCGGATCTTGCCCTCGATGTCCCACGAGATGGCTCCCACGACGCACGACCTGGGCAGGATGGAGTGGGGCATCTCCTCCGACTCCACGGGAGTGAACTGCCTAGAGAGGGCGTCAGGCAGGCCGTTCTTAGAGCCAGGCCTGAAGGTGATTGAAAATTGGAACCTGGCGAAGAACAAAGACCAGTGCGCCTGGCGGGCGTTCAGGCGCTTGGCAGATCGTAGATATTCTAAGTTCTTGTGGTCCGTGAGGACCACGAACGGCAGGTTCGCCCCCTCTAGCCAGTGGCGCCACTCCTGCAGGGCGAGTTTGATGGCCAAGAGCTCTCTGTCCCCCACATCGTAGTTCCTCTCCGCCGGGGACAAGCGCCGGGAGAAGAAGGAGCAGGGCCGTTTGGCGCCATCGTCCGGTGACCGCTGGAACAGCACTGCCCCCACTCCCGTGTCCGAGGCGTCAACCTCTACGATGCACTGCAGCGCGGGGTCAACCTGCCGAAGGACCCGGGAGGAGGAGAACTCCGCCTTCAGCGCCTTAAAGGCGGCAGCGACCTCTTCGGTCCACCGGAACGGGACCTTCGGGGACGTGAGGCGGGTCAGTGGTCCAACGATGGAGCTGAAGTTGGGGACAAAGCGGCGGTAGAAATTGGCGAAGCCAACGAACTGTTGCACCTGCTTCCGGGATGCAGGTGTAGGCCATTCCACCACTGCCTTCACCTTCTCTGGGTCTGGGAGCACCTTGTCGTGGGCGATGATGAACCCCAGGAAGGACGTAGTCCTGGCGTAAAATTCACATTTTTCTGCCTTCACGTACAGACGATTCTCCAGCAGTCTTTGGAGGACCCGCCTCACGTGGACCTGGTGCTCGTCCCTGGACTTGGAGAAGATGAGAATATCGTCCAGGTAGACGAACACGAAAAGGCCGATGAAGTCCCGGAGGACGTCATTTATGAGACGCTGAAAGACGGCAGGAGCGTTGGTCAACCCGAACGGCATTACCAGGTATTCAAAGTGGCCGTTCGGGGTACGGAAGGCTGTCTTCCACTCATCTCCCTCCCGGATCCGGACGAGGTGGTAAGTGCTGCGTAGATCCAGCTTGGTGAACCAGGTCGCCCCCTGGAGGGAGTGGAAAGCAGTGTCCATGAGGGGCAGGGTGTAACGGTCCTTCTCCGTGATATCGTTGAGGGCCCGGTAGTCGATACAAGGGCGGAGGGACCCATCCTTTTTTCCCACGAAGAAGAACCCTGCCCCCACGGGTGACGATGATGGGCGGATTATCCCAGCACTTAATGACTCCTTCAGGTAGGCGTTCATCGTCTCCTTCTCCGGCGCTGACAGGCTATAGAGCCAACCAGAAGGTAAGGGAGCCCCCTGGCGGAGGTTGATGGCACAGTCATAGGGCCGATGAGGGGGGAGAGACATAGCTTTCGTCTTGCTGAACACCATACCCAGATCGTGAAATTCCGGAGGCACCAGAGACAGGTCCGGGGGTGCAGCATCCGTCGCAGGGGGAGGAGCGGACGGAGAGCAGGCAGCGGACTGAAGGCAGGTGCCCATGCAGAATGTACTCCATGCCAATACCCCAGCTGATCTCCAATCCAGGACCGGGTTGTGAAGACGAAGCCAGGGATACCCCAGGATGACGGGCGACACAGAGTTGGGAAGGACATAGAAGGTCATCTTCTCCCGGTGGTTTCCCGAGATGATGACCGGAACGGGGATGGTTTGGTGTGACACTCTCCCAAGGGAGGCACGGGAGAGGTTGACTAGGGAGATGGGATTCCTCAGTGCCTGACAGCGGATGCCCAAACGGGTTGCCAGGCTCTGTGAAATGAAGCTGCCTTCTGCGCCCGAATCCACCAGTGCGTGGGTGAGATGCCCAGTGGGGTTGTGGCAGAAACGGATGGGCAGCTTCAATTGAGTGAGTGGATCTAACCGATTGACGTCCGCGAGGCCTCCTACAGTGACTCGCGGACCCCGCCGTTTGGCTTTTTGTGGACAAAGCTCCACCGTGTGTTGACTGTCTCTGCAATACATGCAGAGATTCAACTCACGGCGGCGTTGTCTCTCTGCCGGGGAGAGCTTTGTCCAGCCCGTCTCCATCGGCTCCGACTCCTCGGGGCACGATGGTGGCGGCGCCGCCAGGGGGCGAGCTTGGGGCAGGCGCAGCGAGACTCCCCGAGGGCGCGAAGTAGACGACTTCCGTCCTGAGGAGCGCTCGCGCAGCCTGTTGTCCAAGCTGATGGCTAAGGAAGTTAGCTCCGCTAGCGTTTCAGGGATTTCCCGTCCAGCCAGTTCATCCCTCAGATCATCATTGAGGCTGCGGAGGAACAGGCCGCAGAGGGAGCGTTCCTCCCAGCCCAATTCCTCCGCCGCTACCCGGAAGTCGACCGCGTAGTCCGCTGCCGACCGGCTTCCCTGCTGGAGAGCGAGAAGCCGATCGACCTGGACCGTCTCGGTTTGAGAATGGTCAAAGACCTCCAGAAAGCGCCTCACGAATTGGTCGTAGGTGAGGGTGGCATAACTGGGCCTCGCCATTACGGCGTAGGTCCAAGTTAATGCACGCCCCTCCAGAAGATTCCCTATATAACCAATTCGGCTGTGATCCGAGGGAAAATCTCCGGGCACACGGTGGAACACGGACTCACACTGCATAATGAACCCCCGCGCTCTGCCGAGCTTACCGCTAAAGCGGGCGGGGGTCGGAGTTGGTGTGAGCCGAACCGGTGCCACCGGAGCCGGCTGGACGGCCGCTGGAACAGCAGGAGCCGCGCCACCCTAGCGAGCCGGGGGGAACGGCTGTTGGGGGTCCAGGCGGTTCAATCGGTTAGTTAAATTTACTAATTGATTTAGGATCACCTGTTGCTGATAAACAACTTGATCCACTCGAGCCTCGAGAGTGGAAAACCGGTGTGCGAGCCCGCCGTCTGCCGAGCCGCTCTGCTGAAGCCGTACTGACATAACGTTCGGCTCAGGAGACGCACACACACAGGCTCAGAGTAGTTCAAACTGTTTATTAACAACAGGGATGTATGGGTGTGTGTCTGCGGAATGTTAATGTGTTGGTGGTGGCGTCTGCTTCGGGCACAGAGGCAGGAGACCGTTCAGCCGGCAACCCTATGGGAGAGAACAGACACAGGGTGATGGGCACACACCAACACAGGAGGAGAATAGGCGAGGGAGAGAAGTTTACTTGTATGGGACAGATGACTGGCACTTCAAGGACGGGACCCCGGGAGACAGCCACCTGCAGGACTCGGTGCAGCAGCGAGGAGGGACGAGGGACGGAGTTGTCCGCCGCCGAGGAATCCACCTGTGCACAGGGGAGCAGACTGGGAGAGATGAGGTAAGTGATCTTCTTACCGCTCAGTGTCGTGCTGAAGAGAAAGTAGTTTGCTTCTTGAAGAAGGGGGGAAGAAGTCTGACGGCTTCAGGCCGAAGCTCAGGGCGAGGCGGCTTATATTCCTCGCGGCTGATGACTGACAGGTGTGCAAGCAGGTGGCGCCGCTGATGAGCGGCGCGGCGTGACAATGTCGTTCACACTCTGGAGGAGGAGTTTAACTTCTTTACAAAAGTCCTCATTATTCAAGAGCACTTTGTTGAATTTCCAGATGTTTTGTGATTTTGGAGGCTTTTGTACAAAAGTCAGTGACTGAGGCAATGGTCTGTTAAAGGAGATGGTAGAATATCACATTTAGTTCCATATTTACTGAAGGACTGAGATATAAGCCAATAGTCTAGTCTAGAACACTGATTACTGTTTGAGGGGTTCACCCATGTATATTTCTGTAAGGTGGGATTTAAGATCCTCCAATAGTCCACTGTATCTGTTTCCATACATAACTTCTTTATGGTGTCATCGTCCACATGTTGCAGACCTCTTGATGGTACTCTGTCAGGCCACGAATTAGGATCCATGTTCAAATCACCTCCCATTATCACATTTTCAGTCACATATTTAATTTTCCATTCATTTATCAGCAGAGCTAAACTCAACATCACCTCCCTGTTCTGATTTTTGTTATTATACCCAGACACTGTCATGAGCTGAGCTGGCTTGGTTTTCCCCTGCTCGGCCCTGATCTCTCTGTGGGTTTTGGTTCTGCTGTATATGTGCGTTATGTGTAGGTTGTACTTATTTTCATCTCCATTGCCACTGCCTGACTGGCAGGTGTTAGTCAGCTTCTGTGAGCTTTCCCACGCTGCTGACAGTCTGTCGGTCCAACCACGCCCCCTTGCTCTCCTTAATTCCACCAGCTGATCCCAGCCCAAGTAATTATCTTTCCCGCGCCTCGCTCAGGTGTGCCCAATTTGTGTGGCCAGCAGCGTTTGTATTTAAGCGGCTCTTTGCTAGACAAATACTGCTGGGTCATTGTACGAGTCACTCCCGTCTCCATGGTGTGACCTTCACATCAAAAAGGACTATTGTTCGTGCTCCATGGGAGAACTGGACTTTTTGGACTGCTCCTATTCGTGAGTAAACTGTTAGTGTTTCTCTGTGTGGTTATCTGCTACGCTGGACCAGAAGCTTTTCTCCCCTGCAGTAATTCTACTACGCTTCTGGTGGTGTTTCTCCCCGCAGCTCAACCGCTAAGCTTAGGCTGTGCCCAGTTTGCCGGTCCGACCTCGCCTCCTCTCTCATTACCGCCAGCTGTTCTCATTCCCGTTTGCCTTCTCCCCGCTCCTCGCCCAGGTGCTCCCAATCTCACCTTCACCAGCAATGCATGTACTTAAGCAGCCTTTTGCCAGTCACGCATTGCTGGGTCATTGCATTGTCAGTAATTAGTCTGTTATCAGCACGATTTTGACGTGTTAGCCACCCCACGTTTGTCGTGGTCCTCTCGTGTCCACACTGTGATACTAGCTGTGGGATGCCAGCGTGGTTACACGTTTCTCCTCCTGCGTTTGTCGGGCAATTCTGGCCCCGAACACCAACCGTAAGTGTACCTTCGTATTTTTCAGTCTTCACCCTTTTGGACTGTTCGTCATTGCTTTAATAAATGTGTTGTGGTGTAACCTGCACGTAAATCCGTGATTTCATCCTCCCTCTCCATACGCTGCCTAAAAGCTCTCGGGGAGATTATGACATTTATTTAAGGTTCAAATGACTAACCACAAAAAACATGGGCATAACAAGCTACAAAATAAGTACAAATTCCTGTTAATTTTCCCATTTAAGAAAAACAAAGTATTCTAAAAGCATACTTGACAAAAAGGAGCAACAAAAGTTGCCAACAGGGCAACGAAAAAGGCTTATGCACTTCTGAAAAAAACAATACTTCTAAATTAAAGTTACAGAGATTGTAAATCAAATTTAGTGCATGTTTTGCAAAAAAAAAAAGATCGAAAGGCCTTAGAAAGTAGAAAGATATTATTAAATCAGTATCATGAACTTATACTCAGCATCACGGATCAATCCTTCTCCCATCAATGATGGCGTAGCCCTCTTTCAAGAAGGCCTTCTTCCCGTTCCGTCGTGCCTCTTGAACTTCGGGTCACAGCTTTGCTCGGGCTTCTCTATCTTCTCTGCAGAAATCTTCTTTGAAGCCAATGTTCATGTCTTTACAAACCTTGGCTTCTTTGGATTTTCTCCAAACGTCATCCCACACTGTGTGCATGGCAACCTGAATGATGATGAGCCTCACCATGTTGTTGTTGGCAGCGCCGCTCCTTCTGCCCAGGCGATGCACCGTGTCAACCGTGTTCCGGAGCTTCTCCACGGACCAGGGAATGATGCGGGTGAGAATACCAATCACCACTTCACCAGTATTCTCATCGTCCCTTTCAGGTATACCCTGGAGCCTCATGTCCCATCTCCTTTTATATCTGGCGTTTTCCAAGCATCTCTCGGTCAGGAATTTGTTTCCTAGTGTAAGGTTTACCACCTTTGTCTAGTTTGTCTATTTCCTTTTTATTTTCCTGAGTCTCTGATATTGCCTTCTCAATGCGCTCTTCAAAGCTCTTTAGCCACATGTGCTGTTTGTCAATTTTTTTGAGAATAAGCTGCGCCGCTTCAAAGATATTTTCATTACTCACTTCAGTCGGTTGTCCTTTTGTGTTTTTTTTCTTCAGCTTTTTAGGGTGTGGACTGGGTAGAGGAGTGTGAACGTTCTGAAAAGACTGTGAATCCTCTTCCAGTTCCTTCTCAGTACTTATGTTATTGGACAACAGACTGTAATCATGGTCGCCCATGCTAACCTGTTGCTTGTTAGCCATACCAAATATCTTGCGCTGAAGAGTATTTCACTGTCTAAAAACAGGCTTAGTTGATGTTAAGATGGATAATTTCAAGTTTCCTGCTGGTTGCTTGAATAATTATCAAGTTTGGACCATTAAAATAGTTTTCACTTTTGAGTCATAACATACATCTGTCATGAACCTGGGTTTGGTGCGCCAAACCCAGTTCTGACGTAGTGGCTATTTCTGGCCCGTTTCACTATTCATTTTCAATCAGGAGCTTCAGGGAGCTCTTTGGGGGTCCTGGGCTCCCTGACAGCTTGGGCACGCCCACTCCTTCTGTCAGTATCACCAGCTGTTTTGTACTATGGGTATTACACACACACACACACACACACACACGGGATTAATTACACAACATGAAAATAATTTTTTTTGTAAGTTGTCTGTGTTTTTCAACTGATTTAAGACAATTTTGCACCGCTGAATCCAAAAATGACATCCGTTTCTTTCGATCAGGTCAGGTTTTTATGCTAAGTTGTAAGCAGCTGTACAGCAGTTGTACTGCAAATTGAATCATAGACATTGATAAAGGTAAGTACATGTAAATTGAATATGTCATCATTGCTCAAAATTCAGAGGATTTCAAGAAATAAAGAATTTTGCATCATATAAAGCAAAAATACCCGTACATGTAAACAAAAACGTAAAAAACATGTGGCCATAGTTCAAAAAGTTGACCTGATTGAGCAAAGCCAATATGATTTTTGGATTCAGCACATCAAAATTGTTCTAAATCAGATAAAAAATCTTAGACAATAAATTTGGTGTTGACCAGTGTTATGTTCAGCCCACGCATTCTCACACCGGTGGTCTCTTCCCTCATTAGTATTATTACTTAAATGATGTGTCAGTAGGGAGAGGCCTCCAGGGCATTATGTGCTTCATACACAGCAGCGTGTACCTCCGTGTATGCAAGTTTTCATTACTTACATTAACCTTCAGCTGATGTTGTCTTCTTCTCTAACGCCATAAGATCATGGGCTTCGTTGGTGTTAGCTGCTGTTCTTGCGTACCCTCATCCACCAGACTGCACGGACCAGCCCGGATTGCTCAAGCTGCAAGTTCATGTCTGCCTTTCTCTCTGTGCCAACGGCTATATAGTGGTGCTAGGCATTCCCTTTTCCAAGCTGCTGAGCACCCAGATGACGTCCCTGTATGTCTAGTGGCCTCATCTAATCATATCGACTCTCTGTAAATTATCGGGGATGTTTACTGGACTTATTATTTGGAGTTTAGTCAATAAAATGCACGAATCAACTCCTGCTTTTGGGTTTGTCATTCCTTCCTTCGTGTGCCGCGTAATGGCGCACGGGGAATCATAACAGAATGCTCCGGCCACAAGAAGAAAACCCAGCCCAGTTGTGAGTGCAATTTTCTTTTCTTTTTCATTTTTTTTTGTCTGCTTTTGTTCACCCACTTGCCTTGAGGAGCAATTATGTCTCGAGCAGGTGAAACTGTGTGGAGAAGACAGTGGAGCCGAGAGGACCGCCAAGCCATCGTGGTGATTGAGAGTTTGGCAGCTAGCACGTGCAGCTGTACCTCCCAGAGGGACAAAATGGATTGCGGGGACGGAGTAACCAACCTGTTGAAGTGGAGGCTGTATTTTCGGCTTCATCCCCGGGTAATTGCGCTCTCACTTCCACCACTACCACCTCTGCCTCCACCCGTTTCCTCGCCGTGTGATGCGAAGCCGGTTTCCACATGGAGGAGAGCTCAGCGAGAGAAGCCCCGCATCTTCCCCGGTGAACTGGATCCTGTTCCGCCGGCTTCGCCCACTTCACGACACCAGGACCCAGCTTCGGACCAAAGGAGGAACTCCTTCGCCTGCCCTCCAGAAGAAGCGGGAGGCTGGGTTTACTGCAGCGAGGACCATTGCTCCCGGGATAAACAGGCAAGTGTGTTTTCATTCAATTAAGCATTTGATAAATCATCTTGCCTGATGCCCGGGAGTGAGGCCAAGTTTGTGCAGTCTGCTGGGTTCTCACCGACTGCTGCAGCAAAAATTAATCTACCAACTCTCTCATGTCCTTCCTTCCCTTTTGAGTGTCCATCGGCCTTGGAGCTTGATTATAGGAGGAGGATGGGGGCCACGGAGCTGAAGGACTCTACCCCAGCCCCGCAGAGCCACCATGGTCTGAGGAGAGGCGCTGAGACCTATCTGGAGCCTGCACCAACGGAGGAGCGTCCCCTGGCTTCAGCCTTCTGGGGTCCAGCCCAAGGTGGGGCTTCTCCTCCAGAATCCTCACCGGAGGAGTCGCTGGCATTGGAGAGTTCGCTGGAGGAGATCAGGACTGCAGCTATCATCATGCCTGCTGCGGAGGCCGCCACAACAGAGTTGGTGCCCAATCCATCGCTCACAGCGGGATCGACGGAGTCCTGGAGGGTAGTGGAGCTCAAGTTCAGGCGAGAGAATTCTATTATTTTTCTTTACTCAGCTTTAGAGAAATCTTGCCTGACTCTTGGTGAGGAGAGTTGGGTGCAGCCATCAGCTGCACCTGAGCTCACCTCGCAAGGCTCTGCTGCTGCCGGCGACTCTGACCTCCCTTCTTTGTGCTCTCTTTCTGAGCCTTCATTCAGGGTCGCCGGAGATGGTCTAACACCACCGGAGGGTTCCACAACACCATCATCGCCTGTTGTTCCGCTGGTGGGCTGCCTCTTGGGTGTGGTGCTCGCCTTGGTTGATCAGCTTCCCGATTACGCAGCATTGGCTCAGCTAGGGTCCACTGCAGGAGCAGTGGCGCTCCAGCCGGAGTTCACCGTGGGGGCAGCAGGGGTCCAGCCGGACTCCACCGTGGGTGCAACGCAAGCCCAGTCGGGGCTCACTGAGGAAGCAGTGAGGTCCCGGGAAGGGGCCACGGCTGGTGCAACGATGATCCAGACTGGGACCATCGCGGGTGCAGCTTCCCCCACCGTGGTCACCGTGGACTCGCCTCCTGTGCCCTCATCTGGGGTTCCCCGGTGGACAGTCTCCTGAGTCTGGTGCTTTCACGGGTCTGCCAGCATGCCGTGGGTGCAGCGATGGGCCAGTCAGGGCCCACCGCCGGTGCAGCAGAGCTCCAGCCAGAGTCCACCGCCAGTGCAGCCATGTCCCAGACTGGGACCATCACGGGTGCTACTGTCCCCCTCCTCCAAGCTTCAGAAGGCGGGGGGGGGCTCAAATCCCTTGGCTTGGCCACCTAAGTTCCCCGGTGGGTAGGCTACCTCTTAACCTTCCCCTCCAGTCCTGGTGGCTCTACCATGCTGGTCGGCCACCCAAAAGACTTGGCCTTTGGGTCAGGTGGTCCATTGGCCCTGGCAGGCCGCCGGACTCTGTTCAATGGGCTGCCTGCTGGACTTGGGACTCGGGCAGGCCACCCGATCAGTCACCCCTCACCATGTCTGGTGCCTGG
This sequence comes from Pholidichthys leucotaenia, assembly GCA_020510985.1. Taxonomy (NCBI): domain Eukaryota; kingdom Metazoa; phylum Chordata; class Actinopteri; order Cichliformes; family Pholidichthyidae; genus Pholidichthys; species Pholidichthys leucotaenia. The sequence goes on along the minus strand of CM035846.1, from coordinate 40,334,214 downwards.
GACTCTGGCCGACCGGGCCAGAGGGGGGTTAGTGTCCTGGTGTGTGTGGGGGGCTGTTAGGAGGGTCACTGTACTGTATGTGCATATTATTGTTTTGCATTTTTCACCGATTGCTCCCTCCTAAGCTGTTTTCCCCACCTCCCACCCTGGGTAATTGTTTGTCTCTGGGGGGTCCCTAGTGATGTTATTTGTTGTGTGGCTGGTGGTATTGGGGTGGGGGGTTCTGTCATGAACCTGGGTTTGGTGCTCCAAACCCAGTTCTGATGCTGTGACTATTTTTGGCCCGTTTTCAATCAGGCCCTTCAGGGAGCTCTTTGGGGTCCTTGGCTCCCTGACAGCTCGGGCACGCCCCCCCCCCCCCTCCTGTCAGTATCACCACTTGTTTTGTGTTATGGGTGTTACACACACACACACACACACACACACACACACACACACATCATTCACATGCTCAGACACTCACTCATGCACACGTGGGATTAATTATGTTCAGCCCACACATTCTCACACCAGCGGTCTCTTCCCTCATTAGTATTATCCATCCATCCATCCATCTACTACCTCTTTTCTGGGGGTCCGGGTCGCGGAGGCAGCAGTTCAAGCAGTGTAGCCCAGACTTCCCTCTCCCCAGCCACCTGCTCCAGCTCTTCAGAGAGGATACCAAGGTGTTCCCAGACCAGCTGGGAGACATAGTCTCTCTACCGAGTCCTGGGTCTGCCCCGGGGTCTCATCCCAGTGGGACGTGTCCGAAACACCTCAAGTGAGAGGTGTCCAGGAGGCATCCTAATCAGATGACCATACCACCTCAACTGACTCCTTTCAATGTGGAGGAGCAGCGGTTCTACTCTGAGCCTCTCCCAGATGACTGAGCTCCTCACCTTATCTCTGAGGGTGAGTCCAGCAATCCTACGGAGAAAGCTCATTTCAGCCGCTTGTATCCGCAGTCTCGTTCTTTCGGTCATTACCCAAGGCTTGTGACCATAGGTGAGAGTAGAAACGTAGATTGACTGGTAAATCGACATCTTTGCCTTAGAACTAAGCTCCCTCTTCACCACAAAAGACCGGTACAACGTCCATATCACTGCAGATGCTGCTCCGATCCATCTGTCAATCTCTCGCTCCATTTCCCCCTCACTCGTGAATAAGACCCCAAGATACTTAAACTCCTCCACTTGGGGCAGGAGCCTGTCCCCAACCCAGAGAGGACAAGCCACCTTTTTCCGGCTGAGGACCATGGACTCGGACTTGGAGGTGCTGATTCTCATCCCAGCTGCTTCACACTCAGCGGCAAACCGTTCCAGCAAGAGCTGTAGGTCATTGCTGGATGAAGCCAACAGGACAACATCATCTGCAAACAACAGAGATGAGATCCTGTGGTCACCAAGCACAACACCCTCCATTCCCTGGCTGCGCCTAGAAATCCTGTCCATAAAAATTATGAACAGGTTCGTGACAAAGGGCAGCCCTGGCGAAGTCCAACTCTCACTGGGAATGAGTCCGACCGAGTGTTGGCAATACGAACCAAACTCTCACAATGGTCGTACAGAGACCAAATTGCTCGTAACACCAAGCCCGATACCCCATACTCCCAAAGCACCCCCCCACAAAAAACCACAAGGGACACGGTCAAATGCCTTCTCCAAGTCCACAAAACACATGTAAACTGGTTGGGCAAACTCCCACGAACCCTCGAGAATTCTCGAGAGGGTAAAGAGCTGGTCCGATGTGCCACGGCCAGGACGAAAACCACATTGCTCCTCCTGAATCCGAGGTTCGACCAATGGCCGGACTCTCCTCTCCAGTACCTTGGCATAGACCTTCCCAGGGAGGCTGAGGAGTGTGATCCCTCTAAAGTTGGAGCACACCCTCCGATCCCCTTTTTTGAAGAGAGGAACCACCACCCCGGTTTGCCATGCCAAAGGCACTGCCCCCGACCTCCACGCAATGTTGCAGACGCGTGTCAACCATGACAACCCAACAACATCCAGGGCCTTGAGGTACTCAGGACGAATCTCGTCCACCCCAGGGGCCCGGCCACCAAGGAGATTTTTAACCACCTTGACAACCTCAGCCCCTGTGATAGGCGAGTCATCCCCCTTGTCCACAAACCCTGCTTCCTCTGTGGAAGGCGTATCAGTGGAATTGAGGAGATCCTCGAAGTATTCCTTCCACTGCCTGATGATAACCCCAGTCGAAGTCAACAGTGCCCCATCCGCACCATACACAGTGTGGACAGGGAGCTGCTTTCCCCTCCTGAGCCGCCAGACAGTTTGCCAGAATCTCTTCAAGGCCGACCAAAAGTCTTGTTCCATGGCCCCACCGAATTCCTCCCATACCTGGGTTTTTGCTTCAGCAACCACCCGAGCTGCACTCCGCTTGGCCTGCCGGTACACCTCAGCTGCTTTGGGAGTCCCACAAGCCAACCAAGCTTGATAGGACTCCTTCTTCAGCTTAATGGCCCCCCTCACCACTGGTGTCCACCACTTGGTTCGGGGGTTGCCACCACGAGATGCACCAACCACCTTGCGGCCGCAACTCTGGGCTGCCGCTTCAACAACAGAGGTGGAGAACATGGCCCATTCAGACTCCATATCTCCAGACTCCCTCGGAATGTGATTGAAGTTCTTCCGGAGGTGGGAGTTGAAGACCTCCCAGACAGGGGCCTCAGCCAGACGTTCCCAGCACACCCTCACTATATGTTTGGGTCTACCAGGTCTGAATGGCTTCCTCCCCTGCTATCAGATCCAACTCACCACCAGGTGGTGATCAGTTGATAGCTCTGCACCTCTCTTTACCTGAGTGTCCAAGACATACGGTCACAGGTCTGATAACACGATAACAAAATCGATCATCGACCTGCGACCTATGGTGTCCTGGTGCCAGGTGCACATATGGACACCCTTATGCTTGAACATGGTGTTTGTTATGGACAAACTGTGGTTAGCACAGAAGTCCAATAACTGAACACCACTCGGGTTCAGATCGGGCAGGCTGTTCCTCCCAGTCACCCCCCTCCAGGTTTCACTGCCGTTGCCCACGTGCGCATTGAAGTCCCCCAGTAGGACAATGGAGTCTCCAAGAGGAGCACCCTCCAGCACCCCAGTCACAGACTCCAAAAAGGGTGGGTACTCTGAAACATCATTTGGTGCATAGGCACAAATGATGGTCAGGACCTGTTTCCCAACCCGAAGGCACAGGGAAGTAACCCTTTCGTCCACCGGAGAAAACTCCAATATAGAGGCAGCAAGGTGGGGGGGGGGGGTTCAAGAATACCCACCCCTGTTCGTCGCCTCTTGCCTGGGGCAACTCCAGAAAAGGCCAAGCTCCAGCCCCTCTCCAGGAGACTGGTTCCAGAACCGAAGCTGTGTGTTAAGGTGAGGCCGACTATATCTCGCTGGTATCTCTCAACCTCGTACACCAGCTCAGGCATCTTCCCCACCAGAGAGGTGACAGATCAGACCTTGGTGGACTGATCCCAAGCTCGTTAGTATTATTATTACTTAAATGATGTGTCAGTAGGGAGAGGCCGCTGGAGCATTATGTGCTTCATACACGGCAGTGTGTCCCTCCGTGTATGCAAGTTTTCATTACTTACATTAACCTTCAGCCTGACATCATTGTCTTCTCTTACGCCATAAGATCATGGGCTTCATTGGTGTTAGCGGCTGTTCCTGTGTACCCTCATCCACCAGACTGCACGGACTGCCCCGGATTGCTCAAGCCGTAAGTTCATGTCTGCCTTTTTCTCCATGCCGACAACTATATAGTGGCACTAGACATTCCCTTTTCCAGGCTGTTGAGCATCCAGGTGATGTCCCTGTATGTCTGGTGGCCTCATCTAATCATATCAGCGCTATGTAAATCATCGGGGCTGTTTACTGGACTTTGGGGTTTAGTCAATAAAATGCACGAATCAGCTTCTGCTTTTGGGTTTGTCATTCCTTCCTTCATGCGCCGCGTAATGGTGCACAAGGAATCATAACGTCTGCTTATTCCGCCATCTTGGACTCCCCCCCTCCCCACCCATCATCAAGGTGCAGCTCTGAAGGGAGGAAACGAGGAAGTGTCTGAGCAGAGAGGAGCTGCTGGGTTACAAACCAGACTTTTCTCATTCCAAGGCGAGGAGCAGCAGATTTTCTAACACTTAGCTGCAGCATTTGTTTGGTGATACATTTGCAAAATTTGTCTCATAAATTTGCAGTTTTTATCATAAATTTGCAGTTTTTTCTTGTAAATTTTTGACATTTTCTCCTTAATTTCAGACTTTATTGTCAAAAATTTGTTAGATTTTAGTCTTTAATTTGAGACACTTTTTTTTTTGGCAAATTTAAGATTTTTTTTCTGGTCAATTTCCAACTTTACTTCCCCCAATTTGTGAAATCTTTAAAACAGGCCTTCACATTATATCACTGAATCTGAGTTCACATTGAAATACTGTGTGACTGTATATTTTTTCATATATTTCTGCAAAGTGTGGTTAGTCTGAGTAAATAACTGCATATATTCCTGTATATACTTGCATCCTTTTATAGAAACGTGGACAGACTGTAATTTACTGTACATACTCTGTTGTCATTGAATCCTTATTTAAATCCTCCACCTGAACAATGAGAGCAAGTTTTTATCCAAAGTCAAATTCCTTGTATGTGTTGTGCATACTTGGCCAATAAAGCTGATTCTGATTCTGATTCTGATTCTGATTCTAAAGTGATCCCCATCATGTGAACAGCAGACCAAATATGTGGTAAAGCAGCTACCATCCTGCTTTAGCGTGACTGGGTATAAATATAAAATTCTGTAGGGAAAATAAACACAACATGGATTGATGATGATGATGATGATGAGATACTTTATTTCGAACAATAAAGCAAAAACAAACAAATGACAAGGGCAATAAAAGTGACAGTATACAGTGCTCCAAAAGGAGAAGGAAGAAGTTAAGACTGATTTACTCCAACTCCTCTTTTCCCTAAATACAACCCATGTGAAATACAGTATTGTGGAGCCCATAGTTATAACCTATGTAACTCACATGTGGCTGGCTGAATTCAGCCAAGAGAGACTTTGAGCTAGCCATGTGTATTGACTTCACACCTCAAGAGGAAGACGTGTCTGCACCCCCTGGGGACTCAGGAGAGGGGAGAAGATTACCCGGCCTGACCTTTGGGGGTCGGAAAGGAGAACAGAAGGACTCTGGGTGTTCTATTACAGATGAAAGGATGTAGCTGTGTATTGAGACTTTTGTGTGATGTATTGTTAGAGATGAGTGTATAAATGTATGTGTGTGACTGCGTCCTGTCTCTTTTCACTCCGATCGAGAGAGGACGTAGGATGAATGAGAATTAAAACAGATACTGGAAAAATTATCCAGTCTCCTCAATTCTTGACTCCTACAATTGGTGACCTACGCATGAATCTGTGCACGCCGAGGCTGGAGGACAGCCTCGTGATCGATATGGAAGAGCTGGGAGACAGCCGCTCATACCCGGATTCACCGGGGAATGCCAGCAGGGGCACAAGACTAATTAAGCTCCCCGAGTTCTGGCAAAGCGACCCGCACTCGTGGTTCCAGCATGTGGAGTCGCGGTTCCTGCTCGGGGGAATTTCAGCGGAGGACATTAAATTCCGTAATGTCATCGCGACGCTTGACATCCGCACAGCTCGGTGTGTGCGGAGCCTGGTGCAGCAACCACCTGCTGTCGGCAAATACGACGCGCTGAAAGCCACCCTCATCAGGAGCTTCATGCCGTTGTCTGAGGCAAGAGCCAGGCAGCTACTGGACCTGCGTGACAAAGGTGGACGCAGGCCGACTGTCCTCATGGAGGACATGCTGCAAATGATCGGGACGGACAACGATGCATTCCTTTTCAAACATATTTTCCTGAGAACCCTCCCAGCACACACGAGAGGTTCCCTGTCCAGCAGGAGATGTGTGACCCAGCAGGACTTCCGCGACCTGGCCCAAGAGGCGGAGCGGCTCCTCAATGCCTACGAGGAACAAGAGGCTTCCGTGGCAGCGGCAAACCTCGGCGCAGCGGCCTGGGGCAGTGTGGAGCCAGAGACGGCAGTGACCACCTCAGCGGCGACAGCAGCGGCGGGATTCCGTGGCAGGGGAGATGACGGCCTCTGTTTTTACCATCGACGTTTCGCTGGGAAGGCGCACAAATGCATTCCGCCCTGCAAGTTCAAAAAGCAGGGAAACGACCGGGCCGGGAGCCGTTAGCAGCTTCCACTCTCGGCGAACGGAACAAGCTGCTTTATCTTACAGACGCGGGCTCCGGGCGGCAATTCCTAGTGGACACCGGAGCCCAGAGGAGCTTCATCACTGCCACCTATGCTGATCGGGTCGCGGGACCCCGCGGAGACGGAGCGACAGCGGCCAACGGCTCCAGCATCAAGACGTACGGAGAGAGAACCTTGTCTCTGTCCTTCCACGGCCGCGCCTATGAGTGGAATTTCATCGTGGCGGCAGTGAGCTTCAATATGTTAGGTGCTGATTTTCTGTGTTCACATGGTTTGTTAGTTGATCTGGCCAACAAACAACTAGTAAATGCACTCTCTTTCTGTTCTATCCCTTGTGCAGCTCGGGTGTGCCCGCCGCCAGTTCAGACCAACGTCGCCACAGCAGATGGTAAGTTTCACAGCCTTCTACACCAGTTCCCAGCACTCACAGTTCCTACTTTTTCAGCTAAGGTGGCAAAGCACGAGGTGGAGCACTTTATTACCACGAGTGGCCCACCCGTTTTTGCGAAGGCTCGGCGCTTGGATGCAGCTAAACTCTCCATTGCACACGAGGAGTTCGCCAACCTGGAAAGATTGGGCATAATTCGCCGCTCGATGTCCGCTTGGGCTTCCCCCCTCCACATGGTACCTAAAGCTGACGGCTCATGGAGACCTTGTGGCGATTACCGCAGGTTGAACAATGCCACAGCGCAAGACGAGTACCCGATTCCGCATATCCAGGACTTTTCAGTGCATTTGGCGAAGGCGCAAATTTTTTCTAAGATAGACCTGGTCCGCGGTTATCACCAAGTCCCAGTCCGACCAGAGGACATCCCCAAAACAGCCGTAATAACCCCGTTCGGGCTTTTTGAGTTTTTACGAATGCCTTTTGGCCTTAAAGGCGCCGCACAAACCTTCCAACGGATGATGGATGCAGTGCTGCGCGACCTTTCTTTCGTTTTTGTCTATTTAGACGACATTTTGGTATCCAGCACCTCCGAGGAGGAGCACACAAAACACCTCACAACAGTTTTTCAGAGGTTAAGAGAGCATGGGTTGATAATCAACCCGGCCAAGTGCCATTTTGGCGTGGCACAAATCGATTTTTTAGGGCACCGCGTTTCCTCGGAGGGATCAGTTCCTCTGCCGGCCAAAGTACGCGCAGTGGCAGATTTTCCCCAGCCTCGAACGGTAAAGGCGTTGCAAGAATTTTGGGGGATGGTAAATTTTTATAACCGTTTCATACCCCACGCAGCGCAGCTTATGCAGCCCTTGTACACCGCGCTCAAAAAGCAGAAGCCCTCCCATGTGATTGAATGGTCCCCGGAGCGGGAGCGCGCATTCACAGAGGTTAAACGGGCACTGGCAAACGCGGCACTGTTGGCCCACCCAGACCCGGCAGCCTGCATAGCGCTAACCACGGACGCGTCAGATGTGGCCATAGGGGCCGTAGTGGAACAGCAGGTTGCCGGGGTTTGGCAACCACTCGCATTCTTCAGCAGATCCCTACGCGAGGCTGAGCGAAAATACAGCGCGTTTGACAGGGAGCTGCTGGCGCTCCACTTGGCTATTCGCCATTTCCAGTTCTGGTTGGAAGGGCGGCGTTTCACCGCGTTTGTCGACCACAAACCGCTCACTTTTGCAATGTCCAAAACTTCAGAACCGTGGTCAGGGCGGCAACAGAGACAGCTGGCCGCAATTTCTGAATTTACCACCGATATTCAGCACGTAGCCGGTAAAATCAATGTGGTGGCAGACTGTCTGTCACGTGCGGTAACAGCACCCGTTCGCACGGAAACGGATTGAGCGGCCGCTTACCTAGAGCGCGGTAACAGCGCGAACACGCGCGTGGCTCCGGTCCACGTGGGAATAGATTATGCAGCCATGGCGGCGGAGCAGAGCGAGGACGCGGACGTGCGCGCGCTCCTGTCTGGACCAACAGGGTTAAGGCTGGAACGCAGAAATCTACAAACCGGTTTCCCCCCGCTTATTTGCGATGTATCCACGGGGCGACCGCGCCCGGTGGTGCCAGCCGCGTGGCGCCATCGCGTTTTTGACGCCGTGCACTCCCTAGCGCACCCAGGGGTGCGCGCTTCGGTGAAAATGGTGGCGGAGAAGTTTGTTTGGCCGAGCCTGTGCAAGCACATGAAGGAGTGGACTAAAACCTACATGGCTTGCCAGCGGGCTAAAATTCACAGGCACACTAAGGCACCCTTAGAACCGTTCCACATTCCGGCTAAAAGGTTCGATCATGTGCACGTGGACCTCGTGGGCCCCCTGCCCACTTCACAAGGATTCACGCATCTCTTGACAATGGTAGACCGAACCACTCATTGGCCGGAAGTGGTCCCGTTAACATCGACCACAGCGGCAGAGGTGGCACGCGCTTTTTTAACAGCCTGGGTAGCGCGGTTCGGGGTCCCGTCAGATATTACGTCTGATAGGGGACCTCAATTTGCGTCAGAACTGTGGTCAGCAGTGGCCAGCGGCTTAGGAACGGCAGTACATCGCACGACCGCTTACCATCCCCAGGCCAACGGTTTATGCGAGCGTTTTCACAGGTCTTTGAAGGCAGCCCTCAGAGCGTCACTGACGGACACAGATTGGGTAAACAAACTACCATGGGTTTTATTGGGGTTGCGTTCGGCACCCAAAGAGGATCTAGATGCCTCACCAGCAGAATTGGTCTTCGCACAACCGCTCAGGCTGCCAGGCGAGTTTTTACCCGACCACACGGCACCAGGGCCCCCCCCGATCCAGGGGTCTCTGAGTAACACGGGAGCAGAAATGCTCCCGGGCCCCGCTCATCACTCTTTCCCGCGTGTGTTCATGCCCCAGGCTTTACGAGACGCAGAGTTTGTTTTTGTCAGGCACGATGCTCAGCGGCATAGTCTCCGCCCACCTTACGACGGTCCATTTCGAGTGCTAGAAACCGGGGAGAAATATTTTGTGCTAGATTTGGGGGGCAGGAGGGAGACGATCAGTATCGATAGATTAAAACCTGCTTTTGTGTTGCATAACGAGTCTGTGCGACCGGCGGGCGTGCCTCGACGCGGCAGGCCTCCGAAGGGGCGGCCCCGGGACCCCCCACGGGGGGCAAATAACCCTTCTCCCCCTCACTCCACAGATGCACAGCAGGACGGCCCAACGCAGAGCAGGAGGCCTGCATACAGCAGATTCGGGAGAAGATTGAAACCTAAGCTGCATGCAGAATGATGTGGGGTTTTTTTGGTCAGGTTGCTTGGGTTGCTGTGAGATTCTGTTGGGGGGGGTGACGTGCTGTATGACTGTTGTATGACTGTATGTGGGTGCCCAGTCTTTCGCGTGGAAGGGGGGAGTGATGTGGAGCCCATAGTTATAACCTACGTAACTCACATGTGGCTGGCTGAATTCAGCCAAGAGAGACTTTGAGCTAGCCATGTGTATTGACTTCACACCTCAAGAGGAAGACGTGTCTGCACCCCCTGGGGGCTCAGGAGAGGGGAGAAGATTACCCGGCCTGACCTTTGGGGGTCAGAAAGGAGAACAGAAGGACTCTGGGTGTTCTATTACAGATGAAAGGATGTAGCTGTGTATTGAGACTTTTGTGTGATGTATTGTTAGAGATGAGTGTATAAATGTATGTGTGTGACTGCGTCCTACCTCTTTTCACTCCGATCGAGAGAGGACCGGTGCTGATGCTAGTAGAGTCTGAGACAGTCTTTCCCAGCCGCACATGCTGCCTCTGGTCCGTCAGGAAGTCGGTGATCCACCTGCAGAGGGAGTCAGGCACGTTGAGCAGGGACAGCTTGTCCCGGAGCAGAGCGGGGCGGATGGAGATGATTGTAGACTTCAGGAAAGTCACTACCCCTCTGCCCCCCCTCACCCTCTCAGGCTCTCCCATCACCACTGCTGATTCCTTCCGCTTCCTAGGCACTACCATCACCAGGGACCTCAAATGGGAGCCGACCATCAGCTCACTCATCAAAAAAGCCCAGCAGAGGATGTTCTTCCTGCGGCAGCTGAGGAAGCTCAAGCTACCCACCAAGATGTTAGTGCAGTTCTACACAGCCATCATCGAGTCCATCCTCACCACCTCCATAACCGTGTGGTACGCAGGAGCCACTGCCAGGGACAGACTAAGGCTGCAGCGCGTCGTGCACACTGCTGAGAAGGTGATCGGCTGCAAGCTCCCATCTCTCCAGGATCTGTACATCTCCAGGACCCGGAGGCGTGCTGGCCGGATCATAGCCGATCCCTCACACCCTGGTCACGTACTGTTTGCCCCCCTCCCCTCAGGTAGAAGACTTCGGTCCATCCAGACTAAAACCTCCCGTCACATGAACAGCTTCTTCCCCTCTGCCATCAGACTGCTGAACACTAAGTGACTTATTGACTCTCGTGCACTTTGTACAGCAGCTCAACCAGACTCATGTCAATCATCACTGTTTTCTTCCTGCATTACCGACTGCACTATATAGTTTTCCACAGTATCTGCTGCTTGCTAATATTTTTTTTAACTGCTGACCAGTATCACTTACTCTTATTCTACACTTTTTTGCATGTATAGTTTATTTCTTTTATCTTATCATGTTTAATGTTGCAGCATTGCACCGAGACAAATTCCTAGTTTGTGTACTACATGAACAATGGCAATAAACCTGATTCTGATTCTGATTCTGTTTCTGACGTAGGATGAATGAGAATTAAAACAGATACTGGAAAAATCATCCAGTCTCCTCAATTCTTGACTCCTACAGTATATACATATTTCCTCTATTATGAACTCCCAAGTAGACAATTAACTGTATTTCATAGATATCAACACTGACACCCATCCATCCCTACATATGTACAGTCCATACATATGCATACAGTATATCTATACCCAGCCCCAAACAACAGATATACAGTGCCGTCCCACCTACCATATCATAGTGTCCCAGCGTGAGTTTAGTGCATCTTACATGTTAATACTACACCTTTAACATATAACCTTTTAGCAAGTAATGTTTATACTGTGGTGGCAGTGTGTGGGGGGTTCTCCACCCAGAGTCGGAAGCTGGGGGGGGGGAGATGGAACAAAGGACTGAAGGAGGAAGTTGCCCAGGGGGTCTCAGATGTAATAGGACTATCTGCCCCCCCGGGGAGTTCAGGAGACACTGAAGTCACTGGAGTAAGATAAGATAAGATAAGATAAGCCTTTATTAGTCCCACAACGGGGAAATTCCAGGATTGCAACAGCACAGGGATAGCAACACTCAGAGCAACAATCAGAAGGCAAGAAAAAAACAAGCAAGCAAGAGCAGCTAATATACATATGTACATATTACTATAAAATATATATATACACACACACACACAGACACACAGTGCAGAGCATTGTAGCTGGATGGAATAAATATGTAAATATATAAACACCCACAGTACGGAGCATTGCAGCTAGGTGGAATAAATATGCAAGTATATAAACACACACAGTGCGGAGCAATGTAGCTAGATGGAATAATATGTAGATATATAAAAACACAGTGCGGAGCATTGTAGCTAGATGGAATAAATATATAGATATATAAATATAAACACACCCAGTGCTGAGCATTGTAGCTAGATGGAATAAATATGTAAATATATAAACACACACAGTGCAGAGCGTTGTTGCTAGGTGGGATGAAACAGCATAACCGTCTACTTAGTTATCCTACATGGTATGATTATGTGCCCATACATATTCTCACCCTCCATAGCGACCGGTATGTTCCTAGTTGTATGCCGGAGAGGACCATTGTGTAAGTCTATTGCATCTTTTGCATTCAAAAAAACTATTAGTTTGTTACGTCTTTTTGCTATCTCTGCGAGCAGCCCTGCTTAGGTTGTACAGTCTGACAGCCGTTGGTAGGAAGGACCTACGAAACCTCTCGGTTGTGCACCTGGGATGATGTAGTCTGCTGCTAAATGAGTTCCTCAGTGCATCCAGTATGTCCTGCATAGGGTGGAACTCGGACGCCAGCAGAGATGACAGTTTAGCCACCGTCCTTCTCTCTCCTATCTCCTCCATCGGATCAAGGCGCTGCCCCAGGACAGAGCTAGCTTTCTTAATCAGTTTGTTCAGTCTCTTCCTATCGGCTGCAGTAATGCCACTGCCCCAGCAGACCACTCCAAAAGTGATGGCTGATGCCACCACCGTGTCATAGAATGACTTCAGCAGCGCCCCTTGTACACCAAAAGACCTGAGTCTCCTCAGCAGGAACAGCCTGCGCTGTCCCTTCTTGTAGAGTGCGTCAGTATTGTGTGACCAGTCTAGTTTATTGTTCAGATGAATACCCAGGTACTTATAGGATGTCACCATCTCGATGTCTGTTCCCTGTATATTTACTGGTGCTGTGAGGGGCTGCCCATGCCTGCGGCAGTCCACCACCAGCTCCTTAGTTTTCCTCGCGTTGATCTGGAGGCAGTTCCGATGGCACCAGTCCACAAAGTCCTGGATAAGTCCTCTGTACTCAGCTTCATCTCCGTTGGAGATGAGACCAACGATCGCAGAGTCATCAGAGAACTTCTGTAGATGGCAATTTTTTTTTTTTTTTTTTTTTTTTTTTTGTTACTTATTTGTACCCGTAGGTAGACTTGGTTTGCAGTCTGGTGACAAGCCACCGGCTGCTGGTCGCTGCGTGCGCGAGCGCCCTAAACCTACATGTTTTTGGTGTGCGGGAGGAAACCGGAGAAATCCCGGAGTAAACCCGCGCAACACGGGGAGAACATGCAAACTCCACACAGCTCACTGTTGGTCGGGGGCTGGGATCGAACCCACGATCTCATGATCCCCGCGGTCCCCCGGCCGAGGGTAAAACTGTGCTGCCACAGTGCTAAACCACTGCGCCACCGTGCAGCCCAAGGCAATGTGTTGTGTTGTGTGAGAAGTCCGCAGTATAAAGAGTGAACAGGAAGGGAGCCAGCACCGTTCCCTGGGGGGCCCCCGTGCTACTGATGATCGTGTCGGAAACACAGTCCCGGGTTCTCACAAACTGAGGCCGGTTCGTGAGGTAGTCCAGGATCCATGATGACAGGTGCTGGTCCACCCCTGCGCGCAGCAGCTTGTCCTTCAGGATCATCGGTTGGATGGTGTTGAAAGCACTGGAGAAGTCAAAGAACATGATCCTCACCATATTCCCGGGCTTCTCCAGGTGGGACAGAGAACGGTGAAGGAGGAAGATCACCGCATCCTCCACCCCAATGCCATGCTGGTAGGCGAACTGGAGTGGATCCATCGCTGGTTCCACCAGGGGGCGGAGATGAGCAAGGAGCAGTCTCTCCAGGGTCTTCATCAAGTGGGACGTCAAGGCCACCGGTCTGTAGCTGTTCAGGTCTTTGGGGTGGGAAGTTTTTGGTACAGGTACCACACAAGATGTTTTCCACAGCTGTGGTACCCTCCCCAGCTTCAGGCTCATTTTGAAGATATACGTCACAATCCCACACAGCTGGTCTGCACAGGACTTGAGGAGCTTTGCGCTGATGCCGTCCGGTCCCGACGCCTTCCTCGCCTTGATCTTCCTCAGCTCCGTCCTCACCTGGGTCTTGGTCAGGGTCAGGATGGGGGGCTGTGTGTTGGGAGTGGGGGGGGGGGTGTCGGTGGAGTGGGGAGTGGGCAGCAGGACTTGATTTCTTAGAGGCAGCAGTGGTTGTTGTGCAGACAGGGGGGAGGGCGGTTGGTCAAATCTATTGAAAAACAGATTCAGGTTGTTCGCCCACTCCCTGCCCCCCGTGGCCTGGGGGGAGGTATTCTGGAGCCCCGAGATGGTTTTGAGGTTTCTCCAGACCCCGCTGATGTCGCTCTGTTGCAGCTTGTCCTCCATCTTCTTCCTGAAGCTGTCCTTGCCTTCTCTGATCTTCCTCCTCAGCTCCCTCTGTACGGACTTCAGCATCTCCCTGTTCCCCGACCTGAAGATCCTCTTCTTCTCTCTCAGAAGTGTTTTTATCTCAGGGTTGATCCAGGGTTTGTTGTTTGAGTGACGCCGTATGGTCTTGGTGGGAACGGATTTGTCCACACAGAAGCTGAGGTAGCCCGTGAAGGTGTGAATGAGGCCATCAATGTCCTCACCATGTGGATCGCAGAGCTGCTTCCAGGCAGTGGCTTCAAAACAGTCCTTTAGAGTGTCCATTGTCTCCTCAGACCATAACTCCACAGTGTGCATGGCCGGAGGTTGTCTGTGCACTAGGGGTTTGTACACCGGCCGGAGATGAACCAAGTTGTGATCCGATCTCCCAAGTGGGGGGAGTTGTGATGAGGTGTACGCCTCCTTAGTGTTTGCGTAGAACAAATCCAGTGTTTTATTGTCTCTAGTGTGGCATGTGACATACTGGGTGAAAGTGGGCAGAATGGGAGACAGTGAAACGTGGTTGAAATCGCCTGAGATGAGGAGAAGAGCATCTGGGTGTTCTGTCTGCAGCCTGCTGGTTACTGAATGGATGACGTCACGCGCTGTCCCAGCGTTCGCCGTCGGATTTGCATAAACAACAATGCAGATCACGTGTGAGTGTTCTCTCGGGAGATATGTAGGCCTCATGCTAACAGCTAGCAACTCAATGTCTTTGCTGCAGTGTCGTTGTTTAACAGTGATATGTCCCGGTCTGCACCAGTTGTTGTTAACATACATTATCACTCCACCGCCCCTTGCTTTGCCACTCTCTGGTGTTCAGTCAGCTCGTATCATGTGAAAACCCTCCAGCTCAATGTTAGCATCTGCTGCTAGTTCAGTTAGCGAACTAGTAAGAGAGTATATTCTGTCCATGATGTTGGAAGGTGAATAAAGTTCATGTGTCGTTCAGCTCACTACCTTGTCTGCTTTCATCTTCCACAATACCTCTTTTTGAACTGGTTTCTGTTGGTTCATAGTTTCAGTTCCAGCTCCAGACTGTTCCACAAATCCACCCCACAGACAGATATGCACATACTTTTCTTTGCTGTTCGAACCTTCGGTTTTGTAAAGTTTAAGTCTCCTCTCAGATTGTAATCATTGTCTCTTTTTTTGAATATTTTTTGTATATTAGTTGGAAGTTGCTAATTAATTGCCCTGTATATTATTTGTTCTGTCTTAAATTTAATGAAATCCATGAACTTTATGGCATGTGACTTTAAAAACAGTGAGTTGGTATGGTCGCTATATCCTACATTATTTATTATCCTTATAGCCTTTTTTGTAATGTGCATATTGGCTGTAGGTTGGTTTTGTAGGTGTTTCCCCAGATCTCAACACGGTAGTTAAGATATGGTAAAAACAGTGAATTGTACAGTAAGAATAATGATTCATAGTCCAAAATGTGTCTTATCTTCCCCAGTACCTCTATACATTTTGCCAACTTGGCCTGGATGTGACTGATGTGAGGTTTCCAGCAGGTTTTATTGTCTAGTGTCACCCCCAGAAACTTATTTTCCTGTAATATTTCAATTCTGGAATCATCTATCATTACCATAATTTCATGATTTGTTTAATAATTTCCAAACAACATAATCTTTTTTTTTCGAATTTAGAGATAATTTATTTTGTTGAACCACTGCATTAACCTTGTATGTCCTCCTCAACTGATTAAAAAATAAATTCAATAATTTTTAACCTTTTTTTTGAAAAACAAGACCCATTATTGAAAGGAATTGCAGCAGCATGATAAAATAGGCAGCGATGATACTGTGGTTTTAAGTAGAGTTTATTATCATACCGCTGTCACGGTGTCCACTCCCGGCGCCGTGCATGCGCGCCGGGATCGAGCCCACGGCTCTCAGAGAAGGAGGACACAAGAGTCTGTGTCTAGCAGCAGCAGTTGCAGAAGTGGAATTGAGAGAGACAGGGTTTGCGTTACAGAGTTGCAGCATATATACCCAACTATAACAATACATCAAAGAGCAGATTCACAGCAGTTGGTCTGATCAAAGGGACTGCAGAACAGGCATGAGATATTTGCATTTAAGAGACCTACATAACAATAGGCAGATTTTCTGTCCTCTGCTCCAGCTTGCAGGACAAAGAGGTTACAAGGCACATCTACATATTGAACTGTCTCTAGGTCACAGTAAGGACAGGACGCATGAACACTATACATGAATGGCACATTGCATCACAATACATGCATGGCACATTGCATCACAATACATGAATGGCACATTACATGTCAGTAGTGCAGCGGGAAAAACTAAGAGAAGAGAGCTGACTGTCCTGTGTGTTGTGGGGGGGTTGAATCAACCCGCCACAGGAATCATATATAATTAAGGACTATCAACATGGTGGGCTAAAAGCAGCTGAATTGAATCTGTCATTGGGATGCTCAGACGGAAGTGGATGAAACAATTTCCGTCTCATCCTGATTCCCTTTGGTTCCACATACAAAAAAAAAAAAAAAACCCTGCTTGAAAAAGTTGGAAGTTTGGAATTTTTGCTGAAATGTGATTTTTGAAATGTCAGAAATACCCCTGAAGTTGTCAGAGTTCCATCAGTAAGTTCTGAATTATTGGAAAATGGTATTTAATCAGGGGCAGCGAGGTGGCGGAGTGGTTAGCACTGCGGCAGCACAGCAACTCACCCTTGGCCGGGGGATCCTGGGTTCGATCCCAGCCCCCGACCAACAGTGATCTGTGTGGAGTTTGCATGTTCTCCCCGTGTCTGTGTGGGTTTACTCAGGGATTTCTCGGGTTTCCTCCCACATGCAAGTTAGGTTAATTGGCATCAAAACTGGGGATTCTTTTTTTTTTTTTTTTTCCCTCTCGGCGCCACACGAGTAGGCTGCCTTTTGCAACAGTGGCTCGATTCCGAGTCTTTTTCCCTTCCTCTCTCTTTTGATCCGTCTTTTTTTTTTCACCCCACTTATATCACGGACACACAGATCGTCCTAAATGTCTCCTGAGCCGGTGGACGGAGCCACTGTTTATAGCAGGATACGATACAGCAGAGAACAGCTGCTAGCATTCAACCGCCACCCGGTCCCATTGGAAAAACTCGACATACCGAGAGAACTGAGGCGAAAACGCCGCGGCTGCCGGGCTGGAGTAAGGCGGAGGACAAAAAATATAAGGTACAGACCCTCCCTTCCATCTGTTGTCATGGGAAATGTACGGTCGATACTGGGAAAGTTAGATGAGCTAGCGGCTATCTCCCGTTATGATAGCACATACCGGGAGTGCTCTCTCCTTTTGTTTACTGAGACGTGGCTAACTGAACTAGCAGCAGATGCTAACATTGAGCTGGAGGGTTTTCACATGATACGAGCTGACCGAACACCAGACAGTGGCAAGACTAGGGGCGGTGGAGTGATAATGTATGTTAACAACAACTGGTGCAGACCGGGACATATCACTGTTAAACAACGACACTGCAGCAAAGACATTGAGTTGCTAGCTGTTAGCATGAGGCCTACATATCTCCCGAGAGAACACTCACACGTGATCTGCATTGTTGTTTATGCAAATCCGACGGCGAACGCTGGGACAGCACGTGACGTCATCCATTCAGTAACCAGCAGGCTGCAGACAGAACACCCAGATGCTCTTCTCCTCATCTCAGGCGATTTCAACCATGTTTCACTGTCTCCCATTCTACCCACGTTCACCCAGTATGTCACATGCCACACTAGAGACAATAAAACACTGGATTTATTCTACGCAAACACTAAGGAGGCGTACACCTCATCACAACTCCCCCCACTCGGGAGATCGGATCACAACTTGGTTCATCTCCGGCCGGTGTACAAACCCCTAGTGCACAGACAACCTCCGGCCATGCACACTGTGGAGTTATGGTCTGAGGAGACAATGGACACTCTAAAGGACTGTTTTGAAGCCACTGCCTGGAAGCAGCTCTGCGATCCACATGGTGAGGACATCGATGGCCTCATTCACACCTTCACGGGCTACCTCAGCTTCTGTGTGGACAAATCCGTTCCCACCAAGACCATACGGCGTCACTCAAACAACAAACCCTGGATCAACCCTGAGATAAAAACACTTCTGAGAGAGAAGAAGAGGATCTTCAGGTCAGGGAACAGGGAGATGCTGAAGTCCGTACAGAGGGAGCTGAGGAGAAAGATCAGAGAAGGCAAGGACAGCTTCAGGAAGAAGATGGAGGACAAGCTAACTAACTAACTACTAACTAACCTGCACTTATATAGCGCTTTTCTAGTCACAAAGACCACTCAAAGCGCTTTCATTAATACTAACCCTCTATTCTAAGGGCCCATAGGAAACAAATATCTAGGGACAATTTAGAACAGCCAATTAACCTAACATGCATGTTTTTGGCATGTGGGAGGAAACCGGAGAAATCCCGGAGTAAACCCACGCAACACGGGGAGAACATGCAAACTCCACACAGATCACTGTTGGTCGGGGGCTGGGATCGAACCCACGATCCCCACAATCCCCCGGCAAAGGGTAAACTGTGCTGCCGCAGTGCTAACCACTGCGCCACCGTGCAGCCCACAAGCTGCAACAGAGCGACATCAGCGGGGTCTGGAGAAACCTCAAAACCATCTCGGGGCTCCAGAATACCTCCCCCCAGGCCACAGGGGGCAGGGAGTGGGCGAACAACCTGAATCTGTTTTTCAATAGATTTGACCAACCGCCCTCCCCCCTGACTGCACAACAACCACTGCTGCCTCTAAAGAAATCAAGTCCTGCTGCCCACTCCCCACTCCACCAACACCCCCCCACTCCCAACACACAGCCCCCCATCCTGACCCTGACCAGGACCCAGGTGAGGACGGAGCTGAGGAAGATCAAGGCGAGGAAGGCGCCGGGACCGGACGGCATCAGCGCAAAGCTCCTCAAGTCCTGTGCAGACCAGCTGTGTGGGATTGTGACGTATATCTTCAACATGAGCCTGAAACTGGGGAGGGTACCACAGCTGTGGAAAACATCTTGTGTGGTACCTGTACCAAAAACTTCCCACCCCAAAGACCTGAACAGCTACAGACCGGTGGCCTTGACGTCCCACTTGATGAAGACCCTGGAGAGACTGCTCCTTGCTCACCTCCGCCCCCTGGTGGAACCAGCGATGGATCCACTCCAGTTCGCCTACCAGCATGGCATTGGGGTGGAGGATGCGGTGATCTTCCTCCTTCACCGTTCTCTGTCCCACCTGGAGAAGCCCGGGAATATGGTGAGGATCATGTTCTTTGACTTCTCCAGTGCTTTCAACACCATCCAACCGATGATCCTGAAGGACAAGCTGCTGCGCGCAGGGGTGGACCAGCACCTGTCATCATGGATCCTGGACTACCTCACGAACCGGCCTCAGTTTGTGAGAACCCGGGACTGTGTGTCCGACACGATCATCAGTAGCACGGGGGCCCCCCAGGGAACGGTGCTGGCTCCCTTCCTGTTCACTCTTTATACTGCGGACTTCTCACACAACACAACACACTGCCATCTACAGAAGTTCTCTGATGACTCTGCGATCGTTGGCCTCATCTCCAATGGAGATGAAGCTGAGTACAGAGGGCTTATCCAGGACTTCGTGGACTGGTGCCATCGGAACTGCCTCCAGATCAACGCGAGGAAAACTAAGGAGCTGGTGGTGGACTGCCGCAGGCATGGGCAGCCCCTCACAGTACCAGTAAATATACAGGGAACAGACATCGAGATGGTGACATCCTATAAGTACCTGGGTATTCATCTGAACAATAAACTAGACTGGTCACACAATACTGATGCACTCTACAAGAAGGGACAGCGCAGGCTGTTCCTGCTGAGGAGACTCAGGTCTTTTGGTGTACAAGGGGCGCTGCTGAAGTCATTCTATGACACGGTGGTGGCATCAGCCATCACTTTTGGAGTGGTCTGCTGGGGCAGTGGCATTACTGCAGCCGATAGGAAGAGACTGAACAAACTGATTAAGAAAGCTAGCTCTGTCCTGGGGCAGCGCCTTGATCCGATGGAGGAGATAGGAGAGAGAAGGACGGTGGCTAAACTGTCATCTCTGCTGGAGTCCGAGTTCCACCCTATGCAGGACATACTGAATGCACTGAGGAGCTCATTTAGCAGCAGACTACATCATCCCAGGTGCACAACCGAGAGGTTTCGTAGGTCCTTCCTACCAACGGCTGTCAGACTGTACAACCTAAGCAGGGCTGCTCGCAGAGATAGCAAAAAGACGTAACAAACTAATAGTTTTTTGAATGCAAAAGATGCAATAGACTTACACAATGGTCCCCTCCGGCATACAACTAGGAACATACCGGTCGCTATGGAGGGTGAGAATATGTATGGGCACATAATCATACCATGTAGGATAACTAAGTAGACGGTTATGCTGTTTCATTCCATCTAGCAACAATGCTCTGCACTGTGTGTGTTTATATATTTACATATTTATTCCATCTAGCTACAATGCTCAGCACTGGGTGTGTTTATATATTTATATATCTACATATTATTCCATCTAGCTACATTGCTCCGCACTGTGTGTGTTTATATACTTGCATATTTATTCCACCTAGCTGCAATGCTCCGTACTGTGGGTGTTTATATATTTACATATTTATTCCATCTAGCTACAATGCTCTGCACTGTGTGTTCATATATTCATATATTTATTCCATCCAGCTACAATGCTCTGCACTGTGTGTCTGTGTGTGTGTGTATATATATATATTTTATAGTAATACGTACATATGTATATTAGCTGCTCTTGCTTGCTTGTTTTTTTCTTGCCTTCTGATTGTTGCTCTGAGTGTTGCTATCCCTGTGCTGTTGCAATCCTGGAATTTCCCCGTTGTGGGACTAATAAAGGCTTATCTTATCTTATCTTATCTTATCTTAAATTGTCCTTAGGAATGACTGTGAGAGTGAATGGTTGTCTGTCTCTCTGTGTTGGCTCTGCGATGGACTGACGATCTGTCCAGGGTGTACCCTGCCTCTCGCCCAAGGATGCTGGGATAGGCTCCAGGCCCCCCGCGACCCCAAAAGGATTAAGCGGAAGAAGAAGGTATTTAATCACAACTTTACACTGCATGGCTCCACCTTGTGGAATAATCGACTTATTACAATCAATAGGAAAACTTTCAGAAGGAGAGGGTCCATAAAAATATATTATATGGAACTGATTTGATGGATGAAAATGGAACCTTTTTAGATCGTAAATCATTTGTTGATAAATCTAAATTGGATTGTTTAGTAAGAGAATATAACTCAGTCTTTAAAGCAATTCCACTTCCCTTGGTTCAGTTAATTAGGAATATTTTAACTTATTCCAAGGTGTCGACTCAATTACCAGAGTTAAAAATAGGGGGAGTTAAGATTTGGAAAAAAGAGTGCTATAATAAAGTAATTGGCAATGCATTTGAACAGAAACTTTTTTATAGATTTTGGAACACCAAGGAGATTGGAACTGCTGGAAAACTGCTTGGCAAAGAACCAAAATGATAACTTTCTGAAGTGGCCTATTCCACCTAAGGTAAAGGAAACACATTTTAAGATTATAAATAGTTTTTATCCAGTGGCTGAGACTCTACGGAGAAGATTTAAATTTGAGGTGGAGCCATGTGTTTTCTGGGCAGAGGAACATGAGACCATTGAACATTTTGTGGCTCACATATTTTGGATGCTTTGACTGCATATGTATAGCACAGTGATTGAGATGCTTAAGACTGCATATGTATTTTGTAACTTCACGTCTTAGAAGGAACAATAAGTCTGGACCTCCTGGGGATAACAGTAGGAGGTGGAGGTACCTTTAGCAAGGACTCTGAAAGGACTTCCTGACCTCCTGGGGTCAGGTGGAGGAAGAAGAGGCCTGGGGGAGAAGTATTGTCAATGGGGGTTTTATGACAATGTGATGCTGTGCTTTGATGTCCCAGGTATAAAAGTGGGGAATTGGAGTAGTTTGTTCTCTTTTCTTGTTTGAGAGATGGTTGGAGATGTGAGATGTTTAATAAACCTGAATTGAGAAATAAATTCAGCCTCTTCATTTCACGCTCTCCACATTGGTGACCTGAAGACATATAATGACTAGAGACAGTTCCCCCGAGCCAGACTCGCCAGGGACCGCTGGAGCAAGCGCGGTCTCAGTCAAGCTTCCAGAGTTCTGGCAGGACAACCCAGACTCGTGGTTCCTCCTGGCCGAAGCCCAGTTCGAACTCGGGGGAATAACAGCAGATGACACAAAATTCTACCATGTCATCGCCAAACTCGACAACCGCACAGTGGGTTGAAAGCTGCCCTCATCCAGTGTTTCACGCCCTCAGCCGAAGAGAGAGCTAGGAAGCTCCTAGCCCTGCACAACTTGGGAGGACGCACGCTTGTCGACCTGATGGAAGACATGCTGCAGCTGAGAGGCTCAGACAACGACAATTTCCTCTTCAAGCAGGTCTTCCTGCAAACCCTACCATCGCAGACGAGGGCGACCCTGGCAGGTTCTCATTTTGTGACCCAGCGGGACTTCCGCGCGCTGGCCCAGGAGGCGCAGCGGATCCTCAACTCCAGCGAGGAGCACTCGGCCACCGCAGCTGCGGCAGATCGCGGCGCGGCGGCCGGGAGCAGCGGGGGGCCAGAGGCGACGGAGGCGATCCCACCAACAATGGCGGCAGCGAAGTCCCGACACAGCGGAGGAGACGACTTCTGCTTTTACCATCGTCGTTTCGCAGAGAGGGCGCGCAAGCGTGTACCGTCGTGCCAGTTCAAGAGCTCGGGAAACGCCAGGACCGGGAGTCACTAGCAGCGGCGGCACTCGGCAAACGGAACAAGCTGCTCTACCTGACGGACACGCGCTCCGGGAGGCACTTCCTCGTGGACACGGGCGCCCAAGTGAGTTTCATCACCCCAACCTACGCTGACCGGCTGGCAGGCCCCCGTGGTGATGGAGCAACAGCGGCGAACGGCTCAAGCATTAAGACCTTCGGTGAAAGGACTCTGCTTGTGTCCTTGCAAGGCCGAACATATGAATGGACTTTTATTATAGCGGCGGTGAGTTTCAAGATGTTAGGTGCTGATTTTCTGTGCTCACATGGGTTGTTAGTTGATCTTTCCAATAGGCGCCTAGTTAATGCACTCTCCTTTTACTCCATTCCTTGTGCAGCTCGAGTGTCCCCGCCACCAGCACAGACCAACGTCGCCACAGCAGGCGATAAGTTTCACACACTCCTCACTCAGTTTCCAGCACTCACAGTTCCCACTTTTTCAGCAACAGTTGCGAAACACGGGGTGGAGCACTTTATTACTACTACTGCCCCCCCCCCGTCTTTGCGAAAGCTCGGCGCTTGGATGCAGCTAAACTGTCCATATCGCACGAGGAGTTCGCCAACCTGGAAAGGTTGGGCATCATCCGGCATTCAAAGAGCCCATGGGCCTCCCCACTGCATATGGTCCCTAAAGCTGACGGCTCGTGGAGACCTTGCGGTGATTTCCGCAGGTTAAACAACGCCACAGCGCATGACCGCTACCCAATCCCGCATATTCAGGATTTTTTGGTGCATCTGGCGGGGGCGCGCACTTTTTCTAAAATAGACTTGGTCCGCGGTTATCATCAAGTCCCAGTGCGCGCTGAGGACATCCCCAAAACAGCGGTGATAACTCCGTTTGGACTTTGAGTTTTTACGCATGCCGTTTGGGCTTAAAGGCGCCGCGCAAACCTTCCAGCGCATGATGGATGCGGTGTTGCGCGATCTCCCTTTTGTGTTCGTCTACCTGGATGACATTTTGGTAGCCAGCGCGTCCGAGGTAGAACACGAAAAACACCTCACGGAAGTTTTCCAGAGGTTGGGAGAGCACGGGTTAATAATCAACCCAACTAAGTGCCAGTTCGAGGTGGCGCAGATCGACTTTTTGGGGCACCGCGTCTCCCCAGAGGGAGCAGTTCCGCTACCGGACAAAGTGCGCGCAGTGGCAGATTTTCCCCAGCCATAAACGGTCAAAGCACTACAGGAGTTTTTGGGAATGGTGAATTTTTATAACCATTTCCTCCCCCGCGCAGTGCAGCTCATGCAACCATTATATGCCGCGCTTAAAAAGCAAAAACCCTCCAATGCAATTGAGTGGTCCCCAGAGCGGGAGCGCGCATTCGCGGAGGTAAAAAAAGCCCTTGCAGACGCTGCGTTGTTGGCTCATCCAGTCCCAACGGCCCGCATAGTGCTCACCACTGATGCGTCAGACGTGGCCATAGGGGCGGTAGTGGAGCAGCACGTGGCCAGGGTTTGGCAGCCGCTGTCCTTTTTCAGCAGATCCTTGCGCGAGGCCGAGCGAAAATACAGCGCGTTTGACAGGGAGCTGTTAGCGCTCCACTTAGCCATTTGCCACTTCCAATTCTGGATAGAAGGTCGGAGTTTCACCGCGTTTGTCGATCACAAACCGCTCACTTTTGCAATGGCCAAAATTTCAGAACCATGGTCGGGCCGGCAGCAGAGGCAGCTGGCCGCAATTTCGGAGTTTACTACTGATATTCAACACGTAGCGGGTAAACTCAATGTAGTGGCAGACTGCCTCTCTCGCGCGATAACCGCACCAGTCCACGCAGAGGTAGATTATACTACCGCAGCCGCTGAGCAAAATAACAGCGTGGAAGCGCACGTGGCCCCAGTTCACGTGGGAATAGACAATGCAGCCATGGCAGCGGATCAGGGTAGCGATGCGGACGTGTGCGCACTCCAGTCTGGACCAACAGGGTTAAGGCTGGAGAACAGGAGGCTGCAAAATGATATGCCCCCCCTAATCTGTGATGTCTCTACTGGACGGCCACGTCCAGTAGTGCCGGCCGCATGACGCCGCCACGTTTTTGACTCGATTCGCTCCCAGGGGTGCGCGCGTCTGTGAAAATGGTAGCAGAAAAGTTTGTTTGGCCGGGCCTGCGCAAGCACGTTAAAGAGTGGGCACGAGCCTGTATGGCTTGCCAGCGGGCCAAAATACACAAGCACACAAAAGCCCCCTTAGAGCCGTTTCACATCCCGGCCAAGAGGTTTGATCATGTGCATGTCGACCTCATAGGCCCCCTACCGTCGTCGCAGGGGTACACACACCTTTTGACAATGGTGGATCGAACCACGCGTTGGCCGGAAGTGGTCCCACTAGCATCAACCACAGCTGCAGAGGTGGCCCGCGCGTTTTTAACGGCTTGGATAGCGTGTTTCGGGGTTCCGTCGGATATTACGTCCCACAGGGGACCTCAATTTGTGTCTGAGCTTTGGTCAGCGATGGCCCACAGCTTAGGTGTGACAATTCACCGCACTACCGCTTACCACCCCCAGGCTAATGGTTTGTGCGAGCGGTTTCATAGATCATTGAAGGCGGCCCTCAGAGCGTCGCTTACGGATGCAAATTGGGTAAACAGACTACCATGGGTTTTATTAGGGTTGCGTTCTGCACCTAAAGAGGACTTAAAAGCCTCCCCAGCAGAGTTGGTATTTGCACAACCTCTCCGGCTGCCAGGAGAGTTTCTGCCAGATAATCTGGCGCCAGGGCGTTCCCCTGCTCAGTGGTCACTGATCGACACGAGAGCAGACATGCTTCCGGGCCCCGTTCACCACACCTTTCCGCGTGTTTTTGTGCCCAAATCTATAAAAAATGCTGAGTTTGTTTTTGTCAGGCATGAGGCTCGACGCCCAGCCCTGCGTCCACCCTACGATGGCGCATATAGAGTGCTGGAAACAGGTGATAAGCATTTTGTGCTATATTTGGGGGACAGGAGGGAAACAATTAGTATAGACAGACTAAAGCCTGCTTTTGTGATGGCCGACGAGACTGTGCGAGTGGCGAGGGCTCCTCGACGCGGCAGGCCCCCCAGGGAGCATGCCCCAGACACCCCGCAGGGATCAACTAACAGTTCTCGTCCTCAGATAGCAGATTCACTGCAGGATGGCGCCGCAGGAGCTGCGAAGCCCGCCTACAGCAAGTTTGGAAGGCGGTTGAAGCCCAGACAGCATATGGACTGATGTCGTGATTTTATCATGTTGTGTGGACTATGTTGTATTGTTTCATCTTCGACGTTTGGTGGGGGGGGGTTATGTGGCTCACATATTTTGGATGCTTTGACTGCATATGTATAGCACAGTGATTGAGATGCTTAAGACTGCAAATGTATTTTGTAACCTCACGTCTTAGAAGGAACAATAAGTCTGGACCTCCTGAGGATAACAGTAGGAGGTGGAGGTACCTTTAGCAAGGACTCTGAAAGGACTTCCTGACCTCCTGGGGTCAGGTGGAGGAAGAAGAGGCCTGGGGGAGAAGTATTGTCGATGGGGGTTTTATGACAATGTGATGCTGTGCTTTGATATCCCAGGTATAAAAGTGGAGAATTGGAGTAGTTCGTTCTCTTTTCTTGTTTGAGAGATGGTTGGAGATGTGAGATGTTTAATAAACCTGAATTGAGAAATAAATTCAGCCTCTTCATTTCACGCTCTCCACAATTTGTTCTTTTCCTGACCTAGATCTGCTCAATTTGGGAGCGATGTTTTTAGATGGATTAATCTTGGCGTCGATATTCCTCTTGAGGCGCCTCAGATCCTTTTGTACTTGGATAACATTCCAAATAAGAAAATGCTAAACATTATTGTCATTTTGGGTAAATACCATATTCATGTCAATAAATGGAAGAACACATTGCCATCCTTAGCTGGGTTTAAAAAAATTTGATTTTTTTTTAAATTTTGTATACTTTATTGATCCCCAGAGGAGAAATTGAGGGCATCCACCTGGATGGGTGAAGCAGCCACGTTACAGCGCTATCCCTTTACCATTCACACACACATTCACACCTAGGGCCACTTTAGAGTCTCCAGTTAACCTAACCTGCATGTTTTTGGCCTGTGGGAGGAAACCGGAGAACTCCCGGAGTAAACCCACGCAGACACGGGGAGAACATGCAAACTCCACACAGATCACTGTTGGTCAGGGGCTGGGATCGAACCAGGGATCCCATGGCCAAGGGTGAGTTGCTGTGCTGCCGCAGTGCTAACCACTGCTCCACTGCACCGCCCTGAAATGAAATGAAAACTACATTCTATCCTTATAGATTTTGGCACAGAAAGATCAGTCTATCTCTATCTCTTTGATACATTCACTAACTGTCTTTTGTTCTGATTTTATATTATAACCTCACTGGAGAAGAATTTTAACACCCTCATTGTTTTGTTGTTCTAAGTTCAGTTGTTTGCGCAGTATTGTTTGCCCTACAAGAGTTTGTAAATTGTTTTGTTCAATAAAGTTTGAAAAAAATTGACACTTTTGCTCACAAGCCACTGTGGCTAGTGATTTTCCAAAGATACTAGCCACTCAGCCTTTCCACCAGCTGCAATTTTGTGGTTGGAAACTTATGTTTAATATAATTTAATTTGAGTATTGCATGCTAAAATGTACTTGAACTAAATTTACAACCTTTTTAAAAGTAAATGATCTTTATACTTCATACATAAAAACAGAAACACTGTCTTGTGGTGACACAACAGGAGCTCGCACTCCACCCAGGACGTTGGGGAACTGGGGGGAGGAGGTGAGAAATGGAAATGAGGACAAGAAGGGAGAGGAACCAAGGACGGGCACCAGAGCGCTAGGGGGTAATAAACCAAATGAAGATGTGCCTTCGCTCCTGATATGCCAGGTGTGAACCTATTGTGTGGTATGGAAGACGCTGTTCACACCTTGGGTATGCTGGGCGTGAAAGTATTGTGTTGAGTCACGCTCTGTTGTTGTGTATACTAATGTGTGTACTCTGGTTGCCAAGGGCGGGAATAAAGCTGTAATAAAGAGATTTGCTCTGGCACCCGAGTCAGTCTGTTCTGCTTGCTGGAGGAAATAAAGTTGTGTGTCGTCAGCTCGTGTCTGATCCTTCCTCCACATTGGTGACCCTGAGACGTAAAAATGGAAAACAGACAGAGCACCTCCGTGGGAACATCCCCGCTTGGGGTTCCCCCCACAACGCTCACCGTCGCGGTCAAACTCCCGGACTTTTTGTTCCACGACCCGGTCGCTTGGTTCAATCACATGGAAGCCCACTTCACTCTCCGTGGAGTCTTGGAGGATGACACAAAGTACCATTACGTGGTACCTTCACTGGACCCACGTGCCACTCAGCGCGCAATGAGCCTGCTTCATGCTCCCCCAGCCCGGGGATGGAAATGGAGAGTATGCTGTTTTTGCTGGGCGCAGATGACGGATCTTTCCTCTTTGCCCACCTCTTCCAGGAGAAGCTACCAGCTTTGCCGAGGGCAATCCTGGCCAACTCGCTGCTGCTGGTGACCAACGATTATCAAGCGCTGGCAGAGGAAGCAGACTACATCATCCTGGCTAACAGGAGTTTCAGTGTCCAGGCAGTGAGATCGAGATCTCCGGAGGAGTCCAACGATGTTGAACAGCAGAGATTTGGCATCCATTCAGTGAGACCGGGATCATCTGCGGAGTCCAGTGAAGTGAAGGAGCCACAGGTGGTGACCGGCATGGCCACTCAGAAACAAAGGAATGAGATGGTGTGCTTTCATCATCACCATTTCGGCATCGATGTGCAAGGTTGTCTGCCACCATGTCATTTCCAGAGGACGCAGAAAGGGACCAGCAAGCAGTCAGTAGCAGCTACGGCTGCTGGCAACAGGGAGAAGCTGCTTTTCATCGAGGACACAAATTCTGGGAGAAGTTCTTGGTGGACTCTGGCTCCCAGAAGAGCCTCATTTTTCCAGTCAGCGCGGGAAGGCTGGCAGAAGGCTGCAGTCCATTGTTAACGGCCACCAACGTCTCCCCCATTTGGTGAAAGGTCAGTAACTGTATGTTTGCATGGACGCAATTATGAGAGGGACTTTCCTATTTTAGGTGCTGATTTTCTGTGTGCTTATGGTCTCCTTGTTGATATTGCTAACAGACGTTTAGTCGATGCTGTTTCTATTTCCTCATTACCCTGCATAGCTTGGGGAGTTGGGCCACTAACACATGCAAATGTTTTAGCTCCGGGGGATTAGTACCAGCGTTTGCTTGCTGAGTTTTCCACACTCACGGTGCCCAACTTTTCTGCTACTGTAATCAAGCATGGGGTCCAGCACTTTATCACCATGAAGGGCCTTCCGGTTTTTGCGCGTCCGTGCCGCCTGGACGCAGCTCAGCTAGCCATTGCGTTCGAGGAGTTCGCTAACTTAGAATGCTCAGGGATCGCTTAGTGCTCCAACAGCCCTTGGGTGTCCCCGCTGCACATGATGCCCAAGTCCCATGGTTCGTGGCGGCCGTGCAGTGATTTCCGTCACTTGAACAATGTCACCTAACACAACAGTTATCCCATCCCGCACATCCAGGATATTTCCATGCACCTGGCCAGAACTGGCATTTTTTCAAAAGTGGATCTGGTCTGCTGTTACCACCAGGTCCCGGGTCGCGCTGAGGAAGTCCCCAAAATGGCAGTAATAAATCCCTTTGGTCTTTTTAAGTTTTTACACATGCTGTTCGGGTTAAAGGGCGCAGCACAAACTTTTCAAAGGATGATGGACACGTTGCTCCGTGACTTGCTGTTCGTTTTCGTCTACTTAGACGACATTTTGGTGGCTAGCGCGTCAGAGGAGGAGCACCTCACTCACTTCAAGCAGGTTTTCCAACAGTTGGATGCACACGGGCTGATTGTTAATCCGGCAAAGTGTCAGCTCAGGCTGCCATTAATCGACTTCTTAGGTCACTGCACCTCGCCGGAGGGCGCGTTCCTGCTGCCAGATAAGGTACGCACAGTGTCAGATTTTCCACGTCCGCAAACCGTGAGGGCGCTGCAGGAATTTTGGGGGATGGTCAGTTTTTACAACTGTTCCTCCCCCTCACAGCCCGGCTGCTGCAACTGCTGTACACCGCGCTTAAAAAGAAGAAAGCCGTGGATAGCATTGACTGAACCCCCGATCGAGTCAAGGCTTTCACAGGTGCCAAAACGGCACTCGCCAATGCGGCTTTGCTTTCCCACCCAGCCCCACCAGCACGAATAGCGCTCACCACAGATGCATTGGATGTCGCGGTAGGAGCCGTGGTGGAGCAGTATGTCTCCGGTTTGTGGCAACCCCTCACCTTTTTCAGCCGTGCTTTGCATGACAACGAGTGTGAGTATAGCACTTTTGACAGAGAGTTGTTGGCTCTCCACCTGTCTATGCATCATTTTCAGTTCTGGCACAAAGGTCGCAAGTTTACTGCATTTGTCGATCACAAACCACTAACCTATGCAGTGTCCATTGTCTCAGAACCATGGTCGGCTCAGCAGCAATGGTACCTTGCCGCAATTCTGGAGTTCACGACCAACATCCAACATATAGCTGGTAAACTTAACGTTGTGGCGGACTGCCTGTCATGCGCACTGGTCTCTCCGGTTTATGTGGGTATTGCAGCCAGACGGCAGCCAGTCCATTCTGCAATGGCTGCTGTCAAAACCGGGGACGCTGACATTTGCACGCTCCAATCCGCAGGTACCAGATTAAAACTGGAGAGCAAGGCAGTACAAGAAGGGTGCCCCCCCAGCTCTGCGACGTCTCCACTGGTCGTACCCACCCGGTTGTTCCGAGCTCTTGGCGCAACCACATTTTCGAGTCTGTCCACTCCCTTTCACATTCAGGCATACAAACTTTGGTTAAGCTGGTTTGGTCCAAATTCGTCTGGCCTTGCTTACGCAGGGATGTGAAAGAATGGGCCTCAGCGTGCGTTGCATGCCAACGGGCTAAGGTGCAGAGGCACACCAAAGCCCCCATTGAGCCTTTTCAACTTCTGGCCAGGAGGTCTGCCCACATATACGTGGATTTAATGGGTCCTCTTTCGCCATCACAGGGGTTCACACACCTTCTGACAATCATGGGCCGCACTACGCGTTGGCCAGAGGTGGTTCCGCTGATTTCCATCACATCTGCCGATGTAGCCCACGCTTTTTTGTCATCCTGGGTCTCACGGTTTGGAACCCTGTAGGACATCACCTCCAACAGGGGTCCACAATTTGTTTCGGAACTCTGGTCCGTGGTGGCCGAGAGCCTGGGGGTCAAAATCCACCACACAACTGTGTACAACCTGCAGGCTAATGGATCGTGCGAGTGGTTTCACAGGTTGCTTAAAGCAGTGCTCAGAGCCTCACTAACGGACGTAAATTGAGTCGACCGCCTGCCTTGGGTTCTACTGGGGATGCGCTCCGCACCTAAGGAAGATTTGCCAGCTTCCCTGGCAGAGCTTGTTTTTTCTCAGCCGTTGCGGATCCCCGGGGAATTTTTGCCGGAGAACCCCGTGCCCAGTTCCAACCCGTCCGCATGCCTTTTTTCTGGGGCAGAGGATGGCACCGTCCCAGGGCCGGGGCACCATTGTTTTCCCCACACATTTGTTCTAAAACGTTTGGAAAACAGCAAATTCGATTTCGTTAGGCACATCGCCTACAGAATACCACAACGTCCGCCGTACGACGGCCCCTTCAGAGTGTTGGAAACAGGGGCGAAACATTTTGTGTTAGACCTTGGGGGTGTAAGGAAACAATCTGTATAGACAGACCTATGCCGGTGTATGTGTTGGCAGATGAGCAGGTGGTGCTGGCCCAGGCTCTTTGGCATGGACGCCCACCTACGGTGGATCCGCAGGTTGGTGTTCCCCCAAAAGAGAACTGTTTTCATGAGACTAGATCTTTCCCCTCCCCACCCTTTCCCCCTCCAGAGGACTGCTCGCCAGAGACTGAGCTTTTCTCCTACCCACCTCGACAGCAAGGCACTTCGGCCGGCCCGACGCCTCCACGTTACAGCCATTACCGGCGCTTGCTCAAGCCCAGAGCACCGGAGGGTTAAAGCCCCTTCTTGGTGTTGGGGCGGGGGGGGGGGGGGCTCTGTTGTGACACAACAGGAGGTCGCACTCCACCCAGGACTTTGGGGAATTGGGGGAAGGTGTCACAACTCGCTCTCGCCTGTCATCTGTTTCAGCAGCGCGCACACCTGCACCTCATCAGCCTCTGACTATTTAATCCGCTCTGCCTGGAGCCTCGGTCTGGAGCCGTCTGCTTGTCTATGCTCCCAACTCCAGCACACGACCATTCCTTCCCGGCCTGCGCCTTCGTTCATCATGCACGTAAGCTGTGTATTTCCTTACCTGCTCTACAGTATTCTCCCCTGTGCACAGGTGGATCCTCCAGGCGGCGGATTTCCCTCTCCCGCGCCTCATC
Organism: Pholidichthys leucotaenia; assembly: GCA_020510985.1. NCBI lineage: Eukaryota > Metazoa > Chordata > Actinopteri > Cichliformes > Pholidichthyidae > Pholidichthys > Pholidichthys leucotaenia. The sequence continues at coordinate 40,301,920 of CM035846.1, read as the reverse complement.
CTCGCTTATCCCTTCCTCACATCGCCGAGCGCGCTTCTGGGTGCTGTCCTCCAGGCAGGAGACCTGCTACTAGCCAACGCCAGCCACCTCTACACCTGCAAGTAAGCAGCACACTGAGTGTTAACCCTGCGGGGTGGAAATCCATCACTAACCCTTGTCTGTGCTCTGCCCATAGGGTTGCCTGGCTGAATGGCGCACTGTTCTGCCCTCGGCGCTCCCCGTCCTCCTGCAATCCATCCACATCTCACATTCACGCATCCAAACACCTGTTACTGTTCAATAAAGCTTTTGAATCACACTCGAGCCTGTGTGCGTGTTCCCTGGGCCCGGCATTATGTCAGTACAGCTCCAGCAAAGCGGCCCAGCGGACAGCGGGCTTGCATGCCATTTTTCCACCCTCGAGGCTCGAGAGGATTTATTAGCTCATCAGCAACAGGTAATTCTCAACCAGCTCACCCAAATCGCTCACCGGTTGGACCGCCTGGATCCCCAGCAGGCGTTCCCGCCGGCTTAGCATAGCAGGCCAGCTCCCATCGCTCCCCTAGCTAACCAGGCTAGCCCGGGGCCGCCAACCTGGCTCACTCCTATTCCGACACCCTCGTGCTTCAGCGGGAAACTCGGTGAAGCGCGCGGGTTCCTTCTCCAGTGTGAGTCAGTATTCCAGCGTGTCCCCGGGGACTTTCCGACTGATCATAGCCGGATTGGGTATGTTGCCAACCTTCTGGAAGGGCGAGTGTTAGCTTGGGCTTATGCCGTAATGGCGAGGCCCGGCTACGCGAACCTAACTTATGCCCAGTTCGTGCACAACTTTCACAAAGTCTTCGATCACTCGGATCGTGACAGCGTGCTAACCAATCGGCTACTTAATCTTCGCCAGGGTAGTCGATTGGCAGCCGACTACGCTGTCGACTTCCAGGTGGCAGCGGAGGAAGTTGGCTGGGGCGATGCTGCCCTCTGCAGCATCTTCCTCCGCAGTCTGAATTCCAGTCTGCGGGATGAGCTGGCCTGCCGGGATCAGCCGGAACGGCTGTCTGAATTAATTTCTTTAGCTATTAGTCTGGATAACAGGCTGAGGGAGCGGGCCGCCGAGCGGAAGACTTACAGCTGCTCGAGCGGAGCTTCCGCCCGCGCCTCTCAGTCTCGCCCCCTGGCGTCACCTGCTCCGGAGTCCGCCGACGAATCCGAGGCTATGCTAATCGGGCAGACCAAGCTTCCACTGGTGGAGAAACAGCGCCGCAGGAAGCTGGGTCTCTGCATGTATTGCAGAGATGACCAGCACTCCATGGAGGCCTGCCCGATTAAGCCAAAAAGGGGAGTCCGCGAGTCGCTGTAGGGCGCCTCGCAGACGCAACCCAGTCAGATCCTCTCTCCAAATGCCTCCTCCCAATTAGGTTCTGTCATAATCCCATTGGGCATGTCACTCACGCACTGGTGGACTCAGGGGCGGAACAGAACTTCATTTCCAAGAGTCTGGCAACCCGCCTGGGCATCCCATGCCAAGCGCTGCCAGCCCCTCTTAACCTTGTCACTCTCTCCCGTACACCTCTGGAGAGGGTCACCCATCGAACCAAACCCGTCTCCGTCATCATCTCGGGCAACCACAGAGAGGACTTAAGCCTGTTCGTCCTGCCCACCTCGGCTGCTCCCGTCATCCTGGGCTACCCATGGCTGTGTCTCCACAACCCAGCTTTCGATTGGCAGTGTGGCAGCGTCCTCTCCTGGAGCACCTTCTGGTTGGGCGCCTGCCTCCAGTCCGCTGCCTGCGCCCCGTCAGTGCCTCTCCCCACCTCCGACTCACCCCCGACGGACCTCTCCTTGGTGCCCCCGGAGTTCCACGACCTGGGGCTCGTCTTCAGCAAAACCAAAGTGCCGTCTCTACCCCCCTCCCCCCCACCGCCCATGTGACTGCACCATAAACCTCCGCCCGGGGGCGCCCTTGCCATCAGGTCGTCTTTACAGCCTGTCAGCCCCAGAGCGGGAATCCATGGATGCCTATATTAAAGAGTCGCTCAGCGCAGGCATCATCCGCCCCTCCTCATCCCCACTGGGTGCCGGATTCTTCTTCGTTTCCAAGAAGGATGGGTCCCTGCGGCCATGTATTGACTTTCGGGCCTTAAATGACATCACTGTGAAAGATAAATACACACTGCCCCTCATGGACTCCACTTTCAATTCCCTCTAGGGGGCCTCCTGGTTTACCAAGCTGGACCTCCGCAGTACGTACCACCTCGTTCGGATCCGGGAGGGCGACGAATGGAAGATGGGGTTCCGGATGCCCAGCAGCCATTTCGAGTACTTGGTCATGCCATTTGGGCTCACCAACGCTCCAGCCGTCTTCCAGCGGCTTATAAATGATGTTCTTTGTGACTTCCTGGGGGTCTTCGTCTTCGTCTACCTGGACGACTTCCTGATCTTCTCCTGATCTTGGGAGGAGCATCAGGCTCACGTGAGGCGGGTCCTCCAGTGGCTCCTCGAGAACAGGTTGTACGTGAAGGCGGAGAAATGCGAATTCTACACCAACAAGACCTCCTTCTTGGGCTTCGTCGTGTCCCACAACCAGCTTCTCCCCGACCCTGCCAAGGTCAAAGTGGTGGTCGAGTGGCCCACTCCCTCGTCCAGGAAACAGGTGCAACAATTCCTAGGATTCGCCAACTTCTACCGCCGTTTTGTAGCGAAGTATAGCTCCATCGCCTCTCCCCTGACACGCCTCACCTCCCCCAAGGTGCCGTTCTGATGGACGGAGGAAGCGGCGTCGGCCTTCGAGACGCTGAAGATGGAGTTCTCCTCCTCCCGGGTCCTGACCCAGGTAGACCCAACACTACAATGCCTGGTCGAGGTGGACGCATCCGACACGGGGGTGGAGGCAGTATTGTCTCAGCGCTCTCCGGTGGACGGGGTGGTGCGTCCCTGCGCCTTCTTCTCCCGGTGCTTGTCCGCAGCAGAGCGAAATTATGACGTCGGCGACAGAGAACTCCTGGCAGTGAAGCTCGCGCTGCAGGAGTGGCATCATTGGCTAGAGGGGGCAGCGCAACCTTTTGTGGTCTGGACGGACCTCAAAAATTTAGAGTACCTAAGGACGGCCAAGCGTCTGAATGCTCGCCAGGTGCGTTGTTCTCTGTTCTTCGGCCGCTTCAGATTCACGATCACCTATCGCCCTGGCTCCAAGAACGGCAAATCAGACGCGCTGTCCAGGCAGTTTGCCCCAGAGGCCCCGGAAGAACAAGACCACACCATCCTGCCGGCCTCGTGGGTCGTGGGGGCCGTTTCATGGTCTATCATGGACAAGGTCCGGAGGGCACAGGAGGCCGAAACTCATCCTGGCAGCAGCCCAGCTGGGTAGCTGTTCGTGCCATCATCCGTCCGGGGTGACGTTATCCACTGGGCGCACACTTCAAAGCTCGCCTGTCACCCTGGAATTTCCCGGCTGGTGGAGCTCCTCCAAGGATCCTTCTGGTGGCCCGGACTTTGGAATGATGTCGCCAATTATGTCCGTGCCTGCCCCCAGTGCGCAACGAGCAAGACCTTGACCTCCCCCCAGCGGGGCTCCTCCATCCCCTGCTAGTCCCCGGAATGCCCTGGTCTCATGTAGCCCTGGATTTCATCACCGGTCTTCCCACATCTAACTCCTACAACACCATCCTGACCATCGTGGACCGATTTTCCAAGGCTGCCCATTTCGTGCCGCTCCACGGCCTCCCTACAGCGCGGAAAACAGCAGACCTATTGGTCCAGCATGTTGTCAGACTACATGGGATCCCGACTGACGTCGTCTCCGACCGGGGGCCTCAATTCGTATCTAAGGTCTGGAAGTGCTTTTGCAACGCCCTGGGGGCCATGGTGAGTCTGTCCTCCGGTCACCACCCACAGTCCAATGGAGCTACCATCTGCCCTGGGTGGAGTACGCCCATAACTCCACCTTATCATCTGCCACTGGGATGTCTCCTTTCCGGGCGTCCCTGGGGTACGACCCCCCGTTGTTCCCCGAAGAGGAAGGTGAGGTGGCAGTTCCCTCCATCCAGGCGCATCTTAGACGCTGCTGGCGCCTGTGGACCAAGACGCGCCAAGCGCTATTACGCAAGGCGGCGCGCAACTCCAACGCAACAAATCGCCACAGGAGAGCCACTCCTCGTTACCAGGTGGGCCAGCAGGTGTGGTTATCCGCCCGAGACATCAACCTGAAGGCGAAGAAGAAGAAGCTGGCTCAGCGCTTTATTGGACCTTTCCCTGTGACTAAGGTAATTAATCCGGTGGCTGTGCGTTTGGCTCTCCCCCCCTCCCTCGGTGTCTGTCCAACATTCCACGTCTCCCAAATCAAGCCTGTGATTTCTGACCCACTCTGTCCTCCTCCTAGGGCTCCTCCCCCTCCCGTGATGATTGTGATGATCCATCCTGGACTCCCGCCGCTGGGGTCGCGGGCTACAATATCTGGTGGAATGGGAGGGGTATGGTCCTGAGTGGAGATCCTGGGTGCACCCCTCCTTTGTGCTGGATAAGCAACTCATCACAGAGTTCCACCGGGTGCACCCAGGTAAGCCAGCACCGGGAGGCGTTCTCGCCTGTCATCTGTTTCAGCGGCGTGCACACCTGCGCCTCATCAGCCTCTGACTATTTAATCCGCTCTGCCTGGAGCCTCGGTCTGGAGCCGTCTGCTCGTCTACGCTCCCAACTCCAGTGCACGACCGTTCCTTCCCGGCCTGCGCCTTCGTTCATCATGCACGTAAGCTGTGTATTTCCTTACCTGCTCTCCAGTATTCTCCCCTGTGCACAGATGGATCCTCCAGGCGGTGGATTTCCCTCTCCCGCGCCTCATCCTCGCTTATCCCTTCCTCACATCGCCAAGCGCGCTTCTGGGCGCTGTCCTCCAGGCAGGAGACCTGCTACTGTTATGACTCGCCGCTCATCAGCGGCGCCAGCCGCACGCACACCTGCTCCTCGTCAGCGGCGAGGTATTTAATCCACTCTGCCCTGGGCTTCGGCCTGAAGCCGTCTCTCTACTTCGGCCCCTTTGCTATTACGGATCTCAAACCGACTAGTGAAGATACCCTGGGTAAGCTCCCCTTACCTCTCTCCTCTAGCTTTCCCCTGTGCACAGGTGGACATCCCCGGCGGCGGACTTCATCACCTCGCCGTTGGCTCTACGCTGCTGCCACAGGTACCGCAGGTCGCTGTCTCCCGGGCTCCGCCCTTGTCGACGCCAGCCACCTGTCACAACCAAGTAAGCCAGCTACCATCATTATTCCCTGTATTGGTGTGGTGCCCGTTACCCTTCTCCCTCTGCTCTCTCCCACAGGGTTGTCCGGCTGTACGGCCTCCTGCCCCCATGCCTGACGCAGACGCCACCACCAATACATTCTTATTCCACAGACACGCAGCCATACACTTCCTTGTTGCTAATAAAGCTGTTAAACCTACCCTGAGCCTGCGTGTGTGTTTCCTGGGCCGTGCATTATGTCAGTACGGCTTCAGCAGAGCGGCTTGGCAGACAGCGGGCTCGCACGCCGTCTTTCCACCCTCGAGGCTCGGGTGGATTTAATAGCTCATCAGCAACAGGTGATATTGAATCAATTAATTATCATCACTAACCGATTAGACCGCTTGGACCCCCAGCAGCCGTTCCCCTCGGCTCGTCCGGGTGGCGTGGCTCCTGCGGCTCCGGTGGCCGTCCAGCCTGCTCCGGGTGTGCCAACACGGCTCACACCAATCCCCACTCCTGCTCGCTTCAGCGGTAAGCTGGGTGGAGCTCGGGGTTTTATTATGCAGTGTGAGTCCGTGTTTCTTCGCGTTCCCGGAGATTTTCCCTCAGACCATAGCAGAATTGGCTATATAGGTAATCTCCTTGAGGGTCGTGCACCCACCTGGGCTTACGCCATTATGGTGAAGCCCAGCTACGCCACCCTCACCTATGGCCAGTTCGTGCAACAATTTCTGGAAGTGTTCGATCATTCGCGTTTGGACAGTGTCCAAGTCGACCGCCTTCTCGGACTCCAAGAGGGGAGCTGATCGGCGGCCGACTACGCGATCGACTTCCGGGTTACCGCGGAGGAAGTTGGCTGGGAAGAGCGCGCGCTCTGCGGCATCTTCCTCCGCAGTCTAAATTCCGGTCTGAGGGATGAGTTGGCTGGACGGGATACCCCGGAGACGCTGGCGGAGCTGATTTCTCTCACCATCAGTTTGGATAACAGGCTGCGCGAGCGTGCCTCCGAGCGGAAGCAGTCTTCTCGCTTGCGGGGCGCCTCTGCACGTCTGCCCCAAGCTCGCCCCCTGGCGTTGTCGCCACCGGAGGTCTCCGAGGAGTCGGAACCAATGGTGACGGGCCGGACAAAGCTCCCCCTGGCGGAGAAACAGCACAGTCGTGACCTGGGCCTCTGCATGTATTGCGGAGGTAGCCAGCACATGGTGGACCATTGTCCGGAGAAGCCAAACGAGGTGGTCCGTGAGTCACTGTAGGGAGCCTCGCGGATGCTAATCGGTTAAGTCCCCTCACACATTTGATGCTGCCCATCCGCTTCTGTCACAACCTCACTGGGCACCTCACACATGCACTGGTGGATTCAGGCGCGGAGGGTAGCTTTATTTCTCAAAGCCTGGCAACCCGACTGGGCATCCACTGTCACCCCCTCGATACTCCTCTCGCCCTGGTTAATCTCTCCCGAGTTTCCCTGGGAAAGGTAACTCACCAAACATCCCCTGTCCCGGTGATCATCTCTGGAAACCATCGGGAGGATATCTCCTTTTACGTCCTGCCCACCTCAGTAACACCTGTCATCCTCGGTTATCCCTGGCTCCGCCTCCACAACCCCGCCTTGGACTGGAAGACTGGGAAGGTTTCAGCGTGGAGCACTTTCTGCATGGGTACCTGCCTCCAATCCGCGGCCTGCACCCCATCCTCGCCTCCCACAGCTCAGGACACCGCGCCCCCGGATCTCACCCTAGTGCCCTCAGAGTTCCACGACCTGGGTGCCGTTTTCAGTAAGTCCAAGGCGATGTCTCTGCCTCCTCACCGGCCCTACGACTGCGCCATTAACATCCGCCAGGGGGCGCCCTTACCCTCAGGACGCCTCTACAGTCTGTCAGCGCTGGAGAAGGAGGCAATGAACAGCTACCTGAAGGAGTCGCTCAGTGCTGGGATCATCCGACCGTCCTCCTCTCCAGTAGATGCAGGGTTCTTCTTCGTTGGAAAGAAGGACGGATCTCTTCGTCCTTGTATCGACTATAGAGCTCTCAACGATATCACGGAGAAGGACCGGTAGACCCTGCCCCTTATGGACACTGCCTTCCACTCCCTCCAGGGGGCGACCTGGTTTACTAAGCTGGATCACCAGAGCGCTTACCACCTCATCCTGATCCGGGAGGGAGATGAGTGGAAAACCGCCTTCCAAACCCCAAACGGGCATTTTGAATATCTCGTGATGCCGTTTGGGTTGACCAACGCTCCAGCCGTCTTTCAGCGCCTCATCAATGACGTCCTCCGGGACTTCATCGGCCTGTTCGTATTTGTCTACCTGGACGACATTCTCATCTTCTCCAGGTCCAGGGATGAACACCGGGTCCACGTGAGGCGGGTCCTGCAGAGACTGCTGGAGAACCGTCTGTACGTCAAGGCGGAAAAATGTGAATTCTACGCCAAAACAACTTCCTTCCTGGGGTTCGTCATCTCCCATGACCAGGTGCTTCCGGACCCAGCGAAGATCAAAGCAGTGGTGGATTGGCCCACACCAACTTCTCGAAAGCAAGTTCAGCAATTCATCGGGTTCGCCAATTTCTACCGCCGCTTTGTCCCGAACTTTGGAGCCATCGTCGGGCCCCTGACCCGCCTCACCTCTCCTAAGACCCCGTTCCGGTGGACTGAAGAGGCCGCTTCGGCCTTCCAGGCGCTGAAGACGGAGTTCTCCTCCTCCCGGGTCCTCAGCCAGGTCGATCCCGCGCTGCAGTGCATTGTGGAGGTGGACGCTTCGGACACGGGGGTGGGGGCGGTGTTGTCCCAGCGGTCCCCAGCCAATGGAGTCAAGCGACCCTGCGCCTTCTTCTCTCGGCGCCTGTCCCCGGCGGAACGAAATTACGACGTGGGGGACAGAGAGCTTCTTGCCATCAAGCTTGCCCTTCAAGAATGGCGTCACTGGCTGGAGGGGGCAGCCTTGCCTTTTGTGGTCCTCACTGACCACAAGAACCTGGAGTACCTGAGATCTGCCAAGCGTCTGAACGCCCGCCAGGCGCGTTGGTCCCTGTTCTTTGCAAGGTTTAAGTTCAGTATCACATATAGGCCTGGCTCCAAGAATGGCCTGCCCGACGCCCTCTCCAGGCAATTTGCCCCGGAGGCCGCAGAAGACGTTGCTCACACCATCTTGCCCAGGTCGTGCGTCGTGGGGGCTGTTACATGGGACATAGAAGACAAGATCCGGAGGGCGCAGGAGTCGGAACCGGACCCTGGCGGCAGACCGGAGGGGAGGCTCTTCGTGCCATCTGCCGTCTGGGGGGACGTTATACACTGGCTCCATACCTCCAAGCTCACCTGCCATCCTGGAGGTTTGCGGATGATTGACCTTCTCCAGCGATCCTTTTGGTGGCCAGGCCTGCGGAAGGATGCCGCCCGTTACGCCCGGGCCTGCCCCGTCTGTGCTGCCTATAAGTCAGGTAACGCTCCCCCTGCGGGTCTGCTCCAGCCCCTGCCCGTCCCTGGCAGGCCCTGGTCGCACATCGCTCTGGACTTCGTCACCGGGCTCCCTGTCTCCAACAACTTTGACACAGTTCTGACCATTGTAGACCGTTTTTCCAAGGCCGCCCACTTCGTGCCCCTACGTGGACTTCCCTCAGCCTTGGAGACGGCGGACCTCCTCATCCAGCACGTGGTCAGACTGCATGGAATCCCGGTCGACGTGGTCTCTGACCGCGGCCCCCAGTTTTCTTCGGACGTCTGGAGGTCATTTTGCAACGCCCTGGGAGCCAAGGTAAGCCTCTCCTCCGGCCATCACCCCCAGTCTAACGGGCAGTGTGAGCGGACTAACCAGGAGCTGGAGGCTACGCTCCGCTGCGTTATGTCATCCAAACCCACGTCCTGGAGTTCTCACCTCGCCTGGGTGGAGTACGCCCACAACACCTCTCGCTCTACGGCCATCGGGATGTCGCCCTTTAAAGCATCCTTGGGCTATGATACACCCCTGTTCCCCGCGCAGGAGGGCGAGTTGGTTGTTCCCTCTGTCCGGGCACATCTGAGGCGGTGCCATTCCCTTTGGTCCACGGCGCGTAATGCGCCTTTACGCACGGCGGAGCACAATAAGTCTACGGCGGACCGACATAGGAGACCTGCACCTGCCTACCAGGTGGGACAGCAAGTTTGGGTATCCACACAGGACGTTAACCTAAAGGGTGAGAGGAGAAAGCTGGCCCAACGGTTCATCGGCCCTTACCCCATAACCAGAATCATCAACCCGGTGGCTGTGCTTGTGGCTATTTCCTCCTCCCTCCACATCCATCCCACCTTCCACGTCTCCAAAATTAAACCGGTGGTCTCTGACCCCCTCTGCCCTCCACCTGCGGCGCACCCCGCTCCCCGGATGATTGGTGGCCATCCGGCCTGGACCGTCGCTGACATCTTGGACGCCCGACGCCGGGGTCGCGGATTGCAGTACCTGGTGGATTGGGAGGGCTATGGACCCGAGTGGAGACAGTGGGTGCCTTCCTCGCTGGTGTTGGACCGGTCACTCATTTCTGAGTTTCATCGAGCGCACCCGGAAAAACCATCGCCAGGAGGCGCTGCTAGAGGGGGGAGTACTGTTATGACTCGCTGCTCATCAGTGGCGCCAGCCGCGCCACACCTGCTCCTCGTCAGCGGCAAGGTATTTAATCCACTCTGCCCTGGGCTTCGGCCTGAAGCCGTCTCTCTACTTCGGCCCCTTTGCTACTACGGATCTCAAACCGACTAGTGAAGATACCCTGGGTAAGCTCCCCTTACCTCTCTCCTCTAGCTTTCCCCTGTGCACAGGTGGACATCCCCGGTGGCAGACTTCATCACCTCACCGTTGGCTCTACGCTGCTTCCACAGGTACCGCAGGTCGCTGTCTCCCAGGCTCCGCCCTTGTCGACGCCAGCCACCTGTCACAACCAAGTAAGCCAGCTACCATCATTATTCCCTGTATTGGTGTGGTGCCCGTTACCCTTCTCCCTCTGCTCTCTCCCACAGGGTTGTCCGGCTGTACGGCCTCCTGCCCCCGTGCCTGACGCAGACGCCACCACCAATACATTCTTATTCCACAGACACGCAGCCATACACTTCCTTGTTGCTAATAAAGCTGTTAAATCTACCCTGAGCCTGCGTGTGTGTCTCCTGGGCCGTGCATTATGTCAGCTACTAGCCAACGCCAGCCACCTCTACACCTGCAAGTAAGCAGCACACTGAGTGTTAACCCTGCGGGGTGGAAATCCATCACTAACCCTTGTCTGTGCTCTGCCCTTAGGGTTGCCTGGCTGAATGGCGCACTGTTCTGCCCTCGGCGCTCCCCGTCCTCCTGCAATCCATCCACATCTCACATTCACGCATCCAAACACCTGTTACTGTTCAATAAAGCTTTTGAATCACACTCGAGCCTGTGTGCGTGTTCCCTGTGCCCGGCATTATGTCAGAAGGAGGTGAGAGATGGAAATGAGGAGAAGAAGGGAGAGGAACCAAGGACGGGTGTTAGAGCGCAAGGTGGTAATAAACCAAATGAAGATGTGCCTTCACTTCCGGTATGCCAGGCATGACCCTGTTGTGTGGGGTGGAAGACGCTGTTCACACCCTGGGTATTATGGCCGCAAACGTATTGTGTTTAGTCATGCTCTATTGTCGTGTATGTTAATGTGTGTACTCCAGGTGCCAAGGGCGGGAATAAAGTTGTAATAAAGAGATTCACTCTGGCACCTGAGTCAGTCTGTTCTGCTTGCTGGAGGAAATAAAGTTGTGTGTCATCAGCTCGTGTCTCTTCTCATCCTTCCCTACAGTCTTATTATTTCTGAACAGCAGTAAATCCTGTTAAAAGGTGGAAAAAAATATTTGCAACGTGAGAGTGAAGTCCAGGTAGATTTGGGGTCCGTCCCAATTCTCATTTGTAGCCTTTCTCCTACCCAGTGGCCCTTCAGGGCTGAAAATGACCCATATCTGGGACATCCCTTCAGGCTGCACTTTGTCATGAGTAGCTGCTGATGGATTGAACTGAAATGGACACTACCTGTTTTCACCAGAAAAAAGAAGAGAAGGAATGGAAATCTGATGAGGTAAAAATGTTTCATCTTAAGGAGAAAAATGTCTCAAATTTACATGAACAATTTTAATCAGTAAAAAAAGTCAGAAATTTATTCGAAAGAAAGCTGTCAATTCACTGAGAAAAATTTGGACACCCTGGTGGACAGATTTTGACCCGCAGTCACATGTTTACCACCCCTGGACCAGCCCATTATAAATACATATTTAGAAGGTAAAGGGCTCTCCACACCAAACACAATAATGATAACTATAAAATTATAGTTTTAAAAATCATTCTCCCTCCTCACCAATGAACGATATCGCTCTAACAGCAGAGCCATGAGCTGCACACTTCACAGCAGCTTCATCCACCACGTCCTGCTGCAGGATGAGACCGTTTATGTTGCTGCTGCCATCAGGAATCTGAAAGGATCTTTTAACTTGACCAGGACCTTGGGCAGAGGAAAAAAAAAAAGAAGAAGAAAAGCAAAAAAGAGTGTAGAATTATTCAGCTGATTTTTCTCTCAGCTCCAGACTTCATACTTCCACAAGCAGGATGAAGTGAGCACACAGCACAAAGTGGAATCACATTGAAAATGTTAATAATAATAATAATAAGATAAGATAAGCCTTTATTAGTCCCACAATGGGGAAATTCCAGGATTGCAAAAGCACAGGGATAGCAACACTCAGAGCAACAATCAGAAGGCAAGTGAAAAAACAAGAGCAGCGAGTATACAAATGTACATATTGTGGGGCACATATGTTGGTTTCATATGCTCCACAGATATATTACTGTATGTTTATTGTGTGCTTCACGTCTCAGGGGAACAAAGGGACTGAGCCTCCTAGAAGTAACAGGAGGGTGTGAGATTTGGCCTTTTGTTTCAAGGAGATGGCCTTGAGAGATTTCCTGACCACCGGAGACTTGGGGGTGGATGGTGTTAAGATCGGGGGAAGTTACATTGTGACTGGGATTAAGTACCATGTGACTGTATGTTTGATTAAACACCATGTGACTGTAGGTTTGATGTCCTGGGTATAAAAGGACAGATGTGAGAAGATTCATCCTCTTTTTCTGCTTTGAATTGTTGGAGTATGTGATTGTGAATAAAGCTGAACCTGAGGAATAAACTCAGTCTCATCCTTCAACACATCTCCACACTGGTGACCTTACGACGAAGCATGAGCAGAAGTAATTCTCCCGAGCCGGACTCGTCAGAAGCCAGCCTGACGAAAGCCGCCACATTCCAGCTGCTGGACTTCTGGCAGAATAGTCCGCGCTCCTGGTTTAGCGCGGTCGAGGCGCAGTTCAACCTCTGGAGAATCTCGAGTGATGACACAAAATTCTACCATGTGGTGGCGAAGCTGGATAACCACACAGTCCAGAGGGTGGAGAACCTGGTCAACCACCCACCGGACAGCGCCAAGTACAGCGCATTAAAGGCTGCGCTTATCAGCCACTTCACCCCCTCGGTGCAACAGCGAGCAGAGGGGCTCCTGGCGTTGACGGAGTTTGAGAACGACAGACCCACATGTAATGGGGAGAAACTTCTGCGGTGTGTTTTGTTTTTATATTAAAGGTGACGACCCAAACATTCACTTGCTGCTGTTTATTTTCTGTTGACAACATGAAATACAGTGAGTCCTCCAAACAGCGTCACAGCTAGCACTCAGCAAAACTAGCATCCATGTCTCTTCCATACAAATGTAAGACAGGGAAAAGAGATATACATATGTTTAAAATAGAAATAATAATTATGGCGCACCTGTTGACAACATGAAATACAGTGAGTCCTCCAAACAGCGTCACAGCTAGCACTCAGCAAAACTAGCATCCATGTCGTGACACAAAACATAAATAATACAGAATTAGACTTTAGTCAACAAAAAGAACCCAACAATAATACACATATATTGATTGTAAATGAAACCTGATAAATGAAACTAATGGATGACATATATTAACATAAATAATAACTGGATTGACCTTGGGCTAAAACGAATCAAACCTACCTCTTCCATACAAATGTAAGACAGGAAGGAGGAAGGGGGAATCCGGTCAGACAAGGGGAGCTAGAGGAGGGGCTTACTATCAGGATACTCACTGTCAGTGTATGCAACCAAATTGTACACAGAGATCTTGTGCAATTATAACGGAAGTGCTATAACCTGTTACACACAGACCTGATGGGGAAAATGCTGAGGTTGAGAGACTCCGAAGATGACAGCTTTATCTTCACCCACCTTTTCCTCAGGACCCTACTGCCAGCGGTGAGAGTGACCCTGGCCGGTTCACCTCTGTTGGCCCGGCGAGACTACTACGAGCTGAACCAGGAGGCGCAACGACTCGTCAACGCCCACAAACGGAGCGCGGCTTCGGCCGCGGCAGCAGAGCTAGGCGCAATGTCCGGAGACGGCATGGGGCCAGAGGCTGCAGCACCAGACTCACCGACGACGGCAGCAGCAAGGGCCAGGCGACACGGAGCGGACGACGTCCTTTGCTTCTACCATCGCCGCTTTGCAGAGAGGGCGCGCAAGTGCATTCCACTGTGCCATTTCAAGCCCTCGGGAAATGCCAAGACCGGGGGTCGGTAGCAGCTGTGGCCCTCGGGGAGGAGAACAAGCTGCTCTACCTGAAGGATGCACGCTCGGGGAGGCATTTCCTCGTGGACACAGGCTCCCAGCTGAGCTTCATCACGCCTTCCTACGCGGACCGGCTGGCGCCTTCCAGTGGTCCCCGGGTGTCAGCAGCGAACGGCTCAGCGATTAAGACCTTCGGTGAGAGGACTCTGCTTCTGTCTTTGCAGGGCCGTGCATTTGAGGGGAATTTTGTTGTAGCGGCAGTCAATTTCAACATGTTAGGGGCTGATTTTTTGTGCTCACATGGTTTATTGGTTGATCTTGCTAACAGACGTCTGGTTAATGCACTCTCCTTTCACTCTATTCCCTGCACAGCTCGAGTGGCCCCGCCAACTGCACAAGCCAACGTCACAGCTGCAGGTGGTAAGTTCCACACACTCCTCACTCAGTTCCCAGCACTCACGGTCCCAACGTTTTCGGCGACAGTGGCTAAACATGGGGTGGAACATTTTATTACTACCACTGGCCCGCCCGTTTTTGCAAAAGCTCGGCACTTGGACTAAGCTAAACTGACCATAGCACGCAAGGAGTTCGCCAACGTGGAAAGACTGGGCATCATCAGGCGTTCGAAGAGCCTCTGGGCTTCACCGCTGCACATGGTCCCAAAGGCTGATGGCTCGTGGCGACCTTGCGGTGATTTCCGCAGGTTGAATAACACCACAGCGCACGACCGCTACCCGATTCCGCACATCCAAGATTTTTCGGTTCATTTGGCGGACTTCGTACGCGGTTACCACCAGGTTCCAGTGACCGCTGAGGACATACCCAAAACAGTGGTAATAACTCCTTTCGGGCTTTTTGAGTTTTTGCGCATGCCATTTGGGCTTAAGGGAGCGGCTCAGACGTTCCAACGCATGATGGACGCTGTCCTGGGCGATCTCCCTTTCGTGTTCGTCTACTTGGACGGCATTTTGGTAGCCAGCGCGTCCGAAGACGAACACGAAAGCCACCTCACAGCAGTTTTCCGGAGGTTGGCAGAGCACGGGTTAATAATCAACCCAGTGAAGTGTCAGTTCGGGGTGGCGCAGATTGATTTTTTGGGGCATCGCATTTCGCCAGAAGGAGCGGTCCCTCTGCCCGATAAGGTGCGTGCAATAACAAATTTTCCCCAACCACAAACGGTCAAAGCGTTACAGGAGTTTTTGGGAATGGTTAATTTTTATAACCGTTTCCTCCCCCGCGCAGCGTAGCTCATGCAACCTTTGTATACTGCACTAAAGAAACAAAAACCCACGAATAAAATCGAATGGTCTCCTGAGCGGGAGCGCGCATTCTCTCAAGTCAAATCAGCCCTGGCAAACGCTGCGTTGTTGGCACACCCAGTCCCAACGGCCCGCATGGCGTTCACTACTGACGCGTCAGATGTGGCCATAGGGGCAGTCGTTGAACAGTACGTGGCTGGGGCCTGTCAACTGCTCGCGTTTTTCAGCAAAACCTTGCGCAATAGCGAGCGAAAATACAGCGCGTTCGACAGGGAGTTGTTAGCTCTACACTTGGCCATCCGCCACTTCCAGTTCTGGCTGGAAGGACGCCGTTTCACCGCGTTCGTGGACCACAAACCGCTGACTTTCGCGATGGCCAAGATTTCGGAACCTTGGTCGGGCCAGCAACAGAGACAGCTGGCCGTGATATCGGAGCTTACTACCGATATCCAGCATGTGGCAGGTAAATATAATGTAGTTGCAGACTGCCTCTCACGTGCTGTGGCGGCTCCAGGCCCCGTGGGGGCAGACTCTGCAGCCATGGCCGCAGACCAGGGTAGCAACGCAGAAGCGCGTTCAGCCCCAGTCCGCGTAGGGATAGATTATGCAGCCATGGCCGCGGAGCAGGTTAGCGACGCGGACGTGCGCGCGCTCCAGTCTGGACCAACAGGGTTAAGGCTGGAGAACAGGGTGCTGCAAGACGGTATGCCCCCCCTAATCTGCGATGTCTCCACTGGACGGCCGCGTATGGCTGTACCAGCCGCGTGGCGCCACCACGTTTTTGACGCGATCCATTCTCTGGCGCACCTGGGGGTGCGCATGTCGGTCAAAATGGTAGGAGAGAAATTTGTATGGCCGTGCCTGTGCAAGCAAGTCAAGGAGTGGGCGGCAGCCTGCCTGGCTTGTCAACGAGCCAAAATACACAAAACACACTAGAGCTCCCTTGGAGCCTTTTCACATCCCGGATAAGCGGTTCGATCATGTGCATGTCGACCTCGTAGGCCCCCTCCCGCCATTGCAGGGGTACACACACCTTTTGACAATGGTGGACCGCACCACGCGTTGGCCGGAAGTGGTCCCACTGGCATCAACCACAGCCGAGGAGGTGGCGCGCGCGTTTTTAACAGCATGGGTAGCGCGTTTTGGAGTTCCGTCGGACATTACATCCGACAGAGGTCCTCAATTTGTTTCCGAGCTCTGGTCAGCAATGGCCCGCAGCCTGGGGGTAACGATCCACCGCACTACCGCGTACAACCCGCAGGCTAATGGTTTATGCGAACGTTTCCATAGGTCATTGAAAGCAGCCCTCAGAGCGTCGCTTACTGATACAAATTGGGTGGACAGGCTACCATGGGTTTTATTGGGGTTGCGTTCTGCACCTAAAGAGGATTTAAAAGCCTCCCCAGCTGAGTTAGTTTTTGCGCAGCCACTCCGGCTGCCCGGGGAGTTTCTCCCGGATAATCCTGCGCCAGAGTGCCCCCCCGCTCAGCGGTTGCAGAGCGACATGGGATCGAGCACGCTTCCTGGCCCAGTTCATCACAGCTTCCCGCGCGTTTTTGTGCCTAAAGCTTTAAAAAATGCGGAGTTTGTTTTTGTCAGACATGATGCCCATCGCCCAAACTTGCAACCGCCTTATGATGGACCATTTAGAGTGCTGGAAACAGGAGAGAAGCATTTTTTGCTAGATTTGGGAGGCAGAAAGGAAGTGATTGGCATAAACAGGCTCAAACCCACTTTTGTGATGGCTGACAAAACTGTGCAGTTGGCAAGGGCCCCCCGGCGCGGCAGACCCCCGAGAGGGCATTCCCCAGAACACCCACAGAGATTGACTAACAGTTCTAACTCACAGGCAGCAGCCCCACAGCAGGAGGACACTGCGGAGGCAGTAAAGCCAGCTTACAGCAAATACGGCAGAAGACTAAGGCCTAAGAGGCATGTGGACTGATATGTAGTGATTTTATTATGACATGCATCTTTAGTTATGATTGTTCCATCTTAGACGTTTGGGGGGGGTCATGTGGGGCACATATGTTGGTTTCATATGCTCCACAGATATATTACTGTATGTTTATCGTGTGCTTCACGTCTCAAGGGGAACAAAGGGACTGAGCCTTCTAGAAGTAACAGGAGAGTGTGAGATTTGGCCTTTTGTTTCAAGGAGATGGCCTTGAGAGATTTCCTGACCACCGGAGACTTGGGGGTGGATGATGTTAAGATCGGGGGAAGTTACATTGTGACTGGGATAAAGTACCATGTGACTGTATGTTTGATTAAACACCATGTGACTGTAGGTTTGATGTCCTGGGTATAAAAGGACAGATGTGAGAAGATTCATCCTCTTTTTCTGCTTTGAAATGTTGGAGTATGTGATTGTGAATAAAGCTGAACCTGAGGAATAAACTCAGTCTCATCCATCAACACATCTCCACAATATGAATATATATATATATATATATATATATATATATATATACTGTATATATATATATATATATATATATATATATATATATATATATATATATATATATATATATATATATATATATATATATATATATATATATATATATATATATATATATATATATATAGATATAGATATAGATATAGATATATATAGATATAGATATATATAGATATATATATACATACACAGTGCGGAGCATTGTAGCTAGATGGGATAGATATATAAATATATAAACACAGTGCGGAGCATTGTAGCTGGATGGAATAAATATATGAGTATATAAACACACAGTGCGGAGTATTGTAGGTAGATGGAATGAATATGTGAATATATAAACACACAGTGCGGAGCATTGTAGCTAGATGGAATAAATATATGAATATACACACAGTGCGGAGCATTGTAGCTAGATGGAATAATATGTAGATATACAGTATAAACACACTGCGGAGCATTGTAGCTAGACGGAATAAATATGTAAATATATAAACACACACAGTGTGGAGCATTGTTGCTAGATGAAATAAATATATTGTGTGGAGTGTGTAAATGAAGAGGCAGATTCATTTCAAATGATTTATTACACACTCACAACTCACAAGCAAAGAACAGACTGAACATTTAAGCAGGCACTCTCCTCTTAAGTTTCATGGCATTTCTCCACACACAACATGACATTTGCATCACACTGCATTCAACCCCCTTCGTCCTTGACTCCTTCCTGCTATCTCACCAGGAACTTCCTGCCCATTGTTCTCCCATGTTTATCCACAGTCTCTTGTCTGAGATGCTAAATAATCTGGCTCTCTCAAGGTGCTAAACTTCCCCCCCCCCCGCCAGCATCTTAGATAGAACAATAGAATAACAGTCCACATGCTGTGATAGAACAATAGAATATCAGTCCACATGCTGCTTGGGCTTCCGTCTCCTCCCGTATCTGCTGTAACTGGGGTTTACCGCCTCCGTGGCGCTGCTGTGCCGGTGGGGGGCTGCTGGGAGTGTGTCTGACTGCGGGTGGGCTGTGACTAGGGGGGGGGGCACTTTAGTCTGACAGTGTGGCTGCTCTGATGAATCGTTTCCCTGGGGTTCTCTCCGTGGGGGTCTTCCACACTGAGGGGCCCTAGCCAACAGCACTTGCTCGTCCACCACAACGAAAGCAGGTTTGAGTCTGTCTATGCCAATTTTTTCCCTCCTACCCCCCAAGTCTATCAAAAAATGCTTATCCCCTGTTTCCAACACTCTGAACGGTGCATCATAGGGTGGGCGCAATGGAGGGCGGTGGGCGTCGTGTCTGACAAACACGGACTCCGCGCTCTTCAACGTTTTAGGCACAAAAACATGCGGTGGTGGGCAGGGCCCGGCAGCGTGCCTGTGTTTGCGCTATGCTGCAAAAGCTGAGACGGGCAGCTGTCCGGCGCGGGATTATCTGGCAGAAATTCCCCGGGCAGCCGTAGTGGCTGCGAAAAAACGAGCTCTGCTGGGGAAGCTTCCAAATCCTCTTTCGGCGCGGAGCGCAACCCCAATAAAACCCACGGCAGCCTGTCTACCCAATTTGCATCTGTCAATGAAGCTCTGAGTGCTGCTTTCAGTGATCTATGAAAACGCTCGCATAACCCATTGGCCTGTGGGTTGTACGCGGTCGTGCGTTGAATTGTAACACCCAGGCTGCGGGCCATCGTGGACCAGAGTTCGGAAACAAATTGCAGGCCCCTGTCGGACGTAATGTCCGACGGGACTCCAAAATGCGCCACCCATGCTGTTAAAAAAACGCGCGCTACGTCTGCGGATGTGGTTGCCGCCAGCCGGACTGCTTCTGGCCAGCGTGTGGTGTGGTCCACCACTGTCAGGAGGTGTGTGCACCCCTGAGATGGCGGGAGGGGGCCCACGAGGTCCACGTGAACATGGTCGAACCTCTTAGCCAGGATACGAAACGGCTCCAAGGGAGCCTTCGTGTGTCTGTGTACCTTGGCTCGTTGGCACGCCACGCAGGCTGCAGCCCACTCTTTCACTTGTTTGCATAGGCTCGGCCACACAAACTTTTCTCCCACCATTTTGACGGACGCGCGCACTCCTGGGTGCGCCAGAGTGTGAACCGACTCAAACACGCGGCGGCGCCACGCGACTGAGACCACCGGACGCGGGCGACCCGTGGAGACATAGCAGATTGGGGGGGGCCGCCATCTTGCAGCACCCTGCTCTCCAGCCTTAACGCTGTTGGTCCAGACTGGAGCGCGCGCACGTCTGCATCGCTAATCTGCTCCGCGGCCATGGCTGCGTAATCTATCCCCACGCAGACCGGGGCCACCACGGCGCGCGAGAGGCAGTCCGCCATTACCTTCAGTTTACCCGACACATGCTGAATATCGGTAGTAAACTCTGAGATCGCGGCCAGCTGTCTCTGCTGCCGGCCCGACCACGGTTCTGAAACCTTGGCCATCGCGAATGTTAGCGGCTTGTGGTCCACGAACGCGGTGAAGCTGCGTCCTTCCAGCCAGACCTGGAAGTGGCGTATGGCCAGGTGGAGAGCCAGCAACTCTCTGTCAAACGCGTTGTATTTACGTTCGCTGTCGCGCAAAGTTCTGCTGAAAAAGGCAAGCGGCTGCCAAGCCCCGGCGACGCGCTGCTCCATGACAGCCCCTATGGCCACGTCTGAAGCGTCGGTGGTGAGCGCTATGAGGGCCGCCGTGTCTGGATGTGCCAGCAGTGCGGCGTTTGCCAGGGCTGTTTTAACTTCCGAGAACGCCCACTCTCGCTCTGGGGACCATTCGACCCTATCCGCGGGTTTCTGTTTCTTGAGCGCGGCGTACAATGGTTGCATGAGCTGTGTCGCGCGGGGAAGGGAACGGTTATAAAAGTTCACCATCCCCAAAAATTCCTGCAGTGCCCTGACCGTCTGAGGCCGGGGAAAATCCCCCACGGCGTGCATTTGGTCGGGCAGCGAGATCGCTCCTTTGGGAGAGACACGGTGCCCCAAAAAATCAATCTCCATCACGCCGAACTGGCATTTCGCCGGGTTGATTATTAACCCGTGCTCCTCCAACCTCCGGAAAACCATCGTGAGTTGGGTTTCGTGTTCGTCTTCCGACGCACTGGCTACCAGGATATCGTCCAGATAGACAAACACGAACGGGAGATCGCACAGCACTGCATCCATCATGCGCTAGAACGTCTGTGCCGCTCCTTTTAACCCGAATGGCATGCGCAGGAACTCGAATAGAACGAATGGAGTTATTACCGCTGTTTTGGGTATGTCCTCCGCGTGCACTGGGACTTGGTGGTAACCGCGGACCAGGTCTATTTTGGAAAAAATGCGTGCTTCGGCAAGGTGAATGGAAAAATCCTGTATGTGGGGAATTGGGTAGCGGTCGTGCTCTGTGGGGTTGTTCAACCTGCGGAAATCCCCACACGGTCGCCACGAACCCTCAGCCTTAGGGACCATGTGTAGCGGGGATGCCCATGGGCTGTTCGAGCGTCTGATGATGCCCAACCTTTCCAGGTTGGCGAACTCCTCGCGCGCTATGGCCAGTTTAGCTGCGTCCAAGCGCCGAGGTCTTGCAAAAACGGGCGGCCCGGTGGTGGTGATAAAGTGCTCCACCCCATGTTTAGCGATGGCCGCGGAAAACGTCGGGACCGTGAGTGCTGGGAACTGAGTGAGCAGTGTGTGGAACTTACCGCCTGGAGCTGTGACGTTGGCTTGTGCTGTTGGCTGGGTCACTCGAGCTATACAGGGGAGAGAGTCAAAGGACAGTGCATTAACCAGGCGCCTGTTAGCAACATCAACCAGTAAACCATGTGCACACAGAAAATCAGCCCCCAGTATATGGTAATTCAGTGCTGCTACGACAAAAGTTCACTCATATGTACGGCTGTGTAGAGATAAGAGCAGAGTCCTCTCACCAAAGGTCTTAATATCCGAGCCGTTTGCTGCCAATATCCCGGGGCCGCTAGGTCCTGCCAGCCGGTCAGCGTAGGTCGGCTGGATGAAGCTCTTCTGGGCTCCGGTGTCCACAAGGAAACGCCTCCCCAAGCGTGCATCCGTCAAGTAGAGCAGCATGTTCTCTTCCACGAGGGTCGCAGCTGCTACCGACCCCCGGCCTTGGCGTTTCCCGAGCGCTTGAATTGGCATGGTGGCGCACATCTGCGTGCGTTCTCTCCGAAGCGGCGGTGGTAGAAACAGAGCGTGTCTCTCTGGCGCTCCTTGGCCCCCGCTGCTGCTACCGTCGGTGGCTCCTCGCCTCCTCTGGTCGTCTCGCTGGGCTCCGCCGCTGCCGCGTTGACTGTGATCGCCCTGGTGGTGATGATGATCCGGTCTGCCTCCTGGGCTAGCGCACGGTAGTCGCGCGCGGCCAGCCACGGCGAATTGGCCAGAGCTGCTCTCGCCACTGTCGGAAGGTTCCGGAGGAAGAGGTGGGCAAACAGAAAGTGCCCGTCGTCCATGGCCATTAATGCCAGCATCTTCTCCATCAGATCTACGGCCGAACCATCTCCTAAATCGGTCCGCGTCAGGAGCCTCTCCGCTCTCTCACAGTCCGAGAGCATGTAGCGCTGGATGAGCGCAGCCTTGAGCGCCTCGTATTTGCTGCTGGCTGGTGGCTGATCGAGTAGGCTCGCTACCTGCTGAGCTGTGCGGGCGTCGAATGCTGCGACCACATGGTAGAATCTGGTATCGTCTGCCGTTACTCCCCGGAGGGCGAACTGGGCCTCGGTGAGGTGGAACCAAGAGCGCGGGTTGTGCTGCCAGAAATCCGGTAGCTTGACTGAAACCGCACACGCGTGGCTGGAGGTTCCAGTCCGGGCTGTCTGTGGGATGGCTGCCACCTCGCTGTAGCTTCCTGACCGGGCCGGCTCCGAGGATCTTGCCTCGTGTTCCATAATACATATTGGGTCACCAGTGTGGAGTGTGTAAATGAAGAGGCAGATTTATTTCAGATGATTTTTTTTCCGGTTCCGGTTCCGCCGGACCGGCGGCGCCACACGAGTCGGCTTCCCGTTGCAACAGCCTTTTTTTTATCTTCCTTCTTCTTTCTACACCTTTCACTCTATATATATATCACGGACACACAGATCGCCCCAGGGGTCTCCCGAGTCGGCGGACGGAGCCACTGTTTACAGCGGGAGACGTTACAGCAGGGAGGAGCTAGTGCTAGCTAGCACTCGGCCGCCGCCCGGTGCTAATGGGAAACTGGACATACCGGGAGCTGTAGCGAAAACGACGCGGGTGCTGGGCTGGACTTTAGGCGGCGTGCAAGAAATATAAGACAGAATAATAAAGAGCGATGGCAAGAACCAAGCAGACCGCCCGTAAAACCTACTGGAGGAAAAAGCCCCCCAGGAAGCAGCTAGCCACCAAGGCTGCTCGGAAAAGCGCTCCGGCCACCGGCGGAGTGAAGAAGCCTCACCGTCACAGGCCCGTGGCTCTGAGAGAGATCTGTCGCTACCAGAAATCCACGGAGCTGCTCATCCGTAAGCTGCCCATCCAGCGCCTGGTGAGGGAGACCGCTCAGGACTTCAAGACCGACCTGCGCTTCCTGAGCTTCGCCGTCATGGCTCTGCAGGAGGCCAGCGAGGCCTACCTGGTGGGTCTCTTCTTTGCTAAGAGGGTCACCATCATGCCCAAAGACTTCCAGCTGGCCCGCCGCATCCGCAGAGAGAGAGCTTAGACTTTCTGCTGCACATTCACCAACCATAATGCTCCGCACTGTGTGTCTATAGATATATATATTTATAGTAATATGTACATACGTTTAGTAGATGTTCTTGTTTTTTCTTGCCTTCTGATTGTTGCTCTGAGTGTTGCTATCCCTGTGCTGTTGCAATCCTGGAATTTCCCCATTGTGGGACTAATAAAGGCATATCTTATCTTATCTTATCTTATTTATTACATGCTCACATCTCACAAGCAAAGAACAGACTGAACATTTAAGCAGGCACTCTCCTCTTAAGTTTCATGGCATTTCTCCACACACAACATGACATTTGCATCACACTGCATTCAACCTCCTTCATCCTTGACTCCTTCCTGCTATCTCACCAGGAACCTTTTGCATCACATTGCATTCAACCCCCTTCGTCCTTGACTCCTTCCTGCTATCTCACCAGGAACTTCCTGCCCATTGTTCTCCCATGTTTATCCACTGTCTCTTGTCTGAGATGCTAAATAATCTGGCTCTCTCAAGGTGCTAAAATAAATATATATATATAAACACACAGTGCGGAGCATTGTAGCTAGATGGAATAAATATGTTGTGGAGTGTGTAAATGAAGAGGCAGATTTATTTCAGACAATTTATTACACACTCACACTTGTCAAGCACAGAACAGACTGATCTCTTAAGCAGAAACTCCTCTTTTAAGTTTCATGGCATTTACATCACACACAACATGACATTTGCATCACACTGCATTCAACCCCCTCATCCTTGACACCTTCCTGCTATCTCACCAGGAATCCCCTGCTCTTTGTTCTCCCAAGCTTATCCACTGTCTCCTGTCTGAGATGCTAGATAATGTGGCTCCCAAGGTGCTATACCCCCCCCCCCCCACCCAGCATCTTAGATAGGACAATAGAATAACAGTCCACATGCTGTGACAGAACAATTGAACATCAGTCCACATGCTGCTTGGGCTTCTGTCTCCTCCGGTATCTGCTGTAACTGGGGTTTACTGCTTCCACGGCGCTGCTGTGCCGGTGGGGGGCTGCTGGGAGTGTGTCTGACTGCGGGTGGGCTGTTGCTGGGGTGGGGGCACTTCGGTCTGTCCGTGTGGCTGCTCTGGTGAATCGTTTCCCTGGGGAGCTCTCCGTGGTGGTCTTCCACGCCGAGGGGCCTTAGCCAACAGCACTTGCTCGTCCGCCACAACGAAAGCGGATTTGAGTCTGTCTATGCCAATTTTTTCCCTCCTACCCCCCAAGTCTATCAAAAAATGCTTATCCCCTGTTTCCAGCACTCTGAACGGTCCATCATAGGGTGGGCGCAATGGAGGGCGGTGGGCGTTGTGTCTGACAAACACGAACTCCGTGCTCTTCAAAGTTTTAGGCACGAAAAGACGCGGAAAACTGTGGTGGGCAGGGCCTGGCAGCGTGTCTGTGTTTGCGCTGCGCTGCAAAAGCTGAGACGGGCAGCTGTCCGGCGCGGGATTATCTGGCAGAAATTCCCCGGGCAGCCGTAGTGGCTGCGCAAAAACGAGCTCTGCTGGGGAAGCTTCCAGATCTTCTTTCGACGCGGAGCGCAACCCCAATAAAGCCCATGGCAGCCTGTCTACCCAATTTGCATCCGTCAATGAAGCTCTGAGTGCTGCTTTCAGTGATCTATGAAAACGCTCGCATAACCCATTGGCCTGTGGGTTGTACGCGGTCGTGCGGTGAATTGTAACACCCAGGCTGTGGGCCATCGCGGACCAGAGTTCGGAAACAAATCGCGGGCCCCTGTCGGACGTAATGTCCGACGGGACTCCAAAACGCGCCACCCATGCTGTTAAAAAAACGCGCGCTACATCCGCGGACGTGGTTGCCGCCAGCGGGACCGCTTCTGGCCAGCGCGTGGTGCGGTCCACCACTGTCAGGAGGTGCGTGCACCCCTGTGATGGCGGGAGGGGGCCCATGAGGTCCACGTGAACATGGTCGAACCTCTTAGCCGGAATATGAAACGGCTCCAAGCGAGCCTTTGTGTGTCTGTGTACCTTGGCTCGTTGGCAGGCCACGCAGGCTGCAGCCCACTCTTTCACTTGTTTGCGTAGGCTCGGCCACACAAACTTCTCTCCCACCATTTTGACCGACGCACGCACTCCTGGGTGCGCCATAGTGTGAACCGACTCAAACACGCAGCGGCGCCACGCGGCCAGGACCACCGGACGCGGGCGGCCCGTGGAGACATCGCAGATTAGGGGGGCGCCGCCATCTTGCAGCACCCTGCTCTCCAGCCTTAACCCTGTTGGTCCAGACTGGAGCGCACGCACGTC
Organism: Pholidichthys leucotaenia; assembly: GCA_020510985.1. Taxonomy (NCBI): domain Eukaryota; kingdom Metazoa; phylum Chordata; class Actinopteri; order Cichliformes; family Pholidichthyidae; genus Pholidichthys; species Pholidichthys leucotaenia. Next base: position 40,276,434 of record CM035846.1, on the reverse strand, counting down.
TGCATCGCTAATCTGCTCCGCGGCCATGGTTGCGTAATCTATCCCCACGCAGACCAGGGCCACCACGGCGCGCGAGAGGCAGTCCGCCACTACATTCAGTTTACCCGACAAATGCTGAATATCAGTAGTAAACTCTGAGATCGCGGCCAGCTGTCTCTGCTGCGGCCCGACCACTGTTCTGAAACCTTGGCCATCGCGAATGTTAGCAGCTTGTGGTCCACGAACGCGGTGAAGCTGCACCCTTCCAGCCAGAACTGGAAGTGGCGTATGGCCAGGTGAAGAGCCAGCAACTCTCTGTCGAACGCGCTGTATTTACGTTCGCTGTCGCGCAAAGTTCTGCTGAAAAAAGCGAGTGGCTGCCAAGCCCCGGCGACACGCTGCTCCACGACAGCCCCTATGGCCACGTCTGAAGCGTCGGTGGTGAGCGCTATGCGGGCCATTGGGTCTGGATGCGCCAGCAGTGCGGCGTTTGCCAGGGCTGCTTTAACTTCCGAGAACGCCCACTCTCGCTCCGGGGTCCATTCGACCCTATCCGCGGGTTTCTGTTTCTTGAGAGCGGCGTACAATGGTTGCATGAGCTGCGCCGCGCGGGGAAGGAAACGGTTATAAAAGTTCACCATTCCCAAAAATTCCTGCAGCGCCCTGACCGTCTGAGGCCGGGGAAAATCCACCACGGTGCGCAATTTGTCGGGCAGCGGGATCGCTCCTTTGGGAGAGACGCGGTGCCCCAAAAAATCAATCTCCATCACGCCAAACTGGCATTTTGCCGGGTTGATTATTAACCCGTGCTCCTCCAACCTCCGGAAAACCGTCGTGAGGTGGGTTTCGTGTTCGTCTTCGGATGCACTGGCTACCAGGATATCGTCCAGATAGACAAACATGAACAGGAGATCGCGCAGCACTGCATCCATCATGCACTGGAACGTTTGTGCCGCTCCTTTTAACCCGAATGGCATGCGTAGGAACTTGAATAAACCGAAAAGAGATATTACCGCTGTTTTGGGTATGTCCTCCGCGTGCACTGGGACTTGGTGGTAACCGCAGACCAGGTCTATTTTGGAAAAAATGCGTGCTTCGGCAAGGTGAACGGAAAAATCCTGTATGTGGGGAACTGGGTAGCGGTCATGCGCTGTGGGGTTGTTCAACCTGCGGAAATCCCCGCACGGTCGCCACGAACCCTCAGCCTTAGGGACCATGTGTAGCGGGGATGCCCATGGGCTGTTCGAGCGCCTGATGATGCCCAACCTTTCCAGGTTGGCGAACTCCTCGCGCGCTATGGCCAGTTTAGTTGCGTCCAAGCGCCAAGGTCTTGCAAAAACGGGCGGCCCGGTGGTGGTGATAAAGTGCTCCACCCCGTGTTTAGCGATGGCCGCGGAAAACGTCGGGACCGTGAGTGCTGGGAATTGAGTGAGCAGTGTGTAGAACTTATCGCCTGTAGCTGTGATGTTGGCTTGTGCTGTTGGCTGGGTCACTCGAGCTATACAGGCGAGAGAGTCAAAGGACAGTGCATTAACCAAGCGCCTGTTAGCAACATCAACCAGTAAACCATGTGCACACAGAAAATCAGCCCCCAGTATATGGTAATTCAGTGCTGCTACGACAAAAGTTCACTCATATGTACGGCCGTGTAGAGATAAGAGCAGAGTCCTCTCACCAAAGGTCTTAATATCCAAGCCGTTTGCTGCCAACATCTCGGGGCTGCTAGGTCCTGCCAGCCGGTCAGCGTAGGTCGGCCGGATGAAGCTCTTCTGGGCTCCGGTGTCCACAAGGAAACACCTCCCCGAGCGTGTGTCCGTCAAGTAGAGCAGCTTGTTCTCTTCCCCGAGGGTCGCAGCAGCTACCGACCCCCGTCCTTGGCGTTTCCCGAGCGCTTGAATTGGCACGGGGGCGCACATCTGTATGTCTTCTCTCCAAAGCGGCGGTGGTAGAAACAGAGCGTGTCTCTCTGGTGCTCCTTGGCCCCCGCTGCTGCTACCGTCGGTGGCTCTTCGCCTCCTCTGGTCGTCTTGCTGGGCTCCGCCGCTGCCGCGTTGACTGTGATCGCCCTGGTGGTGATGATGATCCGGTCTGCCTCCTGGGCTAGCACACGGTAGTCCCGCGCGGCCAGCAATGGCGAATTGGCCAGAGCCACTCTCGCCACTGTCGGAAGGTTCCGGAGGAAGAGGTGGGCAAACAGAAAGTGCCCGTCTTCCATGCCCATTAATGCCAGCATCTTCTCCATCAGGTCTACGGCCGAACCATCTCCTAATTCGGTCCGCGTCAGGAGCCTCTCTGCTCTCTCACAGTCTGAGACCATGTAGCGCTGGATGAGCGCAGCCTTGAGCACCTCGTATCTGTTGCCGGCTGGTGGCTGATCGAGCAGGCTCGCTACCTGTTGAGCTGTGCGGGCGTCGAGCGCTGTGACCACATGGTAGAATTTGGTGTCATCTGCTGTTACTCCCCGGAGGGCGAACTGAGCCTCGTTGAGGTGGAACCAAGAGCGCGGGTTGTGCTGCCAGAAATGCGGTAGCTTGACTGAAACCGCACACACGTGGCTGGGTGTTCCAGTCCGGGCTGTCTGTGGGATGGCTGCCGCCTTGCTGTAGCTTCCTTACTGGGCCGGCTCCGAGGATCTTGCCTCGTGTTCCATAATACGTCTTGGGTCACCAGTTTGGAGCGTGTAAATGAAGAGGCAGATTTATTTCAGATGATTTATTACACGCTCACAACTCACAAGCAAAGAACAGACTGAACTTTTAAGCAGGCACTTTCCTCTTAAGTTTCATGGCATTTCTCCACACACAACATGACATTTGCATCACACTGCATTCAACCCCTTTCGTCCTTGACTCCTTCCTGCTATCTCACCAGGAACCTTTTGCATCATACTGCATTCAACTCCCTTCGTCCTTGACTCCTTCCTGCTATCTCACCAGGAACTTCCTGCCCATTGTTCTCCTATGTTTATCCACTGTCTCTTGTCTGAGGTGCTAAATAATCTGGCTCTCTCAAGGTGCTAAAACAAATATATATATATATATATAAACACACACAGTGCGGAGCATTGTAGCTAGATGGAATAAATATGTTGTGGAGTGTGTAAATAAAGAGGCAGATTTATTTCAGACGATTTATTACACACTCACACTTGTCAAGCACAGAACAGACTGATCTCTTAAGCAGAAACTCCTCTCTTAATCATGGCATTTACATCACACACAACACGACATTTGCATCACACTGCATTCAGCCCCCTCATCCTTGACTCCTTCCTGCTATCTCACCAGGAATCCCCTGCTCTTTGTTCTCCCAAGCTTATCCACTGTCTCCTGTCTGAGATGCTAAATAATCTGGCTCCCAAGTTGCTACAATGTAAATATATAAACACACACAGCGTGGAGCATTGTCGCTAGATGGAATAAATATATAAATATATAAACACACACAGTGCGGAGCATTGTAGCTAGATGGAATGAAACAGCACAACCGCCTACTTAGTTATCCTACATGGTATGATTATGTACCCATACATATTCTCACCCTCCATAGTGACCAGTATTTTCCTAGTTGTATACCAGAGGGGACCATTGTGTAAGTCTATTGCGTCTTTTGCATTCAATGCTATTAGGTCGTCACGTTTTTTTTGCTATCTCTGCGTGCAGCCCTGCTTAGGTTATACAGTCTGACAGCCGTAGGTAGGAAGGACCTGCGAAACCTCTCGGTTGTGCACCTAGGATGATGTAGTCTGCTGCTAAATGAGCTCCTCAGTGCATTCAGTATGTCCTGCATAAGGTGGAACTCGGACTCCAGCAGAGATGACAGTTTAGCCACCATCCTTCTCTCTCCTATCTCCTCCACTGGGTCAAGGCGCTGCCCCAGGACAGAGCTAGCTTTCTTGATCAGTTTGTTCAGTCTCTTCCTATCGGCTGCTGTAATGCCACTGCCCCAGCAGACCACTCCAAAAGTGATGATAATAATAATAATGTCAGCTTGGATACATATATCTGTTTCAGAGGGCCGCTTTATGCATCCAAATCCATCCATCCATCCATCTTCTACCACATTACCGGAGGTCCGGGTCACAGAGACAGCAGTTCAAGCAGAGAAGCCCAGACTTCCCTCTCCCCAGCCCCCTGCTTCAGCTCTTCAGAGAGGATACCAAGACGTTCCCAGACTAGATGGGAGACAAGACCGGGTTTTACTGATTTTAAATGGGAATATTGGAAGGGATGGGACAGTATATTCCCTGGTTATGTGATAAATTAATTGTATTTCATTTCATGAATTACAAAGACAAGGTTAGAAAGGATTAATCATAATTTCATGGTTAAATGATGCAGAGATATAAAGAGGAATTCATTTAATTGGTTACATGAAAAAAAGGGTATTTCATGTGCTACCAGAGAGATTGTGAGAAAAGACCACATGCATGTAAGATGTAAGATGTGAAATGTAAGATTAGATAGATTACTATATTGCTGGATTGTAATAATAGTAATGTGAGAGAAGAATTTAAACACTAAGCTATGGTGTTATATAAGAAGGGATTGGAGGACGAATTACTCTAACTGTAAACAATAATACCATTATTGTTGTGCAGGCTAGGTTTTTTTGGTTGCCGATCAAGAATCTTCTGGATCCTGGATTCTCTCCGAATGGAGATGGCGAGCCTGACCCGAGACTGAATCGAGATTGAACTGAGATCAAACCAAGATCTCGATTGAAGAGCTTCCTTCCTCTCTCCAGTGCCCAAGATTCAAAGTGGTAACAACCCTAGTCGCCGCTTTAAAAGAGGACAAGAAACCTGAGCCTGGAGATACAAGATATCTTGACTGGTCAAACGACTAAACCAAACGGACAAACAAACACTGAGCTCAGTAGGACTTTGGGGTTTTATTTCATACTGGCCGTTGTTATATTTGTATAGTTGTAAATTGTCTGTATATATTGTTCACTTTATTCCTACAAATAATAACCATCATTGCTCATTTCTTGCCTCCAGCTATTTCATTCCACACTCATTTTAATTCCCTATTGTAACCTTTACGAACCTAGCAGCTGGTCTACACTTAATTATTTCCCTTACCTAATTAACATAAGGCAAGGGTTACATCTGCACCTCTCTTTACCTGAGTGTCCAAGACATACGGTCGCAGGTCTGATGACACGATAACAAAATCGATCATCGACCTGCAACCTAGGGTGTCCTGGTGCCAGGTGCACATATGGACACCCTTATGTTTGAACATGGTGTTCGTTATGGACAAAAAGGGTGGGTACTCTGAAACATTATTTGGCGCATGGGCACAAATGATGGTCAGGACCCGTTTCCCAACTCGAAGGCGCAGGGAAGCAACCCTTTCGTCCACCGGAGAAAACTCCAATATAGAGGCAGCAAGGCAGGGGGATACAAGAATACCCACCCCTGCTCATCGCCTCTCACCCGGGGCAACTCCAGAAAAGGCCAAGCTCCAGCTCCTCTTCAGGAGACTGGTTCCGGAACCGGAGCTGTGTGTTGTGGTGAGGCCAACTATATCTAGCCGGTATCTCTCAACCTCGTACACCAGCTCAGGCTCCTTCCCCACCAGAGAGGTGACATTCCACGTACCAAAAGCCAATTTAGAAAGCTTGGGATCAGTCCGCCAAGGTCTCCGCCTTTGACCGCCACCCAATCCACATAGCACCGGACCCCCATGATCCCTACTGCAGGTGGTGAGCCCACTGGAGGGCGGACCCATGTAACTCCTTCGGGCTGAGCCCGGCCGGGTCCCATGGGTGGAAACCCGGCCACCAGACGCTAGCCTTCGAGCCCCTCCCCCAGGCCTGGCTCCAGGGTGGGGCCCTGATAACCCCATACCGGGCGGGGTACACTGAATCCTTGATCTAGAATTTATCATGAGAGTCTGTTGGATAGTTCTTAGTCTGGCCCTTCACCCAGGACCAGTTTGTCTTGGGTGACCCTATCAGAGGCAAATTGCCCCGGACAACATAGCTCCTGGGATCACTGGGGCACGCAAACCCCCCACCACGATAAGGTGACGATCCATGAGGGGAATTAAAATTTGGGGGTCAAACGTTTCCGAGTTGATAGTGACTCTCAAAGTGTACTTTTCACTCACTCCTGATTTAAATGATGTCCAATGTTGGAGTTATTTGACAGAGTTCAATTTGAGTGAGTTGATTTTAAACAAAGCTCCGCCCAGGCGTGGCACATGTGACTGTTAGACGAGCAGAGAGTGAGACAAGTTGGCTGCATGTTCATCATTAAGGTGCTTAAGTAGTGATGGCAGAAAGGGAACGTTGGAGAGATCGAATCATTTGAAACAATTGATTCAGAAAAAGAATCGATGCTTCAGAACATATGAAGCATCTCCCCACAGCGACATCTGGTGACCAAATGTTATAATTCTACACTCAAACAGTCGAGTGTTTTCGTGTGTGTTTTTATCGCTTAACATTTCGTGTTTTGTTTGGGTTTATAGTTTTATTTGTATGAATTAATTAGTATTTGTAGAGGGTGCTTGTGTACATTCAAGCATTTTTATTCAGAAAAACAATCTGTTCAACAGTGCTCGGACTTAGACGGTTTCTCCCCTTGTTTAAAATCTCTCCTGCTTTTGAGAATATTCTCTGGCAAGGGACTGATGTGGCTGGAATGGAGAGATATGTCTTGACCTGCTGGAAGATTATTATTATTATTATTATTTGGTCGACTATGAGGCGAATGACCACATCTCAGTCGCTTTCCAAAGCTAATACAGGGCAGGGGTCGCCAATCCTCACTGCCCAGCTGGAACAGGTGAGGGAATATGGTTCCGGTTCCGCCGGGCCGGCGGCGCCACACGAGTGGGCTGCCTGTTGCAACAGCCTTTTTTTTATCTTCCTTCTTCTTTCTACACCTTTCACTCTGTATATATATCACGGACGCACGGATCGCCCCGGGGGTCTTCCGGGTCGGCGGACGGAGCGACGGTTTGCAGCGGGAGACGTTACAGCGGGGAGGAGCTAGTGCTAGCTAGCACTTGGCCGCCGCCTGGTGCTAATGGGAAACTCGACATACCGGGAGCTGTAGCGAAAATGACGCGGGTGCCGGGCTAGAGTTTAGGCGGCGTGAAAGAAATATAAGACAGAATAATAAAGAGTGATGGTAAGAACCAAGCAGACCGCCCATAAAATCTACTGGAGGAAGAAGCCCCCCCCCCAGGAGACAGCTAGCCACCAGGGCTGCTCGGAGAGGCGCTCCGGCCACCGGCAGAGTGAAGAAACCTCGCCGTCACAGGCCCGTGGCTCTGAGAGAGATCCGTCGCTGCCAGAAATCCACGGAGCTGCTCATCCGTAAGCTGCCCGTCCAGCGCCTGGTGAGGGAGATCGCTCAGGACTTCAAGACCGTCCTGCGTTTCCTGAGCTTCGCCGTCATGGCTCTGCAGGAGACCAGCGAGGCCCACCTGGTGGTCTCTTCTTCGCTAAGGGGGTCACCATCATGCCCAAAGACTTCCAGCTGGCCCGCTGCATCCGCAGAGAGAGAACTTAGACTTTCTGCTGCACATTCACCAACCAACCATAATGCTCTGCACTGTGTGTCTATATATATACATTTATAGTAATATGGACATATGTTTACTAGATGTTGTTTTTTCTTGCCTTCTGATTGTTGCTCTGAGTGTTGCTATCCCTATGCTGTTGCAATCCTGGAATTTCCCCATTGTGGGACTAATAAAGGCTTATCTTATCTTATCTTAATATAGCGGCATGTTGTTTCCAGTAATCTAGAGGTACATACTTTATATGTAAAATACATACTGTCATGCGGTGACCCTCGCAGATCACCATAAGACGCCAAGAGTCCACTGGTGAGTTTTGCAGTGATGGTAATTTATTAACAAAACAAGTCAAGACACAAGGCTATGAGCCGCTAAGGGCAAAAAAACACACTAAGCAATACAAGGGCTCGTAGGGCTAACCCCAGCCACTACGAGCTAAACTATGACAAGACAAGAAAGAACACGAACCTGACATGAAGGTCGAACGAGGCCTCACGAGGATTGTTTGATGATACTCCTGAAATCTAACTGCGGTCAGTGCCCACCTTATAAAGGCGAACACTAACGAGCAGTGATGACAGACAGCTAACCAACCTTGACAGGCGGGAGCCCCACAGAGCGCCTTCACAATAAGAGCCCGGTGAGGCCAGAATACAACCCACAGCTGTCAAGGCCGGCAGCGAACTGTGCGTGGCCCGAGCGTGGACAGAACCCAGAGCTCGGGTCGTAACACATACAGTATACAGTGGGGCAAAAAAGTATTTAGTCAGCTACCAATTGTGCAAGTTCTCCCACTTAAAAGATGAGAGAGGTCTCCAATTTTCATCATAGGTATACCTCAACTATGAGAGACAAAATGAGAAAAAAAAAATCCAGAAAATCACATTGAAGGATTTTTAATGAATTAATTGGTAAATTCCTCAGTAAAATAATTATTTGGTCACCTACAAACAAACAAGATTTCTGGCTCTCACAGACCTGTAACTTCTTTAAGAGGCTCCTCTGTCCTCCACTCATTGCCTGTATTAATGGCACCTGTTTGAACTCGTTATCAGTATAAAAGACACCTGTCCACAACCTCAAACAGTCAGACTCCAAACTCCACTATGACCAAGACCAAAGAGCTGTCAAAGAACACCAGAAACAAAATTGTAGACCTGCACCAGGCTGGGAAGACTGAATCTGCAATAGGTAAGCAGCTTGGTGTGAAGAAATCAACTGTGGGAGCAATTATTAGAAAATGGAAGACATACAAGACCACTGATAATCTCCCTCGATCTGGGGCTCCACGCAAGATCTCACCCCGTGGGGTCAAAATGATCACGAGAACGGTGAGCAAAAATCCCAGAACCACATGGGGGGACCTAGTGAATGCTGCAGAGAGCTGGGACCAAAGTAACAAAGGCTACCATCAGTAACACACTACGCCGCCAGGGACTCAAATCTTGCAGTGCCAGACGTGTCCCCCTGCTTAAGCCAGTACATGTCCAGGCCCATCTGAAGTTTGCTAGAGAGCATTTGGATGATCCAGAAGAGGATTGGGAGAATGTCATATGATCAGATGAAACCAAAATAGAACTTTTTGGTAAAAACTCAACTTGTCGTGTTTGGAGGAGAAAGAACACCATACCTACTGTGAAGCATGGGGGTGGAAACATCATACTTTGGGGCTGTTTTTCTGCAAAGGGACCAGGACGACTGATCCGTGTAAAGGAAAGAATGAATGGGGCCATGTATCGTGAAATTTTGAGTGAAAACCTCCTTCCACCAGCAAGGGCATTGAAGATGAAACGTGGCTGGGTCTTTCAGCATGACAATGATCCCAAACACACCGCCCGGGCAACGAAGGAGTGGCTTCGTAAGAAACATTTCAAGGTCCTGGAGTGGCCTAGCCAGTCTCCAGATCTCAACCCCATAGAAAATCTTTGGAGGGAGTTGAAAGTCTGTGTTGCCCAGCGACAGCCCCAAAACATCACTGCTCTAGGGGAGATCTGCATGGAGGAATGGGCCAAAATACCAGCAACAGTGTGTGAAAACCTTGTGAAGACTTACAGAAAATGTTTGACCTCTGTCATTGCCAACAAAGGGTATATAACAAAGTATTGAGATGAACTTTTGTTATTGACCAAATACTTATTTTACCAAGGAATTTACCAATTAATTCATTAAAAATCCTTCAATGTGGGACTTCCGGTCTGGACGCCATGGTGATAGCAACCTAACGGTGAAACTCCCAGACTCAATCCAAGGAAAACCTCCTCAAAATCAGACCTAACGGATTTTTGGAAGATTAAAATTCAAAAGACAATAACACCATGCCTAACCAAAAGCAGAGGAAACTGACATTCCCCAGATCAGGACGCACAGCGAATCCGAACCAGAGGACCTCCGTTCAGAAGACGAGTGCCTGGGCCTAGCTAACAAAAGGATTAGTTTGAAATCGCTGTTTGACGAATTACGACGATTTCGGGCCGAATTTCTTGAATTCAGAGAGGATCTAAAAAAGGCGAACAGCAGAATGGACCAGGCCGAAAACCGAATCTTGGAAGCTGAAGACAGAATAAAAGTGCTTGAAGATTCTGTACTGGATTTACACAGAAAACAGTCAAGGCTGGAGGCTAAGCTAGCCGACCAAGAAGGAAGACAGAGACGAGACAACATCAGAATTCACGGTCTGAAAGAAGGAGCTGAAGATGGTTTCAACACAGTGGCAGAATGCGTGGAATCCTTATTGAGAGAGAAACTGGATATTCCACAATCCACCGATTTGAAGATAGAAAAGGCACATCGCACATTAGCCGCAAAGCCAGCCCCGGAAGCGCCCCCACGTTCAGTGTTGGTAAGATTCTCCGACTTCAAAATAAAACAAGAAGTTGTAAGACGGGCTTGGCAGAAGAAATGATTTATGCATCAAGAAAGAAAAGTCTTCGTGGAACATGATTACGCCCCTGAAGTTCTTAAAAAAGCGACGGGAATATAACGACACCAAAAAGGTTTTACGGGAAAAGAATCTACGCTTTCAGACGCCATTTCCGGCGAAGCTAAGGGTCTTTTACGGGGAAGAGTCATGTCTCTACAATTCAGCGGAAGAAGCAACAACTGACATGGCAAGAAGAGGACTCCCGGTAACGGTGTTTAAACCCGCAGCGGATCTGAACGAGAAAATCAGAGCTCAAACGTGGTCCACTCAGAGACCTTCAAAATCCACGGGCCAGCAGCGGGAACACCCAGCCCCAGAGCTACAAAGATAAGCTTTCCAGTTCCAGAAAGGAATAGCGACCTTTTTGGGTTTTTTTTTTTTTCTTTCTCTCTTCAGTCACTCTACACTTCCATCCCCCCTCCTACAAGGTAACAAACATTAAAGAAGATGCAGAATCAGCATGTGGTAAAACCTTTCATGGAGCAGTTTTAGCATTAGAAACAAATGTCTTCTTAATTTAAAGGGGAAAAAAAAATCATGTTAAAATAGAAATGTAACAATGACCCACATGTTCTCCCCACACTAACAAATACTGTATTAGAGTGAATGTTTGCTGTGATGGGGGTGGGAGGGTGCACACAAGCTCATAGGGTATAGGCATAAAAAAAAAAAAAAAAAAATCATTACAAATTCGGATTGGGATCTGAAATTCACGTTAAAAACATGGGACAACTTACAGGGGTAAGAGAGGGCCCTCAACACGTAACAGAGTTTGAGGAATTTCCCTCAGAGCCCACACTCCATCAGGGCTCTTACAGGGTCTTTAAAGAGACCCCAGCTCAGGAAGTTTTTTTGACAGTTTTTTGTTTTAAAGTTTCGTACATTATGTACTTAATGTTTTTTATGTTCTTAATGTTCTTTCAGTTTCTGAGTAGCAAAAAAGAGGGCCACCACACTGTTATACTAAATAAGAAAATACAATGGAGAAACAGGGTGTAACCAAAATAGCCTCATATAATGTAAAAGGGATCCTGAATCCATTTAAAAGATCCAAGATTCTACGCAAAATGAAAAAAGACAAAGCAGAAATAGTATTTTTACAAGAAACCCACCTAACAGACGTGGAACACACTAAACTCAGTAGACAAGGGTTTAAAATGATCTCTTCATCTTCATATAAATCAGGGAGGAGGAGGGGAGTAGCGACATTGATATCAACCAAAATTACATTTGAAAAAAAATCAGAACACAAAGATAAAGAAGGGAGGTACAGTTTGGTAACTGGGCGGCTAGAGGGAGAGATATCACCCTGCTGAATGTATATGCACCACCAGGGGCTAAATGGAAATTTTATAAAAATGTATTTGACCTAATGATAACTAAAGCCCAAGGTTTAGTGATATGTGGTGGAGACTTCAATCTAAGACTGAATCCATACTGGGATGCAACAGGTAATTCTTCACATCAAAATAACACCCAAAATAGGAATACTCGGATGCTACTAAAAGAAATGGGAATCTGTGACGTATGGAGGGAATTCAACCCCAATGTAAAAGATTATACTTTTTATTCAACGCCACATTCATCTTACTCAAGGATTGATTACTTTTTTATGTTTAATAGAGACATTGGAAGAGTAAAAACATGTAAAATAGGACTGATGGATCTCTCCGACCACAGTCCGATCTATATGGATTTAAACATCCAAAAATACACAAATAATACATTTTCCTGGAGGTTGAATTCAAGTGTCCTGAAAGGGCCACTGAAAGATGAATTGGAATCAGATATTCTCAGATATTTGGAAGAAAACGATAATGGAGAAGTATCCCCTTTAATACTGTGGGATGTGTGCAAAGCTGTAATAAGGGGAAAAATTATTGCAAAACTGGCAACCCAAAAGAAACTGAGACAAGAAAAACTAATCACACTAGAGTCAGAGCTCAAGAACCTAGAAAAAGAACACAAAGATAACACTCATTCTAATGGCTCGCTCAAGATCAAAGAAATTAAAAATCAAATAAATGAGATCTACACAATAGAAATCCAGAAGAAACTTACATTTCTGAAACAAAAACACTATGAAGCAGGCAGTAAATCGGCAAAATTACTAGCCTATAAATTGAGGAAACAACAAACGGAAAGAGCAATCTACAAAATCAGAGACCCAGTATCAAAGGAAATAAAATTCAGAATTCAGGATATTCTTAAAAGCTTCGAGAATTACTACAAGAACTTATACTCCCACAAAAAACATAAAAACGCATCCGAGACATTCCTAAACACATTAAACCTTCCCCAACTTACGGAATCACAAAATAAAACACTACTGTCAGAAATACAACCTAAAGAATTGGAAAAAGCAATTATGAAACTTAAAGCTAACAAATCCCCAGGAGCAGATGGCTACACAGCAGAATGGTACAAAACCTTTAAACAGCAACTATCTCCTCTCCTCCTGAAAACATTTAACTACGTCCTCCACACAGGGGAAATCCCCCCCCTCCTGGAGAGAAGGGGTCATTGCAGTTATACCTAAACCTGAAAAGGATAAACTAGAATGCTCCAACTACAGACCAATCAGTGTATTAAATCGGGACTATAAGCTTTTTACCACTATCCTTGCCAAAAGGTTAGAAAACATACTGACAGACTTAATTCACTTAGACCAAACAGGTTTTATAAGACAAAGACAGACACAAGACAACATTCGACGCACTTTACACATAATTCATCATATAAAAAAATATAACTTAAATGCAGTCATATTGGGATTAGATGCTGAAAAAGCATTCGATTCGGTTGACTGGTCTTTCCTCTATAAAATCTTATCCAGTTTCAATTTTCATAACAACTTCATTAGAACTATACAGGCATTATATAAAAAACCAACAGCTAAAATAAGGATTAACGGTAATTTATCATCATTTTTTGAGCTGGAAAGAGGATGTCGTCAAGGCTGCCCCCTGTCTCCACTGCTTTTTGCAATCTTCATAGAACCTCTGAGCCTGGTGGTGAGCCAGACTGGTGGGCTCACCTCCAGCCACCAGTCTGTCAAGTTGATCAAGTTTGCGGACGACACCACCCTCATCGGGCTCATCTCCAACGGCGACGAGTCCGCCTACAGGAGAGAGGTGGCCCAGCTGGCGTCCTGGTGCAGCAATAACAACCTGCAGCTGAACGCTCTGAAGACAGTGGAGATGATTGTAGACTTCAGGAAAGTCACTACTCCTCTGCCCCCCCTCACCCTCTCAGGCTCTCCCATCACCACTGCTGATTCCTTCCGCTTCCTAGGCACTACCATCACCAGGGACCTCAAATGGGAGCTGACCATCAGCTCACTCATCAAAAAAGCCCAGCAGAGGATGTTCTTCCTGCGGCAGCTGAGGAAGCTCAAGCTACCCACCAAGATGTTAGTGCAGTTCTACACAGCCATCATCGAGTCCATCCTCACCACCTCCATAACCGTGTGGTACGCAGGAGCCACTGCCAGGGACAGACTAAGGCTGCAGCGCGTCGTGCGCACTGCTGAGAAGGTGATCGGCTGCAAGCTCCCATCTCTCCAGGATCTGTACATCTCCAGGACCCGGAGGCGTGCTGGCCGGATCATAGCCGATCCCTCACACCCTGGTCACGTACTGTTTGCCCCCCTCCCCTCTGGTAGAAGACTTCGGTCCATCCAGACTAAAACCTCCCGTCACATGAACAGCTTCTTCCCCTCTGCCATTAGACTGCTGAACACTAAGTGACTCTCGTGCACCATGTACAGCAGCTCAACCAGACTCATGTCAATCATCACTGTTTTCTTCCTGCATTACCGACTGCACTATATAGTTCTCCACAGTATCTGCTGCTGGCTAATATATATTTTAACTGTTGACCAGTATCACTTAATCTTATCCTACACTTTATTACATGTATAGTTTATTTCTCTTATCTTATCATGTTTAATGTTGCAGCATTGTACCGAGACAAATTCCTAGTTTGTGTACTACATGAACAATGGCAATAAACCTGATTCTGATTCTGATTCTGATTCTGAGCCAATGGATAAGACAAAATCAAGAAATTCAAGGTATTACACTTGGTCAAAAAGAACATAAAATAGCACTCTTTGCTGATGACATTTTAATATACCTAGGGCAGCCAGACACTTCTCTACCAGAACTAATCTCAGTTTTTTCAGACTATGGAGATTTATCAGGGTACAAATTAAACATGCATAAAACCCAAGTTTTAACATTCAACTATGACCCAAATCATTTTTCACTAAATGAACTCAAAACTAACTGGGAGTTGGAATCTATGAAATATCTGGGGGTCAATATCCCGAAACAACTCGACAAAATTATAACACTAAACTATGATCCACTGGTGACAAAAATAAAATCTGACCTAGCAAGATGGAATATGATGCCATTCTTAGGTACCGCACAAAGAATTGAAGCAGTCAAAATGAATATACTTCCACGTCTTCTATACCTTTTCCAAACAATACCGGTAGAACCTCCCAAAAAACATGGCAGGAACTGGACAGAAGGATCTCAAGATTCATATGGCAGGGTAAGAGACCTAGAATCAGATATAGAACCCTACAGCTAAACAAAGACAAAGGTGGGCTCGCACTGCCAAATATCAGGGACTATTTTATAGCTGCACAAATTAAAACTTTAGTAGAGATATGTAACCCAGTCTACACTGCACAATGGAAGGAGATGGAATGCCAAATAACAAGTGACATCCCCCTACAGGCGATAATAGGGAACAATGCCTTAACTAAACTCCTGAATAACACTAACCCGTGGACAGAGACCCCGCTAAAAATTTGGTTTAAAATAGTCAGAGAGAATCAAGCTAAAGAGCCCTATCGACTTCTGCAATGGATTGCCTATGATCAAGACTTTACCCCCAATAAAACAGACACTAGATTTAAAGAGTGGAAAGAGAAAGGGCTGATAAAATATTACAATTTTTTTAAGGGGCAAACTTTAAGAAGTTTTGAAGATTTGAAAAAACAAGGTCTAATAAATCAAGATCTTTACAGGTTCTTTCAGCTTAGACACCACATAAACAATATACTTAAAAAGGAGGATTTGGAAAGGGCCCAGTCAGGTGTTCTGAAGGTCTTCTTAATGGCATATAAAGGGATCCCAGGGATCAGATACATTTCTAAAATATACCAAGGTCTTCAAGACTTAAAAGGAGACAACACATCGTATATAAAAGAGAGATGGGAAAAAGAGGGGAATTTCACTTTACAATTGGAAATATGGGAAAAGCTAAATAAACAGCAATGGAAAACTACCTCATCCCTGCAGTGGAGAGAATTTGGATGGAAAAACTTGGTAAGATTTTTCAGAACACCTGCACAAAACAAATTTACCCATAAGGGGTTGAACTGTTGGCGCTTGTGTGGTGAAAAGACTGCAAATCATTTTCATGTGTTTTGGTCATGCCCAGTTATCCACCAATATTGGTCCAACGTACAGACAATATTGGGGAAAATATTCAAAATAACAGTTCCCTTTTCTTTTGTAACTTTGTATTTGGGTTTATTACCGGACTCACTGGAAAGACGAGGAGATAAATACTTATTCAATGTTTTAATATTGGCAAGTAAAAAAGCCCTAACTAAAAAATGGATGCTGAAGGACTGTCCTACACCTGAAGATTGGATTAAGGTGATTCAAGACATTTACTCGATGGAAAAGTTGACATTCACACTGAGACAGGACATGGATGGGTTCATAAACTTTTGGCAACCCTGGATCGCATATGTGTCTTCCATTAGAACTAATCTTTGACAAATACCATTTCAATAATGGTCCCGCTCTTTGTTCCAATGCTACTCAGTTGCTCTTTTACTTTTAATTACTTAATTTTCTGTTTGTTTGTTTTTTGCTGTTCTGTTTGTTTGTTTATTCGTTTGTTTGTTTGTTTTTTATTTAATTCTCCTTAACTTCACTTTTTCTTTCACTTTAAAAAAAAGGGGGGGGGGTTGTTGTAATAACTATCCTACCAATGTTGTCAAATAGCAAAAAATAAGGGAACATGTGATGAAAATGTAAACAATGCAATGCTGTAATGACCTGTATACCCTTTACAAAAACTTAAATAAAAAAAAAAAAATCCTTCAATGTGATTTTCTGGATTTTTTTTTTTTTTTTGTCTCTCATAGTTGAGGTATACCTATGATGAAAATTGGAGACCTCTCTCATCTTTTAAGTAGGAGAACTTGCACAATTGGTGGCTGACTAAATACTTTTTTACCCCACTGTATATAATACATATATTGTGCATAGAATAGGCATTTTCATATTGTGTAATGGTAGTATTTTATTTATTATTCCATTTTAGAAACAGGATAACAAAATCACTGCATAAAACAACTGTGACGTTTCAAAACAGTGGGTGATGTAATGGAACAGTCACGTGACATCCTCTTTCTGATACAGACCTTGGAACAGTGGCTCGATTCAGAAGTTCCACCTAGGTTCTGTATGAATGAATGAATGAATCTATATTTATTTCAGATAGATTAAAAGTAAAGATTAAAAAAGAAACAATAAAAAACAAAGGGGGACAAAATCCAACAAGGTCAAATTAAACAATAACTCCTCTGATTATACAGTTCAACATAAATTATCTGAAATGGGTGATGGCTGAAGCCACAGCTTATATTGCCCACCCATATTCCATCCAAGAATTCAAAAGAAAAATAAAACAAGAGCGATTACAATTCAGAGCAAAGCTAAGACAAAATGTGACAAAAACAAAACAAAACCAACAACTAAGCAACAGCACAACACAGACTGGATATGATAATCCTTATGTGATTTTACATGTCATCTTGTATATATGTTTGGAGTATTTCTTCCTTTAGTTTTTGTTTAAATTGTCCAAGCGTTGTACATGATTTTAATTCAGGTCTAAAAGCGTTCCACAGTCTGACTCCCTGCACTGAAACACACTGTTGCTTGGTAGTAGTTCTGACTGAAGGTTTTTGAAATATACATGTTCCTCTGAAATGATATTGTTTCTCCCTTATTTGGAACAGCTTTTGGATATTTGCGGGCAGTGATAGATTCTTCACTTTAAACATTATTACTGCAGTTTTAAAGTCAACCAGATCTTTCAACTTGAGAGCTTTTAATTTAAGAAAAAGTGGGTTTGTTGGTTCCCTGTAAGCAGCTTTGTTTATTATTCTAATAGCTCTCTTCTGAAGCATAAAGACTGGATATATGTTTGTTTTATATGTATTTCCCCATACTTCAGTACAATATGTCATGTATGGGAGTATTAATGAATGATACAAAGTATATAACGTGGGTTGATTCAGCAAATATTTCACTCTGTGTAGTATTGCAATTGATTTAGATATTTTACCTTTAATATAATTAATATATGACTTCCAACACAGTTTATTATCAATTATTACTCCAAGAAATTTAGTTTCAGATACCCTTTCAATCTCTACACCATTTACACTGAGTTTAGATACTAAGTTGTTGTGATGGTTGTTAAAAACTATAAATTTTGACTTACTTAAATTGAGCGTTAATTTGTTTGAATCAAACCACAGTTTAAGCTTTCCTAATTCCTTTCCGAGTGTATCCAAAAGTTGTTCCAAATTGCTTTCACTGCATAATAGATTAGTGTCATTGGCAAACAATATTAAATCCATTTTTTCCCAGACTTTACATATATCATTTATATACATATTGAATAACAATGGCCCCAAAACTGAACCCTGTGGGACTCCACAAGTAACCTTCAGTAACTGTGAGTTTTTGTTACCAACACATACGTACTGATATCTATTCTTTAAGTAACTACATAACAAGGACAGTGCTATCCCCCCAATACCACAATTTTGTAGTTTCTTTAATAATAAATTATGATCCACTGTATCAAATGCTTTTTTAAGATCCAAGAATACCCCAACTGAATACTCTTTATTATCAATCAGTTGATATTTTTTCTATAAATTCCATTAGAGCAAATGCAGTTGTCCTCTTATATCTGAACCCATATTGCTGCTCACACAATAAATTATTCTTCATTATGAAGTTGTCAGTTCTCTCACAGAATACTTTTTCAAGTATCTTGGAAAATTGCGGTAATAGTGAAATTGGTCTATAGTTTGAAAGTTCCCCTCTGTCACCCGTTTTGTATATCGGAATTACTTTAGCTATTTTCATTGCATTGGGAACTAGAAAAGCACTCATAGAGCGCATACCTCTGCCAAGCCTCCTTCCGTTTGTCATGGATCACCTCCAAAATGTAATGGGCTTGTGTGTAGGCCTATCGCCACTTGTAGTGAAAATTGCATCCAAGTCTGTCCATTAGTTTTGGAGTTCTGTGGCTGACAGACTGTGAGAAGAGCCTTGGCTGAGGTATGCATTCCCAGATCATTCCCAAAATGTAATGGGTTCCTCTCTACGCAAAGAACCGCCTCTGGTGAAAATGTCATCCAAATCCATCCAGTAGCTTTTGTGTAATCCTGCTGCACAAATACAAACAAAGCCCTTGGTGGAGGTATGCACTCTCAGATCATCACCAAAATGTAATCATCTGTTCCCTGTGCCATTATACACCTTTCCTGAAAATTTCATCAAAATCCGTTCATAACGTTTTGAGTTATGTTGGTAACAGACAGACAGACAGACAAATGGCAGTAAAAGCATTACCTCCTTGGCGGAGGTAATAAACTCAAGTGTTGCTGTTGTGTCCATCTCCTCCATCTCCAAACTCCCAGGCTGCAGGCGTTACAATTCATCGCACAACCGCGTACAACCCACAGGCCAATGGGTTATGCGAGCGTTTTCATAGATCACTGAAAGCAGCACTCAGGGGTTCACTGACGGATGCAAATTGGGTAGACAGGTTGCCGTGGGTCTTATTGGGGTTGCGCTCAGCGCCAAAAGAGGATTTGGAAGCTTCCCCGGCAGAGAGCTTGTTTTTGTGCAGCCCCTATGGCTGCCCGGGGAATTTCTGCCAAATAATCCCGTGCCGGACAGCTGGTCATCTCAGCTTTTGCAGCATAGCGCAAACACAGGCACGCTGCCGGGCCCTGCCCACCACAGTTTTCCGCGCGCTTTTGTGCCTAAAACTTTGAAGAACGCAGAGTTCGTGTTCGTCAGACACGACGACCAGCGCCCTCCATTGCGCCTGCACACATGTTGAAAATGGCCCTATCTCACAATGTTAAAGAATCCTTTAAAAAATTCCTGGATCCAGACGGTGATCCTGATCATCCCCAAAATTTAATCAGTTCTTCCTTGTACCATTTCCAACAACGCCTGAAAGTTTCATCGAAATCCGTCAAAAAACTTTTTGAGTTATCTTGCTAACCAACAGACAGACAGACAAACAGACAAACAGACAGACAAACGCCGGCAAAAACATAACCTCCTGGCCTGCGGCCTGGCGGAGGTAAATGTACCTGTTTGGAGAGACAGGTTATAGATATACCAGTGGTTTCACTAAGCATTCAATAATAGTTTTGACTAAGAGCATGTCAATACCATCACAGTCCGTAGATGTTTTACTTTTAAACGATTTAACAATTTCAATGACCTCTCTCTCGTCTGTGTTCTTTATGAAAATTGAGTTTTTTATAGCAGTGTTTTTGCTTATTTATCACCCATAGGTGCCATAATGGGTATTTCTCGAGCCAAATTAGGACCAATGTTAACAAAAAAGTTATTAAATTCATCTGCAGGTGAAACTGCATTCACACTCTGAGTCATTTTGTTGTGTTTTGAAAAATTGGTTGGATAGCTTGTATTTCTGTTTTTATTTCCAAGAATATTGTTTTATTTTATTTTATTGTTTTATTTCCAAGAATATTGTTAAAAATTGTCCATGTATTTTTAATATTGTCTCTGTTTTTCTCCAGTTCTTTACTGTAATAGTCTCTTTTACTACATCTCATATATGTTAACTTATTTTTGTATGTTTTATACCGCTGCTCTGCTTCTTTTGTCCTTTTCTTTAGAAAAGCTTTATATAATAAATTTTTCTTCTTACACGCCTTGTGTAATCCTTTGATTAACCATGGCTTGTCGACAAATTTATGTTTAAGCTTTTTCTTTACTAATGGACAATTTTTTTCAGAAAGAGTGGTTACAATGTTCATAAATGTGTCATAGGCTTCATTTACATCTGATACATAGACTTTTGTCCAGTCTTGCTTCAGCAAGTCTTCTTTAAAAGAACTGATTGCATTTTGTGATTTGTATCTGAATGATTTTAAAAATTTTTCTGTATTGGCCCCCGTGTGGCCATGGATAAGCGCAAAGGTTGGCAAATGGTCACTTACATCATTTATCAATAATCCACTTTCTATTTTCTTATCAATAATATTAACAAACAGGCTGTCAATAAGTGTAGCAGTGTGAACTGTGATTCTACTGGGATGTGTTATTGTGGGATATAGACTCATACTGTACATAGAATTCATAAACTCTGTAATTACATTTTGTTGATATGGATTTAGTAAATCAATATTGAAATCTCCACAAATTACTAACATTTTCTTACTAGTAATATTATTGTACAGCTCGACTAATTTATCTCTGATTCGGTACGTACTAAAACACGGTTTCGACTTTGCCATCACTAGCTTAAGGTAAATACATTTTAGGAAAACTTACTGAGTCTTTGAGAAATTAATGCTTTAAACTATAGCGTGTAGCTCCAATCAAACTTGCATGGACAACATGCTTGTTGGCAGGACTGCAGTGTCACAGTCCTGTTGTCAGCACCGCTAGCTTACCAGCATTAGCTAGTGGCATGATAGCGTACAGATCGGTAATAGTGGAAAAACTTTTTGGCAAACACCTAATATTTCAAGTGAAGTAAGAATATACTGTGTATATCTTTAAAGGTGCATTCAGACCAAACGCGAACGGGCGGCGCGAATGTATACAAAGTCAATGGAAAGGGGAGCAGGCGCGAAGTCGCTCAGTAAAAGTATTGGAGAGTAACTAGTTTGAAAACGACACTGCCAGACTCGGGTTTGTTAAGGCACCTTTACTGTGTAAATTTTTAAAGGTTGATACTCATGTCTGGTGTTTAGCATTTGTCAGAAGTCTGAAATATAACCTCACAAATACAGAGTACAAAAAGGTATTAGACTGAATCAAAGATCAGACTTAAGACACGCAGAGCCTTTGAAACTTTTACTTGCAAGGAGTAATCAACACATACCTTTACAGGCTGAGCTGAAATACTGACGAGGCAGTCTCGCACAGTAACTTTTATAGACAAAGATAAGACAGTGACAGCTTTCCAACCTGTTCTTTCCCCCCACACAGGGGAGTAGTGAAAAGAAACAGCACATGCAGTTCGTAACCAGTTTGAGCTGATTCATTTCTTAACAGAGGAAAAACATTTCCATATAAGGTATCATGAAGCTCACACAGTTCTCACAAAAGGAAAAAATAAGAAGCACAGGGTGTACAAGGGACAGGTCTTGATACAGCATAAAAACTTACATATGTCAACACTCTTTTATCACACATCATAAGAATAAACAGAAGGGTGGTGCAACTTAGTCATTAACCGTGATTATAAGACGAGACACAAATTGTGTTTATGATTAATCAGAAAAAGCATCTTATGTAATATTATGAACATATCAATCTTCGTTTCATGAGTTATTAATAAAATGATAACCATTTACATACAAATATACAATTTTCCAACAGCATTAATTTGTATACGGGTGCATGATCAAAACTATCTGAATGCAGGGTCCTGGCGTTTAACCCTTCATGTGTACTCTGACCTGCCTGAGTGCTTAGCGCCAACGCCCTTTGCACATATGCGTGGTATTGAATTTTTGCAGACATCGGATATGCCAATATTGCAAACAGATTTTTGCAGACAGGAGGTATTGTCTTAATCATGATTTTTGGTATTATAACACTGTTGTTTGTTTTGCTTAGTTCTTTCTTCCTTTTTAATGTCATTTTATATCATTGTCTTGTTTGTCTTAGAAAAAATCCTGGTTCCTGTGAGGTTTCAGCAGCAGCAGAAGTTTACAAAGTTGGATGAGGTTGACGGACAGTTCAACTTTATGCAACTTCATGAACAAGGTGCGTAATGAATTTGCTTTCAGATTAGGGTTAAGTTTAAAACTACACTCTTACCAATTAAAACCTTATTGTGTAAGCTCTGTAATGTTGTGTTGATTAAATATTATGTACATTTTTATAAATCAGAGTTAATTGGTAAACTGTAAACTGCAATTTGTGCCTCCTCAAGAAAAGCGAACAAACTCCCAAACAGGCCATTAATAATGCCATTCATTTTCAAATTGGGATTTCAGATGAAATGGATTTTGTGACGTTTTCTTATCTTTTCCAGTAATTGAGGAACTTTGCTTACCCCCCGATGCAAAAGTTATGTACAAGGATGCAACAGGGACAGAAGCTGATGCAGAAATCGTCAATGACCTTATTAGACAACATGATGTGGTGCTGACAGCCTTCACTGATGATGGTGAGACTGCAAAATAACGGCACACTGCAAAATAAAGCTGACACACTTTTCATCTTTTAGATTTCTCTGACTGGTCTTCTGCTTCTGAAGCATCTGACACAAGCTCCAGTGCAAGCACATCAGCTATAGTTGTCAATGATGTCCCAAGCTAGAGACAACGAATTGAGTTAGAATACAGATGGAGGATAGAGGCAGTGGCTGCTGAACAGGTTGTAAAATCTTGGGTTTCTTTACATTTCTCTAGATATGCTAACTCTCTAGAAACGGTGCTTATCATGTTTTTTCTTTATTAGTTAATTACCTCCGCCAGGCCGCAGGCCAGGAGGTTATGTTTTTGCTGGTGTTTGTCTGTCTGTTTGTCTGTCTGTCTGATGGTTAGCAAGATAACTCAAAAAGTTTTGGACAGATTTTGATGAAACTTTCAGGCGTTGTTGGAAATGGTACAAGGAAGAACTGATTAAATTTTGGGGATTATCAGGATCACCGTCTGGATCCAGGAATTTTTTAAAGGATTCTTTAACATTGTGAGATAGGGCCATTTTCAACATGTGTGCAGGCGCAATGGAGGGCGCTGATCGTCGTGTCTGACGAACACGAACTCGGCGTTCTTCAAAGTTTTAGGCACAAAAGCACGCGGAAAACTGTGGTGGCCAGGGTCCGGCAGCGTGCCTGTGTTTGCACTACGCTGCAAAAGCTGAGACGACCAGCTGTCCGGCACGGGATTATTTGGCAGAAATTCCCCGGGCAGCCATAGGGGCTGCACAAAAACAAGCTCTCTGCCGGGGAAGCTTCCAAATCCTCTTTTGGCGCGGAGCGCAACCCCAGTAAAACCCACGGCAACCTGTCTACCCAATTTGCATCCGTCAGTGAACCCCTGAGTGCTGCTTTCAGTGATCTATGAAAACGCTCGCATAACCCATTGGCCTGTGGGTTGTACGCGGTTGTGCGATGAATTGTAACGCCTGCAGCCTGGGAGTTTGGAGATGGAGGAGATGGACACAACAGCAACACTTGAGTTTATTACCTCCGCCAAGGAGGTAATGCTTTTACTGCCATTTGTCTGTTTGTCTGTCTGTCTGTTACCAACATAACTCAAAACGTTATGAACGGATTTTGACGAAATTTTCAGGAAAGGTGTGTAATGGCACAGGGAACAGATGATTACATTTTGGTGATGATCTGAGAGTGCATACCTCCACCAATGGCTTTGTTTGTATTTGTGCAGCAGGATTACACAAAAACTACTGGATGGATTTGGATGACATTTTCACCAGAGGCGGTTCTTTGCGTAGAGAGGAACCCATTACATTTTGGGAATGATCTGGGAATGCATACCTCAGCCAAGGCTCTTCTCACAGTCTGTCAGCCACAAAACTCCAAAACTAATGGACAGACTTGGATGCAATTTTCACCACAAGTGGTGATAGGCCTACACACAAGCCCATTACATTTTGGAGGTGATCCAGGAGAAACGGAAGGAGCCTTGGCGGAGGTATGCGCTCTATGAGTGCTTTTCTAGTTGAAACTGTGCTAAGAAGCAAATCTGGGGGTGAAACCGTGCTCCAGGAGTACCAAGCAACAGGGACCCTAACGGATGCCAGATGAAGACAGATGGTCAATATATTAGTGGCTGACATGACTGACAATCATGGGTATGTGTGCTTCATCCTTTTTTATTTTTGTCAAATAGTGATTGCACAACAACTGATTGTAATTCATATACTCTGTCATTATTGAGCAAAATGTCATTGTATAGGCTTCAGCAGCAGACTTGTGACAAAATGCAGACAGACTTAAGTAATATACAAATAAAAGTGACATAAATAATAACACCAACAATAAAACAAAGTGGTGCTTACTAGGGCTGGGAATGATCCCTAATTTCCAGAAAAAATCGATTCAATTCTGTTCCCAATTTGATCTGGGAAATTACCATTTTAATAACCATTGTACTTGCCAGGAAAAAAAATCTTCAAGACCTAATGCTGCAAATTGTACCAAGAATACTCTAACTTTGTTAATACATAAATTATCACATAAAGAACTGACCCAAAATCAGTTACAGTAAAGCACTTTTTATTATTTAACTTAGGATTTCACAAAGTGCTGACAAGTGCCTTCTTCAGTGCAAAGGATGTGTGATGTCAAGTTAACAATCCAGAGTAAGAAAACAAATTCAATGCATGAAGCATGTAGACATGATCTCACTGTATTTCAGTCCCTCCAGGATTTTGGTTGTTTTTTGTGATTGTTGCAGCCCAAAAAGCCTGAATTTGTGTCAGATTTTCCAAAAAGTTGACATTTTTAGAGTTTTGTTTTTTTTTTTTTTTGCAATGAAAGTTGTGTGAGAAAGTATTGATTTTAAAGTAGCTGCTTTTTCCATCGTTTACAGTGATGCTGTTCTACAGTGCATCCAAAAAGTATTCACAGCGCTTCACTTTTTCCACATTTTGTTATGTTGCAACCTTATTCTAAAATGGATGAAATTCATTTTTTTTCTTCAAAATTCCACACACAATGTCCCATAATGACAACATGAAAGAAGTTTTGAGATTTTTGCAAATGTATTAAAAATTTAAAAAAAAATAAGAAATGACATGTACATAAGTATTCACAGCCTTTTCTCAATACTTTGTTGATGCACCTTTGGCAGCAATTACAGCCTCAGGTCTTTTTGAATGTGATGCCACAAGCTTGGCTCACCTATCTTTGGGCAGTTTAGCCCATTCCTCTTTACAGCACCTCTCAAGCTCCATCAGGTTGGATGGGAAGCGTTGGTGCACAGCCATTTTCAGATCTCTCCAGAGATGTTCAATTGGATTCAAGTGTGGGCTGTGGTTGGGCCACTCAAGGACATTCACAGAGTTGTCCTGAAGCCACTCCTTTGATATCTTGGCTGTGTGCTTAGGGTCGTTGTCCTGCTGAAAGATGAACCATCGCCCCAGTCTGAGGTCAAGAGCGCTCTAGAGCAGGTTTTCATCCAGGATGTCTCTGTACATTGCTGCATTCATCTTTCCCTCTATCCTGACTAGTCTCCCAGTTCCTGCCTCTGAAAAACATCCCCACAGCATGATGCTGCCACCACCATTCCTCACTGTAGGGATGGTATTGGTCTGGTGATGAGCGGTGCCCGGTTTCCTCCAAACATGACACCTGGCATTCACACCAAAGAGTTCAATTTTTGTCTCATCAGACCAGAGAATTTTGCTTCTCATGGTCTGAGAGTCCTTCAGGTGCCTTTTGGCAAGCTCCAGGTGGGCTGCCATGTTCCTTTTACTAAGGAGTGACTTCGGTCTAGGCACTCTTATCATACAGGCCTGACTGGTGGATTGCTACAGAGATGGTTGTCCTTCTGGAAGGTTCTCCTCTCTCTACAGAGGAACACTGGAGCTCTGACAGAGTGACCATCGGGTTCTTGGTCACCTCCGTGACTAAGGCCCTTCTCCACCGATCACTCAGTTTAGACAGCCGGCCAGCTCTAGGAAGAGTCCTGGTGGTTCTGAACTTCTTCCATTTATGGATAATAGAGGCCACTGTGCTCTTTGGGACCTTCAAAGCAGCAGAAATTTTTCTGTACCCTTCCCCAGATTTGTGCCTCAAGACAATCCTGTCTCAGAGGTCTACAGACAATTCCTTGGACTTCATGCTTGGTTTGTGCTCTGACATGCACTGCCAACTGTGGGACCTTATATAGACAGGTGTGTGCCTTTCCAGATCCTGTCCAATCAACTGAATTGACCACAGGTGGACTCCAGTTAAGCTGTAGAAACATCTCAAGGATGATCAGTGGAAACAGGATGGACCTGAGCTCAAGTTTGAGCTTCATGGCAAAGGCTGTGAATACTTATGTACGTGTGATTTCTTAGTTTTTTATTTTTAATAAATTTGCAAAAATTTCAAAACTTTTTTAATGTTGTCATTATGGCCATTTGAGGAAAATTTTGAATTTAATCTATTTTGGAATAAGGCTGTAACATAAAATATGTAAAAAGTGAAGCAGTGTGAAGACTTTCTGAATGCACTGTATGTAACACCACAAGAAAAGCACAGGATTGCCCAAAATTTCCTGTTAAACAGTCATTTATGTAGAATTAAATGCTCAGTAAAGTTTAAAAAAATGACCAACATTGTACTCTTACTGAGAACTTAAATTAAAAAAAGAAATAAAAAAATTAGTCATTACAACTAAACTGCATTGAATGCATGTTAGAGCATGGGGGAAATTATAGCAGCACCTTCTCTAATCTTGAATTTGAAAACTAAGATCCCTGAAAAATTTGAGGTCTTCTTCTGTGCTGAAATCCACCAGGAAGCAGGGATGGTCCTCCACTGACAGCCTCTTCCCTTCAGAAGGTCTCAGTGCAGGATGGACCTTGGAGTGGAAACCCAGTCTTCACACATCTGAAGGGGAGATGAACAGGAGAAGATATTTCAAAGCAAAATTAATCAGATTTTTAAATCCCCACACCACAGTAGGGTTTAAGAATTTAGTTTTTTTTTGTTGTTGTTTGTATTTTAACTACAAATTAACTTTCAGTTATTGAAAAGGGTTTCAATCCATTTCCTGGGAAGATTTGTTCATTTCAGTTTAGTTCTACTGAGTAAAAATGGCTCGTTGTACTACAGCCTTTATTAATTCTGCCATTTTCATTTTATTGTGATTTATTATCTTCACATCTCTCACTTAAGTGCTAGAAGTCCATAATCTCATAAAATATACCTTTATTCTGCATTTATTCAGAGTGCTTAACCAACAGTTAACTACTGTATCCATAAAAGAAAACACCATCATGCCGGATAAGTTATTAATTTACGACAAAAATGTTAAAACAGACAAATGATATTTTACTTACAATCTCAACAGCTCCAAGTCTCCCTCTCTGTTCAATGGGTTTCAACCAGTCTCTGTGCGCTCTCCCTTTGAAGTGTTTATCAGTCAATTCAATTCAATTCAACTTTATTTATATAGCGCTATTTCACAACAACAGTCATCTCATAGCACTATCAACTGTAGGGGGAACCCCCACAGTTGCAGAAAGACCCCAGCAATCAGGCGATCCCCTGTGAGCAAGCACTTGGCGACGGTGGAGAGGAAAAACTCCCTTTTAACAGGAAGAAACCTCCAGCAGAACCAGGCTCAGGGAGGGGCAGTCATCTGCTGCGACTGGCTGGGGGGTGAGGAGACAGAGAAGATGAAAAGAACAGACATGTAGAGAGCAAACAGCATGATGGGGACTCAATCTATGGGAGAGAACAAACAAATGTTAATGACCAGCAAAAAAAATATTTCATTGAGAGTGAGGAAAAGAGTGAGGCCCAGTGCATTACTGGAGGTCCCCTGGCTGACTAAACCTATTAGCAGCATAACTAAGGGAGGGTTCAGAAACACATGATCCCTCCCTAATTGTAGGCTATATCAAAAAGGTAGGTTTTAGCCCTATTCTTAAAAACAGAGATCGAGTCTGACTCCTGAATCCAGATTGGCAGCTGGTTCCACAGGAGAGGAGCTTGATAACTGAAGGCTCTGCCTCCCATTGTACTTTTGGAGATTCTAGGTATTACAAGTAATCCTGCATTTTGGGAGCGTAGTGCTCTGTTAGGATAATACGGTAGTATCAGATCTTTTAAATAAAAAGGAGCCTGATTGTTTAGAGCTTTGTAAGTAAGAAGAAGGATTTTAAACTTAATTCTAAACTCTATGGGAAGCCAATGAAGGGAGGCCAGAACCGGAGAGATATGATCTCTCTTTCTAGTACCTGTTAAAACTCTTGCTGCAGCATTTTAGATCAGCTGAAGACTTTTTAAAGATGTTTTAGGACAACCTGATAATAAAGAATTACAATAATCTAATCTCGAGCTAACAAAAGCGTGGATCAGTTTCTCAGCATCACTCTGAGACAAGATGCTCCTAATCTTGGCAATATTACGCAAATGATAGAAGGCAGTCTTAGAAACAAATTTAATATGTGAATTGAAGGACAAATCCTGATCAAAAATAATTCCAAGGTTCCTCACAGAGCTATTAAGAGAAAGAGTAACCGCATCCAAACTGAAAGTTTGATTTGGAAAGGTATTTCTAAGGTTTTTTGGACCAACAAGAATGACTTCAGTCTTATCTGAATTTAATAGCAGGAAATTACAAGTGACTTTGACAAATTGACTTTGTTCCAACTCAGCGCTGCACATAGTACAAAATCGTTTATACCCGCTTTATGAAAAATATTCAGAAAATGTTGAGGACAGTCTTTACGATGATTTTTATTGATAAATTAAGAGACACGCACGTCAGCAACTCCGCTCATGTAAACACGGAAGTAAAGACATGCGTACGTACCACAGGGAACTTTTGCCAGATGAGAACCGTTTTAACACCACAGAAGAAGAACCAGCATCTCTGTTAGCTTGTTAGCTTTTAGCTCCGTTAGCGCTCAGAGTGTTTCTGGTTCTTCGCCGCTGTTCCTGGCTCACTGACCCAGTTTCGACAGACTTCAGACTCAGTAGGCATTCACAGATGTAAAAGCATTATATTAAAAGATCGATCGGTGGATTTTGTGGATGGATACAGATCATTGAATCGATCTTTTGAACCCACCCCTAGTGCTTACATAAATTAATATTTCTTTATCGTTCTTCTCATCAGGCACCTTCCACCATAGCAGTAAGAGAGGAGTTTGCTCTGGGGATCGTGACACTCTTCCCTTCCCTCAAGGATCCATATGCTGACAAAGGCTATGTGTGGAATGTTCATTCTTATTTTCAGACACATTTATAGATTACTTTAAATGCACATGATGGCAACTTTAAATTCTCTGTAATGTTTATGTTGAGTATGACAGCGCAAGCATTATCTTATATTAGGAACACTTCTATGATGCTGCAAGCAGCACCAGATCCATTTCTTGGCGTCTGAAAACTGTCCAAAGGAGGATTCGTGGAGGATCTCCACTGCATTCAAGTAGTCCCATAGATGTTTCTCCAAGAAGCCCAAATTCCCAGCACTCTATTCAGGCTGAGAATCAGCTTGATGGGGATGCTTGCCAAGAGGCCATGTCTTTGCTCCATCATACCACAGATAGGTGTGTGATTTTCCAGAAGATGAGACAGATTTTTCAGCATCGACAGAAGCTTATTATTGATCCCAGCAAAAGTGTTGACATCTTCTCCACCTTCCCAAGATTCCTGGACACTAAAGGACTGGTGAGTTTTCAATGAATTGTTTTGAGTAGTTTAAAATTTTAAAACATGTCCTGTTAGTTTCTCATTTTCTTTCTTAAAGGTGGACCAAGACTTGGCCCTCCTATTTGATGATGAGACGTCCTCCAGGCTGCTTCAGAAATGGGATGTGTTCTTCAAGCCAAATGTCGTAAAAGAAGCTAAATGTCTTTCTTCAACACCAGAGGTGTGTTACTTGTTGCAGTCAGCAGAAAGCCCCCCAGAAAGTGATCCCCAGGCAACAAGTGAGTTTTGTTTTCTTTTTCTTTTTTATGCATTTGGTACACTTATGTGACAGTTGCTACCATCCATCCATTTGTTTGTTACCTCCGCCAGGCCAAAGGCCAGGAGGAGGTTATGTTTTTGCCGGGGTTTGTCTGTCTGTCTGTCTGTTTGTTTGTCTGTCTGTTGGTTAGCAAGATAACTCAAAAAGTTTTGGACGGATTTCGATGAAACTTTCAGGCGTTGTTGGAAATGGTACAAGGAAGAACTGATTAAATTTTGGGGATGATACGGATCACCGTCTTGATACAGGAATTTTTAAAATGATTCTTTAACATTGTCACATAGGGCGGAGGTTAGGTTTTTTTTTTTTTTTCCAAAGAAGATCTGCGCGATATTGCCAGTCATGCCTCGTTCAAAGTGCAGCAACACAAGAAATGCAGCGACTCAGGCGCTATTTTTTTTAATTGATTTTTTTTCCTTATTACCTCCGCAAGGACGTTAGGTTTTTTTTTTTAAAAAAAAGAAGATCTGCTCGATATTGCCAGTCATGCCTCGTTCAAAGTGTAAAAGTGTGAAACACAGAAGGCAACAGAGTGCACAGTGCATGACAAAAAAAAAAAAAGGCAGGGAGATAACACAGACGATGTGGACAATCACCGTGCTATTGCTAGTCATATGTTTTCATGGTCAAGGAATCTCAAAACGTACACACAAACACTGTATGGGGGGAACTGTCGCCGCCATTACGGAAAATGCCATTATCGTGATTTTTTTTAATTGATTTTTTTTCTTATTACGTCTGCCAGGAGGTTAGGTTTTTTTTTTTTTAAAAGGTCTCCTCAATGTTGCCAGTCATGCCTCGTTCAAAGTCTAAAAGTGTGAAACACAGAAGGCAACAGAGTGCAGAGTGCATGAGAAAAAAAAAAGGCAGGGAGATAACACAGACGATGCTGACAATCATCGTCCTATTGCTAGTCATATGTTTTCCATCCATCCATCCATCTTCTACCGCTTAATCCTTTTCGGGTCGCGGGGGGGCTGGAGCCTATCCCAGCATCTTTGGGCGAGAGGCAGGGTCCACCCTGGACAAATCGCCAGTCCATCACAGGGCCAACACAAAGAGACAGACAACCATTCACTCTCACATCCATACCTAAGGACAATTTGGAATCCCCAATTGAAGCCAATTAACCTCACTTGCATGTCTTTGGCCTGTGGGAGGAAACCGGAGTACCCGGAGTAAACCCACGCAGACACGGAGAGAACATGCAGACTCCACACAGAAGGGTCACCGATGGTCTGGGGGTGGGATCGAACCCACGATGGTCAAGGAATCTCAAAACGTACACACAAACACTGTGTGGGGGGAACTGTCGCCACCATTACGGAAAATGCCATTTTCGTGAATTATTTTTTTTATTGATTTTTTTTCTTATTACCTCTGCCAGGAGGTTAGGTTTTTTTTTTTTTTTTTAAAGAAGGTCTGCTCGATATTGCCAGTCATGCCTCGTTCAAAGTGTAAAAGTGTGAAACAGACATGGCAACACAGTGCAGACTGCATGAGAAAGAAAAGGCAGGGAGCTAACACAGAGGATGCTAACAATCACCGAGCGGCAGCGACAGAAGAAATGCAGCGACTCAGGCAAGTCCTATCCCCACATGCTATTGTAGCTCGTCGACCTTAGTTTTATTTTTTATTCTTTTTATTGATTTTTTTTCTTATTACCTCCGCCAGGAGGTTATGTTTTTTTTTTTTAAAGAAGATCTGCTCCATATTGCCAGTCATGCCTCGTTCAAAGTGTAAAAGTGTGAAACAGAGAAGGCAACACAGTGCAGAGTGCATGAGAAAGAAAAGGCAGAACGCTAACACAGAAGATGCTAAGGTGTTCAGAGCAGACAGGCCAGTTGCTCTTGGGCGTGGGGGAGGAGTAATGGCTCTTGCCAGGAATCATCTGGCGCCTCAGCAACTTCAATTCAATGTGTCTGGCCTGGAATATGTTGCTGTTGCTGTCAAGACACCCTCAACACTCCTAAATGTGGTCACTGTTTACAGACCTCCATCCATGGCATTAGCAGCATTTACCACCAAGCTGAGGACAGTTTTGACATCATTACCAAAGAATGTGCCATCTGTCATCTTGGGCGACTTCAATATCGACCTAATTGAGTCCCCACACCACCAAATAGTGACGCTGTTGGAACAGTTCGGTTTCAGACAACAAGTTACAGGACCAACTACTGATTTTGGCACTCTGTTGGACCATGTTTATGTACCGAACAATCAGCATAGTGACATCAGAGTTGCAGATTGCTATTTTTTCAGACCACGATGCAGTCTGCATCTACTTGTGAAAAACTCTGCCTCTTTTTTGTATAGTGAAAATGTCTTGTGAGTAATTTAGCCTTGACTTGTTAGTTTCCTTGAAAAACTGTTCTTGTAACTTCTGATGGTCGGACACCAGTTTAGTTTTAGCCAACTGGACTTTTTGTAAATATGCCTTCAACTACTCATATATATATATATATTGCTGCCTCTTCAGTGTACAATAATGTGTGTTTTTTTTACTGACTAAAATATTCTAACTGTAAATAGTACTTTTATCCAACAAGTTCATATTATTATTATTCCTCCTGTTTCTATGTAATTTGTGCTTTACTGTCAACACATTGGAGTTAATATTGTTCTATTCTAGACTACGTAGATGTACATATTTTTAATTTTCTGGAAAGAAACAAAGTTAGAATAATTATGTGAATGGTAGCTTTTCAATATCCAGAACTTATTAGGAATACATTTCATGAATGTGTTCTCCAACTAAAGACTTGTACATGTTGTATCTCTTGTTAAATTAAATAAATTGTATTCATGTAGTTCAAATAACATTTTTTTTGTTTTCTTGACCAATATATGACATACAGAAACACATGATACAGAGAAAGAACAATAAAAAAATGAGTGTAGAATATTTATGGTATAAATCACAATACTGGGGGGGGGACTGTTGCTCTTGGCGGAGGTCTGCGCTCTCCGAGTGCTTTTCTAGTTTTCATTTGTTTTTAAAAGATTATCTGCTTTTTGTAATAACTGCAAACAGGAGAGTGTAAATGGTTAAAAATCTCGAGGTCTTTCGATGTTTATTCAAACTGCAAATTGTGAAACCTGGGTTAATTTTTGTTCCGTCTTGTCCTCAGCCTATGATGAAGAAATGGCCTCTCTGTTGCTGTTGGTTCATCTCCTTCCACCAACATCAGGCAGACCCAAGTCTCCAAAAATCACCGCATGTGATGGGATGGAAAGACTTGTAGTCTTTCATAAGGTAATTACCTTTTTAAGGTGGTTGTAGTAATTTTCACTTCATCTTAACTACATGTGAAAATATGAGTTGTTTAAAGAGAATAGCATGGAAAGTAAATGGTGAAGATAAGTGTTCTTATTTTGCACTGCCAGTGAGAAATTCCATTTTTCCTTTCATTCTCATGCATAAACTTTGGTTTTCTTATCTTAATTCCAGTCATGCTGCAGTTTGGAGGAGCATCTCCGCAACCATCCGGGTGGGCACCCGTACCTTCTTGCTGTGGGGCGACAGAAGAGCAAGATTGACAGCTTCTACATCAGCATTGATAAGCATCTTATCCCATGCCAGGCAAAGCGCTCCCTTGGGGTATTTGATGAACTTTTCAAAGCACATTTTGTGTTTAATTTGTGTTATGAGGCTGCATTAGTGAATTTCTACACATTGTTGCAGACAACAATTCATAACATTGATGTAGGGAAAATGAAGGAGTCACCCAGAGTGAGAGACTTGCGTGCCAGACTGCTGAAACTCTCATTCTGTGAGTAAGGGTTTAAAACTATGCTGACGTGTTTCATCTGTAAAAAACTGTTTGCCAGAAGTCTAAAGTTGATTTCACATTTAAGAGCTGAACATAGTTATTACCCTGGACACACATTTAAGTAGTTTTGTTCTCAGCAAGGCTGTAGGCATCAGTTTTTAACCTATGCAGGCTTCCAGAAGCACCTTAATAGTGTGCATAGCAATGATCAGCAAATTGCTCAAATGTCTACTGTTCAGTGTTCCACTAGTGAGCCAGCTGCAAGTTGATCACAAGCACATGCATGTGAGGACCAGTTTAATCCTCTGAATGAATGCAGTTCTTCCAGTGTTTGTGCTGAGAGCAGTGTTTCAGTACAATGTAAAGATCCAACCAAAGAAATGTGTGCGTCCTTTGTGGCCAAATTACAGGGAAGTGGGATTAGCAACAGTTTAGTATCTTCAATTGTAGGAGACTTGGAGGAACTAACTAGTGAGCTTCATTGGCAAGCAAAGCGTGCTGCTGTTTCTGCTTTACTGCAAAGTGACCCCAACATTTCTGTTATCAATAAATGTTTTGAAAAATTTGAAAACCCTTTTACAAATCTGAACACAGAATGGAATCAGAATAAATATTTTAACTTAAAATGGGGAGTTGTTGATCCAGTCGAAATACCACTGGGAATGAGATATGACAGTAGGAGAAATAAAATATCTGGAATGCATTAACAAGTTCCTGTGAAGGATACTGTTGTGTATTTGCCAATTTTAATGACTTTGAAATTCATGTGTAGAAATCCTAAAATTTGTGATTTATTAAAGACAGAATGTAGCTCAGATTCTGATACATAGAATGATTTTTTTGATGGAAGTTACTTTAAGAACCATCCTTTGTTTTCAGCAGAAAGATATGCATTACAAATTCAAATTTATTATGATGATTTCGAAACAGTCAACCCATTAGGCTCCAAACATGGAATTCACAAAATTGGATGTCTGTAGTTTATTATACGGAACTTGCCCCCAAAATTTAATTCAATGTTAATGAACATACATTTGGCAGCACTTTTTCCACACACAAGATGTGCAGAAGTATGGTTTTGATGCTATACTGGAACCACTAATAAATGATATAAAAGCTCTTGAAACTCAAGGACTTAGTCTTCCATTTTCTTCTGAACCAATCTATGGTAGAATCTCACAGATAAGCGGAGATAATCTAGGGATGCACACAATTCTGGGTTTTAATGAGTCATTTAGCAGTTGTTATTTCTGCCAACTATGTTTAATTGATATGAATGATTCTCAAACAGTGTTCAGTGTTTCCTCCTGGAAAATCCACAACTGAAGTCAGTGTACGGTTTGAAAAAAAAAAAAA
Source organism: Pholidichthys leucotaenia (assembly GCA_020510985.1). NCBI lineage: Eukaryota > Metazoa > Chordata > Actinopteri > Cichliformes > Pholidichthyidae > Pholidichthys > Pholidichthys leucotaenia. The sequence continues at coordinate 40,240,857 of CM035846.1, read as the reverse complement.
ATGCAGCACTAAATTCATTTGCGTATTTTCATGTTTGTAATAACTACTCACTTGATATCATGCATGACCTTCTTGAGGGTGTAGCTCAGTATGAGATGAAATTGTTGTTTGGCTGTCTTACACAACACTTTTTCTCAGAACAAGAGTTGCTTTCCAGGATTTCTGGTTTTGATTATGGCTTTTTAGAACAAAAAAATGGTCCAACAAAGATTATTTTGGAGGGTGCTGGGAATGGCATTGGCTTGAATTCTATTCAAACACTGTGTCTTATCAAAAATATCCCACTATTGTTTGATGACATTATTCCTCCAGGCAACCAAAACTGGAACTTGTTACTCATGTTTCTTGAAATAATAAACATAATTTTCTCACCTTCTCTCACTCGAGGTATGACAGTTTATTTAAAGCATTTGATTGTTGACCACCACACATTATTTAAGCACTTGTGTCCACATAAAAACTTAATACCTAAGCATCATTTTATGATCCATTAACCGTCTTTTCTAAGGAAAATTGGCCCCTTGTTATTTATGTGGTCAATGAGGTTTGAAGCCAAACACTAGTTGTTCAAAGATTCTTTGAAAAATTTAAAAAACAACCAAATCTCTTGCTAAAAAGCACCACATGTCTATTGCTTATCACTGGGAGACACTCTCATTCAGTCATCACAAATATGGGCCAATTAGGTCCTTTGTATTCAGAGATGAGAATGTGGTCAACAATGACTTGTTTGAAATGATCTCTTCAAAAGAAGTTTTCTCATCTAGTTGGATTAAGGTTAATGGTATAGAATACAGGGCTGGACTTGTTGTTTGCAGTACAGTGATAGAAGACATGGCAGTTTTTTGTCAAATATGTGATATTCTTTTGGTGGAAAACAATGTTTACTTGTTGGCAAACAAGTCATTTACAAAAAATTTTGATGTGCATTGTCATGCATTCAGAATTGTAAACACTGACGAAGTGTATTTTAAGAGTCTGAATTGAAGTTTCAGAAACCATTCGACATTCAAAGTTCATACCGTGTTTCTGATGAAGGTTTGTATATTATACCAGCATTCACAATGTTTTAATTTGTGAAAAATTAAATGAGTCATGCAAATTGTTTTTGTTGGAATTTATTTTTATAATAATGAATAATTATTTGATTTGGAATTAATTTTTAACCCTTTGTTGGTGTGAATATCTTACACTTAATGTAGTCAAATTAACACTAGCCAGGATGTAAAAGGTGACTCTCACCAGTGTTACGGATTCACTTTAACCCTTTCCAAGTGTGAATATCTAACAGTCAGTTTAGTCAAACTAACACTTACTGGGATGTAAAAATGATTCTCAGCAGGGTTACTTGTCAACTTGCTTAAAAGGCTGATGACACGTTTTGACTTCCTCTAATTTTTCAACACATAATACAATATGACGAAATAGGTTGGTCTGTGCAGTTCTAAGTCAAACAGGCTTTTTTTCACGCGAATATCCGACATTTTCATGAGCGCCACGTCAGCAATTGCGTCAGTGGCTGGAACCCCCCCCCCCCCCGGCCATGTTGTCACGTCATCGACAGAACACAGCTCTTGGCTGCCCATTGTACACACAGGATGGAAGCGGTAGGAAACATGGACAATGGTTCCAGCACATGTAGTCTGGAATTGGTTTGTGTTGTCCAGTCTTCAGATGATTATAGTTCCAAAGAATGGGATGATGATGAAGAATCTGGGGGCATCAGACCGTATAGGTTTGAGCCGTGCCAAGCAGGCATCGTGCCTAGAGAGTCAGACTCAGAGTGACAGTCAGCTGTTCATGTTTTGTGTGCATCGTCTGCCGTGTTGTCAGCCAGCCAATATTGCCAACACTATCACAACGTGTTAGCCACTCCACACAGCCATGGTTCTGTTGTGCCCTTGTAGCAACCTGGGGCGCAACCGTGGTTAACATGTTTCCTCTCCATACATTCGCTGGGCGATGTCGGCCCCAAATGCCTACTGTTTGTGCTTCTGTGTATTTTTGTAAGTCTTCACCTTTTGGGATCAATCTTTATGTTCAATACATGTGCTGTGGTGAATCATGTCCATAAATCCATTCTTTCTTCCTCTCCTCATGCGCGCTTACGCAGGGCACAGAGAGGGAGGATGAAATAACGAGGATTTACGTGCAGGGTTCACCACAGCACATTTAATACAGAAAGACAGACAATTCCCAAAAAGGTGAAGACGTACAAAAAACACAAACACACTTACTGATGGCGTTCGGGGGCCGGCATCGCCCAGAGAATGAATGCGAGGAGACAAAGCCTCAGGTGCGCCCCAGAGCCAACATTGCTTTAAGGAGGCATGAGAACCACGGTGAACGTGGAGTGACTAACATGTCATGAGAGTGCTGAAAATACTGGCATACTAACAACACAGATGACAATACTATGGACCAGCAGTGCATGACTGGCAAACTGCCGCTAAGTACACGCTCTGCTGGTGATGGTGTGATGAGAAGTACCTGGGCGAGGACCGGGAAAGATGATCAGCGGGAGTTTGATTCTGCTGGCGATAATGATCGAGGGGGCGTGGCCGGACCGTTGAGATGTCAGCATGCGATCACAGAAAGTAGGTCAAAGCTGTGTGTCAGTCCATTAATCCTTCCTGTCCTTGTGTGCTCCTCCTGCGTAAAAGTGTACGAGGAGGCTTATGACAGTTGGAGCTGAAGCGTGTGATGTGGTCTTTCACGGCCTGCTTTTTATCTAAGCCTGCGACAACACGAAGGCCTAGCCGTAAAATTAAAACAAGAAGCCAGAGAAACTGTGAGCTACAAAGTTGCTGTCATTCCAGTCATCAACACCGGAGTCCGTTCTGTCGATTACGTCATTGGGGTGCCGCCCTTAATTCGGTGGGCGGCACGGCACCACAGTCCAGTCAGCAGCTGTGGTTTTTTGCTGATAACTAGTTTATGCAGGCGTGGTTGTAAATATTATATTGATCATCGACAATGACTTTTGGGTTTACACAACATACTAAAAAATGTCAAAATTGTGTCATCAGACCTTTAAGTGTTGCTTTAACTCTCCTTAGCGGGTGGCAGTGCGGTGGCGGAGTGGTTAGCACTGTGGCAGCACAGCTACTCACCCTTGGCCAGGGGATCCTGGGTTTGATCCCAGCCACCGACCAACAGTGATCTGTGTGGAGTTTGCATATTCTCCCCGTGTCTGCGTGGGTTTACTCCGGGATTTCTCCGGTTTCCTCTCACATGCCAAAAACATGCAAGTTAGGTTAATTGGCATCAAAACTGGGGATTCTAAATTGTCCTTAGGTATGACTGTGAGAGTGAATGGTTGTCTCTCTCTCTGTGTTGGCCCTGTGATGGACTGGCGATCTGTCCAGGGTGTGCCCTGCTTCTCGCCCAAAGATGCTGGGATAGGCTCCAGCCCCCCCACGACCCAAAAAGGATTAAGTGGAAGAAGATGGATGGATAGTTTATGCAGGCGTGGCTGTAAATATTATATTGATCATCGACAATGACTTTTGGGTTTACACAACATGCTAAAAAATGTCAAAATTGTGTCATCAGACCTTTAAGTGTTGCTTTAACTCTCCTTAGCCAGTCAAAAAAGTAACCCTGGCACAGTGTTAAATTTTTTAACCCTTTTAAAAGGGTCACTTTGACTCTAGTGTGTGTGGAGCTATACAGCGTTTGGAAAAGTGTTAAATTGACTCTGACAGAGTCAATTTAACACTAGACTTTTTGCTGTGTATGGTCTCTATATCCTACATTATTATCCTTACAGCTTTTTTTTGTAATGTTCATATTGGCTGTAGGTTGGTTTTGTAGGTGTTTCCCCAGATCTCAACACGGTAGTTAAGATATGGTAATGTAGCATCATCTCACTTTGGCTCAGCAACAATTATTCTTCTGCTTAAAGACATTTTTTTTTTTCATCCAGGAATAACAGAAAAAAAAAAAAAGGATTTTCTTCCTCCAGGCCACAGCTGAAATCCCCCTTCTTTTGTTAAAACCAGCCTAAGGAATTTCCCCAATGTCCGGCTTCACTTTTATTGCACCCATAAAACATGCAACAGATCCACGAATCAGCTAATTTCCTTAAACTCTGGGAACGCTGGATTTAACTAGTGAACTTTAAAGTACATTATTACAAACTCAATTCTAAACCTTCATTCTTTTCAGAACTATGAAAATGCAGATGGACGCTGATGTTTTTGATGTGGAAAATCAATAATGTGTGAAATGCATTAATCTGTGATTTTATATATATGCATGTTAATGTTTATATGAATGTTTATTCCTGCATGTTGATTTAGAAGCACTGCTTATAATTTATACTAATCACTAAAGTTATCTTAGTTTAATACATAAAGGGAAATATTAACTTCCAGTATGTATCAAAGTTTTGCCTCTAAAACCATGTGACTCCCACAGCCAATCTCTGCATGACAACTCTTCACTCCAAAGCGCTCCAAACAATAGACTGTTTGTTCATTGGACTAAAAGTTCATCGAGCCCGCCCACAAAGGACGCTCATTGGCTGAGATTCCGGTCAGGCCGGAAGCCCGCGAAACTCAACAGAGCTTATATAAAGGAGAGAGACCCCTGCTTCAGTCTTTTTCTTTTGCTCCGGACACTCTTTGCAGATCCTCTGTCCGGCTCGCCTCCCTTTTTTTTCTGATCTCCTCCATTGTCTACACACAGCAAGGAAGAACAAAGGACCGTCTGACCATGTGTCGCTTTTCTGAACACAGAGCAGATAACTCGTAATTTATGTAACTTTGTATTTTCTTTTTCTCTTAAATGCCTAGGAATTCCTATTTCTTTGAGCTCAATTCTTAATCGGAGTTAAACTCCAATTTTTATTCATCAATTTTCTTTGTTAAACTTTCCGTAAAACCACCTTTTGTTTGATTTTAATGTAAACTTAATCTTGACTTTATTTTATAATATTTTTCTTGACCAAGCACCCACCAGAAGCTACTATTTTTATCTAAAGTCCAAAGCCTTTTTAATTTGAGATCGGATTGGATATCTTTTAATTATTATCGAAGACCTCTTGAGAAGAAGCAGCTCCCACATCGCGCTAAAGAAACATCACCATCTGGCTCCGAGCCCAGTTGCAACTCTGGGTCATACAGCCAAAATCCAGCCTCTTCGACTGCTTGAATTTAAAGGTCGAACTGTGGATGCTGAAATATCTGCGGGCAGATATTTCCCCTAACATCCACAAAATCTTGGGCTGATGACGACGACAGAACTATCATCGACCGAGGAGCATGTGAGCTGCAAACTTTAATTCCACTGCTGAATTAACGTCTGAGGTTCGGTAATAATTTGTATATCTAATCAGATGCAAATTAAGAAGCCCTTAACATAACTCTTCTTTTCATTAAAATTCCGTTTTTATTTTCTTAAGATTAATTTAGGACTTTTTCATAATTAGTAAACTTTCTCCATAAATTTGCGTTTGTTTTTTTTATAATCTGTTAACTCAAACGGATAGAAATTCATTTCTCAGTTTAACCCTGGTTCCGAAAATATTGACATTGTTAATCTATCATTTACAAGATTGATTTTATGATTAAGGAAATTACTGCAATGTCTGTTAATCATTTCGTTTAATAAATATTTAAAAATGAGAGAAGTTGTTGGGAATTTATTTCATTCTGAGTCTGTTTCAAGCCCAGGTATCGAATTCACTGAAAATTTTTGAGACTGATTATCGATTAATTTATTGAGTGATCAAACAGGTATAAAGTGAAATTAAAGATCAAATTGCTTCTTAAAGATAGAAGCTGGTGCCCCTTACGAGTGTTATTAACTTTTCTGATGTATATGAAATGAGATTTGAGCTCAGATTCCAATACATCAATATAAATTAAATAATTCATACCTGATCATATTTATTATTTATTAATATTCCCATTTTCCCTTACAGTAAAAACAGTGAATTGTACAGTAAGTATAATGATTCATAGTCCAAAATGTGTCTTATCTTCCCCAGTATCTCTATACATTTTGCCAACTTGGCCTGGATGTGACTGATGTGAGGTTTCCAGCAGGTTTTATTGTCTAGCGTCACCCCCAGAAAGTTATTTTCCTGTACTATTTCAATTCTGGCATCATCTTCCGGTTCCGGCGCCACACGAGTTGGCTGCCTTTTGCAACAGCGGCTCAATTCTGAGTCTTTTTATCTTCCTTCTTCTTTCTGATCCGGTGATAACTTTCTGATCCGGCACACCTATCACTCTATATATATCACGGACACACAGATCGCCCCAAAGGTCTCTCGAGTCGGCGGACGGAGCCTCTGTTTACAACAGGAGACGATACAGCAGGGAAGAGCTAGACCGCCACCCGGTGCTAACGGAGAAACTCGACATACCGGGAGAACTGAAGTGAAAATGACGCGGGTGCCGGGCTGGAGTTTAGGCAGCGTGCAAGAAATATAAGACAGAATAATAAAGAGCAATGGCAAGAACCAAGCAGACCGCCCGTAAATCTACTGGAGGAAAAGCCCCCAGGAAGCAGCTGGCCACCAAGGCTGCTCGGAAAAGCGCTCCGGCCACCGGCGGAGTGAAGAAGCCTCACCGTTACAGGCCCGGTACCGTGGCTCTAAGAGAGATCCGTTGCTACCAGAAATCCACAGAGCTGCTCATCCGTAAGCTGCCCTTCCAGCACCTGGTGAGGGAGATCGCTCAGGACTTCAAGACCGACCTGCGCTTCCAGAGCTCCGCCGTCATGGCTCTGCAGGAGGCCAGCGAGGCCTACCTGGTGGGTCTCTTCGTGGACACCAACCTGTGCACCATCCACGCCAAGAGGGTCACCATCATGCCCAAAGACATCCAGCTGGCCCGCCGCATCCGCGGAGAGAGAGCTTGGACTTTCTGCTGCACATCCACCAACCACAATGCTCCACACTGTGTGTCTATATATATATATATATATATATATATAGTATATATTTATAGTAATATGTACATATGTATACTAGCTGTTCTTGTTTTTTTCTTGCCTTCTGATTGTTGCTCTGAGTGTTGCTATCCATGTGCTGTTGCAATCCTGGAATTTCCCCATTGTGGAACTAATAAAGGCTTATCTTGTGGAGAATTTTGAAGGACGAGACTGAGTGTATTCCTCAGGTTCAGCTTTATTTACAATACCATTCTCCAACATTCAAAAGCAGAAAAAGAGAATGAATCTTCTCACATCTGTCCTTTTATACCAGGACATCAAACATACAATCACATGGTGCTTAATCAAACATACAGTCACATGGTACTTAATCCCAGTCACAATGTAACTTCCCCCGATCTTAACACCATCCACCCCCTAGTCTCCGGTGTTCAGGAAATCTCTCAAGGCCATCTCCTTGAAACAAAAGGCCAGATCTCACACCCTCCCGTTACCTCTGGAAGGCTCAGTCCCTTTGTTCCCCTGAGACGTGAAGTATACAATAAGCATACAGTGATATATCTGTGGAGCACCTGAAACCAACATATGTGCATATATGTGTGCCACATGACCCCCCCCCCCCCCAAACGTCTAAGAGGGAACAAACGTAATACAGTTTGCAAGTCATGGTCACATTATTACACATCAGTCCAAATGTTGCTTGGGCCTCAGTCGCCTTCCATATCTGCTGTAAGCGGGCTTTACCACCCCCACGGCGTCTTCCCGCTGTGGAGCTGCTGTTTGAGGATTAGAACTGTTAGTCAATCTCTGTGGGTGTTCTGGGGGATACTTCCTAGGGGGTCTGCTGCGCCGAGGAGCCCTCGTCAACTGCACCACTTCATCAGCCAGCACAAAAGCGGGTTTGAGCCTGTTTATACCAATCATTTCCTTCCTGCCCCCCAAATCTAGCAAAAAATGCTTGTCCCCTGTTTCCAGCACTCTGTGTCTATAATACTGTATGGTCTGTATGGTCCGTCATAAGGTGGGCGTAAGGGTGGGCAGTGTGCATCATGTCTGACAAAAACAAACTCCGCATTTTTTAAAGCTTTAGGCACAAAAACGCGCGGGAAGCTGTGATGAACTGGGCCAGGAAGCGTGCTCGCTCCCGTGTCGCTCTGCAACTGCTGAGCCGGGGGGGCACTCTGGCGCAGGATTATCTGGGAGAAACTCCCCGGGCAGCCGGAGTGGCTGCGCAAAAACTAACTCAGCTGGGGAGGCTTTTAAATCCTCTTTAGGTGCAGAACGCAACCCCAATAAAACGCATGGTAGCCTGTCCACCCAATTTGCATCCGTAAGCAACGCTCTGAGGGCTGCTTTCAATGACCTATGGAAACATTCGCATAAACCATTAGTCTGTGGGTTGTACGCGGTAGTGCGGTGGATCGTTACCCCCAGGCTGCGGGCCATCGCTGACCAGAGCTCGGAAACAAATTGAGGACCTCTGTCGGACGTAATGTCCGACGGGACTCCAAAACGCGCTACCCATGCTGTTAAAAACACGCGCGCCACCTCCTCGGCTGTGGTTGATGCCAGTGGGACCACTTCCGGCCAACGCGTGGTGCGGTCCACCATTGTCAAAAGGTGTGTGCACCCCTGCAATGGCGGGAGGGGGCCTACGAGGTCGACATGCACATGATCGAACCGCTTAGCCGGGATGTGAAAAGGCTCCAAGGGAGCTCTAGTGTGTTTGTGTATTTTGGCTCGCTGACAAGCCAGGCAGGCTGCCGCCCACTCCTTGACTTGCTTGCACAGGCACGGCCATACAATTTTCTCTCCTACCATTTTGACCGACGCGCGCACCCCCAGGTGCGCCAGAGAATGAATCGAGTCAAAACCGCGGTGGCGCCACGCGGTTGGTAAAACCGGACGCGGTCGTCCAGTGGAGACATCGCAGATTAGGGGGGGCATACCATCTTGTAGCACCCTATTCTCCAGCCTTAACCCTGTTGGTCCAAACTGGAGCGCGCACACGTCCGTGTCGGCAACTTGATCCGCGGCCATGGCTGCATAATTTATCCCTACGCGGACTGGGGCCGCGCGCACTTCCACGTCGCTAACCGTGTCCACGACCATGGCTGCAAAATCTACCCCTGCGCGGGCTGGAGCCGCCACGGCGCGCGAGAGGCAGTCCGCCACTACATTAAGTTTACCCGCTACATGCTGGATATCGGTAGTAAACTCCGAGATGGCGGCCAGCTGTCTCTGCTGCCGGCCCGACCAAGGTTCTGAAATCTTGGCCATCGCGAAAGTCAGCGGCTTGTGATCCACGAACGTGGTGAAACTGCGTCCCTCCAGCCAAAACTGGAAATGGCGAATGGCCAAGTGGAGAGCTAACAACTCCCTGTCGAATGTGTTGTATTTTCGTTCACTATCGCGCAAGGTCCTGCTGAAAAAGGCGAGCGGTTGCCAAACCCCTGCTACATACTGTTCCACGACCGCTCCTATGGCCACGTCTGACGCGTCAGTAGTGAGTGCTATGCAGGCCACTGGGTCTGGATGTGCCAACAACACAGCGTTTGCCAGGGCTATTTTGACTTCAGCGAATGCGCGCTCCCGCTCCGGAGACCATTCGATTTTGTTTGTGGGTTTTTGTTTTTTTAGTGCAGCATACAATGGTTGCATGAGCTGCGCTGCGTGAGGGAGGAAACGGTTATAAAAATTCACCATTCCCAAAAACCTGTAACGCTTTGACTGTTTGTGGTTGGGGAAAATTTGTTATTGCGCGCACTTTGTTGGGCAGAGGAACCGCTCCTTCTGGAGAGACGCGATGCCCCAAAAAATCAATCTGCGCCACCCCGAACTGACACTTCGCTGGGTTGATTATTAACCCGTGCTCTGCCAACCTCCGGAAAACTGCTGTGAGATGGTTTTCGTGTTCGTCTTCGGACGCGCTGGCTACCAATATGTCATCCAGGTAGACGAACACGAAGGGGAGGTTGCGCAGAACTGCGTCCATCATGCGTTGGAACGTCTGCGCTGCGCCTTTAAGCCCAAACGGCATGTGCAAAAACTCAAAAAGCCCGAAAGGAGTTATTACCGCTGTTTTGGGTATGTCCTCAGCGCGCACTGGAACCTGGTGGTAACCGCGTACCAAATAGATAGATAGATAGATAGATAGATAGTTTATTTCAAACACAAAAAATATAACAAAAAACAAGCAAATGGCAAATGCAATAAAGTTACAGTATACACTGTTTGAAAGGGAGAAGGAAGAAGTGAACACTTATTAATTCCAACTCCTCTTTTCCATCGATACACCCATGTGAATTTTATACAAATTACCACCTTTAAGACCCCAAGTAAACAATTTACTGTATTTTTTACAGATCAACATTAACACCCGTCCATTCTAACATACAATGAAGTCCATATATCAAAACCAGTCTCAAACGACACAGATACACACAGTGCTGTCCCACCCACCATTCCATAGTGTCCCATAATGTCCCAGAGTGAACATAATGAATCGTACATATAAATTCTACCCTTCTAACATATATCCTTTTAACAAATGGTGCTTATACCTCTTTTTAAATTGATTTCTGTTTGTACATAGTTTCAGTTCCAGCTCCAGACTGTTCCACAAATCCACCCCACAGACAGATATGCACATACTTTTCTTGGTTGTACGTATCTTGGGTTTTGTAAAGTTTAAGTCTCCTCTCAAATTATGATCGTTGTCTCTTTTTTAAAATATTTTTTGTATATTAGTTGGGAGTTGATTGTTAATCGCCCTGTACATTACTTGTGCTGTCTTAAATTTAACTAAATCGATGAACTTTATGACATGTGACTTCAAGAACAACGAATTGGTATGGTCTCTATATCCTGCATTGTTAATTATCCTTATAGCTCTTTTTTTGTGATGTGCATATTGCTTGTAGGTTGGTCTTGTAGGTGTTTCCCCAGACTTCTACACAGTAGTTAAGATAAGGTAAAAACAGTGAATTGTACAATAAGACCAATGGTTTATAGTCCAAGATGTGTCTTGTCTTCCCCAGTATGCCTATACATTTTGCTAATTTAGCCCGGATGTGACTGATGTGAGGTTTCCAGCAGATTTTACTGTCTAGCGTCACCCCCAGAAACTTATTTTCCTGTACTGTTTGTATTCTGGTATCATCTATCGTTACCATTATTTCATGATTTATTTTATAATTTCCAAACACCATATCTTTGTTTTTTTTAGATTTAGAGATAATTTATTTTTGTTGAACCACTGCGTTAATTTTTCCATTTCAGTTGTGACCACCTCTAAAACCTGCTGCAAATTCTCACCAGTGCAAAGGATATTTGTGTCATCCACAAACAAAATAAATTTCAGAATTTTTGATACTTGGCATATGTCATTTATATACAAGATAAAGAGTTTGGGTCCCAAAACTGACCCCTGGGGCACACCACAAGTGATGTCCATGCAGGGTGATTTGTGCTGTCCAATTTGTACAAATTGTTGTCTGTTACTTAAATAACTTTCCACCCAACTCAGTCCTACCCCTCTTATCCCATACCTTTCCAGTTTCCTTAGTAGTATTCTGTGGTCAATGGTGTCAAAAGCTTTCTTTAAGTCTATAAATACTCCTACAGCAACCTTTTTTTTGTCTATACAACTAGTAATTTCTTCTATAACAACACACAGATCGCCCCAGGGGTCTCCCGAGTCGGCGGACGGAGCCACTGTTTACAGCGGGAGACGTTACAGCAGGGAGGAGCTAGTGCTAGCTAGCACTCGGCCGCCGCCCGGTGCTAATGGGAAACTCGACATACCGGGAGCTGTAGCGAAAACGACGCGGGTGCCGGGCTGGAGTTTAGGCGGCGTGCAAGAAATATAAGACAGAATAATAAAGAGCGATGGCAAGAACCAAGCAGACCGCCCGTAAAACCTACTGGAGGAAAAAGCCCCCCAGGAAGCAGCTAGCCACCAAGGCTGCTCGGAAAAGCGTTCCGGCCACCGGCGGAGTGAAGAAGCCTCACCGTCACAGGCCCGTGGCTCTGAGAGAGATCCGTTGCTACCAGAAATCCACGGAGCTGCTCATCCGTAAGCTGCCCATCCAGCGCCTGGTGAGGGAGATCGCTCAGGACTTCAAGATCGACCTGCGCTTCCTGAGCTTCGCCGTCATGTCTCTGCAGAAGGCCAGCGAGGCCTACCTGGTGGGTCTGTTCTTTGCTAAGAGGGTCACCATCATGCCCAAAGACTTCCAGCTGACCCGCCGCATCCGCAGAGAGAGAGCTTAGACTTTCTGCTGCACATTCACCAACCATAATGCTCCGCACTGTGTGTCTATAGATATATATATTTATAGTAATATGTACATATGTTTAGTAGATGTTCTTGTTTTTTCTTGCCTTCTGATTGTTGCTCTGAGTGTTGCTATCCCTGTGCTGTTGCAATCCTGGAATTTCCCCATTGTGGGACTAATAAAGGCATATCTTATCTTATCTTATCTTATAAGTTTGATCAGTGCCAAAGATGTAGATTTATCTGCTCTAAAACCATACTGGCTATCTGTAAGGAGGTTGTGTTTTTCAATGAAATCATCCAGTCTCTTAGTGAATATTTTTTCAAGTATTTTGGAGAATTGTGAGAGTAAAGAGACTGGCCTGTAATTTGTGAAGCGATGACTGTCTCCTGTTTTGTAAAGAGGTGTTACTTTTGCTATTTTCATTTTGTCTGGAAATGTACCAGTTTGAAATGACAGGTTACAGATGTGGGTGAGTGGCTTAACAATTCCCTCAATTACTTTTTTCACTATTGTCATGTCAATTTCATTCCAGTCCATTGATTTTTTGTTCTTAAATTTACTCACAGTCTCGATAATTTCCTTTTCAGTAACTGCACCCAAAAAGATTGTGTTTGGGTTTCTATCCTCTATTTCATTCACAGACCCACTGTGGTTTGTTTCCGGAGTCACTATTGATTTTGCTAATTCAGGACCAACGTTTACAAAAAATTTATTGAAACCACTGACCACATCTTCCATATTATTAATCAAACTGCCGTTTTCGATAAAATATTCTGGATAATTTGCATACTTAGGACGATTACTAATAATCCCATTGAGTACTTGCCATATTCCTCTTATGTTATTTTTGTTATCCTCTAGTATTCTGTTGTAATATTCTTTCTTACAGGTCCTCATTATAGTAGTAAGCTTATTTTTATATCTTTTATATTTGATCTCAGCTTCCACCATTCTGCATTTAATGAATTGTTTATATTATGTATTCTTCTTTTTACATGCATTTATTAACCCCTTGGTGATCCAAGGAATATTGTTTTTTTGTTGTCTGTCACTATATCTATATTGTTTTATAGGACAGTATTTATTGTACAATGATTGAAATATTTGTAAAAATTTATCATATGCTCTATTTATGTCATTTTCATCATAAACTATCTTCCAATCTTGTATTAATAATTCCTTTGTCAGTAAATACATTGATTCTTCGGTTCTTATTCTTTTATATTTAATATTTTTGGTATACTTTTTCTTCCTATAATCACATTGATAGACAACAAAAATCGGCAGGTGGTCACTGATATCATTCGATAAAAGCCCACTCCTGATATTATTTTCCATAATGTTTGTGAATATGTTATCTATTAGTGTGGCACTGTGCGACGTGATTCTGCTAGGTCCTGTAATTGTTGGATGTAAGCCCATGCTGTACATTGTGTTGATAAATTCTTCTGTCAAACTATGTTGTTTTGAGTTCATCAGATCTATATTGAAATCCCCACAGATGAACATAACTTTATGAGTTAGTTTTGCATACATTTTTTCCATCCAGTCCTTAAATAAGTCAATGTTTGATCCAGGTGTTCTATATACACAGCTCACTACCATATTCTTCACATTGTCCAGACAGATTTCTATTGTAATACATTCAAATAAATCATCCACAGTTACTGACAGATTTTCAACAACCTTGTATTTCAAGCTCTTGTCAACATAAATTGCAACTCCTCCTTTTTTCACTTTTCTATTTATATAATTTAATTCATAGCCATCCATGATAAAATCCACTCCTTTCTCTTCACTGAGCCACGTCTCTGATATTGCCACAATATTGAATGGCTCTTTAAACTGATTTAAATAATCTTTAATGTTATTAAAGTTTGCATAGAGACTCCTGCTGTTGAAGTGGATCATAGAAATATTGAAATCAGTTGTGATCATTGTGTTGAACTGTTCATCTGTGTAATAATTACAGTCATTATTGATTGAGTTAAAAAGATTATTATCAGGGTCTATGTCATATTCTACGTCCTGTGGGTTGTGCTCTGTGTATTCAAAAACTTTCAGTTCCTGTTGTTCCTGTTTGTTGACTTTTTGATTCATGCTGTAGAATGTTTTGTTGCAGATGAGTAAAATCCTTCAGTGTTCTATATTTGTCTGAATTGTTGCTGTGCCTCCAGTTCATATTTGTCCAGTTCCATAATATTACGGATGTTAATGACCTTGGCTTCTTCAGGCGATCTATTTTAGAAAAAATGCGCGTCCCTGCCAAATGCACCAAAAAATCTTGGATGTGCGGGATCGGATAGCGGTCGTGCGCTGTAGCGTTATTCAACCTGCGGAAATCACCACAAGGTCGCCACGAGCCATCAGTCTTTGGGACCATATGGAGTGGCGAAGCCCAGGGGCTCTTCGACCTCCTGATGATGCCCAGTCTTTCCAGGTTGGCGAACTCCTCGCGCGCTATGGTCAGTTTAGCTGAGTCCAAGTGCCAAGCTTTTGCAAAAACGGGTGGGCCGGTGGTAGTAATAAAATGTTCCCCCCCATGTTTAGCCACTGTCACCGAAAACGTTGGGACCGTGAGTGCTGGGAACTGAGTGAGGAGTGTGTGGAACTTACCACCCGCAGCTGTGACGTTGGCTTGTGCAGTTGGCGGGGCCACTCGAGCTGTGCAGGGAATAGAATAAAAGGAGAGTGCATTAACCAGGCGTCTGTTAGCAAGATCAACCAATAAACCATGTGAGCACAAAAAATCAGCCCCTAACATGTTGAAATTGACTGCCGCTACGACAAAAGTCCACTCGAATGTACGGCCCTGCAAAGACAGAAGCAGAGTCCTCTCACCGAAGGTCTTAATCGCTGAGCCGTTCGCTGCTGTCACCCAGGGACCACTGGAAGGCGCCAGCCGGTCCGCATAGGAAGGTGTGATGAAGCTCAGCTGGGAGCCTGTGTCCACGAGGAATTGCCTCCCCGAGCGTGCGTCCTTCAGGTAGAGCAGCTTGTTCTCTTCTCCGAGGGCCGTGGCTGCTACCGACCCCCGGTCTTGGCGTTTCCCGAGCGCTTGAAGTGGCACGGTGGGATGCACTTGCGTGCCCTCTCTGCGAAGCGGCGATGGTAGAAGCAAAGGACGTTGTCCGCTCCGTGTCGCCTGGCCCTTGCTGCTGCCATCGTTGGTGAGTCTGGTGCTGCAGCCTCTGGCCCCATGCCGTCTCCGGACGTCGCGTCTAGCTCTGCTGCTGCGGCTGAAGCTGCACAACGTTTGTGGGCGTCGACGAATCGCTGCGCCTCCTGGCTCAGCTTGTGGTAGTCTCGTCGGGCCAACAGCGGTGAACTGGCCAGGGTCACTCTCACCACTGACGGTAGGGTCCTGAGGAAAAGGTGGGTGAAGATAAAGCTGTCATCATCGAAGTCTCTCAACCTCAGCATCTTCCCCATCAGGTCTGCGGGTCTGTCGTTCTCAAACTCCGTCAACGCCAGGAGCCCCTCTGCTCGCTGTTGCATCGAGGGGGTGAAGTGGCTGATAAGCGCAGCCTTCAATGTGCCGTATTTGTCGCTGTCCGGTGGGTGGTTGACCAGGCTCTCCACCCTCTGGACTGTGTGGTTGTCCAGTTTCGCCACCACATGGTAGAACTTTGTGTCGTCTCTTGAAATTCTCCGGAGGCTGAACTGCACCTCGACTGCGCTAAACCAGGAGCGCGGACTATTCTGCCAGAAGTCCGGCAGCTGGAACGTGGCGGCATTCATCAGGCTGGCTTCTGACGAGTTTGGCTCGGGAGAATTACTTCTGCTCATGCTTCGTCGTAAGGTCACCAGTGTGGAGAGTTGTGAAGGACGAGACTGAGTGTATTCCTCAGGTTCAGCGTTATTCACAATAACATTCTCCAACATTCAAAAGCAGAAAAAGAGAATGAATCTTCTCACATCTGTCCTTTTATACCAGGACATCAAACATACAATCACATGGTGCTTAATCAAACATACAGTCACATGGTACTTAATCCCAGTCACAATGTAACTTCCCCCGATCTTAACACCATCCACCCCCTAGTCTCCGGTGGTCAGGAAATCTCTCAAGGCCATCTCCTTGAAACAAAAGGCCAGATCTCACACCCTCCCGTTACCTCTGGAAGGCTCAGTCCCTTTGTTCCCCTGAGGGAACAAAGGGATTGAAGTATACAATAAGCATACAGTGATATATCTGTGGAGCATCTGAAACCAACATATGTGCATATATGTGTGCCACAATCTTATCTTATCTATCATTACCATTATTTCATGATTTATTTTATAATTTCCAAACAGCATAATGTTTGGTTTGTTCGTTTTTTAATTTAGGGATAATTTATTTTTGTTGAACCACTGCATTAACCTTGGATGTCCTCCTCAATTGATTAAAAAAAAAATGCAATCATTTTTAGCTTTGTCTGGAAAAACAAGACCCATTATTGAAAGGAATCATATATAATTAAGGACTACCATCATGGTGGGCTAAAAGCAACTGAATTGAATCTGTCATTGGGATGCTCAGACTGAAGTGGATGAAACAATTTCTGTCTCATCCTGATTCCGTTTGGTTCCACACACACACACACAAAAAAAAAAAAACCTGTTTGAAAAAGTTGGATGTTTGGAATTTTTGCTGAAATGTGATTTTTGAAATGTCAAAAATACCCCTGAAGTTGTTAGAGTTCCATCAACAAGTTCTGTATTGTTGGAAATGGATTTCTCCGGTTTCCTCCCACGTGCCAAAAACATGCAAGTTAGGTTAATTGGCATCAAATCTGGGGATTCTAAATTGTCCTCAGGTATGACTGTGAGAGTGAATGGTTGTCTGTCTCTCTGTATTGGACTAGCCATCTGTCCAGGGTGTACCCAGCCTCTTGCCCAAAGATGCTGGGATAGGCTCCAGCCCCCCACCCACCCTACCCCCCGCGACCCCAAAAGGATTAAGCGGAAGGAGATGGATGGATGGATGGATGGATGGATAGTATTTACTCACAACTTTACACTGCATGGCTCCACCTTGTGGAATAATTGAGTTATTACAATCAATAGGGAAACTTGATTTAAGGAGTGGGTCCATAAAAATATATTACATGGAATTGATTTGATGGATGAAAATGGAACTTTTTTAGATTATAAATCATTTGTTGATAAACCTAAATTGGATTGTTTAGTGAGAGAATATAACTCAGTCTTTAAAGCAATTCCACTTCCCTTGGTTCAGTTAATCAGGAATATTTTAACTTATTCCAAGGTGTCCACTCAGTTACCAGAGTTAAAAATAGGGGGAGTTAAGATTTGGAAAAAAGAGTGCTATAATAAAGTAATTGGCAATGCGTTGAAACTGAAACTTTTTATAGATTCTGGAACACCAAGGAGATTGGAACTGCTGGAAAACTGCTTGCCAAAGAACCAAAATTATAACTTTCTGAAGTGGCCTATTCCACCTAAGATAAAGGAAACACATTTTAAGATTATAAATAGTTTTTATCCAGTCGCAGAGACTCTACGGAGAAGATTTAAATTTGAGGTGGAGCCACGTGTTTTCTGTGCAGAGGAACCTGAGACCATTGAATAATATGGTATATTACTATACCATTATATATTATTATATATATAATATAGTAATATGTACATATGCATATTAGCTGCTCTTGCTTGCTTTTTTTTTTTTTCTTGCCTTCTGATTGTTGCTTTGAGTGTTGCTATCCCTGTGCTGTTGCAATCCTGGAATTTCCCCGTTGTGGGACTAATAAAGGCTTATCTTATCTTATCTTATCTTATCTTGAACATTTGTTCTTTTCCTGTCCTAGATCTGCTCAGTTTTGGAGCGATGTTTTTAGATGGATTAATCTTGGCATCGATATTCCTCTTGAGGCGTCTCAGATCCTTTTGTACTTGGATAACATTCCAAAAAAGAAAATGCTAAACATTATTGTCATTTTGGGTAAATACCATATTCATGTCAATAAATGGAAGAACACATTACCATCCTTAGCTGGGTTTAAAAATGAAATGAAAACTACATTCTTTCCTGAAAGACTTTGGCACAGAAAGATCAGTCAATCTCAGAATTCTTTGATACATTCACTAACTGTCTTTTGTTCTGATTTTATATTATAGCCTCATTGGAGAAGAATTTTAACACCCTCATTGTTTTGTTGTTCTAAGTTCAGTTGTTTGTGCAGTATTGTTTGCCCTACAAGAGTTTGTAAATTGTTTTGTTCAAAAAAGTTTGAAAAAAAAATATTTTTGCTCACCAGCTGCTGTGGCTAGTGATTTTCCAAAGATATTAGCCACTCAGCCTTTCCACCAGCTGCAATTTTGTGGTTGGAAAATTATGTTTCATATAATTGAATTTGACTATTGCATGCTAAAATTTACTTGAACTAAATTTACAACCTTTTTAAATGTAAATGACCCTTATACTTGATACATAAAAACAGAAACACTGTCTTGTGGTGACACAACAGGAGATCACACTCCACCCAGGACTTTGGGGAATTAGGGGCAGGAGGTGAGAGATGGAAATGAGGAGAAGAAGGGAGAGGAACCAAGGACGGGCGCCAGAGTGCTAGGGGGTAATAAACCAAATAAAGATGCGCCTTCGCTTCCAGTATGCCAGGCGTGAACCTGTTGTGTGGGGTGGAAGACACTGTTCACACCTTGGGTATGCAGGGCACGTAATTATTGTGTTGAGTCATGCTCTGTTGTTGTGTATGTTAATGTGTTTAATCCGGGTGTCAAGGGTGGGAATAAAGCTGTAATAAAGAGATTCGCTCTGGTACCCGAGTCAGTCTGTTCTGCTTGCTGGAGGAAATAAAGTTGTGTGTCGTCAGCTCGTGTCTCGTCTGATCCTTCCTCTACAGACTTATTATTTATGAACAGCAGTAAATCCTGTAAAACAGTGGAGAAAAATATTTGCAACGTGAGAGTGAAGTCCAGGTAGATTTGGGGTCCGTCCCAATTCTCATTTGTAGCCTTCCTCCTACCCAGTGGCCCTTCAGGGCTGAAAATGACCCATATCTGGGACATCCCTTCAGGCTGCACTTTGTCATGAGTAGTTGCTGATGGATTGAACTGAAATGGACACTACCTGTTTTCTCCAGAAAAAAAAGAAGAGAAAGAATGGAAAACTGAGGAGGAAAAAAGTTTCATCTTAAGGAGAAAAATGTCTCCAATTTACATGAACAATTTTAATCAGTAAAAAAAAAAGTCAGAAATTTAGAAAGAAAGCTGTCAATTCACTGAGAAAAATTTGGACACCCTGGTGGACAGATTTTGGCCTGCAAATGTTTACCACCCCTGGACCAGCCCATTATAAATACATATTTAGAAGGTAAAGGGCTCTCCACACCAAACACAATAATGATAACTATAAAATTATAGTTTTAAAAATCATTCTCCCTCCTCACTAATGAACGATATCACTCTAACAGCAGAGCCATGAGCTGCACACTTCACAGCAGCTTCATCCACCACATATATGTTTGTCCTGCTGCAGGATGAGACCGTTTATGCTGCTGCTGCCATCAGGAATCTGAAAGGATCTTTTAACTAGACCAGAACCTTGGGCAGAGAAATAAAAGAAGAAGAAGAAGAAAAGCAAAAAGAGTGTAGAATTATTCAGCTGATTTTTCTCTCAGCTCCAGACTTCAGACTTCCACAGGCAGGATGAAGTGAGCACACAGCACAAAGTGGAATCACTGAAAATAATAATAATTTCAGCTTGGATACACAGAACTGTTTCAGAGGGCCCTTTTACTGTATGCATCCAAATTCATCCATCCATCTTCTACCGCTTTTCCAGAGGTCCGGGTTGCGGAGGCAGCAGTTCAAGGAGAGAAGCCCAGACTTCCCTCTCCCCAGCCCCCTGCTCCAGCTCTTCAGAGAGGATACCAAGGCGTTCCCAGACCAGCTGGGAGACATAGTGACGTTGATTTGGGCTGTTCACTCAAAAGTATGAAAAGAGGGAGATATTCTGTCACAAACTCTCCATTGAGGTCAGGAGCTCTGAAAGTCAATTAAAATTGGTCATAAGCTCTCCGTGCACCTCTCCAATGCGCACGGTGAGAGGAGAAAGGACGAGGATTTACGTGCTGGGATTTACTCCACACACATTTATTTAACACCAAGGTGCTAACACACAGACATACAGTTATAGTTTCCTCAGAAGCTAATGGTGTCCTGCTGGACACTCAACAGTCAACAGGGGAAAGACACCGAGGAAAACACACACACAGTGATCACTTACTGAGCTGGAGCGGTCCAGTAGTCCGAATAGGTCCTGAGGGAAAGAGTCCTTGCTTGATGTGACTCCACGCGAACCGTCATTGAAGTCCAACACATACAATGATCCAGCGGCGTCTGTCCAGCAAACAGCTGCTTCAGTACAGACGCCGCTGGCGTGGCAAATAGGGAACACCTGGGCGAGACGCTGGGGAAATGATTACCGGGGTTGGAAGCAGCTGATGAGTCAGAAGGAGAGCGAGGGAGGTGTGGCTGGGCCAGCAGACTGTCAGCAGGTGAGAGAAAATAGATGACAGATGCTGACTAACAGCTGCCGGTCAGCAGTGGCTAGGGACATGGAATACAGTACAAGAATACACCAAAATACACATAACCAGCAAAACCAACCCCACAAAGAGATCGAGGCCGAGCCGGGGGAAGCCAAGCCGGCTATGCAGTGACAAAAATTGCTCAGTTTGTACTTTTAAAGGTTGAGATGATTAGGAAAGCTATCTTAACTAGAAGCATTTCCGCTTTGACTATATCAAAAATAAAACAGGAAACGTGACAATATTTAAAAAAATAAGCTTTGTAGAAAAATAAAAAAATTGCTGCCATAAATTGTTACATTTTAATTGCATTTACATTCATGATTATCAAGTGATTTATGTTGCTCTAGCAGCATTTTTGTTGCATGAGAGTCACAAGTATGAATGAAAATGTAATTTAAAGAATACTTTTTCATTGATTCTTTTACACAAGTTTAGCCATTAATCACAAGTATAAAAAAAATGTGCAACTGATTTGTTCCATTTTTTACCAAAGCACATCCTTAGTGTTTATACATATTACAATATTATCTACATAATTATAAGGCTGGAAGTTAAACAAATGATTCAGTATAGAACCATGACTGAAGTAGTTAAATAAAAATGTGTCATTCATCATCATAACTTATAGATCCGTGGTATAAGAGCCACAGTTGACTCATATATTAACAGGATTAAAAGGAAATCCAGATAAATCCTGGGAAACTCAGATGAAAACTAATGGTGAACAAACAGAAAACTGATTTAAATTAATGTGTATTAAGTTTTGGTGAGATCGTGGAATGAAGACAGAAGAAAATATTTGGTTTGTCTTAAAGAAAAAGTTTATTCGTGACTGAACCCATCAGCTGTCTTCCATGACTTCTGTCCAGTGATTTCATTTCATCAACAGTCTGTTCAGTTCAGAATCCCAATAAATAAAGAAAATCGTGGATCATAACCGTCATAATCACAGAGTTATAACAGCCCACAGCAGATTATATATGCAGCAGTTTAAACAAAGGGAGGAGAACAAAACGTGTGATAAATGAAGGTGTGAACAAACACAACAACACACACATCAGTCATTTAGAGCACACAGCGGTTTACGTTTTCATGTGGAGAAACACATTAGTCAGTAAAAATCCTCATGAGCAGTGACGGCCTCCATGGTGAAGTAGACACTGACAGAGCTGCAGATAAAACAGCTCACAGATGTAAAGGTCACAAAGTTACACAGATAATAATAATAAACCAAAACTATCCACACACCCATGTTGACAGACCACTTTG
This sequence comes from Pholidichthys leucotaenia, assembly GCA_020510985.1. Classification (NCBI taxonomy): domain Eukaryota; kingdom Metazoa; phylum Chordata; class Actinopteri; order Cichliformes; family Pholidichthyidae; genus Pholidichthys; species Pholidichthys leucotaenia. Next base: position 40,218,839 of record CM035846.1, on the reverse strand, counting down.
TTATTTTAACGTCATGAGAAAAAGTTGACAAGAAATAAAAAAAAACTGTCAGTTATGAGACGTCTGACATTAAAAAACTAAAACGTTAAAAGAAGGACTAGATGATGTCCAGGTCCCGCCCACAGTGTTTGACTGACAGCTGATCTCTGCAGAAATGCCACAACAACGATGGAGAGAAAATAAAAATTAAAAACAGAGATTTAAACCCACCACCACTGGACTGACTTCAGTCTAGTTGACTTTAACTAACTCAGCAGTGGTTCCATCATCCCAAAACCTAAGTCCAGCATAGAGGGGCTGAGTGAAGGTGGTCTGGACTCTGTGGAGGAGAGTCATGGTTTCAGAGACGCTGTAGAAGGACAGAAGACCTGCACTGTGGTCCAGGAACACTCCTATCCTGGAGGACCGAGGATCTGAGACACGAGTTTGGATTCTGTTGTGTTTAAATGTAAAACTGTTTTGTTCACACTCTAATGCCCAGGATTTGTCATTATAACCAAATATACCTTCATCCCCTCTTCTGCTGATGTTCTTATATGTGACTGCTACAAAAAATCTGCCCTCGCTCCACACCACCTCCCAGTAACAGCGTCCACTCAGACTCTCTTTGCTCAGGACCTGCCAGTAATCAGTGAATCTTTCTGGATGAGGAGGATAAGACTGTGGTGGAAATGTTAATCTTACTTTTCTGTTCTCCTCTGACAATAACAGAAATTCATTTACTGTGTTTGGATCCAGAGTGATTTCCTGTGAATATTTTAAGAATTCTGCTCTGGTCTTGGGCTCTGGTTGTGGCTGTAGATCATCCACTACATTGACTATCAGTGAGATGTTTGTCCACGTGTCTGTCAGAAGTTCCTGTAGTTTGTCTCTGAGCTCCTTCACAGCTGCTGTCACGTCCTCAAAGTATCTCAGAGGAAGAACATGGATGCTGGGTGAGTGTGTGGACTCACAGACTGCTGACAGGAAGGGGTAGCTGTGCAGAAATTGGGTGTCATCTTCTGTGCGTGAGAGCTGCTCCAGCTCGACGTCTCTCCTCTTCAGCTCAGAGATCTCCTGCTCCACCTTCTCCTGAAGATCTTTGACTCGACTCACCTCTGTTTCCTGCTGGGATCTGACCTGCTGCTTCACATCAGAGCTTCTTTTCTGGATAACACGGATCAGCTCAGTCAACATCTTCTCACTGTCCTCCACCGTTTTATCAGCAGACCGATTGATGACCTCCACCGGCTGCTGAAGCAGCTTCACATCTTCCTCTCTGTCCTGGATCCTCTGATGGATGTTTCGTTGACTCCCCTCCACCTCTCTCTGCCTCTCAGTCCTTTCTGCTGCAGCTGAGACCGTGTCGTGGTCTTTGAGATGGTCCATGGAGCAGAGATAACAGATAATCTGCTGATCAGTACAGCACAAGATCTTCATCATCTCATCATGACGAGAGCAGATGTTCTCCTGGAGGTTCTTGGAGGGCTCCACCAGCTTGTGTTTCTTTAATGGAGCCACGTCATAGTGAGGCTGAAGGTGTTTCTCACAGTAAGAAACCTGACAGACCAAACAGGACTTGATGGCTTTCAGTTTTCTCCCCGTGCAGAAATCACAGGCCACATCTTCTGCTCCAGCATAGCAGTGGACACCAGGAGCAGCCAGGAGTCCAGTCTTCTTCAGCTCCTCCACTAACTCAGCTAACATGGTGTTTTTCACCAGGACAGGCCTCGGTCTGAAGGTCTGCTGACACTGAGGACAGCTGTGAGTTTCCTCCTCCTCATCATCATCATCCCAGTATTTATTAATACAGTTCATACAGTAGTTGTGTCCACAGGCAATCGTCACCGGATCCTTCAGTAGATCCAGACAGATGGAACAGGAGAACCTTTCTGCGTCCAGCTGAACTCCTTTCTGCGCCATTTCTCCTCTGAGTTTCACTTCCTCACAATCACGTGGGTCTACAGTGACGTGGCGTTTCCACCCTTTATCAAGGAGCAGCTGTGAAGGAAGGAAACAAGGAAGTGTCTGAGCAGAGAGGAGCTGCTGGATCGGGGTTATGCCGAACGTCACGTGACCAAACCGGAAACCAGCGTGCATGACATCCGGTTGTGTTTAACAGCCGCAGCAATCAGATGAATTGATGGAGAAATTAATGCTAAACTAATGTAAGAGGTAATTTTGGAAAACAGACAGTTCTTTATTTGAGAAGTAATTTTCATGATTATTCAAACTGATCAGTTTACATGTTATGCTTAAACATTTTAATGAATAATTTAGTTTGTTTTTCCTGTTTTTGCTCTTTTGTGGTGTTAGTCTGGCAAGAGAAAGTACACAGAATGGAAAAGGCTTTTATTATGAAGGAGTGACGGAAGTGGGGGAGGGGTGGATGACATCACAAAGCCATGAGAAAAACGTCACAAAGTTGTGAGGAAAAACAGAGAGGCTGGTAAGGAGCTGGATTTAACTGTGATTCTGGGTGGGAACAGATGGAGATGGAGAGGCAATAAGAATCACGAGAAGGGCTCTTTTCTCGTTTTTAAATAACACAGAATGAAGTCATAGAATTTTGGGGTCGGGCTAAGATGACATAGTGTTGCACAGTCTTGTACAGTAGGTGGCGGTATGCACCTTTCAGTTATTTGCTATCTGCCAGTAACGAGAGAAGAAGAAGAAGAAGTGGGTGATGTTTTTGTAAGTGGAGCATTGGGTGTAGCTATGGCTGGCTATTAAAGTTATGGTGTGGAGACTGTGGAAATGACGAGGCTGAGTTTATCTCACGAGTCAGGTTTATTCCATTCTCCAAAATCATTCAAAAACAGAAAGAGAAAGAATCCCCCAACATCTGTCCCTTTTATACCCCAGGATATCAAAGCACACAGTCACATTGTACTTAATCCCCAGTAACAATGCATCTTCTTCCCGGTCTTAACACCCCCCACCTTCAGTCTCTGGCCGCTGGGCGAAATCCCCCAAGGCCGTCTCTTTGCATGCCAAAGACTAAACTTTCACATCCTCGTGTTATCTCCCAAAGAGGCTCAGACCTTTGTTCCGTCTCAGATGTGAAGCCTAAGGTGATAGACAAATCCTTTTTGATCAGGATTTGTCCTTCAATTCACATATTAAATTTGTTTCTAAGACTGCCTTCTATCATTTGCGTAATATTGCCAAGATTAGGAGCATCTTGTCTCAGAGTGATGCTGAGAAACTGATCCACGCTTTTGTTAGCTCGAGATTAGATTATTGTAATTCTTTATTATCAGGTTGTCCTAAACATCTTTAAAAAGTCTTCAGCTGATCCAAAATGCTGCAGCAAGAGTTTTAACAGGTACTAGAAAGAGAGATCATATCTCTCCGGTTCTGGCCTCCCTTCATTGGCTTCCCATAGAGTTTAGAATTAAGTTTAAAATCCTTCTTCTTACTTACAAAGCTCTAAACAATCAGGCTCCTTTTTATTTAAAAGATCTGATACTACCGTATTATCCTAACAGAGCACTACGCTCCCAAAATGCAGGATTACTTGTAATACCTAGAATCTCCAAAAGTACAATGGGAGGCAGAGCCTTCAGTTATCAAGCTCCTCTCCTGTGGAATCAGCTGCCAATCTGGATTCGGGAGTCAGACTCGATCTCTGTTTTTAAGAATAGGGCTAAAACCTACCTTTTTGATATAGCCTACAATTAGGGAGGGATCATGTGTTTCCGAACCCTCCCTTAGTTATGCTGCTAATAGGTTTAGTCAGCCAGGGGACCTCCAGTAATGCACTGGGCCTCACTTCTTTCCTCACTCTCTATGAAATATTTTTTTTGCTGGTCATTAACATCTGTTTGTTCTCTCCCATAGATTGAGTCCCCATCATGCTGTTTGCTCTCTACATGTCTGTTCTTTTCTTTTTCTCTATCCCCTCACCCCACAGCCAGTCGCAGCAGATGACTGCCCCTCCCTGAGCCTGGTTCTGCTGGAGGTTTCTTCCTGTTAAAAGGGAGTTTTTCCTCTCCACCGTCGCCAAGTGCTTGCTCACAGGGGATCGCCTGATTGCTGGGGTCTTTCTGCAACTGTGGGGGTTCCCCCCTACAGTTGATAGTGCTATGAGATGACTGTTGTTGTGAAATGGCGCTATATAAATAAAGTTGAATTGAATTGAATTGAATTGAATATATGTATGAATCATACAGTGATATACATATGTGCGTATATGTGTCCCACATGACCCCCTGCAAATGTCTAAGATGGAACAACGTAATAACAGTCTGCATGTCATGGTAAAATTATTACACATCAGTCCATGTGTTGCTTGGGCCTCAGTCTCCTCCCGTATCCGCTATAAGCGGGCTTTACCACTTTCGCGACGCCTTCCTGCTGGGGAGCTGCTGTCTGAGGATGAGAACTGTTAGTCAATCCCTGTGGGTGTTCTGGGGAATGTTCCTTAGGGGGTCTGCCGTGCCGAGGAGCCGTGGCCAACAGCACATCCTTGTCGGCCAACTTAAAGGTGGGTTTGAGCCTGTTTATGCCAATCTTTTCTTTCCTGCCCCCCAAATCTAGCAAAAAATGCTTATCCCCTGTTTCCAGCACTCTAAATGGTCCATCATAAGGTGGTCGCAACGGTGGGCGATGCACATCGTGTCTGACAAAAACAAACTCCACATTTTTTAGAGCCTTAGGCACAAAAACGCGCGGAAAACTGTGGTGAACGGGGCCAGGCAGCGTGCCCGCTTCCGTGCCACTCTGCAACCGCTGAGCCGGGGAGCATTCTGGCGCAGGATTATCTGGGAGAAATTCCCCGGGCAGCCGAAGAGGCTGTGCCATAACTAGCTCTGCCGGGGAGGCTTCTAAATCCTCTTTAGGTGCAGAACGCAACCCCAATAAAACCCATGGTAGCCTGTCCACCCAATTTGCATCCGTAAGCGACGCTCTGAGGGCCGCCTTCAATGACCTATGAAAACGTTCACATAACCCATTAGCCTGCGGGTTGTACGCGGTAGTGCGGTGGATCACTACCCCCAGGCTGCAGGCCATCGCTGACCAAAATTCGGAAACAAATTGAGGAACTCTGTCGGACGTAATGTCCGACGGGACTCCAAAGCGCGCTACCCATGCCGTTAAAAACGCGTGCACCACCTCCTCGGCTGTGGTTGATGCCAGTGGGACCACTTCTGGCCAGCGCGTGGTGTGGTCTACCATTGTTAGAAGGTGTGTGCACCCCTGTGACGGCGGGAGGGGGCCTACGAGATCCACGTGAACATGATCGAACCTCTTAGCCGGGATGTGAAACGGCTCCAAGGGAGCTCTCGTGTGCCTGTGTACCTTGGCTCGTTGACAAGCCATGCAGGCTGCTGCCCACTCTCTAACTTGTTTGCGCAGACTCGGCCATACAAATTTCTCTCCTACCATTTTGACCGACGAGGGCACACCTGGGTGCGCCAGAGAATGAATCGAGTCAAAAACGTGGCGGCGCCACGCGGCCGGTACCACCGGGCGCGGTCGTCCCGTGGAGACATCGCAGATTAGGGGGGGCATACCATCTTGCAGCACCCTGTTCTCCAGCCTTAACCCTGTTGGTCCAGACTGGAGCGCGCACACGTCCGCGTCGCTAATCTGATCCGCGGCCATGGCTGCATAATCTATCCCTACGCGGACTGGGGCCGCGCGCACTTCCGCGTCGCTAGTCTGCTCCGCGGCCATGGCTGCATAATCTATCCCTACGCGGACTGGAGCCGCTACGGCACGCGAGAGACAGTCTGCCACTACATTCAGTTTACCCGCTACGTGCTGAATATCGGTAGTAAACTCTGAGATTGCAGCCAGCTGCCTCTGCTGCCGGCCTGACCACGGTTCTGAAACCTTGGCCATCGCTAAAGTCAGCGGCGTGTGGTCGACGAACACGGTGAAACGGCGTCCCTCCAGCCAGAACTGGAAGTGGCGAATGGCCAAGTGGAGAGCTAACAACTCCCTGTCGAATGCGTTGTATTTTCGCTCACTATCGCGCAAAATCCTGCTGAAAAAGGCGAGCGGCTGCCAAACCCCGGCTACATGCTGCTCCACGACCGCCCCTATGGCCACATCTGACGCGTCAGTAGTGAGCGCTATGCGGGCCGTTGGGTCTGGATGTGCTAACAACGCAGCGTTTGCCAGGGCTGTTTTGACCTCTGAGAATGCTCGCTCTCGCTCCGGAGACCATTCGATTTTATTTGGGGTTTTTTGTTTTTTTAGCACGGCATACAATGGTTGCATGAGCTGCGCTGCGCGGGGGAGGAAATGGTTATAAAAATTCACCATTCCCAAAAACATCCTGTAACGCTTTGACCGTTTGTGGATGGGGAAAATTTGTTACTGCGCGCACTTTGTCAGGCAGAGGAACTGCTCTTTCTGGAGAGACGCGATGCCCCAAAAAATCAATCTGCGTAACCCCGAACTGACACTTTGCTGGGTTGATTATCAACCCGTGCTCTCCCAACCTCCGGAAAACTGCCGTGAGGTGATTTTCGTGTTCGTCTTCGGACGCGCTGGCTACCAAGATGTCGTCCAGGTAGACGAACACGAAGGGGAGATCGCGCAACACCGCGTCCATCATGCGTTGGAACGTCTGCGCAGCGCCTTTAAGCCCAAACGGCATGCGCAAAAACTCGAATAGACCAAACGGAGTTATTATCGCTGTTTTGGGTATGTCCTCAGCGCGCACTGGGACTTGGTGGTACCCGCGGACCAAGTCTATCTTAGAAAAAAACGCGCGCCCCCGCCAAATGAACGGAAAAATCTTGGATATGCGGGATTGGGTAGCGGTCGTGCGCTCTAGCGTTGTTCAACCTGTGGAAATCTCCGCAAGGTCGCCACGAGCCGTCAGCTTTAGGGACCATGTGAAGCGGGGAAGCCCATGGGCTTTTCGAACGCCTGATGATGCCCAATTTTTCTAGGTTGGCGAACTCCTCGCGCGCTATGGTCAGTTTAGCTGCATCCAAGCGCTGAGCTTTTGCAAAAACGGGCGGTCGGTGGTAGTAATAAAATGTTCCACTCCGTGTTTAGCGACAGCTGCTGAAAATGTGGGAACCGTGAGTGCTGGGAACTGAGTGAGTAGTGTGTGGAACTTACCGCTTGCCGTTGCGACGTTGGCTTGTGCTGTGGGCGGGGTCACTCGGGCTGCACAGGGAATAGAATAAAAAGAAAGTGCATTAACCAGGCGCCTATTAGCAAGATCAACCAACAAACCATGTGAGCACAGAAAATCAGCCCCCAACATATTGAAGCTCACTGCAGCTATAAAAAAAGTCCACTCAAATGTACGGCCGTGTAGGGACAGAAGAAGAGTCCTTTCACCAAAGGTCTTAATCCTCGAGCCGTTCGCTGCTGACGCTCCGTGGCTTCCGGGACCCGCCAGCCAGTCAGCATAGGTAGGCGTGATGAAACTCACTTGGGAGCCTGTGTCCACGAGGAATTGCATCCCCGAACGTGCATCTGTCAAGTAGAGCAGCTTGTTCTCTTCCCCGAGGGCCGCGGCTGCTACCGACCCCCGGCCTTGGCGTTCCCGAGCGCTTGAACTGGCACGGTGGTATACATTTGCGTGCCCTCTCTGCAAAGCGGCGATGGTAGAAACAGAGGTCGTCTTCTCCGCGATCCTTGGCCCTCGCCGCCGCCGTTGTCGGTGGGTCTGCTACCGCTGCCTCTGGCCCCCTGCCATCTCCGGTTGTCGCGCTGAGCTCCGTCGCTGCCACGGTGGCCGCGCGCTGTTTGCTGGCGTTGAGAATCCGTTGTGCCTCCTGGGCCAGCGCGCGCAAGTCCCGCTTGGCCAACAATGGTGAACTGGCCAGGGCCGCTCTCGTGGCCGATGGTAGGGTTCTCAGGAAAATGTGGGTGAAGAGGAAGTCGTCGCCATCTGAGCACCTCAACCTCAGCATGTCCTCCATCAAGTCGACGGGCGTGCTATCTCCCAAGTCGTTCAGAGCCAGGAGCCTCTCCGCTCTCTTCTGGACTGAGGGGGTGAAACGCTGGATGAGCACAGCCTTCAACCCGCCGTATTTGTCGTCGGCCGGTGGGCGCTCCAAAAGGCTCTGCACATGTCGAGCCGTGCGGTTGTCGAGCTTGGCAATAACATGGTAGAATTTCGTGTCATCTACCGTTATCCCCCGGAGGGCGAACTGTGGTTTGGCTAAGTGGAACCAGGAGCATGGGTTGTCTTGCCAGAAGTCTGGTAGCTTGACTGTGGCTGCGTTCGCCTGGCTGGCTCCTGACGAGTCCGGCTCAGGGGAATTTCTTTCGCTCATGATACGTCTTAGAGTCACCAGTGTGGAGAATGTGGAAATGACAAGGCTGAGTTTATTCTCACGAGTCAGGTTTATTCCATTCTCCAACATCATTCAAAAACAGAAAGAGAAAGAATCCCCCAACATCTGTCCCTTTTATACCCCAGGACATCAAAGCACACAGTCACATTGTACTTAATCCCCAGTAACAATGCATCTTCTTCCCGGTCTTAACACCCCCCACCTTCAGTCTCTGGCCGCTGGGCGAAATCCCCCAAGGCCGTCTCTTTGCATGCCAAAGACTAAACTTTCACATCCTCGTGTTATCTCCCAAAGAGGCTCAGTCCTTTGTTCCATCTCAGATGTGAAGCCTAAGGTGGTATATGTATGAATCATACAGTGATATACATATGTGCGTATATGTGTCCCACAATGGGAAGAGCTCAAATGGTCTCGTTCTTGTGGCAGAAGGACTAACCTTCAACTATCACACACGCAAACTTACACTGGTGGCAGCAGTGTTGGTTTTTGAGGACTCTTCTCAACTTGGTGAGCCTATTTAGCAATCCGATAGTTGGAGGCTAACTACAAGCTAAGCTAACGGCTACGTACAGTGAGCTAGTTGCCACCAATTCCGTTTCATTGTTTTGTAGCTCAGTGTTATTAGGCATCACGTACCTATTGCTTTCTCCTTCTGGAGTGGACACCACACCACTATGTCTGACGGGGAGTCACCAGACACCAGTATCAGACAACGCAGCAGGCAGTCTGCCCCAGTTTCACCTGCAGCAGTGCAGGGCCCACCCGGAGGAATTTCGCTGCCCCCCCATTCTGCAATGACGGTCGGGAGTCCTTCCAATTATGGGCTCGCAGCTATGAGGTAATTCGGGCCGCCCGGTACAAGGATTGCAATGTTGATTTGGATGCAGTATTGGCATTGGAGCTACCCACAAGACTGCCGCCTGAACTGTTTATTGTATGGGACAACCTGCCTTCCACCACACAGCGTTCCTATGCAGATACAAAGAAAGATCTTCAGGCTGCTTTTGGTCAAAAGGACATAATCGCTTCTTTTCAGACATTCCCAAATGCCCGCAGTAGAAAACCAAATGAGGCCATGGAGGTTTATGCTGCAGATGTGTGCAGACTTGTGAAGGAGGTTTTCCCTGATTTTGAATACAATGCATCCGAGTTCATGAAAATGTCAGGCTTCATTGCTGGGTTGGATCAGGAGCTCCAAATTCAGTGTGATGAGAGAGGAGTGAAAAGTTTTCAACAGGCTGTGGAAGTAGCCACTCTAGCTGAGCGTGCTCACCAGGCTGCAAGGTTAGTGACACCAGTCTGCCCACATAATGTCACTACCAGAGATGTTGGCAACACAACCCAGTCAGTTAATTCTGTGACTGATAATGACACATATGTGAGAACGGCTGTCCAGGACCTCACAGCCACCGTCCAAAATTTGAGCAAAGATCTTGTTGCACTGAAGATAAAACTGGAAGAGCAAAGCAGAATGTACCAGCCAGAAACGCATGGCTACAGACACTCTCACAGGTCTCTTTACGTTATGGGCGTAGTCCAACTAAATACACGGAGACCCGCAATGCACGTCTCTCCTCAAGACGCTCTCCCTCCTCGTAACCTGAATTTAACTATCGGCATTCACCAACCCACAATTACAGAGCTGAATAATGCCAGCGCTCGTATAGCCCAAATGCAGCAACATATTCAGCGGACAAGACACATAGCCAAGAATCCTATTATTCTCCTGAACAGTATGATAACAGAAGTGGAGCCCACCGCTCTCCTTCAGGACCCCCTTTGAGTTTGCGTCAGAGGAGCCCAGGTCCCCGGCGTAAACATGTTTCATTCCAGGACCATCAGAGGGGCAGCCATGGATTCCAACACCTGGTTCGTGGCCATCAGCAACACTCAATCTATGACTACCTGGGCCCACAAACCTCTCATCAGGGAAATGGGTACTAGCTGAAGACATGGGGCACTCTTCAGCTGGGCCCTTAGGAGCCCCAAATGAAATTGATAAATCTGCACCACACATCAGTACTGCTTTGCTGCCCTCTAGTGACAACAGAGGTACTACATTTTCCCCTACTGAAAATCAAAACACTGTTGCAGTGGTAAATGAGATCCCCTTTTCTTCATATGTAAATGGACTTGTTGAGGGTACAGATGCACAAATTCTGTTAGATTCAGGCTCCCATATCTCATTTATCAGTGAAGCAACCAGAATGTCTATTTCAGTACTAGCCAAAAAGCCTCTTATGAAGCACTACATTCTGTCTAAAGCAGTAACTGGGCACAGTTTAGATCAGGGGTCTCCAACCTGGGGCTCCTGGAAGATTCAAGTTTCTGTGGGAAATTTTCTAATTTCACTTCTTAATTGGTCCAAAGATTTGCAAATAATTTGCTGTTGTTGTGCATGGGTGCAAGGGTGCCTACAGAACAAATGCACAAGAATGACAAATTATTGGCAAATCTTTGGACCAATTAAGAAGTGAAATTAGAAAATTTCCCACAGAAACTTGAATCTTCAGGAGCCCCAGGTTGGAGTCCCCTGGTTTAGATACTTTGGGCACCATTGATGTGGCTCTGAAATTAGGCTCCCATACATTCCATCATAACATGCAGGTGATAAGAAATGTTACTCAAAGCACACTGTTGGACCTAGACTTTCTTCAGCTCCATAAGGTCACCTTGGATATGGGCAAGGGTGTATGTAGTCTTTATGGGGAGGAACTGCCACTGTTAAAAACTACACAGCTGGCCCCTGATAAGTGTACGGTAAAGGTTATGGAATGCACAACCATACCCCCACGTTGTGAAATGAACTGTAAGATCGCATTAAACCCTCCCACAATCACTGCTGGCTTCCCAGACAACTATGATGGCTGCCTAGAGCCACGCCAGATGGACATTGAGGGCATCGCAGTGGCACACACCTTGACAACGGCAGTAAATGGTGTGACTACAGTGCGCCTTCTGAATCCAACGGATAGTTCCATCATCATGGGGACGGCAGTGGCTCAGGAGGTAGAGCAGGTTGTCCAATAACCACATGGTTGGCGGTTCAAATCCCGCTCTCCCCAGATATCATGCCGTTGTGTCCCTGGGCAGGACACTTCACCCCAATTGCTCCTGGTGGGTCTGGAAGCGCCATGTTAGGCAGCATGCCACCGTGAATGTGTGTGTGTGAATGGGTGGATAGCAGGATCTGTAAAGTGCTTTGGTCATCAAGAGATGAGAATAAAAGCGCTATATAAGTGAATACCATTTACCATCACCCTGCAGCCAGGTATGCACATAGGACAGTTCATCCCTGTGTCACAAGATGACATAGTGTCAGAGTCTGCCCCTGTATGCAATGTATCCAACTGCCCTTTACAATCACACAAGGCAACAAACACAGCCCAAATCTCTGACAAATTGCTATTTGATGTTCAGTGTGGTGCTCTGACTGCCTCTGAGAGGTCTCAACTGACCGAACTGCTCCTGTGTTATCACAATGTGTTCAGTAAAAGCCCTACAGATTTTGGCAGAACTGACATTGTCAAACATAAAATCCACACAAATGCTTCACCCCCCGTTAGAAAACGTGCCTATCGCACCTCACCCCAGATGCAGGAGGTGATTCAGTCACAGGTGAACGACATGTTAGACAAAGGACTTATTGAAATCAGCCATAGTCCCTGGGCAGCCCCTGTTGTCAAGGTGTGAAAAAAGGATGGCTCATGATGTTTTTGTGTTGATTATGGGGGTTTGAATGCTGTGACCACGAAAGATGCTCATCCTTTGCCCAGAACAGATGATACCTTGGATGCATTACGGGGCTCATCAGTGTTCAGTACCATGGACCTTTCATCAGGGTATTGGCAGGTGCAGTTGGATGAGCAAGATGAAGCCAAAACAGCTTTTACTACTGGTAGGGGTCTTTACCAGCTCTGTGTTATGCCCATGGGTCTTGTGAATGCTCCACCCACATTTCAGCATTTGATGCAGCTGGTATTACAAGGCCTCTCGTGGAAAACATGTCTCGCTTATTTAGATGACATTATCGTGTACAGCCCCAGTTTTTCCACACATTTGTAGCATCTTAGAGAGGTGTTTGATCGGCTAAGAGCAGCTAATTTAAAACTCCAACCATCAAAATGTCACTTTGCTGAAGAAGAAGTGTCATTTCTAGGGCATGTAGTCTCTGCAGCTGGTCTGAAACCTGACCGCAAAAACATTCAGAAAGTACAGGAGTGGCCCACTCCTGAGAAGCCCACTGAAGTCAGAGCGTTTCTCTGCTTATGCTCATATTACCGCCGTTTCATCTATCAATATGCTAAGCTGTCTGAACCTCTGTATAGCCTCACTCAGAAAGGGAAACCATTTGTCTGGACTGAAATTGAACAGTCTGCTTTTGACTGTTTATAGTCAGCTTCATGTGTGCCTGTGTTTGTGTCTATGTTGAATGTAATTTGTGGCTTGTATATATGGATGTCACCAGACTGCAAAACAAATCTACCTACGGGTACAAATAAAGTAACCTGAACCTGAACCTGAACCTTCGCCATGCCCTAACTCACACACCCATCCTCTCCTACCCAGCTCAGAATTCCTGCTCTTTACGGATGCATCCAACACAGCCATCGGGTGTGCGTTATGACAGGTTAATGACTGTAATATGGAAAAAGTCATTGCCTATGGTAGCCACGTCCTGACACGGACTGAGAGACGCTGGTCCACCTATGACAGGATGCTGTGGGCTGTTGTGTGGTCTATTCGTCACTTTCGCCAGTATTTGACTGAACACCATTTTTGCATCATCACGGATCACAAATCTGTTCTTGGTTTGGGAAAAATGACCCTAGATTGTGACCCAACAGGACGTAGAGCAAGGTGGGTTCTCGAGATAGACCCCTATGATTGGACGGTTGAACACAGGGAAGGCAGTAAACATGCTAATGCTGATTCTATGTCACGTCGACCATCATCCACGAGGGCCATTGAATCTGTAAAAGCACAGCTCTGTCCAGCTCAAGCAGTCCCACAGGAAAAAGCACCTGAGCAGGTGCCCAGTCCCCTGACAGCTAACCCTTCAGCAAGCCCTTTAAGCATTGTTTCTGCTGCTACACAGACTGATCAAACACCCACATTCCCAAAAACATCACAATCTGAGCAGGTGGTAAATGTAGAGTCCAAAATGGCCACCAATTATTCCTTCCTAAACAGGGACCGTAGCCATCTCATCCAAGCTCAGTGAGATGACCTGGTATTAAAAACTGTCATTGAGGCACTTCCGGTCTGGACGCCATGGCGACTGCAGCTTAACGTTGAAGCTCTCAGACCCAATCCAAGAAAATACCTTGAAAATCAAACTTAACGGATTTTTGGAGGAGTGAAAATCAAAAGACAAAATCATCATGTCTAAAGGAAAACAGAAGAAACTGAAATTTTCCAGGCCAGGACACGTATCGGCCGGAGAATCTGAACTGGAAGATCTCCGTTCAGAAGACAAGGAACTGGTTGTAGCTAACAAAAAGGTTAGCCTGAAATCACAATATGAAGAGCTACGACGATTTCGCCGAGAGGTTACGGCCGAATTTCGGGAATTCAGAGACGAATTAAAAAGGACAAACAGCAGAGTGGACCAGGCCGAGAACCGAATCTTGGAAGCAGAGGAACGAATAAAAGTGCTTGAAGATTCTGTGTTGGACCTACGCAAAAGACAAGCATCTTTAGAGTCTAAGCTAACCGACCAAGAAGGAAGACAGAGAAGAGACAATATAAGAATTCATGGTCTGATAGAAGGAGCCGAAAACGGTTTTAACTCAATGGCAGAATGCGTGGAATCTTTACTAAGAGAGAAATTGGATATTTCACAAACCACCGACTTGAAGATAGAAAAGGCACATCGTTCATTAGCCGCTAAGCCAGCGGCAGAAGCGCCCCCACGTTCGGTGTTGGTAAGATTTTCCAATTTCAAAATAAAACAAGAGGTTGTAAGACTGGCTTGGCAGAAAAAAGGATTTATGCACCAGGAAAGAAAAGTCTTCGTGGAACACGATTACGTCCCGGAGGTCCTTAAAAAGCGCAGGGAATACAATGACGCCAAAAAGGTACTACGTGAGAAGAAACTGCGCTTTCAGACGCCATTTCCTGCGAAGTTAAGGGTCTTCTACGGCGAAGAAACATGTCTCTATAATTCGGCGGAAGAAGCAACAGCTGACATGGCGAGAAGAGGGCTCCCGGTAACGGTATTTAAACCCACAGCAGACCCGAGTGAGAAGATCAAAGTGCAAACATGGACAACACAGAGACCTTCAAAATCCAGGGGCCAGCAGCGGGAAACCCAGCGCCAGAGCGTCGCGAATAAACTGGCCGTTTTCAGGTTGGAATAGCGACCTTTTTTTTTTTTTTTTGAGTCAATCTGCACAGCCAACCTCCCTCATATAAGGTAACAAACATTAAAGGAGATGCGTATTCAGCATGTGGTAAAACATTTCATGGAACAGTCATAATATTTGAAACAAATAAGTCTTTTTAATAAAAAAAACAAAACAAAAACAACTTGTTAAAATAGAAATGTGACAATAATCCACATGTTCTCCCCACACTAACAAATACTGTTTTTGCGTGAATGTTTGCTGTGATGGGGGTGGGAGGGTGCACACAATTTCACAGGGTATAGGCATAAAGGGGAAAAAAAAAATCATTACAAGTTCGGATTGGGTTCTGAAACTCACATTAAAAGCATGGGACAACTTACAGGGGTAAGAGAGGGCCCTCAACACGTAACAGAGTTTGAGGAATTTCCCTCAGAGCCTACACTCCATCAAGGCTCTTCCAGGGTCTTTAAAAAGACCCCAGCTCAGGAAGTTCTTTTGACAGTTTTTTGTTTTAAAGTTTTATACACTATGTTCTTAATGTTTTTCTTGTTCTTAATGTTCTTTCAGTTTCTGAGTAGCACAAAAGAGGGCCACCACACAGTTATACTAAACAAAACAACACAATGGAGAAACAGGGTGTAACCATAATAATTTCATATAATGTAAAAGGAATCCTGAATCCAGTTAAAAGATCCAAGATTCTATGCAAAATGAAAAAAGACAAAGCAGGAATAATATTTTTACAAGAAACCCACCTAACAGACGTGGAGCACACTAAACTCAGTAGACAAGGGTTTAAAATGATCTCTTCATCTTCATATAAGTCAGGGAGGAGGAGGGGAGTAGCGACATTGATATCTACCTAAATTACATTTGAAAAAAAATCAGAACACAAAGATAAAGAAGGGAGATACAGTTTGGTAACTGGGCGGCTAGAGGGAGAAGATATCACCCTGCTGAATGTGTATGCCCCCCCAGGGGCTAACTGGAAATTTTATAAAAATGTATTTGACCTAATGATAACTAAAGCTCAAGGTTTAGTGATATGTGGTGGGGACTTCAATCGTAGACTGAATCCATACTGGGATGCTTCTGGTAATTCTCCACATCAAAATAACACCCAAAGCAGGAAGACTCGGATGCTACTAAAAGAAATGGGAATCTGTGATATGTGAAGGGAACTCAACCCCAGTGTAAAAGACTATACATTTTACTCAACTTCACATTCATCTTACTCAAGGATTGACTATTTTTTTATGTTTAATAGAGACATTGGAAGAGTAGAAACACGTAAAATAGGACTGATGGATCTCTCTGACCACAGTCCGATCTACATCGACTTAAATATCCAAAAATACACAAATAATACATTTTCTTGGAGGTTAAATTCAAATGTCCTGAAAGGACCATTGAAAGATGAATTGGAATCAGATATTCTCAGATATTTGGAAGAAAACGATAATGGAGAAGTATCCCCTTTAATACTTTGGGATGCATGCAAAGTTGTAATAAGAGGAAAGATTATTGCAAAACTGGCAACCCAAAAGAAACTAAGACAAGAAAAACTATCCACATTAGAGTCAGAACTTAAGAACCTAGAAAAAGAATACAAAGGCAACACTCATTCTACTGACTCGCTCAAGATTAAGGAAATTAAAAACCAAATAAATGAGATCTACACAATAGAAATCCAGAAGAAACTTACATTTTTGAAACAAAAATATTATGAAGCAGGCAGTAAATCGGCAAAATTGCTAGCCTATAAATTGAGGAAACAACAAACAGAAAGAGCAATCTACAAAATGAGAGACCCAGTATCAAAGGAAATAAAATTCAGAATTCAGGATATTCTTAAAAGCTTCGAGAATTACTATAAGAACTTATACTCCCACAAAAAACATAAAAACACATCCGAGGCATTCCTAAACACATTAAACCTTCCCCAACTTACGGAGTCACAAAATAAAACACCACTGTCAGAAATACAACCTAAAGAATTGGAAAAATCAATTATGAAACTTAAAGCTAACAAATCCCCAGGAGCAGATGGCTATACGGCAGAGTGGTACAAAACCTTTAAACAGCAACTATCTCCTCTCCTCCTGAAAACATTTAATTATGTCCTCCACACAGGGGAAATCCCCCCCTCCTGGAGAGAAGGGGTCATTGCAGTTATACCTAAACCTGAAAAGGATAAACTAGAGTGCTCCAACTATAAACCAATCAGTGTATTAAATCAGGACTATAAGCTTTTTACCATTATCCTTGCCAAAAGGTTAGAAAATATACTGACAGACCTAATTCATTTAGACCAAACAGGTTTTATAAGACAAAGACAGACACAAAACAACATTAGACGCACTTTACACATAATTTATCATATAAAAAAATATAACTTAAATGCAGTCATATTGGGATTAGATGCTGAAAAAGCATTTGATTCGGTTGACTGGTCTTTTCTATATAGAATCTTATCCAGTTTCAATTTTCATAACAACTTCATTAGAACTATACAGGCATTATATAAAAAACCAACAGCTAAAATAAGGATTAACGGTAATTTATCATCATCTTTTGAACTGGAATGAGGATGTCGTCAGGGCTGCCCCCTGTCTCCACTGCTCTTTGCAATCTTCATAGAACCTCTGAGCCAATGGATAAGACAAAATCAAAAAATTCAAGGTATTACACTTGGTCAGAAGGAACATAAAATAGCACTGTTTGCTGATGACATTTTAATATACCTAGGGCAGCCAGACACTTCTTTACCAGAACTAACCTCAGTTTTTTCAGAGTATGGAGATTTATCGGGGTACAAATTAAACATGCATAAAACCCAAGTTTTAACATTCAACTATGACCCAAATCATTATTCACTAAGCAAACTCAAAACTAACTGGGAGTCGGAATCTATGAAATATCTGGGGGTCAATATCCCGAAACAACTCAACAAAATTATATCACTAAACTATGATCCACTGGTGACAAAAATAAAATCTGGCCTAGCAAGATGGAATATGATACCATTCTTGGGTACTGCACAAAGAATTGAAGCAGTCAAAATGAATATACTTCCACGTCTTCTATACCTTTTCCAAACAATACCGGTAGAACCTCCCAAAAAAACATAGCAGTAGCTGGACAGAAGGATCTCAAGATTCATATGGCAGGGCAAGAGACCTAGAATCAGATATAGAACCTTACAGCTAAACAAAGACAAAGGTGGGCTCGCGCTGCCAAATATCAGGGACTACTTTAAAGCCGCACAAATTAAAACTTTAGTAGAGATATGTAACCCAGTCTACACTGCACAATGGAAGGAGATCGAATGCCAGATAACAAGTGACATCCCCCTACAGGCGATAATAGGGAACAATGCCTTACCTAAACTTTTGAATAACACTAACTCGTGGATAGAGACCCTGCTAAAAATTTGGTTTAAGATAGTCAGAGAGAATCAAACTAAAGAGCCCTATTGACTTCTGCAATGGATTGCCTATGATCAAGACTTTACCCCTAATAAAACAGACACCAGATTTAAAAAGTGGAAGGAGAAAGGGCTGATAAAATATTACAATTTTTTTAAAGGGCAAATTTTAAGAAGTTTTGAAGATTTGAAAAAACAAGGTCTAATAAATCAAGACCTTAACAGGTTCTTCCAGCTTAGACACCACATAAACAATATACTTAAAAAGGAGGATTTGGAAAGGGCCCAGTCAGGTGTTCTGAAGGTCTTCTTAATGGCACATAAAGGGATCCCAGGGATCAGATGCATTTCTAAAATATACCAAGGTCTTCAAGACTTAAAAGGAGACAACACATCATATATAAAAGAGAGATGGGAAAAAGAGGGGAATTTCACTTTACAACTGGAAATATGGGAAAAGCTAAATAAACAGCAATGGAAAACTACCTCATCCCTGCAGTGGAGAGAATTTGGATGGAAAAACTTGGTAAGATTTTTCAGAACACCTGCACAAAACAAATTTACCCATAAGGGATTGAACTGTTGGCGCTTGTGTGGTGAAAAGACTGCACATCATTTTCATGTGTTGTGGTCATGCCCAGTTATCCACCAATATTGGACCAATGTACAGACAATATTGGGGAAAATATTTAAAATAACAGTTCCCTTTTCTTTTGTAACTTTGTATTTGGGCCTACTACCGGACTCACTGGAAAGACGAGGAGAAGAATACTTATTCAATGTTTTAATATTGGCAAGTAAAAAAGCTCTAACTAAAAAATGGATGTTGAAGGACTGTCCTACACCTGAAGATTGGATTAACGTGATCAAAGACATTTACTCGATGGAAAAGTTGACATTCGCACTGAGACAGGACATGGATGGGTTCATGAACTTTTGGCAACCCTGGATCGCATATGTGTCTTCCATTAGATCTAATCTTTGACAAATACCATTTCAATAATGGTTCCGCTCTTTGTTCCAACGCTACTCAGATGCTCTTTTACCTTTATTTACTTATTTTTTCTTTTTGTTTGTTTTTTGCTGGTTTGTTTGTTTTTTATTTTATTCTCTTTAATTTCACTTTTTCTTTCACTTTAAAAAAAAGGGTGTTGTAATTATTCTTCCAATGTTGTCAGATATCAGAAAATAAGGGAACATGTGATGAAAATGTAAACAATGCATTGCTGTAACGACCTGTATACCCTTTACAAAAACTTAAATTAAAAAAACAAAAAAAACAAAACTGTCATTGAGTGGGTGCTGACAAATTCCAGGCCACCATTTGCTAAAGTCAAACACACTTCGCCTGAGCACAGACATTTTTGGAGAGAGTTCCCAAAGCTTACTGTTGCTGACTCTATTCTGTGTAGAAAAGTAAGACACCCTCCAGGTGACCCAATCTTACAGATTGTGATCCCTAGCAGCTTACAAAGAGAAGTGTTTCAAACACTACATGGACATTCACTGACTGGCCATTTTAGTGGTGAAAAGACATTGCAAAGTTCCCAGGGTAGATGTTATTGGCCATATATGGCACATGACATTAATGAATGGTACCTGCAGTGTGTTGCTTGTGAAGCACGGAGGCCACAGACTCCACAGCAACAAGCCCCTATGCAAAATATGGTTACTTCAATGCCTTTTGAGAAAATAGCCATGGACCTGACAGAGCTGCCTCTCACCCATCGAGGTAATAGGTACATCCTTGTCATAATGGACTATTTGACCAAATATCTTAACCTGTATGCCCTCCCTGATCAACGAGCAGTTACTGTGGCAAAATGTTTGTTGGAAGACTATATCAGCCGCCATGGTGTGCCACAAAGCCTGCACACTGACCAAGGACGCCAGTTTGACTCAGATTTGGTAAAATGTCTCTGTTCACTTTTGGGCATTCACAAAACAAGAACTTCTCCATATCATGCTATGTCAGATGGCATGGTGGAACGGGCTAACAGATCCATAAAGGATCAGTTAGCGAAGTATCTTTTCAGCAAAGGCGGAGAATGGGATGAGCATCTTAAACAAGTTGAGTTTGCTTATCACACCACTGTCCACTCCTCCACCAAACACACACCCTTCTTCTTAGTTCATGGACGAGAGGCTCGTCTACCCACCGACCTCCTCCTTGGGGAAACCCCTGGAGCTTCAGGAAACACACAAGATGCGCCACATGATTATGCTCACTCTGTTGTGAAAAAACTCTGTGATTGGTTCCACTCTGCTGCACATAATATTGCTGCTGCAGGTGCTCAGCAGAAGCATTACTATGATGGTCGCAAGAGACATATGGCTTATGAAGCAGGGGACCTGGTTTGGGTTGATCTTCCCTCTCTCGCTAGGCACAAACTGTCTCCCAGATGGACAGGCCCTTTCAAAGTCTTACGGAGGCTGGACTTTGGTACAGATGACAGTGGTGTGGTCTATGAGCTGTTGGATATGTTAAACCCCAGAGGCAAACCAAAAGTCATTCACTACAACCGTCTCAAGCCTTATCGATCCCCATGGTCTGCAGCACAGTCACCGCCCCAAAGCTCGGAACCAGCACCACCTTCTGCCTCTAGTCCATTTACACCACCACTCACTGCACTCTCAGGCTCGAGGCCTTATGTGTATCAACACCCAACCCCTGCTTCACCTCCAGTACCTGATATTCCCCATGTGCAGCAACCCCCATATGGACATGTTCCAGTGAGAAATGATTCACCAGCTGTGCCTCCACAACAGCCACCTGTTGTTGTTCAACCTTCCTCTCAAAGGAAGACCAGGTCAGGACGTTGTGTTCGACGGCCACAGCGTTACAGAACTGACACTTTCACTGTTTAGCGTTCACCATTGACCTCATATGCAAACATAAGCAGACTGGACTTCAAAAAAAAAATAAATCCTAAACTAAACTGTACACCCCAGTTCTTCTCTAATAGTAGGGAAGTTTTCCCTGACAGATATGTAGTACTAGATTGCCGTTTTTGCTGTTGGTGCTGTTGTGAAGCGAGGACGCTTCTTTGGTGAAGGGGGAAGTAGTGTAAGACGTAATTTTGGAAAACAGGCAGTTCTTTATTTGAGAAGAAATTTTCATGATTATTCAAACTGATTAGTTTAAATGTTATACTTAAACATTTTAATGAATAATTTAGTTTGTTTATCCTGTTTTTGCTCTTTTGTGGTGTTAGTCTGGCAAGAAAAAGTACACAGAATGGAAAAGGCTTTTATTATGAAGGAGGAGTGACGGAAGTGAAGTGGGGGGATGTTTTTGTAAATAGAACGTTGGATGCAGCTATGGCTGGATATTAAAGTTATGGGAAGAGCTCAAATGGTCTCGTTCTTGTGGCAGAAGGACTAACCTTCAACTATCACCCACGCAAGCTTACACTGATCCCACAGTGAATTTTAGTCTTAGTGTGTTGTTACCAGTTTATGGATGAGTGTAACTCCTTAACTTAAATGTCTTTGTCAAGACCAGGGAAGGATCAGCAGCGGGATCATCCTAATAGTGATTTCTGCTGTGTTCCTCACTGCTCCATGTCGGGAAAGTTCAACTCTGCTGTAAGTTTCCATCACTTCCCAAAAGATGAAGCCTTAAGAAAAATCTGGATACGTAATGTGAGGCGGGAGAATTTATTTATTAAGAGGACGACAACAGTCTGTAGTAGACATTTGGTCCCGACGGACATCATTCAAGGTGGCCGACGACGGTTGAAAGAAGGGGCTGTGCCTGTGTTGTTGGCCTGGAACCACTACTGACTGCCTGCAGCCAGACCCAGTGTCTGGGAGAGAACACAACGTCCAGAGAAGGAATCCAGCGATGAAGAGGTGATTGATGCTGAATTGTTGCTCAAGTGCCACGATTCTGATGCTAAAGCAGAACCTTCAGCTCTGGATCTAGCCTGGGAGAAAATGGAGGCTCAGCAGCAGGTGATGGAGGAGTTCTGAACCAGACTGGAGGAGATCCCACTGAAGCAGTCCTTTGGTTTGGAGAGGTTTTCATCATCTGATGAAGACATCAGCTTCTATACCAGGTGCATTAGTGCTAAGCTTGCATTCCCATGTGCTTTTGATTTTCATTGATTAATTATTAAACCTTTATTTATATTGGGTGAGTAGACAGACACTTTTATGTGGGCACTCTGATTGTTTTATCTCTCTACTGTTTAATGGTTTTGTTCAAATATCAAAATCTCAGTCATTTCTGGTGTGCAGCTCTAGGTCATAGTGCACTCTATTTACGTATCAAATAATGATATGTAATCATAATTTAATCAGCCAAGTTGATCTGGTAACACCACATCAACTTGGCTGCTATTGCCATAGTGGTGTATTAGCAAGATAATGGTAAAGATCAATAACAGATCATGATTTGATAAAAGGATTAATTTAATCTTAATAAAGGATAATTATTTTCTTTAACTCCTCGATTTGCCATCTACTGTCATTTTGGAGACAGACTGACCCTGCAACAAGGACACGTGTGCGGTCTGGCTCACGTTCCTCCACTTGCAGCACAACAGCAGCTCCTGACAAGGGCACTGATCCTCCTCGTAGACGGGTACGTGTCATTTGGTTTACATCCTTTTTTGTGTTTGATTAAACCACACACTGCAAAAATACACTTGTCTAATTAAAACACATGCAGTACCTCCAGAATTTTTAGACTTTTAATCTTTGCATTTTGCAGTGGCGTGTTTTATTGAAATATATTGACTCTTTTTATTTTTCTATCTAAATGAAAAACATACTGTTAAGCACTTGTGCAGTTAAAGTAAAATTGTATATCCTGTTGTTAACTAAGAAAAAAATGTCATATGTCCATAAATATTAAGACTTTTTAATATAACACCTTCAATTTCTTATGTACACCCCATTACTTTTAAATCTGTGGGAGATATGTCCGTACTGATTATTTGTAGCCAACTGGAAGCCAATATACTGTTGAACATTATTAGCTGATTAATGGAAAAATAAAACACATGTTTTAAAATGAGACATTGGTGCTCCAAAATTGGAAAAACAGAGGTCTAAAAATTTTCAAGGCACTGTACTTGCATATATGACTAGGCAATGAATTTATCATTCAGACTTGTTTTCCCTGAATCTCCCTGTACCAGAGCTGCTGCCTCCCTCTTACTGATGATCTGTTGCTCTTCTTGGTGTACCTGTCCCTGGGTCTGAAGGAGAAAGATCTGGGTGATCGTTTCAGCCTTTATCAGTCAACAGTCAGCAGGATTATCAATACTTGAATACATTTTCTGTACACCATATTGGGTGCTGTTGGAATATGGATGTCTCCTGAGACAATCAGAGCCACAAAGCCAAGTACTCCGACACCCAAGTCATACTTGACTGTACAGAGTTGAGATTTCAAACCCCCTCCTCTTTACTCTGACAGAGTGAGATGTTCTCACATTATAAATCCCACACAACCATGAAAGGACTGATAGGTGTGTCACCACATGGTGCTGTTTCTTTTGTGTCCCCTTTGTATTCTGGCTCTGTAAGTGACAAAGAATTGTTCAGGCAATCTGGCATTATGCCTCTTTTGGATAAAGACATGGCTGTAATAGTGGACAAGGGATTCAGGATCCATGACTTGGTGCCCTGCAAAGCTTACAGACCTTTTCCCAGTAAAAGGTCCCAGCTGGCTCAAGATGAAGTGCTGATGACTCAGGACATCACACGGTTAAGGATCCATGTGGAGAGAACAATCAGGCGCATGAAAGAGAATAAACTGTTTGACTCCATTATCCCTCTGACCATTGCTGACAGTATCAACCAGCTTTTTGCAGTAGCCTGCCTCCTCACAAACTATCAGAACAAGTCACTGGTCAAGGCTTGGGCCAAAGAACATACGTGTTCATCTGGATATGTACACATTGAAAGACCTGTTACTGTACAACAGTTTTAAGCCACCATCAGATTTGCAGTTTTAAAAAAGTTTCATTGACCATGTACATATAGTTCCCTTCACTATAATCCAACGAGAAAACAGAGGGAGCATCTTTCCAAAGTTGTATATAGTTAAAGAAGTGGCTTCTTCAAGACAAAGTCAATGCTTAGTGTAAACCCTTGTATATCTTGAAATCTGTTGACCAAATGAGACTAGATTTATTGTACATATTCAAACAGTGTTCCGTTTTCTTGTTTTACTTTGTTTCTATGTAAAGTGCCCTGAGAAAATTTATTTAGTAACGCAAATAATATGAAATGTAGCATTACATCTCACATAATTTTGACTTTGAATTGTTTAAAAAAATCAAAATGACAGCTGTTATTTTCTGTTATATTATTATCTAAAATAAGACAAGCACAACTATTAAAAACTCAATATGAGAAGAACTGTAAATGAAATGATTTCACCAGTAAACCTTTGTGGGGAAGAAACTGTTCATTGCAAATTGTACAGTATATTACCTACTTAAAGGATAATTATAGAACCATTAGATTAACGTGCATCTTAATCTCAAATATATTGGTGGACTGCAGAAAACATGTTCATTACAGTAATCCATACAGTAAGTGCTTATCAGAGCTCACATCAAGGCTCTGGTCTCATTTTAGAACATAAACATTGAACATGTAAATGGTTCCCTTGTTTGAAGAATCTCAGCAATGTTCTACAATGGAGGAACAGGCAATAGTGAGTAAATGGTGTGTGTCATGCTCATTTGTTCTACTTTGTATAAAGTTTTCTGTATCTTATGAGCACACTAAAAACTTGAAACTAAACTAGAAATTCTGAAATGATTACAGTAGAAGTTTAGGCAAAAATATGTAAAAACAGCACAAGTTTACAGAAAGCTTTAGAATTCTGATATAAGGCATCAAATGTGTTTTCCTCCTACTTTTTGAAATCCAATTTAATAATGTGTCATTTAATTTCTCTTCACAGTCACACTTCCATGTCAAGTCTCTGGCATCAATCAGTTACATCTTTTGGAAAGTGAAAGATGCTTCTGAATGTCCACATGAAAGTAGAACAGGTCCGCCCTCTCTCTGATGATTGTGGTGACCTTTGAGTTGACATGGATACGCTGCACTAGCATATCTTCCTGAGCACGGATCACAAAGTCACACCACTGCATGCTAGTGAGGTGGTCCCTTGTTGCCCCCTCAATCCTGTGAGCCATGTCCAGTGAGACAGTGATGCTTTGAAGAAGAAAGTGCTCTTCCTCAGTGCACATGTGTACATATTCTTTTGGGGCAAGCCTGGAATCTACAAGTGACAGCTGTGGGTAAGGTGGAAAATCTGGGTGCATCTTGACAGACTTGGTTGGCAAAATGGGTGTCACGCCTCGCCACCCATCTGCAGCGCCAGCTGCACGCACACCTGCACCTCGTCAGCGGCGAGGGATTTAAGCCGCCTCGTCCTGGGCTTCGGCCTGAAGCCGTCAGTCTTCACTCGCTTCCCTTGCTGCAAGGAATCCCAACCGCTCAGCAAGCATTCAAGTAAGAATCTCTTACCTCCTTCTTCTCCTAGTCTGCTCCCCTGTGCACAGGTGGATTTCCCGGCGGCGGACCACTCCTCTCCGTCACCATTCCCTCGCTGCTGCACCGGGCGCTCCAGGTCGCTGTCTTCCGGGCTTCACCCTTGCTGTGCCAGCCACCTGCCATTTCCAAGTAAGC
Organism: Pholidichthys leucotaenia; assembly: GCA_020510985.1. NCBI lineage: Eukaryota > Metazoa > Chordata > Actinopteri > Cichliformes > Pholidichthyidae > Pholidichthys > Pholidichthys leucotaenia. Next base: position 40,193,145 of record CM035846.1, on the reverse strand, counting down.
CAGTCATCATTATCATATCTCCTGTGTTGGTGTGGTGCCCGTTACCCTTGTCCCTTTGCTTCTCCCATAGGGTTGTCCGGCTGTACGGCCTCCTGCCTCCGTGCCCGACGCAGACGCCACCACCAACACATTTACATCTCGCAGACACACACTCATACACACTTGTTGTTAATAAAGCTATTGGATCTACCCTGAGCCTGCGTGTGTGTCTCCTGAGCCGTGCATTATGTGAGTACGGCTTCAGCAGAGCGGCTCGGCAGACGGCGGGCTCACACGCCGATTTTCCACCCTCGAGGCTCGGGTGGACCTAATAGCCCACCAGCAACAGGTGATTTTAAATCAATTATCCATCATCACTAACCGATTGGACCGCTTGGACCCCCAACAGCTGTTCCCCCCGGCTCGTCAGGGCGGCGCGGCTCCTGTTGCTCCAGCGGCCGTCCAGCCTGCTCCGGCAGCACCGGTTCGGCTCACACCCATTCCGACCCCCGCCCGCTTTAGCGGTAAGCTCGGTGGAGCACGGGGGTTTATAATGCAATGTGAGTCCGTGTTCCACCGTGTGCCCGGAGATTTTCCCTCAGACCATAGCCGAATTGGCTACATAGGGAATCTCCTGGAGGGGCGAGCGCTTACTTGGGCTTACGCCGTAATGGCGAAGCCCAGTTACGCCACCCTCACCTATAGCCAATTCGTGAGACTGTTCCTGGAGGTCTTTGATCATTCTCGTACAGAGAGCGTTCAGGTCGATCGGCTTCTCAGCCTCCAGCAGGGAAGCCGGTCGGCAGCTGATTACGCGATCGACTTCCAGGTAGCGGCGGAGGAGGTTGGCTGGGGAGAACGTTCTCTCTGCGGCATCTTCCTCCGCAGTCTCAGTGATGGTCTGAGGGACGAACTGGCTGGGCGGGACATCCCGGAGACTTTAGCGGAGCTAACATCCCTAGCCATCAGCCTGGATAACAGGTTGCGCGAGCGCACATCGGAGCGGAAGTCGTCTTCTTCTCGCCCTCGTGGTGCCTCGTCGCGCCTGTCCCAAGCTTGCCCCCTGGCGTTGCCGTCACCATCGCGCCCCGAGGAGTCGGAGCCGATGGTGATGGGCTGGACAAAGCTCCCTCCTGCGGAGAAACAACGCCGCCATGAGTTGGTTCTCTGCATATATTGCGGAGACAGCCAACACACGGTGGAGCTTTGTCCACAGAAGCCAAACGGGGAGGTCCGCGAGTCACTGTAGGGGGCCTCGCGGACGTCAATCGGTTAAATCCCCTCTCCCAATTGAAAATACCCGTCCGGTTTTGTCACAACCCCACTGGGCACCTCACCCACGCACGGGTGGATTCGGGCGCGGAGGGCAGCTTTATTTCACAAAGCCTGGCAATCCGATTGGGCATCCGTTGCCAAGTCCTCAAATCTCCTCTCGCCCTGGTCAACCTCTCCCATGTCTCCCTGGGGAGAGTTACACACCAGACCGTCCCTGTCCCTGTGATCATCTCTGGGAACCACCGGGAGGAAATCACTTTCTACGTCCTCCCCAACTCTGTGTCGCCTGTCATCCTGGGGTACCCCTGGCTTCACCTCCATAACCCCGTCCTGGATTGGAAGTCCGCCAGGGTATCGGCATGGAGTTCCTTCTGCATGAGCACCTGCCTGCAATCCGCTGCCTGCTCCCCGTCCTCTTCTCCAACTCCTAAGGACGCCGCGCCTCCGGATCTCTCCCTGGTGCCATCAGAATTTCACGACCTGGGTATGGTATTCAGCAAGTCCAAGGCAATGTCTCTTCCTCCACACAGGCCCTACGACTGTGCAATAAACATCCGCCAGGGGGCACCCTTACCCTCTGGGCGACTCTACAGCCTGTCGGCGCCGGAGAAGGAGGCCATGAATTCCTACCTCAAGGAATCGCTGAGTGCTGGAATTATCCGTCCCTCGTCATCACCATTAGGCGCTGGATTCTTCTTCGTGGGCAAGAAGGACGGTTCCCTCCGTCCTTGTATCGACTACCGCGCCCTGAATGATATCACGGAGAAGGATCGCTACACCCTGCCACTAATGGACACCGCCTTCCACTCCCTCCAGGGGGCGACTTGGTTCACCAAGCTGGATCTACGCAGCGCATACCACCTCATCCGGATCCTGGAGGGAGATGAGTGGAAGACAGCCTTCCGTACCCCGAACGGCCATTTCGAGTACCTGGTGATGCCGTTCGGGTTGACCAATGTTCCAGCCGTCTTTCAGCGCCTTATAAATGACGTCCTCCGGGACTTCATCGGCCTGTTTGTGTTCGTCTACCTGGACGACATCCTCATCTTCTCCAAATCCAGGGACGAGCACCGGGTCCATGTGAGGCGGGTCCTCCAAAGACTGCTGGAGAACCGGTTATATGTGAAGGCAGAAAAGTGTGAATTCTACGCTAAAACCACGTCCTTCCTCGGGTTCGTCATCTCCCACGACCAGGTGCTTCCGGATCCAGTGAAGGTGAAAGCGGTGGTGGAATGGCCCACACCAACATCAAGGAAACAGGTGCAACAATTTATTGGGTTTGCAAACTTCTACCGCCGCTTCGTCCCGAATTTTGGCACCGTCGTCGGCCCTCTGACCCCCGCCTCACGTCCCCTAAGGTCCCGTTCCGGTGGACCAAGGAGGCCACAGCTGCTTTCGCAGCTGCTTTCGGCCGCAGCTTTCCAGGCGCTGAAGGCGGAGTTCTCCTCCTCCCGGGTCCTCAGCCAAGTCGATCCCTCGCTGCAATGCATCGTGGAGGTGGACGCTTCGGACACGGGGGTGGGGGCGGTTCTATCTCAGCGGTCGCCTGATGACGGAGTCAAACGGCCCTGCGCCTTCTTCTCCCAGCGCTTGTCCCCGGCGGAACGGAACTTCGATGTGGGGGACAGAGAGCTCCTCGCCATCAAGCTTGCGCTGCAGGAGTGGCGTCACTGGCTAGAGGGGGCGGACCTGCCGTTCGTGGTCCTGACTGACCACAAGAACTTGGAGTACTTAAGATCTGCCAAGCGTCTGAACGCCCGCCAGGCGCGTTGGTCCTTGTTCTTTGCCAGGTTCCGCTTTAACATCACCTTCAGGCCTGGCTCCAAGAACGGCCTGCCCGACGCCCTCTCTAGGCAATTTGCCCCTGAGGCGTCTGAGGACGCGGTCCACACCATCCTGTCCAGGTCGTGCATCATGGGAGCCGTCACTTGGGACATTGAAAGTAAAATCCGGAAGGCGCAGGAATCGGAACCTGACCCTGGCAGCGGACCGGAGGGGAGGGTTTTTGTGCCGTCCACGGTCCGGGGGGAGGTCATCCACTGGCTGCACACATCTAAACTCACCTGCCACCCTGGTTCCTCCCGGATGATCGACCTTCTTCAACGGTCCTTCTGGTGGCCGGGCCTGCGGAAGGACGCTGCCCGCTACGCCCGGGCCTGCCCTGTATGTGCCACCAGTAAATCAGGTAATGCCCCTCCAGTGGGTTTGCTCCAGCCTCTGCCCGTCCCTGGCAGGCCCTGGTCGCATATCGCCCTGGATTTCGTCACCGGACTCCCAGTCTCTAACACCTTCAACACTGTCCTGACCATCGTAGACCGTTTCTCCAAGGTGGCGCACTTCATCCCGTTACGAGGTCTTCCATCTGCCCTGGAGACGGCGGACCTCCTAATCCAACACGTGGTCAGGCTGCACGGGATTCCGGTGGACGTGGTCTCGGACTGGGGGCCCCAATTTTCCTCAGAGGTTTGGAGGTCCTTTTGCAACGCCCTGGGAGCCAAGGTAAGCCTCTCCTCCGGCCATCACCCCCAAACCAACGGGCAGTGTGAGCGGACCAACCAGGAGCTGGAGGCTGCGCTCCGCTACGTCACTGCGTCCAAGCCTGCGTCCTGGAGTAACCATCTCGCCTGGGTTGAGTACGCCCACAATACCGCCCACTCTTCTGCCACTGGGATGTCTCCCTTTAAGGCGTCCCTGGGCTACGACCCCCCTCTGTTCCCAGCGCAGGAGAGTGAGGTAACTGTCCCCTCAGTTCGGGCGCACCTCAGGCGGTGCCGTTCCCTCTGGGCGTCGGCGCGCAATGCGCTTTTACGCACGGCAGAGCGCAACAAATCCATGGCGGACCGGCACAGAAGACCTGCCCCAGCGTACCAGGTGGGCCAGCGTGTCTATGTGTCAACCCAGGACGTCATTTTAAAGGGTGAGAGGAGGAAGCTGGCACAGCGTTTTATGGGCCCATACCCCATCACCAGGATTATCAACCCGGTGGCTGTGCGTGTAGCTATTCCCCCTCCCTCCGCATCCATCCCACCTTCCACGTTTCCAAGGTGAAGCTGGCAGTCTCCGATCCCCTTTGCCCTCCCCCTGCTGCGCAGCCCGCGCCCCGGATGATTGATGGTCATCCGGCCTGGCCTGTCTCTTCTATCCTGGACTCCCGGCGCCGAGGTCGCGGGTTGCAGTACTTGGTGGACTGGGAGGGTTATGGGCCTGAACATCGGCAATGGGTACCCTCGTCATTTGTGTTGGACCCGTCCCTCATTACTGAGTTCCACCGAGCGCACCCGGAGAAACCATCGCCAGGAGGCGCTGCTAGAAGGGGGAGTATTGTCACGCCTCGCCGCCCATCTGCGGCGCCAGCTGCACACACACCTGCACCTCGTCAGCGGCGAGGGATTTAAGCCGCCTCGCCCTGGGCTTCGGCCTGAAGCCGTCAGTCTTCACTCGCTTCCCTTGCTGCAAGGAATCCCAACCGCTCAGCAAGCATTCAAGTAAGAATCTCTTACCTCCTTCTTCTCCTCGTCTGCTCCCCTGTGCACAGGTGGATTTCCCGGCGGCGGACCACTCCTCCCCGTCACCGTTCCCTCGCTGCTGCACCGGGCGCTCCAGGTCGCTGTCTTCCGGGCTTCACCCTTGCTGTGCCAGCCACCTGCCATTTCCAAGTAAGCCAGTCATCATTATCATATCTCCTGTGTTGGTGTGGTGCCCGTTACCCTTCTGCCTTTGCTTCTCCCATAGGGTTGTCCGGCTGTACGGCCTCCTGCCTCCGTGCCCGACGCAGACGCCATCACCAACACATTTACATCTCGCAGACACACACTCATACACACTTGTTGTTAATAAAGCTATTGGATCTACCCTGAGCCTGCGTGTGTGTCTCCTGAGCCGTGCATTATGTCAATGGGCTGCTGGTATGAGAGCACACTCCCCTATTGTGCCAAACCAAAGGCTGTTTCAACAAGGGGCTTCTCATCACTGATGACCACAGTTGCAGCTAAAGGTTTCTCCGTTATATCAAAGTCTTTGTATATGTCTGCAGTCTGTATCAGGGAAAGGCCAAGTGGGTCCCCAACTATGCCCTTGTAGAGTGTACGTCTGTGAAAGACAGTAGTAATGTTAGACATTATACTCATATTTAGGGAAAAAACACTGTCTGCATCACTTAATTACATATGTACCACCTATACCTTGAAACTGTATATCTGATGATTGTTGGAATAAAAGTATTATTAATAAGTATTAGTAGTGCGCAGGGGTACTAGTGATGAAAAAGCTAACATTTCAGGGATTTGAGCCTACTGTTTTTTTCTTAGTATTTGAATATTGTTGTGGACCTCAGAAAATCTGGCCATGTTTTGCTTTTTAATATAATGTGCCAAGTGTTTTAATCTGTAACAGTGTTTGTACAAATACACAAATTGTCCCACATGTTTCTAAAATATGGTTAAGTATAAACAAAAGGTAACATAATCAAAACGCTGTCAAAATAACAGCAGTTGAGTCCATATATTTAGTTACTTTGTTCTGATTGTTCTGTTTGCATTCATTAATATACCTCATCCCTAAAATTTCTTAGAGTATTTGCTGTTCTAGCAGATCACGACCTCTCCTGATTCCTCCCTCCATGATGCGGTTGAGTCTTGGTCTGGTGATGACCAGTTTGTTTACTGGTTCAGGCTTCACTCCCTGAAAAAGAAAAGACAATGTCAGATATCAGAAATACCCCAAAGATATATTCCAGTATAATTAACTATAACAATATTTTGCTCCTTTTCTAAATTTCCTGATCTTGTAAAACATCAATGAATACTGAAATCATGCATCCGATACAGTTGTTCCATTGTATCTTTTTCTATTAATACTACGAGAGGGGGCTGAAAAGTTCATAGTGGTCAAATCTGACCAAATGTGGTTTATTTTTCAACCACAGGGATCCAAGCGCCACAAGACCGATGGAAGAAGTGTGTGGACCGAAGGGGAGACTACGCTGAAAAATAAACCACATTTGGTCAGATCTGACCACTATGAACTTTTAAGCCCCCCCCCCCATATCATAAATACCACAACTATTCAGCATGTCAATAAGTCTTTACTCTGACCTCTACCCTGGGCTTGTGCCACTGCTGCTCTGTCTCAGTGCAGGAGTGGACTGGGGCCACAACCTGCAGATTCAGCTCTGAGTAGTGGGTAGTTTGAAAGAGCAAAGCAACCGTGTGGTTCCACACTGCAGTGGCAGCAACACGGGTACACCGATGTGATATTAGGACGACAGGGTCTGAATCACGAAGCTCTATCTGTTCAAAGGTACATGGAGAGAAAGTTTTACAACCACACCTCAACTGAGAGAACATAGTTTTATTTATTCTACTTAAAAAGTAGTTACAACATGCAGTTTCAGCAGGTTTCTGGGGCAAGTTTATCAATGAAATTACAAAGCCAGGATTTGTTTATACTTAGACATATTTTAATATAAGGCCTTATTATGAATAATATGGTATGATGAACAACATTTAAAATGAAACGTTTTGCAGCTTGTGCCATTTATACCCCAGAATCGTCGTCGTCATCGGCCTCCGTCGGTCTATGATGACCATGGAAGAGAATCCTAAACGTCTACTCTGCTGGAACAGCACCGCCTGTGGCTGAACAGGCCGATGCGCACCGGTGTTCTACCTTCCAGCATTGGGCGTTGGTAGGATTCAAGCCTGGGCAGGAAGATATGGAGGACAAGATGTTACCCATGCAGCATGTCCCCCCTCTCCACGTCACTGATGAATCCAAAGGAACAGCAGGGCTGCTACAGTTTGGCACCAGCGCCGTCGCAGGAGCTGCCAGAACGATGTTGAGCACAACAGAGAACTGCCTTAGGGGCTCCGACTCCGGATTTTTCCTCAGGGTTGACTCCCGAAGCCTTTCCCGTGACCGGGTGTGCTGCAAGGCAGCGGAGGTTTGAAATCAGGGTTTACCTTCCCCTAGATGGGCTACCTTCCCAGGTTGACGAGCCACCATCTACCCGAAGCATCTGGTTTTAAGGCGCCAGAGATCCGCCCTCGCCCCTTCTCCTATTAGTAAAAGCAGTTCCGCCGGGCTTAGAGACTAAACCACACGGGCAGGCTAGGAGTTGGACTTAGTTGTCAGAGGCTTTTCGAGACGCACGCCATAAGGAGCATTTTATGAGCACTGGGAGCTTAGCCCCAGTGCTGCTTCTGGCTATGACAACCTTGGAACCATTTATACCCCAGTGACCTCTATATCCTTGACTTTGAACAAGACAAAAATGAATGTGGAACAGTTCATTGCTTTACCAAGCCTCTCAGAATGTGATGGCTCATTGCTGATTATGGGTCAATGGGATCTGATCGTGATTAATTAATCTAAACTGACTCATACCTTGAGAGGCTTGATAATTGTTCCTGAACCGAAACATACTTCTGAACTTGTAGTGTCTCCTCATAACCCTGTACTGTCAGACCATTGTCTGTTAACCTTTGATTTTATTATTTCTGACTATTTGGCTCCTAAAGAAAAATATTATTACAGTAGATGCCTCTCAGATGATGCTGTTTCCAAATTTATGCAGATTGTTTCCTCTATGCCATGTGTCAACACAACGGAAATAAGCTATAGACAGCTTGCTCCTTCTGTAATTGATAACATGGTGGATAGTGTTTCAGCTTCTCTGCATCAGACTCTAGACTTGGTGGCCCCCTTAAAAAAGAAAAAGTCTAATCAGAGATTTCTAACTCCTTGGTTCAACACAGAAACTCGTACCTTAAAACAGAAGACTGTCACAACGGCCCTCACGGACCGTCACAAGACGCCTCAGTCACCAGTGAGTTTGCAGTGGTAATTTATTAAGGATAAGGCAGAACACTCACAGAACACATACAATGGCTGGGTGATGTCTGAGCCGGGGGACACCCGATGCGCCAGACGGACAACAGTGAGAGTGAAGTCTCAAAGGAACATACCTGAGAATAACAGGAGCACGACGGAACGTGGCTGAACATAACAGGATATAACAGAGACTGCCGTGCTGGAGGACATTTAGCACCCGCTTATATCTCTGGCGGCTAATGACCCCAACGCGGCACAGCTGCTGCTAATGACAGCAGAGCAGCAGCTGACTTTGACAGCAGGGAGCTCCCCCGGGCGCCTTCACAATAAGAGCCCGAGGAGCTGGAAGGAACCCTCAGCTGTCAAAGCCAGGGAACAAAAAGATATGAGACCCGAGTGTGGCCAGAACCGACACTCGGGTTATGACAGTACCTCCCCCTCAAGGCCGAGCTCTGAGCGGCCAGAGTAACACCCCAGCCCTCCCCCCACCCCCCTAGGGTGGGTGGATGGGGTGCTGGCAGGAGGGAGAGAGACAAACAACCAACAAGGCTATAAAAAAAAAACCCATAATCCCGGGTAACAAGAACAAAACCACAATAAGTACAAAATAGGCAACACACCCTTGGGCAAACAGAGTGACACAAAACAATCCCCCCCCCCCCCCCCCCACACAATCACACCCCAACAGTCCCACAGACGAGATCAGGAACCCGGAAAGGGCGCAGTCCAGGCCCGGAGGGATGGGGCAAAAGGTTCGGGGGGGTCGTCCGGCAACAAGAGGCCACAGAACAGGAGGGGAAAAGAGGACAGTTCGGGCGGCCTACCCCAGTCCCATGCTCGGGGGAAGAGAGTTTCAGGCGGCCGGAGCAGGTCGCCGCACAGGAAGATAAACCGGTCGGGGGGCCGGCCCAGAGAACCAAACCAACGAGACAGCCCTTCAGGCGGCCGCCCCGCAACACCAGCCCACCAGAACCGTTGGGAGGAAGCAGCCGGTGATCCCGCAGAAAAGGGGGGAGATGAGGGGAAACCGGGCGGAGCGTTCGGGACCCCAACGGCCCCAGGTGGAGATGGGTAGTGCTCCTCAGGGAGACGAGGAGGATGACTGTGGAGATGAGGGTGATGAAGAAAACGAGCCTGTCCAGCATCCGGTGGCTGGGGATCTGCAGCTCCCTCACCGAACCTAGGACCTGCTGGTGCAGCACCCACGGTGGACCCCGATTGGGCCTCCGGAACCAAACCCGCGACGGGCCCCGATTGGGCCTCCGGAACCAAACCCGCGACGGGCCCCGACTGGGTCAGCGTGGCACCAAACTCGACCTCCAACCCCGAAACCGGAACCTCTGGCACAGCAGGCGAAAGCAGCCCCTCGCCGGCGACCCTGAGAGAAGGCTCGAAAGAGAGAGAAAACCCGGGATCAGGATCACCGGCAGCGCCAGAACCCGGTGAGATAAGCTCGGACGCAGCGGGCGGCTGCACCCGGCTCATCTCCCCTTGAGACAGGCAAAAATGCTCTAAGAGGTGAAAAAGAAAGACAAAGTAGAGCACTTGCCTGAGCTCGGGTTCTGACGCCGTCCAGGACTGCGAAGATCCGGGCTCAGATGTCAGGAGGTCGTCATCAGGCTCCCACTCAGCTGCGTCGGGCTCCGCAGCTGGCATGATGGTGCGTGCAGCCAAAGAATCCTCCGGCACCGATGTCCACGCTGGTGGCCCGCATGGCGTGGTGGCAGGAGAATCTCGCCCTGCTGGACCGGACCGCTCCTCCGTGGAACCCCGGGGATGCTTCCTCACCGGCGATGGCTCCATGCTGCAGTCCGCTCTCCTCCTCCGCCCATGGCGTGGCTGCGGAACCGGAACCAGGCTCTCCAGAACCGCAGGCCCCCTCCTCATCCAGCGACATTGGCCTGACGTCAAGGACCGCTCAGCGGAGGGAGACACAGAGGACGCAGGGTTAATACTTTCATCCACAGCGGGTGGAGGGAGCTCGGGGGGCTGCATATCCCGAACTCCACCCCTAGGAGTCAGACAAGGCACAACAATGTCAAGAGGAGAGAAATTATCATGCACTCGCCTTTCCCCTAAGGGTAAGATGGTCTCCGCTGTGGGGGACGTCATTCCTTCCTTTCCCCGCTGGATGGCGACAGAGGGCCCTTTGGGAAGACGAGATGAGGCCACTCGAGGCGGATCCGGGATGAAGCTCGCCGAAACGGAGCTCTCGTGACACACAGCAGCCAGGATAGGCGACGAGGAGGAGGGGGCGACAGCCGGGGTCAGTCGGGCATGGGGCGCTGACGGGACAGCGGGCGAGGGCCCGGGAGAAGACGAGGCTGCGGGGATTCCCCTCTGACGAGGAGCAGAAGTGACAGCTGTGTGGGGGGTTGAGCCCTTGCGGCGACCCGGAGCAGCATCCAGACGGGCTCTAGCCGAGGTTGGAAGCCGGAGTGACGACGGTTCCTTGTAGGGGGTGAGGCGAAGGTGAGGTCCGGAAATCGCCGTTCCTGAGCAGAAACGGCGGCAAGCAAGTCAGCAAACTCAGGAAACTCACGCAGCGCTGGATTCCTCTCCACGAGTCTAACCGCCGCCACCACATGCTTCATACACGCTGGAGGATTCTCAGCGGAGCAAGCAGCTGCCACCCGGTCCCAGATCTTGTCTGCTGTCATCTGCAGCTTCTCTGGGGGAATCCCGAGTGACGACATGCCCAATGGGAAAAGACCTCCGGATGGTGCGAACTCCCGGGCCGGAACAGAGGCAGGAGCGGGATCCCGAAGCGAGGGGCGACGTCTCCTCCGCTTCAGCTTCCCGCCAGGATTTCCCTCCAGCCCTCGGAGAATCTCACGCTGGGCGGCGATGTCATCTCTCCTCACGCTTACCTCTGGATGATTAGTGAAGCGGGGGAGAGAATCCAGAATTTCCTCGGCTAGGTCCAGGTACCAGGGCACTTCGCTGTTGTATTCGAGGAGGGAGGCGGCGACAAGGACTCTGTCCACGCACTCGAGGGTGTCAGCGAGAACAGCGTCCTGCCTCCGAGCACGAGACCTCCACGATGGCATGCTTCAACACGGCACCCAGACAGGTAGGAACAAACAGTCCACTACTGCAAACTACACGGTGAATGGCGTCTCGATGCAACGCCTCCTCTCCGGGCGTTAGGCGGCAGTCTACTGTCACAACGGCCCTCACGGACCGTCACAAGACGCCTCAGTCACCAGTGAGTTTGCAGTGGTAATTTATTAAGGATAAGGCAGAACACTCACAGAACACATACAATGGCTGGGTGATGTCTGAGCCGGGGGACACCCGATGCGCCAGACGGACAACAGTGAGAGTGAAGTCTCAAAGGAACATACCTGAGAATAACAGGAGCACGACGGAACGTGGCTGAACATAACAGGATATAACAGAGACTGCCGCGCTGGAGGACATTTAGCACCCGCTTATATCTCTGGCGGCTAATGACCCCAACGCGGCACAGCTGCTGCTAATGACAGCAGAGCAGCAGCTGACTTTGACAGCAGGGAGCTCCCCCGGGCGCCTTCACAATAAGAGCCCGAGGAGCTGGAAGGAACCCTCAGCTGTCAAAGCCAGGGAACAAAAAGATATGAGACCCGAGTGTGGCCAGAACCGACACTCGGGTTATGACAAAGACTCGTCAATTAGAAAGAAAATGGCGCTCTACTAATTTAGATGAAATCTATTTAGCTTGGAGAAATCATCTTTTAATTTATAAAAAATCTCTTAGAAAAGCTAGAACGAGTTATTACTCTGCATTAATAGAAGAGAACAAGAATAATCCCAGGTTTCTTTTCAGTACTGTAGCCAGGTTGACAAAGAGTCAGGACTCTGTCAATCCTAGCATTCCCTTAGAGCTTACTAGTCAGGACTTTATGAACTTTTTCAATAATAAAATTTCATCCATCAGAGATAAAATCAATCAGATTCTTCCCACAGTTAACTTAAATACTGTAACTACTACAACTCCTTCTATTGATGTCTGTCTTGATTTATTTAGCGAATGCAAAGTCCTTAAGCCAAGCAGTTGCCTCCTGGTTTGCTGTATGGAGGGTGTGTAATCCTCCTTCCAGTCTTTGGAGCGGGCAAGCCTCTATGATGTGTTCCATAGTTTGCTCCTCTCCACATGTGCACAGTGGGCTAGGGCTACTGCCCCATCTGTGAAGGCTGGCCAAGCAGGGGCCATGTCCAGTCCTGAAGCGATTGAGTGTAGACCACTGTCTCCTTGGGAGGTTGGTGCCCGGGACCTGTTGGTTGGGGTTTATCACCAGCTGTTTGTTTGTGACCTCCTTGGTTTCCCATTCCTCTTGCCAAGCTGTCTGGATGGTAAAGTCAGCTGGGGGAGGGTTTTTCCAAATCGGCCGTCTGGATGAAAGTCGGGCAGTGGGTGGGGTGTAGATATCTGCATGGATTGGTAAGTGAGGAAAATCTTTAACTTTTTGGAGCATCCTTTGAGTTAATGCTGCTCGCCGGATGTGTGGAGGGGCTATGTTTGACAGTACAGAGAGCCAGGGGAGTGGTGTTGAGCGGATTGTTCCAGTTATAGTTCTCATGGTTGAGTTGAGCTGGGTGTCTACATGGTGTGTGTAAGATGACCTGGACCAGACAGGGGCACAATATTCTGCTACAGAGTATGAAAGGGCCAGTGCTGAGGTGCGCAGGGTGGAGACTGCCGCCCCCCATTTTGCACCAGCGAGCTTGCAGAGCAAGCCCGCTGGTGCAAGCCAGAGCAAGACATTGCAGAGCAATGTCTTGATGAGTTTACTCCAATCGACCTTTGTGAGTTAGACAAAATAGTTTCCTCATCCAAACCTTCAACTTGTCTTTTAGACCCTATTCCTACCAGGTTATTTAAAGAAGTCTTCCCACTTATTGGTAGCTTTATTCTTCATATAATCAATTCTTCATTAACTTTAGGCCATGTACCGCAGGCTTTTAAAACGGCTGTAATTAAACCCTTACTCAAAAAGCCAACGCTAGATCCAGGAGCTTTAGCTAACTATAGACCAATCTCTAATCTCCCTTTCATTTCAAAAATCTTAGAAAGAGTTGTTGCTACGCAATTATTTGACCACCTGCAGGGAAATGGTTTACTTGAAGAGTTTCAATCTGTGTTTAGAATCCATCATAGTACTGAAACAGCCTTAGCGAAGGTCACTAACGACCTCCTCATTGCATCTGATAATGGACTAGTTTCTGTACTTGTCCTTTTAGACCTTAGTGCAGCTTTTGATACTATCGATCATAATATTCTACTTGATAGATTAGAACACTATGTTGGACTTAATGGAACTTCGTTGCAATGGTTTAGATCTTATTTATCTGATAGGTTCCAGTTTGTTCATGTAAATAATGAGTTTTCTTTCAACTCAAAGCTTAGTCATGGAGTTCCACAGGGATCTGTGCTAGGCCCTACTCTTTTTAGTTTATATATGCTTCCGTTAGGCAACATTATTAGAAAGCACTGTATACATTTTCATTGTTATGCAGATGACACACAATTATACCTGTCAATGAAGCCAGATAATAGTAATCAATTAGCCAAGTTAGATGCCTGTCTTAAGGAAATCAAAGCTTGGATGACTTGTAATTTCCTGCTATTAAATTCAGATAAGACTGAAGTCATTCTTGTTGGTCCAAAAAAACCTTAGAAATACCTTTCCAAATCAAACTTTCAGTTTGGATGCGGTTACTCTTTCTCTTAATAGCTCTGTGAGGAACCTTGGAGTTATTTTTGATCAGGATTTGTCCTTCAATTCACATATTAAATTTGTTTCTAAGACTGCCTTCTATCATTTGCGTAATATTGCCAAGATTAGGAGCATCTTGTCTCAGAGTGATGCTGAGAAACTGATCCACGCTTTTGTTAGCTCGAGATTAGATTATTGTAATTCTTTATTATCAGGCTGTCCTAAAACATCTTTAAAAAGTCTTCAGCTGATCCAAAATGCTGCAGCAAGAGTTTTAACAGGTACTAGAAAGAGAGATCATATCTCTCCGGTTCTGGCCTCCCTTCATTGGCTTCCCATAGAGTTTAGAATTAAGTTTAAAATCCTTCTTCTTACTTACAAAGCTCTAAACAATCAGGCTCCTTTTTATTTAAAAGATCTGATACTACCGTATTATCCTAACAGAGCACTACGCTCCCAAAATGCAGGATTACTTGTAATACCTAGAATCTCCAAAAGTACAATGGGAGGCAGAGCCTTCAGTTATCAAGCTCCTCTCCTGTGGAATCAGCTGCCAATCTGGATTCGGGAGTCAGACTCGATCTCTGTTTTTAAGAATAGGGCTAAAACCTACCTTTTTGATATAGCCTACAATTAGGGAGGGATCATGTGTTTCCGAACCCTCCCTTAGTTATGCTGCTAATAGGTTTAGTCAGCCGGGGGACCTCCAATAATGCACTGGGCCTCACTCCTTTCCTCACTCTCTATGAAATATTTTTTTTTTGCTGGTCATTAACATCTGTTTGTTCTCTCCCATAGATTGAGTCCCCATCGTGCTGTTTGCTCTCTACATGTCTGTTCTTTTCTTCTTCTCTATCCCATCACCCCCCAGCCAGTCGCAGCAGATGACTGCCCCTCCCTGAGCCTGGTTCTGCTGGAGGTTTCTTCCTGTTAAAAGGGAGTTTTTCCTCTCCGCCGTCGCCAAGTGCTTGCTCACAGGGGATCGCCTGATTGCTGGGGTCTTTCTGCAACTGTGGGGGTTCCCCCCTACAGTTGATAGTGCTATGACATGACTGTTGTTATGAAATGGCGCTATATAAATAAAGTTGAATTGAATTGAATTGAACTTGAACAGAACACCCAAACCATCCTTAACATAACTTTCAAGCTGTGAGGCTTCTCATTGTTCCTCACTGACCTGTGACAGGCTGCCGTGATACTGACGGTACCTGTTAGCCCGTCTTTACTTGAAACTGTGAAAAACGTGTGACAATGTGATTATGGTAAGATTAATTAGCGTGAGCTTGCTGGGGACATTCCTGTTCAGAACAGTTAGCTAGGATTAGCAGATACATGTCATGAACCGAGCCGGTGTTCTTGTAGGCTCGGTTCTGACTGTTCTCTGTGGCTCGTGTGCCGGGTGATTTATGTATTGTTATCTTTTTAGTTTTTGTGGTGTTTCCCTCTTTGTTCTTTTTCTTTTCCATGCCCGTAGCCACCCTTCTGGCTGGCAGCTGTTCGGCAGCCTCTTTGACCCACATTCGTGTGGGCGTTGTCTAACATTTGCCGGTCCGACCACGACCCCTCTCTCTTGACAGCCAGCTGATTCCTCCCCGGTGATTGTCTTTCCCGCGCCTCGCCCAGGTTTGCCAAATTTGTGGTGCCAGCAGTGTTTGTAGTTAGGCGGCTTTTGCCAGTCAAATACTGCTGGACCATTGTGCATCATCTTATGTGTACTTAGTCACTTGGATGTACTGTCTATGTGGGGTTGTGTGGACTCGTTGTATTACTTGGACATCTTGGACAGCTCCTGCTTTGTGAGTAAAAAAAACTGTCAGCATTTGTTTGTGCAGTGCTGCTGCTACGCTTTGGCTTTCTGCCCAGTTTTTTTCTCCATCCAGTTGATCCTCCTAGAGCACTCCAAGTTAACCCGGGTCATTATATTGTTTTGTGCATATTTGTCTTGTGGCCACAGTACACAGTGGTCTGCCCACCGCACGCTTGTCGCGTACGCCATTTTGTGTACCCTGTTACCTTTTTGTCAGTCTTTATTTTGAAACTGTCAGCCTTTGTGTGAAATAAATGTGTTGTGGTGAATACCTGCTCATAAATCCATTCTTCCATCTCCTCCTCCGTGCACTGCGTAAAAGCGCACGAGGAGGTTTGTGACAATACATACGTACCCTCGTAGTCATATATGTAGGAGGAAACATACATTTTAAAACCCTTGTCTGTTTTAGTGGCAGGTGCTTTAGATGTCAACCTGCATATGTGATGAACATCGGTTAAGCTCAACTTTGGTAGCTCTTGAAGGCATCTTGAGTAGAATAGTGCCATCCATCCATCCATCTTCTACCGCTTTTCCTGAGGTCCAAGTCGCGGAGGCAGCACTTGAAGCAGAGAAGCCCAGACTTGCCTCTCTCCAGCCACCTGCTCCAGCTCTTCAGAGAGGATACCAAGGCGTTCCCAGACCAGCTGGGAGACATAGTCTCTCCAGCGAGCCCTGGGTCTGCCCCGGGGTCTCCTCCCAGTGGGACGTGCCCGAAACACCTCAAGTGGGAGGCGTCCAGGAGGCATCCTAATCATATGCCCATACCACCTCAACTGACTTATTTCAATGTGGAGGAGCAGCGGTTCTACTCTGAGCCTCTCCCGGATGACTCAGTTCCTCACCCTATCTCTGAAGGTGAGTCCAGCAATCCTACGGAGAAAGCTCATTTCAGCCGCTTGTATCCGCGATCTCCTCATGGATTGTCACCTTATTGTGGTGGGGGGTTTGCGTGCCCCAGTGATCCCACGAGCTATGTTGTCCGGGGCAATTTGCCTCTGATAGGGTCACCCAAGACAAACTGGTCCTGGGGGAAGGGCCAGACTAAGAATGATCCAACAGACTCTCATGATAAATTCTAGATCAAGGATTCAGTGTACCCCGCCTGGTATGGGGTTACTGGGGATCCACCGTGGAGCCAGGCCTGGGGGAGGGGCCCGATGGCTAGCGTTGGGTGGCCGGGTCTCCACCCATGGGACCCGGCCAGGCTCAGCCCGAAGGAGTTACATGGGTCAGCCCTCCAGTGGGCTCACCACCTGCAGGAGGGATCATGGGGGTCCGGTGCCATGTGGATTAGGTGGTGGTCAAAGGCGGAGACCTTGGCGGACTGATCCCAAGCTTTCTAGAATAGCGCCATTTAACAGAAATACATGGCAGGGAACCTGAACCTTAAATGAAGCGTCTTGTTTCACAGAATGCGGAAGTGTGTAGCCCATAACCCCTATTACAAACCAGACTTTCCTCATTCCAGGGCGAGGAGCAACAGGTTTTCTAACACTTAGCTGCAGCATTTGTTTGGTGACCTTCCCAGAGGGACGAATAAACACGATCCTGATATTGATTCTCAAGGAAAATCAGTGTCAGGAATTAGTTCATTTACTGTCTGTAGAAACACTTCATTTATATGGTAATAAAAGATAAAGCAGCATCAGACCTGTTGGGGGACACAGACCAAGAACCATTACTCTCACTTTTCAGATGTAAGGTGATAGTATCCTAGTGCTTTATTTCTACTGTGTTGTGTTTTCTGACATCGTACAAGATCATTCTATCCTTTTCTTTTCTATTAGTTTTCCCAGTTTGTTCTTCATACATCCTCGTCCTCATTTTGTCCAAAGAACCTGT
The DNA here is from genome assembly GCA_020510985.1 of Pholidichthys leucotaenia. NCBI lineage: Eukaryota > Metazoa > Chordata > Actinopteri > Cichliformes > Pholidichthyidae > Pholidichthys > Pholidichthys leucotaenia. The sequence continues at coordinate 40,175,709 of CM035846.1, read as the reverse complement.
CAAACCAATTTTTATTATTGTCCATTCATTCTGTCTCCTGTAATCATAAGTGACATCACACCCAGTACTGTTCCCATGAGACAGCGAAGCTCCAGCCCAAGTTGAGCACTGCTGACTCAGCGTTCTCCAAACAAAGCTTATCTGTTTGGTCTGTTGTATTAAATCTCTCTTCTCTGTTCTGAGACACTGAATCTTCTCGTGGTGCTCGCCTGTGTGTGGGACACGACATTTTCCCTTCTTGACCAAGTTGTAAAGGCGTCTTTGACTCTGCACCTTTATTCATTCACCAGATCAATAAGGGACATTTTTTAACGCAAACTAAATCCAGGACAGACCCTGGTGGAGTCGATGCACTTTGTAAACCAACATCAAACTGTTCATGTTACAGATTAAATCACGTTACTTTGTGCACACAGATGAACCATCTTTGTTTAAAGGGATTCAGCAGACGACTGTGTCCCTCTGATTCTGCCGTCTAATGCTGATCTCATTCATGCCACCATCACTGCGCTGATTCTGATTCTCCACCTCCGTCTCATTTCCTGTAGGCCTCGACAGCTGTAACCTGGGAAGCGTGGCCAACGGCGGCTGCCAGTACTTGTGTCTGAAGGCCCCACAGGTCACCGAACACTCACCCAAATATACTTGCGCCTGCCCAGACGGACAGGACCTGTGGCCAGATATGAGAGGCTGTGTGCCAGATGAGGCTGATTTGATGATTGACAGCACCTCACGGTAAGACGGCGACTGTTCACAAGTCCAGGAATATTAAACCACATCAATAAGAGGATTCAGTGTAAACAGCTGCTTCTGATCACTTTAACCGCTCATGTTTGGATCCCTTCACACAGATGGAGATCGTTGGGTGATCATTCAGAGACCAGAAATTGACCTGATCTCTCAACTATCTCCTAAAGCCTCAATAAAGCAGTTTCTCTGTACATGTTTGGGAGATCGTTGTAAGATTATCATGGTGATTATTGAGATCTTTGAAAGGTCCTTGAGAGATCACTAGGAGAAAGGAGAGGTCGCTGAAGGATCATTGAGAGTTTGTTGGGGATCAAAGGGGTGTTTGTATATCTGAGAGGTTTCTAGTGCTCTTCTACCCGCTTCACACAGGTGTGGAGATCAGTGAGAGATTGTTGAAAGATTAAAAAAAGTGGCCAGATCTCTCAACAAACTTAAAATGATCTCTCAGCGATCGCCAAGATCTCTCAATGATCTTCCCGTGACCTCCACAGTCTCCACACTTGAGAGATTGTTTTGACTTTGAAAACAATCTCTCATCGATCTCTAAAGGGAAGTGATCTCTCAATGATCTCCACTCCTGTGTAAAGGCAATATTAGTTTTTCTCCTCCACGCACGGATCGCCCCGGGGGTCTCCCTGGTCGGCGGACGGAGCCACGGTTTGCAGCGGGAGACGCTACAGCGGGGAGGAGCTGGTGCTAGCTAGCACTTGGCCGCCGCCCGGAGCTAATGGGAAACTCGACATACCGGGAGCTGTAGCGAAAACGACGCGGGTGCCGGGCTGGAATTTAGGAGGCGTGCAAGAAATATAAGACAGAATAATAAAGCGCGATGGCAAGAACCAAGCAGACCGCCCGTAAAATCTACTGGAGGAAGAAGCCCCCCAGGAGGCAGCTAGCCACCAGGGCTGCTCGGAGAGGCGCTCCGGCCACCGGCAGAGTGAAGAGGCCTCGCCGCCACAGGCCCGTGGCTCTGAGAGAGATCCGTCGCTGCCAGAAATCCACGGAGCTGCTCATCCGTAAGCTGCCCGTCCAGCGCCTGGTGAGGGAGATCACTCAGGACTTCAAGACCGTCCCGCGTTTCCTGAGCTTCGCCGCCATGGCTCTGCAGGAGACCAGCGAGGCCCACCTGGTGGTCTCTTCTTTGCTAAGGGGGTCACCATCATGCCCAAAGACTTCCAGATGGCCCGCTGCATCCGCGGAGAGAGAGCTTAGACTTTCTGCTGCACATTCACCAACCAACCATAATGCTCTGCACTGTGTGTCTATATATATATATATTTATAGTAATATGGACATATGTTTAGTAGATGTTGTTTTTTCTTGCCTTCTGATTATTGCTCTGAGTGTTGCTATCCCTGTGCTGTTGCAATCCTGGAATTTCCCCATTGTGGGACTAATAAAGGCTTATCTTATCTTATCTTATCTTATCTTAAGTTTCAGTCTTCTTGTAAACATGAAGCTTTATTATTGTCATGGTAAATTTTAGCAAAAATTCAATATTTCTGTTTATTCTTTTTTTTTCTTGCAGCTTCACCCAGAGACGACGTATCAGAGACGTCGCCGCCTCTGGTTGAAATTTCATCGGACACCGGAGGACCGGAGGCAACCGCCGTCCCCAGCTTGACCACCTCCCTCTCCGGCTTCCCGGAGCCTCCTACGTCCATCAGCACGCTCAAACCGCTGTCATTGTAGGAGTCAAAGGCCCTGGGCTCCCACTCCACCGCCACGGCGACGGTGATCTCCACCATGCCTGCAGGGGGCGGTAGCGTGTCACATCACTGTAAATCTTCCATAAGCGACAGACTTCCAGTGATGGGCGTGAATGAATCATGCGTCAGATGAAGTTTTAGCCCCATTATTCAGTGTTTGACAACATTTAGTTTTCATTTCTTCTGCCTTGAACAAACTGGTGGTATAATGCAGCTCTGGAGGTGACGCCTCACTGATGCAGGTTTGACTTTTCACCTTCTCTTCCTCCATCTTCTTCAGCAGCATCTAAGACCTGAACTCTTCCTCATCCATCATCACCTTGTCCCAGCAGCAGAGCAGGGAAATTTCTCACATTTTTCTCAGGAATTTGAAACACTTCCCTCAGAAATTTGCTGATTTTTTTTATATCATAAATTAACAACTTTTTTCACATGGATGTGCATCTTTTTTTGCATAAATTTGGAACTTTTGTCTCATTAATTTGACACTTTTTCCTCATAAAGTTGCAACTGTTCTCTCATTAATTTGCAGTTTTTTTCCTCATAAATTTACTGATTTTTTTCATAAATTTGCAACTATTTTCTTCAAAATGTGCAGATTTTTTATCATAAATGTGTATCTTTTTTCTTGTAAATTTGTCATATTTTTATGAATTTCCAACGCTTTACACATAAATTTACATTTTTTCTCAAAATTTGCAATTTTGTTTCTCATAATTTTGTCAATTTTTTCTTATAAATTTAACACTTTTTTTCTAAAAATTTGCAAGTTATTTTCTCCTAAATTTGGATTTTTTTTCCCTGTAAAATCATAACTTTTCTCATAACTTTTAAATTTTTCTCATAAATTTGCATTTTTTTCTTCTGAATTTCCCACTTTTTCCTCATAAATTAGTGATTTTCCATCCCTGCTTTATGAAGCCCAAAAGTGTTGAAGCCCAAGAGTGTTGAAGGGTGAAGACCGAAGGAGGATTCTGTTCTGGATCAGTCCGTCTGTCTGTCCCACTTTGGTGAAATCAACTCCTCCTACAGTTTGGTTCTGATTGTTTTGAAACTTGGTACCATGCTTTGATAGACTCTGATGATGCGCATATTGTAATTTGACTCTCATCAGATGACCCTGAGGTCAAAGGTCAGAGGTGAGATTTTGCCTAAATCTTCTAAACACAGTAACTACTGAAAGAAATCATGGAGGCTTTTCAAATCGATACAGTAGTTGTATCTAAGACACATCTTGGACCTTTTACACCCTGACCTGACTCTGGGTTTGGGGTCAAGGGGTGAAAGGTCAAAGTTAACATTGCAGTTGCACTATGGTAAATGCTACATTTACTATTACTATAAAAGCAGTAAAGCTAGGGTCACCAAACCTGGTACACAGGTTTATTTCTTTATTTCTTCATTCAATGTGGTTCATTAAAATCCAAAACAAGATGAGGTAAAGAAAAGGAAAAGCATGATAAAGTGAAAGGGTGTAGGTTGAAGCAGACGCTGATCAAAACACCTCCCCCTGTTACATGACAAAGAAAATCAACACATCAGGAAAATGAAATCAGTCTCATAATTGTTCCTTCATATCCAGTAAAATAATCTAACAGAGCTACAGTCAGCCTGAAGTGTGACTGCAGCTCCGTTCTGCTCCACAGTCTACTTCAACTCTGCTCCCTACTCCCTGCTCCCTTCTCAGGGAATATCAGTCAAGTGAACTCCCCTTCATTAAATTCTCCCTTTGAAACACTCTGCAGCGTCACCTCCCTCCTCTGTACGTTACCACGGTAACCATGGACACGTACTGATACTACTGTGGACATTTTATACAGCTTAAATAAAATCCAAATATACAGTATTTTTATCACTATCAGCTGATAGAAGCAATAACCACCACCAGTTTAGCTTGTTAACAACGTTAGCAACAACAGTTTGTTTTACTCATGTCTGAGCTGCAGGGACTTCTGGGTAATCTTGTCAACTCCCGGTGAAGTGACGTACGGTTGTTGACTTCTTCCCTGCTCACTTCTCAGTTCCCTTTGAAGTGAAGACCCTTGGCTCCCTTCGGTTTGGAACCTCACTTAATATGGTGGAATATCCTGGACAGTCCACTTCAGAGTACACTGCTGGACCATCAGAACGCACCTCATGGTTTTGGGATCACAAGGTCAAAGGTCAACATCCAAATGGCTTATCAGCTATATTTCAACAACAAAGAAAGCTCGGGCCACCAAACTTCACCTCTGGATCCTGACCTACAACTATGGGTTGTAAACTTTGTTGTATATTCGTGCATGATGAACTGATCATAATTTGGTTCTGCCACAGTAATTATATGGAAAAGTTGAACACACATTAATGAGAAGAAAGTGGCAAATTTGGAGGAAAACAGTTAACAATTTATGTGACAACTTCAGAAAAATTAAAAGAAAAATGAGCACAAATTCACAATTCTAAAAAGATTTTCAATTTTCAGAAAAGCTACAAACTGCAGAAAAGTGTTTGTAGTCATGACTCAGCAGTTTTACCTTTCCACGTGTCGTAGCTCCATTCAGATTTTGCCATAAATGACTGTACACAGCAAAAATTGGAGAGTTAAAATTTGGGGGTCAAACATTTCAGAGTTGATACTGACTCTCAAAGTGTACTTTTCACTCGCTCCTGATTTAAATGATGTCCAATGTTGGAGTTATTTGACTGTTGGAGTTGGAGTTATTTGAGTTCAATTTGAGTGAGTTGATTTTAAACAAAGCTCCGCCCAGGCGTGGCACATGTGACTGTTAGACGAGCAGAGAGTGAGACAAGTTGGCTGCATGTTCATCATTAAGGTGCTTAAGGTAGTGATGGTGTGGAGGGACAAAATAAGTTCAGGCGAGACACGCCGAGCTGAAGGTTTAAGAGTTTTATTCCTCCATCATCATGAGACACACTGCAGCACAGTGTGCTGTGTGTGCACTCTCCTGAGTGCGCTGTTGTGAGTGAGCTGTGAGTCCGTTCCCCTTGGCATGTCAAGTCAGTACATTTATACAGACAAGAGAGAATGCATGGACATTTACATATTGATATACATAACAGTCAATACATATCAATTGCTTGATTAACTTGGGCCAGACTTCTCTCCTTACTCCGGGGATGTATAACAGTAGGACAAAAGAGAATGCAAGGCACATTTACGTATTGATATCAGTCCATACATATCAATCGCGTGATTAACTGGTTGTCCCCCAAGGGGCTCTCTGTTTGTATGCAGTCCCTGCTGAGCGTGAATATTATCAGTCTGCATTGTGCTGGGTGCCCACACGTGTGCTGGGTGCCCACACCGCTCCCCCTAGAATGGTCAGAAGGGGTTGTGACCCCCCCATCCCCCCTGTCGTTTGGCTCCAGCTCCGGTAGACTGTCGGAGGGCATGTCAGTCCATGAGGAGGACGGGGGAGGGGTGGAAAGGGCAGTGTGCTCTGCTCCGAGTTCCAGAGGTACGGGAAACAGTCCTAAAGTCATCGGGGAAAGCAATCGGCCAAATTCCCTATGTGTGCTGTGGCTGAGAAACCCATACAAAGTCCTGTGTGGGGGCTGCATGTCCACTCCAGGTGCGCGAGCAGCCCTGAAGGTTCCGAGGGTGGTGAACGGCCGTTTTACTTGGGCCTGTGCAGCGGCGGAGGACAAATGTATAAGTCTGTGGAGCTGGTTTTGTCCTGTGCGTGGCGCGCGCTTGGCGCAGTGACCAAATAGCTGAAAGTTGTGCAGAAGGTCCGTTGTCGAGAGTTGAAGTCAGGGTCAGGGAGCTGGATGGAAATCAACACAGTCGGCACTGATGGTCTTCCCTGTTCAGGCTGTTTCTTTGCGTTGCTCGTGTCACTGATCGTGCGTCTCGGTCCCAGCGCTGCGCTGTCGGCCCTGGAGGACGCCATTGTGGAGAGAGGACAAGGCGCGCGCGCTCCCGTGTGGGTGCGAAGGATGTAGGCGATTTCTGTTCCTCTGGGATCCACAGCGCGGTGAGAGAGAGCAGACGGTCATTCTCCCTCGTCAAGGGTCACCAGTGTGGAGGAACAAAATAGTCCACAGCGCGGCAGAAGGGAGAGACAGTCCATTCACGTCAGGTCACCAGTGTGGAGGGACAAAATAAGTTCAGGTGAGACACGGCGAGCTGAAGGTTTAAGAGTTTTATTCCTCCATCATCATGAGACACACTGCAGCACAGTGTGCTGTGTGTGCACTCTCCTGAGTGCGCTGTTGTGAGTGAACCGGGTGAGGACGGGTAAGGACGCACGGGCAAAGGCTCCCAGTTCGTTTCTTTTTAAAAGGCAGATAAACTCAGTTAGAACGCAGTTTGGAGCTGGCGTTTTGAGCTTTTTTTGTTGCTGCCGCTGGAGTGTGAACCTACTCGTGAGAAATAAGGAGAATTTGTCAGTAGTGGCTGGTGTAGCTGGTGTAGCAATTGGCCCCTCGCCCCTCACGCTCAGGAAAACAAGGGATTTCTCCCACGTGTGTTTTTTTTTTTTTTCCCCCCTACGATCGGATTCAGCGATCATCGGCCGTGATAATGGGTCCCAAGAAAGCTCTGCAAAATGAAGATGAAATAAAAAAAGCGCTGGATTTCTTGGCGGAAGAGATTTCCGCTGTAAAGGCACAGCAAAGAAGCATCCTGGACCTAATGGAGGAGATTAAAGCGCTGCGGAACCAGAACGCTGAGAAAGACAGGAGGCTGGCGTATCTGGAGAGCAGAATGGCTGAGATGGACCAGAGCACTCGGGCGAACGACGTGATCATCACGGGGCTCCACATCAAACCCCGATCCTACGCGAGAGCAGTTGCCGCAGACAGCAGTGGAAGTCAGCTGGATGAGGAATCCGCTGAGCAACAAGTGGCGGCCTTCATGCAGGCCAATGGAATTGAGCTGGACTGCAACAACATAGAGTCCTGCCACCCTCTGCCCAGGAAAAGCGGCGACAAACCGGCTGTGATCATGAGGTTTGTGAACAAAAAACACAAGACTGCGCTACTGAAACAAGGTAGGAGGCTAAAAGGAACAAACGTTTACATTAACGAGCACCTCACGAAGGAAAACGCAGAAATAGCCAGGAAAGCAAGATACATGAAAAAGCAGAAAAAGATTCAAAACACCTGGACATCAAATTGTAAAATATACATCAAATTAAACGGATCGCCTGAAGAAGCCAAGGTCATTAACATCCGTAATATTATGGAACTGGACAATTATCAAAGAATATTATGAACTGGAGTCACAGCAACAATTCAGACAACTGTAGGACACTGAAAGATTTTACTCATCTGCAGAAAACATTCAACAACATGAATCAAAAAATCAACAAACAGGGACAACAGGAACTGAAAGTTTTTGAATACACAGATCACAACCCACAGGACATAGAATATGACATAGACCCTGATAATAATTTATTTAGCTCCATCAATAATGACTGTAATTACTACACAGATGAACAGGTTAACACAATGGTCACATCTGATTTCAATATTTCTATGATCCACTTCAACAGCAGGAGTCTCTATGCAAACTTTAATAACATTAAAGATTATTTACATCAGTTTAAAGAGCCCTTCAATATTGTGGCAATATCAGAGACGTGGCTCAGTGAAGAGAAAGGAGTGGATTTTACCATGGATGGCTGTGAACTAAATTATATAAATAGAAAAGTAAAAAAAGGAGGAGGAGTTGCAATTTTTGTTGACAAGAGCTTGAAATACAAGGTTGTTGAAAATCTGTCAGTAACTGTGGATGATTTATTTGAATGTATTACAATAGAAATCTGTCTGGACAATGTGAAGAATGTAGTAGTGAGCTGTGTATATAGAACACCTGGATCAAACATTGACTTATTTAAGGACTGGATGGAAAAAATGTATGCAAAACTAACTCATAAAGTTATGTTCATCTGTGGGGATTTCAATATAGATCTGATGAACTCAAAACAACATAGTTTGACAGAAGAATTTATCAACACAATGTACAGTATGGGCTTACATCCAACAATTACCGGACCTAGCAGAATCACGTCACACAGTGCCACACTAATAGATAACATATTCACAAACATTATGGAAAATAATATCAGGAGTGGGCTTTTATTGAATGATATCAGTGACCACCTGCCGATTTTTGTTGTCTATCAATGTGATTATAGGAAGAAAAAGTATACCAAAAATATTAAATATAAAAGAATAAGAACCGAAGAATCAATGCATTTACTGACAAAGGAATTATTAATACAAGATTGGAAGATAGTTTATGATGAAAATGACATAAATAGAGCATATGATAAATTTTTACAAATATTTCAATCATTGTACAATAAATACTGTCCTATAAAACAATACAGTGACAGACAACAACAAAAAAAATATTCCTTGGGTCACCAAGGGGTTAATAAATGCATGTAAAAAGAAGAATACATTATATAAACAATTCATTAAATGCAGAATGGTGGAAGCTGAGATCAAATATAAAAGATACAAAAATAAGCTTACTACTATAATGAGGACCTGTAAGAAAGAATATTACAACAGAATACTAGAGGATAACAAAAATAACATAAAAGGAATATGGCAAGTACTCAATGGGATTATTAGTAATCGTCCTAAGAATGCAAATTATCCAGAATATTTTATCGAAAATGGCAATTTGATAAATAATATGGAAGATGTGGTCAGTGGTTTCAATAAATTTTTTGTAAACGTTGGTCCTGAATTAGCAAAATCAATAGTGACACCAGAAACAAACTACAGTGGTTCTGTGAATAAAATAGAAGATAGAAATCCAAACACAATCTTTTTGGGTGCAGTTACTGAAAAGGAAATTATTGAGACTGTGAGTAAATTTAAGAACAAAAAATCAACGGACTGGAATGAAATTGACATGACAATAGCGAAAAAAGTAATTGAGGGAATTGTTAAGCCACTCACCCACATCTGTAACCTGTCATTTCAAACTGGTACATTTCCAGACAAAATGAAAATAGCAAAAGTAATACCTCTATACAAAACAGGAGACAGTCATCGCTTCACAAATTACAGGCCAGTCTCTTTACTCTCACAATTCTCCAAAATACTTGAAAAAATATTCACTAAGAGACTGGATGATTTCACTGAAAAACACAACCTCCTTACAGATAGCCAGTATGGTTTTAGAGCAGATAAATCTACATCTTTGGCACTGATCGAACTTATAGAAGAAATTACTAGTTGTATAGATAAAAAAAATGTTGCTGTAGGAGTATTTATAGATTTAAAGAAAGCTTTTGACACCATTGACCACAGAATACTACTAAGGAAACTGGAAAGGTATGGGATAAGAGGGGTTGGACTGAGTTGGGTGGAAAGTTATTTAAGTAACAGACAACAATTTGTACAAATTGGAGAGCACAAATCACCCTTCATGGACATCACTTGTAGTGTGCCCCAGGGATCAGTTTTGGGACCCAAACTCTTTATTTTATATATAAATGACATATGCCAAGTATCAAAAATTCTGAAATTTATTTTGTTTGCGGATGACACAAATATCCTTTGCACTGGTGAGAATTTGCAGCAGGTTTTAGAGGTGGTCACAACTGAAATGGAAAAATTAACGCAGTGGTTCAACAAAAATAAATTATCTCTAAATCTAAAAAAAACAAAGATTATGTTGTTTGGAAATTATAAAATAAATCATGAAATAATGGTAACAATAGATGATACCAGAATAGAAACAGTACAGGAAAATAAGTTTCTGGGGGTGACGCTTGACAATAAAATCTGCTGGAAACCTCACATCAGTCACATCCGGGCCAAATTAGCAAAATGTATAGGCATACTGGGGAAGACAAGACACTTCTTGGACTATAAATCATTGGTCTTATTGTACAATTCACTGTTTTTACCTTATCTTAACTACTGTGTAGAAGTCTGGGGAAACACCCACAAAACCAACCTACAGTCAATATGCACATTACAAAAAAGAGCTATAAGGATAATAAACAATGCAGGATATAGAGACCATACCAATTCGTTGTTCTTAAAGTCACATGTCATAAAGTTCATCGATTTAGTTAAATTTAAGACAGCACAAATAATGTACAGGGCAATTAATAATCAACTACCAACTAATATACAAAAAATATTCAAAAAAAGAGACAATGATCATAATTTGAGGGGAGACTTAAACTTTACAAAACCCAAGATACGTACTACCAAGAAAAGTATGTGCATATCTGTCTGTGGGGTGGATTTGTGAAACAGTCTAGAGCCGGAACTGAAACTATGTACAAACAGAAATCAATTCAAAAAGAGGTATAAGCACCATTTGTTGTAAGGGTATATGTTAGAAGGGTAGTAGTTATATGTACGATTCATTATGTTCACTCTGGGATATTATGGGGCACTATGGAATGGTGGGTAGGACAGCACTGTGTATATCTGTGTTGTTTGAGGCTGGTTTTGTTGTATGGACATCATTGTATGTTAGAATGGATGGGTGTTAATGTTGATTTGTAAAAAATACAGTAAATTGTTTACTTGGGGTCTTAAAGGTGGTAATTTGTATAAAATTCACATGGGTGTATCTATGGAAAAGAGGAGATGGAATTAATAAGTGTTCACTTCTTCCTTCTCCCTTTCGAACAGTGTATAATGTTACTTTATTGCATTTGCCATTTGCTTGTATTTGTTATATTTTTGTGTTCGAAATAAACTATCTATCTAACTATGAGTCCGTTCCCCTTGGCATGTCAAGTCAGCACATTTATACAGACAAGAGAGAATGCATGGACATTTTAGGCCCTTTTCCACTAGCCCCGCTCAGCCCCGATTTGAAAACCCGGCTCTACTCACTTCGGTTCGGTTCAGCCTCAGTTGCTTTTCAACTACTGCTGGCGCACCTGCTGTGGGTGGGATTTGTTGAACAGCAGGCGGCGCCACACCCTCATGACGTGAAACACGTGACCGAATCCCCACAACAAACAAAATGGCTGATGACGAGGAGAGAAGGAAGGAGGAAGGAGAGAGGAATGACTGTGACATGAAACTGGTTAAATCTATGGTGCTGACTTGTTGTGCTCTGCACAATCTGTGTGAGAGTCATGGAGAGACGTTTGACACTACATTGGATGATGCAGTAGATGAACCAGTGGTGGCAGCAGGGTGGTGATATTGTAGCGAACTCAATATAAGCACCCTACTTGGTTAGCCAAGTGGGTTGACCCTATTAGCGACACAAGTAGAGTGCGGGACTCCAGAGCGGGAGGCGTGAGTTCGAACCTTCCGGTGGGATGTCACCATGTTGAGCTGCACGTTACAATGTGATGCAATACTTGTATATTTCATCCACATTTATGTGCATACATATTTCAAAAATGTTTTTTGTAAATAAAATGTTATGCATGGTCCATCTACCTGTCCTCTTGTTCATAACGCTTATCTGTTAAGAAGGTGCAAAGCCATCAGCCTAATGATGAGTCCACACTTCTGTTGTGATAATTGCTCACGCTGAGCGCTCTGACAGCCCCGTACGCTGTGGGGGTCACACACGACGTGTTCCTCCCCACACTCTCAATTTTTTTTCCCGTATATTTTTCTCTTTGGCGTACAGAAATGGCAATACACCCGTATTTGCTAAAATTGCATTTTCCCCATATTAAAATACGGCGAAACCATATCACTTGACAGGTATGTAATTACATGCAGAAACACCGCACAGGCCATCTTCACAAAAATCCAGCCCGACAAGCCACTTTTGCTTAGGTGGAAATGCAAATTGAACTATAAATCATGTGCTGATACATGTCATATTTTCCCATGTAAAGGTCTCCCACTTTTACTTACAAATTGATTTTTAATTTTTGGGAAAAGGGAATATAAATTTTGCACTTGTTGGTGACAACAGTTGTGTGCAACAAAAACACAGTTGTGTATCCTTGTCCGATTTGTCTACTGTTATTAGTGCCAAATTTTTGCTAGATTCCTTCTTAATTTATTAAATTTTGACTGGTGATGCAACATTCAACTTACACGTACTTACCTTTATCAGTGTCTACAAGTTCAAGCACACCTGTACAACTGCTTATAACCTAAAAAATGTACCCGTTCAAGAGAAATGGATTCAGCATTGCAAATTTGTTTAAAATAAAAAAAAAACCTACCAAGACATTACGTTTCGTTGTGTTATTAAAAATTAAATTACCATTAGAAGGCTATACACCTGACCTGATGAACAGCAGCATGTGGAGTGAACAGAGAATGGAATGTGTATGTAATTATTGGCTTTTCTCATACGGTGTCATAACAGATAAACCAGACTTTTGATGCAAACAATACAATTTTATTCCAGAAGCAAAATTTACAAACAAAAAAACAGACTGGGCGATGACATCTCTGCGAGCTCTTCCCTTCGTAACGCAGCGTCCTGCTCCAGGGCTTCACGAGCATCTGCCCGCACATCTGCGGCCACCTGTCGCAAATGCTGCATGTACTCCTGATTCTTGCCGCTGGTCATGTTGCCGTTCCAAGAGCCGCATCTCTTCGTCATGCATGTTGACCATCACTAATGTAAGGTCAGTGATGGGAGTTGTCTGTTTTCGTCTTGCCTAGATGGAAAGACAGAAAGGCATGGTCGTTAAAGCTGGATCACTACATATATTATGGAATTACACAGGTGAAAGTCTGTGGTGGAATGTCACTATTATATTATGCTTCATTGCTGTATATAAGCTGAACTGTCATGTTGCTGCCCCTCAGTAGAGCAGATTTTGCAACACGCAGGGTGCTGTCTTCGGCTGCAGCCCCCCTGCAAAACTAAAAAAGGATTAAGATTAAGAATATGGATGGATGGATGGGTAATGTTTAAACTAGTTGCTTGTAGTGTGGCCGCAGAAATCTGAATGGGTTAATACAGTCAGCTGACGTGAAGCATTTCAATGAAGCATGTTGATTTCAACAGCAGTACATGAGCTTTAGTTGTTTTCATAAAACAGGAGTTACAGCACTTCAATCACCACACCTAAAAATGGTTGTGGAACACCGATAAGTGAAGACCAAAGAATAACCTTTTTGCACATTTAAAAAGACATTTTCAATTAATTAATATGCATCTACAGGAAATTGCATTAATCAATTTGGTACATAACTTGTTAGGCTCCAGCCCCCCCCCGCGACCTGTAAAGGATTAAGCGGTAGAAGATGGATGGATGGATGGATGGATGGATTTTCGACCCTGGTTTCCGCTGCTGGACCTGTTTCAACCAAAAAAAAAATCGTGGTTATTGTGCCTTACCGGCACTTGAACGTGATCCAGATGGAGCTGGTGATGTGGCTGACACGGGAGCCGATCCAGCTGGCGCTCAGCCAGACGCAGACGCAGATGCAGGAGAGTCCGCTGTGTCCATCATGTCCGCTGAGGTGGACCCCTGTGATATGAAATGCGATTCTAGAAAGAAAATGCATGCAATTTAAAACTTAACTCCAAAGTGCAACATGTACACAACACTCTAAAGTTTTTAACCGGAATACAATAAGCGTAATTCAGTGTTTTGTTCGCGCTAATACTTAACACAAAGCAAGCGTGAATCTGCAGTTGGCTGCAAAACAATAGGAGAGCCTCAGTAACAACCATTACCCACAATCTAACAACCTTCCTATTTCTTAAAAACAGTGAGCTTGGTCTTATAACAAGATACGTAACTCAAGATGAAGATGATTTACTTCACAGGTTAATGAGAGCTTTACTGCTCCTCAGGTGACGCCTCATCGTCAGGTGCTAGAAGCGCAGGATCATCGAGGGCAGCTTCCGATAGAGCTGGAGAAGCTGCAGGAGGCGGCGTAGTGGCTCGACGGGAAGACTATTTCGCACAAAATGGCACAAGAGAACAGCGAAAAGTTCCACGCGGCGAGACTACGTAACACGAGCGATAAAGAGCAATGAATGCGGTCTTTCTTCCCTTCATGGGCGCTCGGCAGGGAGAGGAGGTGGGTGAAACGTCTCGGCCAATCAGCTTGCGGGGTGAAACGTCTCGGCCAATCAGCTTGCGAGATTTCCGAGCCGAGCCAACACGAGAACAGCGAACACAGACGTGGATTTTTTGAGTTGTGCGGCTCTCCGTGTTGATACCTGATGGTCTAATGTAGTCTCCCTGCCTTCTGCTAGCGCCCGCCCATTATTTCTCAATTTTGAATTTTTGATGAATATTTTTGAAAAATCTGCGATGCACTGAGGGCGCGAAAGGTGAAGCGCGAAGTAGCGAGGGATCACTGTATATTATACAGTATATTAATATAATATACCGTATTAAAGGGGCGCACTGTGTTCACTGGCCGAACAATTACAAATGGCGGTCGTGGAGTAAATTCAGCAGAAAAAGTCACTTTCATGACGTTATGACCTGACCAATCAGCGGCGACCAGTCTCTTAAAGTCATATCACAGCCCTACTCAGCCCTACTCAGCCCGGTTAGACCCTGCCCTGGATCAGGTACAAAAAAAGTACCTGCTAACCGGTGCTGGGGCTAGTGGAAAAGCGCCTAAAGCGGGCTGAGTGGTGCGGTGTAGGGCTAAGTGAGGCTAGTGGAAAAGGGCTTAAGCCTGTTTTCCACTAGCCCAGCACACCTTGGTATGGCTCGATTCACTTCAGTACGGCTCGGAATGCTTCTGTCTCCATTAGCATGGTGTTGTGCTTATGCTGTGATGGTTTGTGTTAGGAGGTTTTAGAAGCGAGGCGGCGCCAGACTCCCATCGAGGCGGGGCCACACTCCCGTGACGTTACGCACGCGACTGAGTCCTTATTTACATGAGACAAAAAATGGAGGATCCAAGGATTATTGCCTTGCTCGCTCTGTGGTTTTATCTCACAATTAAGTCCAGAGAGTTTAACCAGAGAAGACACTACCAGAGGCGACGACGTGAACTGATACAAAAAACGTTGGAACAGTACAGGAGACTCGCGGTTGCCTGGGAGGAATATGAAGCTGGAATGGCGAGGTTACTCAACCTGCAGAGGAGGGTGCAGATATCGGTAAGCTCATTTTATAGTCATATTATTCTTGTGTACAGCATTTTGATGTTGACAGTTATCAGTATTACAGGAATGATTATGCTGTGTGTGTGTTTCAGTTAATTAAACGGCATAGGAGGGAGGCAATGTCGGTAAGCTCATTTTATAGTCATATTATTCTGGTGTACAGCATTTTGATGTTGACAGGTTATCATTATTACACTATGCTGTGTGTGTGTTTTTCAGTTGGCTGTGTTGGTGCAAAATACTCGTTGCAGACCGCGTGTATGGACAGAACATCGTAGCTCGCAT
The DNA here is from genome assembly GCA_020510985.1 of Pholidichthys leucotaenia. NCBI lineage: Eukaryota > Metazoa > Chordata > Actinopteri > Cichliformes > Pholidichthyidae > Pholidichthys > Pholidichthys leucotaenia. The sequence continues at coordinate 40,159,956 of CM035846.1, read as the reverse complement.
TGGTGGGAGGATGTTGTTCCCAGCTTCTCCACCCAGCAGTGGTTGCAGAATTTCCGTATGTCCGAGGACACTTTCACCTACCTGTGTCAGAAATTGCGTCCATGCATGGAGCGGCATGATACGACGTTCCGCTTATGTGTGCCGCTGAGGAAGAGAGTGGCCATCGCACTGTGGAAGCTTACTACTGGTTCAGAGTACCGCAGTATTGGACATCTTTTTGGGGTCAGCATCACAACAGTGTGCAGGTGTGTGCAGGACTTTTGTGCAGCAGCAGAGTTATCGCTCGTTCCAGAACTGCTTCATCTTCCCGATGAAGGGAGATTCATGGAAATGTCGGCCTACATCGAGAATCGGTGGGGGCTACCATTATGCGTTGGTGCCATCGATGGCTCCCACATACCCATCATAGCACCTGAAGAATGTCACACTGACTACTTCAATCGTAAAGGCTGGCACTCCATAATCCTTCAAGGTGTGGTTGATGGAAAGGGTTTGTTCTGGAATGTGTTTGCTGGGCTTCCAGGGAGCATGCATGATGCTAGGGTGCTGAGACTGTCCAGACTGTGGGAGTTAGCTAGTCGGGGAAACCTCTTCCCACCTATCAGGAACATCGGTGCGTTATGTACGGGATACTACATCCTAGGGGACTCAGCTTATCCACTCCAAAATTGGCTGGTGAAACCATTCCCTGACACCGAACGACTGACTGAAGAACAGCACACGTTCAACCAGACCATCAGTCGTGTACGGGTGGCTGTTGAGAATGCTTTTGGTAGGCTTAAGGGAAGGTGGCGCTGCCTTTTAAAAAGGAATGACTGCGACATCGAACTTGTGAAATCCATGGTGGTGAATTGTTGTGCACTGCGCAATCTGTGTGAGACTCATGGAGAGGTCTTTGACACTGCATTGGATGCTGCAGCAGATGAAGTGGTGGTGTCAGCTGCAGAGGTAGCTGAGGACCGTGGTGGGGGTGTAAGAGATGCTTTGATGCAGTACTTGTGTACAAATAATTAATAAGAGAATTTTGTCATTATTCATGTGTGTACATATTTCTAACGTCTGTGTTTAATGATTAAAATGTTGTGCACTTTTCATCTGTCTCCTTTGCTTTGCTGGAACTGCAAATTGACATAGTAATTATGTTTAGAAAAATGTTATATTTCAATTTAAGCCTATCCCACAAAAAGTAAGTCAAAATAGATTTAAGAAGCACACATTATGTTGAGAAAAGTGTTATATGTCAATTTAATCCTATCCAACTTTTACTTTCAAAATAAGTGTAAATATTTCTAAAAAGCACACATTATTCGAAATATGTTACATTTCAATTTAATAATATCCCACTTGTACTTACAAAAAAGTGTGAATATTCGTAAAAAGAACACACATGCAAAAGGTAGCACCACAAGCAGTGGGTCATAACGGTTTTGGGCAACAGCAACACAATTGTGTATTCCTTGCCAATCTGTCTGCTGTTATTTAATGTTTAACAGTTAAGGGACGGATGATTATATGCTCCAAAACTGGAGAAACTCTCTGATAAAAATGCTTCAAAAACACAAGCCACTTTTGGTTTGAATTAACTGCCAAATGACCTTGAAATAATGAGCTGAAACTTGTTTTTATTCGTATTAAATAATGAGACAGTGGCACACTGGCCAACACCAAATTGTATTATTTTTTACATCATAGTGCATTTTGGATGTACTGAATAAAAAAAATTCATGTTTTTCACCTTCAGGTCAACGTTTGGAACAACAGTATTTGTATTTTCATTTTAGATGATGCTACACTCCTTGTAAAGTATTGTAAATCTCTGAATTTGGAATACCGATAGAACATTCAATTTACATATACTTACTTTTTTAAATACTTTGACTTGTAAGCTTGATCAGTCTCTCCTGCTGCAATTTAAAGTCCAACTGTGCAACTTCTTATAAGTTAACATAAAAAATGTACCCAAAGTTTAGAACTGGATTATGTGTTGCTAATTTTTGATGGTATTTCAATAAAAACAACATAAACCTTACAAAAACATTTGTTCTTTGGTCTAGATAAAAATTACATTACCTTTACAACGGTTGACCTCTGGCAGGATGATCAGCATCATTTTCATCAGACTAGGCTATTGAATTTCTATGTAATTATACTGTTTTATAATTCAGTGTCATAACAGACAAACCACACTTTTTTGATCCAAAAAAATTCCATTTTATTATAAATAAAATATTCAAATAAAAAAAAAAAATCAGCAACACAACAACAAGGTTAATCGACATTTTATACACGCCGACCACTGAGTGCCTCTACCAGCTTCCCAAACTGGGTCAGGAAGGCTTGGTTGAATGAAGCCGTCTCTGCCAGCTCCTGCCTTCTCAAGGCAACATCCTGCTCCTGGGCTACCCTCATGTGTTCTGCAACCTCCTGGTGGTGTCTCTCCAGCTGCTCTTGGCGCTCTTGGTGCATCCTCTCCTGCCTCTCATTGAACCTCTCCTGCAGACGCTTGTCCTCCTCATGCGCCTCTGTCATCACTGATGCTATGTCCGACATGGTATTTCGCCTTTTCCTTTTTGCTAGATGAAAGACAGAAAGTCAGGGTGGTTACATGCTGTATCTAAAAATATCAAAAACATACACTATTGAATTACACTGGTGAATGCGTGTGGTGGGATGTGACTATATGCTTCGTTGCTGTATTTAAGCTCAAATGTCATGTTGCTCCACTTCAAAGGAGTTGATTGTTCACAGGGTGCTGTGATAGGGAACATCCCCCCATGCGATCCAAAAAGGATTAAGTTGAAAAAAATGGATGGATGGATGGATGGATGGATGGATCTTTAAAATTTTTCTTTTTTATTGTGGACTCAGAAATAGGAATGGGTTAATAAAAATGGCTTAATAAAAGTGACGTGAAGCTTTTTAATGAGGCATATTCATAAGTCAGTTCATGTGCTGTTGTGGAGCACATAATTCTAACTTATGTGACTCACATGTGGCAGGCTGGAATTCAGCTGAGAGAGACTTTGAGCTAGCCATGTGTATTGACATCACACCTCAAGAGGACGAGGTGTCTGCACCCCCTGTGGACTCAGAAGAAAGGAGAAGATTAGCCGCCCTGACCTTTTGGGGGTCAGAGAGGAGAACAGAAGGACTCTGGGTGTTCTATTACAGATGAAAGGATGTAACTGAGTATTTTGACTTTTGTGTGATGTATTGTTCGAGACCAAGGATGAAGGAGAATTAAAGCAGATACTGGAAAATCATGCGGTCTCCTGAATTCTTGACTCCAACACTGTATCTGTTTTTGTATGTTATGACTTCCAACAGTATTTCAACCAACACACCACCACACCTAAAAATGTGACTGTGTTGTTTAACACCGACAACAGACCACCACAGAATGTTTTTGACACAGACATATAAAATTCATTAATATGCGGCTATCTGAAATAACCTTAATCATAAAAAAGGGGGGCGGGATAATCTCATGTTTACTGTGCCTTACCAACACTTGGACGAGACCTCCCGGATACAGATGGAGCTGGTGATGGAGCTGGTGATGGCGCTTGGGACGGAGCTTGGGATGGAGCTTGGGACGGAGCTTGGGATGGACCTTGTGATCTGCCTGACACCGGTGTCGGCGCGACAGATTCACATTCGGCGTCAGATGCTGGAGAGTTCGTGCGGGCTGGCGCGGCGGACGAGTGGGATGATTCTACAAGGAAAATGCACACAATAAAATACAGCACGAAAGTGCAAGATATACAGAAAAGACAATAGTTTTTAACAAGATTACATAAGCTTATTTCAGTGTATTGTTCACACGAATACTTAAAAGAAAAGCGTGAGACCACGGTGTGCTGCGATAAAGCAGAGCGATCATCATCCACAAATGAACAGCTTTTTTATTGCATAAATAAACTGAGCGTCTTCCCGAATATATTTGCGAAAAAACGCACAAAAAAAAAACCTCACCTTTAAAGGACTCCGATGTCGTGGCTGTGTCGAGAGCCATGGCTCGGCCAATGCTAGCATGCCGATGGCTGTATATGGCGTCCATCTGCTCGAACCATTTCCAGTTCCTCCGGTCCACACCGCTTCTGCTGTTGTGGTCCTTTAACGCACGGTAATCACACTTCATTTTTTAAATTTTTTCCCTACACTGTTTGGCAGTCCGTGTGTGCCCCTGTGCTGCCATGTGGTCGGAAACCTCCCGGTATATTTTCTCATTCCGGGTGGCTCCGTCTAACTCGCGCTGGATGCGATCGTCCGACAATGCAGTGAGCAGACACTGCACCTCCTCATTGGTCCATGGAACGCCCTTATTACGCGAAGCTATTTTTGAATGAGAATAAATGAAAATAGCACAGCAATACACTGAAAATAAACCGCCCACTGTGGTTGCGCACTGAGTAATGGCGGTCGTGAAGATTCGGCAGAAGAGGTCGCTTTTCGTGACGTTACGACATGACCAATCAGCGGCGGTTACGAACTGACCAATCAGCGCCGGTTACGACCTGACCAATCAGCGGCGACCAGTCTGTTAACGTCACAACACGGCCCAGCTCAGCACTGCTGTACCCTGCCCTGGAGCGGGGCTGAGAATCGCGGCTGTTAAACCGTGTTGGGGCTAGTGGAAAGGCGTACAAATCGTGCTGAGCCGTCCCGTGTCGTGCTAAAGCATGCTAGTGGAAAAGGGCCTTTTGATGTCCCCTTACTAGTTTGTGGGGTCTCTTCTTCCTCATCTTCCTCCTCCTTTTTTACTGGTCTAAGTCAAGGCTTTTCAAGAAATGGATAATTTGCCTGAGGATTCTGAAATTGTTTTTCCACCTGTTTTGCCTCTTTCAGCAGTTTAGAATATGGACCCTCCTTAGGATCTGTTACAGGATAAGGGGGGGGAGCGCTCGGTTTTTTCCTGTCACGCTGTGACAGAGAATTTTCACTGTTTTGATTCTCACATGGCTTTTTCTGATCCACTCCTTTCTTACTATTTTTGCATCCTTGGTTGGCTTTTATTCGGGCATCTGCAGCTGCTGCCATCCAAAGATTTGCACATTTAAGTTCAGAATTTGGCTTCCTCTTATCTCCTTTGGTTACTAATTTTACTGTCGACGCTAAGACTGCGCACTCATCCACATCTAATGTGGGTTTGAAGGAATAGTCCTTTTCCCATTTGTTCAGATATTTTTCAGTATCCTTTATCTGTTCTTTTTCTTTTAACCGGTCATTATAATTTCTAACTGTTCGATGGGCTGTCTGTTCTCTTTTCTGCTGTTTAGTTTTTTGCTTATTCTCTTTTTTCCCCACACAGTTACCCATTTTTCCCTTTTTGCTGTTTTTATTATTTTTTAAACCCCTTGGTAATTCCACAGGAATTAAAATACTTTACCAGGAAAAGTGTGAAGCGCCATCACACTACCATTACATCATAACCGCGACCTGATATTTATTTTTAGTTCTAAACCCGGGAATTTCAACCCAAAACTTATTTTCAGTTCCAAAACTCGGGGATCTCAACCCAAAACTTATGTTTGCCCCTGACCGGGGATTTCAACCCACTTTTTACCTCGTTGCAACTACTTCCACGCACTTTATTTACCTTTATTTACTTTTCGCGTTAGTCACTCGTGGTTGGATTTGGAGAGTCTTGTAACATATTTAAGAATACATTCTATTTTACATTACTCACTCAAGGCTGGATTTTAGAGAGTCTTCTAAACGCGCATATAGTAAATAATAAAAAGGACGTCACTTACCTTTCTTTCTTTTAATCGAGGAGGATGGGCTTCACTAGACGACGTCTAGAGTCCCGCACAGTCCAGATTTCCTCAATGGGGAGTCCAATACTGACTGTATGCAGTCAGACCATGCGCATGGATTTCCAACCTGGAGAGCGCGTCGCCTCTATCCGCCGTCCAGATATTGCCCATCCGGGTCACCGGCACCAAGTATGTCAGAATCTGGAAACTTTGAGTGATTGTATGTTGGTTCGTTACCTCAAATAAGATTCATGACACAAGTATATTCCTCATATGAGCTCTTTACTGCGCAGGAGTGCACACTTGTAACAACAAAATCCAGCACTGGCAATAAAAAACAATCAGGAAGTTTTTATACATAGTCAGTCACACAAACATCTGCTGGGTACAATTCACAGTCATAATATGAGCATACAAAACATTGGCCTGGACTGAAAACAACATGGCCTTGCAGGTGTGCTCTCAGGCTCCAAGTTAATCATAGTCACAGCATTTCATAAGCAAACAAGATTAAGTCTCCCTCACTCCCATACCCCTTATCATGCACATGCTGATCTGGTGAGACACTTTGACTTCTAAGCACATCTTAATGAAGGACACTCAAAAGGTCCACTTATTACCCAGAAACAATACAGTATGCTATAAACTCATAGAAGATGCATGCAGTATACATTTTAATCATATAAGGTGGTTATGCAATGATAATGATAATGATGTTAGTAATAAAAATGATAAACAATTATAAAATGATTTGTTAGTAATAAAATGATAAATGATTAAACATGCATGATAAACAATTTTCTGACAATGACGTTACAACATGGCCGGGGGGTTTCGAGCCACTGACGCAATTAGTGACGTTGTGCTCATGAAAACGTCGGATATTTGTGTGAAAAAAACCCTGTTTGACTTAGAACTGCACAGACCAACTTATTTTGTCATATTGTATTATGTGTTGAAAAATAAGAGGAAGTCAAAAACGTGTCATCAAACCTTTAAACGAGTTGACAAGTAACCCTGCTGAGAGTCATTTTTACATCCCAGTAAGTGTTAGTTTGACTAAATTGACTGTTAGATAGTCACACTTGGAAAGGGTTAAAGTTAATCCATAACCATGGTGAGAGTCACCTTTTACATCCTGGCTAGTGTTAATTTGACTAAATTAAGTGTAAGATATTCACACCAACAAAGGATTAAAATTAATTCCAGATTAAACAGTTATTGATTATTGTTAAAATAAATTCCAACAAAAACAATTTGCATGACTCATTTATTTTTTCACAAATTAAAACATTGTGAATGCTGTTAAAATATACAAACCTTCATCAGAAACACGGTATGAACTTTGAATGTCGAATGGTTTCTGAAACTTCAATTCAGACTCTTAAAATGCACTTCGTCTGTGTTTACAATTCTGAATGCATGATAATGTGCATCAAAATTTTTTGTACAGTAAATAACTTGTTTGCCAACAAATAAACATTGTTTCCACCAAAAGAATATCACATATTTGACAAAAAACTGGCATGTCTTCTATCACTGTACTGCAAACAACAAGTCCAGCCCTGTATTCTATACCATTAACCTTAATCCAACTAGATGAGAAAATTTCTTTTGACAAGATCATTTCAAACAAGTCATTGTTGACCACATTCTCATCTCTGAATTCAAAGGACCTAATTGGCCCATATTCATGTTGACTGAATTAGAATGTCTCCCAGTGATAAGCAATAGCCATCTGGTGCTTTTTAGCAAGTGATTTGGTTATGTTTTTGAAATTTTTCAAAGAATCTTTGAACAACCTGTGTTTGGCTTCAAATCTCATTGACCGCAGAAATAACAAGGGGACAATTTTCCTTAGAGAAGATGAATAATGGATCATAAAATGATGCTTAGGTATTAACCACTTGCACTCCGGGCAATTTTCCTAAAAATGCCAAAAAATAACATGCCCAAAGTAAATCGAAAGCTGTTATTCAACCCTTTGCAGCATCTTCATGGGGTTGGTCTCATTTAAAAGAAAACACTTTGAATTTTTTGGCAAAAAAAACATAATCTCTCTACGTGCTCCGGCCACTGAGTTACAGTCATCTAAACATACTGAACTTGAAGAAAAAAAAATTGGACACAGTGTTTTTTTGGATACAAATGCTTGTAAATAACACACAGCTGTCCGATCCGGCTGGAAAATGCAACAGAAATGTAGAACCAAGTGTTATCCAGCTGAGATCCAAATTTGGTAACAATACCACAAAAAATGAATATTTTACACAGCTTTGTTCTCAGGCTGTTCCCAGGCGTTTTGGAACTGTGCCAAATTGTGCCAAATGGCACAGTTTGGAAAAACGTCTGTAACTTTTGAATAATTCAATGTAGAATCTTCATTTTAGGCTCTAATGAAAGGTCACACTCAGGGCTGTGTCTGTGTATGTGTGTGTGGGCGGGGGGTCGTCCCCCCCCGCGCTACCAAGGACCGAGTTCGGCCCTCGCTACATGACGGATTACACTCCTTGCATGTTTTCACAGCGGCTCCCCCCCCCTCGCTACTGTGTGTGTGTGTGTGGGGGGGGGGGGACCGTGAACGGACCGTGAACGCCCCCCCCCTCGCTACAGAAGAGGGCCATCGCTACATGATGGAATAGACTCATATGCTTCCCCCCGCGGACCGGGGGGCGTTCGGACCGTGAACACCCCCCCCGCTCCTCTTCTGCAGCGGGGGGGGGGGGGCGTTCACGGGCCGAACACGGCAAATGAACCGTTTATCGAGGCGCACGCACTTCCTCCTTCGTGCGCAGTACAGTTGTAATTTACCGATCGGTCAAAAGTCATTTTTGGATTACAGTTTTCAGGGATAAATAATAATTTAGCTTATAACACCTTACCTCTTCAAAGCAGCAGAGTCGTGGCGAACATCTCTTCCCCCATTGTCAGACGAATGCGACGCTGCTCCGCTCGTGGATCCCGATCAAAACATAATTCCATTATTGCCGTTTTGGCAAATGATTTACGACTTTTGTCGTCGGCCTCCGTCTATTCTGCTGGAATGAGTGCAGGTCCCACTTGTGGGTGTTCTCCATGCTGCTGGGTGAGCCTGGGTCTGTAGTAGATTCGTCCAGCGTCCTTTGTTTTCATCTGTTGCAACAGTAAATCTCTCTTCACCCAGCCTGAATTTTTGTGCTTCAATTGGCTCCTGCGTTCACAGTAGGCGGGTCCTCCTTCCTAGATTTTCATTCATTGGCTCTTCAAGGTTTCAGAAACCCAATTCAAGCCTCTTATTAGTCGAATGAGAGGTCAATCAGATGAACTAATCTGTTCGCGGCTGTCTCTGCAGTTTTTTTCTTAGTGGCGTTTGGACGCCACTACATCACCATCACCACCATCATGCGTCATGCGTCCAAGCGCGCACGAGGGCGCTCTCGTGCGCCCTAGAACGCAGAGACTTGCCCGCCCGCGGAACAACGGAGTGCAAGTGGTTAAGTTTTTACATGGACAAAAGTGCTTAAATAATGTGTGGTGGTCAACAATCAAATGCTTTAAACTAGAAAAGCACTCGTAGAGCGCAGACCTCCGCCAAGCGCCACAGTTCCCCCCCCATACAGTGTTTGTGTGTACGTTTTCAGATTCCTTGACCATGAAAACATATGACTAGCAATTGGATTCACAATGATAGGATTAGTGGTTCAGTAGTTATTGACGAAAATGGCATTTTCCGTAATGGCGGTTTAGCGCCACAGTTCCCCCCATGCAGTGTTTGTGTGTACGTTTTCAGATTCCTTGACCATGAAAACATATGACTAGCAATTGGATTCACAATGATAGGATTAGTGGTTCAGTAGTTATTGACGCAAATGGCATTTTCTGTAATGGCGGTTTAGCGCCACAGTTGCCCCCATACAGTCTTCAGATTCCTTGACGATGAAAACATATGACAAGCAATTGGACTGACAATGATAGGACTAGTGGTTTAGTAGTTATTCACGAAAACGGCATTTTGCGTAATGGCGGTTTTCTTGTGGACGCCACAGTTCCCCCCATACAGTGTTTGTGTGTACGTTTTCAGATTCCTTGACCATGAAAACATATGACTAGCAATTGGATTCACAGTGATAGGAATAGTGGTTCAGTAGTTATTGACGAAAATGGCATTTTCCGTAATGGCAGTTTAGCGCCACAGTTCCCCCCATACAGTCTTCAGATTCCTTGACCATGAAAACATATGACAAGCAATTGGATTGACAATGACAGGATTAGTGGTTTAGTAGTTATTCACGAAAATGGCATTTTGCGTAATGGCAGTTTTCTTGTGGACGGTGATCCGGATCACCACCAAAATCTAATCATCTGTAGGACATTTTGTATATTATTTGTATATTATAGTTAGTTTTTTTTTCCCCCAAGTATGTCTCAGGGATGTGTGAATGGATGGGGGGGTGGGGGTGGGGGGTGGAGTTATGTGGGAGTGTGTCTTAAATCATGCTGCTTCTATTTATATGGATGCTGAGAGAAACGCAATTTCATCTTGCCTGCACTACAGTTGTATGTACAGCAATATGACAATAAAGTTTGATTTGATTTGATTTGATACCCCATTTCTGACAATCTGTGAAAATTTCATGAAAATCCGTCCATAACTTTTTGAGTTATCTTGCTAACAAACAAACAAACAAACAGACAGACAAACCAACGCCGATGATCACATAACCTCCCCCTTTGGCGGAGGTAATAAACTGTCATACCTCAAGTGAAAGAAGGTGAGAAAATTATGTTTCCTTATTTGAAGTAACATGAGTAACAAGTTCCAGTTTTGGCTGCCTGGAGGAATAATGTCACCAAACAATAGTGGGATATTTTTGATAAGACACAGTGTTTGAATAGAATTCAAGCCAATGCCATTCCCAGCACCCTCCAAAATAATCTTTGTTGGACCATTTCTTTGTTCTAAAAAACCATAATCAAAACCATAAATCCTGGAAAGCAACTCTTGTTCTGAGATAAAGTGTTGTGTAAGACAGCCAAACAACAATTTCATCTCATACTGAGCTACACCCTCAAGAAGGTCATGCATGATATCAAATGAGTAGTTATTACAAACATGAAAATACGCCAATGAATTTAGTGCTGCATTTTTTTTTCAAACCGTACACTGACTTGAGTTGTGGATTTTCCAGGAGGGACTGGCTATGCATTTCAAACAGATCTTCACCAGGAATCACCTCAGGATCATCCTCACTGAACACTGTTTGAGAATCGTTCTTATCAAACATAGTCGGCAGAAATAACGACTGCTAAATGACTCATTAAAACCCAGAATTGTGTGCATCCCTAGATTATCTCCGCTTATCTGTGAGATTGTACCATAGACTGGTTCAGTAGAAAATGGAAGACTAAGTCCTTGTGTTTCAAGAGCTTTTATATCATTTATTAGTGGTTCCAGTATAGCATCAAAACCATACTTCTGCACATCTTGTGTGTGAAAAAGTGCTACCAAATGTATGTTCATTAACACTGAATTAAATTTTGGGGGCAAGTTTCGTATAATAAACTATCCATCCATCCATCCATCCATCTTCTTCCGCTTAAGCCTTTTCGGGTCGCGGGGGGGCTGGAACCTATCCCAGCATCTTTGGGCGAGAGGCAGGGTACAGCTTGGACAGATCGCCAGTCCATCACAGGGCCAACACAGAGAGACAGACAACCATTCACTCTCACAGTCATACCTAAGGACAATTTAGGATCCCCAGTTTTGTTGCCAATTAACCTAATAACCTTAGGTTAGGTTATAATAAACTACAGACATCCAATTCTGTGAATTCCATGTTTGGAGCCTAATGGGTTGACTGTTTCAAAATCATCATAATAAATTTGAATTTGTAATGCATATCTTTCTGCAGAAAACAAAGGATGGTTCTTAAAGTAACTTCCATCAAAAAAATCATTCTATGTGTCAGAATCTCATCTACATTCTGTCTTTAATAAATCATAAATTTTAGGATTTCTACACATGAATTTCAAAGTCTCTAAAATTGGCAAATACACAACAGTATCCTTCACAGGAACTTGTTCATGCATTCCAGATATTTTATTTCTCCTACTATCATATCTCATTCCCAGTGGTATTTCTACTGGATCAACAACTCCCCATTAAGTTCAAATATTTATTTCAGTTCCATTCTGTGTTCAAATTTGTAAAAGGGTTTTCAAATTTTTCAAAACATTTATTTATGACAGAAACATTGGGGTCACTTTGCGGTAAAGCAGAAACAGCAGCACGCTTTGCTTGCCAATGAAGCTCACTAGTTAGTTCCTCCAAGTCTCCTACAACTGAAGATACTAAATTGTTGCTAATCCCACTTCCCTGTAATTTGGCCACAAAGGATGCACACATTTCTTTGGTTGGATCTTTACATTGTACTGAAACACTGCTCTCAGCACAAACACTGGAAGAACTGCATTCATTCAGAGGATTAAACTGGTCCTCACATGCATGTGTTTGTGATCAACTTTCAACTGGCTCACTAGTGGAACACTGAACAGTAGACGTTTGAGCAATTTGCTGATCATTGCTATGCACACTATTAAGGTGCTTCTGGAAGCCTGCATAGGTTAAAAACTGATGCCTACAGCCTTGCTGAGAACAAAACTACTTAAATGTGGGTCCAGGATAATAACTATAGTCAGCTCTTAAATGTGAAATCAACTTTAGACTTCTGGCAAACAGTTTTTTTACAGATGAAACACGTCAGCATAGTTTTAACCCCTTACTCACAGAATGAGAGTTTCAGCAGTCTGGCACGCAAGTCCCTCACTCTGGGTGACTCCTTCATTTTCTCTACATCAATGCTATGAACTGTTGTCTGCAAGAATGTGTAGAAATTCACTAGTGCAGCCTCATAACACAAATTAAACACAAAATGTGCTTTGAAAAGTTCATCAAATGCCCCAACGGAGCGCTTTGCCTGGCATGGGATGAGATGCTTATCAATGCTGATGTAGAAGCTGTCGATCTCGCTCTTCTGTCGCCCCACAGCAAGAAGGTACGGGTGCCCACCCGGATGGTTGCGGAGATGCTCCTCCAACCTGCAGCATGACTGGAATTAAGATAAGAAAACCAAAGTTTATGCATGAGAATGAAAGGAAAAATATCATTTCTCACTGGCAGTGCAAAATAAGAACGCTTATCTTCACCATTTACTTTCCATGCTATTCTCTTTAAACAACTCATATTTTCACATGAAGTTAAGGTGAAGTGAAAATTATTACAACCACCTTAAAAAGGTAATTACCTTATGAAAGACTACAAGTCTTTCCATCCCATCACATGCGCTGATTTTTGGAGACTTGGGTCCGCCTGATGTTGGTGGAAGGAGATGAACCAACAGCAACAGAGAGGCCATTTCTTCATGATAGGCTGAGGACAAGACGGAACAAAAATTAACCCAGATTTGACAATTTGCAGTTTGAATAAACACAGAAAGACCTCATAAGATTTTTAACCATTTACACTCTCCTGTTTGCAGTTATTACAAAAAGCAGATAATCTTTCAAAAACAAATGAAAACAAACAAATGGATGGATGGGAGCAACTGTCACATAAGTGTACCAAATGCATAAAAAAGAAAAAGAAAACAAAACTCACTTGTTGCCTGGGGATCACTTCCTGGGGGGCTTTCTGCTGACTGCAACAAGTAACACACCTCTGGTGTTGAAGAAAGACATTTAGCTTCTTTTACGACATTTGGCTTGAAGAACACATCCCATTTCTGAAGCAGCCTGGAGGACGTCTCATCATCAGATAGGAGGGCCAAGTCTTGGTCCACCTTAAGGAAAGAAAATGAGAAACTAACAGGACATGTTTTAAATTTTTAAACTACTCAAAACAATTCATTGAAAACTCACCAGTCCTTTAGTGTCCAGGAATCTTGGGAAGGTGGAGAAGATGTCAACACTTTTGCCGGGATCATTAATAAGCTTCTGTCGATGCTGAAAGGTCTGTCTCATCTTCTGGAAGATCACAGACCTATCTGTGGTATGATGGAGCAAAGACATGGCCATTTGGCAAGCATCCCCATCAAGCTGATTCTCAGCCTGAAGAGAGCGCTGGGAATTTGGGCTTCTTGGAGAAACATCTATGGGACTACTTGAATGCAGTGGAGATCCTCCACGAATCTTCCTTTGGACAGTTTTCAGACGCCAAGAAATGGATCCAGTGCTGCTTGCAGCATCATAGAAGTGTTCCTAATATAAGATAATACTTGCGCTGTCATACTCAACATAAACATTACAGAGAATTTAAAGTTGCCATCATGTGCATTTAAAGTAATCTATAAATGTGTCTGAAAATAAGAATGAACATTCCATACATAGTCTTTGTCAGCATATGGATCCTTGAGGGAAGGGAAGAGTGTCACGATCCCCAGAGCAAACTCCTCTCTTACTGCTTTGGTGGGAAGGTGCCTGATGAGAAAAACAATAAAGAAATATTAATTGATGTAAGCACTAGGGGTGGGTTCAAAAGATCGATTCACCGATCTGGATCGATCCACAAAATCCACGGATCGATCTTTTAATATAATGCTTTTACATTTGTGAATGTCTGCTGAGTCTGATTGGGTTGAAACTGGGTCAGTGAACCAGGAACAGCGGCCAAGAACCAGAAACACTCTGGGCGCTAACGGAGCTAAAAACTAACAAGCTAATGGAGATGCTGGTTCTTCTTCTGTGGTGTTAAAATGCTTCTCATCTGGCAAGAGTTCCCCGTGGCACGTGCGTATGTCTTTACTTCCGTGTTTACATGAGCGGAGTTGCTGACATGCGTGTCTTTTAATTTATCAATAAAAATCATCATAAAGACTGTTCTCAACATTTTCTGAATATTTTTCATAAAGCGCCGATAAATGATTTTGTACTATGTGCAGCGCTGAGTCGGAACAAAGTCGACGATTGATAAACACTTCAAAGGGAGAGCGCAAAGAGAGTGGTTGAAACCCGTGAACAGAGAGGGAGACTTGTAGCTGCTGAGATTGGAAGTAAAATATCATTTGTGTTATGACCTGAGCACTATGTCATCGTGCTCGGGCTATTCCTGTCAGGGCTTGACAGCGGCGTTGTTATTCTGGCTCTCCGAGCTCTTATTGTGACAGTGCTCGGGGAGGCTTCCGCTCAGCTGTCAAGTCCTGAACAGCTGTTCTGAGTTTGCAGTCGTTAGTGATGGACTTCTTAAACCCACGCTAGCGGCCGCATCCCTGCAGCAGTGTCAGTCTCTCTCCGTCAGAGCTACGCATGCTTTGGACTATTTCCTACCTCGTCTGTCTGTGGTTAGACCGTCGCTTCCCGTGGACCTGTAAGTGAGCTGTTTAGCCTTACGCCTCCTGGTGTGAGTAGACCTGTGTGTGTCACTGCCTCAGCAGCTTGTGTAATCATTACTCCACCAACCTTGCCTGTCTGTGTTATGACCGTCTCCTCCTGTGGACCTGTAAGAGAGCTGTTAGCCTTACGCCTCCTGATGTGTGAAGACTTGTATGTGTCATTGCCTCAGCAGCTTGTGTTGTCACTATTTCACCATTAATAAAACTCTCACATAACTCGCTAGTGACTGTGTGGCGTCTTATGGTGGCTCGCGAGAGCCACCGCATGACGGTACACTGCTGCCAAAAACGGCGTTTACGGTGACGCCAACCCGAGACGCCTTTCACCAGTGAGTTAGAGTTTTTTGGACATTTGCTTTTCCTGTCTGGGTACTGTGTGTGTGAGGAATGCCGTCGCGGAGGGGCCGCGTTTGGAGTCCGAGCCACGAGCTGACAGGCATTCTGGAAGTCGTGGATGAGATGCTCATCTCCGCTTCCTTGCTGGATTACGATCACGGCATACACTGGTACCTGGACGCTGCTGAAGACGTTCTTCGTCATCTCTCTCCCCGGTACGCCGACCACCCGGAAGTCGACGCGAGGAGGGTAGATATCGCCGCACAACGCGAGATATTCCTGATGCTGGATGAGGAACACGGCATGAAGCAGGAGAAGAGGCACTCCTGCTCTTGGCCTACGGATCCCGATCCTGTCCTCGATCCATTTCTGGAGTTCGCACCATCTGGGGGCCGGCGTAGGCGTCGGTGCCGCGGCCGAGTACATCTTCAGCAAGCTCCTGTTCCGGATCCAGTTCCGGGCCGCCGGGATGACCCACTCAACTTGTCAGCTGTCTCTTCGGCGTCACATCAAGAGGGAATTCCTGCAGTCCCTTTTTTCGGGCCACCACCCCCTGCTGTATGGTCAGCATGCTGTGCTCGGCCCGCTTCGGCTGCCGCTCCCTCATCCTTGACGCCCTCTCCAGCTGCTGTGAGTGATCAGAGTCCTGCGCTGGCGAGCTCCGTCCATGGGTCCTTTCCTACCACCCAGCGAGCGAGGGAAGGAGCAATGTCCTTTACAGCTGGCACCATCCTCCCTCCGGGAGACAGGCAAGTTCAATTTCACTCTCCTACTTATCTTGGTGATCTGTCTTGTCTGACTTCCGGGGGTGAAGCTCGGGGTTTGCAGCCCCCCGAGTTTCCTCCTCCAGCTGTAGTTATCAGTACTGAACTTGCTGCCTCTGTGTTTCCTCCTGCTGAGCGGACCTCGGCGTTAGATCCACGCCGTCGAACGAGGGGGAGGCCTGCGGCTCTGGGAATTATCCCGGCCCTGCAGCCTTGTTTTGGACAGAGGAGGAGAGCGGACTGCGGTGAGGAGCCTGAGCCGACGAGCAAGCGTCCCCAGGTCTCCACAGAGATGCAGCCCGAGTCAGCGGGTCGAGGGTCCCCTGCCCCCACGCCGTGCGGGTTATCGGTGTGGACATCAGCGCGAGAGGATCCAGCTGCAGAAACCATCAGGCCGGCTGTGGAACCCGACGCAGCCGAGTGGGAGCCCGACGACGAGCTTCTACCTGAACCTGGATCGATGAAGTCCTGGACGGCTCCAGAGCTCGAGTGCAGGCAAGTGCTCTTCTTTGATTTCCTTTGTGGTGTGTTTGAGCATTTTTGCCTGCCTCGTGGGGAGGCAAGCGAGGGGCAGCCGTCTGCTGCACCCGAGCTCGTCTCGCTGGGCTCTGGCGCTGCCGGTGAGACTGATCCCGGTCCTCTCCTGTCCTCTGAGCCTCTCCACAGCGTAACCGGTTCGGAGTCTGTCGAGGTCGCAGGGCTGGAGGTCCCAAGTTCAGGGATGGAGGTCGTCACCGGTGCAGTACCGACCCAGTCGGGGTCCGTCCAGACCCAGTCGGGGTCCGACGCGTGGGCTGAAGTGACCCAATCGGGGTCCAACGCGGGTGCAGCGGTGACCCAATCGGGGTCTGTTCTGACCCAGTCGGGGTCCGACGCGTGGGCTGAGGTGACCCAATCGGGATCCGACGCGGGTGCAGCGGTGACCCAATCAGGGCCTGACGAGATCCAGCGGGGGTCCAGCGCCAGTGCGGCTGTGACCCAATCGGGGTCCGACGAGGTCCAGTCGGGGTCCGACGAGGTCCAGTGGGGGTCCAACGCAGGTGCAGCTGTGACCCAATCGGGGTCCGACGAGGTCCAATCGGGGTCTGACGAGGTCCAGTGGGGGTCCAACACAGGTGCAGCTGCGACCCAATCGGGGTCCGAGGAGGTCCAATCGGGGTCCGACGCAGGTGGGGCAGTGACCCAATCAGGGTCCGGTGAGGTCCAGTGGAGGTCCGATGTTGGCGCTGCTGTGACCCAATCGGGGTCCGACGCGGGTGCAGCTGTGATCCAGTCGGGATCCGATACAGGCGGAGCTGCGACGATCGCATCGGTCTGGGCCGAGATTGGTGGAGGAGCCGCAGACCCTTTGCCGCCTGATGTGAGGTGGACCTATTGTCTTGATTATTCCCCTCTCAGGAGCCACCAGCTGGGGTCGTCGGCGCTGGGGGCCGTTGGAGGTTTTTGTCTGGCAGGCTGGCGCTCTCATGTCGTTTCTTCGTTAGGCAGGCTGCCGCACGCTATTCCTCCACGGTTCTGGTGGCTGAGGGATGCGGGTCGGCCACCCGAGGAACTGCTTTGTGAGTTTGGCGCCTTGGGTTGGTCACCCGATAAACTGTGTTTGCTACTGGGTGGCCTGGTACGGCCACTGGAGGACTTGTTTCTTGGGGCATGGGACTGGGGCAGGCCGCCTGATCATGTACTGTTTTGTGTGACTATCCGTGGGCCATCTGAGGCAGGGAGGTCGCCGGAGCTCTGCCTGGGGCGTTTGATCTCCGCCGATCGTCTTCTATTTGGGACCATACGGTGTAAGGTTATGTAGAGCAATTGAGATTGCCTCATGTATGTTTGCAGCATGCTCTTGTTTTTGTTTTTTGTTTTTTCCTCCCCTCTTCCTTTTGAGGGGCTATAGCATGTATTTCTTGTTTCTTTTTCCATAGATACCGTGTGTTAGCATGTATTGTTTCTTTTTCCATAGATACCGTGTGTTAGCATGTATTTCTTGTTTCTTTTCCCTTAGATACCGTGTGTTTGCATGTATTTCTTGTTTTGTTTGTGGTTTTTTTTTGTTTTTCCTTAGTTACCGTGTGTTTGAGGTTGTTTGGGGTTTAATTTTGGCTGGGTTTCATGTACAGGGGTGGTTTGGGAGTATGATTGTGGCTTTTTTTTTAAGTTTGTGCTTGAAGAGATCTTTACTTTGAGTTTTACACCACAAGGGGTTATGTACTCTGGAGTTAGACGGGTTGTCTGTGGTCTCTGTGGGAAAGCTTTTGGTGTCAGGTGATTATGCTCTGTATGATTTGTACCCCTTGTATTGTATTTCCTGCTTTGTTTTTTTTTTCTTGTTTTTTCTTTTTTTCTTCATTGTTCTGGGGGGTATTTGAGGGATATGTCGGTTGATGTGTTCTTCTTTTTCCTTTTTGTTTGGGGCCTTGTTGGGTTTTGTTTGGCTCCCTCCTTGCCTGTTCCTCAATTCACTCGCCCTGTGGTTGGGGGGGGGGGGGGGGGGGGCTGGGTGTTACAAGACGTTCGGAGCCCATCTGTTGAGGGGGGGGCTACTGTTATGACCCGAGCACTATGTCATCATGCTCGGGCTATTCCTGTCAGGGCTTGACAGCGGCGTTGTTATTCTGGCTCTCCGAGCTCTTATTGTGACAGTGCTCGGGGAGGCTTCCGCTCAGCTGTCAAGTCCTGAACAGCTGTTCTGAGTTTGCAGTCATTAGTGATGGGCTTCTTAAACCCACGCTAGCGGCCGCATCCCTGCAGCAGTGTCAGTCTCTCTCCGTCAGAGCTACGCATGCTTTGGACTATTTCCTACCTCGTCTGTCTGTGGTTAGACCGTCGCTTCCCGTGGACCTGTAAGTGAGCTGTTTAGCCTTACGCCTCCCGGTGTGAGTAGACCTGTGTGTGTCACTGCCTCAGCAGCTTGTGTAATCATTACTCCACCAACCTTGCCTGTCTGTGTTATGACCGTCTCCTCCTGTGGACCTGTAAGAGAGCTGTTAGCCTTACGCCTCCTGATGTGTGAAGACTTGTATGTGTCATTGCCTCAGCAGCTTGTGTTGTCACTATTTCACCATTAATAAAACTCTCACATAACTCGCTGGTGACTGTGTGGCGTCTTATGGTGGCTCGCGAGAGCCACCGCATGACGGTACACTGCTGCCAAAGAGAGTGGTTGAAACCCGTGAACAGAGAGGGAGACTTGTAGCTGCTGAGATTGGAAGTAAAATATCATTTGTGTTATGACCTGAGCACTATGTCATCGTGCTCGGGCTATTCCTGTCAGGGCTTGACAGCGGCGTTGTTATTCTGGCTCTCCGAGCTCTTATTGTGACAGTGCTCAGGGAGGCTTCCGCTCAGCTGTCAAGTCCTGAACAGCTGTTCTGAGTTTGCGGTCGTTAGTGATGGACTTCTTAAACCCACGCTAGCGGCCGCATCCCTGCAGCAGTGTCAGTCTCTCTCCGTCAGAGCTACGTATGCTTTGGACTATTTCCTACCTCGTCTGTCTGTGGTTAGACCGTCGCTTCCCGTGGACCTGTAAGTGAGCTGTTTAGCCTTACGCCTCCCGGTGTGAGTAGACCTGTGTGTGTCACTGCCTCAGCAGCTTGTGTAATCATTACTCCACCAACCTTGCCTGTCTGTGTTATGACCGTCTCCTCCTGTGGACCTGTAAGAGAGCTGTTAGCCTTACGCCTCCTGATGTGTGAAGACTTGTATGTGTCATTGCCTCAGCAGCTTGGGTTGTCACTATTTCATCGTTAATAAAATTCTCACATAACTCTTTGGTGACTGTGTGGCGTCTTATGGTGGCTCGCGAGAGCCACCGCATGACAATTTGTTTGTTTTAACATTTTTGTTGTAAATTAATAACTTATCCGGCATGATGGCGTTTTCTTTTATGGATACAGTAGTTAACTGTTGGTTAAGCACTCTGAATAAATGCAGATAAAAGGTATATTTGATGAGATTATGGACTTCTAGCACTTAAGTGAGAGATGTGAAGATAATAAATCACAATAAAATGAAAATGACAGAATTAACAAAGGTTGTAGTACAACGAGCCATTTTTACTCAGTAGAACTAAACTGAAATGAACAAATCTTCCCAGGAAATGAATTGAAACCCTTTTCAATAACTGAAAGTTAATTTGTAGTTAAAATACAAAAAAAAAAAATATTAAACCCTACTGTGGTGTGGGGATTTAAAAATCTGATTAATTTTACTTTGAAATATCTTCTCCTTTTCATCTCCCCTTCAGATGTGTGAAGACTGGGTTTCCACTCCAAGGTCCATCCTGCACTGAGACCTTCTGAAGGGAAGAGGCTGTCAGTGGAGGACCATCCCTGCTTCCTGGTGGATTTCAGCACAGAAGAAGACCTCAAATTTTTCAGGGGTCTTAGTTTTCAAATTCAAGATTAGAGAAGGTGCTGCTATAATTTCCCCCATACTCTAACATGCATTCAATGCACTTTAGTTGTAATGACTAATTATTTTATTTCGTTTTTTTAATTTAAATTCTTAGTAAGAGTACAATGTTGGTTATTTTTTAAAACTTTACTAAGCATTTAATTCTACATAAATGACTGTTTACAGGAAATTGTTGGCAATCCTGTGCTTTTCTTGTGGTGTTACATACAGTGCATTCAGAAAGTCTTCACACTGCTTCACTTTTTACACATTTTATGTTACAGCCTTATTCCAAAATGGATTAAATTCCAATACCAAGAACCCAATGGTCACTCTGCCAGAGCTCCAGTGTTCCTCTGTGGAGAGAGGAGAACCTTCCAGAAGGACAACCATCTCTGCAGCAATCCACCAATAAGACCTGTATGATAGAGTGCCTAGACCGAAGTCACTCCTTAGTAAAAGGAACATGGCAGCCCACCTGGAGTTTGCCAAAAGGCACCTGAAGGACTCTCAGACCATGAGAAACAAAATTCTCTGGTCTGATGAGACAAAAATTGAACACTTTTGCATGAATGCCAGGCGTCATGTTTGGAGGAAACCAGGCACCGCTGATCACCAGACCAATACCATCCCTACAGTGAGGAATGGTGGTGGCAGCATCATGCTGTGGGGATGTTTTTTAGTGGTAGGAACTGGGAGACAAGTCAGGATAGAGGGAAAGATGAATGCAGCAATGTACAGAGACATCCTGGATGAAAACCTGCTCCAGAGTGCTCTTGACCTCAGACTGGAGTCTGGAGGTCAAGTTCATCTTGACCTCAGACTTCATCTTGATCTCTGAGGGCGAGTTCATCTTTCAGCAGGACAACGACCCTAAGCACACAGCCAAGATATCAAAGGAGTGGCTTCAGGACAACTCTGTGAATGTCCTTGAGTGGCCCAACCACAGCCCACACTTGAATCCAACTGAACATCTCTGGAGAGATCTGAAAATGGCTGTGCACCGACGCTTCCCATCCAACCTGATGGAGTTTGAGAGGCGCTGCAAAGAGGAATGGGCCAAACTGCCCAAAGATAGGTGAGCCAAGCTTGTGGCAACACATTCAAAAAGACCTGAAGCTGTAATTGCTGCCAAAGGTGCATCAACAAAGTATTGAGAAAAGGCTGTGAATACTTATGTACATGTCATTTCTTAGCTTTTTTATTTTTAATACATTTGCAAAAATCTCAAAACTTCTTTCATGTTGTCATTATGGGGTGTTGTGTGTGGAATTTTGAAGAAAACAATGAATTTCATCCATTTTGGAATAAGGCTGTAACATAAAATGTGGAAAAAGTGAAGCGCTGTGAATACTTTTCGGATGCACTGTAGAACAGCATCACTGTAAACGATGGAAAAAGCAGCTTCTTTAAAATCCATACTTTCTCACACAACTTCCAGAACAAAAAAACTCTAAAAATGTCAACTTTTTGGAAAATCTGACACAAATTCAGGCTTTTTGGGCCACAACAATCACAAAAACAGCCAAAATCCTGGAGGAACTGAAATACAGTGAGATCATGTCTACATGCTTCATGCATTGAATTTGTTTACTTACTCTGGATTGTTAACTTGACATTACACACCCTTTGCACTTAGGAAGGCACTTGTGAGCACTTTGTGAAATCCTAAGTTAAATAATAAAAAGGGCATTATTGTAACTGATTTTGGGTCAGTTCTTTATGTGATAATTTACACTACCGTTCAAAAGTTTGGGGTCACCCAGACAATTATTTTGTGTTTTCCATGAAAAGTCACACTTATTTACCACCATGAGTTGTAAAATGAATAGAAAATATAGTCAAGACATTGACAAGGTTAGAAATAATGATTTGTATTTGAAATAATAATTTTTTCCAGATACTCAACTTGCTCAAAGGAAGGTCAGTTTTATAGCTTCTCTAACCAGCTAAACTGTTTTCAGCTGTGCACATTTGCAGCTAGAATAGTCATTTACCACATTAGCAATGCATATTAGATATTAGAATGTATTTCTGATTAGTTTAAAGTTATCTTCATTGAAAAAAACAGTGCTTTTCTTTCAAAAATAAGGAAATTTCTAAGTGACCCCAAACTTTTGAAGGGTAGTGTATGTATTAACAAAGTTAGAATATTCTTGGTACAATTTGCAGCATTAGGTCTTGAAGATTTTTTTTTCCTGGCAAGTAAAATGGTTATTAAAATAGTAATTTCCCAGATCAAATTGGGATCAGAACTGAATCGATCGATTCTGGAAATTAGGGATTGTTCCCAGACGTAGTAAGCACCACTTTGTTGTTTTATTGTTAGTGTTATTATTTATGTCACTTTTATTTGTATATTACTTAAGTCTGTCTGCATTTTGTCACAAGTCTGCTACTGAAGCCAATACAATGGCATTTTGTTCAATAATGACAAAGTATATGAATTACAATCACTTGTTGTGCAATCACTATTTGACAAAAATAAAAAAGGATGAAGCACACATACCCATGATTGTCAGTCATGTCAGCCACTAATATGTTGACCATCTGTCTTCGTCTGGCATCCATTAGAGTCCCTGTTGTTTGGGACTCCTGCAGCACGGTTTCACCCCCAGATTTGCTTTGTAGCACAGTTTCAATTAATGAATAAAGAAAAAACATGATAAGCACCGTTTCTAGAGAGTTAGCATATCTAGAGAAATGTAAAGAAACCCAAGATTTTACAGCCTGTTCAGCAGCCACTGCCTCTATCCTCCATCTGTATTCTAACTCAGTTCGTTGTCTCTAGCTTGGGACATCATTGACAACTATACAGCCGTGGACAAAATTGTTGGTACCCCTCTGTTAATGAAAGAAAAACCCACAATGGTCACAGAAATAACTTGAATCTGACAAAAGTGGTAATAAATAAAAATTCTATGAAAATTAACCAATGAAAATCAGACAGTGCTTTTGAATTGTGGTTCAACGGAATTACTTTAAAAAACAAACTCATGAAACAGGCCTGGACAAAAATGATGGTACCCCTAGAAAAAGAATGAAAATAATGTGACCACAGGGACATGTTCAACCAAGATGTGTCCTCTAATTAACATCACAGGTGTCTACAAACTGGTAATCAGTCAAGGTCAAGGCTATAAGACCATCTCCAAGCAGCCTGATGTTCCTGTGACTACAGTTGCACATTTTATTCAGAAATTTAAGATCCACAGGACTGTAGCCAGCATCCCTGGACGTGGCTCCAGGAGGAGACGAATAACACAAATGGGAACAAAAGAGCCCAGAACAACCTCTAAACACATTCAAGATGAACTCCAAGGTCAAGGTGCATCAGTGTCAAATTGCACCATCCGTCATTGTTTGAGCCAAAGTGGACTTCATGGGAGACGACCAAGGAGGACACCACTGTTGAAAACAAATCATAAAAAAACCAGACTGGAATTTGCCAAACTGCATGTTGACAAGCCACAAAGCTTCTGGGAGAATGTCCTATGGACAGACGAGACAAAACTGCAACTTTTTGGCAAGGAACATCAGCTCTATGTTCACAGATGCAAAAATGAAGCATACCAAGGAAAGAACACTGTCCCTGCTGTGAAACATGGAGGAGGTTCAGTTATATTCTGGGGCTGCTTTGCTGCATCTGGCACAGGGTGTCTTGAATCTGTGCAGGGAACAATGAAATCTCAAGACTATCCAGGTATTCTAGAGAGAAATGTGCTGCCCAGTGTCAGACAGCTTGGTCTCAGTCGCAGGTCATTGGTCTTGCAACAGGATAATGACCCAAAACACACAGCTAAAAACACCCAAGAATGGCTAAGAGTGAAACATTGACTATTCTAAAGTGGCCTTCTATGAGCCCTGATCTAAATCCTATTGAACATCTGTGGAAGGAGCTGAAACATGCCGTCTGGAGAAGGCACCCTTCAAACCTGAGATAACTGGAGCAGTTTGCTCATGAGGAGTGGGCCAAAATACCTGCTGAGAGGTGCAGAAGTCTCATTGACAGTTACAGAAATCGTTTGATTGCAGTGATTGCCTCAAAAGGTTGTGCAACAAAATATTAAGTTAAGGGTACCATCATTTTTGTCCAGGACTGTTTCACGAGTTTGTTTTTTAAAATAATTCTGTTAAACCACAATTCAAAAGCATTGTCTGATTTTCATTGGTTAATTTTCATAGAATTTTTATTTATTACAACTTTTGTCAGATTCAAGTTATTTCTGTGACCATTGTGGGTTTTTCTTTCATTAACAGAGGGGTACCAACAATTTTTTCCACGTGTGTAGCTGATGTGCTTGCACTGGAGCTTGTGTCAGATGCTTCAGAAGCAGAAGACCAGTCAGAGAACTCTAAAAGATCAAAAGTGTGTCAGCTTTATTTTGCAGTGTGCCGTTATTTCGCAGTCTCACCATCATCAGTGAAGGCTGTCAGCACCACATCATGTTGTCATAATAAGGTCATTGATGATTTCTGCATCAACTTCTGTCCCTGTTGCATCCTTATATATAAATTTTTCATCGGGGGTAAGCAAAATTTCTCAGTCACTGGAAAAGATAAGAAAATGTCACAAAACCCATTTCATCTGAAATCCCAATTTGAAAATCAATGGCATTATTAATGGCCTGTTTGGGAGTTTGTTTGCTTTTCTTGAGGAGGCACAAATTGCAGTTTACAGTTTACCAATTAACTCTGATTTATAAAAATGTACATAAAATTTAATCATCACAACATTACACAGCTTACACAATAAGGTTTTAATTGGTATGAGTGTAGTTTTAAACTTAACCCTAATATGAAAGCAAATTCATTACACACCTTGTTCATGAAGTTGCATAAAGTTGAACTGTCCGTCAACCTCATCCAACTTTGTAAACTTCTGCTGCTGCTGAAACCTCACAGGAACCAGCATTTTTTCTAAGACAAACAAGACAATGATATAAAATGACATTAAAAAGGAAGAAAGAACCAAGCAAAACAAACAACAGTGTTATAATACCAAAAATTATGATTAAGACAATATCTCCTGTCTGCAAAAATCTGTTTGCAATATTGGCATATCCGATGTATGCAAAAATTCAATACCACGCATATGTGCAAGTGGCGTTGGCGCTAAGCACTCAGGCAGGTCAGAGGACACATGAAGGGTTAAACGCCAGGACCCTGCATTCAGATAGTTTTGATCATGCACCCATATACAAATTAATGCTAAACACCAGACATGAGTCTCAGCCTTTAAAAATTTACACAGTAAAGGTGCCTTAACAAACACGAGTCTGGCAGTGTCGTTTTCAAATTAGTTACTTTCCAGTAAGCGACTTTCGCATCTCGGCTCGCGCAAAGCATCATGGGATCGCAGCTACCAAACAAACCACCAAAAATGGCGGCGGTTAATCTAAACTTGAATGAAAAATGCTCTATCGATACACTTAAGTTATGGAAAGTGGCTAATCTACGAGCATATTGTATGCGTAGGGGTCTTCCCGGTTGTACCCGCAAACTCAAGGATGAACTCGTTGCGCTTGCATTCGCAGCCAAGTTGCAGAAATCGCCAATAGTGTGGTCTATGGCTAAGGAATCTGAGCAGATTCAACATGACTATGCCAGCTTGGTGACATTTAAAGTGGAGGGTGAAATGCTGACAATTCTCGACCCCTTGGGACTTAAGGAAGGCTGGGAGACGGAAATTGATGCTGTGTCAAAATGGCCCCCCTGTATGTATGCTGACATAGCAGATTTTTTGTTGTCAAAGGACCAAGCACCCTTGCTTGCGAGACTCCGAAACGACTACAAAGAAGGTAAGCGAGTGGTTTGACAGCTCAACTTTGGTTTTGTCATTTTGAGTAAATTTCACTACAAGGCATAGCCTCCTTACTTAGATCTATAGGGCAATACTACTATAGTTTAAGTACCACACGTTTTCAATGATTTACAATTTTATTTCATACCAGCCTACTTATCAATGGCCTTAATTACGTGTGTGTAGATGAAGCTTCATTATCAATATACAAAGAACTATATCCTAGATCCAGGCCTGCCTGTCCGTACCTACTAGTTCAGGATTTAGACTCGTGCAGGTTTAAATATGATATCCATCCATCCATCTTTTTCTGCTTAATCCTTTTCGGGTTGCGGGGGAGGGGGGTGGAACCTATCCCAGCATCTTTGGGCAAGAGGCAGGGTACACCCTGGACAGATCGCCAGTCCATCGCAGGGCCAACACAGAGAGACAGAAAACCATACACTCTCACATTCATTACAGCCGTGGACAAAATTGTTGGTACCCCTCTGTTAATGAAAGAAAAACCCACAATGGTCACAGAAATAACTTGAATCTGACAAAAGTGGTAATAAATAAAAATTCTATGAAAATTAACCAATGAAAATCAGACAATGCTTTTGAATTGTGGTTCAACAGAATTACTTTAAAAAACAAACTCATGAAACAGGCCTGGACAAAAATGATGGTACCCCTAGAAAAGACTGAAAATAATGTGACCATAGGGACATGTTCAACCAAGATGTGTCCTCTGATTAACATCACAGGTGTCTACAAACTTGTAATCAGTCAGTCGGCCTATTTAAAGGGTGACAAGTAGTCACTGTGCTGTTTGGTGACATGGTGTTTACCACACTAAACATGGACCACAGGAAGCAAAGGAGAGAGTTGTCTCAGGAGATTAGAAAGAAAATTATAGACAAGCATGTTAAAGGTAAAGGCTATAAGACCATCTCCAAGCAGCTTGATGTTCCTGTGATTACAGTTGCACATATTATTCAGAAATTTAAGATCCACAGGACTGTAGCCAACCTCCCTGGACGTGGCCGCAGGAGGAGACGGATAATACGAATGGCAACAAAAGAGCCCAGAACAACCTCTAAACACATTCATGGTGAACTCCAAAGTCAAGGTGCATCAGTGTCAAATTGCACCATCTGCCGTTGTTTGAGCCAAAGTGGACTTCATGGGAGACGACCAAGGAGGACACCACTGTTGAAAACAAATCATAAAAAAACCAGACTGGAATTTGCCAAACTGCATGTTGACAAGCCACAAAGCTTCTGGGAGAATGTCCTATGGACAGACGAGACAAAACTGCAACTTTTTGGCAAGGAACATCAGCTCTATGTTCACAGATGCAAAAATGAAGCATACCAAGAAAAGAACACTGTCCCTGCTGTGAAACATGGAGGAAGTTCTGTTATGTTCTGGGGCTGCTTTGCTGCATCTGGCACAGGGTGTCTTGAATCTGTGCAGGGAACAATGAAATCTCAAGACTATCCAGGTATTCTAGAGAGAAATGTGCTGCCCAGTGTCAGACAGCTTGGTCTCAGTCGCAGGTCATGGGTCTTGCAACAGGATAATGACCCAAAACACACAGCTAAAAACACCCAAGAATGGCTAAGAGTGAAACATTGGACTATTCTAAAGTGGCCTTCTATGAGCCCTGCTCTAAATCCGATTGAACATCTGTGGAAGGAGCTGAAACATGCCGTCTGGAGAAGGCACCCTTCAAACCTGAGACAACTGGAGCAGTTTGCTCATGAGGAGTGGGCCAAAATACCTGCTGAGAGGTGCAGAAGTCTCACTGACAGTTACAGAAATCGTTTGATTGCAGTGATTGCCTCAAAAGGTTTGGCAACAAAATATTAAGTTAAGGGTACCATCATTTTTGTCCAGGCCTGTTTCATGAGTTTGTTTTTTAAAATAATTCTGTTGAACCACAATTCAAAAGCATTGTCTGATTTTCATTGGTTAATTTTCATAGAATTTTTATTCATTACCACTTTTGTCAGATTCAAGTTATTTCTGTGACCATTGTGGGTTTTTCTTTCATTAACAGAGGGGTACCAACAATTTTGTCCACGTGTGTACCTAAAGACAATTTAGAATCCCCAGTTTGATGCCAATTAACCCAACTTGCATGTTTTTGGCATACATTTTATAAAATAATATAATTGCCATTACCTATTACCAGACGTGTGTCAGTTAAGGCTTATTTTTAATAACAAAATATAATAAATAAAAGTAGACCATTATGACTCTCTACGGCTAATATTATAAATAGGTTTATTTTTTATACATGTAGACTATAATATTATGTTTTTATTTTGCAGGAAAAGCATTCAGCTATTTTGCATCACAAAATTTGTGGATACAGGAAGTATTTTATCATCCAATATCCCCTGAGTCCAAGTTGTGTCTGCTGATGAGCGAGTGTGTTCCATCCCAGAATGTGCACAACATCAAACACAAGCTGTGGTCCTGCTTTTGCAAGAAGACTGGGACGGTGCATAGTGCCTACTGTACCTGCTTTGCTGGGTAACTAGATATTTAATAATTACATATAGGCATATATAAATAATACATTTCATTGCATTTGTATTAACCTTTTACTGTGACAGTACTCCAAGAAGTTCATGCATCAAGTTAAATAAAGCTTTTAGTGGCTATAATTTTCGGCAGCTGTCATTATACTGTATATTATATTCTTAGGGCAGCACGGTGGTGCAGTGGTTAGCACTGTTGCCTTAGAGCTAGAAGGTTCCTGGTTCGAATCCCCAGGCTGGCAGGGGTTGGAACCTTTCTGTGTGGAGTTTGCATGTTCTCCCTGTGCTGCGTGGGTTTACTCCGGGGGCTCCGGTTTCCTCCCACAATCCAAAGACATGCATGTTAGGTTAATTGGCTGTTCTAAATTGTGCCTAGATATCTGTTTCCTATAGGCCCTTAGAATAGAGGGTTAGCACTAGTGAAAGCGTTTTGAGTGGTCTTTGTGACTAGAAAAGCGCTATATAAGTGCAGGTTAGTTAGTATAATTTTTCATTCATTTTTATTTTATTAATTATACTTAAATAGGGTTTACTGTTTTAATGAAGTTTTAAAGTAGATCTAATCCTTTTAAAATGCTGATTATTTCTTTTTTTCCTTTTTAGAATGAGTTCAACTTGCAATCACGTTGCGGCCATGCTGTTTAAAGTGGACTACGCACGGAACCATGGACACATCACATGCAATATTAAAGCTTGCCCCTCACAAACAAACGTTTGGAAAGTACCTAAGCTCAAGTCACTTGAGCTCATGCTTCTGAAAGACATGGTTTTTGAAAAACCACATTATGTATGCAAGAAGAGGCCAGTAGGACCAAGTCAAGCTGTAAGGTCATTGTTTACCCCAAATCGTAAAAAAAAAAAATGATAAAGTGAGTCTAACCCTTGAGGAACTCACAAATGCATTTTTTTCTTCTTGTACAACTTCTGCAGCCCTCCAGTATGCCTTGTTAGGATCAAGTGCCGCATGCCAAGCACATGATGACATAAATGTGGGCAGATTTGAGGAAGTTTCAAGCCTTCCATTATTACCAGCACCACTCCCTGAATTTGCCTCACATTTTGATTCAGCTGATGCACTCTGGCAGCATATGCACGTATATACATTTGCTGAGGCTGACTTAATAGGCTTAGCAACAAAGGACCAGATGGACTGCGAAGAGTGTAGAAAGCAGAGATTGGGCAGAATCACTGCATCAAAGGTGCATCCAGTGCTGACAAAATTTAGGGCTGGCAAGCTGCAGGATTCCAAGTCTCTACTGGATAGTGTGCTAGGCCTGACAACAGTCAATCATGACATTCCTGCATTAAAATATGGCCGACAAAATGAACCCCTTGCTATGGACACATACAGGGAAAGGTCCAAATAAAATGCATGTGAACTTCAAAGCTGAAAAATGTGGACTCTTTGTTCGGTCTTGTGAAGTCCACACTGCTGCCTCTCCAGATGGTTTGGTGTCCTGTGACTGTTGTGGTACGGGTGTCTTGGAGATCAACTGTCCAATCTCTCAGGCAGGAAAAACTGTAGAAGAGCTAAACATAGACTATCTAATGAAGGAAGGGGACACTCTTACACCTGAAATCCAGTCATTCTTATTATTCCCAATTGCAGTATCAGATGGCGGTGACTTGTAGAAAATGGTGTGATTTTGTTGTATGCACACAATGTGATGCTTTTATTGAACGAATCAATTTTGATGAGAAGTTATGGGATGAACTGTGTACCGCAATCACTGCATTCTTCTGGGACATAGTTATACCTGCAATGATCCCACCAAGACAAGAGAGTGATAAACAAAATTAAGGTTTAAATATTTCTTTTATTGCAATAAAGTGCAAAAGACATATGCATATTGTGCAAACATAATATTACAGTGACAAATTTTCTTGAATAAACATTTAAAATTCCCAAGAAATGCAAAGATTTAAGTTTTGATGCATGTGTATCTATTTGTAACACTTCACAAATAAATGTATATTCATAAACGAATGATATGTTTTAGACCATGGTTGTAGAACAATTATCATATTAATCACTGTGAACCATTATCTTAGATGAGTAGCTGACAACTGTCATTACAAATTAAAGTAGATGTGACAAAGATAACATGGGAAACCTAATATTTACAGTTAAGAATCTGAAGTACAGGAACATGTCCAGGTAATTTACAAACACAATAAAAAGAAGTAAAGTCAATCATTACCTTGGGCCACAGCTACAAGCAGAAACTAATATTTGTATGTCATACGGTTGTTTTTTTACTTCATATGATATTGGTTTACAGTTTTAATTACAAGGATTTCTAACGATATAGATACTGTTACTTCTTTATCTGTAACAAATAAAAATGTTAACTAGTGAATTAATAGTTTTTTCCAGATAAAATAGGAAGAAGGTAAAAAATATTTGAATTACACTTTAGACTACTAAGGGTGGCAGCAAGTTGCATAAGGCAGCACAAATCATAAGTATGTCATCAAACAATGGAGCCATTGTTAGTGGCAGTGTATGGCCAATGATTTTAAAACATTTAATGCGGTTTATGGCACGTTCAACATGAATGTGTGCATTTGCAATTTTCTTTGTTTTGGCGACATTGTCTTTGCACATCTGGTTCTTTCCAGAGCTTGATGGGGGTATAAGCAATGATGCTCCTTTGTACAATAAGTCTTCTTGGATTGTAAAACCCCGGTCAGCCATGATGACATCCTTAGGATCTATAAGATCCAGAAATCCAGAATTCTGAACGATGTGTCGATCGCTAGTTCTCCCTCCCCAACACTTTGAAACAAAGGAGATGTGGCCATTTGGTGCAATGGCAATTAAGTACTTAAGCGTGTTGTGGTGCTTATAGTCCGACCAAGTGGCTGCCTGAAGCTTTAAATCTCTTGGCCGTTCTTTGAACGTTTCAGAACAATCAATTGCACATCTAAGATTTGAGTACATGGTTGCCAAAGCCTTTGGCATCATTCGCTGTACTGGCACTTTGTCTGGCCAGAAGACTAGGTTTTTCATTAGGGTTGTGAGTAACTTTATCCACGAAAAAAACATTTTCGAAAAAGTGCTTGGACTTATTCTGAAGATGCTTGACAGAAACTCACAGTGAACTCCAAGCCGAAGTTTCATTAGGACCATTACTAGTTGGGTCTGAATGGACAGTTTGTTCTTGGGTCCAGATTTCTGCGGTGTCCTGCTAAATTTACATCAAACCTTTGTCGATACGATCCTGCTAAGACCACCCCATTACCGCATATTACTTGCTCGTGGTGATACCAAGTGTAGAAGTTGGCCCTGTTTGGTAGGCCTGTGTTAAGGCGGACTTTTTTGTCTGTGCCAGTGTATTTTTCACTTGGGTATACTTTATTTTTCTTAGATTTTTTTAATGTCAGATCCTCTAACTCGGCCATTAAATTTCTAATTTGTAGATCTTTCTTCCTGCAACCTACACACTCACAATTGGTGGAGCAGTCACACTCATAGCCATATGTGTGGTCTGAAGATGCTGCCGCATTCTCTGTAAAAATGTTTTCTTCATTCATGTCCAATGGTGAGGCACTGTTATCTGCAACAAAAATACACAATAAATAGAAACTTACATATTTGTATATTTAGTTTTTAATTTATTCAGTTTATATGAACATTTTATCAAATTAAAATAAAGTTACTTTAAACCGCTTGTCTTCATGAGCAAATTCCAAGGTGCTTAACCCCTTGCACTCTGGTCAATTTCCCTAAAAACGCCAAAAAATAACGTACCCAAAGTAAATCAAAAGCTGTTCTTCAACCCTTTGCAGCATCTTCATGGGGTTGGTCTCATTTAAAAGAAAACACTTTGAATTTTTTGGCAAAACAGTCATAATCTCTCTAAGTACTCCGGCCACTGAGTAACAGTCATCTAAACATACTGAACTTAAAGAAAATAAATTTCGCCTGGGTGTTTTTTTGGATACAAATGCTTGCAAATAACACACAGCTGTCAGATCCGGGCTGGAAAATGCAACAGAAATGTAGAACCAAGTGTTATCCAGCTGAGGTCAAAATTTTGTAACAATACCACAAAAAATGAATATATTACACAGCTTTTTTCTTAGGTTGTTCCCAGGCGTTTTTGAACTGTGCCAAATTGTGCCAAATGGCACAGTTTGGAAAAATGTCTGTAACTTTTGAATGATTCAGTATAGAAGCTTGATCTTGGGCTCTAATGAAAGGTGACACTCAGGGCTGTGTGTGTGTGTGGGGGGGGGGTTGTTTATTCATTCATTCATGAATGAATGAACAAACAAGCCCCCACACACAAAGAAGCATGCCACGTAAAAAAATGTGTGGCTTTTTTTTTACAAGAAAAAATAACCTACAGTGCACTAAAAATTATACTAAAATATCTCTAATGTAGAAGATAACAACTCCCCCCACCCCCCACCCCCCCGCTACAGAGGACGGACATCGCCCATCGCTACATGACGGAAAGCGGGTACGGTGCGCCGCGGTCTACTACACACAGTTGTAGTAAAATATCTGCAATATCTGCAATCCACTGCAGAAGAGTAGTGGGGGGGGCGTTCATGGTCCGGACGCGGCACACAAACCGTGTACCGTGGCGCACGGACTGGACGTGGTTCGTGCGCCGCGGTCTACTACGCACAGTTGTAATTTACCGATCGGTCAAAAGTCATTTTGATTACAATTTTCAGGGACAAAGAATAATTTAACTTATAACACTTACCTGTCCACAACAGCAGTGTCGCTGGCGAACTTCTCTTCCTCATTGTCAGACGAACATGACGCTGGTCCGCTTGTTACGACTCGTGGTTCTGGTCACGCGACCCGGTCAAACCATAATTCCATTATTGCGGTTTTGCACTTCCATGATTGCAGTTTTGGCGAACGATTTTTCAAAACAAATAAGAACAGTAGTAAGAAAAAAAGACTGGCGAACGTGTGTGTGTCACCCAGCCTTACACAAAACAGATTTTGCAAGGGACGCACGCTTTCGAACTACTGTGCTTCAATTGGCTCGCTGTATTTGCAGCCGTTGGTAGGCCGGTCCTTCTTGCTAGGTTTTCAGTCATTGGTTCTTCAAGGTTTCAGAAACCCAATTCAAGGCCCTTATTAGTCGAATGAGAGGTCAATCACATCTAAACCAATCAAAGCACTCCTTTGGCTTTCTGTTCGCGGCTGTGTCTGTAGTGGAAGAACGGAAATGCAGGGTTTTTTTTCTCAGTGCGCCCTAGGACGCACAGTGTGCGTTCTAGGGCGCCCTCGTGCGCTCTAGGACGCAGAGACGTGTCCGCCTGCAGTACACCGGAGTGCAAGAGGTTAAATATATTTAAGAAACATGTATGAACATTTTATATAGGAACATAAATAAGTTTAATAATGTTAAATTTGATATGCACTTTCAGTGATTTTATTTGCAGCCATGTTTCTAATTTTAAAAAATTCAAGTGCTGCAGAATAACAGTGCAAAACTCTTAAAACCTACCAGTACTTGGCAGAATTTTCTTTTTGGAAGCTGGAACAGCAAATCTTGTTGTTGGCTCCTTCCGCTTCTTTGTAGTGGATTGATGAGGCTGATGTCCTGCAAGAACAATTATTTATGGCAAATGAATTTTTTTATCCACATGAAGAAATGCATGATTATTATAAACATATTAAATGAATTTTCTGTTAATGAACACTATGAAAGTGTATTTGTTGGGAACAGTAACAACACAATAATTAAAAACATTAGTATGCCAACAATAACAGTTTTTCATAATGTAATATAGGCCTAGGCATCTCATTTTTAAAATATTTTTTATAAAATATTACAATGTAGGATTACACTGAATGCCTTTGTATTTACATTATTAAAGGTGTATTAGACTCATTATAGGCCTACCTAAGTTCAAACAGGGATCTGGATATTCTTTCGAAGGTTTGCCTCCAAAAAAATGTACTGAACAAACTCTGCTGTTTGTCGTTGGTTCCCAACGCTTGCCAGTCTTCAGATTCTTCCGATTTACCTGTAAAAAAGAAACCAAATATAATATCTTTAATAACGGCACTGATGAAATATACACTTCTATCTGTCACGGAGTACGCCTGTAGTATATGTACTTTTCTTGGTTTTGTTTTTAAAGCCATAAGCCTATCGCCCTATAAAAGGTTGTTCTAGTGTAAGCACTTTGTCTTTAAATAATTAAGTTTAAGTAGAGAATTCTTAAACGGTTTTCAAAAATGATGTAAAAAATAAAGGATGGTGGATTTTGACAGCCAAAGAGGCAGATTTCATAGACCCTATGTCATGATGTGGGACCCTTGAGTCTTTTGCTATGACCAACATTGCTGATGATTAGGCCTAACTGCTTATTTAATCATCAAAGGCCTATTGATGTAAAGCCAGATAAAATTCATTTTTCTACACATTGTCTTATAATGCACAGGTGTAACGTTAATAAAATTTTAACATGCAGTTTAGGCTACAACAGGGCCTACATCGATCGTTATAGATCTAGATAGATTGTTTTCCTGACGGTTGTAGGCCTACCTATTGCTCATTTTCGTGTCAGTTAGGCTAGAACTTGAACAATACGCAACACTATTTAATTATGTTAGAACACAGACTTACTGCTTTAATCCAAGAATTACGTCCGTCTGGATTCTTCAGCTCCATGGGGAATGTATTGTAACATCGGGGCTTTTTCCCAGCATGCCTTGCCAGTAGAGACGTTATTTTCGTGTATGTTTAGTGGTATTACTGTGTTATTATACTGCTATTTTTTTTTTTTTTGTTACTTATTTGTACCCGTAGGTAGACTTGGTTTGCAGTCTGGTGACAAGCCACCGGCTGCTGGTCGCTGCGTGCGCGAGCGCCCTAAACCTACATGTTTTTGGTGTGCGGGAGGAAACCGGAGAAATCCCGGAGTAAACCCGCGCAACACGGGGAGAACATGCAAACTCCACACAGCTCACTGTTGGTCGGGGGCTGGGATCGAACCCACGATCTCATGATCTCCGCGGTCCCCCGGCCGAGGGTAAAACTGTGCTGCCACAGTGCTAAACCACTGCGCCACCGTGCAGCCCACTGCTATGTCATTATAACTGCGTTATAATGACCCAGCAGTGTTATAGGTAGAATTAGAGCAGGAGTGATTATGTGTTGTGTAACCCTGATATAAACGGAGGTCGGTGAGAATGACCTCCCCTCCTGTCTGTGATTGTGTGTTGTGTTTTAATAAAGCCTGTTGTGTCACAGCCATCTGCTCCCTTTCTTTGTGTGAATCTCGCATACATCACAGTATATAATGTGAATGGCAGCGGACATGTACACAAGCTAGTCCCTAAGTTACAGGCATGTATGCTGCAAGCTCGCTTTTTCCACCGCTCCAGATGATACATGCCGTTCCCACACTTAACTACGGCACAATGTGCACCTGGCATGACGACGATTGAGAGCTTGAAGCACTTTAAACGCAATCGTTCAGGTGCAACAGCACTGTCTTTACACAAAATCGAAGCGGCTCACGGAATGTTTGGTAGTGGTGAACTTTGAACTCACATAGTCCGCATATGCGCACTTGTAATGCCAAAGTCGCTTATACTTTTACTGAGCCATTTCGCGCCTGCTCGCCTCTTTCCATTGACTTTGTATACATTCGCGCCACCCGTTCGCGTTTGGTCTGAATGCACCTTTAAAGATATACACATATATATAGATATATGTATATATACATATATCTTACTTCGCTTGAAATATCAGGTGTTTGCCGAAAAAGTTTTTTGACTATTCCCAATTTGCGCGCTATCATGCCACTAGCTAATGCTGGTAAGCTAGCGGTGCTGACAACAGGACTGTGACACTGCAGTCCTGCCAACAAGCATGTTGTCCATGCAAGTTTGATTGGAGCTACATGCTATAGTTTAAGGCATTAATTTCTCAAAGACTCAGTAAGTTTTCCTAAAATATACTTACCTTAAGCTAGTGACAGCAAAGTCGAAACAGTG